>CM061541.1:2679587-4062087 GCA_030864215.1 Capsicum pubescens
TCAATCAAAATTCCATCGATTGTAGCTAGTGATTGCTCGGGTCGGTGTGTGATCACCAAAGGTAAAGTAACCCTTCAGATGCTCTCTCCGCCCATGCCGAATACCCCCGTCCGGTTCCGCCGGGTAAGGCCAGGAGCTGGTTTGGGGAATCACGGGGCCTTACTTATTCAGGGGGGACTTGATTCTGAAATGGAATGATTGATAGAATCGATATTTCATAGAAGGAGCTTCATAACGGCGCTTCGTAACGGCTGACCTGGGATGATGGCGCTTCGTAACGGCTGACCTGGGATGATGGCGCTTCGTAACGGCTTTTCTGGAGTCCAGCAGCTCTCTAAGGCTTCGATGTACTAGTACCTGGCACCAAAACATCGTGAAGGATTCAGTGAACGTCTTGAAACTTAGTAACACAAGACAATTCACTGAATGGTTGTTGGCTCTACCGGAGGAGTCTGAAATCAACAACGTGTAAATGCTTGGGCATTGAGTCTTCTGCTGCTTGAGGAAGTATGTGAGAGAATCGATGTTGAGCAGAAGTGGGGTTAAAGCAGCCAACAACGCATCCCCCTTTACTTAGTATAGTAGGGCTTGAAAGGCTGGACAGTTTGTTTTCCTTTCCTGTCCAGTATTTTCAATCCAAGCCAAAATAGGAAAATCCACAAGCACCACTAGTCCCAGTCATCGGTTGAATGTCAGTAGGGTTCGATATTCATTCCTTACTCAAATAGGAAGGTGGCAGTCTCAATCTAGCGGCGTGGTCCAGAACAATTTTGGATCCATGGGGTTTTTGTTTTGGTTACAAGAAGTGCTTCTTTGCTCGCTTGCAGCGCCTCAACTCGAGCTTCCACTATAGGATTGAGTGAGGTGACGAGAGCTGAAGCCAAGGTTCCTTGCTACGCTCCATAGATGTTCGTACGATTCTTGTGGATTTTGGGTGTGTTTGAATTCAGCCTCTCGTTAGGTCTTCACTGAAGGATTTTCCACCTTCTCAAGCCTCTCTACCATACCCTTAGAAAGTGACAATGGATGACTTCCATTACTAAATGGAAGAACTTTTCAAACTAGTTGATAGTTGTTCCCTGCCCCACAATGGGTTCTAATTTACTAAATCACATGTTTCTATTTTTGGAACATCACATGTAGACTTTTTTGGGGGAGAATCACTCAGCGCGGGGACTCCCATGTGAGGTCAGGTGATGGTCAACAACTCAGGCAGGAAATGCTGAAAAATGGCTAACGATGCAAGAGCTCTTTTCCCCTTATACGCTCTAAAAAGGGTATGTCGGGTTTTTGGACCCTATGTTGAGTAAGGGTTCCAAACCTTCCAAAAGTGATAGGTATGTGTTCTTTCTTGGAACTTTCTTTCTATATTATGCCAACCTAAAAAGAGCGATGGAAAGTGGATTTCAGGTTCGATAGTCTCGAGAAGGTATTAGCCACCGGTGACCATACTTTCATAAAAGCACCATTGGGCGGTGGTTCCTCTCCTTCCTCTTGAACCTCGAACAAAAAATCGATCTCACCATCAGCTCGACTAAGAGTTCCGAATCGAAAAAGTCAACTAAACTTTACTTAAGACGAAGGAAGCGAGTGCCCAAAACAAACCGCTTTCTTAAGGCTTCAAACTACTAGTCATTAAGACTACTATGAATGAAAGGTAAGGAAGTCCTTTTGTTGACTTAGCCTGCGTGCATTATACCTAACCCTTTCCCAAGATTTCAATCTCAACAAAGAAATGAAAGCATAACTCTTTGCTCGCTTGCAGTGCCTCTTAGTCTTTTATTTTAGCCTGCCTTGTGAAGATCTCTCGGGTGTCTACGGCAGATCCAATCAGTCTCGTGATAAAGAGAATTTCCGATGTTGAAAGGTATCGTCACGACAACTCAATTTTTTCGGAAAACTACTCGGGGCTCCCCATGGTTTAGTAAATGGGAGGGGATATTTTTTCTGCATCCGGGGGTTCATTCATTATGAACTAAAAAGTGGTTGGCTGATTAGTGAGGTCTTAAAAATGTCATAGAATTCATGAACGTCCATTCCATTTTTGCTTTCAGCAAGTAGGCGACACGAATCTATGCTTTCTATCTTTTAATCGGATACCAATTGCTTGGATGTGTTTGAAAGCCTCGAGATGACTTGCAGAAAAAATGTTTTCTAGGTTTGTCTTGTGTCTCCAAAACAAACGGTCCATTTATTAATGGGCGAACGACGGGGATTGAACCCGCGCGTGGTGGATTCACAATCCACTGCCTTGATCCACTTGGCTACATCCGCCCCTACCCCCGCACAGGTTGAAGTCTCTATCTACGATCAGATCCTTTCTGAACTCCCCTATAACCGCTTATCAAAGAGAAGCTTTTTCCGTCACTATAGTGGCAAGTCTATTGTTGTGTTTCGGAATTAGGGGAAACAAAGCTTCAAACAAAGAGGTTGGGCTGTTCACTTCATTGATTTGACTTCACTTTACTTAAGATTAAAGATAGGGGTCGGGCGGGCAGTGAAGGCTCATATAGTAGACAGCGAGCGAGCTGCAAGCACCTACTCCTATCAAAATAAAAAGCAACAAGCGGAACTTGAAATTGAAGAAGCGAGCCTCTATCAGAGAAAGCCATTGCGTGTTATCCCCGTGTATAGGGTTCCAAACCTGCGCACCCCTAAACTACAAGCTTTCTTTGAAGCCCCTACAACATGGGATATTTGAAGAATCCCTTTTCTACAAACCTTTCTATAATATAAGAGAAGCTCTTCGAGCTTTCTTCGCATGCTTGAGCGCATCCCCTTTCGATTAGTAAGGTTGTCAAATTTCCTTTAGTTCCTTTATGACTATAATATAAATAATAGGGGTAGGGGGCGCTAACGAGCAAGAAAAGGGGTGCGCTAAGGTGCAACGGCTTTCGCGCAGCTACTACTCCCTTGTTCTTTGCCTTATCTTTTACTAAGAAACTAATCTAAATAGAAGCCCTTCTTTCTCAAAGTCAACTTTCTCCCTTCTTGCTTTAGTAAAATAGGGGGCGCTAACGCGACCTTCCTTCAGCTGGCTTCGCCCTATCTATTCATCTATTTTCTCAAATGGATATTTAGGGATCTCTCTTGTTCATAGATCTTGAAACCAGATCAATATCTATTTCTCAATAGATCTATTTATCGATAGAAAGATATAGATCTCTATATGGATCTATCTCTATATCTAAATATGGAAGAACCGACACTTAAAGGGCATAACCAACGGAAGGTTCTCACCCTGTCCCCGACATGGTTCTCCAACGATGTCCCCTGGGCAAAAGGTGGCCCTTGGTCCACTTGACTGGTTAGAAAGGGGCCACCATTCTCTTTCTTTCTTCGTCCGATCAGGACAAGTGGGTTGGTTCGTTTCGTCCTTCTATCTACGCAATTGTCTGTCTTCGTTCGTGATCATGTTGGGCGAAAGGTAATTGTAGAGGAGCATTCAGCCACTGTAAGGAGAGGGTCTTCTTTTTTTTCTTTATTTATTTTATTTTCTCATATTTTGCCTTCTATGTCTTATATAGATTTTTTAGTGTATAATAATTACCAATACGAGGACTATCGACTTCGCGTTCAACTTATAATAGAAGGGTCTCCTCTTCCTTCATTTTGGTTGCTTGTTAGCTTATCGGCTGAACCATCATCATCTGCTTGCTTGGTCACTTTCGTGATAAGGCGCTTAAAAGGATTCTGGATTATATATATTTTGGGAACTAAGAGAGTGGTTGGTTAAAGGGAAAGGAAAGCCAGAAAATCCAGGGAATCGACATCCCCCAAACCATTAGACTTTCAGAGAAGAGGAGTCCGGTTGCCATTAAAACTCTTCTCGTAAACCGAGGAAATATCAAATCAATTCCGATACTGGGTAGGATTCACCAACCGCTAGACAAAGCACAGAAGCCAAAAGTAGTATGAATAGGACAGGAACTATTCGACCTCTTTCAGGAAAGGGCCTTACACACGGGGACACTGACTGATCCCGCCGACAAGAGCAAAGGAAGGTCTCTTTCGCCTACGAGCATTTGTACGAAGAAAGGAGTCTCGTACAAAGGGTTGGAAAGAAGGCTTTTACCTTATTTCATGTGGGTTAGTGCGTATCTGTTCGGGCGGAGGCGGACAATGAAAAGACAAAAAGGAGCGAATGATGCCAACCAACTCGACAAAGACATTCAGATATGAAAAAGATAAAGAAAGACATGTTAAGCTTGTGTTTTCCCAGCCGACTCGCACACGACCGTCTATCTTCCAGAAACTTACTCTTGAAAGCATTGTATGTTGCTACTAGAGGGCAAAGGAATTAGCTTATGATGAAGAATAACACAAAAAAGCTTTTCTCCCCAATCGAGGTGATAGACCACCTTATGGCCAATGTGATTACCAGCCAAAGGGCAAAAAGATGGGGTTGAATGCAACTCTACCAATACCAATCTCCTCTGGAGCAAGAAAAAGCAACGCTGCCTGGTATCGGTAACGATTAACATATTCTTTTATTTTAGAGATGGGAACCCTTACTTAAGAACAGAGAGTGGCCGAGCAGTATAGTAGTCTGCTGGACAAACTTGGGGTAACAATCTCGGTAGCAAAATCGATAATATCCGAGAACGGAAACATCGAGTTTGCTAAGAAATTTTAGACTAAGGATATGCAAATAGACTTATCGCCAATTTCTCTTAAGGCATTAACTGCTTGTCGAATGACTTTGGGTCTTTGCCAATTGTCATCAAGATATTCAATTTCTATATCGATGCTTCAAAGGTTGGGAGGGGAAGGATTCAGAGTTCGGTCGCGCTTACATTCTACTCAATCTAAGCGTTGGGAACGATTGAAAGTTGTTGCTCAGAAACCACACAGGTCACACCTACTATCTTTAGAATATTAGATTGGAACGAAGGGCTTCGGTTTCCGATCGCTTTTTGAGGCCGGTTTGGATGAGCGTGGGCAAGTTCGGGATTCACTATCGCTTTCCGCTTGGAGCGGCTCACCCCCTTGTCACTTAAAGGGCGAAGTCGCCGAAGCGAGTCGAAAGACCAAAGAGTCATCTTTGAAGGCTACTATGCATCATTATTCATAATAGAGTATAAGGTAGGTTTGGGTATAGCAGGACTTGAACCTGCGACCATTAGGTTAAAAGCCCAATGCTCTACCAACTGAGCTATACACCCAAAAAAAGATGTAGTAGTAAATAAGGATTGGTACGGAAAAGAGGCTGGCCCCCCTTCTTCTCATCATATTAAAGGAGTGTGGCTCTGTATGAGGCTCGTACTGCAGAGCAAGCGGAAGAAAATGTAAGGTCGCGCGTTAGCACTCCTGCAAGAAAAGGGATGCGCTAAGGCGCAAGGGCTTTCGCACAGCTGCTACGCCCTTGCTTCTTGCCCTTTATTTCAAACTCAAGGAAAGCCTTGATCGATATGAGAAAGATGCGCTCAAGCACCCAACCTATACAAGGGGCTTGGGCTCGAAAGGCGGCCTTACTCAACAAGCACCTTTCTTAGTAAGGTTGCTTCTTTCCACTCATTGAAGATTCTATATACAAAAGAAGGTCAATGGGGGGATACTCAAATTGCTCTCACTGACACCAGAGAAGGTGAGGTCGTCTTTCTTTCCAGCCGCCATACGGTTCGCCTTAAAGCCTTAAGAAGAAAGGAAGGAGTAGTTATCTATGTAATTACGGTCTTTGTTGGCCGTTGTTCCAGTCGAGCACTCTCTTTTATTTGTCCAATTCCGTCTTACCAAATAAGACTGACTTCTTACCAACCCGCGAAGGGTTATGAGGCTGGACCAGGTATGAGGAATGAATCTATATCTGTGCACGGAAGTTGCTGGCCGGCGGCCGCTCAACTGTTCGAGCGCAATGCAGTGGTGTTGGTTCCGATTCAACAAAGGTAGAATGCCTGGTCGAAGGTTCAGTATAGTAGGTAGCAGGCGTGTTCGTTTTGGATCCTGAGTGAGAACGATAAATAGGCGATGCACCATCCTTGCTGCTACGTACGTTTTTCTTGACTTGACAAATTCATTCAAATGAACCCACACTCAAAGGAGGACCACAAGCTCGGGGCTCGACGAAACAGAAAGTTTCAGCATATTGAAAATAGGGTTAGCGTGAAAGAAAGAGCCCGGCATTAATTTCTGAATGAATATTCATAGCTGAGTCTACTAAAAGAGGGACCAACCTCATCGTGGTGATTAGAGGACACCTCTGATCGTTCACCTCTAATGTGACACGTTCCCTCTCATTTATATGATCAACGGGATCAGTCGGCTAGAGAGCAGGGCTATTCTTCTTCCGATAAGACAAAGTCGTCCCTTCTACTGACCGAACCCTCAATTCGGGGGCCTTTATCAATATGTTACGAAGCTCCAGTCTTCGGTGGGTCACCATTACTTGACTTAGAAAGGCAAACATCTGGTCAAGGGAAAGCGCAGTGCGCTTGGTGCAAATGGCTTTCTTTTTTTCATGATATACCAATCAGAATGGAGGGTCCTACCTATGTACATGATTGATAGAATCACTACGTAGAGGGGGCGGTCAACTTGATGCGAGAGAGGCATGAGTGCAGTTCAATCTTGTGGTGTATTCATTTATAGTGAGTAGGGCCTCTTTTTCATTGATCAGTTCGCCTCCGCTCTATTGAAAAGTAGGAATTCCTACGGCGATTTTGTCAATGAACGCGTCTCGGGCCGGATTGACTAACCTAACCCACCCTGTTGGAGGCTTTTCCATAGTTGGGTGTCCGCTTTAGTGTGATTTACGAAGGCTAGGCTAGGTTTGGTAATATCCAGAACAAATAAAAAGAGATCGGGGTCGATAGGTGGCAGTTGGCAAGGAACTTGATCCCCCCCAAAAAAGGGGGAAGCCACGGTCGAACTCAAATTCTGGAAATAAGTCAGGGCCCTTTTTCCAAGTCTACCAGATAGAAGATGATAGAGGGCCAACTATCGTTGCCTTGCACAAGACGGTGCCCTTTCACTTCGAGTTCCTTCCTTTGTAGTCAAATCTGATGATACGCTTTGGCGATGTTACCTACCAAATAAAAGACCTGCTAGGTGATCGAAATCGCTCAGGTGAGGACTCACTCACTCATCTACTCCTTATCTATTTAATACTTTCTTCTATCTACAACAAATATTTCAAAGGCAACCCGCCGCGCCGGGCTATAAGATAAAATACAGTTCTTGTACTACTTGATTGACTAGTAAGAAAGAGCTTCCGTAAGAACTGGAAGACTCTTGTATGTACGGTAACCCTCTCTTCCGCTACTGGTGGACTGTTGCACAGAAAGGGCGACAGAAGGAACCTTTCTTAGCACACTTTTCAAGCGCTTAGCTTCTGCTAGTGGCGGGGCGGCAAGGCCATGTTGTTCAGTTGGAAGCCTAAGACAAGAAGGTACAAACGAAGTGAGGGGCCCCTTAAGAAGATAGGAGGCGGCTTTCTTGTGGTAGTAATTGCGAATATCGCTCCTCTTCTCTTAGCGTGCACAGTTTTCTTACATGCCGCCTTAGGCACATCTCTCTTTCTTAGTTTCACGTTGGAATAATGATAATGAATGAAAGTCAGTCTTTTAGTAAACGTATATAAGCAGCTCTTTAGTGTATAAGCAATTCTTTAGTGGTCGCACCGAAAGTACGGTGGAGGTTGGTTGAAGATGATGTTACGCGGCATTCAGAACCAGTCTTGAAGTGAATGAATTATAAAGAAGTAAGGAAATGAGATGACTCTTTCTTGAACTATATCATAAACAGATCTTCCCCTCCACACCAATCACGAGTTTTTCTCTATTCCTCTCGTATATCGTCGTAACGCCCTTAATGCTAGGTTTTGAAAAAGACTTTTCATGTCATTCCCATTTAGGTCCGATTCAGATCCCTCTGTTGTTTCCTTTTCCTTCCGCACATTTTCCTCGAAATGAGAAAGAAGATGGTACACTTGAATTGTATTATTTAAGTGCTTATTGCTTGCCAAAAATCCTACTTCTACAATTGGTAGGTCACCGGGTTATTCAAATAAGTCGTGTTTTCCGTGGTTTTCCCATGTTACAAATTCCGTACCAATTCAGTCGATCCGGAATGGATCGGTTAAACATTCCATTAGGTAGCCTGGTCTTGACTCTTCTGTGTGGTATTCATTCTCGTTCAGCTATTGGAATCACATCCAGCAGTGGTTGGAACAGCTCGCAAAATCCAACCACTTCACCTACTTCATTGCCCCCAACAGTTTCTCGTACCTCTATTGAAACAGAATGGTTTCATGTTCTTTCATCGATTGGTTATTCCTCTCTGTTCGTATCTCTTTTTCCAATTTCGGTCTCGATTAGTTCACAATATTGAATGGCCAATTCTCCTCCGAACCCTCGATTCGATTGTTTTCCAAGAATGTTGAGCTGGGTATGTAAGCCATGTATCTGGGAGGAACAACAATAAAAGAAGGGCTTTCGGTTTTGGTCTTGCAGCTATTTTCAAAATATATATATAAGAATCCCTTTTTTAGAAGAAAGATTATATATATGTCCAATCTCTAGTGGTGGTGGAACCAACCAAGATGTATGTTGTCCGACCCGACCTCAGACTCTTTCTTCCTGACCTATTTGACTCTCTGGCCGTGGTTATTTAGGTGGTATTCCGAGATCGAATTCCTCCCAGGAACACACGAAACAAAGATATGAACTGGGTAAATAGAAATGGAAAAGAGATATTTCTATATCATCCAAATTAGTTGCTTTTTCTACATCCATATGATCTACTAAAGTAGATCGGTAGTGACCATATAATAAAAACAGATCTTGGTCCATGGAGTCCCAAGAAGATAAGAACTCCAACCTGTCTGATGCTTCTTCGGCCAAATACGATATACAAGTGGGACCTGCACTATGAGCAAGCTGTGCGAAAAACCGCTTCTATTTTGTCGATCGAGCCACTTTCTCTCATTCCACTCGTCCAGCCCTCTTCACGAACTTGTACAATCGATGCCACAAAGATAGCCAACTCTATTATCAAAGAAATAAGGAAAGGGGCAATAATTTGGCACCAGATATCCGGAGGTGTGGAAAGAGCAGCTGTGAGAAGCGGAAAAACCATCAAAAAATGATGAGAGTTCATGGAGGTTTCTACAGAAAGATCCTTTGGTTTTAGCAAACGGATCACAATTACAGGTACCTGGGAGCCTACCGATGGAATGAACGAAATACGAACAGTTAACATAATATGGTCATAGATCTTGGCTTGTAACTTGATCATGAGCGAATTTGTTGATGTTGCACCCATGAAGTATGGAAAGTGCCAAACATTGGAAACTACCCGGGGAGGAGTTAGGAACAGGAACAAGGAGAAGTGAGAACCACTTAAATAGAGGAATCGATTGTATTTCGTCCTTTGTTCCTCATAGCAACTGGGGATCAAAAAGCACCAAATTTGATGACTTATTAAGGGAAAGACGAAGTAAGAGCACGCTATTGGAGACATTGCAACATATGTCGGGAAGGCCTCCGTTGATTGTGTATGAACAAAATACGAATCCAAAGGCAGGGTAAAAGAGGGTTTAGCTAATGGAAATATTAACTCTTCCGGGAACCAGTAACGCGTAAACCATGTCAAACTAAGACCAATCAATATCCGAACGGAACGGATTTGAACTTCTCCTAGAATAGTTTCCGGTGCGAAATGAAATTCATAGGATATATATGAGTAATTCAAAGGAAAAATCAAAATATTTAATAGGATTGATTATGTATCAGAACTAAATCACTACGAATCAGAACTAAATCACTACGAATCAGAACTTGAAAGAATGCATAAATAATGTTATGGGGCTTCCCTGTCGAGAATAAAAAGTTTTTCTCTTAGAGAGGCGTTTTCTTCGCTTAGAAAAGTGTTCCTTCTCGACAGGGATTCCCATAACTCTTTTAATTCTAGGCGATGTTGCATTTCCAATTGGGCTTGGTGTTTTGTTTTAAAAAGCCCTGGAAATGCTCTGCCTGGGTCCTTTTTACCTCATAATAGAATGGGGATGTCTCTCTTTCGAAACACAAACTGTCCAAGACCTGGCATAGAGCTGGGTGATTGAATTCGAGGGGTTCAAGGTGCACTTGTAGTATGGAATCTAGGTCTTGTGGATCAATGAATAATTGGGGATCCTCTCGACCATAAAAAATGAGTTGATAGAGAGAGAAAATCTGGTCGCGAGTTACAAAACACATCTCCGTGTTTAGGAAGTCTCGGACCATTACTTCATATGTGGCTGAATATATCTGGGTCGTTTATAGCACTTGATGTACATATTCCATCCATTCTGGGTCCGACTGTTTCAGATAGAACTCCAGAAGGTTTAGTTCCGAGGGAAGAATCCCACAAGGAGAAAGAAGGATATGATTTAAGTTGTGCCAAAGGAGAAAACCCACGCGCATTATTATAAAGAAAAACACAAATAATTTCAAGTATAAAATGACCCGTTGAAAGGCCGAATTCTTTACATAAAGAAAGTAAATTCGTTCATCTATATTGAAAAACCTAAGAAGAACAATAATAACATAGAAAAGGCATGACCAGAAGAATTGTGTGAAATAAGTGAATTTATCTAGTTGAGGCATTCTTGATTGATTGAGACAAAACGATTCCCTCAATACAGCTTAACTCCGTCAAGCCTGTACGAGTAGTGAAGAAGTATAGAGCACTTTAGTTGGTTGTTGACCAACGGAAAGACATGGGAGTCGAAAGGTAATCGAGTTAAGGTGAAGACTGAAAACAATGAAATCACAGAACACTTTCTATATCTCTCTTTTCTGTCTCAATCAAAGACAGTTCCATTCGATCTTAGGCGATCTCAGGTTACCGACTCTCCGGCCTCATTTAGAGGCACTATAGGAGAACTCATTGGGCCTGCCGCTTTCTCAATCGAAAATGGAAACTTTGAATATCACTGAATGATTCTCTCACTTACGTCATTTCTTGTCGTCAGTCAATCTTCATCAAGACAGCTGACCGAGACGAAACCTACTGCGCAAGTCTTCCGAACCCATCCATAAATAGCTAGAAAACATTTTTTTATTTACGACTTTACTGCGGCTGTACGACATGAGAAAGAGTATACCAAATAAAGGTAAAACCGGCACTGGAAAAATATTGAACAATTTTTAGCGCTTCTCAAAAACCATTTTTTTGCAATGCCTTGAGTGGACAAGGTAAGACAGTACTCTCACTAGATCCATCATACTATTACTAAAGTACACTGAACACTCACTGAATCTCGACATCAATTAGATCAACAAAACCAAACTATTGCCTGACGAGAATAGACGCTTTCACATTAGACTATTTGATCCGGCTCCGTATTTACTCAATCAAAGACGAATCAAAACCTTTCTTTTCTTATGATGAGAGGGAAGGATCACTCCTACAAGAAAGCTTTCTCTTATATACGATACCATCAGACGCGCATTCCTTGGGATCAGAAGGTTTTCTATCTTCATATTACCAAATTGGAGAATCACCAAGGCCTTTCAGTGATTCGACGTGTCCCCCTACCTAAGCTAGACGCTTCACCTACCTGACCTCAGAGAGAATAGAATGAGTCGCCCTAGCCCTAGTCTTACTAAGAAAGAGTTCCCCCTTATGTCTGATGGCCACAGGGGAGTGATCCCTTGCAAAATAAAAAGAAACCACTCCTCTGGAAGCTCGAGGTTGGTCTAGCCCCGATGCCTCCACAAGGAATTCTGTCCCGGAAACACCAACACACATGTTTTATTTGAGGACAAGACCCTTTCAAGTCAACCAATCATCAACACGAACCAACTGTGGATCAGTTGTTTCAGTCTTCCAGGAACGGTTCACAACTGGAGCCTCAAAGAAATCTCAAACATTTCCAAGATGAGCTTCGCCTAGAAACATTTAAAGATCCGTCTCCCTTCGTAACCATTCTACCAAGGACCCTTTCAGATACGGGTTGAGTGGTCTACCACGGCCAAGCTACAATTCTAACGGTATAGACCGTTTAGTGAACATTGCTAAGAGCTTCCGAATGCGAGGCGATTATCGATGTGGCAGCGAATAAATAGTCCGAAAACCGACTGAAAGGATAGGTCATCTGGATTGAGATCAACATAGGAGTTTTCCGAGGGATGAAGATCAATGTCTGGTCCAACCAAGCTTCCTTCTCTCTCTCTTGCCCAGGAGCAGGTCAAGTCTATGTGACTAAGGCAATCAAGGAATGCTAACTGAATAGGGGTACTCAATTTCTATTGCGACAAAGGGAGGTAGAATTGTTGAAGAATAAGGAAAAGGCATGACCAGAAGAATTGTGTGAAAGAAGTCAATTTATCTAGTTGAGGCATGATTCATTGAGACAATCAAATTCCCTCCAGAAAGCTGAATTCCATCAAGCCTGTAGGAGTAGTGAAGAATGTGAATGAGTTGTGTGGTTTTTTGTTGACCAAGAAAGAAATGGGAGTGTTTGGGCGTACATTGCAGATCTACCGGTGGAGTTCCCGTACTAGATTAACTTTCTTCTCTGACGATCTTTGTGTGTCACGAAGTTTTCACGTCAAATGAATTAGACCGCTGGTTGGTGTCTCCATGCCCTGACTCATTATACGCTAAACTGGTTCATTCGCAAGTCAAGATCAACATCATTTTAGATCGGTAAAGTAGAATGACTATTGATGCGTGCTAATCGACTTCTTTATACACGAATTCTACAACTGAGCTTTTATATCTAAAGGTGAGTTCAGAGCTCGCATTCCTCACGCAGTTGCCTAAGGGTTAGGCTGTGAGGAAGGGCTATTTTTTTTAACGATGATTGTATGCCCTGTACATAAATCGTCAAAGCCATTAGCTGTTTCAGAGCGGTTTCGCTCTCAGTAAACTGACCAACAAACTAATCAATCGGTTAAGCTGAAAGTGATTCAATCCACATCTGTGACAACCCTGCTAAAAGCACTCATTAGCTATAGTGAGGCTTTTCCGTCTTGATAGCCTTTCTCCTTTATTGCATGGGATTCCTGGTTTAGGTAGACAAAGAAAAGTCAAAATCGAAGGAGGAAGCCATGAATGGAGGCACTCCCAATCCACTTGTTGCTCGCTTGCTTTCGCTCCTCTCCTTCAATCGGGCTATGTAAGGTTACCGAGGAAAGTCATGCGAAGAATGATCGTTCTTTCCCTTTTAGGAACGCGATGGTTTATTTCGTTCACATCGAAATGAAATAAGGTTTCGTGAGTGAGGTCACATATATAAAGAAGGAGTCTTTCGAGAAGGACTCAAGTAGTGTGGAACTATCCAACGCTATGTCGGCACTTGTCACGTCCTCTCCACAACTTTATCGTTTCGACAGGACAAAAAGTCATTCTAGATTTAGTTCCTAAGCGTGACCCCGACAGAAGTTCAGTACAGGAGTTCGGCTAGCTCCATTGTTCCCCTGGGTGACGAGCGAAACATCGACCTCTCCACCTGGTTCCCACCATAGGGAGAGACATAAATCCCGGTGGGTGGACAAGGAGAGTTGGCCGTCTAAAAGCTCTCTATTCGCAAGAATCTAATAAATTTGGGGCGAGGGAAACTGATCAGTTTAAAGTAAGGACGACTACGATCCTATTTCAAACTCAACTAAAGAATTATACCTTTAACCACCCACGGGGAAGGAAAGTGACTGTTCAGGAGGATTTAATAAAGAGGGGAAATAAAGAAGGTTAGAGTCACGCTGTTATCCTCGTTCAAACAAGGTTCCTGCCCTCGGCAGGGAGAAAGGAAAGTGGCTAGGGCCGGCACACTCACTTCATCTTGCAAGACTAACTGAATCTGAATTTTGTGATTAGAAGCATAGACGCAACCAATCCGCAACGCGTATCCCCCGAGAATCGGGGAGTCTGTCCTCTTTTCTTAGAGACCTGAAGGTCGCATGTGAGGCAGGCACTCGATGCCAGCTTCAAATCAAGTAAGAAAGTATGGAACAGACAACACCCTGCCATAATGAGTTTCCCCATTTTAGCCCGCGGGGAACACAGTCAATCAATCCTTCCCTTTATAAGAAGAAAGACAGTTTTCTAACGCAAGGGCAAAGTTGGAGTGACAGCATAGTGTTTGAGTGCCTTTGCTAGAGTCACACTCGAGAGCCTAACTTTTTTCTATACGTGACATCTCTTCCTTGGACTTCTATACGTGTAGAGAAAATCCACATTATTTCGATCGACAGAAGATCTCGCTACCGGGTGAGGGAAGAAGTACCGAGAGGTTCACTCTTTTCACATGACTTTCTTTCCTCAATAATAACGAAGAAAGTAGTCACAAATGACTCTAAGCCTTAGAACAAAAAGATCAATTCGCGTCCTCTGATAAGAATCTCCCAGATTCTGTTCTTGAATCTTCCCCGGCCGTAGCCTAGGATTAAGAGCGACATCCTCGATGTCAGACCCCTGGAGGCACTCTACTCTCCAATAGACGTTTCCTCACCTAGTCCCGGAGACCTAACCTCAAGGCTTAGAAAGAATAAAGATCGGGGAACCTGCTAGCGCAGAGAATCAATGCACCAAAGCTATCGACGCTGACCGCGTCCATCTTATCTTCTACGAGGTAGGTAGAGAGGCTTTTTCTATAGCCGATGGTCTTTGCCTTCGGTGACTTCTCCTAGAGGATGGTCAAGTAAAAGTAGCCGCTCAACACTCACGAGGGAGATAGCCTACGCTAATCACGCACCTCCAAAGAGGCATTAAGACTGACCCGTTGATGAAGCCCATAATAAAGAGACCTCTCACTCCTATTAGTAAGAGAGTGGTCACAGTTCGTCACCTTGGGGGCTTCTCTAAAAGAGAGGGTAAGGATTAAGGCTAGGTTAGGTCTACTCCACAAGAGCAATCAGAAATAAGGGACAGAGAGTCCCCTGTGAAGATTTATAGGCTAGGGTAAAGATAGATTGAAATTCGCGCTCGGGTGTGAATTGGTAGCTCACAATCTATGAATTCACATCGCCAGAAGGCTTATAAAGGATAGACAATTCCTTGGGTGACCGGGGGTCTCTCGATAAGAGCACAACCTTTCGCCTCGACGAGGCTAGGCCAGAGTGAAAGCTCTCCGGATAAAGTGCTGACCGCAATCAAGGAGTTCCTACGCTTAACCAGATTATTAGTCTTGGAAAAACTCCTCGTCTGCACCTCCCATAGATAATGCGACATCGGTCGAGGTCGGTGGGAACAATTAATTTCCTTGCACAGTGACTCATACATGCTTTATTTAATTATAAATTTGGCGTCCGGGCTGCCCAGTTGGACTATGTCAGACAAGTCCTGAGAGTCCGGTGTTCCGGGTTGTGCACAAGAGGGCTGGGGATCATTCTCAACAATCAGCGGCTCTTGGAGAAGGGGCACCCGACTCACTCATAACCTCATTAGCAGGATTGATTTGTTGACGTTTTGCAACAGGCTCGCATGAGGGACCGTCTGACCTTGCTCGTTTCCTGAACAATGCCCGACGGCAAATACAATAAAAGGATAAGGATAAGGCAAGACAACAGACCAGAGCAGTAGACCTGGCATAACAAAGAAGGTTTTCCATTATTTAACTAGTTTAAACTAGGTACGACCAGCGCGGTTGTTCATCTTTCATTTTATTATTCCAAACCAAGCCAACTGTAACGACTCTTCGATAAACTAGCATCTCCTTTACTATAACAGCCCTGACTTCATCTACGAGAATCAAGAATAAAATCACAGTGATGCCGCCATTTAAGGAAGAAAGTTTAGCCTATTTGAATGACACATTCTCCCCTCGGGAAAGGAGCATTTATAAACGAGGTTCTATACGTAAAGCCCAAAAAGTAGGCAGGCAGAAGAGCAGTAGGGGCCTGTTCCAGACTCGAGCTCTCCGAAACTGAAATACTGAAGAGCAGAATCCAACACAAGAGGACATGAATGAGCAGACATCTTGCCCATTAGTAAGGGCAGGAAACTGATTGACCAAGGTCTAAATCCGCAGCTTGATAAGTTGTTGGTATACACGACAGTGTTCGAAAAGGTTTCTCCGGAGAAGGACATGAAGGATAATGAAAGTGCCACGCTCGTTATAGCTAAGGGGCGTAGCGGAAAGAAGTAGCAAAATCAGGCGACTTGCCACACACCAACCAGGAGTCATTCCTTCTGAGACGGATCTCACTCTTTTGAAAAAGGCCCATGTCTACTAGTTCAGTTGAAAAAAAGGTGTCGAACTAGACTGATAACTGATCATCTATCGAATCGCCTCTTTAATTTAAAGGCAGGATGCCGAGAATCGTGTCGACGCGAAGGCATGTGTGGGACTTTAGTCAATCTGTAAGACCTTTCATTTAAGATGCATTCTGTATCACCGGTCTTGGCAAGAATACTTGATTATATCTCTATAATAAGCTGCGACGAAGCGAATCTCTCATCTGGAACCCTCGAACTCCCAGCTTGACGGCTTGACTGCATTACCTTTCTTCGTCACCTTCTTAACTGCTGACAACATCATCCCGGATTTTGTTTGTCTCATGCAAAACGAATCTCAGTCCTCTCATTTTCTAACCGCATTCATATTATGGAAAGCAGCCAAGCGGATCGCAGGGGAAGGGCCGTCAGCCCTGCCCTACTTGACCTATCCTGGTCTACGAAAGCCCAAGGTCGATCGTGTCGCTATAAGATCTCTTTCCAGAGGGTTCATTTCCAACATAGTGGTGAAACCATTTGAGTTTGAGACTGTGGACACCCTTTTAGGCTATTACTGTCTTTCTTTCTCTTGCTTCTTTAAACTCTTTCTATCGGGGCAGTCAAGTTCCCCCCTTTCTTTGTGATGTCAAAGCAGTGTCTTCTTTAGTTGACTTGTCTTCCCCCGGTAACCATGGAGTTCGGAGAAGTCCTATCTCGAGTGTGGGGCCTAGAAACCTTATAAACGCTTGAATCCCTTTCCTGTTAGCAGAACTGACAGAGTACGATCTTGCGTTTTGCTCTTTCTCCCCTTTCTGATACCCTGCTTTAAGCAAAAATAGGTTTCGAAGGAAGAAGTGGGGAGATAGTGGCTCTCGTTCCTTCACCTATGCCCGAGTAGCCTCTCTGGTTGACTAAAGCTCACTACTAATGGAAGGGCGCGGCTGGCCGATTCCCTCTAGTCTAGTGGGTTCACTCATTAACCTTCATTGCGAGAAGTGGAAGTAAAGGGATTGGAGAATCTATAGTTTATGGTTCCCTGTTCATGAATCGGGTAGCTCCGTTCCCGAATCGATTTTGATACCTCCTATGAATCTAGAAAGCTAAGGGGATGGATACCACTAATAAGAAAGGCTGGTCATAATCAATCTCTTCCAATTACGTCAATCAGATAGATGCATGAATCGAACATATGAGATGAGCCCGTCACTCTTTGCGTGAAGACCAGATGCGGTCTTAGCTGCTTTTAAAGATGCCAAGTAAAAGCCCTATTCGGGTTTTGAGTGCCCATTCTCTACTGCAAATAGCGTCAGTTGTTCACGAAGAGGATTGATTCATGGCGCAATCCATCTTTGTCCGGGTTTTTTCACTCCTCAATAATTTGATTGACTCTGACTACTCTTCGGGGTACGGCTAAGCCTAACTCTAGACAGCTTCTTGCGTGCTTAGAGGAAGTCTAACTGACAAGCCTTATTGGTCTTGCACACTAGCACACTCACTTAAGCATCCGCCTTTGTATCTATCTCCACTGTTGGATTTAAAGAAAAGAAGTGATCTTAGATTGAAGAAGTCATTATTCTGATTTCAGGTCCTTTTTTTAGATTACCTTAAGAAACCCCCTCCCAACTCACCTTATCTGTCTTTCATATCTGCCTCGAAGGATACTGAATCCCCGGAGTAGGTCGGTCATCAGACATTTTCGACTCTCTAGTGCTAAGCATATGGTGCGGGATGGGGGGTCCTCACTCTTGACAGCTGGCCACTTTCAAGTCGATTCATTAGTTTGGACTCATTATTTGAGATTTTCGAGGATTCAAGATTGTATCACAAGGAAAGAGTTAAGAATGACTGACTGACCAAGTCAAGTCGTCACTTTCATCCACATCCACATATAGTTAAGTGTGCGACCGAGCAAGCAGTTTTCTTTCTATGTAGTCTATATAGTACGATCAATTCAGTCTATCGCTGCGCTGCGCTGATTGTGCGTCCGCTGATTGAACACATTTTGGGTTAATAGATAGTAGAGATTGGCTTAGTCTTCAGTCTAACCTACTCTTTTAAGAAAGAATGTTTTGCATTCCAAGTGTGATGCCATACCATAGCTGTCAGAGTAAGAGAGAGTCTAAACACCCACACTAGTACTATAGCCTTTTTCTAACTGCCTTGACGCATTGGCAGGCTTGGGAGTTTATTGATGTAAGCTCAAAATTCGGAGTTTATGTAAATGCCCCATATTCAAAGTAAGCTGCTTACTTAAGGTATCCATGATCCGAGGTTTAGCTAGAATTTCGTATGGTGAAGAGGAAAGGAAGAAGTCATTGTAAAGGAAGAAGAAATTGACCATTTCCGTTGCCTGCCTAAAGGCTGATTGGTAGTTCTTAGGTTCTCTGTAAGTAGAGTGATTGCAAAAACCTAGGTATGTTTATTTAACCTAATAATAATAGAAGGTTTGAGTTGTGATATACTATCCTCTACAGTTGTAGCTACGTGGAAGCTAGCTGCTTAAAGACTAGCCCCCTAACCATTCCGCTATTTCTGCCCTAAAGCAATGGAATCTGCTCTGACCCACAACCCCTTGCCAGATTGACAGTGAATGAATCCTTGTCAGACAAGTGCTTTCCTCGCTACGAACTACGCGAACTTAATTGACTTGGAACTAAATGTACTGAAACAACCAAGGCCCGACTCCTGTTGGTGCGCAAACACTACATCAAAAAAAAAAAAAAAAGATCCCCGACTGCGACTGCTTTCTTTGCAGTGAGTTTAGTTGGTCCGCTCTTCCCTGTTATGCCTCTGAAAGCCCAATAGCTTCGGGTGCCGTTATGAAATTAGAAGAGATCTTGATTGAGTGTCCTTTATTCCTGGGGGTTATGGAATTTCCTGGAAAGTGTGAAAGAAGAGTCAGTAGGAATCGTTTGAACTAGATGAAAGAAAACCAGTGCCAGTTCATGAATGAATGGCAAACCGCTATGGGATGCGGTTACAGCATTGGTGGTTCGTGTTTCACGTCTTTCCAGTCCAATCAAATCTTTGTTGAATGACCGTTTTTGAGGCTTTGGTTCAGCAAGATTAGGTTATTACTTTGTTGATATTTTGAAGACTGAGGCTTCAAATCAGCTATTGTACCATTAACCTTATCCCCACCTTTAACCTTATGTGACACCTGCAAAAGTAAAAATCAAATGTTTACAAGAAACAAAGCACAAACTGAGAAAAATCCTGATTTTAAGCCAGTGGATGATAAGAGTAAGCTCGCAAAGGTAAGGTTGAGCGGTTGGGAGGTGTATTTTCCACGTGGAAGATTATCACGCGTTAAATTCAATCTCCGCCCGTAGGCTTGTTGCATGGAACTTGCCTATTGCAGTTTATATCTCCTTGTGTGTTTGTGAGCTATTACAAAGTGTTCATCCAAAGCATTAGCTTTGATTTAAAACATCTTATCTAATATCTACAAATAAATCTATTCAGAATCCGAGAAGCAAAAATAAAGTTTGAACTAAAATTTCTAGCTCGACCCCTATCTATAATAACACTATAATGGCCAAGCATTTTTTTGTAACCGATTTTTCATGTTATGTTATTTTATATTTCCTTCGTTCACTTTTACTAGTTATATTTCAATTCTCAAGAGTCAAATTCTCATAATTGTAACTTATATAGTACTTTTCTTTTAGTATTCAAAGATCTAAATTTATAATTTAAAATTATCAAAACAGCCTCTCGATCTTATCTCTGGATATCTATAAAGTTTGCGTACACTCTACCCTCGAAAATTTTTAAGCTGAGAGTCGATCTATAGAGGTAACATTTACGTACACTCTACCCTCCGCAACCCCTCCCCCCCTTTTGGGACCATACTGGTGTGTTATTGTCGTTGAATTAATCTAATTCAATTTAGTTTTGAATAGTACTCAAACTAACTCTCTTGAAGCGAAGCGTGAGTACCTTATCAGTAACGCGTCCATTGACGGAAACAAGACCAGAGAGAATACTAGACTGAACACGATCTCTCTTAACGCCGTTTAATCGAGAACTCACCCAAACATCTAATCTCTGCTTATCACTGCTGGCATCAACAGTTTCATCGAGCTTTACGCCGGAGATCTTAGACCTCCGACCAGTATTTTCAACCGGTGAGTCATCGGGATTTTGAGTCTCCGGCGAACTTGGAAAATTCTCTGCGAATGAAGTTTGAAACTCTACGAAGGGAAAAGAGTTTATTAGGGTTTTGTTGGAGTAAAGAGAACGATGTTGTGTTGAGTGCCTGCATGTGGCTATAAGAGAATAAGAACAATACTATTTTCATATTACAAAGAGGTATTTATAAGCCTAATTAGTTTCTTGGGGACAAAGCAATTAGAACTTTGAGATCAATTGAAACTTTTATTAGTAGTTTTTCTTATTTGAACTATATATGGAGGTAATCTATAATACTTATTTGATGCAACGTAACTAGGAGAAGAGTAAGTAAGACACCTTACGTGAAACTTTTAATTTAATTTAATGAAAATTGATATGACAAAAAGGCAAAAGAAGAACAAGTTATTTAGAATTATAATTATAATTATAGTCTGAAAATAAGAAAATTAAATACTACCTTTAATAATGTCCTTAGCTAAAAAAAATAGAACACTGCCTTAAATAAGTTAATGTTATAGTTGATTTTACTTTTCCCAAAAAACAATAAAAAATCTTCCATATTTAGAGAATTCCTTTTTTGAAGGAAAAATATTTTTGGACTTCTATAAATTGAGTATTTTCCTTTCTCTCAATTTTTTTTTTGTTTTGTTTTGTTTTTTATATCCATTTTGTAGGTCAATTATATTGATTGATCAACAATTTAGTATATTATAATTTTATTTTACTTTTTAAAAAAATAATATATCTTTGTTATGATATTCAAAATTTCTTTGTTAGCTTCCCGACGAGGCCCTATTGTTTCGATCTCAACAAGTAATTTAATGTAATTTTGTCAAAATGATAATATGAATTGTTCGACAGAGTTGGTGAATCCTAAATTTGTGCGGGATGTATAATTATGTGGTTGAATATGTTTTAGTCACAATTTTCTTCGAGGAATTGCATTTGTAGAGGTTTTTGTATTTATACCAACCATACAAAGTTGAGTATTGATACATATTTTAACTCAATGGGTCGGTATCGATGTGTTAGGTTATTTTTTTTATTTGATTATTACTATTTTTTGAACTCAGAATTTATTAAAAACAATCTCTTACCCCGTAAAAATAGTAGTAGCGAGGTGGTGATAAGTTCTACTTCTACTAATGTTGTTATTGTTGCATATATTAAATGTGAATGTAGGTTGTTGTAATGGTAAGGGGTTTGTTTGGACGTCTACCTAGATGCCTATCTCCTACTATTTCTTGTTATATTCTCATCGCTATTAATTTCATTATTCATGAATGTGTTGTTGCTTCACATGGTAGTGAAGTATTTTTTTTTCTTGAGATGTCATTGTTGTTGTACACATATTATATCTACTCTGTTGTCAATATGATCGATCAAAAGGAAAATGTCGCTGTAAACATACTAATTTGAAGAAATACGACAGTGAGGACCTGAAATTATTTTGGTATAAAAAGTATATTCTTCGGACCACTAAAATTATGGTAAGTACTCCTTAATGTCTAATCAGAGTTTTGCAAGTTGGCGTCTTTTTTTTTAATATAGAACTGGTTGTCTTTGTGTTTCACTGGGCACTAGAAACACAAGCAGATGCTGCAATTCTCGTAGTTGATGCTTCGACAGCTACGTGTTGGATCCTTCCAAAGTAGTGTATATTTGGTTTATCTGATATGAGTATGGTAATGCTTTTGAAAAGTTGAGCAACAAGAGGACTTAAACATGATTTTGCATGCATTCTTATTTAACTATCACTTAATTTCACAAGGGTAAAACCTTAAAGCAAGGTGCAACTCATTGCATTTTTTCTCACTTAATTCAATATTCAAATACAGTTATAAACAGGTTTGTTGTTATTTCACTTACAATTTTTACAGAATGGGAAAATCTTATTCAGGGAAAATGCTTGGACGCAGTTGTACCATAGAGATGAAGAAATAATGGTGGTCAATTTTCATCTAATTTGCTTCACTTCATGATCAGTAGTTCCTCTTCTCATCATCGCGACAAATTCATCGTAGTTTATTAGCCCGTCCTACATTCATGAAAACAGAAATTATGTGACAAACTTTGTTGCAGTGAAATAACAAGACTTAGAGAATGCAAGATTAGGTTATTACTTTGTTTGTGTCAACATCATCTAGGATTTCATCTATTGTAGCCTCATCTCCCATTCCATATTCTTCCATAGCATGTCTAAGTTCATCTCTTGTAATAAACCTGGCATAATAAAACAAGCAGTACAAAACAGTTATGTTACTTTATAAGTTCTCAACAACAAGAACATTTCACTCTTAATAACGACACCATTATTGAGAGGTCTGACTGTATTTGCAAATTAGGATGCAGGTTCATAGTTCTCAAGAAACATGACCTTCGGGTGGTTGTGGGGGCATGGGCGGTTACATTGTCTGACGGAGGTTCAATTGAATCCCGTTTATTGAAAAATTATATTGTGCAAATGGGGACGAAAACCATATTTCGGTATATACATAATTTGTGTAATTTAAGGAATACTTCTAATGTAACAATAACTGTCACACAGAAGTTGTTTTTAGTTAATGTTTGAATCCTAGGTGTGGCATTCTTGCATTTTCTTGAATCCCCTCGTTAGAATTTCTAACTCAGTTACTGGTCGAGGGAGGTGAGACAAGCTTTGAAAATCACCGTAGTGTTGTTATATTGTGCCTTTGGAACATGACAAGTTCGACATTAAGAAAAATGGAGAAAACACATACCCGCTATTATCCTTGTCAAAAAATCGGAAAGCCTTATACAAGTTCTCTTCTCTTTCAAGTTTGTGTCTATGCATCGTAGCAGTAATGAACTCGATGTAGTCTATAGTCCCACTGTTGTCAACATCCGCCTGGAATAACGGAAATGTCAATCCAAAAAAAAAGTATACATTGTAATAAAATCGACACAAATAAATCAAACGTTCTAAAACTCTTACTGCATCCATCAGCTGTTTTATTTCAGCTTCAGTGAGCTTGGATCCCAGCCTAGACAGTCCTGTTTTAAGTTCTTCGTAAGTGATTGTACCGCTCCCATCAGTATCCATGTTATTGAACATCTGCTTCAGTCCCTTGATTTCTTCTTCCGATAAGTTTTCTGCAATAACCTTCAAGTAATTTTGTATATTTCAGCATCAAAACGGAGAGAGTAAGCATTCACATAACAGCAATATCAATACGCCTGTACCTTAAGAGCGAGTTTCTTCATCTTGTTCGCTGCTCTAAATTGCTTCAGCCTTAACAAAACAGCGCTATCAATAGGCTTGTCCGATGCTTCACCATCTTTCTTGAGCCACAGATGTCCTGGATCATACATTATCATATATCCGGATTATATTATCAATTCAACTATTACAGTAAAGTCTATGACGAGTAAAGCTTAGTATATGCACATACCGAGGGCTTCATCTGCAGTGATCCGTCTTCTAGGATCCACCGTCAACATCTTCCTCACGAGATCCTTCGCTGAGGAAGAGATAGAAGGCCAGGGAGATGATTCAAAATCCAACTTGCCTTTAACAATTTCTTCAAATATGCCCTTTTCAGTTTCTGATGACAAGTACAAAGTAACACATGAAATTGTCAAATCAAGAAAGCAGAATATTAATAAGTTTGTCACTTCACATCCACAAATAATGACATATTAAAAGTGAGGTACAACACAAGCAACAAAAGATTCATTAGTTCTTCAAAATGGACATACCTTATTTTCCAAATTACGAATTTTACTTTTTACATGTAGTTATTTTTTAAGCGATGTCATAATGTAAAATCATTTACGCTGTTAGAGGTTATTAGGTTGCTGGTTAGGAAGTAAATTATTCACGTATTAAAACTAGCATAACTAATATCACGTTTGGTAGCATTTTAGTCGTGAATAAAATTCCTCACATCAAGTACGGTGTTTGGTTACAGGCTCACAATTTCTGCATAACTAATTATATGTATTATTTTACCCATAGTAGAACTGCAGAGGTGGAGCCAAGATTTCAACTAAAGGGGTTCAATATTCAAAGAAAACTTAGTCGAAGGGGGTTCAACACCTACTATAACCACGTAAAAAATAATTTTAATCATGTGTAAATAGTATATTTTTCCGACGAAGTGGGTTCGGCCGAACCCCCTAAACATGGCTGGCTCCGCCTCTGAGTAGAAGATGGAATAACAAGTGCATTAATAACAAAACGCTGCATAACTCTAACCAACAACGAAACAACCCCTTACACAGTGTAGAGAAGTTAAACCTCATCATAAATTTCTTAAGAGAGTAGTTAGCAACTAAAAACTTTACCAGTCTACCATATATACACATTATTATAGGATAAAAAGAAGCAGAAATATCGCTCACTGACCACTTTTCGGCCCTGTCTTTGAAAAATTACACGAGTTGAAAATTGATTATTTGTGAATTTTACCCGAAATTAAGTGTACATACCAGCCCAGAACGGAGGAAAACCACTTAGTAGAATGTACAAAATAACTCCAGCACTCCACACATCTATCTCCTTCCCATAGTTGCGTTTCAACACCTCAGGTGCAACATAATATGCACTTCCAACAATATCCTTGTAAATTTTTCCTGCAAAAATAATTAATTAACTAAAATGTAGTAATTATTATTACAAGTTGGTAATCAAAATCTTTAACATATTTATACCCCAAGTAAATATTTCTTGTGAAGACTAAAATCACTTTATTATGGTCAATTTGAATATGGTAGATAGACAATAAAAGGTAGTTTGGTGCATTAAGCTCTCGCTATGCGCAAAGTTTGGGAAGGACCGGACGACAATTTTATTAAACATGTTTCCGATATCTCACTAATTTAATATTAGAGCATCTAATTATTAGGGACATATATAGTCATATAGAGAACTACTAACATCTATCGTTTTGAAGTAACCAGAAAACATTAGACAAGTAAACTACCTTAAATTGATTACTAAATCAAAACTAAAATAATAGAATTATAGAACAATAAAACAAATTATTATGTGTTATAACCCAAGATGTGGCACAAAAGCAACAAATTGAATATTTAAAGTGATCCGACATTTTTTCTTTTAGTATGTCTAGTGGAAAATGACCCCTCTCTATTGTTGTAAATATTTAATTTAGTATTTTTTTTCTTATTTCATCTTTAAAAGCATTACTTATTGAAATTTACAGTCATTCTTTCATAAATGATCACTATGAGTCATCAATAAAATTTGATCAATCCCGATACATAAATTCATTGATTTATATAATAAGCTGACAAAAAATAAAAGACATACGAAAGTCTTACATCACTTATTTTTCAAAAAAAAGAAAGGGACTATGATTTTAGTTCACTCAGTATGTTGCTGGTTCTACACGGGGAACATAGGGAAAAAGTAAACATTGACCTGTCACTTTCTATTGACTGCGTCAACCATCTATGCATGTAAGTCTTGCAAACTTAGGACCAAAGTCTAGCAACCTGTCCCATCAAATTGACACTTTGTATTCTTCTTCAGGCCCAGTATATCCCAATTCCCAACTACTACAACACTCACGTTTGCGAGTTGATCGGATGATAAGTATTTTTCATTTTTATTTTTTATTTTTTTTTTTAAGGTTGTGAAGTTTGGGTCGTTAAGGGAGCAAAAAGGGTGGAAGTCCTTTTTTAACCGTGTTAAAATGAAAAAAAGACAAGAGGGAGTTGCTCAAATGGTAAGCATCGTTCACTTTCAATCTAGGGTTGGGAGTTTGAGTCACCAAAGGAGCAAAAAGTTCTCTCTGCTTATGATTTTCGTATACTTTAAACCGCGTAAACGAGCAGTAAGTCATAAGTCTCCATCTCAAATTGTCATTTGGTACGTGAGATAAGGATACACCGATCGAAAACTAAAATAAAAATATATGTTAGTTTTCCATCATTTTGAACAGGTTTAATAAGAGCCTTGATCAACCTATAGACTGCTAAAACATTAATAAAGATTAAACAACAAATAAAAAAAAGACCAGATGAGCAAATCATCATTTAATAAAGATTAAAGAATTTGAGTGACTAATCACCTTAATCAACCCATAATCAAGCTTTTAACTAATTTGGCCACTAGACACACTTCTACTCTAATTCACATTATCATCAATTATTCTGAATATTTAAAGACTATTCAAGGGTTGCTTTGTCAGATGATCCTTCAACTAGTACGTGTACTTATTATTTCAGAAAGTCACATTTATTTGTTTAAAAAAATTGAAATTAAGTAAATGATTTTTTAAAATAATAACTATTAGTTGAGTAATTACTTATAAATCAATCCCTATACGCAGCCAGGCAATCAAGCTTGCTTTCAAAGTAGTTATCACATTACATCAAAGAGAATAATATAACATGATTGATGTGGAAGTGAGCAAATTAAAAAACCATAGAAAGCCAACAAGGATTGTGATTGAGAGGGCAAAGGCGTACTCCATTTTTAATTAGAGTCTAGAGATAACCATCTTTGTTAGAAAATGTTTTACCCGATGAGCGAGTTTTCAACTGAAATTCAAATTTAATCAAAATCCAATATAAATATCGAACACCATATTAAAGAAAAAAAGAGGAGAATAGAAGAGAATAACTTCTGAAAAAACAACTTGGTGCACAAAGTATCCAGGGTCATCACGATTCGAAAAAGGGTCACAGTCAAGGGATGTGACATAGACAGTACTCTAACCTAATGCAAACATTAGTGGTTACTTCCATATCTCATGAAACCCATAAGATATTCGTGACACAGAAACAACTTTACGACTGCTCCAAAACTCCCTTCGCATTTGAGTAAAAATATTGATAACAAAGCAGCAGGGAGAAATTTTGCAAGTAACTAACCTTCTTCAATGAAAACAGAGAGGCCAAAATCAGTAGCCTTCAATGGAGAATCATCATCTTTACTAACCATCAAGAAATTCTCAGGTTTAAGATCTCTATGCATAACACCCATAAAATGACAAGCATGAACCACATTCACTATTTGTCTTCCAATTCTTGCTGCTTCTTTCTCTGAATAATTCCCTTTTACTGATATCCTATCAAAAAGTTCACCACCAGAACACAACTCCATGACCAAATGCAAGTTATTTTTATCCTCATAAGCACCTTTAAATTCCACAATATTTGGTTGTCCACTTAAATATTGAAGTATGGTAACTTCCCTTCTAACATCTTCAATGTCCTTTTGTGTAACCAATTTCCTTCTTGATATTGACTTACATGCATATTTTAATCCAGTTGCTTTCTCAGTACAAAGATATGTTATCCCAAATTGACCTCTACCCAATTCTTTATCAACATCATATATTGTCTTGATGTCAGTATAAGGCTTTCCTAATATTTGACCAAATTGATTAGTACTTGATGACGAGGAAGTACTAGTCCTTGGCATAGGCATGTACGACGATATTGGTGCTGGTGTTGGTTCTTGTGGATATTTTTGAGATAATATAGGAACAGGATGATATTCAGGAGATGCTGAAGGAGATGATGAAATTGGAACATCTTTATAATTTGGACAACAACATGCTTTACTAAAACAAAGTCCCATTGGTGACTTTTTTTTGAGACAAGAGGGAGAAAGAAAATGAATTTCCTTTTTCTTTTTTTTTTGTTTTTTTTTTGTGAGAGATTTGATGGATATTTAAGAATGTATTAGATGGGGATTTTTGAGATTTTACTAACAGAGTTTTGCTTTTAGAGGTGCTTTGCTTTGGCTTTGCCGTGTCCACTTTGGATATATTGTTGCTCTGCCTTTGGTTTATTCTTACTTTTTGCTGCCTTATGGTTTATTCAAACTCAAATGTGAACAAGAAGTGGACGAGGTATCAGTATCAGGTAACTCTATTCATAATACTCAGATGAATTTATGTGTATCTCGACTAATTTTATGGAATACTTACTCGACAAGACGATAACTAGCACATGTAGTAACTCTATCTATCAAGACTTTAACGGATGTAAATAAATAATTGCTTAATATTTTTGCGTGTATTAAAATTTAAATCTGAAACTTCATAGTGTTTAATGGATGTTATTAATCATTCGGCTACATCTAAATCCGAATAAAGGAGTTTAGAAAATTATAATAATGTCCAAAATAGCATATTTGAAATATACAAGCATTATAAGGGTCTTTAATGATTTTTGGGCTATTCCGTTCGTTGCTTTAACGTGTTGAATTAGAAGATAAAATTCTTTCATATATCATAACAATCAAATTGCTAATATTATCTCTAGATATACCAATTTATACCTCAAGTCAACTTAAGTCAAGAACTTATCGAGCTACTAACTTTACTGCTCTTGCTGTGTTTGATGGAGAAGGAAAATGCTTTCTTGAAAAATATTTTTTTGAAAAAATAAGTAAATTATTTATTTATTTTTTGTATTCGATGCGTAAGCATAAAATATTATATTAAAAATATTTATATATAATCTCAATAAATACTATGACGGCCAGACGGGGTAGGGTGCCAACAGGCAGTGGCGGATCTACCCTTTGTCGAGGGGGTTCATCCGAACCCCCTTCGGCGAAAAATTATGCTATATATGCATGGTTAAAATTATTTTTTATGTATAAATATTAGATGTTGAACCCCCTTCGATTAGTTCGTATGTTCACTTATGAACCCCTTCGTGAATATCCTGGCTCCGCCACTGCCAACAGGGGCGGACCTATGTCCTATCTTTTGGTGCTCGAGCAGCCGTTAAATCAATTTTGATTATGTATAATTATATTAAAAAAATATAAAAATTGATAGAAAATTTAGAAAAGCACCAAGGAAATCAAGAAGATAGTTGGGTGTTTTAATTTTCAAGCAGAACCTTACAGCTTTGGCATCAATATGTGTGTGTGTTCGAAGCTCCCGAACACTCACGACTCCTAAATCCTAGATCCGCCACTGGGTGTCAGGTGGTGGGGATGTTCATCACAATAGCAGAAAGAATGATAAAGACTCGTCCTGGAGTATAATAAGGACATTTTTATGTACATTTGTGATTTTGCAAAGGCTCATATCTGATAAATGTTCAAACCAACACGAAGTCATGAAAACAATAAACATAAGCCCATTAAAATCCACAGTAACTTGTCAGTAAGACACACTTTATACCCAATTATATTATACATAAGGTATCCTTTTACCTGTTTATCTCATACCTACATAGCATGTAAGAACATTAAGATCAGCTCAAGAACTTAGTTATCTGGGCCGCGGCTCACGGGTTTCACACACTTGGGATGTACCTCATAGCCACACTCAAGGCATTGGTAAGCCCATCCATAGCCCTGTTCATCACAATCACAACAGATGAACGCTCCACCTCCATGGCCTTCTGGCACTAAAGTGAGTTCATGTCGATGGCCCGAGTGAGTTTCTGTCTTTGGAAGGCCTTTTGCTATTTCATCCATTTGCTTCTCTAATATCCCTACTCTTGTCTTTGTGAATGGGTAAGCATTCTCCTTATACAAGTTGACGAGGCTCCTACCTGTCGAGACATAATTTTAAAGTAAATGAAACACCTGCTCCGCCTAAAAGCTTAAGCTTTCGAATGAGATGGCAACACTTGATAAAACTATGTACCTTGTTTGGTTACCGTTTTACCATCAGGGCCCAGTACCACTAGGCTCGGAATCCCTCGGATATCAAAATACTTAGCTAGAGCTTTGATTGTTGGATCATCGAATGGGATTGCCAGCCAAGGCATAGTCTCAAAATATGTTGCGAACTCCACTTGGTTATGGTCACTTGATACAAACACTATCTCGAAATCTTCCTCCTCCTTTCCCTCTAGTTGCTGCTTAATCTTTTCGTAGACTGAAACTAACCTCGGCGTAAATTTTTTTGCAGGAATGCACCATTGTGCGGAGAAGTAAAGTCCAACTGTTTTCCCCTTTAAAGAAGCAACAGGTACCTGTAAAAGAAAAACGTATAGAAAGCATGCAAACAAAATTGGTGAATACTTTATCGTAACATCGGTATACTTCTACAAGATTCACTACATTTTTTCACTTGTAGTGTAAACATAGTTGGACTAATTGGGCAAACAGGCTGGTCTGGAACGGGTTAAATTATGGGTTTTGCCCAAGTACAGCTCATGCAAAACAAGTTAAATTTTGTGCGATTTGGGAAGGTCGCGTGTTTCTGTGTAAAATTTACCTCCTCATTATAACACACTTCATTTTTTTTAATCAGTATCGCACTTACATCATCCTAATAACTATTTTCATAACGACCAACTTTTAAATATCTTGAATACGCATCGTGTGTTGATATATCAAGGCACTATGTTCCGCAATCTATACATGTACGAAAGACACACTTGCCTGTTTAGGACTAGGATGCCCCAAAAGAAAATCTCTGGCTTCGTGTGTTAGCAAACTGCTCAAGGTCTGGCTGTCATGTTTCTCCTTCTCCTTCTCTCGTAACTCCTCCAACCTTTCTCTGGTAAACGGAAAAGCTTGCACTCCATATCGATACACGAGTTCAACTCCGTCTTTAATAACTGCAGAGTCTAATTTGTTATCGTTAGGTTGTAGAATTACCAAACAAGGGATACCTTCTACATCGAATTTTTGGGTAAGAGCCCTCCTTGTTTCCAAATCAGAGAATGAAATTGCAAGCCAAGGCATTGATGACCTATAAGCATTGAAGGCATTTAAGTCTTCATCGGACGAAACAAACACAATTTCAAAACCGAGATTGACATTGCTGCATTCCTTAAGTTGCTGGTACACGTTGACTAGCAGGTTTGTAAACTTCGTACATGGTGAATACCAGTTAGCTGAAAAGTAAAGGCCAACAACTTTGCCCTCGAGTTCTGAAACTTTCACCTGTGTAAACACAACCACTATCATAAAATTATGTCAAGTACACATAATATTATTCCAATGGAGCAGAAAATAAAATCATCAAACCGAGTTTAAGGATGAAACACACATATATGAGCCTTCTACATGAACAGAGAACCGGCAACTACATAAAAGAGGATGCTATCATATCTGCCTAAAGGCAGCCCGGTGCACTAAAGCTCCCGCTATGCACGAGGTCTGAGGAAGGGTGGGACCACAAGGGTCTATTGCACCCAGCCTCACCTAACATTTCTGTAAGGGGTTGTTTCCACGGCTTGACCCCTTGACCTCCTGGCCACATGGAAACAACTTTACCCGTTAATCCACGGCTCCTCTCCTACCATTATATCTGCCTATAGCGCAAAATTTATGACGCTAACAAATTGCAGAGAGTGCCATACAGCTAAACAATGTCTTGAGTTGCAACTTTCCCATAAGATAATTGCCATACAAAAGATTTCAAATCACATTAGTCCATCTGCTATTACTTCGCGGCACCAACATGTCCTAATTCAAATCGTCTGCTTTTGCCTTAAACGAAAGTGTATTGGAATTCAAGATCTACATTCGTGCGTGCTTTCTCAAGTGCTACTTAGAATTCAGAACATAAAGATTATAACTTGCGCATATACAAGTTACTCCCTCGAATTAATAGTAACTATTACGCTTCTCATCATATGCAGTTTCCAAATATGAAAATTTTGATTCATAAAAACTTGAAATATGTGTGGGAATTCGAGTTAATATCTCGAACCAAATGGTGGGATAAATAATTATGGGACTAACTAATACCCCTAACCAAATACAAGATAAAACAATTCTTCATTTTATCCGAATTTATTTTTTTTCCCGTCCGGTGCCCGCATTGGAGCCCCGACTAATCCGGACCACGCGTTGCAGGGCCCATTAAGGTGGCAGCGCAGTTTTCTCCATACCCAAGATCGAACCCTCGACCTCTGGTTAAGGCCCCATCCACTGCACAACAACCCATTTTATCCGGAAATTATTATCTCTTATCACTCATACTAAACAACCCCATAGTTTAATCTGTACAGAGAACAAAAAAGTAAATATACATCACATATATATAAACCCCTTAAATCTAACTCTTCCATATATTTATTAAATATTTAGATCCTGTCAAATAATAAAAATATATCACAGTTGAAACAGAGATTAAACAAATAAAGTTTCAGAAATTTGATTACAATTCAAAGTGTGTTTGTAATTACTTTGTTCAACTGTATTAGACATGTTCCAATATAAAGAAAAAAAAAAACAAATTGCCTTGCTTCAAAATCTTAAAACCCCAAGCATCTTGGATTCCTCTTATCCTAGTAGGCTAGTACTACAAGTGTTCACGATTTGGTTAAAAATCGATCCAAACGGAACTATATTAATCAAACACTAGAGTGTCTATAATTGCACATATCAAGCTCGAAGATTCTATGTTCGAATTCATGGAAAATAAAACATACTCCCTCCATTTATTAGTTTTACTTGGCCTCTATAATCTATATTAAAAATAATTGCTTCAATTTATAAAAGCGAGATAATTTTATTTAATTTTTTCTCTTTCGATCCTTAGTAAAAATAACTACATACATGAAGTAATTCAAATAACAGTACTAAGAAATACCTCTAAATCAACAAGGGTCGAGTAAAATGAAACGGAGAGAGTAATAAGGAAGTAGCTAGGCACCTGATCTCCAGCTGAGGAGAGAAGAAAATCGCCATGTTTAGATGCTAAAATAGACAAATAATCAACACCAGAAGCAACATGAGAATGATAATTTTGTGAAGAAAAAGAGTGATAAACAGGAACAAAGCTATTGTCAATTTCTTCTTCTTCTTCTTCCTCCTTCATACTAGTGCTACTAATATTCTTCTTCTCCAATTCCTCCATTATTTTTTTTTGCCAATCTCAAAACTATTTCTCTCTCACTATTTTTCTTTTTCTCCCTCTTTAAAGCTTTTATAGTAATAATGAGTGTGATATTTCACAGTTTGAGTAGGTGTTTGTATTCTTTGGAAAGCTATAAATTATAATTGTACAGTACTCCGTTCATTTCATTTTACTGTGACCTATATTCAAAATTGATGTTTCAATTTATTAATTTCTAACAAATTAAAGAAGCTTTATTATATTTTCTTCATATTAGTATTAGTACTATCTCCGTTTCATTTTATATATCGATATTTGATTAGACACGAAGTTTAGAAAATAAGTGAATACTTTATAAAGTTTATAAAATTATTCCTCATAAAATTATTTTAATGTGTACTTTTAATTGTCTTTTCTTAATAAATAAGATCTGATAAAGATAAAAGGAGAATGATATCATTAAATACTTGTCAAATAAAAAAATAATATTTTTCTTAAGATGGATTAAAAATAAATAAAAACGCCTAAAATAGAATGGAGGAAGTATTAAATAGTCATATATGAAGTACTAATAAAAGTTCAATTTAAATTTATAATTGAAACTTTCTTGTAAATGGTGTCAAATTATCAGAGATAAGTCTTCTTAAACTATGATTAAAATTATTACGATATATTTTAATTTAACAAAAAAATTATTATTTTAGCACATTTTTATTATTCTCTTATGTTGATATGATATTTTTATTATATAAAATAAGATTCATATTAAAGATATTATGTCAGTTAAAAAATTAATAAAAAATATTATGTCGGGTAAAAAATAATAAAAATATATTAAAATTAATTTAAAAAATAATAGAACTCTTATAAAATTAAAGAGTGTCGTAATAAATTTAGTAATAGTTCAAAGTACGAAATACTTTACTCAATTAATATGAATCAGATGGAGTACTTTCTTTTTTTTTGTTTCTCATTTGGTATTCAATATCTGTATTGAATCCGATTAATTTAAATTTGTGTCGTATTAATTTTTTATTCAGTATTCGATATACATATTAGAATTTGATTTTTAGGAGTATTTTTTTGTTTTGTTTTCCATTTAGTATTTGATACCTGTATTGAATCTGATTAATTTAAATTCATGTCACGTTAATTTTTTATTCAGTATTTAATATACATATTAAAATTTAATTAATTTAAATTTACGCTGCGTAGAATCTCAAAAAGAAATACTTCCTATTTAAAAAAAAATTATATATAAAATTTAAATTTAAAATCTTTAATGAAGGGAGAAACAATCTTTCGGTCAGACGGGGGTACTTACTACTACTACCTAGCTAGCGTGAAAGCCATGTGTTTTTTATTTTTCTGTCTCTTACCTATGTCTTAGCAGTACGTGCAGAGCTGTTTATAGTTTAACGCGTAGTAGCATTTTGTTTTCTCTCTCCTCTTAAGTTTCTCACCTTCACCTTCGTCATCATCAACAACAATATACTTTCTATATTGTGAGCCGTGATTAGGAGTGGGCATTTCATATTCCATTCGATATTTTTAAAATTTAAGTTTAATAATTTAATAATTAATATTTGAATATAGATATTACATATCATATTTATAAATATTGGTTTAGTAATTCTGTAATCAGTAAATTAAACTTTAATTCGATACAGTATTTGATAATATCATATTAAAATTAGAGATATGTAAATGTACGTTTAAACTTTAAAGAGTATATTTATTAGAAACCCTATTTAGTATTCTTTTTATTGTTTTTTACGAATATATTATCAAGGATCAAGAGATTCTTTGGATTACTAATATTATTGTCTATTGGGTTGGTTAGACACACACACACATATATATATCAAATACGATATTCGGTAAATACCAAATACCAAATGGTATTACTATCTGGTACCAAACTCAATCTCGAATACTGAAATGTTGAAATTTTACTCCCAAAAATACCATATCGAATTACCGAATATCAATTACCAATTTTTTTTTTTATTTGATTCGATAATTTGATTTTCGATATTTTATGCCCGAATTTAAGAAAAGTGAGATATACTCAAACTTTATTTGTATTTTTTGATAGGTTAGAAAGTTGTTTTTCATGAATTATTATCAATAGTGATAATAATGACTTGAGGAGGTAAAACGAATCTATAATCATATATTTTATTCATAAGTAAAGAAATTGTTCTTGATAACTCTTCATTGTAATAAACAACGATAAATATCATTGGGTCAAAAAAACCACTTTTCATAAAATGATTTGAAAGAAATTAAGGGTAAAAATTATGATGAAAATATTGAAGAAAGAAGAGTAATGATTGGACAAATACATTAATGTGGTGCTTTATGTGTTTTGATATTCAAAGTTCAAATCAATAATTTAAAAAATATTTTTTATATCAAATTGACATGAAATGACTTTGCAATTTGTTGTTTTTCTTGTATAATTTTTTGATATTTAAATTTTGATTAAATATTTAATTGATCTAATTTAATTTAACTTTAAAAATTAGTTAAGTCGACTTTAAAAAAATTAAATATGTCACGTATATTGAGAGGAATTAAGTACTATTATTTTTTATTCGTTTGTTATAAAAGAACATTTTCACGTTGGTAAATAACTAAGTCTATATTCCTAATTTGATGAAATGTATTTAGAGACAGAAATATTATAGCAGGTTTGATATTAAGTTCATAAATTTCAAAACTCATATAGTCGCAAAAATATTATGACATATTTAAGATCATAAGTTCTAAAAGTACTTTATTTCTCATAAATTGCAATCGATAAAATAGTTTGGCAGCTATCACCTGCATAATTTTATAACTTTACGAGTTAAATTCATCAAATTGTTTAAATAATTAGATGTGAAATGAATTATTAAATTTTTAATCTTATTAACATATAGATTTCAAACATGGGATAATACTGCTAATTTCAAGTCTCAAACTCGACCAGTTATGGATAGTGTGACGAAATTAATTTACAGGTAAATTAATTAATAATGCTAACCATATCTTATATTGCCCAAAGAAGAAAATGATCATTAGCCTCATCATTAGTTACTTGACGTAATTAATTAATAAGTGATTTACTTAATAACAAGTCAATCCACTAAACATTTTTGTAATTGTTTAATTTGGCCACGTATAAGTAAACTAATTTAAAGAAGAAACTTAGCACTTTAGAATTTCGTGGTGTTTACGTAATAAATTGCTCTTTATTGGTAAAAAGACGAGGACACTTGTCTACTTCTTCCATCTCTTTCTTTCTTTCTTTCTTTCACATTTTTAGTTGAAAATAACACTTTAACATTTACTTCGAGTTGATTAACCTATTTTGACATGACATAAATTTAAAAGAATAAAAATAATTTTACATCTTTTATCTTCAATTAAAAATATTTCAAAGAGTTTTGAATCTTCTCAATGAGTTCGTCCGATCAATTCCATAGGATCAACTAAACCTGTCAAACGGGCCGGGCTGGCCCGGCCCAAACCGGCCCTACATATCAAATCGGACCGGTTTGACCCGGCCCGGTAAGCCCTAGGGCTTTAGGGTTCCGGGTTTCGGTCCGTTTTTTTTTTTAAACTGGGCCCGGTTAACCCGGCCCGGACCAACCCGGTCCAGGCCCGCCGGTTAACCGGCCCGGAACTAAAAAAAAAAAATATATATTGGGCCAAACTAGCCGTTGGCCCAACGGCTATATTACCGTTTTTGGGTCCAAACGGCTAGTTTGGGCCCATTAACTTAAAAAATAAAAAAAAAAATAAAAAAAAAAATATTTTTTAATCCCCAAAATAAATCTATAAATACCCTACAACTTCAAATCATTTCTCACACAATTTTTCACTCTCTCAAATCTCATTCTCTCTCAAATCTCAATTCTCAATTCTCAAATATTCAATATATTTAATTTCTTAAAGTGTTCAATTTAAATTTTTAATTTTTCGTTTACAAAGTACGAGCGGAAGTTTCTAAAGTCGCAATCTTCGGATACTTCCAAAATTTGGTATTGTCGTTCCATCTCTTACGTTTAATTTTTATTTATTGTATTAATTGTTTAATATTTAATTTTATTATATTTGTGTATTTTGAATATTTTTAGTTTAATTTATATTATGGATAAATTAAAAAACCTCGCTACTAAAGGTGTTAGAAATTTTTGTCCCGGAAGCGGTAGTGGTAGTAAAAAGCGAATTACTAGCGGTAGAGGTAGTTCAAGTAATAGATATACCCGTGTGACTTCGCCTCCGGTACCGCTTGGTACACCTTTTGAGGAAGAAATAGGTGTAGGTGCTCACGATATGGATTATGTAGAATTTCAGGAAAATTACGGTATAGAAGAAGAAAATGAAGTAGATGCAGTTAATGTAGACGAAGATGATGAAAATATTGCTGAAACACCCGTAGTAGGACATGCTAACGTTAGATCTGAATCAGTTAATCTCCCTTCCCGTCCTCCCAGTGCCCCAAAACCCCGTAAAAGAACTAGTATTGCATGGCAATTTTTTGAACGTATATCAGATATTGAGGTGCAGTGCAATATTTGTCAACAAAAATATAAGCATAGAAGTGGCGGTAAGCAAGGGGGTACGGGTACGTTAATGAGACATATAGTTGAAGATCACACTAGAGAGTTGAATATTGCAAAAGGTGGTGGGGATGTTGGTGGGTCAACGCAAACTAGAATGGACCCAACAACCGGTCAAGTAGCGAAAAAGTATAATAAATTGAGGGACAGAGAAGAAATAGCTAAAATGGTAGCTGTGGGTTGTTTGCCTTTTAGTTTTCCTTCTTCTGATGCATTTATTCGTTATATACAAGCAATTTATAATCCTATGTTTAATGGTATTCCTAGAACTACTTGTCGGTCTGATATTTTTAGACTCCATTCACAATATTGTTTTTATTTATCAACATTCTTAAAAAATATTCAATGTAGATTGTCCCTAACTTCCGATCTTGGTCGTGCTGTAAATAAAAATGATTATTTAACCGTTACTTGTCATTGGATGGATAGTAATTTCATAATGCAAAAACGTATTCTTGCTTTTTTATATGATGAAAATCGGAAACATACTGGACAATTTATTGCTGATTCTATTATTAAAATTGCCGGATATTATGGTATAGAAAATAAAATTTTATGTATTGATTTTGATAATGCTTCTAACAACAAGACTGCTATAACAAAAATAAAATCTACGCTATCTCCGCCCTTTCCTGAAATTTTTCATGTTAAGTGTGCATGTCATATATATAATTTAATTGTAAAAGATGGTCTTGACTTTTTTGAGGTTTATATTGAAAAAATTCGTCTTGCTGTTGGTTTTATTCAAGGAAATAATCGTAAATCTAGAATTAAAGAATTTAAAGTTAAATGTCAAGAAAATGGACTTGCACCGATTTTGATGCCTGAGGAAATTGATATTAGATGGAATTCTACGTATGAATTTTTAAAAACTTGTTATAAATATAGAATTCCTATTACACTAGCTTTTAACCAACATTGTGGTTCATTTGCTGATTCTGCTGATTGCATGCTACATAATTCTGATTGGGTTATAATTAATGATCTTGTTAAGTTCTTAGAAAAATTTTATGTAGCTACGGTTGAATTTTCCGGTGCATACTATCCTACTGTTTGTAATATTTTGGCATATATAGCCGATATTTCTGGTTTGCTCCGACAATATAAAGATAAAGAAGGTTATAAAGAAGCTGTTGGCGCTATGTTTACGAAATTTAAAAAATATTTCTTCCCGATTCCCCCTATTTACTTGGTTGCTGCTATGTTAAATCCGTGCATGAAATATAATCATATGTGTCACTTTAGTACTCTTATTTATACTAACTTAGAAATAAATACTAACCATGATTCTGAACAAGTACAACCTGATTTGTGGACGGCTACGGCTGATGCAAAAGATTATATAGAAAAATTATATAATCACTATACTGATTTATTTGATTCAGTCGTACCTACAAATATCACTCCAACTGTCGCTCCTCATCCTCCCGAGGAGCCATCAGCTTCTAAAAGGCCGGTACATAGTGGTTTTCCTGATTCGTTTTATGATTTAACTTGTTGGAACAGTGTGGATGAGAGAGCTTACACATCAACTTATCGGGAAGAGCTGAAATACTATCTGCGGACGCCACCAGAGGATCGCAGACGACGGATCAACACGCTGGATTGGTGGAGGAATAATGAATCACAATATCCTGTACTTTCAAGATTAGCCAGAGATATCTTGAATGTTCCTATGTCAACCGTTGCATCAGAGAGCGCCTTCAGTCAGGGACGACAGCAGCTTGGAGACAACCGACACTTATTGGGAAGCAACGCAATGAATGTTTTAGTTTGCCTCAGAGATTGGATTAGAGCAGAAAGAAGAAACCAAGGAATGGAACCAGAGCCCAACGACGACCTCAAACTTGAAGAAATTATGACTTCACGGGAGAACTCAGCAGAATCAAGTCCAATGCATGGTTTTTCCCCCGTTGACTTCGACTACCCTATGCAAGTTCCAATTAATATTAACATGAATGAGTTGGAAAAAATGATGCATAATTTATAGAATTTTCATTCATGTAAATTATAAATTTTGGATCATTTTGCAATCAATAAAATTCCACAAATTCATTCACTCCTTAGTCGTTGTTTTTTATTTTTTTTTATTTAACGATTTATAATTTTAATATCTTCTATACAAGTGTATATTTAATGTATACATGTGTATATGTTTATATATCTTATATAGAAGTGTATATTTAATGTATACAGGTGTATATATATCTTCTATAGAAGTGTATATTTAATGTATACATTGTGTATATAGCGTATATAGTGTATATTTGACTGGTTTTTAACCGGGTTTGACCGGGTTTTAGTGGGTTTTAGTGGGTTTGACCGGGTTTTAGTGGATTTAAAGTATTACATATACATAGAATAGAGTGTATGAAAGTTAATAGATCTTCTATAGACGTGTATATTTAACGTATATATGTGTATATATTTTATAAATTAGAATATAACTATACAAATATATATTGTAATGTATATATATTGTAGTATATCTCATTTAAAGTATTTCCTATACATAGAATAGAGTGTATATATGTGAATAGATCTTCTATAGACGTGTATATTTAACGTATACATGTGTATATATTTTATAAATTAGTATATAACTATACAAATATATATTGTAATGTATATATATTGTAGTATATCTCATTTAAAGTATTACATATACATAGAATAGAGTGTATGAATGTTAATAGATCTTCTATAGACGTGTATATTTAACGTATATATGTGTATATATTTTATAAATTAGAATATAACTATACAAATATATATTGTAATGTATATATATTGTAGTATATCTCATTTAAAGTATTACCTATACATAGAATAGAGTGTATATATGTGAATAGATCTTCTATAGACGTGTATATTTAACGTATACATGTGTATATATTTTATAAATTAGTATATAACTATACAAATATATATTGTAATGTATATATATTGTAGTATATCTCATTTAAAGTATTACATATACATAGAATAGAGTGTATGAATGTTAATAGATCTTCTATAGACGTGTATATTTAACGTATATATGTGTATATATTTTATAAATTAGAATATAACTATACAAATATATATTGTAATGTATATATATTGTAGTATATCTCATTTAAAGTATTACCTATACATAGAATAGAGTGTATATATGTGAATAGATCTTCTATAGACGTGTATATTTAACGTATACATGTGTATATATTTTATAAATTAGTATATAACTATACAAATATATATTGTAATGTATATATATTGTAGTATATCTCATTTAAAGTATTACATATACATAGAATAGAGTGTATGAATGTTAATAGATCTTCTATAGACGTGTATATTTAACGTATATATGTGTATATATTTTATAAATTAGAATATAACTATACAAATATATATTGTAATGTATATATATTGTAGTATATCTCATTTAAAGTATTACCTATACATAGAATAGAGTGTATATATGTGAATAGATCTTCTATAGACATGTATATTTAACGTATACATGTGTATATGTTTTATAAATTAGTATATAACTATACAAATATATATTGTAATGTATATATATTGTAGTATATCTCATTTAAAGTATTACATATACATAGAATAGAGTGTATGAATGTTAATAGATCTTCTATAGACGTTATATTTAACGTATATATGTGTATATATTTTATAAATTAGAATATAACTATACAAATATATATTGTAATGTATATATATTGTAGTATATCTCATTTAAAGTATTACCTATACATAGAATAGAGTGTATATATGTGAATAGATCTTCTATAGACATGTATATTTAACGTATACATGTGTATATGTTTTATAAATTAGTATATAACTATACAAATATATATTGTAGTATATCTCATTTAAAGTATTACATATACATAGAATAGAGTGTATGAATGTTAATAGATCTTCTATAGACGTGTATATTTAACGTATATATGTGTATATATTTTATAAATTAGAATATAACTATACAAATATATATTGTAATGTATATATATTGTAGTATATCTCATTTAAAGTATTACCTATACATAGAATAGAGTGTATATATGTGAACAGATCTTCTATAGACGTGTATATTTAACGTATACATGTGTATATATTTTATAAATTAGTATATAACTATACAAATATATATTGTAATGTATATATATTGTAGTATATCTCATTTAAAGTATTACATATACATAGAATAGAGTGTATGAATGTTAATAGATCTTCTATATCCGTGTATATTTAACGTATATATGTGTATATATTTTATAAATTAGAATATAACTATACAAATATATATTGTAATGTATATATATTGTAGTATATCTCATTTAAAGTATTACCTATACATAGAATAGAGTGTATATATGTGAATAGATCTTCTATAGACATGTATATTTAACGTATACATGTGTATATGTTTTATAAATTAGTATATAACTATACAAATATATATTGTAATGTATATATATTGTAGTATATCTCATTTAAAGTATTACATATACATAGAATAGAGTGTATGAATGTTAATAGATCTTCTATAGACGTGTATATTTAACGTATATATGTGTATATATTTTATAAATTAGAATATAACTATACAAATATATATTGTAATGTATATATATTGTAGTATATCTCATTTAAAGTATTACCTATACATAGAATAGAGTGTATATATGTGAATAGATCTTCTATAGACGTGTATATTTAACGTATACATGTGTATATATTTTATAAATTAGTATATAACTATACAAATATATATTGTAATGTATATATATTGTAGTATATCTCATTTAAAGTATTACATATACATAGAATAGAGTGTATGAATGTTAATAGATCTTCTATAGACGTGTATATTTAACGTATATATGTGTATATATTTTATAAATTAGAATATAACTATACAAATATATATTGTAATGTATATATATTGTAGTATATCTCATTTAAAGTATTACCTATACATAGAATAGAGTGTATATATGTGAATAGATCTTCTATAGACATGTATATTTAACGTATACATGTGTATATGTTTTATAAATTAGTATATAACTATACAAATATATATTGTAATGTATATATATTGTAGTATATCTCATTTAGAGTATTACATATACATAGAATAGAGTGTATGAATGTTAATAGATCTTCTATAGACGTGTATATTTAACGTATATATGTGTATATATTTTATAAATTAGAATATAACTATACAAATATATATTGTAATGTATATATATTGTAGTATATCTCATTTAAAGTATTACCTATACATAGAATAGAGTGTATATATGTGAATAGATCTTCTATATACGTGTATATTTAACGTATACATGTGTATATATTTTATAAATTAGTATATAACTATACAAATATATATTTTAATGTATATATATTGTAGTATATCTCATTTAAAGTATTACATATACATAGAATAGAGTGTATGAATGTTAATAGATCTTCTATAGACGTGTATATTTAACGTATATATGTGTATATATTTTATAAATTAGAATATAACTATACAAATATATATTGTAATGTATATATATTGTAGTATATCTCATTTAAAGTATTACCTATACATAGAATAGAGTGTATATATGTGAATAGATCTTCTATAGACATGTATATTTAACGTATACATGTGTATATGTTTTATAAATTAGTATATAACTATACAAATATATATTGTAATGTATATATATTGTAGTATATCTCATTTAGAGTATTACATATACATAGAATAGAGTGTATGAATGTTAATAGATCTTCTATAGACGTGTATATTTAACGTATATATGTGTATATATTTTATAAATTAGAATATAACTATACAAATATATATTGTAATGTATATATATTGTAGTATATCTCATTTAAAGTATTACCTATACATAGAATAGAATGTATATATGTGAATAGATCTTCTATAGACATGTATATTTAACGTATACATGTGTATATGTTTTATAAATTAGTATATAACTATACAAATATATATTGTAATGTATATATATTGTAGTATATCTCATTTAAAGTATTACATATACATAGAATAGAGTGTATGAATGTTAATAGATCTTCTATAGACGTGTATATTTAACGTATATATGTGTATATATTTTATAAATTAGAATATAACTATACAAATATATATTGTAATGTATATATATTGTAGTATATCTCATTTAAAGTATTACCTATACATAGAATAGAGTGTATATATGTGAATAGATCTTCTATAGACATGTATATTTAACGTATACATGTGTATATGTTTTATAAATTAGTATATAACTATACAAATATATATTGTAGTATATCTCATTGAAAGTATTACATATACATAGAATAGAGTGTATGAATATTAATAGATCTTCTATAGACGTGTATATGTAACGTATATATGTGTATATATTTTATAAATTAGAATATAACTATACAAATATATATTGTAATGTATATATATTGTAGTATATCTCATTTAAAGTATTACCTATACATAGAATAGAGTGTATATATGTGAATAGATCTTCTATAGACGTGTATATTTAACGTATACATGTGTATATATTTTATAAATTAGTATATAACTATACAAATATATATTGTAATGTATATATATTGTAGTATATCTCATTTAAAATATTACATATACATAGAATAGAGTGTATGAATGTTAATAGATCTTCTATAGACGTGTATATTTAACGTATATATGTGTATATATTTTATAAATTAGAATATAACTATACAAATATATATTGTAATGTATATATATTGTAGTATATCTCATTTAAAGTATTACCTATACATAGAATAGAGTGTATATATGTGAATAGATCTTCTATAGACATGTATATTTAACGTATACATGTGTATATATTTTATAAATTAGTATATAACTATACAAATATATATTGTAATGTATATATATTGTAGTATATCTCATTTAAAGTATTACATATACATAGAATAGAGTGTATGAATGTTAATAGATCTTCTATAGACGTGTATATTTAACGTATATATGTGTATATATTTTATAAATTAGAATATAACTATACAAATATATATTGTAATGTATATATATTGTAGTATATCTCATTTAAAATATTACCTATACATAGAATAGAGTGTATATATGTGAATAGATCTTCTATAGACATGTATATTTAACGTATACATGTGTATATGTTTTATAAATTAGTATATAACTATACAAATATATATTGTAGTATATCTCATTTAAAGTATTACATATACATAGAATAGAGTGTATGAATGTTAATAGATCTTCTATAGACGTGTATATTTAACGTATATATGTGTATATATTTTATAAATTAGAATATAACTATACAAATATATATTGTAATGTATATATATTGTAGTATATCTCATTTAAAGTATTACCTATACATAGAATAGAGTGTATATATGTGAATAGATCTTCTATAGACATGTATATTTAACGTATACATGTGTATATGTTTTATAAATTAGTATATAACTATACAAATATATATTGTAATGTATATATATTGTAGTATATCTCATTTAAAGTATTACATATACATAGAATAGAGTGTATGAATGTTAATAGATCTTCTATAGACGTGTATATTTAACGTATATATGTGTATATATTTTATAAATTAGAATATAACTATACAAATATATATTGTAATGTATATATATTGTAGTATATCTCATTTAAAGTATTACCTATACATAGAATAGAGTGTATATATGTGAATAGATCTTCTATAGACATGTATATTTAACGTATACATGTGTATATGTTTTATAAATTAGTATATATAACTATACAAATATATATTGTAGTATATCTCATTTAAAGTATTACATATACATAGAATAGAGTGTATGAATGTTAATAGATCTTCTATAGACGTGTATATTTAACGTATATATGTCTATATATTTTATAAATTAGAATATAACTATACAAATATATATTGTAATGTATATATATTGTAGTATATCTCATTTAAAGTATTATCTATACATAGAATAGAGTGTATATATGTGAATAGATCTTCTATAGACATGTATATTTAACGTATACATGTGTATATGTTTTATAAATTAGTATATAACTATACAAATATATATTGTAGTATATCTCATTTAAAGTATTACATATACATAGAATAGAGTGTATGAATGTTAATAGATCTTCTATAGACGTGTATATTTAACGTATATATGTGTATATATTTTATAAATTAGAATATAACTATACAAATATATATTGTAATGTATATATATTGTAGTATATCTCATTTAAAGTATTACCTATACATAGAATAGAGTGTATATATGTGAATAGATCTTCTATAGACGTGTATATTTAACGTATACATGTGTATATGTTTTATAAATTAGTATATAACTATACAAATATATATTGTAATGTATATATATTGTAGTATATCTCATTTAAAGTATTACATATACATAGAATAGAGTGTATGAATGTTAATAGATCTTCTATAGACGTGTATATTTAACGTATATATGTGTATATATTTTATAAATTAGAATATAACTATACAAATATATATTGTAATGTATATATATTGTAGTATATCTCATTTAAAGTATTACCTATACATAGAATAGAGTGTATATATGTGAATAGATCTTCTATAGACGTGTATATTTAACGTATACATGTGTATATGTTTTATAAATTAGTATATAACTATACAAATATATATTGTAATGTATATATATTGTAGTATATCTCATTTAAAGTATTACATATACATAGAATAGAGTGTATGAATGTTAATAGATCTTCTATAGACGTGTATATTTAACGTATATATGTGTATATATTTTATAAATTAGAATATAACTATACAAATATATATTGTAATGTATATATATTGTAGTATATCTCATTTAAAGTATTACCTATACATAGAATAGAGTGTATATATGTGAATAGATCTTCTATAGACATGTATATTTAACGTATACATGTGTATATGTTTTATAAATTAGTATATAACTATACAAATATATATTGTAATGTATATATATTGTAGTATATCTCATTTAAAGTATTACATATACATAGAATAGAGTGTATGAATGTTAATAGATCTTCTATAGACGTGTATATTTAACGTATAGTCGTTGTTTTTTATTTTTTTTTATTTAACGATTTATAATTTTAATATCTTCTGTACAAGTGTATATTTAATGTATACACGTGTATATATCTTCTATAAAAGTGTATATTTAATGTATATATTATGTATATAGCGTATATAGTGTATATTTGACCGGTTTTTAACCGGGTTTGACCGGGTTTGACCGGATTGGGTTAAGTGGGCCGGTTCCGGGTGGGTTTTAATATTTTTACTGTGCAGCCCGGCCCGGCCCGGACCGGTTAAGGCCAAACCCGGCCCGTAACCGGCCCGGAACCCGGTAAGAATGAGAGGGCCGGTTCCGGGTTGAACCGGCCCGGCCCGTTAGACAGTCTTAGGATCAACTAATACAAGGAGGTTGTTAGAGTTGTGATCCGAATTTTGTTGATCTGGACCTGAAAGTTTCACGGTGGGACTCATGTTTGTGATTTTCAATGGGATCTACCTCTGTCCGTGGTTTTCCTGCAAAGATTTTCACGTAAAGCTACTGTGTTATTCTTATTTTTCTTTTACTTGTGATTTGCTTTATTCTGTCTGAATCTAACAGAGGTTAACAACCACAATACAACAAACTTAATTTTAGCCAAGTGGTGCAACCACACCTTATGCTAAGGGGTGTCGTTGATAACCTTTTCACCCAAAAAAATACATTATTTAACTAGATTAAAATTTTAGTTCCGTGTGTATATATTACATGCCGAATTCTCTTATTTATAATGTGTGTTTATTTAGTATGTACGTATATATTTTGACACCTACTAATGAAATTTGTTCCAATAATGTTATAATATATCCAATTTATGTCTCTTGTGTTATAATAATTGTGACTTTTTGGTGCTAGCTATCTCTCTAAGTCCTAATGCATTCGTGTCCAACTTCTATATGGTTTTCCTTTTCATTATTTTCTTCTTATTTTCGACATTCTCATCCTTTTACTATATAGTAACATTTCACTTGTATGATGTAACTCTTCACCAACAATTATTTGTCCAGATTGTTTCTACAAACTGGACAAGAGTGGAGCCAAGATTAGCACATCATATATAGGTGGAATCCACGGTTGCATGGTAGCAACGTCTAAGCAAGTTGCTCGGGCTCAACTTCATCCAAGCTGATTGCACAATGATTTTCCATCAGCAACGGCCTCCCTTATTGATCCCAAAGGTCACCGGAAAAGGGTTGTTGATGGGAAACGTATAATCATTGTGCAATCTGCTTGAATGAAGTTGATCGAGCCCGAGCAATTACTTTCTAGGTTGCTTTCTTGCAACCATGGGTTCCAAACCTTGGATGTGTCTATTCTCATTTGCTTCTGTCTCTCATTTGTGTGTATATCTTTTATACACACACAAGGTGCAGAGCATAACTTATGGGATATTATAATGAGAAAATATATAACTTATGGATATTATAATGAGAAAATATATACTTATGCGTGCGCGCGCGCACACACCCCACCCCTAACCCCAAATAAAAAAGTTATTTGCCTTGAGGAACAAAAATTAAGATTAGCACAAAATGGGGAAAAAAAGTGCAAAACCCTTGCACTTTAGCTTGGTGGATCTATTGTGTTGGGTCATTTGCTCTAAACTCTTGTGGACCAAAAAAACTTGGATAATGGGCTATTAAAGCCCTTTAATAGGGATTCTTGCAATAACATAAGCCCAATTATTAAGGATGACTTTGACAAATAGCCACTTTTACGGCTACAGTTTGAAACCCAGCCAATGTTTCGTAACTATTTGAAATATAGCCAATTTTTTTTATAAATTTAATATTTTGACATATATAGCCTAAACTAACCAGAAATGACTTACGGTTCTTCATAAGTATTTTAGATTCTGTTCCGTAATTTCCACTTGAAATTTGAACAAATTTTACGCATTGCCAATTTACAATAGAATCTTCTACCGGTTATAATTTGAATAGAAGAAAAATAGAAGATTAATCTACAAAAGTATTCTGTATGTTTTATTTATCAATTTTCACTTATAACTATAAGGACATTTGTAATATGTCATGTCATCGATCTTCCTACAAAATCAATGCAATAACTTCACAATCCCATGATCTCTAGATTAGTTTTGCGGCCAAACATATATATTCATATATATGTTTGATTGACGATATAAATTTTATCACAAGTTTAATCCTGAATAACCCACCTTATCACAAAGAGAATTATATCATCCACCTTCTAGGTGAGATAAATTAGTCAAATAATTATAAATTTAGAATTATAATTCGAAAATAATTTAGGCCGTAAACCAAACTACTCAATACTTGTGAAAAGTCTTCTTATTTTCCGAAGTGACTTTCATGTTTGCATTCCATAAGCAGCAAGGGAATTTCATATTTTTGGAACATCAATTAGGAAAGCATCTAAGTAGCTTTATTACTGGCAACATCAGCTTTTAAAGTTTGTTGATACGTCATGTTGTATTGAAGGAACAAAAGATGTAATTTTAATTCAATTTTCCATGCTGTAATAGTTAGTCGATGGTATGTATACATCAATTAAATTATACCATTAAGTAGAGATGACAAAATTAGCGCATGAGAATATGATTCCTCTCATCTCGCCCCAGGCAGTTTTATAGCCCTCATGTGGACCATTTTACTCAACCTATTTTGGCTCGCCAATTTTCTTCACATCAAAAGGTTGAGCTAATTTGGATACATGTGTTATTCAAAATTGATCCAAGAATTTTTTTGCCAAATATAACTTTTTTTGTTAGATGTGTCATATAGTTAAGGAAAAATAATTAACCTACTTAATTCATAGTCATTGTTACGTTTAAGTTGCTTTCTTGTCAGAGACTTTCGGACAACACAACTTACTCCAATTTTCTTATATATAATAATTTACGAAATTTCAACATAAAATTAAAAATAACGGGCCACCAAAATATGAATTGATCCCAATGATTTTTTTTTTATCCAAACTAGCTCTTGCAAGATTTTCTGAACCAATAATGTTATGAAAAACTGTGCGTCTGTCTAAATTAATTTTTGAGAAATAAATCAAACGAAAGGTCGAAATTCGCTGTGCAATCATTTGACCCTCCGTTTAGGCACAAGTCCCAACATATGGATGTGATAAAATACAGAATCAACCGAACATCATGAGCTTAGGAGCAAATTTCAAAAGCCTATCCAATGTGCTGGGCAAGAACTTTCTTGCAAAAAGGTAGCACATACTTGTTGGCTCACCATTATATTCACACTGAATCCCACTTCTCATCTGGTGTAACAACTCTTTAGTCACCTCAGTCCTAGCAAACTTTGTAGGATGGGGTCCACCTTTTGTCCAGTCAACCCAAGTCAACGTCCTGTTACCATTTTTCCACCAATACCTCATGGTGACAAAAGTTGGTAAGTAATGCTCATCGGAGTAGCATGCTGGCCTGCAAAATTCTCTGAACAAATTGAAATACTTCTGATCGGTGATCACGTCGACGGCGATCTCCCGATCGAGCTCAAACCACTGGGACCCTTTTCTCCATTGCTCAATGGTCACCCATGGTGTCATTTGGCTATTGTAGCGGCCCCGTCCAACGGGGCCCCATTCATCATAGGATTCCACAAAGGTTTTTGTGGAGTTCATGATGTAGGTGTAGATTGTTGTGAAATTATATAAGGGGATACAAGCCTCCGAAAGAAGCACAAAACGCTCATTTGACATGTCAAGTAAGGCATTGGCTAGTAACCTCCGTTCTGCGTCAACCATGCTGAATTCTCCCCAATCTACTCTCTACACATTTTTACAATAAAGAAGAGACTATCAAATTAAATACTCCAACCAATGATCATAACTATAATAAAAAATAAATAATGTACTCACTGAAATCTCATGCCAAATGTTTCAAATCATAATTGCATGACAAAAGTCAAAGAATAACACATATACACATTCACACACGCACTAAAAGTATCTTTCTAATGTATATGACATTGTAGGTTGAAATTTCTTTACTTCTTTGTATGTTTATTTCGTTATTTTTTGAATCTCTTTAGTAAAATTATGGCGCTATCACTGTTTGTAGGCATAAAAATTAGTATTCCCCATAGAGCTACACCAACATTGTACAATCTTCCCATTAAACTATCAAATTCAAATTAAGGATTTGAATTTTATAAATATATATATATATATATATATATATATATATATATATACTCCTTACATACTAAATTAAGTGACACTCTTCTATTATTAGTAGGTCCAAAATCGAACGATATCATTCTGTATTTAGTAATTATAATTCAACTTAAAATTGTCTATTTATTCTATTACGGAAGCCAATTATATAGAAAGCTATTAAATCGCAACTTCTATATCTAAAGTTAACTATATAAATAGTAAATGAGAGAACAATAAGAAAACGCCAGAAATTTATGAGGTTTGACAAAATTTTATTTTCTACTTCACAGACACAACCAATTGAATTTTATTTCACTCCAAAAAGATACAAGTGCAATACTATAAGAGAGAAAAGAGAGATTCAATGGTCTTAGAGGTGAGAAGGCAAGTGATTGAGATGTTTTACAAATGAACTAAGTGTCCTTATTTATAGGAGTGAATTCTTCTTCTTCTTGATGCCATTGACATGATCATTATGCAAATGTCATTAGTGACATTATCATTATTCAAATGTCTATGTTCGGCATATGAAATCATTTAATGGTAGTAAAAAATTTCAAGAGAAAATACATAAAGTACCTTCGATCTTGTCCGATTTTTTTAAAAAGTTATCTAAACTATATTTTCGATATCTTACCTCACGAATCTTACTAAAATCGTTTTAAATACACCATTTTGATGAAAATTTCAGCATTCCTCTTTTTTTAAAAAGCGCGTGTTTGACACTTTCTCCTTCTTCTTTCGGTTCACTGGTCTTTACTTTTCCTCTTTCATTACTACTTCCATTGTTGTTGATCTTAAATTGAATTATTTGCTAAAGTACGCCTCAATTGTTCTCCCTATTAAATTGAATTCCAAAAAGGAAAAATTTCATTCAATTGAGGAATCCGGAGAACAAGTTTTTGGAGATGGAAAGGATGTGATTCCGCCGACAACAAATTGGTATATTGATTACTATTTCTTATTGGGTTTATCGTCGAAAAATACCTTCTCGACGGAAAAAATGGTGTCTACCATATCATATCTTTTATCCTTTTTACCCTTTTTTAAATCTCTTTATCATTCTTCAATTCAAGATGAACATAAGAATAATGTTGCAGACCGTTGGTGGATCTCAAATTGTGGAAAGCTCTCAGGAAAAGCATAAACCTCACAATAGGGATAGACAACACGACCCCAAGCACAATTGTGCTCTCCTTTCGATTTCTGTGTGTGTAGTGTCGGTGTGTGAGTGTGTGTTTTTCACTGGGTTGTTGTGTGTGCGTGAATGGAGTATTGTGTGAAGTTGTGAGAGTGTGTGAATGGAGTATTGGAAAGATGAGGAAAACATCAATGGAGAAGAAGGTATTTTTAAATTTTTGGATAAATAATTTACACGTGGCAGTTTTTTATTGGCAATTTAAGTCAAATTTTAACCATTCACGCGCTTGGTGAGTGTGTCTACATGCATAGGCAAAATTTAAGTCAAAATGGTGTATTTACAACGGATTAAGTAATAATCGTGGAGTAATAGATCGAAAGTAAAGTTTATGTGTCTTTTTGAAAAAATCGAACAAGATCAGGGGGTACTTTATGTATTTTCTCAAATTTCAACCATAAGTTAAACTTGGACATTTCTTCCCAAAGAAGCATTACCCCTTTCAAATGTTCACACTAGTTCTAGTCAAACGTTCACACTTGCTCTAGTCAAATGTTCACACTAGTTCTAGTCAAATGTTCACACTAGTTCTAAAATCTTATCAAAATTAACAAATCTACACCTTGGCAAGATTCTTCAATTTTTAATTTTCTCTCAAAATCAAATTTTGATTTTGTCTTCAACCTTAATCTTCAATGTTCAACAATGCTGATCAATTTCAAACAATGTTAAAACTTGACCACAGTCACCATTTTTGCCGGCATATCGACAGGGTTATTTGTAGACCAAATTTTCTACATTATGACGCCACCTTCTTCTGTAATATCTCATACAAAATGATATCGAACGTCAATGAGCTTCATCTTTGTATGATAAATTTGATTTTTTGCTAATTAGATAGCACTCTGACTATCACAAAATATTGTGATATCTTCTTGTTTAATACCAAGTTCTCTAAGCAAACCTTGAAGCCAAATTGCCTTATTTATAGCTTTGTAATTGCCATGTGCTCTGCCTCTATGATAGACAAAACAATTGTAGACTACAAAGTTGATTTTCAACAAACTGGAGTGTTTGCTAAAGTGAAAACATTATCAATAGTTGATCTTCATTTGTCCAAATCACTTGCGTAATCTGAGTCACTATATCTAACCTTATGCTGATCATTCTCTTGTTAAAAAATCAAACCAAAATCTATAGTATTACTAATATGCCACAGAATCCATTTCACAACAACTTTGAATTCTTCTGGCTGAGTTATGAGGATTTTCTCTTTCAAGTCTCCAAATAAAAATGCGGCTTTTATATCCAATTGAACTAGTTTCAAATTTAACTGTGTTATCAAAGCCAGCAAAACTCTAATGGAGGAGTGTTTTACGATTGAAGAAAATACCTCATTACAATTAATTCTCTCCTTTTAAGCACATCCTTTGGCCAAAAATCTTGCTTTGTAGTGAACGCCTTCTTGATTAGGAAATTCTTCTTTTTTGGAATATACCCATTTTCACCTAATTGTTTTATTTCCCCTCAAAAGATTGGCCAAGCTTCATGTGTGATTCTGATGGAGTGATTGCATTTTTTCATTTATGTTAATCCTCCACTTATCTTCTACTAAATTTTGGACTACATTTTTATAAGTGGTAGGAGTACTATCAACTACAATTGAGGCTGCATAAGACACTATATCCATGAAATCAGAAGGTTTTCTTAGTGTTCCTTTTGGATTGCTGGTTGCTATTGATTCAAGTTCTAGTCAAGGTTTTAGAGATGGAATCTCCTCTTCAACTGGATTTTTTTTTCAAGAAAAATCTTCTATTGTTTCCTCGTTTGCTTCTTGTATTGGGAAAATTAATTTTTCCTCAAACTCTACTTGCTTTGTAGCACATCAGTTTGTTTGACATCTTCAACTGTTACCTTATTTGTCAAGGAAGATTCATCAAAGGTAATATTCCTTTGGACACCATAATCTGTATCCTTTGACTTTAGAAGTAATCCCCATAAATATAACCTTTTTTACTCTTGAATTCAGTTTAGACTCTTTTACATGATAATATGCAATTGAGTCAAATACATGAGAAGAACCATAATCTTCACCAGGTTGTCCATATTTTTTTGTACTGGTGTCTTGCCACCAATTGTGGCAGATAGTAGACAATTAATGAGATGGCATGCATATGTAATTGCCTCAGCTCAAAATTCTTTGCCCAAGCAAGCATTGGACGACATACATCAAACGAGCAAAGTCTGAATCATGCGTTCTATCACTCCATTCCGTTGTGGTGTATTTCTGCCAGTGAAGTGGCTGAAAATGCCATTATCTTCACCAATCTTCTTGAAAAGATCACTTTGATATTCTCCATTATTATTTGTACAAAGATGCTCAATCTTTTAGCCAGTTTGTGCCTCTATCATCACCGTTCATTTGAGAAATATTTCCAACACTTCACCTTCAGTTTTCATTGTATACACCCACATTCTTCGAAAAAAAATCATCAATAAAAGTTACAAAATACTGTTTTTTCACCTAATGAAGGTGTTTTGGAATCACCCCAAACATCAGAGTGAACATAATCCAAAATACCATTAGTATTATGGATAGTTGTTCCAAATTTAACCTTTGTCTTTTTTATTAGACACAATGCTCACAAAACTCCAAGTTGCATGTCTTTATTCCTTTTAACAATCCTTGATATGATAAAGTTTTCAAGGATTTTTCTCCAGCATGCCCCAAGTGCATATGTCATAGCCTGGTCATTTCTGACTCCTTGTCATCACTAGATGTTGTTATCGCAGTCTCAATAATTGTACTACCTTGATAGTTATACACATTATTGCTTCTTCAAATTCCCTTCATTACCACTAGTGCACCACAACATATTTTCGTCACCCACTATCTACGATGACTTTGAACCCCTTTGATTTTAGGGTCCCTACAAAAATGAGATTCTTTTTCAAGTTCGGTATATATCAAACATCTAGTAATATTTTCTCAATCCATCATGGTTCTTTAATTAGATGGAACCAATACCATATGCAGTAAGAGGATCATTATTTGCGGTGTGAATAGTTTTACATTCTCTTCTTCTTATAAATCAGTGATTGAGTCCCAACTAAGACACATATGATAGCTACAAGCTGAGTCGATCAAACATACTTTAGATGATTTTGGCTCTATTGTAATTGGTAAGAAATCAGAGTCATCACAATCGACTACATTTGAGTCCATGATAGTCTTTACATTGTTAGATTTTGCCTTGTACCCTTTTTCTCAGCAAACGACATATTCATTTTTGTTGGATTTGAATTTTGACTTGGATCTTTTTTTCTCTGTTCTCGTTTGATTTTGAGAATGACCTCTTACAAATAGTGTTTCTCCTTTTGCACCATTTTGTTTCTCTCTCTTCCTTTATTCATAATTGTACAAGGCTGAACAAACTTTTTTGAGAGATATTTCATCATTTTCATGAAGTAAAGTAGTTTTGAGTTGCTCAAACTCATTGTGAAGTGAACTTAACAACATTAAGGTCATATCTCCATTACTAACATGTCCATATGCTGCAGAGCTGTCTCCAATTTAATAAAGTTGGTGATATGATTTTCCATCGTGGTACTAAGAACATATGTGAATCGCAATAATATCTTTTTCATGTAGAGTTTATTTTAGACTGCTTTTCTTCAAGAACTTATCTTCTAATACATTCCACAATTTACTTGCAGAAGTTTTCTTCATGTATGGATACTTTTGTTCTCTTACAAGGTAAGATTGAATGGTACCACAAGCAACACAGTTAATAATCTTCCAATCTTCTTCTTGCATGTTGTTTAATTTCTTCTATTTTATGGCAATATCTAGTCCTTGTTGAAAAAGGACATCAACAACTTCACCTTGTCACATCCCAAAATGTCTTGACCCATCAAAAATTTTAACTGCAAATTTTGCATTTGACATAATTCTTGTCATAAGTGAAAATGCCAATGATGACGTATTATTGGCACCCGATATGAAATCTTCGTTTTTCTTGACTGTCATCTCTACTAGAAATACTATTTATTAACTAACAGTATCGAAGAACAAAGTATTTTTTTATATGGAACATTAAACTGTGTTACAACCACATAGCATACTCAGATAGAAACTCGGCTCTAATAACAATTATTGCGGAACTAGAGAGCAATTAAATCACAACTTTTATGTCTGAAGTTAGCTATATAAATAGTAAATGAGAAAATAATAAGAGAACACAAAAAATTTATGAAGTTTGGTAAAACTTTATTTTCGCCTACCTCTTGGACACAACCAACCAACTTTATTTCACTTCAAAAGGATCCAAGTAAAATACTATTAAGAGAGTAAAGAAAGATTCAAAGGCCTTCAAGATGAGAAGACAAGTGATTGAGATGTTTTACAGATGAACTAAGTGTCTCTATTTATAGGAGTAAATCCTTCTTGCCCTTGAAGTCAGTAGTGACATCATCATTATGCAAATGTCATCAATGACATCACCATTATGCAAATGTCAAAGTTCAAATTTTAGGCCTGCGTCTGGCCTTGTTTTGGCTTAAAGCAGAGCAGCGGACAAGGGAGAAAGAGAAAGGAGTAGCGCAAGCCGGCTAAGCTATTGCCATTGATAAAAGAAGTGGATTCTCTTTAATGAAAACACATTACAAAGCGTCTACGTGTGAAACCATTTAATGAAAATAAAAAATTTTGAAGTTAAACTTGGACATTTCTTTCCAAAGAAGCATTGCCCCTTTCAAATGTTCACACTAGTTCTGATCAAATGTTCATACTAGTTCTAGTCAAATGCTCACACTAGTTCTAGAATCTTGTCAAATTTAACATACTTTTAATGAAAGAACTTATAGTCCACACATATTTATGATTTATTTTAAACCATAAAAAATCAAAACAAATTCTGTATTTCTGTGATTTTGTGCCCAATCAAATATCTTTACATATAACAAAAGAAGTATTTATATGTAAAGTAAAAAAAATGTCTTGTGTCAACTATCAGCCCTGACAATTCCAACCCATAATGGTCAGTTGTTGAAGGGAGGTCAATATGGACTGGCCTTCCAAGTAAAACTGGGCCAACTCAAGCCCAAAGACAAAAGTATATTGGTTCACTAAAGGACTAAAGTGATATGTTGTTAGTGATGTACTAGCACCAATTTCCGGGGCTCCATATTATGAGTTATGCATGATCAATGCTTATAGCTCAACAGTTCTCCACATATGTATGAGCTTCATTTTTATATTTTTTAATTTTCTTCCCAATTTTTGTCAACGTAGGACTTGACGGTTCAAGACGTTTATACACGTATAAAGAACTTAAGTGCAATCAATATTTCATGTGCATTGATTGGTCTAGTAAAAAATACGATAAGAAACCTAACGTAAAAATTATTTTCAAATATAATTTAAATCATAAGCGATGTCATTAACAAATGCACAATTAGGAAAATGGAATAATTATGCTTAACATACCTTACTTGGTACTCTTCGGCCATGAAAAATTGGTCCTTCTTCAGGTGCATCCCCTCTGAAAGATGGTTGGGAATGAATGTAAATTGAGTAACGCCCTTCATGTCCTTTAAAGAATCGTTCCCAAAGAGGAGCCAATGGCAAACTTCCTCTGGCAAGAAACATAAATGCAACCTTTGGGGTACGATTGTATGGGAATTTCCTAACTTTGGGAACCATTGAAGCTCTCCATATTAACTCTTCATCCTTCATGTCATGCATGGCTTCGGGAGGCTTAATATAATCTGTTAGTCCTATTCTACCCGCAGCACCCCTTTTCCTCTTATTGATGTCGACGCCGCGACGATCATTATTATTATGCACTGCGCGTTGCTGCTGATGCATAGCCAAATTTAATGGAGGAGATGGCGGAGGATGTGATTTTGGTGTTACTATAAGAGGAGGAGATGGTTCGACGTAAAATAATTTTTTCTTTAATGTCATTGGAACATCTTTGAGATAGAAGCTTAAGGATATTCCTATAACCAGTCCAGATCCAAAGAAAAGGAAATAGACAATAAAGCTATGGATATACCTTTGAGAATTGAATAGTTTTGCGGAGATAATCTGATTTTGATGTGTTTCATGCTTCATTTTTTGAGGCTATTTAATTTGTAAATGATCGATCTAGCTAGCACTATGATCTAATAAGGAGTAATACCCTATAATCATATATGTAAACAAAAATGGCAATATATATTTTATACCAATGTGTGATTGATTCCTAATCCTATGTTAAGATATCTCTTCTAATATCATACACCATTCTAAGATCAACAATTTGAGATCAGTAACTAACCGAAAAAACAACACGGATCTATGTAAGATCAAGATAGAATGAAAAATCACCTAATAGTTGGACTGGGATTATTACATGAATAATGTACAAGTAGTTGAAGGGGACTTGATACTCTAATCATTTTTGGAAATTGTAAAAGTAGTAGAGGTAAATGAATGTAAAATCTGAGGGATTATTGAATTGTCTACAGAGATGGGGGAATACTATTTTCATTAGACTTGAGCAGAATTTAGTTTTCAGCATAGAGATCAAATTAGATGGATCAAAATAGTTTGTGTAATGCCAAGTGGGTTTCAATTTGTCCAACAAAATTATGAATCATAATGCTTCTTTATCGGAACAAAGCAAAAGTAATGACCACTACTATCTAGCTAGCTAGACTCTCAATATTCTCATGCTAACTGTATGAAAATAGGGGGGAAAACATCAAATAGCATGCTCTTGTTAACAGTAAATAAAAATAACCAGAGGTCGAGGGTTCGACCTTGGGTATGGAGAAAACTCTGTTGGGAGCGCTTAGGGGCGGACCCATGTGTAATTTTGGGGTGCTCTGGCACCCACTAAATTCGACGTAGATTAGGTATAAATATATAAGAAACACAGAATACATGGTATAATTTATTAAAAAACACCCACAGAACAAACATATGGTTGGGTGCAGTGGCTTGAGGACATAACTCTCCTGTCTAGTTTTCCAGGTTCGAATCCCTACAGCTATATACTATTTCTTATAAAAAAAATTTGAGCACCCACAACCTTAAATTCCTGGGTCCGCCACTGGGAGCGCTGCCACCTTAATGAGCCCTGCAACGCGCGTTCCGGATTAGTCGGGGCTCCAATGCGGGCTCCGGACATCGAATGGGAAACCAAAAAAAAATCAATATTGCTTAAGTTTAAAATTTATTTTAAATAATTATACCAGCTTGGTTATTTTGCAAAAATGTGCAATTATAAAAGCATCTCTCATTTGTTATTTATAAGTTCAACATGACTTAACACCATTCATTGGTTAATTTAGAGATTGGTTATGTGGTACCCACATCAACACAATATTTATGATTATCGAAGCCCACCGACTTTTTTTTTAATCCTAATTTTTACTATACTCTTTTCAGTCTCTTATTCTCTTACGCGATTAACTCTCAAGCCATAGTGAATAAGTAAAGAATGAAGGATCGAACAAAGTGTATATCTTTCTTCAGTAGAACTATAGGTAACAGCTAAGGTAGAAAACTATTTCGTAGACACTAAGTAGGGTCACATGCAGAGGCGGAGCCAGCCCTCTTTAAAGAAGTCATCCGAACCTCTTTCGACGGAAAAATATATTATTTATATATGATTAAAATTATTTTTTATGTGATTATAGTAGGTTTTGAATCTCCTTCGACTTAATTTTCTTTGAATATTAAACTCCCTTACTTGAAATCCTGACTCCGTCTCTGATCACATGTCATCACTTTGTCGTCTCCATTGTCGTCTTGTTGTTATACCATTGACTCTGATATTCATTATATTAAGGTAAAATAAATCTAAGAGTATTATTAGCATGATGTGATATTATTTATTTTTAAATATCGACACAATTTTCTCCTAAAACCCAACACCTTCAAAAATATTCAATATATATACTATCTTATAAATACGTTGTTTATTTTTCTTTTCTACTTCTCACCTTCCATTTTAGAGTCAAATATTTTAAAATGAAATTAGTTTGTTAGTACCTCGTGAGTTCTAAAATAGTACTTGTTATGTCATGTTTCTCTCAAGTGAAATAATATGAATTTTAATTAGTATTTTAAAATATATTTCTTACAATAATGATATGAATAGAATTGTAACTTATGATTTTTTTCATATAATATTCAAAATACTAAATTAATTTAATTTGATTTATAAACTTTAAAGACAAATCAAATTAACTCTTAAAAATAAAAATAAAAATAAAAATATATGAAAACTATTTAAAGACGCAAGAAGCGTAGATATTTTACAAGTGTCACGTACATACATAGCACGAGCAGTCAGTAGAACAGTAGTACTAGTAATTAATGACTGTCTTGGAAACTGTAATAGATTCTGTGTTCAACATTAATTACTTTTGGCATTAATATTAACAAGTAAATTAAAGTTGTTTGTTCATTGCTCATCTGCCGTTCAATCGTGAAGAATATGCTCCCGCATTTAAAAAAGTTTCTCATCTTTAATCATAAAGTGTTACACTCCCGTTTTACAATAGTTGACTTTAAAAAAAAAAATGTATTTATTTTAATTTATTTATTTTTATGGAGTAATTTATTGTGTTTTTAATACTATTTTTATTATTAAATAAAGTATATATACTTAAATTTATATCTTCAAAATATAATTAATAAAGATAATATAGTAAAATAATTCCTAATAAAAAATTTCAAGGAGAATATCAAATAAACTAGGGTAAATTGTTTTAAAATGGAAGAAACATTTTTTTGAAAAATTTTAATTAAAAATATACTTTTACTGAATTAATCTTATTAATAATATCTTTAAACTCTACTCTATATGGTTATTTAATGGTAAGAATACTATGAAAAATGGATGGAATGTACAACAGTGATCCCTCCTCAATTCATGGGAGATTATTTGATTTGCCACAAAATTTTAGAATAAAAAGAAAAAATTTTAAAATTTATTTTTTATAGATTAAATTATTTTAAAATTTAAATGAGATTTTTAATTTTATTGACCATTTGTAAAATTATTCACCGTTGTATTTCATGCTAGAGCTCCATTAAAATCAAGAGCAAATAATGACGCAAATTACTAAAGTTAAAGTCATGAGTGATATCATAGAATAACAAAGGGTAGAATTATGATAATTCATCTAGTAGAGGTGTACAGACCAAACCGTCAAGTAAAATTAAATCGAGAAAAAAAAAAAACCTATGATTTGCTGGTTTGGTTGGTTTGGCGTTTGAAAAAAAACCCGACTATTCTTGATTTTGTTTGGTGTTAACAAAAAAAAAAGTCAAATCGAACCCAAATCAAACCGACATAATATAAAGGGTATATACATACATATATATATATATATATATATATATATATATAATTTAACCTTTTATACATAAAATTTTAATTATAACCTACTTTTTAAATACTTTTTCAATTAGTTTTATTGATTTCCAATATTTAGAAAGTAGATGTATATATATATATACATATACATATATTCATGTTTGGGTCTTTAATTATAATATTTGTCCATTAATTGTTAATAAAATAATCCACAACCCAATATAAACTTAAAACCTAAATTTTCCACTCTTCATCTTACTTTTTAGTTTCAAGAGAGTTTTTCGCTCTTCAATTTTTTCATAATTGTGATTTTTCATTGGCACATGTGTCAACACATATTTGATCTAGTCTTTAATCATAATATAATTGTAAAAAATAAAGATTACAAAAAAAACGAGAAAACTCGAAAAAACTGAAAGAACCGACTAAAACCTAAACCGAAAAAATTGATTTTATGTTGGTTTGATTTGGTTTATAATTTTAACAAACCGACATAATTAGTTTGTTTGTTTTTAAATATAAAACCAACCCGACCTATGTATACCCCTAATCTTTAGTTGTATCAAATTAATTGTTCACCTTTAATATGCATTTGAGAAATCATATATAAGATGAGTAATTTTTTTATTTTTTATTTTATTCCTTTTAATGCATTCTATTATGTGCCTTATTCAGAGTTAATGCAATCTTTTGACTAACTTTGTTTTAAGGTTTAAAAAAAAAATAAAAAAATTGTCTTGATTTTATAAATTAATTACTATTTGTACTTATAGTGTAGATAAATAACATAGGACAAAAGGAAGTAGTGATTAGTAAAATAAATTGAGAATCATCAGGTGGGCTCGTTTGGTATGAGGGATTAGTGATGATTAATTTTTAAAATAATTTTATGATGAATATATCTCATATTTGATTGGATTAAAATTATGGGATAACTTTTTTTAATATTGTAATGTTATTTTTATTCCGTATTGACCATAGTAGGATAATAATTTCGAAATAATTAATATCACATATTTATTTTTCAATAGAACAAGCCCTGAGTTCAAACCTCATCGTAGGCAAATAAAGAAAATACAAACACGAGAAAATAAATATGTGTCGTCTGTTGACATCTTCTAACAAATTACTCGATATTTATATTAGTGGAAGGTAAGTAGTAGAGGTGTACAGACCAAACCGTCAAGTTAAACCAAACCGAAGAATCAAACCAAACCAAGAAAAAAAATCGACTTATAGTTTGGTTTGATTGGTTTGGCGTTTGAAAAAAAAATGACCATTCTTGATTTGGTTTGGTGTTAACAAAAAAAAAAGTCAAACCGAACCCAAATCAAACCGACATAATATATATATATAATTTAACTTTTTATACATAAAATATTTATTATAATCTACTTTTTAAATATTTTTTCAATTAGTTTTATTAATTTTCAATATTTAGAAAGTAGATGTGTGTGTGTATATATATTCAGATTTGGGCCTTTAAGTTGTAATATTTACCCATTAATTGCTAATAAAATGATCCAAAATTGAATAAAATTAAAACCTAAACTTTTTATTCTTCATCTTATTTTTAGTTTCAAGAGAGTTTTTCGCTCCTCAATTTTTCACAATTATGATTTTTCATGAGCACATGAGTGAAAACATACTTGATCTATACTTCAATCACAATATAATTGTAAAAAATAAAGATTATAAAAAAAATCAGGGAAAAATTTTAAAAAATCGAAAAAAACGAAACAACCGACTAAAACTTAAACCGGAAAAACCGATTTTATGTTGGTTTGATTTGATTTATAATTTTAATAAACTAACATAACCAACCCGACTTATGTGCACCCCTAGTAAGTAGTATGATCTTCAATAAAGTAAGTAGTTTTTACTTTGGCCTTTTAAGTTATAATATTTATCCATTAATTGCTAATAAAATGATCCAAAATCCAATAAAAGTAAAAACTAAACTTTTCATTCTTCATCTTATTTTTTGGTTTGAAAAGAGTTTTTCGCTCCTCAATTTTTCATAATTGTGATTTTTCATTAGCACATGAGTGAAAACATACTTGATCTAAACTTCAATCACAATATAATTGTAAAAAATAAAGATTATAATTTTTTTTTGAGAAAAATCGAAAAAACTGACTAAAATCTAAATCGGGAAAACCGATTTTATGTTGATTTGATTTGGTTTATAATTTTAATAAACCGACATAATTAATTTAAATTTTTTTCAATAAAAACCAAACCAACTCTATGTACACTCCCAGTAAATAGTATGATCTTCACTAAAGTAAGTAAGTAGTTTTTATTTGGCAAAATTAAATGAGAAAATAACAAAACTAGAAAGGAAAAAAACAAAGAATAGGAATGGGTGTTGACAGGGAAATGGGAGATGATATTTTGGTAGGAGCAATAAATGTGAAGCAATACAAATGGAGGAAAACTAGCGAACCGACGGAGATAATTGGGACTTGAAATTTTCAAAGGTCACGCAACAAATATCTATGCCCTTCATTGCTTCACTATTTTATGTAGTAATTAATGTCACAAAATGCACTATGAATAAAACATAGCTATACGTCTTCATTCTTACTAGTAATTTGTATTGTTTCGAGTTTGAGTATGTGAGTATGAAATTATTTTTGTTAAAGTATTTTTATCATTTATTAATATGAAAATTTTCGGTGCGAATTCATTTATAATTAGGTCTCAGCACAAGTGCCGAATTCAAATGAGGAAAAAAAAGATAAGTGTCGATCTTTATATTTTCGTATAATAATATCCCACAATTTTTTAGGGGCGGACCATGTCGTAACTCTGGTGCGTCACTATCCTTTACATTCGATATAGACTAGGTATAATTATATAAGAAATAATATATAAAAATTGGTATATGATTTGAGAAAGGACCCTAAAAATCAAGAAGATATATGAATGATTTGGTTTCTGGGCAGAACTTTAAAGCTTTGAGCGTAAACATGTGTGTTTGAACCTCTCAAACATCTACAATCCCTAAATTCTGGATCCGCCAGTACAAGTTACGCTCCGTATCCTTAAAGAACTTATGTCGTTCTAGGCAGTAGACGTAAATGTCATTGCTAAGGACAAAAATTAAAACCAGTCTATTTGAAGGACAAATTATGCAATTAAGTATTGATTATTTCCCACTTGCACCCCTATTTTGTGTACGTTGTCTCTATTTATTTTTTTCCTTCATAAATTCAATTGATTTAATAATAAATTCATTTGAAGGGCAAAACGTGTAATATTTGATTTAAGTGTAGCTATAACTCGCCACCCATTCTGCCCATGCAAAGTGAAATAAGCAACTGATGAGTAGTTTAAAAGAAAGTCAGCTTTGGAGAAAAAGTTTTTAAAACCAATTGATTGTTTCACACAAACACAGGAAAGTTAGAGCTGGCATCTACCCTACCTTCCTTTCTTGCTAAAAAGCTACCTAATCAAAAACTCAAAAAAGTTATGTTTGGGAATCAATTTTTAGTTTCACTTTCACTTTTACTTTCACTATGCACGAGCATAGGCCCTGTTTGTTTGGTTACAAAAATAAAAAAAACAAGTAGATGGAGGAATCAGAATTTTTATTAAGGTGGTTCAGAAATTAAGATACGAACTAGCTCAAGGGAGGTCAACATTTACTATATCTACATAAAAAATAATTTTAACTATGTATAAATCGTATAATTTTTCGTCAAAGGGAATTCATCCTCGTTCAAAGGTGGCTCCCCCACCCCCTATTCACTCTCGGCTTCTTATTAAGAATGGGGCATACTTACCATCCATCACAAACTTTGACGGTCGGTGGTATAAGTTATAACGGCTATGTAATACCATAGTATCGAAATTCCTTGAGTGTTATGTTTAAAACTTAATTTATTTATGAAATTCATATAAAGTTTGTTCAAAATGCCTTATGTGGTATGTCTAAAACTTAATTTATTTAAGTAATTAATATAAAGTTTGATTAAAATGTATGTTATTAAAAGTATGCCTTCCTATAGTTTCAATTTTTTTAAAACCAAACGGGGCTTAGTGACCATTTGGTTCACATGAAGTCAAATGATTTGCGACTTACAACTAAAAGCCTTTTAAGTGATCATTTGGTTCACATGTAGGGTTAATTATAGTATTAGTATCAACCGATTAATTGTTGACAAATTTCTTTTACTATAATTAATTATTCTTGCATCTTGACGTAATCTATAAAAATATCGTCATGTGATCTCAATGTCACGAGTTTAAATTGTGAAATCAATCTCTTATAAAAATGTAAGATAAAATTACGTAAGCGAAAAGCTGATCTTGTTCTTTGTTTCGTCGCACATAGCAGAAACTTATTGCAACGAATTGTGCTAACTTATAATTCAGCTTGTACCAAACGACCCCATCAAATTGAATAATATTACGAGTACAACTTTTGTACTAGTGATGCTTTCCTCCTACCCCAATCTCTTCTGCCCCATTCATAGTGGAGTGATATTATTAATAACTCACTATTTGTTGATATATTTTTTCCCCTAAAATATGAACATATATATGTGAAATGAATTGATCTAGTTTAAATCCAATGGCCAATATTAATCACTTGATTGCAATCAATTTCATATTTCAATTATGATATAATGTTATTTTGGGTTCCACCATAAAACTTGCCAGCTACTCTATATTTTAGACTCCAAATTTCTTCTGTTTTTATTCCACTCACCCCACCTCTTAAACCATCTTTATCATCATTTGATTGCACACCTATTTATTTAAAAATAAAAAAGAAGCTTCATGAAAACTCCAGAAATATTATAACAGGTAGCAAACTCAAATTCAAAAATTAAATTCATGAATTTCAAGAGATTAAAAGTAGCTTATTGAATTTTTGAATAGTTTGTTTATAAAGTAATAATAAACTTTTTTACACATCTGCAATTTTAACAAGAAAATTATTGGTTCTGCTAAGCTCGTAACTAAAGTTTCAAAAATTTTCAAATAATTATCCCAAAACTATAGTTAACAAATATTTTTAGTTATACTTTTAAAAAAGAGAGAGTTTTTTCAAACATTGCTCATATTTTGTAAAAAAACATTACTTCCGCTAGTCTAAAATAAGTGAAATTTTGTCTAAATGCATACTAGAACATTGCACTTCACTTTTCATTTTACTCTTTGAAATGTAATCAAGTTACTCTTGAAATTCCAATCACATTAAAATATGATAGTTAAGTGTCTTAGAACTTATAATCTAAAAAGTGTAAATGAAGAATAGAAATTAAAAAAAAAAAACTTTCGACGAGTCTCTTGAATAATTAACAAATTCACTTATTTTAGACATGAAAAAATAACTCAAAAATTTAGTTATTTTGAAATAGAAGAATTAATAAATAAATTAATTTAATATTTTTCTTGGACATAAAGAGAGCTGTATATGTTAAAATTTTCATAATTTTTTAACAAGTGTAACTTTATATTTTGCCCTTCTCGATAATAATTCAGGCTCTACCAATGCAGCTAGTCCGGGAGAAAAATAGTTACTCAAATAACATCTTCAATTTTGAGTTGCGAAATCACTAAAACAACAAAAATGGTGGAAGCTCAGATTTTAATTTTTTTTCTTAAAACTAGTCCCCAAAACTTCAACAATGGTACCAAATCAGAAATGAAGAACATAAGCAATAGAAATATATGAAACTGTACTTGATTGAATTAAGCTATTTCTCATAACAACACCCCACCACCCAAGATCCAAAATCAAACCAACAAAATTTAAACACCCATAATAATCCCAATCTATATGAAATGACTAATTAACTACTCCTCTTAACCTGTCGGACATAAAAATAAATCAAATGTTTTACATCTTTAATCCTCATCTTCTTTAACATGGGTTACTACTTTCAGGTGGATTAAAGAACTCAGGCTCCAATTTAGTCCTACAGACAGGACAAATTGGATTTTTCGAAAGCCAAGTATCAGCACATTCAACATGAAATCCATGATTACAACCTGGTACAATTCTAGCAATTTGCTCATTCTCAATTTCATCCAAACACACCGCACAATCATTTCCCATTACCAATTCTTTCCCAGTAATTTTTGGTAACTTATCTAATTGTGCCTCGTTAAGACCTTTCTGTTCATTCGTCTTCACTGGGTCTTGTCCGGGGCCACTGGCCCCGGAATTCTGGTACGCTGCAGCGTACCAGAGTAGACAGATGTAAACTAAGAACACCGCGCTCATTCCAACGCATGGAAGGAAAAGAGCGAGGAATACCGAGACCAGCATTGTTGATTGCACGGTGTACTAAAGTTTTCGCTATAAATTTGAGAAATCTTTTTACGCGATGCACTAAAGTTTTCGTTAAAAATAAATTCAAGGAGGGTGGTGAAGGTGGTGGCGTTGTTGAAGAAGAGAAAGAATTAAAGAACTGAGTAATTGGCACACCATGCTGCAGGAGAAAGAGTTGTAAGGGAAGATGAGTTATTTATATAGGGGGATATAAGGCAGTGTTTGGATGAAAGAAGAGAAAAAAAATTGTTGAAATTAATAAATAAGTTTAAATTAACACCTGCGGCTGACCTGGGAATGAAATGGGGCTGAAGAAGAAGTGACGTGTAAGAAGAAGAGAGGTAACGGCTGTTTCATTGGGAAAATAAAGAGGAAGAATTATAAAGGGAAATAATCTTGGAATTTACAAGGCTCTGTTTGGTACTAATATATTTTGTGTTCCAAGCATTAAGGTGGCATTTGATCGTGTTTTATTGTGAAAATGATATTTAAAAATTAAAGTTATGTTTCAATATAAAATAAATTACTTTTATTTTTATTTTATTTTGTTATGAGTAATTTAAAGTGAAAACAATTTTTTAGTAGAGTATTTCTCAAACTTAAACTTCAAGAAAAAATAAAAAGAATTCGTGTCCAAGCCCCCCCACCCCCAAGAATATGTTTTTTAGAATTACTCTCATTCAACAATTATGTCAACTTTAAACTTTTAAAAAATAAATTCGAAGTTTAAAAAATAGATTTTAAGCTCTCCTTTGGTTGTAGAATATAAATTGAATTTGAAAACTTGAGTTTTTAAAATTCGAAATTATATTTGGACAGGTTTTTTACTTACATACATTTTACTTGAAAGTAATATATTTTCTTTTCAACCTACTTTAAAATAATAGAAATTTTGTGAGTTGATGTCCCATAAACTGACTCATTGAGAACTTGAAAATATCTAATGATGAAATTTTTAAAGTTGATTAAATTTCACCATCAAATTAATATTTTAAGCAAATTTTCAAAAACTATTTTCAAAATCTATGTCCAAACGTCGAATTTTCAGGATTTTACACATAAATTTTCGTTATATTTTCATGTTTAAACATAACTGTAACATTCAAATACGTTTACTCAATTAAATTTCAATATTTTTTCTCAAATATCAGCTTATTCATATCCATACACCTACTAATTATTTGACGAGACATCCGTAATAATAACACTGTTATGAAAAAATAATAATAGGAGGAGGAATGAGTAATAACATTTATAATTACCAAAAAAAAAAAAGAGTAATACTAACATTTATACTAATTAAAGTTTTGTGACAGTAGATGTTTGAATAGAAGTAAGAGTTGGCGTCTATCTCACGCCTTGTCATCATATAACAATGGTGATTTAAATTAATTATACACATAACTTAAGTCAAAAATTATAGATACAATAAAATTAAACTCTTCAAATTAAGAAAAATGGTTACAACTAAGCAACAGTTCAGATGGACAGTTGCATTCATACTATTATTTGGTGAAAAATTATTTCTACTCAAGGTTTATATGATGAAGCAAATTAATGCAAGATTGTGTTGCATTTATCAACTAATTATGATTAGGTGATTCGTATATATACTAACTTTAATTTTTAACTATTGAATTAAACACTAGTTTAAATGTATGTGTTGGTAAGCAAATATGTATGGCGAACATAGAGAAGACTATATTCAATTTTCCGATTCAATTAATTAGAAGACTTATTTGACCATCCTAGAATTAGAAGTGACATATCAAATTCGAGCAAATATGAACACTTTTTAATTAACTTTGTAACATTGATGACGAATTTAGTGTATCTTTTTAAAACGCTATTTAAATATGAAAAATTACAATACAAAATTATTTATGCAGTAATCATTTTATATTACGTAAAAATGTATATAAATTCTTGCATAACGTAATACATGAATCATAAATTTTTATATTTATTTTGTACTCCTACAAATTATTATTTCGAGATTGTCCATTTAAATATTACACATTATTTTATGTAAAATTATATATTGTTTTTCATATTTCTTAGATCAAACGACACGTAAGAGTATAGAGCCACAAAGCTATTAATAATAATGTCCAAATTACATTCTTTTTTTAGTAAATGAGAAAAAAACAAAAAAGGAGACAACCAAACAGAAATTCATATATAAAGAGGACGCGTTGCTTGAAGCTCAAGGAAGAGAACAAAAACTCTACTCCGCAATACATGCACTTTACTTTTACGAGAAACCCCCACCTAAACGTTTTTCACTCGGTGTTCGATATATTTATTAAATTTTAATTAATTTAAATTTATATGATATGATATTTATTTAAAGAAAGAAGTGTTATATTCAAAATTCAAACACGATATTTTTGGTTAAGAGTCATAAAATTATATCCATCTCGTTGTTGATAATGATTAAGCGCTCCATTTTAATTCATTTGTCGCACATTCATATGTTTCTTTATTTTTCTGACGACTTTTTTTTCAAACAATATGCTTAAGATCGGTGACTGATAGAGTCAAAATCTTCATCAAGTGAGTTCACAAGTAAACATACGAATTAATCGAAGGAGGTTCCTACTGTATATAAATAAAAAATAATTTTAACTATATATATATAATATAATTTTTCGTCGAAGGAATTTCGGACGAACCCCTATCTCAAGTGTAGCTTCGCCCCTGTTTAAGATCACAAATTAAATGATATTCTTGTACATTTTATATTTATTTAGTTTAAAATTATAAAATTTAAGCGTTCTTTATTATTATAAATTTTGTGTTAAGTTAAAATTAGATAAAGAAATTAAAACGGAAGGAGTATTTCTCTATACCCCATTTCCACAATTTTCTTCAATGTCGTTGAAATTATTTCTTCTCCTTTTTTGCTTTTTGTGCCTTTGTAAACTATGGACCGCTAGTGCTTTTTGCTTAGTTGTTTGCCACAATTGTTCTCCCTCACTCTTTTCCTTCTTATTTCTTTTATAAATATAAATATAAATATAAATATAAATATAAATATAAATATAAATATAAATATAAATATAAATATAAATATAAATATAAATATAAATATAAATATAAATATAAATATAAATATAAATATAAATATAAATATAAATTCATTTCTTTTTTTAGACTTTACCTATATAGTTCTTTCTTTATTGTTTCGTCCAAATTTGTTTGAACGTATAACTTTTTTTGTGCAAGTCTATTGTACACTACTAAATTTATACACATATTTGCGTAAGTTGAGGCCACTAGGAGTGTGTTGAAACAAATGAAATATCTCTATTTTTAACGAGATGTTTTAGATTTCGAGTTATGAAAATAGAGAAATCCTTGATAAAAAATTGCTTTTCTTCCTTGACGTGTCTCATACGATATAAATATTTGGACAACGAAACGTCTCCAAATAACATAATCCCACCGTCCTATTTTATGTGTCGTCATTTGATCGGGCACGGAGTTTAAGAAAAAAAAAAAAGACTTGGTAAAGTTTACCAAATTATCCTTTATCAAAAAATATGTCAATATTTTTTTTTTAATTAAGCGGGACCAATAAAGATAAAAGGGTAACTGTGTCTTTAAAAAGTTCCCTAATAAAGAAAGGCAACACTTATTTTGGGACGGGCTAAAAAGAAAATGATGATAAATAATTTGGAACGGAGGGAGTATTAAATTTTGAACATCGTTTGTAAAGTGTCAGCTTTCATCAGATACATCGAAAAGTGTAATACTCAAAAATTTGAATTAATTAGGTTTATAGTCAATTCAATGAATTTCTTAATTAGGTTTATAGTAAAAAATTTGGGGTGCTCCGGCATCTACTAAACTCGACGAGGAATAGGTATAATTATATAAAAAATATAAGAAAATAAGTATAAAATATATAAAAGCACCCACTGTAACAAAAAATTGATTGAGTGCATTGACATTAGGTTTTTCATTGGAATGAGCTAGGCCCCGGGTTTGAACCTCAGGTGACTTTTTACCTTTTTCAATTTTTAAATTTTTTTAAGCACTTATTATCCTTAAATCTTGGATCTGCCACTGACGTCCGGACAAAAACTATTAAACTTATGTGAACCACTTGTTGATCGTACTACATTGGTTTAAATATAAAGATAGAGGTAGTCTTTCTTTAATGTGGTTTCTAGGTGACCTTATATATGTTTTTTCAAAAAGTTAGTCCTAGGTCCCTATATACCTTTGGTTAAATATATTTAATTAAAACCAAAGAAAAATATATGTAACCATTAATTAAACAGATTCCATAGCTAGTCACCTGAGGAAAAAACAATTGAATAAACGGCACCAAATGATAAGTTTGCACAAACAATTTAAAGCTTTTACTAAGATGCACCCACTATCAACTTGTGTGGATTTCATAATATTTTGAAGAGATATATTAGTAAATATAAAATTAATAAACACAGCTTTTTCTTTACGGCAAGAGTTAGAAAATAAAAAAGATAAAAGACACTATTTTTTTATTTTGCTTAACTGTACAAGTGTGTGCAGTTCATCAGTCCAATAAGTATTTGGAGATTATTTTTTGACTTGGAATAAAAGCTTGGTCTAAGTGATAGATATAATTACCATTTAAGAGTTTTTTTAAGTGTTGATTAATTTAAAAATTGAAGATACGAATCCATTTTATGTAACCTACGGACTAAAACAAAAGATTAATTAACGATAATTAAGGGCTTGAACCACAAGTTAAAAGTTTTAATTTGTTTGACTAAACCACTAGGAACAATGTAATACATGCTGCCTTTTCAAATACCAATGGCCTAAAAACCAAGCTTGCTTTCTTAGCAATTTTTGGTTGTTAAAAAAATCACTACCTCCGTTTACTTTTACTTATTTTTTTGACATGAAAAATCTATTAAGAAAATAATTATTAATATAATTATTTTACCATATCACTCATATTAATTGATGTTTAGAATAATATATTGCTCGATAAGGGATTTAAACCTGTGATTAATAACTCTAAAAAACTAATAGACACGACGATAGAAAGACTCAACCGGCTTGTTGGATTCGCTAAGACCATGAAATTCTCTCTAAAATTGTTTTTTAACCCAAACATCTATAAAGTTGGAATGATATTTTCAACGCTTTCAAGTTAAACATAGCATAGATAAATCAAAAAGAATTGTTTCATTTCTCGAATAGTGAAATAAGAATTTGAAATAGATAAGTGATCTTTCGAGTACGTGGGTATGATATCTAGACGTAACGTCCTATACTACGTGGACAACCACGTGCGAGATTAGGCGCAATCAGTTTTTGGGAAAATGGTTTAGAGAATAAACAATTAATGTTAAGGGTAAAATAAGAAAAAATCTTTTATCTTTTCTTGATATGTTAAAAGTGACAAGTAAAAATAGAAATTCAATTAAAAAAATAATAACAAGTAAAAGCGAACAAAGAAAATAGTAATTTAAAAGCAATTTTTGAAATCACTATGCCTTTATAATAGAATCTTCCCATATATCAAGAGAATTCAACACTTGATATGTATAATCAACAAAAAATTTATCGTATTTGCGTAATATAATTTTGGACCAAGGGGGTTTCAACGAAACCGTCTTGGCTCTAAAAATATATCCCCCCAACCCCTCAACTGTTACTAGTTGGATAGATGTGATACCTCGACTCTTAACTAGAGATTTGAGTTTAAATTCTGAAAATGAAAAATTCAGCATAGAGTTGGGTAAAACTAACAAAAAGCATTCTCAACCGCTATACTAAAAATAGTTGTTGCCATCGCGATTTCACTTATGAATTTAGATTTCTATGACAGTGGTTATTTTCAAGGAAAAAATACATAAAGTAGCATACTTAAGTATTAAATTACAAAAAATAACAACACTTTTATCAAATTACATTTTGTAGCATATGTATTTGTATTTTTGTAGCAACAGTTTGCAAAAATACTAAATACATATCGATCATAAGGGCAGTAAAAATCATATGTATTTGTATTTTTGTAGCAACAATTTTTAAAAATACAAAATACAACTTGTTATATTATATAATTATGAAACTCATAATTAAAGGGATAAGTATGTTATTTCTGAATTTTGCCCTATTTTCAAAGGCAAGATCAAGAGGTGATTCCTGGTTGCAATTTTTCTAGCACTTTAATGGATCCTGTCCGGCGCGAATTTGAGATTTTATAATTGTGCCAAGAAGTTTCCAATACCAAATTGTTATATGAAACAAATAATAAACAAAGCAAACCTAGAGTTAAAAAAAATAAATTCTTTTCCTAGTATACTAATCTAAAGATGATAAGTTTGACATATTTGGGATACAAGAATAGCTCAATTAGCAAGTGGGATTCAAGTAGGATGATATGATCTGAGGCAGGGTAGATATGTTGGGATCAGGTGGTCTGTTTTTTTGCTTAATTAGTAAAGAAAACAAGTTGAAGGGTCATGAATTCCACTAAGATAGATAAGTTTGAAAAATTTTCCTCTTATCCTTTGAGGTTTTGTTGTTGATAGAAAGTGTATTATTGATGTGAGATTTTATACTCTTTTCTTTTGCACTACACTATCACTTTGTTGTATTTGATTTATATTTTACTATGCCAACGGGTTGGTAATCATCTCTAAGATTAGATGTGTGTGTATGTATATTTGGCCTTTCTTCAATTTGTTAGGCCACCTTACCCTTTCTTTGTTTTAACTTTTCTTTTCTTGAAAATGGGCCCTTGGTTTTGGTTGATAATAATGTTCTAAGGTTTTGGTTGGATGACATGAAAGGATTGGAAAAATATCATAAATATCTTTGCATTCTTAATATATCGAAATAGATGTGGAGAATTCATATAACATTCTTTCATTAGTTTGAGATTAAGGCATGATTGATTGAATATAGAATAGGATTTAAATCTTCGGCCTATGAACCCTGCTCCAGTGTAATAGTTTACAAACCACACATAAATGGTAGTAAATTACATTAGGTAAATCTCATGCGTCGAGCTTGATCGCAAAAGCATGCAGGAGGTTCAAATCTGAATTCTCACACTTGAGAATCACTTGCTCAACTAATTCGATCATCCACACGATTGATTAACTGATTGTTTATAAAGTCAGATATTTAAAGAAATTATTCAATAGTCAAAAGTTCATAGGTAGAGAGTCATAGTTACGAGTTTAAATCTTTGGCTAGTTCTGTCAACATGATTTGGATATTAAAATTACCAACAAGAAAAAGGGAGATGAAGTAAGTTATTTTTATGGAATGGTTAATGAAAGTCTTGAACAAAGCTTTGTTTATAATGTAAAACGGTTTGAAAGTGATACTACAAGAAAGCAAAGAATCAACGACAGATAAAAATTCCGTAGCTAAATAACAAAAATTTCATGCTAATTTCAATTGCTATGAATTAGCGACGGATTGTAAGAAAATTCAATTAGCTAAGAGTCATTTAGTGATGAACTATCTTGGAATTACTGATGAATTTCGTAGCTAATTTCATGTTTTGTGGTAGCATAGCACAAGTACCTTGCTTATTGGGTCGTAGAGCTGTCAATATGGGTCGGTCCAGCCCATCCGGGCTAGCCCACACGGGCTTTGAGTTTGACGGATCAAGCCGGGCTGGCCCATCAAAATGATGGGCCAAAAACACCAAACTCACATCATTACTCTGTGGGTTGCGGGCCTCACGGGCCAACCCATTTTTTTAAAAAATACTCCATCTATTATAATTTAAATTTAAAATGTTAATAAACATTAATATTACCAGACAATATTACACAGTGTTAATACTTGTTAATCAAATCTCCAACACCCCAAGAAATACTACTAAATGAGAAATTAAATAACTTTTGACATGATATCCTTTGAACCAAATAAAAGTACTAATAAGCAATCTAAATAGTTGCATGTATTTAACTTACGGGTCGGCTCACGGGCTAGCCCAACCCACATTGCTCAAGCCCACGGGCCACGGGCTTATCCGAGCTGGGCTAAAAAGCCTTGTTCTTAAATAAGCTGCAAAAACTGAAGCTCAACTCCATCAAATTACAGGCCGGGTCGGGCCGACCCTTATTAATGGCTCTTTTGGGTCGTATATAAGAAGGAACTACATTAACAAAATATCAGAAATATTTTCCAGTTGTTTTTTCTGAATAACTATTTAGTAAATGACCCGTTTTATTTCTGTTATAATTTTATAAACCTTTTAGATCACTATAGATTATTTTTGAGCAATCTAGAAATCTTGTGATAAATATCATCTCCCGATCCTAAACAATATATGAGTTAAATATTAGACTAGAATGTAGTTGTGTGAAAGAGTAATTTTCAAGGGTTATATTTGCACAACTTTTATAAGCTTGGTTAAAATCTAAATGATAATGGAACATTTGCATAAATCAGCCCAGAATAATTCACTCAAAGGTATTGATGGGCCATGAAAATGAGAGTTTAGGCCTGGTCTTGCAAAGAGTTCAGTTATTCCTTGCATGTTCTAACCACATCAGATTACCTATAATGGGCTTTAATTTGTAGCTAACAATTACAAACCTGGTCCAATGAAGTTGCTTATTTTTGCCAAATGGATGTGGACATTTGGTATGTGTGGGTTTGAGTCTGGACAAATGTGAAATGACACTACTCATCAAAAGGCCCAATTATTTTTCTTTGTGAATCTCCTCATTTCACAATTGGACTAGGGACATTCTCAAGTAAACAGTTTGGGGTGTAGGCCTTCCAAATGATAATGGAGATTTTCTTAGACCGAATGGAGATTGATCATCGAGTGCAAAGGCAGAAGGGAGCTTGACTGCAAGATCCATCTATCGAGCAGGGACAAAAGTCGGCCTTAGACGGTCGCAATGACTAGGTTGGGGCGACTGTTTACCAAAAACACAAGGTTGGCTTCTTAAGGATGAACCAAAACAAGTCGACTACATAAGGGCCTATGAGCTAGAAGTGTTGAAGAAGACTAATGCAATTGGATTGTTAGTCGGGTAAAATATTGAAGAGTTTTATTTGTATGCCGTGGCTAGAAATGTATATGTACTACAATTTTGACTTGATCTATTTTTTTTCACCTCCTATCCTGATTTTTCCGCACATCCCCTTCCTCATTACATATCCTATTTCTTCAATCGTCCTACGATTTCCTTTTGTTATTTACATTATAGAATTGTATCTTACAATATTGAGAATTTGAGATTAATGTTATTTACAAACTATAGTGCTTTTGTGGAGAATTCAGATTGTTACATATCTTCCATGCTACAGATAAATTATGAAAGTGATTGGATTATATCCTCTCATTTTTTCCCCTCATGTATATCTTATTGCCTTCAAAAAACAAGTGCAATAATTGCTTAGAGTGATGTGTACAGTTTATATAATAAATTAAGATCAATGAGCTTTCCTTCTTCAAAATGTCCCATCTATATTTAATTAGCTAAAATAGTAGCCACGTAACTATCAAGTTATAAATTATCTAATCTTAATTGATAGCAATTATAACATTCACAAAATACAAAATTTCAAATTAAATAATTCTTAAATATATAAACGCACAATTTTTCTAAGACGAGGCCTTCCAATTTGATCAAATATATTGGGATGAGACAGATGAATCGTTACAGATGGTCTGATTTTTCTGTCATTCACACAAATTTAAAATATTCAAATTTAAAAAGAAATGCATCACATCAATTGTGTAAGTGAAAAACAATATATATTATTTGCACATTCCATCATTCAATTATGCAAAAATGATACACAAATAAACTCTAAATTTCAATTTAAAATAGTACTCTCTTTCTATTTATTTACGTAGCAACTGATTTGATGGACATTTTAAGAAAGAAAGAAACACTCTTTGATCATTTATATGACTATAAATTATTTCATTAAAATTTAAAAAATTAAATTATATGTAATTATACGAACTAAAAAGGAAAATCTTACACATAAATTGAAACAACACCAATGATAATAGGGCAAACAATATAAATCCAGACAGTTTCAAGTTTAATTACAAAAGTTTTCGATATTTTACATAATTACTGAAAATTTCAATTTTAGATCTGTTGAGATATATAATTAGCTTACAATACATCCAATGAAGATACATTTTTTTGTATAGATATATAATTAGCCCGATACATTTTTTTGATCTTGAGTCTGTTGAGATACATAATTAGCTCTCGATACATTCAATGAAGATACATAATTAATTGATCTGTTTGTAATTACTCTATTAAGGATAGAAATTTGTGTAAATATATTAAGTTAAGGTGTATGCTTATATTATTTTTTCATAATATAAATTATAGTTTGTAATTGAAAGATAATTTGTGTAAATATATTAAGTTAAGGTGTATGTTTATATTATTTTTTTATAATATAAATTATTAGTTTGTAATTGGAAGGAGTAATAAATAATTTGGAAAAAAAAAAAAAGAGAGAGAAAGGAAAATAGGTGGATAAGCTTGAAGTTGCGAACCGGTTGGACCGGTAAAAGTTGGTTTAGGGCAAAGTCGGAAAGCCGGCAGTATATAAAGACGGAAAATAGGAAGGAAAACGGTTAGGGCGTAAACGAAGAAACGAAGCCGAAGAAGAGGGCTCTTCTTTCGTGGAGAAGAATTATTACTCACTAATCTTATCTTCCTTATTCTTTTAACCAAGGTTAATTATTATCCTTCTCAGATCTAATCCATTTTCCCCTTAATTTTCATCCGTAAGCTTAATTTATGAGATTTTTTGTGCTTAATTTATGAGACTTTTTGTTCTGTTTGAAGAAATCTACAGCTTTATCTTCTGTTTGATGAAATCCGTAACATTAATTTGTATTTTTTGATATGTTTGATATATATTTGTGCTTAGTTTATTCTTCCTGAATGTATTTTTTGTTCTGTTTGAAGAAATCTATAACTTAATCTTCTGTTTGATGAAATTTGTAGCATTAATTTGTATTTTTTGATATGTTTTATTAATTTTTATCTGGTTGTATTTTTTGTTCTGTTTGAAGGAATCTATAGCTTTATCTTCTGTTTGATGAAATCTGTAACATTAATTTGTATTTTTTTGATATGTTTGATTAATTTTTGTGCTTAATTTATTCTTCCTGAATGTATTTTTTGTTCTGTTTGAAGAAATCTATAGCTTAATCTTCCGTTTGATGAAATCTGTAACATTAATTTGTATTTTTTGATATGTTTGATTAATTTTTGTGCTTAATTTCTGTGTCCTGTTGTGTTTTTTGTTCTGTTTGAAGGAATCTATAGCTTTATCTTCTGTTTGATGAAATCTGTAACTTTAATGTGTAATTTTTTATCTGTTTGATTATTTTCTTGTTCTGTTTGAAGAAATCTATAGCTTTATCTTCTATTCCATAAAACCTGTAACATTAATTTGTATTTTTTGACGTGTTTGATATGTTTTTGTGCTTAATTTATTCGTCCTGGTTGTATTTTTTGTTTTGGCTGAAGAAATCTAGAGATTTATCAAATCTGTTACGTTAATTTTTTTGTGTTTAATTTGTTCGTCCTGGTTGAATTTTTTGTTCTGTTTGAAGAAATCTACAGTTTTATCTTCTGTTTGGTAATCCGTTGCATTAATTTTTTTCATTCTGGTTGTATTTTTCGTTCTGTTTGATTAATTTTTGTGCTTAATTTCTTCATCCTTCTTGTATTTTTCGTTCTGTTTGATTAATTTTTGTGCTTAATTTCTTCTTGCTTGTTGTATTTTTCGTTCCGTTTGACTAATTTTTGTGCTTAATTTCTTCATCCTGGTTGTATTGTTTTTGTTCTTTGTTGTGTTAATTCCTTTGTTGTGGTGTAGTTTTTGTTTCGTTTGATGATATTTATGTTGGGATTGTTGAGATTTGAGGTTGTTTTGGTGATGAATAGATGGATCGGTACCAGAAAGTGGAGAAGCCAAGGGTTGAGACACCAATTGATGCGAATGAGATTCGGATTACTAGCCAGGGAAGGATGCGAAGCTATATTACCTATGCTATGACCTTGCTTCAGGTGAGTTTTCTTATAAAAATGTCATCTTTTGTTATTTTGAGCTTAATTCATGTAAAGTTAAGGGCTTTTTTTCAGGAAGAATTGTCTGCGTTCTCTGTTTTTTGTTTTGTCATGTTTATGTGCCTGTTTATCTGCTGCCATTCCGTTGTATATGTTTCTATGGAAAAATATTTGTTTGATTGAAAGCTTCACATAGAAGTTCGAAACGTGTATAGTTTTAATTGATTATATCGTGCAAATTATGAAATTTGTTAATATTTTATGCTTAGCTCATATAAAGTTATGCTTAGCTCATATAAAGTTAAGGGCTTTTTAGAAGAATGCTCTTGGTGCTCTGGTTTTTGTTTTGTTATGTTATGTGTCTGGTCATCTATTTTATCGCGTCCATTCCATTGTATATGGTTATTTGTTTGATTGAGAGCATCACATAGAAGATTAAAACGTGTATAGTTTTTATTGATTATATAATTGTAGAACTTTTTCTTTTTTTCTGCTTAGCTTGTATAACTTTAAGGGCTTTTTAGAAGAATCCTTTGCGAGCTCTGTTTTTGTCATTTCGTTAAGTTATGTACATGTTTATGTGTTTTATTTGCAGCCATTCTGTTGTATATGGTGCTGTGCTATATCTGGACACGATAAATTTGGCTTATATAATTTATTAGTAATAGTCGAAGGAAACTGAAGTGATGATGGAAAATATTTGTTTGATTGAGAGAATCACATGGAAGATTGAAACGTGTTTAGCTTTTATTGATTTTATATTGTCCAAAGAAGTTGTATAGAATCAGTTTGAGATGTCCTAAAATGCCAATGTGTTATTTTTTTTGGAATGTTTGTATGGTTCTATGCTTTTGAGACTGCTTAAGATTTGTTTTGTATCAGTACCATAAATAGTGGAATTGTTTGTATCCAAAGTTCTTTCTTTGGTTTGAGTTTATCTTTCCTTTTTAGGGGTAAAGTGTAGAAGAGAGTGTTAATTTGTTCCGTTAGAAATTAGAATGCGTATATTGCTGTCACATTACTTATTTTCCTGGTTGATGTGTTAGTTATTGTATTAATTTGATTAGAGATTTGTTAGGATAAGGTCTGTGTTGTTTCGCACCCTTCTGAGTTATGTGAGCTCCATCCGATCAATTTCTCTAAATACCTATAGTGTGACCGCAGATATCTTCTACTCATTGGCCAAAGAGAGTGTGTATAATTATGTATCACAGCCTTTTGCAAACCAGCTCATTTTTCTTCTCTCAAACAATAAAAGGAAAAAAATTAAAGTTGCAGTTGATTTTTTCCGTAGTTTGGAGGAAAATATCATTTAATTTGAGTTTCTTTTTTTTTTTAATGCCGTGGTGTTCGGGCAAGTTTTCACACACCTCAACTAACTTCATGAGATACTTGTCATCTTCCACCAGTAAGAAATACTAGCTATATGTTATAACCCTGTCCTCTACCCTATGTTGCTCAAACTCTCCAAAATTGTTGCTGCACCCGTATCGGATTCACTTTTGGAGTATCCAACACGCACCCATAACATTTTTGAAGTGTCCAAGCAACATAGGTCCTATGGGAAGAAATCACCTAGTGTTATTTGGTTTATGTTGGGAATTAAACTTAAGAGACCTCATGGTTCTCCTCCACAAGGGGTAGGGCAGATAGGAAGAAATCAACTAGTTATTTACGTATTCATACCTTGTGTATGCTTGCATCATGTGTATTCATGTTTTTACCCCACTAATCGATATTATCCTGTGTGGTGTCGCTCCTCAGAACTTGATCTCCTTGTTATTTATGCAATCTTTTTAGGAGAAAGAATCAGACGAGATTGTGTTCAAGGCAATGGGCAGGGCAATCAACAAGACAGTGACAATTGTGGAATTGATTAAGGTAAAAAGTGAACGTTTCTCCTATATAGATTCTGCTGTTCTATCTATTCGATTGCTGATTGAATTTTGCATATTGGCATGAGGCTTGTGCAGAGGAGAATTGTTGGTCTTCACCAAGTAACGTCTATTACATCCACTGATATTACTGATACATGGGAACCCCTTGAAGAAGGCCTCCTGCCGTAAGTGCATCTTTGAAGCTTTGAAAATAAGTTGTGCTGCCGTATGTATTGCTCTAAGTATATATGTAACTGCTCTATTTGCTGCAGTCTCGAGACCACCAGGCATGTCTCAATGATCACAATTTCTCTCTCTAAGAAGGAACTGGATAAGAATGCTGTGGGGTGAGTATTTTGGTCTTCTATATTACTCATTGTTCGAGTCTATTATGTAATATTTCTATCTTAATCTTGAATTCATGTGGAATTAGATCTTCCTATTTTCAAGCACTTCCTCCACCTATTCTGGAGATGAAATTTAAAATGTTGGTTTGATATATTATTATTTCATATTACTAGTAGTGGTAGGAAATATTAGATAGACGGTTGTAAAATTAGTTGGGCAGGAGGTATTATTAAATTTACAATCTTGAAGAGTTCTACACTTGTGTACGCCGCATTCACAGAATTAGAGATATTTCTTACTTAAGTTCAATGGTGGTCAATGTAAATAATGTGGTCATCGTGCAAGTACCATAATTTGGTGTGAGCAAATTGGTTGGCAGAACTTGTAGCCTTATACCTTGCTCTTGCCTGCAGGTACCAACCGCCATTGCCAGCAGACCAGGTGAAAGTGTCAACAGATTATGACTACGATGGAGGTTTGTTTCTCTTATAATTTATGAATAGATGCAAATGCTGGTGGTATGTGAAACACGATGGTATTATTAGCTATTATATGATTATGCAGAAGGATCTCCTCGTGGTGGACGAAGAGGCCGCGGTGGTAGAGGCAGGGGAAGGTCCAGAGGTTTTCCTGGTACGTATTCTTTTGGAGATTTTCATAAAGGCTGCAGTGATGACGTAAAATTAAACATATAATTCTGCTTACACCTGCCAACAGATGTTTTGATGCTTTTGGGAGTTGGCGTATCCTCAGTGTGTGTGGCTCATCGGTCCCTCTATCTGTTCAATATTAAGCTGGTGTAAAAATCTTTTTAACTGTTGTCTTTCTAAATTTAAAAAGAAAAACAGAAATCACCTTTAAATTTAAGTTTGGTTCTCTTCCTTCATATAAAACCAGACGATAGAGGAAGTATGCATTGATTTCCTGGTAAATAGATTCTTAGCTGGATAGAGGAATTATGTATTGGTGTCCATTTAAAGGATTCATTGTTGGGATAGAGGAACTATGCGCACATGTCCTGGTAAAGGGGTTGATATCTAGGGAGATAAATCCACCAAAATTGATTCACAGCAGGTTCAAGACTACAAGGTGATTCATCCTGTCTGCCTTGGTCGAGGCTCTTATGGCTGCCGGCACTATCCTGATTAAAAGTATTATCTATTATCAAAACAATGAGAAATGCTGAAGCAATATTTTATCAAAAAAGAAATGTGTTTGCCGAAGCTATATATGCTTTTGAAATAATGTTCTAAATTAACGGTGAATGCTCTAAGCGTTCAGAAGCCAATTGTCAACCCTTTTCTCAGCAACATGTGAAGTGCTTGTATTTATTCTTTTGCTAAAGGTAGAGATTTCTATTGAGTGAGATAATATGCTCAAAATTACAATTTTTTAAATTTGAACAATTCAATTCGTTCTGATTGCTTGAATGAAACGTAGGCTTGTTTGAGATGGGCATAAATGTTGTCTTAGTGGTTCTTCGTGGTACTTTCACCTTACGTTTTTGAGTTCCAGATACACGTGCTTAAAGTTAGTGGGGTTTGAATGACATGTACAATGGGTACTCTTTCTTGTTTTCCCTGCACCATATTCTTAAATGGCACCTGTATGTCGGGAATGGTGAAAATAATAGGCAGCGTCGGGAATGGTGAAAATAATAGGCAGCTCTCTGTTGATGTGTAATTGACTGGTTTTACAAGATGCGAGTGTTAGTGGTTACTGTTCATTACATGCTGGCTGCTATCTTATCCAGGAAATGGGTTTATGCCGGCCGAGTATGATGATGGTGGCTATGATCGCAACCGGAGCTATGGTAGGGGTAGGGGTCGAGGCAGGGGTCGTAGCTTCCGTGGCCGTGGAAGGGGAGGGTACAATGGTCCACAGGATGTCCAGCAAGATGCTGGCTTTTACAATCAAGAAGCCGCCCCCATGCAACAGGGTCGAGGTAGAGCTTTGCTGCCTTTCCTGCTATTGATTTCCAACTGCCCTACTTTGCCCTTTCTGCTTTAATGACGTTTATTTGATGGTTTTCCCTGCACTAGAGTTGCATTTTATGTGGTTTGCCTCATGCGGTGAACAGCTATGAACAGTTCATTGGATTTGGAAATCCATGCTGGAATGGTTTATGCAATGCATGCCTTTGAGCTCCTTTGGTTTTACGATTGAGAAGATGCATGTTTCTCGACAGCTTAAGCTAAGATTTTGATTTTGTTGTAGGCCGTGGCCGTGGAAGGGGAACTCGTGGCAGGGGACGTGGATTCAGATCCAATGGGCCGATCCATGGCGGTGGTGCTTAAATGGTCAAAACTTGAAGAATACAAAGATTATGTGCTATGAGTGCCTGCTCCATGTTCTATGTTTTTCATTCGTCAGTTACTCCGTGTTAACAGTAGGTTATCTATCTGTAAACAGAGTAGACTAATTATAGATTTCATGACCGCCCGTATGTGGTGAGGAGTTTTTTTTCTCTGTTTTTTTTCATGATATCCTCTTATCTTCATTCTACTGCTTGATTAGGTGGTTGATCAAGTGTAATTTTCGTTAGTGAGCAGCACATTCTTTGATTTGTCTTTGTTTGTTGACATGTTCAGTGTTGACGTTGTTCGTAAATGTGCCTTGGTTTTAGTTGGCAGAAAGGGTGTTCATGGTCTGGTTAGAAACCGATCCAAACAAACCAAACCAAACCGATTAAATAAATCGATTTTAGTTGGTTTTGCTTTGGTTTGAATTTAAGTGTGTAAACATCGATAATATTTGTTCTGGTTTGGTTTTATTACAACAACAAACTTAGTGTATTCTCACATAGTGAGGTCTGGGGAGGGTAAGATGTACGCAGTCTATACCACTACTCTCGGGGAAGTAGCAAGGATGTTTTCAATAGACCCCAGCTGAAGACTTTGGTTTTATTAAAACAAATAAAATAAAAGACACAACCCAACCAAGATGTTATATAGTAGGTTAATGAACTTTTCACTTAACTTCATTTATAAAAGATAATTATGAATCCAGCCTTAATTTTTATTTATAGAAACAATTATGAGATTTATCTCTCTATTTTTTTGTATTGCTTATCAATTCTCTCAATTGATTGAGGCTGATCTTTAGACATTTTCTCCATAATTCAAGAAAATTTTAATCACCACACTAAATAGTTAATGACGGATTATAAGTTGAAAAATGATTGGAGATTTCTTTCCCAATTGAGAGAAGAGATATCCATTTGGACGAAGGTGACAGAATGGCACCTGCTTTCTTAAGGATCCTCGAAGAGTTTCTAGGCGAAGACACTCTCAGTTGAAGGTAGGGCACTCTTCGTCATTATTTTTTAACAGAATCAAGTCAAATCAAACCGATGAATATGAATCATGTTTTATTAGTCTTATTCTTGAACAACCCATGAAGATGAGTCTACATTCATTTATGTATAAATAATGCATGGTTATCCGCTCATTTTTCCTTATTTTGCAGCAGTCGTTAGTAGGTCTGATACTTTTGACTAATTGAAGGGACATTTTTAAGTTGAAAATATAGTGGAGGGTAACTTTGATCTATTATTGTCTCTCGAATTTTGTCAGCATTTCATATTTGGTTTGGCACAAGGTATGGGAAAATGATTTAGCTTCTTGGAAGAATCTCTTAGTACTATGAAGTTGTTAAAGAGCATATAAATCAAATGGTGTCAGCTTACAACATAGTCAAAACAACAAACACACAAGACAATAGCAGGAACCTGAGATATTGAGATGCAGATCTTATTAATGAATGGCAAATATATAAATATCATACATATTTGATTATGAATTTGGTTATTATCATATATTATATTAAAATCGTCATAGAAATTCATAAATTTCAAATTTTGGACCTCTATTCGACTCCTAACTGATTCTAAATGTAAATAAACGTTTTAATACTAGATGATGTAACAACAACATATTCCGTGTATTCCCGCAAAGTGAGGTCTGGAAAGGATAAAGTGTACGCAGTCCATATCACTACCTCAGATGAAATAGAGAGACTTTTCCCGATAGACCCTCGACTCAGGACTGATAACAATATAATCAAACAAACAAACAAAAATCTAAAAGCACACAATCAAAATGAGATACACACTGCTACATTGTAAAGAAATCAAGACACCCACATAGTAATACTATAAACTATCTATTCAAAAATCCAAGACATCATCGACAGGGACGGCTCAACCAATTTCATGGCCTAAAGCCGAATCATAATGAGAGGCCTTAAATATTTTTAGAGACCTTAAATATAAGCATTTGAAAATAATTAAATTTTTTATCCGATTAAGTTTAGTAAAAAATTATCTTCTATTTGTATCATTGTCCTTCACACTTTTAATTTAAAGCGTAAATCAAAACTATTAATATCTGACTAGCATTATGTTTTAAGAAACTTTCGTGATTAATATAATATTTTTTTCATGTTTCTATCACCCGATGATCTTAGTTTTTTCACCAAATAAAAAATCTAAAATATTTTTCATATACTTCGATTGTTCAAATTTCTTTTGTAATTTTTTATTTTATTTTTAATTTAAATATTGTTGATTTATTTTAAAATAAATTTATAAATTTATTATTATTATTCCAAAATGGGGCCCCAAAAAATTAGGGGCCTAAAGCCCTTGCTTCATTGGCTTTACCCAAGAGCCGTCTCTGATCACCGAAACACCGCGAACAAGCTACTACAGGCGTAGATACAAACAAAAACACTCTTACCTACTATTACAGATGAACTTCTATCCACCAACCCTCTACCCTAGTCCGCATCTTCCACAACTTCCTATCATAATAAGACATGTTCTCCGTAAGTTGTAACTATTTCATATCATAACTAATCACCTCAACGAAATTAACTAGATGATGTAACAGTAGCGGTATAAACACAAGAATCTCAACTAAACTAACTCGAAAACACATGTAAGTTGTTTACTCTTAATTGGTGGCCTAGAGTAACAATTGAATTTGTTAATATGGTTCAAGGACATATAGATTGAGATGATCACGTAATAAGATTATAAATGCTAATTACTTATTAGACATGATAAAATTATTCAATAAAAGAAATAAGTATCGAAACAATTAACAAGACAAAACTAACAATATTATTAGCATAATCTTCTGCATAATTATCCTCCAATGCCACGTGTCACCATCCAATACGTCCAGCGGTCAAATCTTGATATTGACCCATAAATAAGTAGATGAAAATCTAAAGGGAAAAAACATCGTTTCCACCCCAAACTATACCTGAAAAGTCGAAGTCACACCTAAACTATACTAGTGACCTATTACACACCTAAACTATTAAAAAGTGAAACTATTTACACCCTATCAGGCTACCACCACTTGCATGTGGTGTAGTGTTTTACACGCGCTGCCACGTCAGTAAAAAGTATCACTTTTATATAGTTAAGGTGTGTAATAGGTCACTTATATAGTTGAGGTGTGGATTCGACTTTTCGACTATAATTTCGGGTGGAAACGATGCCTTTTCCCTTAATGTTTTTAGCCGTTTACTTTTGTTATTTAATAGGCTGGACGCGCCTAAAATAAGTGTAACACACGCGCCTTAGAATGGGGGTCGCGGGGAGGTAATAATATCACTTTTATATAGTTAAGGTATGTAATAGATCACTTATATAATTTAGATGCGGCTTAGACTTTTCTTATATAGTATGGGGTGGAAATGATGGTTTTTCCCAAATCTAAAAAGCATTAAAGTAGTCATATACAAGTTGTCTTTGTTTTTGCCAATTTAACAAGTAAAGGATAATTAATATGTATTATTTATAAAATAATGGACCAGTCAATTGTGGTGCCCTTCTTTTTCTTTTTACATCCTCTTTTTCTGCTAAAATTGTCTCGTTGACATTCTTCAATAGCTTCAAGTTTAATTATTCAATATGTTTATAAGGCTATTTGCATATTATTAATATATTAATTTGATGAACCGGAAATAATTATTTCTGAACAGATCATTAGCCTTGAATCATTCAAAGTTCTTGTTAATTAAAATGTCCAAATGATTAGCATTCAACAATGTTCTAATTTATTGGATTAGAATAGTTACTCTCCCTCTTCAATCCCAAATACTCGCTCTATCTCAGTTTATGTGCTCGTAGAGAAAATTTGACAAAAAAGAAAGATTGTTAAAATTTATGATCTAAAACAAATAATGTATATGCGTGAGATAGTAAAAAAAAAAAGAAGAAATGATCAAGATCTTTAGATTATAGATTCTAGATCATAATTTTGTTTGCTTATTGGATTTTTGATAAACTATTCGTACACATTAGATAATTTTATGTACACAATGACAAAGGTTTTAAACAGAAGTTAATAGGTTTACGCAAAAGCCATAACGGGTATTGCCACGACCGTAAGTCATCTCATTAAGAGTAATTTGAGAAGTTTAAAGTAATTTATTTCTAAATAATTATGATGTTTTCCTTGGAGCAAACTAAAAAAGAAGTATGACACACAAATTGAAACGGCGAGAGTAAGAATTTAACTGTCTTTACAGATTAAAAGGGGCAATCCAATGTGCTGAAGCTCCTAGTATGCACAGAGTCGGACCTCAAGAATATAGTTTACACAAAAGCATTTGCAAGAGACCGTTTTCATAATTTGAATGTGTGACCTCCCGTTATCATGACAATAATTTTACAAATTCATTGTATTAGTATCTTTGTTTCGAATTATCCTTAATTTGCTTATAAGAGTATTACAGTTAAGTAAAATATTTAAGGGGGAAAAAAAATGAAAATTCAGATAAATATTATTATTTATATAAACATTTAAAAGTCGGATGGATAATATGGACCTGAAATATTATATTATTGGTCGTTAGACGTGATTTTCTACCAGCAATACCTATAGTCCACGTGTCAGCCTACTGTTTGTCCTGTTTGACAATTTATTATCCCAAACCATATGGTAGGTATTATTTTTATTTTTTATTATTTTATAAAAGAAAAAAAAAACAAGAACCATAAAATTATATGGTTGGTATTCAAAATAGTGGACTCTTCAGCCAACTATGTTTTGCATGCAAAAAAATAACTCGTGGTGGAATAGATACGATCCCTTTATTATTAACTAGAGGTCACGAGATTCAATTTCGATTTAGAATATTAAAAAGAAATTCTAATAACTCGTAATTTCCTTATTAATAGGTTTTACGTAGCGTAGATTCAAATTAGCTGAGATACTCTAATATAAATATCGAGCATCAGATAAAAAACGCAAAAAAACTTTTTTTGCTTGACGGTGGAGACAACAATCACATGGGTAGTTTCATGAATTTTAAAGATTGGAAAATTATCAAACAATTTATTTTTTTTTCATCCAGGATAGCATTTTTCTACGTTGATAAAGTCTAAAGACAAAAGACATGTTTCTACTTTTTCTCCAAACATGCCGTTAATTGAGGCATAATTACTTAATTAGGTGTAAATAAGTGAAGACTTATTGATCAACCAACCTTATGACTAAAGAATCAAATTTTGATTAAATGGAAATGCTTTCACATTTGTGGTAGATAAAGATAATAGTACTATGTAGTTTTGATAAAAATAAGCAATGATAGGGTTACAATATGCTTGATCAAATTGTTAAAATCTGTTATTTTAATAAAAAAAATTTCTCAGAGAAACAATAATTTTGAAAACTAGCAACTTATTTAATCAATTTGAAAAACAATTTTATAAATGTTGATGTATCAATCTATATTTGGCTACGATTCCAAAGTAGTTACTATGGGAAGCAGGGGGTGAACTACACGGGTTCATCTGAACATTCTTCAATAGAAAATTATAGCACTATATATATATATGATTAAAATTATTTTTTATGTATATATAGTAGATGTCGAACCCCCTTCGATTAGTTATCTTGTTCAATTTCGAAAAACTTCTATCGTTACGAACACTTAAATTTATTCAAATAATGCCTACGATGCTTGAACTTAAATAAAAAAAACTATGCATTTTGTTCTCTAATTGAGTTAATTTCAGGTACGATCACTCAAATTTATATATTATGAAAATCACAAATTATTTTTGAGTTTTAAAAGATGATATCTCAAAAAGTGGATATACAAGAATCTTACCGTCCAAGGTGGGTAGATTTGCAGAAAATATTATCAAGATGGATCTTAGTATAATTGTCCTTATGTTAATATAAATTATTCTTAATCTGACATGTAAAATGGAATTAGCAACCTAAGCTATATGCATAATCGAATAATTAATATTATTATTATTATCTAATTGGACCACAAAGACAAGTATATATAGTATGGTAACTAAAAGAAGGGCCTAATAAAGACACAAACATGTGCATTAACATGAGAATGATGGGACAGATGCACGTAATTGTCAAAGCAAAGCCATGTGAGGTTGCAAAATTTAATATATATTTGACAGAAAATATATTTATATTTTATTATATTATCCTAACTGAACATTGAAATATATTACTCTCTCAATTTGTTTGGCTTGGTTTCGATTATAATCTGAATTTATTTTGTGTTTCTTGTAGTATTTTTGTTATCGTTATTATGTTTTCTTCACTTTCATGTTATTTTGTTGTTGTTATTATTTTCATATATGCATTTCCTTTTTTTAAATAACTTTGAAACGATTTATTTTATTAAAACAGTTTTTCTATCTCTACAAGGGAGAAGTAAGGTTTGGTACGTGTTACCGCTATCAGATCTTGTTTATAGGATTACACTTAATATATCGTTTCGATTTATTTGGTTTAATTCAAAGTACGAGGGTTGAACTAATTAATGTTCGGTCTGAATTTGCAGGGGCAGAGCTACACTTGAGAAAGGGGTTAGTTCATCCGAACCCCCTTCGACGAAAAATTATACAATATATACATGGTTAAAATTATTTTTTATGTATATATATAGTAGATGTCGGATCCCCTTCGATTAGTTCGTATGTTCACTCATGAACCTCCTTAGTGAAATTTCTGACTCCGCCACTGTGAATTCAGATATATATAATATTTTGAATTGCACAAACAAACAAGGATTCACATAGGAAAAAAAAAATATGATAAAATTGAGACAAAATTTGATATGAAATTTTGATCTTCAAGTGATTCTCTGATGGGAAAACCATGTGGGTAGGAGAATAAGTTTGATATATGAGAACATGGGTCTTAAATGAATAAGATCATGACATTTTTCAGATTTCTACAATAAAATTACAATTTAGGAATTTTTGTTTTTAGTTTTCCATACACCGACATCTTCATATTCTTATTTTTGTACTACTAAATTAAAAATTTGCCACAAATAGTAAATATTTAAAAATTAATTAAATTACCCTATTAAATTATCAGGTGTAATCTCAAATTTATACCCTTACTTTATATTCGAGAGTAATATAATTCTAAAATATAATAAAAACACACACATATCAATTATCTCAAAATTAAATACGTTTGGTGAATTTTGACCAAAATCAAAGTTATAATTGACATTTACAGAGGCGAAATCAGTATCGTAATTATAGGTTCAAAAAACTTCTAATAAACTTGGCTCAAATTTTACTTAGCATATAGAATTAATTTACTCAAAATCAGTTAGTAAAAAAATATTACAATTAAATTTCATAAACTAAAAATTTCGACTCTACCTTTAATGAGTTGCAATATTAATATTAAAATAAATGTAGAGTCCTTTTTTTTCTGCACAAACAAGTAGTAGTGATCACATGTGAGGTTGCACAGTTGTATTAAATAGGCCAACCTCCCTATATAAATATGAGCTGCTACTTTTCTTTCTTTGCACATTATTATTTCTACAACACATAACATTTCCATTTGCTCAATTCTTCTACTTATTTTTCTTAAGGAAATGGCTAAAATTTGTATTTTAGCATTGGGTTTTATATTTGGTTTATTTAACATTTTGCTTAGTGCAAATGCTTTCTCTGCTTCTGGATGGATGAGTGCTCATGCTACTTTTTATGGTGGATCTGATGCTTCTGGCACTATGGGTATGTTTGCAAATTAAAACTTGTCTTTCAAGAATTATACTCTCCCCTCGTCTGTTCTATTTCATGTGACATTCTTTTATCTTTATCCGGTTGGTATCATTAATCGCCAATGACATGCTCTTTATATAACTATAGAAATGTCACATGTCATGTCTAGGGTCACAATTTTTAGGTATGATGTCTTCATATTTATCCGTGAATTTCAAGCCGATACAAATATTTTGCGGAGTTGAAATTTGAAGCTTATATATTCGGGATTTTATTCTGAATTAATAGTGCATATTAAATAAATTTATAAGACACACAAAAGATTTAGTCAAATTACTCAATTGTGTCAATCTCACTTGTAACACTCTTAACTCCAATTGAGTAGTAAAAAAGCCATTTTCTAAATACACTTTTGACGTATATTACTAATTTTTTTTAAAATGAAAAATTGTGCTCATTCGGTGCACTACTATACGCGGGGTTCGAAAAATAATCAGAATCACAAGGGTCTATCCTACATTGTTTACTGGAGTCTGTTTCCAGGGCTTAGCAATAATGATTATTAACAAATGATAAGCTTTTTGTGTGTGTATGTGTGGAACAGGGGGTGCTTGTGGTTATGGGAACTTGTACTCAACAGGGTATGGTACAAACACAGCTGCATTAAGTACCGCATTGTTCAATGATGGGGCATCATGTGGTCAATGTTACAAACTTATGTGTGATTATAATCAAGATTCAAAATGGTGCATAAAGGGAACATCAATTACAATTACAGCCACAAATTTTTGTCCACCAAATTATGCACTTCCTAGTAACAATGGTGGATGGTGTAATCCTCCAAGGCCACATTTTGACATGGCTCAACCTGCTTGGGAACACATTGGTATTTATAGAGGTGGCATTGTACCTGTCCTCTACCAAAGGTACTACTATTCTCCCTCGTTTTAATCTGTTTGTCTGATGTTGACTTGACATAAGTTTAAGAAAGTAAAGAGGATTATTAAATGGGAAAATATCCTCAAATATACCTAAACTTCAACGAAATTTGTGGGGTCCTATGACGCTCCTAGACCCTGCAAAATTCAGATGTGTTACAACAAATTTCATCAAAGTTTAAGTAAATTTGAGACTATTTTCCTTTATTAAATTTCGTGGATTTAACTTAAATATAAGTAGAAAGTAGAATGTACTAAAATGTAGTTTAATTTTGTGATCTTAACATGTAACATGGAAAGTTAAAACTGAAGTGTTGTACGGGGAAAAAAGATATTTTTTTAGAAATGAAATAAAAAGAATGTAATATAGACAAATTGAAAAGAAGAAAATATAATTTAAGGTTGTTCAAAGTTATTGTATGAAATATTGGATCTGTTTTAAGTTTGAGTGAATTGGATCGGGACTAATTTGAATAGCTTATGTAGTCCAAATTGACTTTCGAGAAAATTTTAAGAAAAAACAAAATTGGTCGGTTAAAAATAATTATGATAAATAAATAAAAATTGTTAGTTTGATTACTATAAGAGAATAATTAAACAAATAAAAAAATAACTTTAAGTTGGATGGGCTAGATAATAAATGAACATTTGCACAAATAACCTCTTTTGACGGCTATTTAAAGTTTGTCCACGAACAGCCTAGTGGGAGATATTGTGGCTACAAAAAGGAAGGTTCGTCCAACTACATTTAAAGGCAAAATTTAATTCACTTAACTAACATAGAGAGAATTTAAAGAGTAGCCTTAAAAAGGTCATTATGTAGCCCAACTTGTTCTTGATGGATTATAACTCAACCAGTTCAAATTCAGCTCAAACCGCCTATTTTAACACAACATTTACGTGTAGTAATACATATATCTAGTGACGATACGCTAATAGGATAAGCATTCTCTACTCTACTCATATACTACGTATATACATTTCAATAGAAAGTACGTACAATCAAACTTATCTGTAACATGGATTGTTTGTTCAGATGTAGCGAAACGTTGTTATATGAAAAGATATACTAATATAATTGAAAGATCGATTTCAGGAAAAAAAAAATTAAAAATGACTGCTATAGTGAAATATTGCTATAATGAATGCCTGATATACAGTGGCGGAGTTACCCTTTCTCCAGGGGTCCTTCGACGGAAAATTGTACTGTTTTTATATGGTTAAAAATATTTTTATGCATATATAATAGATGTTGAGTGCTCTTCGATTAGTTTGTATATTTACTTCTGAATCCCCTAAATGAAAATTCTGACTCTACCACTGTTGTTATAGATGTTTAATTTGATTGTATATTGGCTATAATTTGACTTGAAATTTGTGTGTTTGTAGGATTCCTTGTGAGAAAAAAGGTGGAGTTAGATTTACCATAAATGGAAGGGAGTATTTTGAGCTATTAATGATAAGCAATGTAGGAGGGGCTGGATCTGTTCAATCAGTACAAATTAAAGGTTCAAGAACTAATTGGATGGCAATGTCTAGAAATTGGGGGGCCAATTGGCAATCTAATGCACGTCTCGATGGACAATCTTTGTCATTTAAGGTCACAACATCAGATGGTGTCACCAAAACATTCTTAAATGTTGCTTCATCCAATTGGCAATTTGGGCAAACATATTCAAGCTCTATGAACTTTTAGAAAGTCGAGAAGTTCAGGATTTGAAGTTTCTGAGTTCATATCATATATACGTGTGATAGGCAGCAGCGGCGTGCTTACTGTTTTACTGAAAGCAGCCCGCCCCCTCCCCATCTTTTTATTCTTGATATTCAAAATGTACTAGCTCGATTGTTGGTGAAGTAAGTTTATGAATTACCCTAGTCATTATTGTGTGTATGTAGAGTAGTGTGAAATTTGCATTTTTATTTTCGATATATCAAAGGATTATAATAAGGCACTTTTTGCCTTTGATGCAAAAGTTGTAAGTGCATCAATTTAAACATACTTCTATGCCCCCCCCCCCCCCCCTTCTTGTACGCTTGTATTGTAATATGGTCATTTTAATTTTATATATATACTGTATCAAATGTTTCTATGTTTTGCTTTTAAATTATTCCCTTCGTCTCATATTATTTTTTGTAATTTCTTAAAGTAGTTGTCTCAAACTGTTTATTACTCTAGAAATTCAAGCTAAAACTAATTATTCTTTTCTCATTCTACCCTTATTAGTCAAAACATATAATTTGACTAGGAGAAAATAATTGTACTAAAGGGTTATACTTGGTTAAGTTTATTCAATTATTATATTAGATCCATATAATTTTATATAATTCCATCAAATAACCAAAAATAACCAAATTGAATAAAATGAACCGAGAGGGAAAATCAAACCAAATGAGAATTATGTTGATTCTGATAGGGTGGAATTTTCTCAAAATAAAAAATTTAAATCGAAAATACGAATGAACACTCTTATTTTTAATTAGAAGTTTCGAATTTAAGACTTAAAAAATAAGAAGCTTTCTTTTCAAAATATTCCCTACACGATTAAAATATAAATTAATTGAGTTAACAAATTTCACACACATATAATCATTATAGAAAAAACCCCATCCACAAATGCAATAAGGCATTCCACTTTTTAAAGTAAGTGAGATCAAATCATATAATTAGATGTCATTTTGCTTTTTTTTGTTCAACCCTACCTAATTAACACTGAGACAATAACATTTCTATGCTAAGTACAAATGAAAAGATTAGACCTTTTCTGGTTTTGGTTCAAATCTATATATCCCCAATAAAAACATAAGCCATCCTCTTTAAAGTTAATATGTGAGATTTTTAATTTTGCTTATCCACTTTGCAACAAATTACTCAAACTTAAAAGTTAAAACTAATATTTTGAACCCAACCGTGTTAATTCATTATCTTGTACATTAACTACATCAATATTAATTTGTTATTGAACCCGTAAGAGCATGAGTGAGTTAGTGTAGCAGGTGGTATTTCATAAGTGAAGTCAGAGATCGATTCTCCATGTTAACGCCTTTTTAGTCGACCTCGTCGTGTTGGATTTGTCTAGTGCAATTTACGTCTCCTCTATAGTTTGTAAGATACTACACAAGAATAGGTTTACCCAATACACATCCGAGTGTTTAATCTAAAAAGGACTTTATATCAAATAATATATTAAGAAATTAATAAGAAGTTGAGATTATATAATGGTAAAAGCTTACTCACACGTTATTTACCCCAAACTAATAGATACAACATGTGTGTTGCTATTACTATTACATAATTATAATTTATATTTATTTTTACCCTATTAAATTATTTTAGCTTGATTTAAGATAATTACGAATTTTATAACCACCGACGTACATAAAATTTTTCTTTTTTTTATTTTTCTTTTTTCTTTTTTGCACTTTACCTGTTTTTCATGTACTTGGAGGCTGCGGCAAGTCAACTCTATAATGGATAATAATTGAGAGTAGTTAAGTAAATTAAGTACATATATATTTTTCAATAAAAATTAATTAAAAGAGTTATATCACTGTATGCCATAAACACACTTCCCTACCTAGCTAAAAGGCTCTTGTTAAATTTTCTATTACTCCACATTTAAGTGTAGTGTGGTCTACATATTACATGCACATATTTTATTTGGTGACAAAATTTTGAATAGTTGGTGCATTATTTTGTTGGTTTGGAAATTGAGACACCTAATATTTTAATAATATTTTAACTTTTTAATTATTAGTGTATTTTACATCTTTTATATAATTTGCGGACTATAATATTAAAGTGGGATTTATCTAGAACACCTAAAAAATAACAGCTAAGAATTCTCTTGTTATCAAAAAAAAAAAAAAAAGGAAATTGTGTTGTTGTCGTATAATACGACTTTAAGTTTATGTATCGTACCAAATTGAAGTCTTAAAAGTTTTTAAAAAAAAATTAAAAAAGAGTTTTCATCTTTAATTGATTAGGATGAGCCAATTATAGTGACTAACTCCCAATATTTTGCAAACAAAATAAAATAAATAAATTGAGAACTAAATCCTTTTTTTAACTTATCAAATGAACATGGCACTTGTTTAATTGTCTGATCCCCCATATGAAAATTGCTAAATCACTAATGTTACTCTTTAGTGAGTTGGAAAATAAATTAACACAGGTGACTAAATTTTGGAACTTGAATTGATTTTAGTTTCAGAAAATAAAAAACCTCAAATTGCTTAAGAAAAGAAATCTCTCTTTCTCTCTGAATTGCTAAAACAAAATTGAAATGGATAATTATTTCCCTATTTATTGGAACTGAGATTTTTTATTTTTTTTGGGGGGTGTGGGGTGTGGGGGGGTCAAGTTGAAGAAATGAACATGTCTAATAAAGAATTAAACTTGATTCCCATGTGGGGGGATTGAACAACCATTGGTTTTCCCATTTATATGTCTTAGTTGCCAATAAAATTAAAATTAGTGATTATTGGAACTTGGATCATTTCAAGATTAAGCCAATGAATTAGTCATATAAAACAAGAATTAAATTTTTAAAAAATCTAAATGTGTTAAACAACTCCAATTTTAATTGTTTCTCTAGTGGTCCTAGATCACCAAACTTTGGTAACAAACATATGACAAGATTCCAAATAACAACTTTTCCTATTGTATTTTAATTTTCCCCCTCTTATGTTTTCCCTTTAAATACTCACAGAACAGTTCCTTAACTCTCACACTCAAAAGCTAAATACAAAGAAAAATATATATAGGCTTTCAATAATCTTTGATAATTGTGATGGAATTACAAAGATTTCTTGTTGTTTTTGTATTAGTTTTTGTGTTATTTTCATGTGTAAATGCACTTAGCAACAATTACTATGACCAAACATGTCCAGATGCAGAATCAAGTATCAGACAAGTTGTTAAAAGAGCAATGTCAAATGATAAAACAGTTCCAGCTGCTCTTTTAAGGATGCACTTTCATGATTGTTTTGTCAGGGTAAATTTCTACTCCTATATATACATAAATTTTAAAATATTAGTATACCTTATCAGCGTAGTTTAACTTGTGATAGCATGTTGGTTATCATTTTATTTGGTTACGACCACCCTTAGCCTATATAGCACGATATTGTCAACAATAGCTAGCTTTTGCTATAGAATAATATCGTAAAATCGGAGAGGAAGAAGAATGCCATCATAGAGAGCTGGAGAACTCTGTTAGCTCAATAATGAAAGTTAGCGTCGATCTGATCGAGGAGGTCTTACCCTCTTAGATGACCAATGTAATGTTCATCATAGAGATTTACTGGTAAACTGAGATGAACTTAAATGGAGCAACATGATCAGTCTAAAATAACCGATCACATTTGAGTTTAGAATCGAGGCATAGTTATTGTTGCCCGTGGCTGAGCCACCTTTCCTCTAGGGGGTTCATCTGAACCCCTTTCGATAGAAAATTATATTTTTTTTACACTATTTTTATATGGTTAAAATATTTTTTATGTATATTTAGTAGATGTTGAACCCTCTTCGACTAGTTCGTATATATATACTTGAGAACTCCCTCAGTGAAAATCCTGACTCCGCCACTGATTGTTGCAGTATAAGGATTCGCTTATAATTATCTAATAAAATGTATATTGTGTGTAGATATTTTTTACACTATCAATACATAGAACATGCAAACATGCACACTTTCATTTACGATGAATATGATCATTTTATTTCGTAATATCAGAATATATTATATATACTATATATGTGGTAGTAATTAACTAACTTATTTTTTTTATTTTTTTTTCCTCAATTTTTTTTTTTAATGAAGGGTTGTGATGGGTCTGTGTTGTTGAATTCGACAAAAAACAACCAAGCAGAGAAAGATGGACCTCCAAACATTTCACTACATGCTTTCTATGTTATTGATGTTGCTAAGAAACAAATTGAAAATATGTGTCCTGGAGTTGTCTCTTGTGCTGATATTTTGGCTCTTGCTGCTAGAGATGCTGTCACTCTTGTGAGTTTTACTACAACCTAAACTTCATTTAAATTCGACATGTGGAATCTACTGACTCGACTAATTTGAATTTAGAAGAATATATATAATGCTACGATAGTACGACTTTGGAAGTCGATTGATAGGATGTACAAGAATATATTGAGTAGGGTTTACTAACAATGCTAGATTAGTGTAGTATTCGGCGTGTGGAATTTACTGGCTCGACTAATTTGAATTTACACTGTAGGAAAACTTTATCCGTAGTAAAATGAAGAATATAATGCTACAATAATAATACGACTTTAGAAGTCGTTTGGTAGGATAAGTAACAATATATTGAATAGGTGTATTAACAATACAATGCTGGATTAATTATACTGGCATTTTTTTAATTAATTATTTGGTTTATTGTATTAACTGAATAGGGTGAATTAGAATAGGCAAAATACCACGTAATGTTAATGTCATGGTTTACTACGTATAAGAATAATACTGAATAAGTTTTATTACTAATATGATTATACACACATATATAGGTCGATAACGCTTCCAACAAGAGATCGAACAATATGAAAGCTAACACCTATATTACATTCTTTACTACCTCCTGCCAAACGATCACTTACTTCCCAAATTTTGAGACTGTATGTACAGATGAATGTTTTATAATCATGGTGTACAAGTCGATTTATGCACATCTCGATTAAACAAAACTTGAGATCTGATGATTCTCGACGCATTAATGTTGAAATTATTTATTTGGGCCAATTGTTTTTAGTCTGGAGGGCCTTATTGGGCTGTCCCAAAAGGTAGAAAAGATGGAAGAATTTCAATTGCTAGTGAAACAAGACAATTACCTGGCCCAAATTTCAACATCTCTCAATTGCAACAAAGCTTCTCACAAAAAGGCCTTTCTTTGGATGATTTAGTTGCACTCTCAGGTAAACACCGGGTTAATTTCACGTATAATCACTCGATTTTTATTATATTATACTATGTTTTGTCATAAAAAGTGTCACCTAGATCTGTGAATTTTAAAAAAAAGTCAATGTACAATTTTTGTATTCAAGAGATTATTCAATTTTGCATAGTATCATATAAAATGTCTATTTTATTTCCTCCTCTAATGACTTTATGTGTTACTTAGGCAAAATTGAGCAACATTTCGTACAAAAAATAGTTTAGTGACTTTTCTAATACTTAGATAAAATTGAGCGTTTTTTTTCCATTATAAAGAAATATAGTTTAGTATTTTTAGCGTAATAAAGGTAAACTAACCTCTATAAGTTTTTTTCCTGTCGCATTCAGGTGGACACACTCTTGGATTCTCTCATTGTTCATCCTTTCAAAATAGAATCCAAAACTTCGATAAGCAAAACGACGTCGATCCAACGTTAGACGCATCGTTCGCAGCTAATTTAAAGAAAGTATGCCCCGTTAAAAACACAGTGAAAAATGCAGGGTCCACATTAGATACTACGACATTTTTATTCGATAATGCATATTACAAGTTAGTATTGATGAAGAAGGGCCTATTTTCTTCAGATTCAACTTTGCTCACAAATTCAAGGTCCAAAACATTAGTGTCTAATTTTGCCAATTCCCAAAATGAGTTCTTTAAAGCTTTTGCTGATTCAATGATTAATATGAGTAGTATTAGTGGTTCTGGACAAGAAATAAGGCGTGATTGTAGATTTGTTAATTAAAGTTTTACAAGAGGTTTCGAGTTTAAGCTCTGAGTGTGAGGTCGTTGAAAATTGTAATTTCTCTTTTTCATAATTTTTTTTTAAAGTGTGTGTTTCTTGTAAAGTTTGAAAGGAGTTCGTGAGATGATTTATTTGAGAATATGGTGTTTCTTGTATCCTTATTGATTTAATTGTAACATGCATTAAGCTTGAGGAAATAAAATCCTGTTTTCGTTATTTCGTTTCATCTGTTATATCTCTGGGACTATGAAAAGTATTATTTTTTGTATTCAGTGTTTCATATTTACATCAGGTCTCAATTAATTTGATTCGTTGCATTCAGTGTTTCATATTTACATAAGGTCTCAATTAATTTCATTCGTGTAATATAATACTTGTTTAAGAAAAAAGCGTACTAACAAATAAAAATTATACTCAGATTCAAACTCAAAACGTACAATTTAGAGAGTAGAAATTACACATATCGATGAGAAACCTTAGACTAACTCCCATTGTGTGCTAGATTACATTCCATCAATCGAAATGGAAAACCTACTTACCTATCAGCTCCTTTTATAGATCGATGTGATTTTCTGATAATTTTTATTTTAATAAATTATTGTAAGCATTAAACGACAGTCTAATTGCCTGTAAGGTTAAACAATATGTAAACAAACATTACACTCAAGGGGCTATTATAAGACTATTTTTTTTTTTTTTAAAAAGGACATAATCTAAGTGGTGGCTTAAACTTAAAAGAAACATTTGCTAAATCAGCCAAGTTTGTTGGTCCAGTAATATGAAAAATTACATTATACCACAACATAATTTAATAAACTATTTAAAATCACAAATCTTTTAAATAATTACATAAATTCTTAATTTTATTTTAAAGCTCGAATACATCGCAAAATAATATATTGTATCCGTATAAAATTAAGTGATGTATCCGAAAAAATGTGATGTATTAGTATAAATATAGTGATATATCCAGAAAAATGTAATGAATCCGTGTGAAGTAAATAAGGGATTTTAGTAATTTTGAATAAAGTTGGGATGTGGAATAATTAACTTCCTAAGGGTTGGGAGTAATGTAAACTTTTTTTTTTTTTTTTAAAAAAAAGGGCAAATAATATGAACCCGATAGTTTGGAGCTTAATTTCAGAAAATTCTGACATTTTGCATAATTACCGAAATCTCAATTTTTGGTCTATCGAGATGCATAATTTGCTCCCGGTACGTCCAAAGAAGATACGTTTTTTTATTTGTAAAGATAAAGATTCATAATTAGCTTTCGATATTTTTTTTTCGATTTTGGACCTGTCGAGATACATAATGCATCCAATGAAAGATTCATTTTTTCCTTTGTAAAGATACGTAATTAGCTTTCCATACATTTTTTCTGATTTTAATTCTGTCAAGATGCATAATTAGCTTCCCGATACATCTAAGAAAGATACATAATTAGTTAGAACTTGTGTAGTTACTTTGTAAGAATGGAAATCTATGAAAATATGTAAATATGTTATTTTTCCCAATAATTAGCTTGCACAAGGCTTTGATGTGGTTGAATTGTGGCCCACCAAAGTTGGGCCTATTTAGGCCCAATAAGCCTCTTCTTCTTCAACTCCTCTAAACCCCCAAAGTAAACTAACTTCCAACTCTCCCGGGACTCCGTCAACTTCACCTGATCGTCCGGCCATCGGAATTCTTCCAATTTACTAATGACAGAGCTTTACGCCGACCAAACCAACAACGTTAAACCGACAATAATTCCTTCGTCTCATTCCGAACAAAAAGACGAAGGATTAAGCGATGAAGTACTAAGAAATCTACTATTAGCAGATTTAGAAAAGTTCCCTCCTACTCCTCCTTCTGCTGTACAATCCAATTACGTCACCTATTTTGCTCCTGGTAATATACTCCCCTCCGCTCTTTTTTACTTGTCACAGTTTCATTTTTAGAGTCTAACGATGTCAACTTTTGACTGACGTTGTAATTTATAGTACTTGTATAGTTTTTGAATATCTAAATTACTTCCTCCATTCCTTTTTATATGCTTAGAGTCAAATTATACAAACTTTGACCATTTATTTCTTAATAAAATTGAAAAAAGGCAAAATTGCAATTTAGTACTTTTTCATATAGCTTTTGAATATCTATATTTTAATTTTAAAATATTAAATTAATCTAATGTAATTTAGCTTTGAAACTTAGTAAAGTTAGACTCACGAAAAACAAAGGGAACGTATAAAAAGGAATGGAGAGAACGTAAAGTGGTCCAGAATTCAAACTTGTATTTGTTGTTTGCAGATTTTATGAAACCTGGGCTTGATCAGTATGTTCATCGACATGCCAATGGGTAATGAAACTTTTTTACTTTTTGTCTTTTTTGTGATTTGTCTGCTTTGAATTTTTGAAATTTGAGTTTGATGAGTTTTTGAAATTGGGTTATTGAAAGATTGTGCATAATTGGGTTGACTTCGACTCACATTGCGTTTAAGGATGAAGGAGGGATTACTTCGGTTGATTTCAATGTGGGGAAGTGTGATCGTAGTGGAATCAAGGTCACTGGAAAGCGCAAACGGGTACTTATCTTAGCTGGATTTACTTGAATGAGCATACAGATTGAATCTTTGTGCTGAACTTAATTCAAAACCAAAAAAAAGATTGTGTCTTTATGATGAAGTAGCATTTTTTGCTATTGCAAGTCATTGCAATTTTATGATATTTTAGTTGTGTTATAACTAGACTGATCTTCACAAATGTTGTTGAATAAAAGTTGAGTTTAATTTAGCATGAAACTATGCTTGGCATTTGGTAGAACAAATTTATAGCTATATTTAGGTCATGACTTATTTTAAGTTCTAAATATACGAAGAATCATAAGGGATGTCTTTCTTATGCGAATATGTCGAACATAATTCTTATTTTCATCTGAAGAAAAACTATGTTTAGCGGGCACTGGATAGCTTCTGGTGAGATATTCCTCAAATTTCTCTAGCCTTGCAAATAAAGGGCTTTTGATATGGTTATTACTTATTAGATACACCGTACCCTCCCAGACCCTACCTGGGGATTATACTGGGGTGTGTTGTTGTTGCTGATCTGGTTATTAAGTTTCATCGCAATGATAGTACTTTTTTGTTGGCTAACTGCGAACTTGACAAAGTATTACTTTCTGAACCTTAGCATACAATGCAAGCAATTCATCATACGGAATTGCTTTGTCAGCAGTATGTACATGCTCAGTCATTCGTAACAACGTATTTTGTTAGCTACATAGAGAACACAAGTCATCATTGTGGTGTTACGTATTTTGTTAGCTACATAGAGAACACAAGTCATCATTGTGGTCATGTGGTGTAACACCATCTGCCACCTTTGGACAAACGTATGAACTGTGCAAGTAAAGCTAAATCTATCATTGCTTTTGTGCTTTATGCTTCTAGTTTAATGAAATGAGGGCGTCACTTTGTTCTTATGCAGAACGCCCATCATTTTGAGTCTAATACAGCAGTATGTAAAGTCTGCACAAAAGACGCTTCTTATATTGTGAGGTATGGGTTTATCTTCTTGCACTGCTTTCCTTGACAGGGGTTCTCTTAAATCATTAAAAGATGATCCACTCATGTTTTGCAGGTGTTGTGTGAAAGGCTCTCTATTAGAAGTCAATGATAGGTTGATTAAGCAACCAGAACTGCTGAATTCGTCGGTAGAAACATTTATCTTTTGCTCATTTATATTGTCCGTAATATAGGATTTTTATCTAGGATTATTAATCTGAGCTTAGGCGTGACATGGAGCAGTTATAGCTTACTGAGGACATGACCCTAGATAGGAAGGTCTGGAGGACGCGAATTAAGATAGAAGGCTAGGGCATATGGGTGGGTCGTAGTCAGTAATTAGGAGAGCTTTGGGGTAGCCGGGTTGGTAGTCCTAGGGCTATGCCCATAGGTTTGAGCTGCGAGTAGGAGAGTATAGGGGTGCAGCTGGTTCGTCTTATTTCTGTTATGCCGTCTTGTTTCATGCTTTATTACGGATTTACTACTATTCTTTGCTCCTGTTATGCCGTCTTGTTTCATGCTTTCTTACGAACTTGTTTACTATTCTTGTCTTGAGCCGGGGTCTATCGGAAATAACCTTGCTACTTCTTCGGAAGTAGTGGTATGGACTGCGTACATCTTACCTTCCTCAGACCCCACTATGTGGGAAAACACTGAATTTGTTGTTGTTGTTGTTGTTGATTATTAATCTGAGCTCATCCCTTCTTCATTTAGCTTTTAGCTTGTGGTAACTTATGCTGAACTTACTTGCAATTAGCATCTTTTTTGTATTCAGGGTGATGACAACAATGCTTTCAGCAATTGTTTATATTCTTGGTGATAAAATTGTTGGAACCATCACTTTTATTGAATTGAAACAAAAAAAAAATCCATAGGTGGACAGAGTTACTTGGTACTTGTTGCTAGTGCGAGGTGGTGGGTATCCCGTGGAATTAGTCGAGGTGCGCACAAGCTATAGCTCAGACACCACAATTATCAAAAACGAAAAATAGAATTTGCCAGAATATAACTAAATGCTTGATGCAACTTGAACATGATTGGTTGTGTGATTGTTGTTGTATTTAAAAGAAGATATACATTGATTCCTCAGACATGATTTTATTTTCTTAATCTCCAGCAAAAATGTCTGAGCTGAATGCACATCTAGATTTGGTTGTTGATATAAGGAACTGATTATAGGATATGCATGACCTCCATCACAAAAGTCGTGTTCCGTCTTTTTTCCTTTTAATATTTAACGAGCTTTCTCGGAGACATGTTCGTAGTGGCATTAAGTTGTGTTTTATTTGATTGTGACATTGGACTTGTTTTGCATTGATGAGATATTGTTTCATTCGACTTCTTCCCCCTCGTATTATAATACACTTCTGGTTGAATATGTGTGTTCCTCTTGTTTGATTTCTATCACAGGCAGACAGGGAAGGCTATATTGCAATCATAATGCCAAAGCCGGCAGATTGGATCAAGGTCAAGACCACTTTGCTGGCCACTGAAGAGTATAAAGAGTTGAGAAAGGATATGTTGCAGTCATAATCGGGAAAGATGGCAGATCAGCTCGTTGAAGGCAACATTTCCTGCAATGTTGTTCGCTTTCTGTAAGAGTAAGATCTATTAGTTCTCTACGCAGGGGTGGGTCAAGGTAAGACTAGTAAAACGTATGCTTTAGGCCCCAAAAAATTTGAGGCCCCAAAAAACTTAATATGAATTTTATGATTTTAATTTCACTTCAAATAATATTATAGATTGAAAAATATAAAAGGTATAAAATTTAAACTAATGAAAAAAAGAAAGAAGAACTATCTTGTTATAAATGTATTTACATTACAGTGAATGTCTATCAAGATATAATAAGATCTAGTTGATATCTATCAGGATTTGAAGTATCTGTCTTTTAATCAGAAACTAAGAGTATTTTCCCCTATAAATAGAGAGATTTTGTTCATTGTATTCTCAATCAAGATGATGTCTCATCCCTAAAGAGAAATAAAGAAGTCTCCCTTTTCTCTTTACTTTTTTTTCTTTCTTTATATTTTATTTTTCTTACTTTTACATTTCATAACACGTTATCAACACGAGACTCTACTAAACAAGATGAGATTATAAATCTAAAGTTAATTTCAAGGTTAGTAATTCCTTATGTTATCTTTCTTTTGTTACTAATAATATAATTATTGTTGGATTTGCGGAAAAATAATTGGTTTGGAACCATTTAAGTTTTAAATTTATTCCTCATCTCAAGAACAGTATTATCAAAAGGGATGATAATATGTTGGGTTTAAGTCCCATCAATTTATGCCTAAGACGTTGAGTTTGAATCTCAATGCACCATATTGATGATATTATGATGGCTAATGCAAAATAATATGTTTTTAATGAAAAGTCATGAAATATGTCTCACTGAATATGCTTCATTCCATGAAGTGAATCTTGTAGCAATATATGATAAGTCTGAAATATGACAACTTCATTCTTGAAGTGTATATGATAGCAGTGCATAATAAGTCTGAAAGAAGACAAGTGATTGAATGCACGATTATACGCGTGGAGGGCCATATATGATAATGATCATCAAAAGTGATGATATTTTCACACGCGTATTATGATCATCCGATATGTTAGAGAAAAATTCTATAGATCATATGTATGTTTCGATTTGCTCCTGAAGTAGCAATATCATAAAAGAGGTTATAAGCTATCGATTTGATAGGCTTTAGATACAATTATATTTCATTCATGGGAATGAGAATTTCAATTGTTATAAGCATAGATCCATTCCCTGGGTGAATGTGATGATATTTAGTGAAGCTTATCAATAAACGTGTACTTGATTGTGATGGTATGACAACTCACCTCCGAAAGAGGTAGAATAACTGAGATGAGTTATTTTGAAATCTACTTCTGAAGTAGTAAATCTGAAATTTATTCATATAATAGTAAATCTGAAATTTACTAAAGCAAAAACACATATCATGGTAAACTTGGAGTTTACTAGATTAAAAGTTCATAAGTTGACATGAACGATTGCGATATCCCGAAGATGTGCATACTGAGTATTGAACATATATTGAAGAATTAGAAAATTCTTCGTGAACTTTAATGTTGCTTGTTCTCATGATAAGTTGGTTGGACCAACTAATTTTGGGATTGGATCTCTCAAAATCCGAAAAGAATAAAAGGTGAATAAGGATCCGTTCGCCTATCATGTGATATGTTGAAAAGATACATCAATAAGATGATCACATGTACATTCATGGTCAACCTACATTTGACATTCATAAAGTTACTTGTTTAATATAAATTGAGCATAATTTTCAGATTGTGTAATCAAGATAATTCATCTTGATGATGATGATTTAGCATTGAATGCCTTCCATAAATAGTTGAACCATTACTAATGAGAACAAATTTTCATGTATTGGTATGAAATATGATATGTTGCATACAATAACATTTGTATGCATTAGACCAATATATTTCTTTCCTCTCAATTAGTTCAAGATCAGGAACCAACTATTCCATCTAATAGTTTTGATGTGCGGTATACGATTAATAAATATATCATGATGCACAAAAATGGATTCCTCAAAGAAAATGGAGGATGTATGTTAGTTTTCCTAACATAAGGGGGAGATTATAAACAGCTATGAAATATGTTAGGAATTATCATCAAATCCTCATTCAAAAGATAATTCAAGTCAAATGTCGAAAGCATCTCATATTTAGCTGCAAGTGCTCCTATTTTGTGTCCTTAAAGGATAAAGTCTATGCGTGAAGCATGATAGACCAATCAGTTCCACATGAAATAATCCTTGAAAAGGATAAGGAGCAAATAATGATGATAAGAAGACAATGTGTTCTTGAAGAGCCTACGACATAACACTTCATGAAACCTTATGAGAGGTTTAGCCTATTTATTTCGGGCTTTCAAACCAGTAGTTCTAGCGGTCGACTCGGTTCTTTCAAATTGTTTCTCATTATTGAGAAAAGGTAACAAAGATAAAATACGGGCTTGTTTTATAGAAAGAGTAATTAATCGTTGTTGTTTCAAGGTCAATCTATTCACGCGTCTTGATAATATTTTTCCTTGTTCACTAATAAATCGACTAACTAAACTCATGTTTCTATAATCAATTCGATCTCCCGATTGAATCGGGGGCAAACGCCTACAAAAAGATCTACCTGAAAATAATGAAGTGATGAGATCTCAAAATATTATGTCACATTGCAAACCGAAACAAAATGAGAAACCGTCGACAATACCTTTGATACAATATTGTGAAAGATTACGAGGATCTGAATTCTACGTATATTTAAGCATGCTGACGTAGAAACGTTTATCAAGTGACCTGAAAGGATGCATTTTGGTAAACGTATAACTTATTTGATTTGCAGTCCAGACACTTGAAGATGTCACACTTAACATGTTGGATATTGTTACTTGACAAAAATCCATATGAAAATCCCTAAAGGATTCAAAATTCTTGAAGCATATAAAGTTTCTGGAAAACTTTTTATTATCCTCATAAGAGATAATTTGATGATTTGAGTATCATTGAAACTCTTGGAGAGTTTTCAAAAGCAATAAAATATTTGCTTAAATGAGAAACATGCAAAATTGAATAAGGATCCATTCCGACCTCAAGAAAAGAATAAGAAACTCCTTAGTTATGAAGTACCATATCTTAGTGTAATTGATGCACTAATGTATCTTGCAAATACTACAAGGCCCGATATAGCCTTTCTTAGTTAATTTGTTAGCAAGTTTGCAGTTCCGATCTTATTGGTCATGTTGATGTTGGGTACTTATCTGACTTACATAAAGCTCGGTCTCAAATAAGCTATGTGTTCATATATGGTAGTACTGCAATATCTTGGAGATATACAAAACAGTCTATCGTAGCCACTTCATCGAATCATGCTGAGAAAATAGTTATTCATGAAGCAAGCCGAGAATGTGTATGGTTGAGGTCCATGATACACCTCATTCGAGAAAAATGTGGTGTGAAATATGATAATCTACCCAAAATTTTATACAGAGATAATGCATCATGCATAGCACATCTTGATGGGGGATTCATAAAAAGAGATAGAACGAAGCACACTTCATCAAAGCTTTTTTACATACATGAGCTACAAAAGAATGGTGATATCAACGTGCAACAGATTCGTTCGAGTGACAATATGATTGCTTTATTCACCAAGTCTCCTCCAATTGCAACTTTCAAAAAGATGGTGCACAAGTTCGGGATGCAAAGGTTCAAGAATGTTCTCATTAGGGGGAGTTAATACGCGTTGTACTCTTTTTCCCTTACGAGGTTTTGTCCCACTGGGTTTTCCTTATAAGGTTTTTAATGAGGCAGCCGATATGCGTAATGTTAGAGATGTGTACTCTTTTTCCTTCACTAGATTTTTTTTCCCACTGGATTTTTTTCTAGTAAGGTTTTAACGAGACACATTATCTATCTAGACATTCAAGCGAGAGTGTTATAAATGTATTTACATTATAATGAATGTCTATCAAGATCTAATAAGATCTAGTTGATATCTATCAGGATTTGAAGTATCTGTCTTTTAGTTAGAAACTAAGAATATTTTTTCCTATAAATAGAGGGTTTTGTTCATTGTATTCTCAATCAAGATATCTCTAATCCCTAGGGAGAAATAAAGAAGTCTCCCTCTTCTCTTTATTTATTCTTGGTCTTCCTTTATATTTTATTTTTCTTACTTTTATATTTCATAACATATCTATTGTTTATTAAAAATATTTTAGAACTTTTTCGACAAACAGAACGCCGTTTAAGTTGGAGAATTTGGACATACAGAACACCGTTTAAGTTGGAGAATTTGGAGAGGCATATGTATTCTTTGGGCACAACGTCCTCACTTCAAAATTTACATCTTCTCTTAGTTTAACTTAATTATTCTTCTTATTCCTACTTCTCCGGCATGTTATCATGTTATTTGGATGGGGTGGAGTTTACTTGCCCACATAGCTCTATCAGTCCGTATTTTGTGTTTTAGATCTATTTGATTCAATAACATAAACTCCACAGCTAATATATTAATGTAATGTAACATGTCTGAACTTGCTATGACCTCCATCAACTTAACAAGAAAAAAAAAGTAGAGGAAAAAATTATTAAGTTGCACCAAAAGAAAAATAACTCAGTCTTTGTATTTTTCATTCAATAAATTGCACTAATAACTCATTTGCTGTCATTAACTTAACAAGAAAACAAAGTAAAGGAAAAGATTTTTTTTTTTTCCATTATTAAGTTACACCAAAAGAAAAATAACTCAGTCTTTGTATTTTTCATTTAATAAATTGCAGTAATAACTCATTTGCTGACCACTTCTTGTAGCACCATCCTTCTTGATCTGTTTATAGTAACGAAACACAAGCAAATATGCTCTTCAAGCTCTTTCAACTGCTCCATGAAGCAATTTTTGTTAATACTGTAATCCCTTATCGCCTCCTTCAACATGTCCGTATTTTTCTTTGTAGTACACATTTCAGCTACAGATCTATTATGCTCTATTTCATCGTATAGTCTCCTCACTAGCCTACTTATCGTATCAAAGTCATTAATCAATATGTACATCCCCTTTGCTGCTACATCAAGCTGTGCTATTAGTCTTTCCTGTGAACTCGAACTTTCTTCTTTCTTATCTGTCTTCAATCTTCTCTTGAACACCTTATAAGAACAAGCTATTAACCCGGGGGCAGCCACAATGCAGACCATACTGTGAAGAGCTAGAACTAACAAAGCTATCATAACACCGATATACCCTATTACAATACTAATTCCAAATACCCTCTTGCAAGATTTCCAGAATTTCATCCTCCTTTTAACTCTTCTGAATTGTGACGATAATTTCTGAAGCAATGAGTCATGACCTTTGCGTGTATCAAGAATCTGAACTTGGTTAACAACTGAGAAAGAGTTGTTTAAACCTGCAAATGATGCAAGTTCTCTGTACACTCTATAACAATGCATTGAATCTTGCTCAATTTTCATCAATCCAATTGCCCTTCTAATCTTCTTGTAATTAGCCCTTGTTTGATGCACATTCTGGAGTAATAACTCACAGATTCTGCATGCTTCTAAGGTAATATCGAAGTAGTTAACGATAAGGGGATGAAGTTTAACTGATTCTGGGAGTTCAGATATCTCTTCTTGACATAGATTTGTATCGAGTTGAAGAGAAGAAGACGATGATAATTTATAATCATCGTTTAATCTTCCTTCTTCCAGTTGTTCTTGAACTTTATTGTATAGTTCTACGTAAGACTTAGTTCTTAAGGCTTCAACATACTCTTCATTCACATTTGACTTGTTCACCAAGCTACCCGAACCGCCATTCTCTATTCTACCTGTAAAATCGCGCAAACATTAAAAAAACCGTGCACTCTCTAACAACTTATCACATTGTCGATCACACGATTAAACATGGTATCAAAGACATAGGTTAATAACATGGACGACGATAAGCAATTGCCCAGTAGTGCTGAGCTTGATTGCTCCGAGCCGGTAACCGGTAGAGGTAGCATAAGGTAACAACTAGTATGGAAAGCTGGTCGACTCTTCATTCTGATCTAAGTAGTCATCTAGTTCGAATCGTATAGTAAGTCAATCCTTACCCCATATATAATTCACCATGAATGCTGCATACATCTAAAAACTAAGCAACAAATTAAAGTTGTATAATTAGCAAGAAAATGAGGTAAGAACTAGTCGATGTGTGCGCAAGTTGGCTCGGACATCGAAAAAAAAATGAAGAAGGAAGATAACGAGCCAATACAAAACGAACAAAAAAGCAAAAGCATGAAGGGAGTTTCAAATTATTAGTAGAAAAAGAAGACACAAAATAGTACGAGGAATATGAAACTTACGTTGTTTTCTTTGAGTCAATTTCAACTTGAACCAGACCAATTTTCTCATGAGATGCATATATGTTAGAAAGAATTATTTTTGGAGAATTGATAATGATTTTTCAGAACTGAAAGCAACTGTATAAATGTCTTTATATATATATATAATATATATATAAGGTTGCCTGTTAGCCTGTTACTTGAGAAAAAGCAAAATATGAGGTTGAAAAAGAAATTGGTGACTTTGAAGAAATAAACATGTATTATAACACGTTTGCGTATCCTATACCTCTCTCTAACTACGTGTAGAGCATTCATCCAGAAGAGGTATTTTTTAAAAAACAAAAATTATTTGGAGCGGCGGAACGGAAAATGAGGGAGGAGATTACGTGGGAATATAACTCGCTAATTCTTATCAATAAGATGAAATTTCAGATAGCTAACTAACCGACCTATTAAAATTCCCCTCATCTAGGAGAATAACTACTACTTTTTTCCTTTTATTAATTTGTTCAAACTGGATCTTACTTTTGTGTGAAGGTTTTCACGTTGACAAAGTATTCATACTACTATTATGTTACTCGGATTTTTGGAAAATGTCAGGCATTTTTGTGTTGAAATAACATCGCTTATATGTACTCTGTAAGGTATTTTTTATTATTATTATTACTCCATATTTTTGCGTAATTTAATCTGTTATTTATAACAAATATAACATGTTAAAAATGTGATCATCTTATTACATACTATTTATTATTTAGCTAATTTTATATTTTCAACACATCCCTAGCCTCTGTTTGTTCCTTCTCTAATTTTTTTTTTTTGAATGGATTATATGTGGAAATTCCTTTTTTTTTTTTAATATAAGAATTTATGGAAGCGAGACTCGCACTAACGACCTCTATATATTCTAATATCATGTAAAAGAATGATATCTCGTGAAATAAGGATTGTGAAGAACTATATAACGCGACCAAGTATATTTATAATTATTAATTACATTTTAAGTGATTTGATAATGTAAAAGAACAATTTAAGTTTATTAAAATGATACTTGAAATTGAGATAGTGTTGTCCAAGATTGTAAAAAAAAAAAAAAGATTCAATAATCTATGTAAGTATTTTTTTCTGAAGTAAGCTTCATTTAGATGAAGATATATTGCTGTGATTTTGGAACCACCCACCCACCCACCCTCCCCATAAAAAGTAACCGTGTAAGATAATATTTGAGCAACCTAACAACACCACAAAATTGTGTGTGGATTGTATCATTATATTACTAGCTTGCTATATTACCCCCCCCCCCCCCCCCCCCATAAAAAAAAAGAAAGATATTTATTAACAATGTGTGTCTTGTGAATGATGTTTTTTTTTCTCTTGCTTTTGGTGTTCTATATATGTTTGAGGAGGGAGGCAAATCCATTTAATGAAAAATTAGGTGCAAGTGATTATGTTTGAAAGTTTCTTGATAAAGAAAAAATTATGTGAGGAAAAAGTAGTTAGTTAAATATGTGAATTTATACTTGTTTCTTGGAGTCCACGTTTAAGCTTCTTAATTAAGGGATAATATATCATGAATGTGTGACATTATTTGTTTCCATGATGTCTTTAACTTGAAATTAATATCACATGAATTTTGCAATATTAATGTTTTTGCTTACTGTTTTTCATTGTGAGGTGAGAGACGAAGTGTGAGGTCAACACGTACTTCAAGCGTCTTGTCATAATCTAATAAGTACTAACAATAGTATTAATTGGAGTACTATGTTTCAATTACGTCTCAATCACAAATGAGTTAAAAGTCGATTATATGAATTCTCACTATTGTTTTATTTAAGCTCAATGCATTTCATCATCATCTTAAATAGCAAATAAACGTAACCGTCAAATGATGTAGTTCTGGATGGGGTTGCTCCTTCTTTGATCAAAAGTTTCGATTTCGAGCCTTAAATATTGAAAAATTCTTATCAGAAAGAGCATCAGCGAAATGTATACTATGTTGTGCGAATTTGAATTGATCAGACTAAAATGCATGTATCAAACATCATATGAAAAATAAAAAAAATCAAAATCAAAATAAAAGTATAAATCAACTTTGTTAGAAATTCTTTAACAAATCCAAAATTTATTCCCAATTACTAGATATCGACCACTTTTATGAATATTTTTGTTCATTGTGTTTTATCTATAGCTAAGTACGTGTATTGTATCGAACGAGTTATATGTATTGTGAAACAACTTTTTATATGTTATTTATTAATTGAGAAACATCCTTTATATCATAATACACACGAATAAAAAGAGACTTTTAATAACAACATCCTGATTTTGGTTCGATTCCATTCTCTTTAACACCTTCACATATCATAATTTTATATTAGTAAGCAATACATATGTAGGTTGGCGCAAGGCTTGATTAAACCATCTCAACCAACGTTCTCTCATTTTATCTTTAATACATGTTACTTGCGTCTTCTAGTGAATATGATCATTTAAAATCGTATCTAATTTTGTCCGTCATATAAGAAGTTCAAAATTAGAGTGAATTTCTTTTATTAATTATTCATTAATTCTTTATCTATTCGATCGATTAATTTGAATTCTTGTGCATGTAGAACTCGTTTTTTTTCCTAAGTGCTTATATTTTTGGCAGTACATTACATATGGTTGAGTGTAGACTAATTCTAGTACATCATTTTGATTTAAGAAGAAGTCAATTTGGTATATTCAAATAATAAATGGATGGATATAAACGGTAAGTACTTTAATTCATGTTTGATTGGAAATAAATAATTATGAGATTATATCCACAATTTAAAAAAATTTCATGCGTTATATTAGGCAACCCACATATTTTGCAACTTATTTGAGTCCTTTACTTTCCTTTTAGGTTTCATTTTCCTTTTGTAATAATTAAGAAGATATTCTTTTGAAAATCATGATAAAAAACAATTCAATATAGTCTCCTATATTCGGAAGAAAGAAAATGATCCTGCAAAGAACTCTTACAGATAATTAAATTAAAGATCTCTTAAAAATTTTCATATAAATACATATGATGCATCTATTTTGTGCTATTTTATGTTAAGATCTCGTAATAATTTAATGTAAATTAGGTAAGCTAAATATTTATTACTAATAATAAAGCGGAGAATCACATTTTTTTTTTGTTTCCCAAGGTATCTCCACAGGCAGCCGTGAGACTAATCATCCATTCCTACTGTCAGCGCACTAAGCGGTAGAGAACTGACCACTGAGTTTTTTCTGTTCACCAGAGATGGGGGTCGAACACCCAACCTCTTGTTTAGGGAGTGAGGTGGTGAACCACTATACCAACCCTTGTGGTTGGGGAATCATATATTACTAATGCTAGTAAGGAAAATAACTTAAATAAATTAGCATTTAGACAATTTCTTTTTCAATCAGCTTGACTTTTCCAAAATAACATATAAAGAAGTTGGAAAATTAAATTCTCCAACCCAAAAATTAATCTTCAAATTTTGACAAGTATTTTAAAATAACAAATTAAATTGCAAAATGTATTTATGAGAAATTTGAAATAAATCAATTCGATGCTACTAATAATAAAATTTTGACATGTTATTTGGTCATAATTTTATCAAAATTTATTATAACCAAAACTGCAGTAAGTTATGTGGAGCTCCCTCTTATTAAAAAATAGTTTTCTAATCGGGAAAAAAAAAAGTTTTCTAATATATCGTTTAACCATGGAAAAAGAAAATTTCTTATTATAAAGCTAATAGATAATTTGTTTGTTAATTAGTGAAACTTATGTTTTAATTAAAATTAATGAATTACCTAATTACCATATTTTGCTTTACGATTATTGCTCTAAAACAGAAAGAGAAACTTTTAGACGATAGTCAATGCTAATATTTTTATATATACCTTTTTCCTTATACGACAAAAATTATAAAAATAATCCTTTGAGTTAAAATAGGTAAAAGAAGCGAAAGAGATTCTTACATTTGTGGAATAGGCAATTTTTTTAGAATTAGGTAATTACATTATATATTCTAGGATGAAATAAAAAGATTACTATAAATATTCTCTCTACATTAATGTCAATGGCGAAAAATGAAAGGGTAATAAAAGAGTCAAAAGAAACTGGTTTTATATGTTCATGTCTGATGATTAAAACTGTATAAACAAAACAATTTTTTTTTGCATAAACTTAAACTAAAAGTTGATTTTATTGAACTCAAGCAAACTTTGACATGATCATCTTTGCTAGTGTCAAATCAATCATTCACACTAATGGTTAACTTGTCTAGCTAGCTAAGATAAACATCAATTTTGAAGAAAACAAAAAAGACCTAAATTAAGGAGTACAAAAAAAATTAGTACTCAACCTAGGTACCAACACATGCTTTAAGTTTATAAGCATGGTAGCAAGAAAAACCTAAAATGAAAAAAAAAATGTTAGAACAAATTAAAACACCTTATGGATCTTGATTTCTTGCAAAGCTTGACCAATTCTTGTACAACATCATCAATCTCTTCATCACCTTTGACTCCTAAAGTGGCACTCATCTTCTTTGCTTTGGCCCTTATGGGTTCTCCCTCTTTGCCCAAAACAACCTTGTTGATGACTTGACTTATTGTTTCTCTTTCAAGTTTTCCATTTCTGTCCCTAACAACTTCCAAACCAACACCTACTTCTTCCACAAGCCTAGCATTCAATGGTTGATCAAGGTGCATTGGCATAGCAATTATTGGGACCCCAATCTTCATGCCTTCCATAACAGAATTCCATCCACAGTGACTCACGAATCCGCCGATATTAGGGTGTGCTAATATTTTTGCTTGTGGGGCCCAATCTTCAACTACCATCCCCCTCTCACCTACTTTCTTGAAAAAACCATGTGGCAATGCTTGTTCAAGTTTGAGCTTCTCACCTTTTGGAAACCTCACAACCCATATGAAATTAACCCTACTTTGCTCTAGCCCATGTGCAATTTCCTCCCTATCCTCTTGTGACAAAAAATATTCACTCCCAAAAGAAACAAAAACAGTTGAACCTTTTGACTTTTGATTCAACCATTTTAGGATTAGTGAGTTGTCAACATCACTTGTAGGTTCTTGAACAAGTGGACCAACAGGAACAACTCTTTTATTAGTCAAACTAGATATATAGTCACAATATCTACCATCAAGTTCCTTAAAACCCTTAATCAAAACAATGTTAGAAGACCTCTTGAAACACAACTTAACACTAGTATCATCTTTTTTTTGTTGCTCTGTAGACTCCAAATCTTTATTTTTTATCATACGCGCTAACTCATAATCGCGATAATAAATAGAGGGATAAGGAAATACCAAGTTAGGGTTTCGAAAATTGTGGAACATGTATGAAAACATGGTGGCACTACTTGTGACAAAACAAACTGATGGGATATTCTTCTCAGCAGCCACATTTGGAGCCCACGGTTGAAGTAAATCATAAAGAAGCAAATCAGGCTCAATGGCATTGAGGATTTGAGTGAAAATTGGACGAGACATCGCGAACGCCTTCTTGAGTGTGGACATGAGGTGGGGTGGGAGGCCATTGGTGGTGTGGTAATGAGGAGGAAGGTCAGTAAGACAAGGAAGATGAATTTCAATAAGGTGAATTTTTTGGGTCAAGTTTTCGTTAATGAGCTTTTGTTTAATGGATTTGAAATTAGCTGGAGTCGAACACAAGAAAATAATGAAGTTTCTCGTAACAAGATTTTTAGCTAATTCGAGAAAAGGAGAGATGTGTCCATGTCCCAACCATGGAAACATTAAAACACTAAGTGATTTTTCGTTGATCGCCATTGAAGCATCCATGAAATCAAACTTTGGTGTGTGTGTTTTTCACACTTAGATTCTATAAAGTTGTTGAGGAAGGGTGATTTGTTATGAAGAGACAATAACAATTTATAATGTATGGCATTTTGTTAATCATGTTAAGTTTACATAAAAATGGAAGATTGTTTAGAAATGGAAATTAAATCTTCGAACGAGAATCATATAACATATTAAAAGATTTTTTACACCTTAATAATCTTTTTATCTATGTGTCCTTAAATAAAAATATAAAATGTAAGGAGAAGAGTTATTGAGTATCTATTTACTGCCTTATAAATCTAGTACTCAATTACCGTGATGAAAGGATATTAAGAGTTGGATTTTATAGTTAGAGTTAATATTTGTTTTTTTCTTCACCTTATTATTACGACGCAATCAAATAATTAGTGGCGGAGTCAGGATTTTCACCAAAGGGGTTCATAAGTGAACATACGAAATAAACGGAGGTGTTCGCCATCTTCAATATATACATAAAAAAATATTTTTAACCATGTATATATATTATAATTTTCCATCGAAGGGGGGTTCGGATGAACCTCCCTCCCAAGTATAGTTTCGCCCCTGCAAATAATATTATAAAATATTTTAATTTCATAGACAAGATCTCGATATGTTATTTCAATTTATGGACGAGTATAAGACTTAATTACTCGCATGCAATTTTATAACTCATTACTCTGTTTGTCCAATTTAAGTGGTACGGTTAGAATTTCAAGATTCAGACTCTAGAATTTTGACTATGCATTTGGATATAGAAGTTTTAAATTTTCTGGAGATAAAAAATATATATTTTAAAATTGAGTATTGAGTATTATTAACTACAATAATTAATAACTTAAAATATTAAAAGATACAAAAATAAATAAATTATTAACTCGTAAAATTTCAACTGTGTCACGTAAATAATTAGGACGAGGCAGTATGATTTAGAGTTAAATGAGGTGAAATTTAATGAATATTAATCAAACATAATTAGTGGATAAAGAGTAATGCAATTGACACACGACTCGTTATAAGGTTTATTGATGTAGATAATTAAAGTTATTATAGTAAGCCTTTATAAATGGAAGGTCATAATTAATGAAAATTACAAAAGATACAGAATTTTAATACAATTAAGTGGAAAATTATACTCCTAATGCTAATAAGGAAATAAAGTTAAATACATTACCAATATTAGATTCCAATATTCCTCCTTTTTACATATTAAATTCTCCAAAATTAAGATACTTGATTAGGAAATCCATTTCTTCAAATTATTAATTTAGCTTTCAAATTATGAAGAGATAAACCGATAATTTAATCCATTTTCTTTGGGACTTCGAGTGTCGATTGTAACTTCATGCTGTTAAATAAAAGGAGAAATAATAATGACATGATATAATAGAAGTCCAAATCATAGTTTATTTAATTAAATAATCCATTCGAATACCAACATGAATTGTGAAGTAGTGATGGTACTCCTCCATCCTTAATTAGAGGTCTTGGAATAAAGTTTTGTACGCGATCTAAATTAATCGAGACTCCATACCAGACACCGAGTGATAAACCAAAAAAAAATCCATTCGAGCACTTTTTACTCCTTAAAATCAAAAAATAATTACAATTTACCTTATATTGTTCTTTTGAAATACTTTAATAAATACAAATTGCTTGTCAATTAGTCAAACGTTACTTATTATCTAAAATTAGTTATTCCATTATATTATAAAACTTCCCTTTTACACAAACATTCTCTAAGATTTTCGAAATAATTTTATGAGCTAATAAAGGTAAGAAAAGTGCAAGAGAAATTTTTACATGTTGGGAAATAAGCATCCTTTTTAGAGTTAGGTAGGTAATTACATATTCTTGGATGAGAGGGAAAAGTAATTAAATATTTTGTTGACATTATTGGAAGAAATGAAATGAAAAAAGAAGGTAAAATGTCATGACAATATAAAACTAAAATTTTAATTTTATAAAAGTTACTACGTTTTATAAAATGATAACTCGTGATTTAAAATATCTTGATATATCAATTTCACCGTTTTAAGATGTTGAATATTCACGATAGTTTTGCCACTTTGGATTGTTATTGAAAATATCATATGAATTTTTAATAATGATTTGAGGTATGATTTCTTAAATTTTTAAAATTGATATAACAAAAATCGTAATAACTTATTTGAAACTCACTTGTGAAAAAAAAAGTTGAAAGTTTTCGCATACTAATTTAATTGCATAACGTATGGACCATAAACGCCAGGTCCAATGGGCCTATCTTATTAATGTTTGGAGTTTAATTGAGATTTTCTCTTATACACTATTTTGATTTGTCGATTCGGTATTGGAAGATCTTTGACCTGATTGATTTAGATTCGTGTATTCCTCGATAGAGGAAAAAGTGTTTAATACTGAAATTTTGAGTGAAATGTCTTATTTATTTCATTACTTTCATTGTCGGATCATGCACGTATTTATTTCTCTATGCAGAACGAGGTATTTTTACTCTATATTTGACATTTTTAAGGTTTGGATGTATATTTATCTTGTCGATTAGTATAATTTTAGTTGTTATCAAAGTCAAGCGCACTTGCTAGGGCTTGATTAATTCATTGCTTGTACGTTTAGAAATGTGATATTTGTAATGTACGTTGTCTTTAAAATTTCTCTTGGGTTCGTACATGCATTTATCTAGTAAACTAACACAACAATATTAGTCTAACTGCCACATGCACCCTGTAAAACATACATTTGAGTTTAGGTGGTGTTTTTCTTATCACATAACACTCCAGAGGCAAGTCTCCACTTCATCCACACTGCAAAAATACGATATGTGTCATCATCGTTGTTATCACTACTTCCTTAAATTAAAGATCCAAAATGCTTGAAACTATCTCTCTTGAGATAGCCCGAATCTTAAGCCTCACCTTCACGCATGCCTCATGTGTTATATCACTAAATTTGCACTCTGTATTTTGATCCCATTCGACATGACCCCCTTGTGGTCCAAAGTTTGTCTGCACACCTCCAACTTAGCTTTGACTTCGTTGTGTCTCATCAACCAGTACTATATCATCACAAATAACATACACTTCAACTCCACATTTAGGATATTAACTATCTTATCACGTTTTTTTTGTTTCTCATCCGGTGCCCGCATTGGAGACCCGACTAATGCGGTTTGTGCGTTGCAGGGTCCATTAAGGTGATAGCGCTCCCAACAGAGTTTTCTTCATACACAGAGTCGAACCCTCGACCTCTGATTAAGGGTGGAGCAGCCCCATCCACTGCACCACAAACCGTGTTGGTAATATCTTATCACCTTATTAAAGCAATTCCAATCATGAATAAATTACAATTTTGACATGTGATTTGATTTGAAATTACAAATGGCATTATAACAAATTGGAAATGCGGGACATTTGAAACTAATTGATTTGATCAAGCTACTAATAAGAAATTGTGTTGTAATTTGTTAAATTTTCAAAATTAATATAGTACGAATTTTGCAACAAGTTATTTGACCCCCCCCCCCCCGCCGCAGCCGCCCCCCGCCTACTAATTATGTAGCATGGACATCACTTCCTTTGGGCTCAATTGGGCCTAGCTTACCAATATTTGAGCTCAATTGGGCTCTTCTTCTAGACACTGTTATGGTTGGTCGATTTACAGAAATGTCACTCTTTTAGTTTAGGCTATAATTTAAATTGAAAAAATACATAAAAGTAGCATACTTAAATATTAAATTACAAAAAATAGCAACACTTTTATCAAATTACATTTTGTAGCATATGTATTTGTATGTGTTTGTATTTTTGTAGCAACAGTCTGCAAAAATACAATATACATATCGATCATAAGGACAATAAAAATCATATGTATTTGTATTTTTGTAGCAACAGTTTGCAAAAATACAAAATACAACTTGCTATATTATGTAATTATGAAATTGTTGTTAAGAAACTCATAATTAAGGGAATAATTATGATATTTCTGAATTTTGCCATTTAAATTTCGTCACCATTTTTGTTTCGGAGAATATTAGAGTTAGACTCGATCTAATAATTGATTATACAACAACAACATAATCAGTATATTTCCTCCAAGTGAGATCTGGAGAGGGTATGTGTGCGCAGTCCATATCACTACCTCAAATATGAGATAGAGAACTTGCTTCCGATAGACCCCCGGCTCAAAATAAAGCAATCTAAGATAATGAATAATAATAGTAATGAATAGTAATAAAACGAGACACAATAGAAATTAACATATTCAATAATACCAAAATCAAGATACTCCAAATACCACACCAAAACATACAACATCCTAAACTCATACTAGCCTTCTACCCTATATGTTTCTTAATTTAACGAATAAAATATTAATTTATCGTTTATCGGTTGAAAAAATATAAAATTTTATATTGTGATCTAGCATTTTTGTTCATACAATTTTCAGTTTGCTTCTAAAATATCTTTACATTGCACTCTAAACAATTGTCTCTTTTTTCGTCATGATTTGGTGTTTACCGATCACGTATTGAAGGCGTATTATTTTGATCGATTCACATTCCATCGAAGATTTTCAACTAGAAATTATTTTATTTTAAGAATTTATAACTAAAAACGAGTAATTTTATTTATTCCATCACATTTCTCCACGAGATCACACACTTTTTTAAAAATATAATTATTGTACATGCCCTAGCCACTAGTAGAATCACTTTTTGTTTCTTTTTGGCTAACTAATTAATTGATGTTTTAAATAATGGGCGAAAATTCCTACCACTCCACTAGTATGGTTACATTGGAAATTGTTTCAAGTCTAGTTACCTCCCCCCCACCCCACCCCACCCCACCAACCAACCAACAAAAATTAAATTAAATCCACAACTAATGCCAAAAATATGTTGTATATCAACAAGTTATATATGCTTGCTATGACTTAATCCAATCGATGTTTAAGCATATTTCATAAACATGATAATTTCTACTCTAGATTTTCAATTGTTTTTAGGATTCGTAAATGTATTTATCTAATCAATCAATATAATTTCTTTTTTTTTGAAGTCACGTATAGTTGCTAACACTTATTCAATAAGTACAATGTATAAATATATTTCATAAATATGATATTGTATATAATACTGTATTTCATTGGACTATGATTAAGTTTAAGTGTCTAAAAAAATTTTTTGGACAAGTTTGAGAGCTTACATATGTGTTTGGCCTTTTACTTTTTTTTTTTTTCGAGTTCATACACGCATTTACTTAGTCGATCAATAAAATTCAAATGTCACCAAAGACAAGTATGTTTGATGGAGTTTAATAAACTCTTTTAATCTTATCTCATAATTTAAATACATTTACTCTTAGCCTTAGAGATTTTATCAGGATTTGTACACGCCTTTGTCTAGTGGATTTACGGAAATCTCCACCGTAACTAATGTAATCTGCTTACTAGCGCTTAATTAAATTTCATAAACCCGATATTTTTAATGTAGATTTTGTGAATTTTTAAGATATACATGTATTTATAATTTATCGAATCAAACAACAATATATTCAATGCAATCTTACAAATTAGGTCTGGAGAGAGCAATGCATACGTCGTCTTAGAATCAAACATGATATTGTATATAGTAATGTGTTCAATTGGAACATGACTAAGATTAAGTGCCTAAATGAAAATTTTGAACAAGTTTAAGGGTATGTGTTTGGCCTTTTACTTTTTTTTTTTTTCCTGAGTTCGTATGTGCATTTACTTAGTCGATCAATAAAATCGAAATGTCACCAAAGAAAAGTATGTTTGATAGGGTTTAATTAACTCCTTTAATCTTATCTTATAATTTAAATACATTTATTCTTAACCTTCGAGATTTTGTCAGGATTTGTACACGCATTTATCTAGTGGATTTACAAAAATTTCTACCGTCACTGATGTAATCTGTACTTACTAACGCTTAATTAAATCAGAACTTAATCAAATTCCATAAATCAGATATTTTTATTGTAGATGTTCGTGATTTTTTAAGATATACATGTATTTATAATTTATCGAATCAAACAACAACATATTTAATATTATCTTACAAATTAGGTATGGAGAAAGCAATACATACGTAGTCTTATTATTGTATGACTTCTATGCTATTATATTTTTCTTCATTTGTGATTTTTTAAGATATACATATATTTACAATTTATTTAATCAAACAACAACATATTCAATGTTATTTTACAAATTAGGTCTGAAAAGAGCAATGCATACGTAATCTTACTACTATTAGTATCTGTTTTAAAAGGACCATCGACATAAGTAATAAGGAGTATAAAAAAAGTAATACAGAAGAAATACAACAGCGAAGAAGCCATATCGCTCATATGTTGTCATAGTACTTATTAGGGTTTTCTAAACATAATTACAAGGGCAAAATCACCATTACATACAAATACATTGTCTCTTTTAGTAATTCACACTAGTTACATTACACAATTGGAAAAACAAAGAAGAAAAAAAGGCAAGTTAAAATAAAAATAAATAAAGTAAAATAAAAAATAAAATACACAAAGATAGGGAGATAGTATAGTATAAGTGATCACTGAAACCCTAAAATTTACAGCCTTTTTTCCTCTCTCTCTCTCTCTCTCTCTCTCTCTATTTCTAAAAACCTCAGTCTCCCTTCTCATCAACGGCAATCTCCTCGATTTTCGTCCCTAATTAATCCCTTTTTCTCTCTACATTTTACTTCTATCTCTTTAATTCTCTTAATCTTTTCTGTATAATTTTTTTCTCTGATTTTTTGAGTATTTTTTTAATTTATTTTGTTTTGGATGGCCACGCCGCCGGATTCGTCTGGTTCACCGGCGGCGAAAGCTGATGGTGGCTCAGCCGTAACCGCAGCCGGAGGAGGTGGAGGTGGAGGTGGGAGTGTTAGCAGTCCTCAATCACGGCGGAGTTTGCAAGCACCTTGGGCTCAAGTGGTTCGTGGTGGAGAGCCGACGGAATCATTTTCGAGTCCTCGATCGCCGTCGCTGTTACCGTTAGATGCCGGAGTTTCGCCGGAGAAAATTATGTTATCGGAGGATTGTGCTAGTCAGAAGCCGTCGCCGGAGATTTCGAGTTCCGGTGATCTGCCGGAGAGTTCTGATAGTAATAATGATGGCAATGTAGGTCGGCCAAAGAAACCTGCTTGGAATAAACCGGTGAATGGTGTTGTTGAACCGGTTTCTGTTATGGGTGGAGCTATTTCGTGGCCTGCTTTATCTGAGTCTACTCGGCCCAGCCCAAAATCAGCTGCTGATTCATCGAAATCTATTCCAGATGGATCCACTTCTGTTTCTCAGGTTGATTTTATGCTCAAAGTTTCGATTATTACATCGTTTTGCGTACTTTTGAGTGATAAAATGTTACTACATTTGTATTGATTGTGTAGATATGAAGGATCTTAATACTCGAAGTTCCTATTTTATCTTGTTTCGCGTACTTTTGAGTGATAAAATGTTACTGCATTTGTAATTATCGCGTACTTTTGAGTGATGGAATGTTACTGCATTTGTGTTTATCGCGTACTTTTGAGGGATGAAATGTTACTGCGTTTGTATTTAATTGTGTAGATATGAAGGAATTAAAAGGGAATTAATGATTAATCGATGTGTGTATATGTTTTTTTGTGAATAGGGTCCAAGAATTACTATCTATCGATGATTTTAGTACTCAAAGTTTCGATTATTATATCGTTTTGCGTACTTTTGAGTGATAAAATGTTACTGCATTTGTATTGATTGTGTAGATATGAAGGATTTTAATACTCAAAGTTTCTATTTTATCTTGTTTCGCGTACTTTTGAGTGATAAAATGTTACTGCATTTGTAATTATCGCGTACTTTTGAGTGATGAAATGTTACTGCATTTGTGTTAATCGCGTACTTTTGAGGGATGAAATGTTACTGTGTTTGTATTTAATTGTGTAGATATGAAGGAATTAAAACGGAATTAATGATTAATCGATGTGTGTATATGTTTTTTTGTGAATAGGGTCCAAGAATTACTATCTATCGATGATTTTAGTACTCAAAGTTTCGATTATTATATCGTTTTGCGTACTTTTGAGTGATAAAATGTTACTGCATTTGTGTTTAATGTGTAGATATGAAGGAATTAAAAGGGGTATGAATGATTAATTGGTGTGTATATATGTTTTTCTTTTTTGTGAATAGGGTCCAATAATTACTAGTTATAGTTGATTTTAACACTCAATGTTTGATTTATATATCGTTTCACGTACTTTTGAGTGACGAATGTTTCTGCATTTGTACTCATTGTGTAGATATGAAGGAATTAAAAGGGGAGTTAACGATTAATTGGTGTGTGTATATATGCTATTTTTTGTGATTAGGGTCCAGTAATTACTATCTGTCGTTGATTTTAGTACTCAAAGTTTCGATTATTATATCGTTTCACGTACTTTTGAGTGGTAAAATGATACTGCATTTGTACTTATTGTGTAGATATGAAGGAACTAAAAGGGGAACTTATGATTAGTTGGTGTGTGTATATATGTTATTTTTTGTGAATAGGGTCCAGTAATTACTATCTATTTTTTACTTTAGTACTCAAAGTTTCAATTAGTAGATCGTTTTGTGTACTTTTGACTGATAAAATGCTACTGCATTTGTATATATTGTGTCGATGTGAAGGAATTAAAAGGGGAATAAATGATTAATTGGTGTCTATATGTGTGTTTTTTGTGTATAGGATCCAATAAATGGTTGATTTTAGTACTCAAAGTTTCGATTTTTATATCGGTTCGCTTACTTTTGAGTGATAAAATGTTACTGCATTTATATTTATTGTTTAGATATGAATGGATTAAAAGGGGAATTAATGATTATGGTCCAATAATTACTATCTATTGTTGGTTTTAGTACTCAAAGTTTCAATTATTATATCGTTTCACGGATTTTTGAGTGATAAAATGTTACTGCATTTGTATTTGTAGATATGAAGGGATTAAAAGTGGAATTAATGATTAATTGGTGTGTTATATATATTTTTTTGTGAATAGGGCCCAATAATTACTCAGTCACCACAAAAACAAGCTACTGTCAATGCAAACACAAATTCAAATGCAAACCCTACTGCCCCTGTTCGACAAAGATCAATGAAATACAAAGGTAGTAGCAGCGGCGGCGGCGGCGGTAGTGGTCCAGGTGGTGGAGTATTTGTTAGAACTCCGCCTCCGCCTCCACCTCCATTGCCTCCACCATTTCCTATAATGCATTACGGACCTGTTCTTGAGCCTCCAGTAAGAGGTTCAAGACCTGTTGGTGGAGGATTTCCGTCTCAACCGCCGCATGGAACAAATGATCATTCTCCACACAGAAATCATGGCAGGAAGGGTAACTTTGGGAGTCGACCTCGTGGAGATGGATCTTATCATAATAGTCATGGGGGCAGGCGTGATCAAGATCGGCGAGATGTTCATATGGCTCCTCAGTTTGCTCCTCCTCCTCCTCCTCATGCGGCGTATATAAGGCCTGCACCTGGTACTGCCCCATTTCTTCCACCTCCTCCTCCTATGAGACCCTTTGTTGCTCCGATGGGATTTGGTAAGTCCGCTGCTCCATTTTTAATAGTCTAGTTTGCTAAATGTTGCCGATTATGTTGTTGGTTCTATTTTAGATGTCTCATTTCTGTTCTTTTATGGTTCAGATATGGCTCCATTCTTTTATGTTCCTCCGTTGAATCCAGAGCCCTATAGTAGTGTGCCAATCATCAGCCAAGCTCCACAACTACCCCATCATTTACCTTTAGTGGATCCTAATTTGCCTCCTTCCTTGATTAATCAGATAGAGTATTACTTCAGGTAATTTTCAAAGCTAAGAATGTAGTTCTTTTCTTTTCCATTCCCTGTGTTTTCTCCTTTAAATAAATTTCTTTCTTTAAATTTATAGGGTCATTTGTGACAATTATCTGACTAAGTTCCTTGACTTTCTGTGGTTCAGTGATGCTAATCTTGTAAAAGATGATTTTTTGAGGTCAAATATGGATGAGGAAGGCTGGGTTCCAATTAATTTGATTGCTAATTTTCCTCGAGTAAGTGATATCCCTTTTTCTGTATTACATTTTGGTTGATTGCGGAATCTGCCTCTGTGATTACACGACATTTTCTCCTTTGTTGATAAGCTAAGGGACCATTTATGTCTTGTTTTTCAAGTTATTGGTGCACCTTTTGTTTGCTTAAAGACGTGATGTGTGCGAGGATTGACCTTATAATCATGATCTGGTTGTGAATGTCCTTGTATTCTCTTTGATATTTAGCTCAGCTTGCTTAGCCAAAATCATTATATCTCAGCAAAAAATGGTGACAGGTTCCAGAACTAATATGCTGAGACCACTTGATCTTGTGAATTGTATATAGTAGTTCTCAGCTGCGTGTAGATAAAACATATGAAACTAGGTCATGACTAACAAAATGCTTAATTGAAGTTGAGTTTCTCTTTGGATTATTCAATCTGTTTCTGGAAGAAATCGAAGAATTTCAACAAACTAGCTTATGCAATAATTGTTTAACTTATCTAGAACGGGTACCAAATCTATGCCAAAAACTAAATTCAGGATTAGAAGTGCTTTATAAGGTTCATTTTGGTTTCTTTCCAGTTACTCATCCAAATTCCGTTTTTTTCTGATCCCTTTTTCTAGCTTAATCTCTTTAATATTAGAGCTGACTTAACCTTCCCTTTATTTTTGTATCTTCTTGATGTCATCATCAATGAAACACTTAATAAAACAAACTGAATTATTAGACACATAATTTCTCTAACCCTTTTTTTAAAACTTATAATTCCTCTAATTGGTGAGTGAATACACAAGTTTCTTTCTCCGCTAAAGGAAGTGATATCTCCGCAAAGCATCTATGCCAGTCTCTCATTTGGTTTTCAACATGTGTTTTTGTTGTGGCTGCTGGAGATTATTGAATGTAAGAAAAAGTTATAAATTATGCAGACCACATGTAGAAGGAATTTTGGTGGAACTGTAATATCCTGCTGTGTTTCGTTGTTTCATGTTGGTTTACTTTTGATGTTTATCAGCATAGTTTCAGTTTGGCTGATGGATGTTATTGCAGTTGACAGAAATAACCCTCGTCGAAGCGAAAATCTGGAGATCAGAGTTCCATTTGGGGATTTCTTGTTTATTTTGTTTTATTTGTTGATTCCGTTACAGGAAGTCAAGGATACAAAACTGGAATTCTGTTTCCCTTTCCCTTTTTACTCAATTTAAAATGCATATACAAGCTTATATTTTTTGCTGCTGTTTTCTGTATTCTAAAATTTTCTACAGAGAACCTAACATTTCAATTTTTCTTCTTGAAATCGTTACCCAAAACATTGTCTATCCAACAGTTACAAATGATTGCATGCCTAAGTCCAGAGTTTGGGTCAATGTCTAAGTAGATTTTAGCATTTTTTGTTGGATCTTTGACATAGTGGAATTATACAAATAAGGCTTTGGATATCATCAATGACTTTAGGACTTCTTTTATTACTCTTGTCCATGCTCCATATTATGTAAACCCTTGTCTCATGAGCAATATGAGTTTTATAAAACTTTAAATCATGTCCCAAGGTTGGAAATTTCTATATGTTGAGTATTGATTATGGCAATATGATAAGATCTAAATGACTCTTTTTTTTTGCAATTTTGTCTTTTATAGAGAGACTTTGTTATTTCTAATCTACTGTAATCTGCAATCATATTATGAGTTATATTCACTTAGACTGTTCATTTGACCGACACATACACATCAAGAAGGAACTGCAGTGGTATTGGTACTTCCTAGGAATTCTGCAAAATACACCCAAAAAAGCCGGAGTAAACATCAGCGGTGGACCCAGAAATCTATACGAGGGATTTAAAAAAACTTTAGAGTGTAATGTATGGGATTTAAACTTGTGATCTAAAGCAATTTCCTAACCTCCTTTGACACTTCAACAGACTTTTTCTCATAGTAAGGTTATCCAACAACTTCTATAGAACTTAAAAACTGCTCTAACTCTGTTCGGACAGTTTAGTTTTTCAATAAAGAGGATTCAGTTTCCATCAACTTAGCCTAGCCACTGCTATATATGCCCATATTGAAACCATACGTGTATGCAATATCCATACTTGTTTCCGTGTAATATCTATTGTGTGCTCTCGACGTGCTTTTATGATACAGTGGTACATTTTTGCATTGGTATTGCCCCGTCGAGGGATCACGGTTTTGCTATTGGTCTGTTTTTGCAGGTTAAGAATTTGACAGATAAGGTCCAGTCTGATAATATCCAGTTCATTTTGTATTGTTTGAGGGCTTCAACATTTTTAGAAGTGCAGGTAATGTATCAGTTAGAACTTTTCTTGCCTTCACATATTATATTCTAATGCGTAAGTCAGTTTGATGCTACTTCTTTGGAAGTAGTGGTATGGACTGCGTACATCTTACCCCCCTCAAACCCCACTATGTGGGAATACACTGGGTTTGTTGTTGTTGCGTAAGTCAGTTTGAAAAAAAGTTTTTGTTTGATAATGTTAGATTAGCACTGCCTCTGTATTTTGAACATGGTGTATCATCAGTTGAGAAATTTTATCATATACAGCATAGTTTCTCCTCTATTTATTGTGATCTCATTAGATCCCAAGATATGAAGTATTCTTTGAGGATTGAACTGCTGTGTGAGTTCAAGGACCGTTGTCATTTTACTTATCGGATGACAAGTTTTTACTTGTTAGTACTTATCATAGAGTATCAGATATTTCTCTTCATCTTTTGGAAGTTTTTTTCATGAATCGAAAGAATCATATGTTTTGGCATATCACATAGTTATAGGGTAACATAAGTGAGACTGGAGGAGCCTAAAGTCCTTTGCCTCCAATATATAACCATTGTGTTTTGGGTTTGTTGTCTTGTACAAGGGTGCTGCATTTCTTACAAGATAAACTAACTACTCGATTCTCATTGATTGTTGGTTCTGCACCGACTGTCCCGCTCCGGGTGCATTGACAGATGATGTTGTAACCTGTTATTCAAAGTAATGTTGATGTTCCGTTTTCCAGGATGAGAAGGTAAGGAGACGGGATGGTTGGAGGAAATGGACGCATACTACTGGCCAGCATGCAGCTGATTCAGGTTCGTCCACACCTGTTGCATCGACAGATAGTGGTCTAACAGCTTCCCTGCAGAATGTCTCTTTGAACGAATCAGCTACAAATATCAGTAGTGCTACAGAAGTGACCGATGCTCAACTGGAGGTAGCTGCTGGTGGCTTATCAGACGAATCGACTAATCAATCAAAGCTGGTTCAAGAAGAAGGCAGCACCAATGCTGAAGAAATCTCTACCAAGCACGCATGAAACAGTGCTGTTGATTTTGCATATATTGCAATGAGTGGCTACTGTCTTACATACTGATTCAATCAAGAAAGGTGTATTTGGAAGGTTATACATACAGCATTTGCTGCTGTCCTTGGTGGATGCCATAATTTTTTGCAGTTTTTGAGGTGAGTGGAAGAGTTAAAACTAATGTGTAAGTTATCTGGTATAGAGAGTGGAACGATAGTGGAGATTAAAAGGATATACAGTTGAGGTTTGAAACTTTTGAGTCGTTGGGCTCGTATACTTGCATCGCGTTTGCTGGCTGGTATTCCATTGTGATTCAGTGGAGTGAATCTGGATTTTGAGCCCTAGGACAACTTTTTTTGGGTTGAATTTTACCTCCATTTCAGAGGAAAGATTCTGAAAATGTAGAAATTTAAGTGCTTGGCTGGTAACCAGAGTACTCGCTCAGCTCTGCTGATTTTGTTATACTTATCTAGGCATATTGATTGTTTTGAATTATTTTGTTTCATTTTATTATCTTTTATTTTTATTTTCTTTTTGCACTGCACAATAGTTACACTTTAGCTATTTCTTCTCTAGCTCATTTAATATATGTTAGAGCCGATCATGGTACATGATGAGTTCATGCCTACACCAAGAAGGCCTCGAGACTTGTAAAACAAAATTATTCGAACTTGGTGTTTACTCACCTCAACAATTTATCACGCTTGGGTGATAAATCAAGGTGAGATGTGTACGTTGTCTGTGTTTGCCAAACCACATCGATGACTCGTGTGCTTGTAGTACGCTAGTGGTGGTGTAATGACAAGATGATTCATTTTGTGCTTGTGATACACTAGTGGTGGCATTGCTCATGACGAGTGTATGTGAAGACACAATGACTCATTGTGTGTGCGCTAGTGGTGGCATTGCTCGCGGCGAGTGTATGCGATGACATGATGCCACATTGTGTGCTTGTAGTACGCTCGTGGTGGCATCACTCATGGAGAGTGGTCATTGGGTTTGCTTAAACATGGGGGGCAAGTTACTTTATGGTAGTCATCTTTCAGAATAAGAATAAATGCTCTTGCTTTAGGAACAAGAGATTGTGTTGAATGAGTTGGAGAGATTATAAACTTTTTGAAGAATCATCGGATATGTGGACCAATTTTTGCTTTAGGAATATCATCCAAAAGTTATAAGCATCTTAGGACCATCATTAGCATTTCTATACGTGATACTTTTTTGAAAAGAAAAATTCAATATTTTGTTAAAAAGTGGTTGATGATATTATACAACTACTTTGTCTCAAAATGGGTCCAGATGAATAATCCATCAAGTAAAATACTAGAGTCTAGAAGTATCATTTTCATTATTTGGAAATTTTATCCCTTTGGTTTAGCCTATGGTTTATGGGACACAAATCACAATCTCTCTGTCCCACGAAATGAGAGGTTAGGTCTCTGTACATTCTATCCTCCTCAGAATTAGCTTGTGGGGTTACAATGGGTATGCTATTGGAAACTATATCCTTTTCAGAGTGTTACATCTTGAACTAGTTCAAATGGGTATGCTTGAACTAGTAATTCTTTTTATCATGTCATGCTATATAGAAAACACAAAGCATACTCTCATGAGCTTTCTTAGACTCTCGTCTATACAAATTATTACTTCACACTGAGTGTATAAAAGTTAAAAACTATTACTTCACATTGGTATATGTCGACCTCAAGAAACTCTCTCAATGAGTCAAATTGTAACGAATCTATTGATATAGTGACAGAAACTAGCAAGCATATAAGCACAAAATCTGTAAAGTGTGTCAGAATGGTTGGAAGGATGGATTGTTTGTTTACTTTGTATGATTTTAGGCCATCCACTAGTTCATGATAGCTTTTGAAGTTGAGTCTGTAGCTTTTGAAGTTGAGTTAGACTCAGGCGTATTTCTTTATAAGATTCATGAAGAGTAGTAATTAGTTGTGTGGCCTCACTAAATCTCACAAAATGAAAGTGGAACAGCTAACATTACCAATTGAAACAGGGAAGTGCATAAGCATGGATAAATGTCAGAATAACACTACTCTAAAGGGCCGTTTGGTAGGAGGGATAAGAAATTACTAATTTCGGGATTAATTTTAGGATGAACTTATTCCATGTTTGGCTGGAATAAAATTCATGGAATAACTCATTCTGAGATTAGTTATTTCAGAATTGTAGTGTTATTTTTATCCCTTCTTGAAGGTGGGATAACTTGTTTTCCAACCGAACGATCCTAATGAGATAAATAAACATCTCATGTGATTAGCTATCTTAGTATTTTAGTACAAAATAATTTTGGACACTTATTAATACTCATGATCAAATGCAGGATAAAATAACTCCACATTTTATTCTATATTCTCTCAGCAAAGAGCTAAGTTCATAATTTCAATTAAACTAGTAACATGAGATACACCACAACAACAATCCGTTATCGTCCAGCGGTTAGGATATCTGGCTTTCACCCAGGAGACCCGGGTTCGATTCCCGGTAACGGAACTTTTTTCGATCTCTTCTTTTCTCCCCTTTTTATGTTACCCATTCTTTCTCTTAAAATTCTTTACGTATCTATATTTCAAAATTGATAAACTAGTATTTGAATGGCTACAAGACAATTTGCTTCTATCTTTTTGTTTCAAATCAGTTCAGTGTGCCATGTTCGTTTTGGGGTCTCGACTAATTCAAATTTATACATGAAGGTTTCGCTTTTGGGGTAAATAGCGCTGCCTATTAAATGCTACGTAGACTCCAATCCCAATCTCGCATGTTATTATCACAACCTTTGGTAAATTATATTATTGGACATATATTATAATACAAAAGAATTGGAGATAACAAGAACAATTGGTGGGGTTATCATTGTTTGTGTAACGTCAGTGTCAAAATTCCAAGGCATAAACATTTTTTCCTCTCTAGGATACCACTTTAAATTTAGGCAACAATAATGCTAGAAACTAATGATCATAATTTGGTTGTAGGTTCATTGATCAAGGTTTGACGGAAGAACTTTATAAGTTTCCAAAAATTGAAGATACAGATCAAGAATGGAGAAAATTGCGGAAAATCGAACAATTATACAATATTTACCTTATGTAACACGTTGGGATTATTTAGCTGCTATGTTCACGAAAGTGTCCGTATCACTAGCTCAGAGATGAAATAGAGAGACCGTTTCCAATAGATCTACGACTCGAGATAAAAACAGTCAGGAAAAAAACGTAAAAGATAGAAACATTCTTTTAGAAAGTGTTCCCCAAGAAATGTACACTTTGTTTGGGTTGTTGCCTAAACTGTTGGGATGTCAAATACTTGTGTCTATGCTTCTGTTCAATTTTTTTCCAACAAATATGATGGAAATGGTATTATTGCGTGCACAACTTTAGAACATGTTTTTCAAGACGCTACAAAACTTGTTATCTCGAACCACATTAATATTCCCTTCGTTTCAAACTATTTGTCGCGATTTTTAAAAATAGTCGTGTCAATTTTTTTTTATTTTTTTTTCATTTTATGTATGGTAGAATAATGTAATTGTTTTGAAGACCAAAAAGTACCTCAATACAGCGGCGGAGTCAGAATTTTCACCAAGGGTGTTCATAAGTGAACATACGAACTAATCGAAGGAGGTTCAACATATATTATATATATATAAAATATAATTTTAACCATGTATATATGACATGATTTTCCGCCGAAGGATAGCTCCGCCCCTGCCTCAACAGAGTAGATATTTCATACCATGGTATTATATCTTAAGATATAAATGAAACGCTCTTAATTAATGTATTATTAATAGACGCATAAAAAAAAAAAGAATCGTGATAAATAATTTGAGTCGAAAAGAGTAAAAGTAGTGATTGCTAACTGCGTAAAATAGATGTCCCCTTTAACTCCAACGCTTCACATGGAGCACTCAATTTTGTTACTACTAATTATTATTGATTCACCAAAAAGGAAAATAAAAATACTACTTATGATTATTTTCAACGATTTTAAAGTTTAATTTCTCCTTTATTGTGTTTTTTTTTTTTTTTTTTCATTTTTATATTCCTACTTATAATCTCATGCTCATGCTAAAAGGCACTCATCATTTATTAATTATTGTTGCCTATGGCCTATAGTTAATTTTGATCCACATGATCCTAATCACATATATATGTATAATTAAAAACCATATCAGGAACAACTTTTTTCTTTTAATAAAAAATGATATGTAGTCTATGGTCTGATTGCAACTCCATATATTTCATCGGATACCTGTTATCTCTTTTCATCAGTAGCTATTACATAACCCTGTTTATAAAGCTTAGACATATAAAAGAAAATTAAATAACATTTTCTTTCGTCTTTATCGAGATTTAATCACATGCTCTTCCTCGGTTTTCATAATATCCATTTTATTAAGCATTAGACCACACCCTTGAATGCCAGAAACGACTTTTGCTTCAACTATTTCTCGATATGATTTTAGCTCGGATATAAATCCCCGGCATTCATTCCTCCCGATAAGAGCATGTACTAGTAAGAAGGCATAGTATGAAGGAAACGAGTTCAACAAAACTTAATAACTTGGTTCAAATCCTATACATTTATCGAGAAATTCACTAAATCTACACATATAATAAACTTCAAATTTTGAATCCGTAGTTACTACTAACTGATTTAAAAAAAAAAAAGAATACATGAGTGGTTAGGAAAACATTCCAATCTAAAACACATGTGAGTTGGTTCTGTTATTCTGTTGCTTAGTACTTCTTTTTTTTGTTTCCCAAATTGTGTTCGGTGTCCACATTGGAGCCTCGATTAATCTGGATCGTGCGTTGCAGGGCCCATTAAGAGGGTAGCGCTCCTAACATAATTTTCTCCATATCAAGGGCTCGACCCCGAGACCTTTGGTTAAGGGTGGCGCAGTCCCACCACTCCATCACAATCCATGTTGGTGCTTAGTACTTCTTTACATAGAAGTTGATTTTCCACTTAAACTCAATATATACTATACACTTTATGACTTCAACATAATAAAGCCTAACAACACTAACATAGTACTAACACTCTAGTCCAATTTTTATGACTTCAACATAATAAAGCCTAACAACACTAACATATTACTAATACTCTAGTCCAATCAGTAGTCGCCACGTCGACGATTGCCACCGCCTACCACCACCACCACTACCACTACAACTCCACTGTCCGTAGTGGCGTGTTTGGATAAGCATTAAAACGCACTATAGATGGTTATAATATATAGCCCGTGGCAGCTGATTGATTGGCAATTTTCAAAGTGCGCACACGCATGAAATGCACCAAACAATTATGTTACTAATATGTTTATATATAATAAGCTTTTGTTATCAACACTTTTAACTTAATAAGCACCTTTTTTTGTGGGTAATAAAAATGAAAGACATTGCTTTGTTGTTCTTCTTCTGCTTTTGTTTAGTTCTTGTCTCTTTACTTAGAGAAGCTAATGCAGTTTCTCAAGAAAAAAATGACGGTGTCTATATTGTTTACATGGGTGCTGCTGATTCAAATCATCAAGCAGAACTTATGAGCTCCTTGATGAGAAGGTTAGTTTATAACTTTATATTAATATTCTCTCTGTTCCGTTTTATATGACACTAAGAATGACATCTTTTGATATAGAATTCTTTAATGATATATTGTTACGGGGTTATAAAAATGTCATGACACGTTTAAGAGGTATGTGTTGGAAGTCTTCCTTTGTTGATCGTAATACATGTCCAATCAAACACCGTCAGACTATTGCACCTATGGACCTTTTAGGCCATGGTTTAGAGATCCCTTTTGATCAAACTGAAATTCTTCTGAGAAAATGTTAGACCATAGTCTAAAATTTTGCAGACGTTATACGACAATCTAATGTTTTGTCAAGGATTATATTTGCACAAAGGTGTTATTGAACAAAACTGGTGTCAACATGACTGGTGGAATATTGAACAAAACTGGTGTCAACATGACTGGTGGAATATTCAGTTTAGTTCATTTTCAAGAATGAGCTATGACATTTATATCTAATTTCTGTTAGGAAAAAGGATGCAGTTGTACACAGTTACAGCAATGGTTTCTCAGGATTCGCAGCGCGTTTATCAGAAGCTGAGGCAAAAGCCATTGCTCAAAGACCTGGAGTTGTATCTGTATTCCCTGATCCAATATTGCAACTCCACACAACGCATTCGTGGGATTTCTTGCAATATCAAACTGATGTAGTTATCAATGCTGGTCCAATCTCTGGTTCTGATAACTCGTCAGCAAAAGGCGCTGATACCATAATTGGAATCTTGGATACAGGTACAATATTTACAAAAATTAAGTGTAAGCAAGTTATATATGTTCTGTATTTTGTTTGATAAAATTCAATCTCTACGATTGTTTTTAGGAATATGGCCTGAATCAGAGAGTTTTAATGACAATGATATGAGTGAAGTTCCATCAAGGTGGAAAGGAACTTGCATGGAAAGTCATGATTCCAGCTCTTTCAAATGCAACAAGTAACTTTCTTGCTCTTCCTCTTTGGCAGGTTAATTTCGCGTATGATCACGCCTGTTTTCACCACATCATAGGAACTGAACGTATAGTATAAGTGTCTAACAGTAAAGTCACTAAACTATTTTTAGTCACGTTAAGCAACTGAAATCATTGAACTTTACACACTATATGGAGGCTTTACTATAATAGTAAGTAGTGTTTGGTGATCATACGTGAAATTTACCCCGATAGTTATATGATTAGATACTTATAGCATTCGCTATTTTTGGTGATCATTTTGGTCTTCTATTAGGAAGCTAGTTGGTGCAAGGTTTTATGATGGCTCTGGTGATAGGGGTATAAGACCGTTTAGTACAGCTAGGGACCAGAATGGACATGGAACTCATGTTGCATCTACAGCAGCTGGGAACCCGATTTCAGGAGCATCTTATTATGGCCTGGCCTCTGGGACAGCGAAGGGTGGATCCCCGGGTTCAAGAATAGCCATGTATCGTGTCTGCATGAGTGATGGATGTCGTGGATCAGCTATAATGAAAGCATTTGATGATGCAATTGCAGATGGGGTTGATGTTTTATCGCTATCTCTTGGTTCATCGTCTGGTCTTGAGCCCGCATTTTCAAGTGATCCTATAGCTATTGGAGCATTCCATGCTGTTGAAAAGGGAATTCTTGTTGCCTGTTCTGCTGGAAATGATGGCCCTGATGCGGGAAGTGTTGTCAATGCCGCGCCTTGGATTCTCACTGTTGCAGCTACCACAATTGACCGTGATTTCGAGACAGATATTGTCTTAGGTGGAAACAAGTCGATTAAGGTACAATCTTGTGTTACTTGGCCGGGCAAATATCACACTATCTACTAAAATACTTGGTATCTTTGTCTGCATTGCAGGGTGGAGGCATAAGTTTTAGTAATTTGACTAATTCTCCAGTATACCCATTGATTAGTGGTGATTTAGCCAAATCCGGAGATGATGATCTTTCTGAGAAAAATGCGAGGTAATCTGAACATTTGATGTCTACTCAAAGAAATGAATTATACAGTCAGACCGCTCTATAACAACATTTTACTGTAACAACCAATTTCTTTTTGGAACCAATTTTTCATGCAAAATGTATTGTGCTAAAAGATGCCGTTATAGAGAGGTTTGACTGTAGTACATACCTGTAACTAACCAAAGTGTTTCAGGAGTTGTAATCCGGATTCATTAGATGGAAAGAAAGTTAAGGGGAAAATTGTTCTTTGTGATAATCGCGACGGAGAATATTCACTTAGTATGAAGGTTGATGAAGTGAGGAGCAAAGGTGGCATTGGATTTATAGTAGTAGATGATAATGCAAGAACTGTGGCTCCTAAATTCAAATCCTTTCCAGCAGCTGTAGTAACTGAAAAGGATAGCAATGAGATCCTTTCTTACATCAACTCAACAAAGTAATCACTTCTTTAAGTTTCCAATAGTTTGGCCATTCTGAATTTGATTTGTTGCAAACTAATCAGTTTTGTTTACAATGTTCTTCAAAACTTGGTAGGAATCCAGTTGCATCAGTTCTGCCAACAGTTTCTATAACTAAGTACAAACCAGCTCCTGTTGTGGCTTACTTCTCATCAAGGGGTCCTGCATACCACACACATAATCTCCTCAAAGTACATACTACTTTTGTCTTCTTTCTTACCAGTAGAATTAGCATTATTCTCATAGTTTCCTGTTCTTCGATTTCGGCTATTACCGGTGTTTTTTACGCGCCGATTACTGTTCTTTGTTCTGTCTATTGTGTAATGCTCTCCATTTCACATTAGATTGTTGTTCTTATTGCTCTTATATCTGTATCCCCTTCAAACTGTTTGGCATGCTTTATTTAAGCTGAGGGTCTACCGAGAACAGCCTCTCTTTCTTTACGAGGTAGGGGTAAGGTCTGCATTAACTCTACCTTCTCTAGACTAAGCTTGTGGGACTACACTGGATATGTTGTTGTTTATCTTCTTTGGTTATGTTCCAGCGAAGATAAAAAAAAAAAAAAAAAAAAAAGATAGGCTGACTAGAATTTGATATTTGTCCTTGCAGCCAGATATTACAGCACCAGGTGTTGCAATTCTTGCAGCTTGGCCTGCAAATGACACAAGAGAGTCCATCGCTGGCCAGGAGCCACCCGTTTTCAACATAATATCAGGGACATCCATGTCCTGCCCTCATGTTTCTGGTGTTGCCGCGTTTGTCAAGGCGCAAAATCCTTCTTGGAGTTCGTCAGCAATCAAATCAGCTATTATGACCACTGGTAAGAAGTTTAACTCACCTACTACTGTTATATTTTCGGTATATAGACTCATGTCAATGTCGTGAAACAACCTCTTGCAGAAATGTAAGGTAAGGTTGCCTACATAGCACGAGCTTAGTGCATCGGGCTGCCTTTATACTGACTCATGTCAATCTTTTTTTCTACAGCTATACAGACTAACAATTTGAAGGCTCCAATCACAACAGTTTCTGGATCCGTTGCAACACCTTACGATATTGGAGCTGGAGAAGCAAGCCCTTCAGCGGCACTTAATCCAGGATTGGTCTACGAGACTAACACTGCAGACTACTTGCAGTTCCTATGCTCAGTTGGCTACAATAAATCAAAGATAAAACTCATCTCAAATACAGTTCCTGATGATTTTTCATGTCCCACAGACTCAAGTTCCGAATCCGTCTCACAAATGAACTACCCATCCATTGCTGTTTCAAATACCAAAGAAAATGAAATCACGAAAGTGACAAGAACTGTAACTAACGTAGGACAAGAAGACGCGACATACACTGCAAGTATAAAGGCACCGGCTGGTTTGGAAGTCCAAGTGATTCCTATTAAATTGGTATTTACAAATAATAGCAAGAAGTTAAGCTATGAAGTGTCTTTCAAAGCTTCATCTAAACCAAAGGAGGATTTGTTTGGATCAATTACATGGACATACGGTAAGTACAAAGTACAAAGTCCATTCGTTGTAACCACTGACTTAGAAAGTGTCTGATAACACTCCTAAGCCTACTGATCGCCGATCAAAATAGTCTAGCAAGTTTGTATGTACTGTTATAGTCCATGAATACAACTATGTTACTACCACATCATGTACATGCTTACTGTCACATCCCTTTTTACGCAACGCGTACTCCAAAACATTGGAATACATTTTTAAAGTTCGAAAGGGTTTTATTATTTAAGTGACAAGAAATGAAAATTTGTTTCGGAAAAAGGATTATTTGCATTTTTTATTCAGAGTCGCCACTTGGCATAATCCGGTGTGCCAAGTCACCTTTAGAAAATCCTTTTCGAAACCGTTTGACTCTTAAACTGGTTTTGCGAACAAAGATTCCGGTTAAGGAATTCTGTTGACCAAGGGGAAGGTGTTAGGCACCCCTCGATCCCGTGGTTTGACCACAGTCGCCTGGTGGAGGGTATCGACTAATTTGGCATTACAAATGTATAAACCACACAAAAACACATAAAACAATCCATCCAAACACATGAAACAAAACAAATCCAAAATTAGTGTCCAGTCCAATTATACAATCCCGAAATAGAAAAATGCAAAAATATAAACCTACACTAACCTATATTAATCCTAAACTATGCTCCAAAGCTTTACCCGATGCCTCGGGCCTTGATAACGAGCGTCCTCCGAGTACAAGATACCTCGGGGCATTCCCCGGATAAAATAATACAAGTGCTTCGGGGCATTCCCCGGTCAAATGAATACATTTCTTAGTGCGGAAAAAATAAAACTATTCAACAAAATTTCAAACACTCCACAGAATTTCCAACATTCAACCGAAGCCACGAATCCTAAATTTTGCCTACCCAAACTACGTTTGCCTAAACCAATCGGCGCATCATGATACTACCCAATCAAACACTCGTATTTGCTTCAAAATAACCAACGACAATAAATCAAAACAATATTCATTCTTTATCAATTCCTACCATCCAACCCCACATTCAATTTTTTATACCAAATTCCAACGATTCAAGACAGTCATCTCAACAATCCACAACCATCTATTCAATGAAATCGAACATCGAATTAATGTCACCAAAATTCAACCACACATCAGGCAAATCAAACACGTATAGTAAAGTAAAATTAGAAGAGATAGAGTTGGACCTTAAATTTGAAGCTTTCAAACTCAATGTTATTCGAATAAAGAGAGTCCGCACCCGGAAACCTCGAGCCGAACCTTAACACCAACAATCCAACTCGACAAATAAAGATCCGTTCACCGTCACTTTTCACGTCGGGTACTGTTCACCGGTTACTGTTCACCGATTACTGTTCACCGGTACTGTTCACGGTCACTGTTCACGGTTACTGTTCACCGGTACTTTTTTTTGTTTTTGTTTTTGTTTTTGTGAGGAAGATTATTTTGTCATTGTTGTTATTGTGGAGAAGATGATGATCAAAGCCTTTTTTTTTTCTTTTCCTCTTAGAATCCTCTTTTTTATAATGGGCATGGATTTTGTTATGATGTGGGAATTTTGGTGGGTCCCCCATATATTCTTTCTTTGTGGACAAGAAAAAGGAGGGGGGGGATCATATGGGTAGTTAGGGTAGGTGGAAGCTTTTGATTGGGTAGGTTGTTAGGATAAGATAAATTAGTTAGAGGTATTTTTTTTTGTTTATTTTTGTATTTTTGTATTTTGTGGAGGGATAATTACACGGGGTAGGGTACACGGTAGGATAACATAAAATGGGTAAAGTGAATAAAAATGGGACTTCAAGAGGACGAAATCACGTGTCTACATCATGCCCCCTTTGACTGTAAACACACAGTGTTTTCAGACAAAGAAGTAGACAACGAGATAGAATTTTGTCCCGACCATTATTCAAAAGAAGAAACAGAAGAAAGAAGGACTATCGGGTTTTGAATTAGGACAGCCTACCCAACCAAGTTACGAGAGGATCGAGTGACAAGCATCTCAACTTTTGGACGGCGGTGGACTATACCGAGCTGGAGAGTCAAGTGAGGTTCCATCGAGGTTCCGGTCCGCGGCTCTGTTATTACATCAAAAATAAAGATTAAAAGCTAAAACATAAAGGAAATTACAAAAATCCTATCTAAACAGCTTTTGTTGGTTCTTGACTCGACTTTCATCACCCTGTTCTCCAGGCGGGCTCCTGACTTGCAATTTCTTTCCCCTTGTTGCTTGGCTTTCAATTGCTTCACTTTGTTACTTGACTCTTTTGTTTCTTCACCCTATTCTCCAGGCGGGCTCCTGACTTGCTATTTAATCACTTTGTTGCTTGACTTTTCATTTTCTTCACTCTGTTCTCCCGGTGAGATCCGAACTTGCTATTTCATCACCCTGTTCTTGAGGCGGGTTCCTGCCTTGCTATTTCATCACCCTGTTCTTCAGGCGGGCTCCTGCCTTGCTATTTCATCACCCTGTTCTTCAAGCGGGTTCCTGCCTTGCTATTTCATCACCCTGTTCTTCAGGCGGGCTCCTGAAACTCAAAATTAAAACTAGAACGAAAATTATCCCAAACAAGAATTATAAATAATTAGTATTTCATTTTTTGAAAGCATTGTCCCATTTTTCAGGAGGGTCCTGACCAGAAGGTGAAATCCCATTTTTCAGGAGGGTCCTGAGCAGAAAGTAAAAATATCTAAACAAAAACTAAAGTCCCATTTTTCAGGAGGGTCCTGAACTGAAAGTAAAATCCCATTCTTCAGGAAGGTCCTGAACAGAAAGTAAAGTCCCATTTTTCAGGAGGGTCCTGAACATAAAGTAAAATCCCATTTTTCAGGAGGGTCCTGAACAGAAAGTAAAATCCCATTTTTCAGGAGGGTCCTGAACAGAAAGTAAAATCTCATTTTTCAGGAGGGTCCTGAACAGAAAGTAAAGTCCCATTTTTCAGGAGGGTCCTGAACAGAAAGTAAAATCCCATTTTTCAGGAGGGTCCTGAGCAGAAAGTAAAGTCCCATTTTTCAGGAGGGTCCTGAGCAGAAAGTAAAGTCCCATTTTTCAGGAGGGTCCTGAGCAGAAAGTAAAGTCCCATTTTTCAGGAGGGTCCTGAGTAGAAAGTAAAATCCCATTTTTCAGGAAGGTCCTGAACATAAAGTAAAATCCCATTTTTTAGGAGGGTCCTGAACTGAAAGTAAATTCCCATTTTTCAGGAGGGTCCTGAACATAAAGTAAAATCCCATTTTCAGGAGGGTCCTGAACAGAAAGTGAAATCCCATTTTTCAGGAGGGTCCAGAACAGAAAGTAAAGTCCCATTTTTCAGGAGGGTCCTGAACAGAAAGTAAAGTCCCATTTTTCAGGAGGGTCCTGAACATAAAGTAAAATCCCATTTTTCAGGAGGGTCCTGAACATAAAGTAAATTCCCATTTTTCAGGAGGGTCCTGAACTGAAAGTAAATTCCCATTTTTCAGGAGGGTCCTGAACATAAAGTAAAATCCCATTTTTCAGGAGGGTCCTGAACATAAAGTAAAATCCCATTTTTCAGGAGGGTCCTGAACATAAAGTAAAATCCCATTTTTCAGGAGGGTCCTGAACATAAAGTAAATTCCCATTTTTCAGGAGGGTCCTGACCTGAAAGTAAATTCCCATTTTTCAGGAGGGTCCTGAACATAAAGTAAAATCCCATTTTTCAGGAGGGTCCTGAGCAGAAAGTAAAATCCCATTTTTCAGGAGGGTCCTGAACAGAAAGTAAAATCCCATTTTTCAGGAGGGTCCTAAACAGAAAGTAAAGTCCCATTTTTCAGGAGGGTCCTGAACATAAAGTAAATTCCCATTTTTCAGGAGGGTCCTGAACTGAAAGTAAATTCCCATTTTTCAGGAGGGTCCTGAACATAAAGTAAAATCCCATTTTTCAGGAGGGTCCTGAACAGAAAGTAAAATCCCATTTTTCAGGAGGGTCCTGAGCAGAAAGTAAAATCCAATTTTTCAGGAGGGTCCTGAACAGAAAGTAAAATCTCATTTTTCAGGAGGGTCCTGAACAGAAAGTAAAGTCCCATTTTTCAGGAGGGTCCTGAACAGAAAGTAAAGTCCCATTTTTCAGGAGGGTCCTGAACAGAAAGTAAAGTCCCATTTTTCAGGAGGGTCCTGAACAGAAAGTAAAATCCCATTTTTCAGGAGGGTCCTGAAAAGAAAGTAAAGTCCCATTTTTCAGGAGGGTCCTGAACAGAAAGTAAAGTCCCATTTTTCAGGAGGGTCCAGAACATAAAGTAAAATCCCATTTTTCAGGAGGGTCCAGAACATAAAGTAAAATCTCATTTTTCAGGAGGGTCCTGAACAGAAAGTAAAATCCCATTTTTCAGGAGGGTCCTGAACAGAAAGTAAATTCCCATTTTTCAGGAGGGTCCTGAACATAAAGTAAAATCCCATTTTTCAGGAGGGTCCTGAACAGAAAGTAAAATCCCATTTTTCAGGAGGGTCCTGAACAGAAAGTAAAGTCCCATTTTTCAGGAGGGTCCTGAACAGAAAGTAAAGTCCCATTTTTCAGGAGGGTCCTGAACAGAAAGTAAAGTCCCATTTTTCAGGAGGGTCCTGAACATAAAGTAAAATCCCATTTTTCAGGAGGGTCCTGGACAGAAAGTAAAGTCCCATTTTTCAGGAGGGTCCTGAACAGAAAGTAAATTCCCATTTTTCAGGAGGGTCCTGAACATAAAGTAAAATCCCATTTTTCAGGAGGGTCCTGAACAGAAAGTAAAATCCCATTTTTCAGGAGGGTCCTGAACATAAAGTAAAATCCTATGGATGTGCATTTCCAATGGTAGCTGAATCAAGTGAAACAAATTTGCCCCTGTTTCAATCGAAGAAAAATTTGTCAGTTAAAAACTTAGTGGTGGCTTGCAGATCTTGGCTTTTCAGGTATCTGCCCAGCACTCGTTCCTTTCATCTTTGTTCCAAATTGCTAACACTTGTCGTGTCTTGCCGCATCATTGACCTGGATCCAGATTGAGGGAAATGAGTTCTGACTCAAACAATGGGTTTCCATTTTTACCATGCCCCTGAGGTGCACTCTTTTCCCAAATCTGAAATGCTTCTACGTATCCAATAGCCTGTCGGTTGATAGAATTCCTTTGCTTCGTGTTGAATTACGATCATATTTCTTTTCTGTGTTGTTCCTTGGCTTTTCCTCATATAATTGGAAAGACTGGTAGTAAATTTTGAAATCCTTTCTTGCTTGTTTTGACACAGACTTGACTTAAAATGTAAAGAAATGATGGTGACTTTTATTTTGATAAATGACATAAAAAAAACAAAAAGCATGAATATGTAAATGAAAGAAAGAGGGAAATGTCCCATATTCAAAAAGAAAACTTATCTGAATACGACAACCAACTCCAATGAGTATGACATGCATTTAGGATTGAGCTGCCTGATCTTCCTATCCAAAACTCCCCATTTGTTGTCGAGTTTGTGCCTTTGCCGTTGAGCCGCTTCTTCAAATCTATTGGACTCATACATCACATTCGACTGACGACATCTAAAAAGACATTCACCAACAAATCTCTTTCTTTTCACTTTTCACTTTTCTCTTGAACTCTCCCTCGCCTTACGGTGCCCGTGAGGGTTTTCACCAATAAGACTCTCTCATTTTTGTATTTCTCTCAACTCACCATCGCCTTATGGTGCCTGCAAAGATTTTCACCAATAAGACTCTCTCATTTTCATTTTCTCACAACTCACCATCGCCTTATGGTGCCTGCAATGGTTTTCACCAATAAGACTCTCTCATTTTTGTATTTCTTTCATGATTTCTTATGCTGAGGGAGATAAGCGGTACTTCGCAATGTATCGTCATATCCATTGCATGCTTAGACTTAACACTATCAAAAATTGATCTGAAGGACTTTCTTTGGTTGTAACTTGGCTTTTGGTCAAGGTTAGAAAAGATGGTAAGAGGCTCAAACGATACTTGAAGTGGGGGTGGGACTTACAACTTTTGGAATCGACTCAAACAATGTATTAACTCATGCCCCAGTTTTGTTGACTGGGTGAATCTTAAATCTTTATTTGGTTGGACCGAGCCCGAAATAGGGCAGCCTACGTATCTCACTCCCGAGAGAGGAGAATCAGGTCGCACGTAGTTCCATCTGCTTGTCCTTTGCTTTGCTTTGATTTTTTTTTTTTATTATTTATTTATTTTTTTCGAACTCTTTCTTTTATTCTTATTTTCTTGACATTTATCTTTGACTCTATTTTGATTCCAAAAGAGGGATATGAAAGAAAAATAAACGAGGCTCAAACGGGTAAACAAAGGATGACACAATGTTTGGATAGAAGAATAAAATGCCTTCGTCATATCAATCTTCAAAAATGCAAGTACTAAACATGCAATAAAATCAACAAAGGACCAAATATCATACATAGTATCTTTTGACCGCATCAGCATTGATAGCCATTTCTGCCATTTTGCCTTCAATATCTGTCAAATATAAGGCTCCATTGGGTAACACTTTCTTCACAACGAAGGGACCTTGCCAGTTAGGGGAGAACTTGCCCTTCGCTTCAACCTGGTGAGGAAGGATACGTCTTAATACCAACTGACCAACTTCAAAATTCCTGGGACGGACCTTTTTGTTATACGCACGAGCCATCCTCCTTTGATACAACTGGCCATGACACACGGACGTTAGCCTTTTTTCCTCGATCAAACTCAAATGTTCCAGTCGGGCTTTTACCCATTCGTCGTCATCGATCTCTGCTTCTACAATGACCCGAAGAGAAGGAATTTCAACTTCTGCAGGGATGACTGCTTCTGTCCCATACACTAATAAATATGGAGTTGCCCCTGTTGAAGTGCGAACAGTGGTGCGATAACCTAGCAATGCAAACGACAACTTTTCATGCCACTGTCTAGAACCTTGTACCATTTTTCGGAGTATCTTTTTTATATTTTTATTGGCGGCTTCTACAGCACCATTGGCCTTTGGGCGATATGGAGTAGAATTTCGATGTGCGATCTTAAACTGTTGACACACTTCTTGCATCAAATACTATTGAGATTGGCAGCATTGTCTGTAATAATCATCTTAGGAATTCCAAATCTACAAATGATATTGGCATGAACAAAATCTACCACAACCTTCTTTGTCACCGACTTGAAAGTTACTGCTTCCACCCACTTTGTGAAGTAGTCAATGGCTACCAAAATGAATCTATGTCCATTTGATGCCTTCGGCTCAATCGGTCCAATCACATCCATTCCCCAATCTACGAACGGCCATGGAACGGCCATTGCATGCAACTCAACAGGAGGAGAACGTATCAGATCGCCGTGCACCTGACATTGATGACACTTTCGAACAAACTGAATAGAATCCCTCTCCATAGTAAGCCAGTAATTACCTGCTCGAAGAATCTTCTTTGACAAGACGTGACCGTTCATATGCGACCCGCATACTCCAGAGTGTATTTCAAACATGATTGCCGAGGCTTCTTTTGCATCTACACACCTTAGAAGTCCCAGATCTGGGGTCCTCTTATACAAGATTCCCCCGCTTGAGAAAAATCCACTAGCCAAACGCCTAAGAGTCCTCTTTTGATCGTTGGTGGCATATGTTGGGTATTCTCCTGATTGAATGTACCGCTTGATATCCAAGAACCAAGGTTCTCCATCGAGCTCTTCTTCAACCACATTGCAGTAAGCATGCTGATCACGACTCTATACATGCACTGGATCGATGTAGGCTTTGTCAGGATGTTGGAGCATTGAAGACAAAGTGGCCAAAGCATCAGCAATTTCATTACGAATCCTTGGAATGTGCCTAAATTTTACTAACACAAATCGTCGGCATAGCTCCTGCAAGCATTGTCGATACGGGATGAGCTTCAAATCTCGCATCTCCCAATCGCCTTGAATTTGATGGACGAGTAAATCCGAATCTCCCAACACCAATAATTCTTGGACTCCCATATCAACAGCTAACCTCAAACCAAGGATGCAGGCTTCATACTCTGCCATATTGTTAGTACAGTAGAATCAAAGTTGTGCTGTTACCGGGAAATGTTGTCCCGATTCAGAGACAAGAACCGCACCTATTTCGACTCCTTTCATATTGACAGCCCCATCGAAGAATAACCTCCAACCTGGATCAACATCTATAACGACTTCATCGACACACGACACTTCTTCGTCAGGAAAATATGTCTTTAATGGCTTGTACTCTTCATCGATGGGATTCTCAGCAAGATGATCTGCCAAGGCTTGGGCTTTCATGGCGGTTCGAGTCACATATACGATGTCGAACTCGGTAAGCAAAATTTGCCACTTTGCCAATCGACCTGTCGTCATAGGCTTCTGAAAGATATACTTCAAAGGATCCATGCGGGAGATGAGATAAGTAGTATAGGATGAGAGATAGTGCTTCAACTTCTGTGCTATCCAAGTTAGGGCACAACACGTCCTTTCAAGAAGAGTATACCTGGCCTCATAAGTGGTGAACTTCTTGCTAAGATAGTAAATAGCCTGCTCTTTTTTGCCTGTGACATCATGTTGCCCCAGGACACACCCGAAAGAATTGTCCATGACTGACAAGTATAAGATCAAAGGCCTACCAGGCTCCGGGGGTACCAACACGGGCGGATTTGACAAATATCTTTTGATTCGATCGAACGCTTCCTGACATTCTTCAGTCCATTTTACCACAGCACTCTTTTTCAGCAACTTGAATATGGGCTCACAAGTGGTTGTGAGTTGAGCAATAAACCTGCTAATGTAGTTCAGTCTACCAAGCAAACTCATTACCTCCGTTTTATTCTTGGGCGGGGGCAAATCCTGAATGGCTTAGATTTTTGAGGAATCTAATTCAATTCCCCGACGGCTGACTACAAACCCCAACAGCTTTCCAGATGGAACTCCAAATACACATTTTGCCGGGTTGAGTTTGAGGTTATACCTGCGAAGTCTTTCAAAGAACTTTCTCAAGTCTTTTACATGGTCGGCCTGACTTTTTGACTTAATAATCACATCATCCACGTAAACCTCAATCTCCTTATGCATCATGTCATGAAACATAGTGGTCATGGCTCTCATGTATGTTGCTCCAGCATTCTTCAAACCGAACGGCATCACCCGATAACAATAAGTTCCCCATGGTGTGATAAAAGATGTCTTCTCCGCGTCTTCATCATCCATAATGATCTGGTGATATCCGGCATAGCAATCCACAAAAGAGGCAACCTCGTGTTTAGCACAGTTGTCTAGCAAAATATGGATGTTGGGCAGTGGAAAATCATCTTTTGGACTTGCCCTGTTCAAATCGCGGTAATCAACACACACTCGAATTTTTCCATCTTTCTTTGGTACGGGAACAACATTGGATAACGAGCCACTCGAATTACTTTGGCTTCAAGTTGTTTCATGATTTCCTCTTTGATTTTAATACTTACATCTGTTTTAAACTTCCTCAACTTCTGTTTGACAGGAGGGAATGCGGGATCCGTTGGCAATTTGTGAGACACTAACTCAGTGCTTAAACCAGGCATATCATCATAAGACCATGCAAAAACATCCTTATAATCCATTAACGTTTGAATCATTTCATCCTTTAGCTGGGGCAAAACATGTACACTGATTTTAGTTTCCATAACATCTTCTTGATCCCCTAGATTTATTGGCTTAGTCTCATTCAAATTAGGATTCGGTTTGTCTCCAAATTGTTCCAACCCTTTTCTTATTTCTTCTAATGCTTCTTTTTCATCATATTCCTCATCCTGCTCCATTACATCTGGATTATTTTGGATTTTAAGACCAGGCTGAAAATTCCGCATGCATGTCATGTCATTAGAATCAGCATAAAGAGAACTGTGTAAAAAGAAAAACAAACTATATTAGACACAAAACAAAAGGGACATTGCATTTCATTAAATAAAAGATAGAAGGGTTTAAACACAGACACCAATATAACATAAACAAACTAAAATCCGAATTACAACCCTGAAATAACTCGGATAAACAGAAAGGAAAACAAAATAAACTACCAAAACTCCCTCCTGACGGGGAGAGGAGTGACTTCCCAATTATTGAGCCGGACAGCTGGACCTATGAATTGCACATCTGCCATACTGGTACCTTCTCCTGCTTCAACCATATCAACTTCAATAAAAAAGTTCTGGAGGTCACCCACCAATTCAACTTCAGATCCCACATGCTTCGCGACATCGCTCTTAACGAATGACTCATTGAGTAGTGGCATTGGGCAAGGGAGTGACCATATTTCCTTCTTCCTTCCCCTGATTTTCTTCAGATCTTCAGCTGTAGGCTCAAATCCCAGACCAAACGTGCCCACGTTCTCACTCGGACATATGGGATGAACTATACCATGCAGAGATGCTCCCAAACCTTTTCCTGGTTCAAATCCGTATTTCCAAAGTTCACTCACCATCATGATAGAAGCAGAAGACAATTGCGGTCCCGGTATAGCTTGCCACTCAGGGATACGACTCGCTGGCACTGTATCAAAAATATGATAGACGAATGTCTCCTCTACGTTATTTGTTTCAATAAAGGACAAGGGAGAATCTTTGTAGGCTGATAAATCTCCTTCACCATGAATAACTACTTCTTGCCTGTCATGCTCAAACTTAATCATTTGGTGCAGCGTGGATGCAACCGCCTTGGCCTTGTGGATCCAGGGCCTTCCCAACAACAGATTGTAAGAGGATTCTACGTTCAATACCTGAAACTCTATGGCAAACTCAACAGGCCCTATGGTCAACATTAGTTCTATTTCGCCAATGGAATTTGACTTTGCACCATCGAAAGCCCTAACACATACATTGTTGGGCTTGATCCTATCAGCACCAACATTCAGCTTTTGCAAAGTAGAAATAGGGCAAATATTTGCACCTGAACCTCCATCAATCATAACATGAGTGACGTAGAAATCCTCACACTTCACTGTAATGTAAAGACCCCGATTATGCCCTGTACCTTCAACAGGCAATTCATCATCAGAAAAGCTGATCCGATTGACCTCAAAGATTTTTCCCACCATTTTCTCAACCTGGTTGATTGTAATCTCCCTTGGAACATATGCTTCATTCAATACCTTCAGCAAAACATCACGATGCTCCTCGGAGTGCAACAACAAAGATAAAAGGGAAATTTGAGCAGGGGTTTTCTTCAGCTGGTCTAATACTGAATACTCTGGCAATTTCATCTTTTTCAAAAAATCTTCGGCTTCCTCCTCAGTGATAGGATTTTTGATAGACGACGGTTCACTCACCGTTGGCTTAGACTTTCTTAAGCTTTCAGGCACGAAGCATCTTCCTGACCTGGTCAAACCTCCTACCTTATCTACATCTTCCACAACTTCTGTCCCGTGATAGGTCATCGCGGTCCGCCCATAATTCCAGGGAATCCTTTTCATATCAACTATCGGAGGTTGGGTCACCGGTTTGAGGACAATAGGCGGTGCCAGTGCTCCTTTCACCGTCAAGATAGGCTGACTCAAAGCTCCCACCACTGTCAACTTAGGTTTATCCTGACTCGAATCACCATACCTTCTGGCGCCTTGTACTGTGATCAGGGGCTTCTTTGTGCTTTCTCGGGATTTATCCTCCCTCATTCCTTCCTGGCTCAATGACATTGCTTTCAAAGACTCCGCTACATTCACCGATTTCTCCTTAGTGGTGTGTATCTTGACAATAGGCTTATAACCCCTCGAAGACTCTTTCCCATCATATATCAATTCTAATATATTGGCTTCAGCATGGGTTGGCAACGGATTCTGGTTAATGTTTGGACCCTCCGGGGCTTGGACCAACATCTGATTTGTGTCAATCAAATCTTGGACAGCTCTCTTTAAATGCCAGCATCTCTCAATATCATGGCCTGGCATATCAGAACAGTACGCACACCTTAAAGAATAATCGAGATTCCTTGGTGGTGGATTTGAAAGCCTTCCTTGAATTGGGCTTAAAACCTTCAACTTCCTCAACCTATCAAACAAGCTAGCATATGACTCCCCAAGAGGTGTGAATTGATTTTTGACCGTTTTCTCCTGCTTATACTCGGGCCTAGGCTGAAAACTGGGTCTGGGGGGGTTTTGGTAATTTGGTGGAGCGAATGGGCGATTTTGTGAAGTTTGCGCGCGCCACTGAGGGTAAGAAGGGGTTTGGGCATATGGTTGCGCACTATATACTGGGTAAGGGGGTGGTGGAATGGAATATAAAGGATTTTGTGGAGGGTAGTAATGGTGGGGAGGAATATATGGAGCTTGGGCGTAGACTTGGGCTTGGGATTGGGGATAGGGGCGAGGTGGCCTTTTAGGATAAGTATGGGTTCCGACTACGACAGTCGCAACATCCTCTTTCTTCTTTTTTCCTCCAAATGCGCCAGATCCACCTTGAATCGCTTGTGTGGTAGCTTTTAATGCAGCAAAACTCACTATTCGACCGGTCTTAATCCCGTCCTCTATCATCTCCCCCATTTTGAGGACTTCCATAAAAGACTTTCCCATTGCCGGAAGTAAATGTTGAAAATAGGTCTCATCCTGCGCCTGAATGAAAACTTCTACCAACTTACTTTCCTTCATTGGAGGCTTTACCCTAGCGGCCTGTTCACGCCACCTTATAGCGTATTCCCTAAAACCTTCAGTGCTCTTTTTCTTCATATTGACCAAAGATTTTTCGTTCGGAATCAAGTCGATGTTGTACTGAAAATGTTGAACAAATTCAGAAGCCAAATCATCCCAACTGTTCCATTTATCGATATCCCGATCGATGAACCATTCTGAAGCCAGATCTGAAAGACTCTCGCCAAAGAAGGCCATGAGTAGTTCTTCCTTTCCTCCTGCAGCCCTCAACTGGTTGCAATAACGTCTCAAGTGTGCAACAGGATCACCGTGCCCTGCGTACTTCTCGAACTTAGGCATCTTAAAACCGGGGGGCAGGTTGATGTCTGGGAATATGCACAGGTCTTTATAGGAAACACTTCTATAATCTCCGATTCCTTGCAAATTCCTCATAGCTTGCTCTAAACTCTTCAGTTTCTGGGCTATGACATCCTGTTCCTCCGTTGCGACAGGTTTCTCCGTATCAAATGGAAATGCAGGCGGCTGAGTGTACCCATACGGTTCATTCAATTGCAGAGTAGGCTCCGTAGCATAATACTGACCATCTGAAACCTTCAGTGCTGGCTCACTGGAAGACCGAGGAAGCCTCATTGTGGGACGCACAACATATATGGGAGTTTCACGTGGTGGCGGGGCCACGAATACCGGTGTGATCGGTGGCGCTGGCTGAGCAGCTGGTCTTGATTGGGGAGCTGCCAAGGGCACACCAGAATTGCCAGGATAATAATGTCGCGGAGTGAATCCTGGCGCGTGCTCAGGTGACTCAATAGGAGTAGAGAATTGTGCCTGAGAGAGCGGTGGGCAATTAGAAATATTCCCAAGACCTTTAGGGAGCGGAGGAGGAGGCATTCCGCTGGCCCTTGCCCGGTGCAAATCTATCAATTGTTGCCTGAGCCTTACTACCTCATCATTGTGTTCTGAACTTTCTTCCCTGTGATCCTGATCCGGGTCAATGAGCGAATTTTCAATCTCCCTGCTAGCCATTGCGAGCTTTGCTTTGGACCTAGTGAAGTATGGGTGACTAGCCAGAGTGCTGCAAACTTACCACTGTTATCTGAAAGAACATGCTCATCAAAGACGACATCCGTTAGGATTAGGGTATACCAAAAGCATGGGAATCACATTGGTAAAATTGCCCTAAGTTCATGTTCACATCTACCAGCTTTTGAGGGTAGCGAGGTCATTTCAACATCATCCCGATTTTATTTACACACTTTTTTTTTTGTATCAATATCTGTTCTTTTCCTCACGTTATCTACCTTTATTTTATCATTCTTTATGGCTTTTGTTTTCCTTAAAAGAGGAAAAAATAATGAAAAACAACGAAACAAAATGATTAGATCGAACCCAAAAGTAGGCTGCCTACGTATCATGTTGTACTTGAATCAGATCTTGTGTAGTTCGGGCAGTTTTGTCAAAATGGCCAATTAAATTTTTTTATTTTTTTTTTCTTGAAACTTTAAAAAGAAAAGAAAATAACAAATTATCAAAAGAATTGACGAAAATCTTTTTTGCATTTTTTAGGTTTAAACTTCCTATACAAAAATGGAATCTATGATTACCAAAGAGGAATCTTTTTGGGTTTTCGATTTAGAATTTCATATGAAAATGAAACTTGAAACTATTAAAAAAAATCTTTTTGTAGTTTTCTTTTAGAGATGTCTATGAAACACCTACTCTAAGTGAAGAGTGAAGAAAATCTTTTTGAATTTTTCAGATTCCTGTACAACATGAAATCTATGGTTACCGAAGAAAATATTTTGGGATTTTCGATTTTAAATTTCATACGAAAATGAAACTTGAACCTATTAAAGGAAAATATATTTTTTGCGTTCTTTTAAAGATGTACACGAGACACCTACTCTAAATGAAGAGTGAAGAATTTATTTATTTTTTTTGAATTTTTGAAATAAGATCCCCGAACCCATAATAGGTTGCCTACGTATCTCACTCCCGAGAGAGGAGAATCAGGGGTGCGTAGTTCATCCAGATTGGACATTTAACGATTAACTAATAAATTGACCCTAACTTAAGAGACAACCAAAAACAAACGAGTGAAAACATTTTGGATTTTCAACTAGACATTTCAACTAAGACTGACACCACCAATTATAAAAAAAATCTTTTTGGTATTTTGTTTTTGACAGATAAGTAGACAAAGCAAATAAAACCCTCTTTTTTTTTCATTCAAAATTTTTTATTTTTGAACTTACGGTACTTTGAGAAGATAAATGCAAAAACGTAAAAAAAATCTTTTTGAGTTTTGGGATCGTGAAGAACAAAAGCCATAAGAACTCTAAAATAAACTTCGACACTCCTTTTGATTCATTCTTTTCGACTCACTTTTTTCCCTTTTTTTTTTCTTTTTTTTTTCACACTTTACTTCTAACACATGTTTTCCCCAAATCGGTCCGTCAAATGACCACGTTACCCTCAAATATGCAACAGTTAGCACGTAGGGATGCTTTAAAGGCGAGTCTCCTACAAAGGACCGTGTAGGCCCCGCTAGGTCTCAATAAGATGCACATAAGAATGACCTAAAGGCTGACCTACGTTGTGGTTTACTAACAAGGCCGTTCGGGGGAGCATATGGTCGATAGTGGCTGCTTTGCTTTCCACCTACTCCATACATCCAACGGCTCCCCCCCTAAAATAAAGGTGACTCAACTAGAGTTCGTGCGCACGACGTGCGCTTCGAGACTTGTTGCAGAAAGAAGGCCGGGGGGATGGACTCATGATGACAGATATAAAGCGGTAACACATAGGATAAATACTATAAACAAAGAGCACGAAAACGCACAAAAGTGAAAACAATAACAAAACAATAATCACAAACAATGTTTATACACTCGTAATGCCAAACAAAGCCGATACGACTCAAAAAATAAGCTCGAATTCTGAAATGTCCCCAGCAGAGTCGCCAGAGCTGTCACACCCCTTTTTACGCAACGCGTACTCCAAAACATTGGAATACATTTTTAAAGTTCGAAAGGGTTTTATTATTTAAGTGACAAGAAATGAAAATTTGTTTCGGAAAAAGGATTATTTGCATTTTTTATTCAGAGTCGCCACTTGGCATAATCCGGTGTGCCAAGTCACCTTTAGAAAATCCTTTTCGAAACCGTTTGACTCTTAAACTGGTTTTGCGAACAAAGATTCCGGTTAAGGAATTCTGTTGACCAAGGGGAAGGTGTTAGGCACCCCTCGATCCCGTGGTTTGACCACAGTCGCCTGGTGGAGGGTATCGACTAATTTGGCATTACAAATGTATAAACCACACAAAAACACATAAAACAATCCATCCAAACACATGAAACAAAATAAATCCAAAATTAGTGTCCAGTCCAATTATACAATCCCGAAATAGAAAAATGCAAAAATATAAACCTACACTAACCTATATTAATCCTAAACTATGCTCCAAAGCTTTACCCGATGCCTCGGGCCTTGATAACGAGCGTCCTCCGAGTACAAGATACCTCGGGGCATTCCCCGGATAAAATAATACAAGTGCTTCGGGGCATTCCCCGGTCAAATGAATACATTTCTTAGTGCGGAAAAAATAAAACTATTCAACAAAATTTCAAACACTCCACAGAATTTCCAACATTCAACCGAAGCCACGAATCCTAAATTTTGCCTACCCAAACTACGTTTGCCTAAACCAATCGGCGCATCATGATACTACCCAATCAAACACTCGTATTTGCTTCAAAATAACCAACGACAATAAATCAAAACAATATTCATTCTTTATCAATTCCTACCATCCAACCCCACATTCCATTTTTTATACCAAATTCCAATGATTCAAGACAGTCATCTCAACAATCCACAACCATCTATTCAATGAAATCGAACACCGAATTAATGTCACCAAAATTCAACCACACATCAGGCAAATCAAACACGTATAGTAAAGTAAAATTAGAAGAGATAGAGTTGGACCTTAAATTTGAAGCTTTCAAACTCAATGTTATTCGAATAAAGAGAGTCCGCACCCGGAAACCTCGAGCCGAACCTTAACACCAACAATCCAACTCGACAAATAAAGATCCGTTCACCGTCACTTTTCACGCCGGGTACTGTTCACCGGTTACTGTTCACCGGTTACTGTTCACCGGTACTGATCACGGTTACTGTTCACCGGTGCTTTTTTTTGTTTGTTTTTGTTTTTGTGAGGAAGATTATTTTGTCATTGTTGTTATTGTGGAGAAGATGATGATCAAAGCCTTTTTTTTTCTTTTCCTCTTAGAATCCTCTTTTTTATAATGGGCATGGATTTTGTTATGATGTGGGAATTTTGGTGGGTCCCCCATATATTCTTTCTTTGTGGACAAGAAAAAGGAGGGGGGATCATATGGGTAGTTAGGGTAGGTGGAAGCTTTTGATTGGGTAGGTTGTTAGGATAAGATAAATTAGTTAGAGGTATTTTTTTTTGTTTATTTTTGTATTTTTGTATTTTTGTATTTTTGTATTTTGTGGAGGGATAATTACACGGGGTAGGGTACACGGTAGGATAACATAAAATGGGTAAAGTGAATAAAAATGGGACTTCAAGAGGACGAAATCACGTGTCTACACTTACTAGAAAAAATAAAAAGAAATAAAGATCGGGGATGACAAACATGATCACTAAGTGAGAAAATAACATATAAATGACCAATCATTCGGCAACAAGTACTAAGAATTCATTGATATGCATGTTGAAATATGAATTTATCAGAAGAAGGTACTTAAATGGTGGACAAGAATTTGATAAACTAAAAGTCTGCATGCTTTTTCTGTAAGATAAAAGCTATCCCAAAAAACATAATCAGAATCATCGGAACACACAGATGTGATGACACAGCATCCCTTGTCTGCAACCTTGAATCCTGCACAGTCGTATAAAGATAAGACACAAAGATCTTGTCGATATTCAGGAAAAAGGCAGCCATATTTGTACAATATTTCTGAGGGTACAAATCATTGTGATGCTTGGTTCAAATAATAAACACATTCCCTTTCTTCTCCTCCTTTCAGTGTTCTTTGTGATGGCATGCATCCAATTGGTGGTATGCCAAGAACACCAATCCAACGTGCTCCTAGCCCGTATAAATCCTTCAGAATTATGAACAAGATTTCATATTAGTCTTGTACATTCCCATAAAAACACATAAAACGAATAAAGGAAATAAATATACCACGATTTCAGATGTTAGAGGATCATATCCTGCACCAGCTGAAGCAAAATCAACTCCTGTGATGAGGTCTTCTGGTTGTAAAGTTGGATCAAGATATGCTGGTAAAAGCTCTTTCATTCACAATTCTTCCACTGAAATAATGATAAACATTAAAGACTCTTTCTATATTGAATTGTAGATAAGATAAATAAATTAGGTATAATACAAAAACGCACACTCAAAATTCGCCTCAACTAGCAAGTAAGCACTTCAACTTTGAGAGTGTGCATCGAGACACCTGAACTTTATTTCGACTTGCAACTAAACACTCCAACTCATACTCACTGTGTCACATGGACACCCGATGCTGATGTAACACATAAATTTTGGAGTTGTCTAGATTATCATTGTAATATCCGTGTCTTTTTCCTAGCTAAAAATCATCTCAAGAATGCTAGGACTTACTTTGAAATGCAAATCTGTTTTTGTACATGCAGTATTTTTGAGATTTTCACTTTCTATCACGTGGAAAATTGATTTGGCTTTCCAACGATACCAATTTCGTCCAAATCCAACATTAGACAAAGGAGTTATGGACGTTTTACTCAGAACGGTCAGAATCGCCCAGGTGCGACGGCCCAGTTGGCGGACCGTCAAATTAGTGACGGACCACCACTTGGACCGTCACTTCTAAGGCAGAAGGGTCCCATTCTGGTTAAGGCCTGACGGCAAAGTTGACGGACCGTCAACTTAGTGACGGACCACCACTTGGACCGTCAAAGCCATGCCAGTTAAGCCATGTTCTTGATAAGGACTGACGGACGAGTTGACGGACCGTCAAAGTTGTGACGTACCGTCAGTCAGGCCGTCAACCCTTATCCAGTGGAGTTCATTTATGGTCCACGGCTGATGGGCTGAATGACGGTCCACCAGGAGTCTGACGGACCGTCAGTCGGATCGTCACACGCCACGTTCAGCTTATTTCCAGGTCGTTTTAACAGGGGTATTTTGATCACTTATCACCCGCCTATATATACCCAGATAAGTTTGAATTCAGCCATTTTGCTCACTTTTATTTCACAAACAACAACTAGGGTTTCTCCCTAAATTAAATCTTCAAGACCAAGACTCAATCTTCTTCAAGAATCAAAGGATTTCAAATCCTTCCAGTTCAAAAACATCAAGAACCTTGAGTCAGATATGCGTATTGTTTATCTATGGACCCCTTTCGTTCATAGAGTTCAAGAACCATGGTTTTAAATGAGAAACTTTGATTTCCTTGTTGCTATGTGATGTTGTTCATGCAATGACCATTGTTTAAACTTCAAAATATTATTTTAAGATGATTTCCATGAAGTATGCATGTTGCGGTTAAAACCCATGAAATTGGGTGGTTCAAGATGATTAATATTTGTTGAGAAAACCTATGCCCAAGGTGTGCATGCAAGGTGTTTGTTAAAATGCCTAGGATGCTAGAAGTTCATATTTACATGATTCTATGATATCTAAATGACAAGTCCATATTAGCTATACACTCAATATAAATTCCATGCTATTTATGTGTTGCTGTTGTTGTGGTGTGAAACAAGTGTGATAATAGAATTATAGAACATGTACATGAAATGTATCCATGCTTTCCCTACCATGTTTGAAATGTTGAATAGACTCATGAAGCACACTATCCCTTACTTATGATATTATGAATTGTGGACTCAAATCTTGTGATCAAGTCATGTCATATGTGTCAGTTTCCTTCTATCGAGTCCTGGGGGTATTCGTACCCGAAACTATAGATGTGTGCCTAGAGCCATGTCATGTTGTCACGATATCTTCAGTCAAGCCACGTTCCATAGAATTCAGTCAGTCATGTGACTCAGGAAACCTCAGAAACCTCATGATCTTAGTCAGTTATTAGTATTATTCCGCCAGTCAACGAAAATTCAGTAAACCCAGTTCATGTATAGTCAGTTAAATCATGTTCAGTCTCTTCAGATGGGAGTAGGAGTTAGCACCGAGCAAACCCAAGGATGGGAACTCACCTGCTTCAGATGAAGGTGTGATTCTTAGAAGCAATCCTTGTGTTCTAGAACTATGTAGCCAGCATAGGTTGAGACATCAACACTGCCAGCTTGAGGGTTGATGGGGCGGACATCCGCCGTTCTTTTTTGGGGACACCGCCAGATTTGAGGGTCACTCACAACATGTCTTTACCCGTGGCACGGTATTGACACCCTTCCAATCAGGGCAACGATTGGACCCCGGTTCAGCTACTTTAGCATACATGGGGCATGTCGGTTAAACAACTACCTCCCACAGTTTCAGTATCAGTCTCAGTAAAAGAACTCAGACAGTTCTTCAGATATCAGTATACCAGGACTGTTAGATACAATCAAACTCAGTTATAGCACGGGACTCAGAAAGTTCCACCAGATTCAGGATTGTCAGACACAGTTGTTCATATTATCAGAACTACAATTTCAGCCATGTATTAGCATACAGATTTAGTTATCACGTACTCACGATCTCAGTTACTATGTATGTATGTTTGCACTCTTACGTTCATATCAGTCAGTCAGTTAGCATTATTCATGCATGTAAACCCTTCGCTTTAGCCTACCTCACTCGTATACTCAGTACTCCAGTTGTACTGACGCATTTGCGCTATGGTGCTTTCTTTTAATGTTACACCATAGGTTCAGAGACACGAGTTCCAGACCAGCAGTAACAGTCGCATTCAGGACACAGAGTTGCAGTGAGTCCTCTTCATTCGAGGACGATATTACTTGATTTATTCGTTTATTAATTCAGTTAGTTTTCAGTTTCTGGAGTTAGTTGGAGACATGTTCCCTCAACTCCTTATTCAGACAGTACTTAGAGGTTTTCACATTTAGTATTCAGATTCAGTTGTTTTGGGTATTTGTTACCCACAGGGGTGTCATGTTTTGACAGTTTCTTTATTCAGTTGAACCTTATGGCCTATTTTTTATGTTTTCTGCATTTTACAAGAATATTATGTAGTACACCGGTATAGATATTAGTCATGGGTTAGTTTGTAGTCCTTCGGGGTCATAAGCACCGTGTAGCATTTCGGTTCAGAAAATCGGAGCGTTACAAACTTGGTATCAGAGCCTAAGGTTCAATAGAGTCCTAGGAAGTCTGAAAGCCCCATCTAGTAGAGTCTTGTACATGGGTGTGTTGCGCGCCACATTTATGTGCAAGAGGATATAAGATGTTTTAGGAACAATTTCCCCTCTTTCAGTATTTATGTCGTGCTAGTGAGCATAATCTCATGTTAAACTCCCAGTCTAATCCATTCTTCTCTCTATCTCAGAGTATGCCTACAAAGAGAAGAAACCAGCCAGCTCCTCATCCCGAATATCCTTTGGGCGAACATGTTTGTTATGCGTAGTTTAGAGCCGCATTCACCACACTTGCTCAGTCTGTGGCTGCCCACAATGAACAGCCACCAACTATTTGGGTCAATCCAGTGGCAAATTCCGCAGCAGCTAGGATTTGGGACTTCACCCGAATGAACCCTCCTTCTTTCACAGGGTCTAAGTCTGATGAAGACCCTCAGGAGTTTATTGACCAAGTCAAGAAGGTCATTGACATCATGGGTGGTACTTCCGTTCAGAGTGCTGAGTTAGCCGCATATCAATTGCAAGATGTGGCTCACATTTGGTACAAATAGTGGAAATCCGAGAGGGTAGATGGTGCAGGTCCTATTGAGTGGGAGAAATTTATCATGGCTTTCTTAGACAGATTTTCCCCCAAGAGCTGAGGGAAGACAAAGTTCTTGAATTCATCAACCTCAGGAAGGGAAACATGACGAATATGGAGTATTCTCTCAGATTTACTCAGCTAGCCAGATATGCCTCTCATGTGGTTGCAGACAATAGGGCTAAGATGAGCAAGTTCGTGTCAAGGGTGAACGACAGTGTGGTAAATGAGTGTAGGTCTGCGATGCTGAATAATGATATGACCTTATCCCGACTCATGACCCATGCCCAGCAAATAGAGGAGCAGAAGGTTAAGACTAGGGAGAGGCAGAATAAGAGAGCAAGATCAGGCAGTTTTAGTTTTGCTTCACCCAAATCTGAGGGAGAAAATCGTTCACAGTTTCGTCCCAAGTCATCAGCTCCAGCTCATTCTATAGTCAGTGCTTCAGTTCCTAAGTTCAGAGAGGGTAACCAAGATAGAGCCCCAGGCTCTAAGTCTTAGGGCAGTGTTAGCAGTGCCCGAACCAATCCCCTATGCCAGATTTGTGGTAAGAACCACAAGGGTATTTGCAAAGCTGATAGTGATGTTTGTTTCGAATGTGGCAAGCCAGGCCACAGGATCAAGGATTGTCCTTATTCAGGTCAGCAGAAACATCTCCGTTCCCCAGCTCAGTTCGGTCGCCCGAATCAGCAGGGTGCCACTTCCAGTGCTAATAGTGTGCAACGCCCAAACAGACTATATGCTCATCGGACCCGACAGGATCAGGAAAATTCTTCTGATTTCGTTATCGGTACGTTATAGATTTTCCATGTTCATGTTTACGCTTTGCTAGATCCAGGTGCATCCTTGTCTTTTGTTACTCCCTTTATAGTAGGAGATTTTGGAATCAGTCCCGAAATTCTTGCAGAGCCTTTTTTAGTCTCTACCCCAGTGGGTAAAATCATCATAGCCCGGCAGGTATACAGGAACTGCCCGGTTATGATATTTCAGAAAGTCACCTCAGCAGATTTAGTCGAATTAGAGATGACTGATTTCGATGTCATTCTCGGTATGAATTGGCTTCATTCCTGTTATGCCACAGTCGACTGCAGAAACAGAATAGTTCAGTTTCAGTTTCCAGATGAACCTGTCTTAGAGTGGCAGGGTAGTACTTCGTCTTTCAGGGGTCAGCTTGTTTCCTACCTTCAGGAAAGAAAAATGATTTCTAAGGGGTGTGTGTATCATCTCGTGCACGTTAAGGACTCAAGTTCCGAATCTTCCTTTCTCGAATCAGTCCCAATGGTTAATGAATATTCTGATGTCTTTCCCGAAGATCTTCCAGGAATTCCTCCCAAAAGGGAAATAGATTTCGGCATAGACCTTCTCCCAGATACTCAGACTATCTCTATTCCGCCATACAGAATGACACCAGCAGAGCTCAGAGAGATAAAAGATCAGTTAAAGTATCTCTTAGATAAGGGATTCATCAGACCCAACATTTCCTCATTGGGTGCACCAGTCTTATTCGTGCGCAAGAAAGATGGTTCTCTCAGAATGTGTATCGATTACCGTCAGCTCAACAAAGTTACGGTCAAGAACAGGTATCCACTTCCCAGAATAGATGATCTGTTCGACCAACTTTAAGGCGCTAGTTACTTCTCCAAGATAGACCTCAGATCAGGCTATCATCAGCTCAGAATTAGAGAATGTGACATTCCGAAGACAACTTTCCGTACTTGGAATGGTCCTTTCAAATTTTTAGTCATGTCCTTTGGTCTTACCTATGCACCTGCAACTTTCATGGACTTGATGAACCGGGTGTTCAAGCAGTACTTAGACATGTTTGTCATAGTCTTCATAGATGATATTCTGGTTTACTCTCGCACAGAGTGTGATCATTCAGACCATCTCAGAATTGTTCTTCAGACTCTCAGAGATCATCAGCTATTCGCCAAGTTCAGCAAGTATGAATTTTGGCTAAGATTAGTAGCATTCCTTGGCCACATTATCTCCGGTGATGGCATTAGAGTAGATCCTCAAAAAACTGAAGCAGTAAGGAATTGGCCTCGCCTTGTCTCTCCATCAGATATCAGGAGTTTCTTGGGTTTGGCTGACTATTACAGATGGTTTTTCAAGGGATTTTCTTCTATTGCATCTCCTACGTCCAGATTAACTCAGAAGAAGGTCAAGTTTCAGTGGTCAGATTCATGCGAGAGGAGTTTTCAGGAATTGAAGACTCGACTCACCTCAGCTCCAGTTCTAACCCTTCCAGATGGTTCAGACGGTTTCGTGGTATATTGTGATGCATCCAGAGTAGGTTTAGATTGTGTCCTCATGCAGTATGGTAAGGTCATAGCCTACGCTTCCAGACAGTTAAAGTCACATGAGAAGAATTATCCTACTCATGATCTTGAGTTAGCAGTCGTAGTCTTTGCCTTAAAGATTTAGAGGCATTATCTTTACGGAGTTCATATGGATGTATTCACAGATCATAAGAGTCTCCAGTATGTCTTTTCTCAGAAAGTCTCAATCTTCGTCAGAGAAGGTGGTTAGAGCTTTTGAAGAATTATGACATTAGTATCATTTACCATCCGGGCAAGGTCAACATTGTGGCCGATGCTCTCAGTAGACTCTCCATGGGTAGTATTTCTCACGTTGAGGATAGCAAGAAGAAAATAGCTCAGGAAATCCATCATCTTGCCAGACTAGGCATTCGCTTAGTCGACTCTTCAGAGGGTGATGTATGTGTTCAGAGTAGTTCAGAGTCATCTCTAGTTTCCGAGGTAAAAGAAAAGAAAGACAGGGATTCTAACCTTGTCAAGCTAAAAGAGTCAGTTCAGAATCAGAAGGTTGAGGTTTTCTCCCAAGAGGGAGATGGTGTTCTTCGTTGTCAGGGTCGTTTGTGCGTTCTAGATGACTTGAGGTAACGAATTCTTGCAGAAACGCATGGTGCGCGATACTCTATTCATCCAGGGGCCACTAAGATGTATCGTGACTTGCAAGAGATCTATTGGTGGAGTGGGATGAAGAGAGATGTTGCAGAGTTTGTGGCTAAGTGCTCTACATGTCAGCAGGTTAAGATAGAGCATCAGAAACCTAGTGGTTCCATACAGGAGTTCACCATTCCTACTTGGAAGTGGGAAGAAGTGAACATGGACTTCGTGACGGGTTTGCCTCGTACTCGTAGTCAGCATGATTCTGTTTGGGTCATCGTAGACAAAATGACCAAATCAACTCATTTCCTTCCAGTTCGTACTTCTTACTCAGCCGAGGATTATGCCAAACTCTACATTACGGAGTTGGTCAGATTACACGGTGTTCCCTCATCTATTATCTCAGACAGAGGTACCCAGTTCACCTCTCACTTCTGGAAAGCATTCTAAAAAGGTCTTGGTACCCAAGTCCATCTCAGTACAACGTTTCATCCTCAGACAGATGGTCAAGCAGAAAGGACCATTCAGACTCTCGAAGAAATGCTAAGGGTGTGTGCATTTTATTTCAAAGGAAGTTGGGATAACCACTTGCCTTTGGTTGAATTTGCATACAATAATAGCTATCATTCCAATATTCAGATGGCTCCATTCGAAGCTCTCTATGGTAGGAGGTGTAGATCTCCAATCGGTTGGTTCAAAGTTAGTGAGGCCTCAGTCATAGGTCCTAACTTGGTATTCGACACCTTAGAGAAAGTTCAGTTGATCCGAGAGAGACTCTGGGCTGCTCAGAGCCGACAAAAGTCTTATACAGATGTTCGTAGAAAGGATCTCGAGTTCCAGGTCAATGACTATGTCTATCTTAAGATCTCTCCCATGAAAGGAGTGAAGAGGTTCGGCAAGAAAGAGAAACTCAGTTCTCGCTATGTCGGTCCCTTCAAGATTCTCAGTCGCTTCGGCAAAGTAACATATGAGCTCGAATTGCCTTCAGATCTAGCCTCAGTCCATCCAGTATTCCATGTCTCTTTGCTCAAGAAGTGCATAGGTGACCCAACAGTTGTAGTCCTTATTCAGAGCATTGACATTCAGAACAACCTTTCTTATGAAGAGATTCCAGTTGAAATCTTAGACTATCAGACTCGTCGATTGAGGAACAAAGAAGTCCCTTTAGTCAAAGTTCTTTGAAAAAATCAGTCTCATGAGGGAGCTACTTGGGAAACAAAAACAGATATGTGTACCAAGTACCCTTACCTTTTCTCCGCCAATTCAGATCAAGCTCAAAGTAACAGTCCTTCTTAAGCTTATTCAGTTTCACGTTCAGTATAAACTTGGTATCTATTGCCATTGCATACTCAGACATGCGTTCATGTGTCGGTACAGTATTTAATCATGCATCAGCTATGCATTCTCACCTTGAGAAACTCAGTTTATCAGATTGCTCAGTTACGTATTCATGTATCAGTTATCCATGCATCAGATATGCATGATCAGTATGCTATGTACAGTTTGTCAGTCGTGACATCATGTTCCAGCTATTCATGTTCAGATCATTGTTTCCCCTCCCAGTCAGTTTCATCCGAGGATGAATGTTCTCAAGGGGGAGATATTGTAATACCCGTGTCTTTTTCCTAGCTAAAAATCATCTCAAGAATGCTAGGACTTACTTTGAAATGCAAATCTGTTTTTGTACATGCAGTATTTTTGATATTTTCACTTTCTATCACGTGGAAAATTGATTTGGCTTTCCAACGATACGAATTTCGTCCAAATTCGACATCAGACGAAGGAGTTATGGACGTTTTACTCGGAACGGTCAGAATCGCCCAGGTGCGATGGCCCAGTTGGCGGACCATCAAATTAGTGACAGACCACCACTTGGATCGTCATTCCAAGGCAGAAGGGTCCCATTCTGGTTAAGGCCTGACGGCAAAGTTGACGGACCGTTAACTTAGTGATGGACCACCACTTGGACCGTCAAAGACATGCCAGTTAAGCCATGTTCTGGATAAGGACTGACGGACGAGTTGATGGACCATCAAAGTTGTGACGTACCGTCAGCCAGGCCGTCAACCCTTATCCAGTGGAGCCCATTTCTGGTCCACGTCTGATGGGCCGAATGACGGTCCACCAAGAGTCTGATGGACCGTCAGTCGGATCGTCACACGCCACGTTCAGCTTATTTCCAGGTCATTTTAATAGGGGTATTTTGGTCACTTATCACCCGCCTATATATACCCAGATAAGTCCGAATTCATCCATTTTGCTCACTTTTATTTCACAAACAACAACTAAGGTTTCTCCCTAAATTAAATCTTCAAGACCAAGACTCAATCTTCTTCAAGAATTAAAGGATTTCAAATCCTTCCAGTTCAAAAACATCAAGAACCTTGAGTCAGGTATGCGTAGTGTTCATCTATGGACCCCTTTCGTTCATAGAGTTCAAGAACCATGGTTTTAAATGAGAAACTTTGATTTCCTTGTTGTTATGTGATGTTGTTCATGTCAATGACCATTGTTTAAACTTCAAAATATTATTTTAAGATGATTTACATGAAGTATGCATGTTGTGGTTAAAACCCATAAAATTGGGTGGTTCAAAATGATTAATATTTGTTGAGAAAATCTATGCCCAAGGTGTGCATGCAAGGTGTTTGTGATACTAGAAGTTCATAGTTACATGATTCTATGATATCGAAATGACAAGTCCATATTAGCTATACACTTAATATGAATTCCATGCTATTTATGTGTTGCTATTGTTGTGGTGTCAAGCATGTGTGATAATGGAATTATAGAACATGTACACGAAATGTATCCATGCTTTCCCTACTATGTTTGAGATGTTGAATAGACTCATGAGGCACATTATCCCTTACTTATGATATTATGAATTGTGGACTCAAATTTTGTGATCAAGTCATGTCATGTGTGTCAGTTTCCTTCTATCGAGTCCTGGGGGTATTCGTACCCGAAACTATAGCTGTGTGCCTAGAGCCATGTCATGTTGTCACGATATCTTCAGTCAAGCCACGATCCATAGAATTCAGTCAGTCATGTGACTCAGGAAACCTCATGATCTCAGTCAGTTATCAGTATTATTCCGTCAGTCAACGGAAATTCAGTAAACCCAGTTCATGTATAGTCAGTTAAATCATGTTCAGTCTCTTCAAATGGGAGTAGGAGTTAGCACCGAGCGAACCCAAAGATGAGAACTCACCTGCTTCAGATGAAGGTGTGATTCTTAGAAGCAATCCTTGTGTTCTAGAACTATGTAGCCAGCATAGGTTGAGACATCAACACTGCCAGCTTGAGGGTTGATGGGGTGGACATCCGCTGTTCTCTTTTGGGGACACCGCCATATTTGAGGGTCACTCACAACATGTCTTTACCCGTGGCACGGTATTGACACCCTTCCAATCAGGGCAACGATTGGACCCCAGTTCAGCTACTTTAGCATACATGGGGCATGTCGGTTAAACAACTACCTCCCACAGTTTCAGTATCAGTCTCAGTAAAAGAACTCAGACAGTTCTTCAGATATCAGTATACCAGGACTGTTAGATACTGTCAAACTCAGTTATAGCACGGGACTCAGAAAGTTTCACCAGATTCAGGACTGTCAGACACAGTCGTTCATGTTATCAGAACTACAGTTTCAGCCATGTATTAGCGTACAGATTTAGTTATTACGTACTCACGATCTTAGTTACTATGTATGTATGTTTGCACTCTTACGTTCATATCAGTCAGTCAGTTAGCATTATTCATGCATGTAAACCCTTCGTTTTAGCCTACCTCACTCGTATACTCAGTACTTCAGTTGTACTGACGCATTTGCGCTATGGTTCTTTCTTTTAATGTTACACCATGGGTTCAGAGACACGAGTTCCAGACCAGCAGTAGCAGTCACATTCAGCACACAGAGTTGCAGTGTGTCCTCTTCATTCGAGAGGACGATATTACTTGATTTATTCGTTTATTAATTCAGTTAATTTTCAGTTTATGGAGTTAGTTGGAGACATGTTCCCTCAACTCCTTATTCAGACAGTACTTAGAGGTTTTCAGATTTAGTATTCAAATTCAGTTGTTTTGGGTATTTGTTACCCACAGGGATGTCATGTTTTGACAGTTTCTTTATTCAGTTGAACCTTATGGCCTATTGTTCATGTTTTCGCATTTTACAAGTATATTATGCAGTGTATAGGTACAGATATCAGTCATGGGTTAGCTTGTAGTCCTTCGGGGTAATAAGCACCATGTAGCATTCCGATTCAGAAAATCGGGGCGTTACAATCATTTTGTAAGTTGAAGCGTTCAACTGACAAAGTGGAAATGTGATGAAGTGCCTAGATGTGTTCTGTCAAAGTTAAGAGTGCTTACTTGCCAGCTTAGGCCAAGTTTGGTGTCCGTTTAGGTATTATGATTATATAGTCAAATTCTTCTTACCAATCAAGTCTGAAGGAACTTTTCCATTAGAGAATCTTCCAGTTGGTTTTCCTCCCATGAAATCCTTCCCATAAGTAGGATGGTTAGCCTTCCCTAAGGTTGTTAGCCCGTTATTGTTACCGGTATCAACAATGGAGTCTCCAAAAACTATCACTGCTGGAATAGACTTATTATGCGGTACACTTGTGACTGCCTGGACATTGCACAGTAGAAGTGCATAAGGACCATCATGCCTAGCAATTTTCACATAAGGACCATCTGATTTAATGGTTGCTTTATTAGAGAGGACAGCATCCACAGTCACTTAACACAAACTTGGATTGCAAGGACTGATGTAGGTTCTTTAGATGTTACATTACATGTTGATTTGCACATGGCTCACCACGTGAGCGTTCTTCGAATATAGCAGATAACAAACATTGTTTCAAATGACTGTACCTACGCCTTTTCGATTTTCTACAGTAGTTGAAACTTAGCCAACTCAGAAGACGTGACATGTCTTCTCAAAGAAATGAACTATTATATCTGCTGCATAATGCACATTTTGTTCAAAAGAGTCTTCTTTGGTTAAGGTCTAATGCATAAAACGCAAAAAAATGTATTCTGATTGGATTTCGATTTGTCCTTGCAGCCATTGGAAACGACACAAAAGAGGCTTTCTTTGGCCAGGAACAGCCACTCCATGACATACTCTCCGGGACTTCCGCGTCCTACCCTCCTGTATTTGATATTTCTGCAATTGTCAAGGTGGAGAAGCAAGCCTTTCAATTAACTGGTTGGATCTAGACACAAAGGAACACTTGTTTGGATCAATTAACTGGACAAATGGTAAGTTCAAGTCCGAAGTACATTTGTTGTGACCACTGACTTATGCAATGTCCGATAACATCCCCATACCTACTGATCACTGATCTAAGTAGTCTAGCTAGTTTGGATATACCGTGCTAGATCATGAATACGCCTTCTTTATTACCATATCATTTACTTGCTTAATCTATAACAAAAAAAGGAAATAAGCATCACGCATGACACATATATCACGATCAAAGTATTGTAATTCTTGTATAATTGTTTGTAAACCATACAATGAACCATAGAGTGAGCTATAGTTCTCCTTCTCTTGAATATACTAAAAGAATACATATTTGTATGCTTGGTAAGGACTTTAAAAGTAAATAGACTAGAGAGTATCCAATTATGCCTGTTAATCATGCCTGTTGGTATGTGGAATATATCATCAGAAGAAGCCACTTAAATGTTGGACAAGAATTTCATGAGCTAAAAGTTTGTATGCTTTTTCTGTAAGATGAAAACTATCCCAAAAAACATAATCTGAATCACTAGAACATGTATATGTGCATAACTCTGCAACTTCTATTTTCCCCGTCCCGCAGCATCCTTTGTCTGAATACCTGAATCCTGCACAATCATATAAAGATAAGAAGTTTTGTCTATTCTAACTAAACGGCAGCCCAGTGCACTAAAGTTTTCGCTATGCATGGGGTCCGAATTTGTCCATTCTAACTATTCAAGAAAAAACAGACATTATTTACCATATTTTTGAGGGTTGTTGATGACATCAAGTGGGAGATCATATATATCTATATACACCAATCTTGAATTAGGTAATTTGTTTCCTGAAGAACTCAAGTAAGCTGCCAACTTGCTGTTGAACAATTGTGCTGCTTGGTTCAAATAATCAACACATTTTCTTTCTTCTCCTCCTTTTAGTGTTCTTTGCGATGGCAAACATCCGATTGGTGGTATGCCAAAAACACCAATTCGACGTGCCCCTAGCCCATATAAATCCTTCAGAATTATGAACAACATCTCATTATATAGTCTTGTATATTCCCATGAATTCAGATTGAGTTCAAATTTTGTATAAATTACCTGTACAAAACCGGAAGCCGAGTTGACCAAGAGATCAGCGTATGATGAAACATCATAGGATGATCTTCGGATAGCCAAACCAAAATACGTGTTGGTAATATCATTGCTTCCTGTGACTATCATGAATAAGCTATTTGCCAAGATTTCATTCTTTCTGTCCTCTCCAACTATTGCTGTGAGCTTGACTATGTACTCTTTGAATAATATCAATTGACCATCTAATGAGATGACTTTCTGCATATACACATTAAGTTTCAGAACTAAAAGAAAATTTGCTGGTAAAAACACATAAAAAAACGAAGAAGAGAAAGAAATATACCGCGATTTCAGATGTTAGAGGATCATATCCTGCACCTCCTGAAGCAAAATTAACTCCTGTGATGAGGTCTTGTGCTTGTAAAATTGGATCAAGATATGCTGGTAAAAGCTCCTTTATTCCCAGTTCTTCCACTGAAATGAAGACAAAGAGGCTAAGAAAATGCTCGAAGTCTCCAGAAGTGTTGCCACATCTGTGTCGGATCCTCCAAAAATACACTACTTTTGGAGGATTCAACACGCGCTAGTCCACATGTTCTAAGAGTCTGAGCAAAATAGGTGTAAATTATTGTCCTCTCTAATCAAGCTATAGATAGATTAAACTTTACAACTGTGCTGCTCGGACTCTCCAGAAATGTTGATCACCGGTGTTGGATGCTCCAAAAACACACTACTTTTGGAGGATCCAAACGCATCAGCCTAACATGTTTTAAGAGTCCGAGCAACATAGATGTACACTAATATTCCTCTCTATTCAAACTATAGATAGATAGATTTTTATAACTATGTTGCTCGGACTCTTTAGAAATGTAGTTGCACCTGTGTCGGATCCTCCAAAAATACACTACTTTTGGAGGATCCAACACGCACCGGTTAACATGTGTTACGAGTTTGTGCAACATAGGTGTACATTATAGTCCTCCCTATTCAAACTACAGATAGACAAAACTTTAGAACCATGCTGCTTCCACTCTCCATAAATGTTGCCACACCCGTATCATATCCTCCAAAAATACACTACTTTTGGAGGATCCAACACGCACCTATTGATATTTTTTAAAAGTCCGAGCAACATAGAGATAGGACTTTACAACTATGTTACTCTGACTCTCCACAAACGTTATCACGCCCATGTCAGATCCTCAAAAAAAGTACACTATTATACTTTTCGAGGATCCAACATGCGCTCGCTGACATTTTTTAAGAGTCCGAGCAACATTGCTGTACAATATATCAAATTTTTCTTACCAAGGAAATCTGAGGGTACTTTGCCATTAGAAAACCTTCCAGTTGGTATTCCTCCCATAAAATCTCTACCATAAGGAGGATAATTAACCTTAGCTATAGTTTTGAGGCCATTATTGTTACCAGTATCAACAATGGAATCTCCAAAAACAAACACTGCTGGAATAGACTCATTAGGAGGTATACTTATGGCATAACAAAAAGGCAAACTTATTGACAACACAAGAAAAGAACACAGTTTGAAAAAATGGAACTTCATTGATAAATTTGAATAACTTTTTAGCTTGATGGAAAGAAACACACAAGAAGTAGTATACTATATAGCTTCAAGAATCAAGAAATCAATCATGCTGAGTAAATGCTTTATTAAATTATTAGTGTACAAGCAAGAGTGCACTTTTATGGAACCTTTGACTTTAATGTTTCTTTTACTACAAAGTTCAGCATCCACCAAACGAGCCCATTACATAAAAATGGATACTGAATCAATTTGACAAAGCTGTTAGACAACTGGGATTGCATGGATCGGACAACAAGAGCTGCTTTCAAGATTTTTTTTTAGTACTAGTCTTTTTCTGTTCTGGTTTATGTGTCATTATTTCTTTATTAGTCTATTTCGAAAAAGAATGACACGTTTCTATGGTTGGAACTAGGAGTGGGGTCGGCATTTTAGATACGTGTTAGGACAGAGCCGAGAAAATTATACTTTTTATACATGATTGGAACTTTTGTTTATGTATATATTAGATGTTGTTGAAGAAATATAAAGCACTTTAGTTGGTTGTTGACCAACAAAAAATCTATTTGTCCTCCCTTTTGGCTTCCTTCTATGTTTATTTTTTTGTATAAAATCTGGCTCTGCCACTAGATATGTACATGCTGGGAAAACCAAATCCCGTACTAGTAAGATAAAAAAAAAATTGAGATTCAGAATCCCTATACTAAAATTGCTGGTTCCGCCTCTGTTTGAAACATCTAACTCTATAAGTCTCATTTTATCTTTAAAGAGGAGCTTTCATAGAAACACGAATGTTGTAGCCCATGGGTACATAGCTTTATCCTTACCTTATGAAAATAGAGAGACTATTTCCTAAAGATACTCGACTCAAGTAAACACTAGTTTGTACTTAAACTTCGTTTCTAGTCAAATTATGTCACATAAATCGTAACGAATTTCCCTCTAGAATATGTAATATGAAATCACGAGCAAGAGTAATTTGCACATGGGTTGAAAGATGAAAAGCATATATTGCATTAAGTGAGTGTACCTACCCTTCTTTGATTTTTCTACAGTATTTATATATATATATATATATATATATATATATGATCTCAACAAACAACTGCAACCAGCAGTAAATATAGTGCATGTGCAACTTCATTCTGTACCACTAATTGCAACTTCATTCTGTACCACTAAAAGAATGGCCAGTATTGCAGTATGGGAGGTTTTTGATTAAAATGGGTTAAATTTAATGTTACCTTCCCGGTTCGTTTCAATTTTTTTTATTTTTTTTTTTGACCTATTTTGACTTAACGCAGAATTTAAGAAAGTAAAGAAGATTTTTGCGTAAAATAGTAAAAGATAAATGACTAGTATGATACAAAAAGAGTGATTTGTTCACCTATTCAGTCGCATTTAAAACCTTATACACAGAGTATATACACTGCATAAGAGTTCACAGTTTGATCTACTTCGAATATATATATCATAATCAAGTTATTTAAAAGGCAATTACATACAATTTTATGTGATAACATTGATTAATAACATAGAATAAATCGTAAGTAACTTAATTATTAAAGTTCAATGATAATATGAAAGAATTATCACACGCCATGTATATAATTTAAATTCAATGCGTAAACACGTTATAATCGGAAATTTAGAAGGCTTTTTATTTTTCCTATACAAAATCGCGTGTCACTGCTTTGAGTACCAAGTTGGATAGTCCGTGAGTTATATATCACGTGATAATACAATTCCTATAAGAATTTAAGTTACGGAAAGTTATGGATATATACCATTCAGAAAACAAGTTTATCAATGTAATCGAAGTATACTATACTTTCTGTATATGCATAGATGGCTTAATTTCTCCTAATTATTATTACATTTTGTAAATGCATATGTAAGATTACACTTGCTCAAATATAATTAACCTGATTAAGGATATTTAAACACCTCAAGATAGGGATTACGGATGCTAAATCCACCATCAATTAGCAGATTTTGGCCATTTATGTAATTAGCATCTTCACTAGCCAAGAAAGGGGGGGCTACTTTTGCAACATCATCCCCTCTTAGTTTTTACTCCCTTATGGACTTCGTTCTCAAACTTTTCATCATCATGGGCCAGGCCCAAATAATTCGTGTCTAATTTAGAAAACTTCACTCATATAGCAGTCCATATAAGTCTTAAACTCAAAATAACCTTAGTTTAATTTGATTACCTCATTATATCCAACTTTCATGAGTTGTTTACTTTTAAGGGGAAAGGACAAAAACGACACTTCAAACTAAACTATTTTCATGAAAATGACCATGGAATTTAAATTTCACTTTCTAACCATTTCAATTTATTGACTTGTTCTATACCGTTTCTATACACCTTTTATACAGTTTCTATACAAATCTTATACTTATAAATATTCTATACGAAAATTATACAGTTTTGATATAAAATTTATACAATAAATGTACATTTTTTTTACATGTTTTATACAATAATTATATAATTTTCATACACTTTCTATATATTTTTTTTTATATATTTTATACATATACATATTTGATAGAACTATACAATTTCTATCATTATTGTATATAGACTGTATCAATATTGTATATAGACTACGTAGGCCAAAATGACCCAAATTGGGAAAGAATAGGAAATGGCCATAAAGTGACATTTTTTACCCGACTGGACATTATATGTCCATATGCCCAAACTTGGGCTATTCTTTTTCAAAAAGGCTACACAATGTCTTTTTCCCTACTTTTAATAGCTAGTGTAATAGTTTGCGTAGGATTTTGATTCTAATCATGTAAATATACGGGTAAGGATAGGTATATTCGATGTATAATCATTGAATAATTAATGTATTATTATCTTTTCAATGTATAATCATCGTATAGTTAATGTATGATTATATTTTTTCACTATATAATGTTTACATCAACTGCTAATGTATTATCATTATATACTCGGTGTATAATTATCTTTCTCATTAGAGAACGTTTATGCACAAGTTATATTCTAATTATACACCAATTGTAAAGGACAAACATTTGAATTATAATATTTTAATTAATATATAAAAAATATTTCTGCACCGATACAAAAAATTCATAAATTTAATATGATGATAATGCAGGACAAAATATTGAAAAATTATTTTTTATCTTCAATCAATCCAATATTTATTAACTAGATAACCTAATATAATCTTGATAATTATTAAATTATTTATTGAAAATTTGATCAAGGAGAACCCTATAACCTTTCTCAGTAAGATGATAACCATCCCAAAACAAATATTTTGCGTCATTTTCACATGTTCCGGTGCTGTTGCTGCATAATAAGAATTGGTTCCTTCCTTCGCAGCATCCACTTTTGGCTTCTTCAAAACCTAAAATAAACCAATAATTACATGTAAGTCCATAAGATGAAATCAAATACAAGTTCAAACAATCTAAAAAAAGAGTTAAATTCTATACACCGTCAATTTAAAGAATTCTTACACTACCAATACATTTTAAGTTGTTAAAAGTAGCAAATAGCTAGTAGTTCACTTTTTATAGACTCTCATAAGTTATGCTTCGGAATGACTTCAGTTTCTATAGAGCTTGTGCCCCACTGAGCATAAGTTTGATTGTTAAGGACCAACTCGGTTGACGCGCAAAACATGTAATTTTATTGCTCAAGACTCCAAGTAACCTGAACCACTTATTTACTAACTCAACCATTTTGGTGAATTCAAATTCAACCCGAACCTATCGTGACAATTACGTATAGGTAACTCGATAGTGTAAACGAAAAGTTACACTCATGATTTGTAGAAACTACAATGATCTAAAAATATGAATTTATAGAAGACTAGTGTTTAACGTACCATATTTGTCGTGGTTGACAATGAGACCAAGTAGAAATATGAATTTTTAGCGTACCATAGGTAACTCGATAGTGTAAACAAAAAAATTACACTTATGATGTATAGAAACTAAGATAATCTAAAAATATGAATTTATAGAAAGATTAGTATATATTTAACGTACCATATTTATCGCGATTGACAATGAGATCAAGTAAAGGATCATAAATATTGATGTAAAGAAGCTCCGATTGAGGCAATTTTCCGGATAATGAATCAATTTTAGATGCCAATTTTGCATTGGTCATTAGTGCGGCTCGGTTGTATTCGCCCACACAAATTTTAAGTAGACCACCAGCTCGCATTCTCTGTGATGGCAAACACCCTATTGGTGGAAGACCAAATATCCAAATTCTTCTTGCTCCCATATTGTACAAATCCTTCAAACCAATAAATAAATAATTGAATCGAAGTATGATATATACGATCAAACTTCTCTATAACATATTGTGTTATGTATCAATTATTCCACATAGAAAGAAAAATAGAGAAAAATGTTGATAGGTTTATAGGTTAAATGAGTTCTTCCATCTATCAGATTAGTCTTTGGGTTGGGCGATCTCCCGTTTGATTTATAACATGTTGTTTGTTTGGATATTCTTTTTGCTGCTATAACGAAATGATATTATAAAGAACAAAAGAAATGTATGGAGATCCTCGTGCTAGTGAAGATTGCTCCCGATAATCGGGAAATTCAAAATACGCGAAAAGATCTATATCCATCCCCAACTTCCTTTCAATTCACATTCCACATCGAAAAATTTAGGCTTTCTCTAGTGGGAGTCATCGAGGATGACTATTACAGAGAGATCTGACTGTTGTAAACATCAATACTATCTAATCAATCATACTTAACTAAGAACTTGTTTTCGTGTTACCAAAGTCTGAAGACACGACCATCTTCATCACGATCCATATATATAAATATAGTTCTATCCATTTAGATAAGTTTCAATATTATTGTTCATAATAAAATGTATATGTAATCGTGGCCTAATTCAATCGAAAATGAATAATCGACTTGATCATTAAATTATAAGTCCGTGCTCATGAAAGCCATATATTGTATGTTATTCGTGCATATAACTTAAACTCTAATACATGATCGTGACTTAAAACTAGGTATCTAGATATACTTACGTTGACAAAATTGGAAGCTCCATCCACCATAAGATTTGTATATGAGTCAACATTGTACTGTATCTTCCTTGGAATTTTGAGCATGTAATATGTATTACATAGATCATCACTGCCAGCTACTACTATATAAAGACTCTTTTTAACAATATTGTTTGTTTCTTCTTCCCCAATAAGACCCTTCATCTTCCAAATATATTGTTGAAAAAGAGCTAATTGTACTGATAGTGGTAATGCTGCCTAATTTACATAAATCAAGAAGGCATAGGATAAAATTGTTAGTGTCGCCTTTTTTTTTTTTTTTAAACTGGTATTCACTATAAAAAAAATTTGAAATGAGTGAACTTAAATTTGTCACAAAATTGCTCATAGCTAACAGAAAATAGAATTGTGACGAATTTATGGTTTAGAACTAAATTTGTTCGTAGCTAATTCCTGTTTTTCTAGAGACTAGAAGTGGTTAAAAATTTATATTACAGGTAAATAATTGCATAGAATAAGAAGTTACCGCGGTAATAGAGGTTAAAAGGTCAAATCCAGAAGCTCCTGAAGCAAAACTTACTCCAGTTTTTAAATCTTCGACATTTAAATTTGGATCCAAATAAGCTGGCATCAGCTTCTTAATTCCAAAATCTTCAACTGAAATAGACAATTAGTATACGATCAACTAATCACATTCATTTTAAATTAATTAGGATTTAACAGATTAATTTTGACATGTATATGGTTGTATACTGATTTTATTAAAATATTTACACATGCACTGGAAAAAAAAAATGGCGAGCTAGGTCTCTAGTTCAAGTTCAGGATAACCTAGCTACGTTAAGGAAAAGAATAAATTAAATAAAGTATGTGACTACGTCATGCATGCTCCACTAGGCTCGAGGGACATAACTCAGTTGGTTGAGCTCCACTCTTGCAATTGGATGGTTGTTTCTAAATAATGGGAAAAAGGACCTCAACGTGCCATTGAAAAACTCTACCGAGACAAGAATAGGTTATCAAGAACGTAGAGGAGGTAGAATGCGCGGCTGTTTAGATCGAATAAGTGATCTTTAAAGGAAGGAAAGTTTGGTGTATTAAGATTCCGCTATGCGTGAGATTCGAAAAAAGGATCGAATCACAACGATTTATTGTACATAATCTTACTTAATATTTCCACGAGAGACTATTTCCTTTCTAGACGATCTGATAGTATAAAAATTGAAGATGTATAAGTAATATACCTAACATGTCAGCTGGGGTCTTGGCATTGCTGAATCTTCCAGTTGGTTTTCCACCCATGAAATCTTTTCCATAAGGCAAATAATTACACTTTGCTAGTGTCAATAAATTGTTGTTATTTCCTTGATCCACAATTGAATCTCCAAAAGCAAAAATTGCAGTTATATTTATGTCCTTAGGTATTTGCAACTTTGCTTCACATGATGTAATAAAAAACATAATAAAAACAACATACAACAAAGTCATTATTATTCTATGCACTAAAAACGCTATACAAGAAGACATCATTGTATATATAGAAAATTTATCAAAGAAGTTTGAGTTTTTGAAAAGTTTTATTTATTTATTTATAAAGACTCCCAAAAAAAATAAAAAATGTCATAGATTGTTACGTTTGGGATAGGATACATAGTGATATCATGGAACGCATGAGATGAGTATAAGACGTAGAAAACTTTCATACAATATGGTGAAAAAGTTTCCTTTTGTGTGTGTGTGTGAGATGAAAGAGTTTGACAATTTTTACCTATTGAAAATAGTGACAGAGATTTTCACTAAGAGGTTCAAAATATGAATGAGTAAACACACATGAACTAATCGAAGCGATTCAAAATTTACAATAGATACATAAAAAATAACCTTAACAATGTAAAATAAGTATATCTTTTTAAGGGAATTTGCCACTGTATTAAAATTAACTAGAAATTTATGTGCACAACAGCTAAAGCTATGTGCACTCACGGTTATATTATCAGTGTAGTTTAACCTATTATCGTATGTCACTCGCCATTTATTCAAGGTAAGCAACGAATCAATGTTATTAAATAAAGTTATGTATACTTATTTTTTAAGTAATCTAATTATGTAAATATATATTGTACCATTGATGGATAAGACTTAAACTTTATCTTGATTATACTTATAGCTCTTGTTAATATTCTTGCATTTATAACGAGGGAGAAACGTGAAGAAAAGAAAAGCTAAGCAATGAGAAAAGTGTGGTATTGATGAATATAGATTAATTAATTCTCAACCAAGTTCTCATGCATTTAATGTAACTAACTACTCTAATATTCCTCTGACTGATTTAATTAAACACACACGCATGTCTACATCGATCACCATTTATTAGATAGAATTGTTTGATTTCATTTGACCAAAAAAAATAAAAAAATTAGAAATATAGAATTGCTTAGAGAAATTATTAAGTGCACCATAAGTCTTACGTAAGACGATCAACAGAACTTATTATTAAGGCAGAGTCTGACCCAATATCAAATAATAGGATTTTGTTTCATATTTTGGCGCCCAAAATCATTATTATGTGGAAAAATAACATAGATGTACATCTCAACTTATCATATTTACAAAAATTCTCATTCTTACAAAGTCATTACAAAAATCTCAACTAATTATTTATCTTCATCGGATGTATCGAGGGGCTAATTATGTATCTCGACAGAAGTAAAATAAAAAAAAATATACCAGGAGCTAATTATGTATCTTTACAAGGGAAAACAATGTAGTATCTTCACTGGATGTATCGGTAGCTAATTATGTATCTCGACAGACTCAAAATTGAGATTTTCAGTAATTATGCAAAATGTTGAGATTTTCTGTAGTTAAACTCCAAACTGTCGGGATTTATATTGTTTGCCCGCACACTTTTTTTAACGAGGCCAGAGTTTAAGTGATGCTACCCGATATCCTATTTGTGCAAAATAAGCCCAAAATTTTCAATTTGGATCAATCACCAAAGCCCATGCATATTGGACCCAATCCGAGGCCCAAGTTTGATTAATTCGAGAGGAGAAATATAATTAATTAAGGAAAAATTACTTCACTCATCTGAACAATCTCAATCAAATCTAAAAGACATAAAATATGAATATTTATTAAAGATAATCAATTTGTACATGCACCTATACATAGTACATACATATTACACATGTACTTAATAGTAATATTTTGGACTTAGAAAGAATCATTTATATATTTATTGATGATTTGATCAAGAAGAATATTGTAACCTTTTTCAGTAGGCTGATAACTATCCCAAAACAAATATTTTGTGTGATCTTCACATAATGTGGAGTTTTCGTTGCATAGTGTGAATGCCTCTATCATTCCTGTGCCACAACACCCTTTTTCTACTTCTTCAAAACCTAAAGAAATCAATCAATAACAATATACTATTATCAAATCAAACAAGAAAAAAAAGCTACAAGTAGCTAGAGCTGTCTATAGGTTCATATGTTGCTCAAATCATTTAAAAATAGTACTGAATTCGTATCGAATATTCTTTAAAATACATTATTTCATGAAGAATCTGACTAGGATCAGATGATATCTTTTAGGGATTCGAGCAACATAGGTATAAGAATATGAATTTAAAGGTCTCTCTTTATCCTCTTAGTTAATCAGAGTTCGATATCAAGTAAAATCTTGGGCATATATATGTAGATCGTCCTTGGTAGGAATCGAGCGTTTTTTCCTTCATCTTAATGTAGATACTGAACACACACTGAAAATGACAATAAAAAAGAATTTAGAAAAGGTCATTGATGTTTACCATATTTTTTGGGAGTGGCAATGAGATCAAGCATAGGATAATATAAATCGATGAAAATTAACTTGGATTGGGATATATTTTTTGACAATGAATTAATAGCAGCTGAGAGTTTGATGTTCGTTAATTGGGCAGCTTGATTGTATTCATCCACACACATTCCATCCCCACCTCCACCTTTTGTTCTTTGAGATGGCACACAACCAATTGGTGGAATTCCAAAAACCCAAATTTTACTTGCTCCCAATTTGTAGAGTTCCTTCAAAAAAAAAAAAAAAAAAAAAAAAAAAACTTCAATATATTAAAGAGGTAAGTATCATATATACTATTTTTTTTTTGTTTAATTGGTATTTGAAATTTACTGACCGATTATTCTAGTTCCCTCCTTTGAAAGTTAGGTATAATCTTTTTTTTTTTTTTTTTTGGTAAATAGTTTGGGTGTTTCAATTTCTATTAAACGAGACTCATTTTTAGAATTTAAATTGAGAATTCGATCAAAGGTTGATGAATCTTTGTCAAAATTCTACCCACGCCCTGATGGTTTGATGTATCCTTATAATAATTGAATTAAGAAGAAAGTAAATGTAATTGTATAGCTAGTCACTTAGAGATCTAAAAAGTTCAAAAATCCGAAGTCATGGCCACAATTGATAATCTTGCAAATAGGTAGGTATATATATAGGGGAATTTTAATGTACATTTTTTCTTACTTAAAATTAACAAAAATAATAGTACAAAATTTCAACTGTATATTAAGAATAAATCACTAAACAAGTGATAGAAACGTTTTTAAGTAACATATATATGTGATAGTAATGTCTAAATTAATAGTACAAAATTTCAACTATATATATATTAAGAATAGATCACTAAACAAGTGATAGAAACGTTTTAAGTAACATATACATGTGATAGTAACATCTAAAGTATACTTACTTGGACAAAACGGATGGCTCCATCCGCTATAAGATCAGAATATGTATTAACATCGTACTCTTTCCGGCGAATTCCGTCGGAAAAATAAGTATTTGCGAGATCATTGGTGCCGGCAACCACTATAAATAAACTGTGTTTAAATATATTTTTAATTTCTTCTTCTCCAATAAGTGCCTTCAACTTCCCAATATATTCTTGGAAATAAGTTAATTGTCCTGATAACGATATTACTGACTGATCAAACAAATAAATTAATCAGATATATATAATAAAAATTAGTGTTTTTTTGAATAAAAAGAGTAACACCTAATTAATATTGATTATTGGTGCTTGTTTGGAGTGTGTGGCCGTATTGAAGTGTATGTGCATTCATCTAATGGTTTAAATCGTTAGAGAAAATATTTTTAAAATTATTTAACTATATCTTTAACATGTGCTTTCACGTCCGGCCGTACTTGATTTGTTTGTCTGGGTAAAGCACGTTTTTTTTTTGTTTTTTTGGCTAATGGTGATGGCGAGACATGAAATTACTGAGCATCTACTTACTCTAATATCATGTTCATAAGCTTTTTGATGAAATAGTCACAACTCACACGCTTTAACATGATACATATTAGAGCAGCCAGATGAATCTTAGGTCAAGTTTGACCATTATTAATTATCAAAATAAAAAATCACATGCTTTATTCATTTTTAAAAAGGAATCAAGCGCTCATATGAGTGAATCGGACGTCCTAAGAATATAATTAAGTAAATGAAAAAATATTTTCTCTAATAACTTAACATTTTATCACACAATTCAACATTATAACTACTAACGAAATTACTAAAATAATTATACTTTTATATAAAAATTAGTGATAATATATGAATATATTGATGGAGCATCCAATTTCAGAAAGTAATAACTATACATTATAAGTCGTTGAATACTCATAAATTAAAAATTCTGAATTCATCTATGATTATTTTATAATAAGATATAAAAAGATGATGACTAATAAGTAGTTACCACGTCCATAGATGTTAAAGGATCATATCCACAACCTACTGATGCAAAGCTCACTCCAGTTTTTAAATCTTCAATTTTCAAATTTTGTTCCAAATATGCTGGCATTAGTTCTTTAATCCCCAATCCTTCCACTGAAATAAACAACCAATGAGCTCATACTGACATTACAATTTTTTTATACGTTTTTTTTTTATTGTGTGTGAAGAGAGCTTTCAGATTAGATGGCCAAACAAGATATCCAGTGAACAGATAATTCATTAATGTTGCCACAAAGAAAATGTATAGATGTTTGTCCCATTTAAATGGAACAGTTACAACTTACGTAGGACATGACCCTTGATAGAAAGGTGTGGATGACTTGGTTAGTGGGTAGGAGTTCGATCGTTATAGTAGGAAAGAGTGCTTTGTTTGTATCTGCGCCTGGAGTTTCTTGTTCGTGGGTATTTCAGTGATGTCTATGGTTTTGAATAGATAGTTTATAGTAGTAGTATACCTTGTGGATGTCTTGTTTCCTATATTATCTAGCAGTGCGTTATTCCCATTTTGTTTTGTGCTTTTATATTTTTTTGTTTGTTATATTGTTAGTTGTCCTGAGCCGAGAGTCTATCGGAAACAATCTCTCTACTTCATCTGAGTTAGTGGTATGGACTGAGACATTGAATACACTGCAGATCCCATCACTCTGTGAGAATACGCTGGATATATTGTTGTTGTTGTTGCACAATCACACGTAAAAGGTCGTGCAAAGAGAAATAACATAATTAAGTGACTAAAATGTGTTTATCAGAACAGATCATCAGATCGAGAATATTACCTAACATGTCCGGCGGCGTCTTGCCGTTGCTGAACCTTCCGGTAGGGGTTCCACCCATGAAGTCCTTGCCATAAGGTAGATGTTTACACTTAACCTTTGTTGATATATAGTTATTATTTCCTTGATCCCCTATCGAATCTCCAAAAGCAAACACTGCCTTATTATAACTTCCCTTTTGTGGGAGTTGCCCTTTTAATTTGCTTCTTCACAGCCAATAAACAACACAAAATTAACATAAAACAAAACCTTAAAACACACTAATAATAAACCAAAAGACAACGACATTGTATTATGTACATATAGATAGAGCTTTCAAATGTGTTAGTATTATTTATAGAGGCTAGTGAAGATTAAGAACAAATTGTAAATTTGCATGTTTACTTTACTTTTATTATACTATTTCCTCTTAGGTCGTAACAAATGATTCCCATAATGTAGATAGGTTCATATGTTAAATGTTGTGTTTAATTGGCTAATTTACATGCAAGCTGGCAATAACGTATTCATTTGTCAAACAATTATTCTATTGAGTTACTTTTGATTTAATGTAATTAGGCGATGTGGGGATGGGTCTTAATTAATTAGATTTGTTCATTGTGGCGTAATCTATTACTAATAAGATCTAAGTTATATGCAATATTGACAATAGCATGTTGTTTTATCCCTGATGGTGCATAGTAATTTTACACTGTCAAGTCAATTTAATTGATTGTAACAGGTTATTGCTTCAATTTTCAAGTTATAGTATTCATCATGCCAAATAAATTTATCTATTATTGTAAGTATTACATCAAGTAGCTTGATTTGTGCAGTTAATTTCTCAAATGTATGTGCAAAATCGTGAACGTCATTTCATTAGTTATCGTTCTCCTCTAACAAAATGAGAAAATAACAAAAATGATCCTTTATGGTTTTTAACATGTTCAAAATGATCTCGTAAATATATTTTTGAACAATTTTGGCCCTTTATTAACACGTCTAATGTGAGCTCATAGGTGGGATCCACAGAGAATGATATACACGTAGACCTTACCTAGGGAAAAAAGTTTTTGATAGAACATTGACTCAATTTCAGTCATTTATTAAGTTCAACACAACGTATCACTTTTGGTTTAGGTTTATTTCTAAACAACAACAACAACAACAACAACATCCAGTATATTCCCACATAGTGGGGTCTGGGGAGGGTAGAATGTACACAGTTCATACCACTACATCCGAAGAAGTAGAGAGTCTGTTTCCGATAAAATCAAAATTAGTAAGGACAAAACAAAATTAACTAGTAAGATACTAGCTAAGTAATTAAGTACCACTGAATACCAACTAAATGTGATGAACAATTCTTTTCTGTTAGATTCCAACATAAACACTTTGGGTATACATAAATGAAGTATTAATTGAACACATTTTTTGGACCAAATGTGATGAACAATTCTTTTCTGTTAGATTCCAACATAAACACTTTGGGTATACATAAATGAAGTATTAATTGAACACATTTTTTGGACCAAATGTGATGAACAATTCTTTTTTATTAGATTCCAAAATAAACACTTGGTATACATAAATGAACTATTAATTGAACACATTTTTTGGACCAAATGTGATGAACAATTCTTTTCTATTAGATTCCAACATAAACACTTTGGGTATACATAAATGAAGTATTTATTGAACACATTTTTGGACAGTTGATCCAAAAGTATACAAATTTGGTGATACAATAATCTTGATTTTGATTGTGCTCATCATCTACAAGAAACGGTTGATATATTTTTGTAAGATTTGATTAACAAGAATCCTGTAAGCTTTCTCAGTTGGATGAAAACTATCCCAAAATAAATATTTTGTATCATCTTCACATGTTTTAGTGTATTTGTTGCATAATATTGTCACCTCTATTATTCCTGTGCCACAACACCCTCTCTCAACTTCTTCAAATCCTACAACAAATCCACAATCACAAAATTGATTAAACAAGAAATCAAGAAAAAGTGATCTGACAGTATAAAATTTCTTTTTAAGTGTTGATACATGTAAATAAGGGTGGACAAAGTAGCCCGTTAAAATATATCCGCCCAACCCGTCCAAATTTATTAGTAGTTCATTTCATTTTGCGTCGCCCAATTCAACAATTTAAAAATTAGCCTAATATAAAGTCCAAATTGCCCATGAGAAATATTGTCAAAGTATTTTTCCATTTGTTCATTTGATATGTTATATGTAGCCATTATAAAGAGAAAGAAAATGTCGTATAAGGTACTTCAACAAATAATAAGAAAACAAACCAAAAAAGTAAAACTTAATATGAATTTGGTAGAAAATTGGGTTGTGATCGGATCGATCGCTCAGCTCATTTTAACTTATAGATAATTTCAGTCCGAGTAATTTTTGGGTGAATCACCGACTCAATTTATTTTGATCCGTCTAAATTTAGCCAACTCATCACACCCTTAGCTTGTATATAAAATAACTCAATAATCTACCCATTTTTTTCAACCCAATTCAAATTCAACCCAACCTGCCAATTTGACGTCCAGTATATATGAGTCATAAATTTATAGAAGGATTAGTATATAGTACCATATTTTTTGGGGTTGACAATGATATCAATAATAGGATTATAGATATCTACGAGCACAAGCTTGGATTGGGCCAACTTTTTTGATAATGTATCAAAGCCCACTGAGAATTTTGAGTTGGCCAATTGGGCTGCATCGTTGTATTCCTTAACACATCCTCTAGTAAGCCCACCAGCTAGTGTTCTCTGTGATGGCAAACACCCTATTGGTGGTATTCCAAAAATCCCAAAATTTCTTGCTCCCAAGTTGTACAATTCCTTCAAGAAGTACAAAACAATTGACTTACTATAAACATTAGTGCAAATCAACGTTTTTAATAATTGGTAGTAATAAAGAACTATCTATTCCTCTACATATATACGAAATTCATTCTTTATGCCGGTTTAATCATTTGGTATCTGAAACTCATTGATTCGACTGATTCATTTACAAGACTTAGAAAAGTCAACTACAAAGGTTTCCTTATCAAACTGTAGTTCATTTTTCAAAGTTCAATCTGAGACTTCTAACTAAAAATGAAGGAACTTTTAACGTTATATCACATTCCGTGGCGAATTCTTTCATTTTGAAAGAACAATCTTAAGAGTTCATTCAATATGCCAATACATACTTGGTTTAATTATACATAATTGCCTAGGCCAAACAAGTTATTAAGACCAAAAAGAAAATAAGATTTAATCAACCAAATGATATTGGAGGATCAACATTGAGAACTCATCATAGAAAATCCAAATTCTTCAGGCATACCACTGATAACAAAAAATGAAAATATAACACACATAATTATAAAGGTATATACTAACTTGGATAAATTCAGAAGCTTTGGCCACCATGAGATCAGTATATGAATTAAGATCCTTCTTTAGTCTAATTCCAGCAGTGAAATATGTATTAGCAAGATCATCACTTCCAGCAACCACCAAAAAAAGGCTATTTGTTATAATATATTTGGCTTCTTCTTCCCCAACTAATCCTTCAAGCTTCCCAATATACTCTTTGAACTGATTTACTTGTCCTGATAGGGGGATGGCTGCCTGATTTATAACATAAACAACAAATGAAACAAAAAGTAGGGAGTAAAGATTAGTTTTTCTTCTTCTTTTTTTTGCTCTCTTTATGTGTGATAAAAGTGGTTAGTGTTGTAAAGTATGGCTATATTTTTAATAGAGTAAAGCATATAGTACTCCTGAATTATGATCAAATTTGCTACGACTTATTCGAACTTTACGGGGATTCTATTACCTCCGAACTCAATTTTAGCATATTTTTGTCGACCTTTTTAGGTGATGTGACATCGATCTTTTGTCAACCTTTGCAGCTGATGTGACACCTTTGACGTGCGCCTCATATTATGTAATAAAGGTGTCACATCAGCATAAAAGGATGATAAAAATACGCTAAAATTGAGTTCGGAGCTAATAGAACCCCTGTGAAGTTGGAATGTGTTGTAGCAACTTTGGCCATAATTCGTAGGTACTGGATGCTTATCTCTTTTTAGTATGTTACAAAATGACTATTGTCTAAACTTTGAATTAATTTAAATTAAACATTATTTTATATGATATCTAATGATAAGATTTTATAGAGCCATACAAATATATTAATCATCGTATTTAAGATCACAAGTTTCAAAGTTACCGCGAGGGAAGATGTTAGAGGATCAAATCCACAACCACCAGATGCAAAGCTTACTCCAGTTTTGAAATCTTCACTATTCACATTTGTATCCAAGTAAGCTGGCACAAGCTCTTTTAACCCCAATTCCTCAACTGAAAATGGTGGACAAACATGGATTAATCATTTTTAAAATTTTATGTTATTTTTATACCTTCATGATTAGAGGTGAAACAGATATTACTATCCGAGCAACTCTCTCTCTCTCGTTATATTTTTTTAATTACTTTCTGAAATTTTATTTTTATATTAAAGAAATCTCTTTGCATTAATTCACTTGACAAGGTGACATCAGAGAAATGAGATTGTTTGCCACAGTTTTGACTTTGCCCCATTTGTACTTATGGCCATAAGGTAACCAACGCGTCTAAAAAGTGTATTTAAAATCTGATCGTACGGTTGGAAAATTGTTATCTCTAAATAATTAATTTCGGAATTTATAATTATTTTGAAATTATTTATGATAATTTATTCCATCATGCATGTGGAATAATTTATCCTAGCACTATGGTATAAATGATTGGATAAATTATCTCGATATTGACTAATACCTCCAACCAAATATGAAATAAAATAATTCTTCATTTTATCCGAAACTACTTATTCCTTATACCTCACAAAAAACTTTAAGTGCTTGAAAGCTGAGACCTTCCATTCATATTTACTTATTCATATTTAATTTGATACAATCTTAGTAATAAATAAAATAATAATTTAACCATATCACCTCTATTAATTATAGTCATATAAATATTGGACAGTGAATAGTAATATTTAATAATAATGTAAACTAGGCAAAAAAAAGATAAATTATCGTTTAATTTTCAAATTGAATGAGTAAAGATGAACGGAGAAAGTAACTACTGAGAAGATTAGACAATTATTAATCTGAATTTTCAGATCATTAAGGTAAGTTGTCTTAATAATTTTACGTAAATAACATATATATATATAAAATTCTTATATCATGTATAATAAATAGAATAACTCTCGATATAACTGTAAAAGCAAGATATATATTTACCTATCAAATCCGGCGGCGTCTTGCCGTTGCCAAATCTTCCAGTGGGCATTCCACCATTGAAGTCTTTACCATAAGGTGGAAAATTACACTTTGCTATAGTTGGTATATAATTATTATTTCCTTGATCAACAATTGAATCTCCAAATGCAAATACTGCTTTTAAAACCACATTCTTTGGTAACTGCACTTTCCCTTCACAGCTTATAATATAATTGATAGTAGTAAACATTAACATAAAATAAAGAAAGTAGTATAATGTAACCATTATTTCGTTGCAGAAATTTATTTAGGCACTTTCCTTTCAAGAATGGAAACAAAGAGAGAACTTTTGAGTATAGTTTTAGTTGGGGTTTTGTTCATTTTTATAGAGGCTGCTAATGAGTGCTAAGAAAATATGTCTTATAGTACTATCATGTCACTCAAAAGATCTAATTGTTCATTTTCTTATTATGTATTTCATCTCAATTGACACAATATTTTTCTTTCTTTTTTTTTAAATGAAGACTTCTGAAAAAATGCAATTGTTGGGTTCAAAATCGAGAGGACGACGTGGAAAACTTAAAGTTTGCAAATCATAGAGATGATAAAGAAAAACATAATACTAAAAAGATATTATTGATATGGTTGGTCAAACGATACCTACATTTAAAACTAATATTAAAAAAACATAAAATCTATTAAGAGAAAATCTCCCCCTAAACAAGACTCATAAACGACAACATTGTGGATGTTATTATGTTATGACTTGAACAGAGATGTTCTATTTATAGAGCTACAAAACCAATAAATCTAATAGAAATATAATAAGAAAGAGATCTTTTCCTACTAGAAAACTTATTCCACTAAAAGATCCTTTCCGAAGTAAAACACAATTATTGATAGAATTCAAGTGAGGTAGAAAATTCATGACAAATCCTAACAACAATTAGGTTTAGAAAACACAATTATTATAGAATTCAAGTGAGGTAGAAAATTTAGGACAAATCCTAACAACAATTAGGTAAAGTTGCGTATAATAAATCCTTATAGTTTGATCTTTCTCAGACCTCGTGCATAGCGGATGCTTTAGTGCAAGTCTTTTGAAATTTATTGTTTAAAACAAATCCTAGACATCCGTGTGATTGTAACATTCTTTTTTAGAATGAATTAAAAAGAAAAGTATGCAACATAAATTGAGATAGAAAAAATAAAATGGTTTACCTATTATATAGTACTTAAGATAAGACTCAAGTTCAAAAAGATGAAAATGACATGAGAGTAACAATATTTAAATTATGGAGATTTCGCGGTCGTTTGGTGTGAGATATAAGTAATTTAAAGAATAAGTAATTTTGGAATAAAATATAAAAATCAATTTATTCTATGTTTGGTTGGAGGGATTAATCAATGATGAGATAATTTATCCCACCATTTAATTACACCATAATGATGGAATAACTTATCTCATATACATGGTGGAATAAGTTATTTCGGGATAACTAATCTCGGTATTAATTATTCTGGAAGAACAATTTTAGAGTAACCAAATGGTGATTGATAAGTGACGAGAAATTACTTTTGGTTGACGATATTATCAAATAATGCAAAGAGACAAGTATCACTGTCAATGGCTCATTCGTGGACCCTCTGACAAATTTTTTCAGACACAATATATAGAAAAATATTTTAATTTGATTCAAAATAATTTTTAAACGGTATATCATCAAAACACCCCGATTTATTTAAAAATTTATAAAATGATTATTAAAACATTTTCAAAATTTATATAACACGTTATTGTTGGATGTCCACTGGACACATTAATTTGTGGACAGGTACGACAGAGTTTTAACAGGTGAAAATTGAAAAAGTTTTCTTTTGGTATGCAGTCACTTCATGATCTTTATGTTGAAGTTTTAAAACTTAATCTTATAGACACGTAAATAAACCAATAATGCACACCTACTTATTAATTATAGGTATACAAGTATTCTTTTTGGAGTTTCTAAATACTTTTCACATTTTTTTAAAAATCAGAAGTACTATTTACCAACTGTTTTCTTAAATTGAGGTAAAAAAAAAAAATGATATTTCAATGTTGCATTTCTTTTTTACCTTTTTTTATAAACAGACTCAACGTAATTAAAAACCTAGAACAACTCTACGAATTTATTGAAAGATTCTAAGCAAACCTAATACGACTAGAAACGAATAATAGAATTTAGTTGTAGATAAATTTTATGGCTAAACAATATTTGTCAATCCTATATATCAGTGAATTAGCGACGAAATTTTGTTAGCTACGAGTCTTTTTTCTTTTTTAAGAGAGGCCTATAATCAGCGGCGGACCTATGGTATATATTATGGGTGCTGAAGCACCCACTGCTTTTTTGATAAAACATTATTATTTATGTATAAAATATAGCAATCATTTAAATATATTGATTGGGCACCACTCTATGCAGCACTTTTTAAACTAAAAATAATTGATTATCCATGATATAAAATTTCTAACTGTTCTTAATTATTGTGAGAAATAAATATGAGCACAGATAGCAGACTAAGAATTGATTGGAACAATCTAGTTGTTATCAAAAATATTACCAATCAACCATATTTTTATCCCTTTCCTAATTCTTCTCTTTCTTTTTATCCCTTTCCTAATTCTTCTCTTTCTTTTTACCCCTTTCCTAATTCTTCTCTTTCTTTCTCTTGAGGGAAAATAAAACTTTTGTAGTAAGATGGAAATCCTTCCAAAATTATGACATTTTACCATTTGATTCATACATTTAATAATGGTAGCTGGAGTTAGTTGGTGTGACATTTACATGAAATATGCTATAAATACTAATATTTAATTAAGCAACTACAGATACCGTACTGTTGTACGAAGATTATTACTACTAGTTAGTAGTACTTCTTTTTCAAGTAATACTTACTATAAGCACTTCAAGCAAAAAATGAAATAAATGACAATTTCATACCTGTTTTTTACTCCCTTCGTCTCATTTTACTCGTCCCAATTTGACATTGCACATTGATTAAGAAAGACAATTAATAATATGGCTACTTTACCATAATATTCTTATTAAATGACGTTTACATTTTAATTTAGAGAAAAAACAATTAATACCAAGGGTAAAAAAAGGAAAAAGAAAATTGTCTTATCTTGATTAATGAAAAATGACAAGTAAAATGGGAAATTAAATTAGAAAATTGAGACGAGTAAAATAGGACGGAGGGAGTATTTGTTTTCATGTATTGACCATTTTATTTTGATGTGTATAATTTAAACTCTAAAGGTTACAATAATGTACGTGGCCTTCATATTTTGTGACAGCTGTGTTTAGAAAAAATAGTCAATTTTAAGCTTATTAAATGTCATTAAGAAATGATGTCTAAATCGAATTAGCTGTTAGTTGAACTATATTCATTGATTGGGCTAACCAAATAGGTTTAACATTCAAGTTTAAGATGTGATTTGTCAATAATGGCACTAGACCAATAATTGTCTTCTTTTTAATTTCATTTTGAGATAAAAAAAAAAGCTCCCCCCAATAGCTTTGAAGAAAATGATGTTTGTAATTTCGAAACATGTATTATTAGCCTTCTGCTTTTCATATCTTTAATAATTTGTGCATGAGCTCAAATAAATGTATATCTACTCAACCTAGCTATGGTGCCCAAATAAATGCACTCTGCCAAATAGGGTTAAGTTCATAAATGATTGGCTGGTTTTGATAATTTGTTCCTCGTCAGAAAAAAGTCTTACAAAAATAACTTCATGAGGGGTGATCTTGATTCTTTGGCCTCGATTAATAAATCATATTCATAAAATAGTGTTTTAACTCTTGTCCAAAAGATATACATTCATGACATTTGAAGACAATGAACCTGCACAATCGATAGTTCTATCTTATAAACAAAAATTAGAACTTAGATATGTTGTACATAAGGTAGACATTCTAACTCTTACCCATACAAGAGACAGGCGTTCAAAGTATTGCAAGACAATGAACATGCATAATTGACCAGAAGATTTAATTTGTTGTCTAAGCAAAAGTTAGAACATAGCTTTAATAATATCACGTTCATGACATTTTAAGAGAGTTAACACACTCTATTGATTACAAGTTCTGCCTTATATATAGACAAACGTTAAAACTTATTTAATGGGGATAAAAATTCAAAACCACACACTTGAGGATAAAAATTTAAGAGCAATATTTGGGAACAAAAATTTAAGACCGGACAGTTTGAGTACATTAGCCATAATTTCGTAGACCAAATGACCCAAATCCATTTGTGCCTTTGCCTCTTCTTCCTTGATATACCTCGAGCTTAATCATACCACACTATATTAAAAGTTAAAAATGCGAAGGGTGTTAAGAAATATTATTTAAACTTTTTATCATTAAAAGTCTTCATAATAAGCAAAATTATTTTTTTACGTTTTTCCTCAATTTATTTTTTAATTATTTTCATAATCTTGTCTCCTAAAATATATGAAATCGTGATTAAAATATATGATAAGACTTTTTCTTAAATTTGGAGTGATAAAAATATATAGTAAAAAGTAACTAAAAACATTATGGTGTAAAATGAATAAGGATTCCTAAAGACATTTAAAAGAACATTTATATTTTTTCAAATATTAGAAGAATAGTATGTGTAGTTAGTATAGTTTAAGAATCACTTAGATTAGGATTTTTTTATCAATTAATTTACGTGCAATGGGCTACTAATTTTTGTAGCTTTAATAATATCACTTAGATTAGGATTCTTTTATCAATTAATTAATATTACTCATGGTGCTTGTCTTTTTTAATTTGGGTTTGCACCATTTTTTAAAAATTGTCTCAGGATGAATGATAGGTTTACGTTTTTTATTAGTTGAAATTTTAATTTGATAGTGTCTAATGTCTGGGGTAGAAGAGATAAATTCTCGTGTAATTTAAAGTAAATTTTCTAAATTTTTAGTTTATTCTTTAAACTTATAATAATAAATAATCGTGCATTCTTGATAGACAATTGCTAATTGAGAAACTCTCTTTGTAATTTTTATTTGTAATATCTTATATACAATTACCTATTTCTACTTTTTTTCTTATTTTAGTTTTGGTTTAGATCATCTTCTTGCATTCATTCATTTTTTTTACTTTCTACTTACATTTTTTATTGTTGTATATCTTACCATAATTGTAACAGTTTGTTGTGCTACATATTATTGTTATCTTTAATTTAAATGTAATCAAGATTATTCGTGCAATGCATATACAAATAAAATAATATAATTAAGTAATTAAAAATATGATCTCGAAGTCTGGCGGGGTCTAGCGAAGAAAAATTGACTTATGTAAAATTCACCATTTATCAGTTTTAGTCTAGAGAAGAAAAATTGTTGTTGCTGTATAAAATCGTCTTCCAACTGTCTTATATTTATTTTGCTTTTTTTTTTTTTTTTCTACAGCATCAGGTCAATTTAATTGACAATAAGGTTATTATTTTATTGTCAAGGTGCTTATATCAAACTTGCTATGAATAATTACTTTTTGTTATAAAATCAAGCTAAAAATAACGGCATAAAATGAAACAAGAATTACATTATAAGATAATTTTCTTCTTCCAAGTGTGTCGTCATACCTATCAAGCTAGATTTATACTATTACGTAGAGGTTAAATGAGATTTTTCTGAGAGCTACAATGTTATGTTTTAACGAAAGGAGTTCGAATGAACCTTCTTACATGTGATATTCGATCTAGTCATATGTATATACTTTGTGTTTTTGCAAAGTCTTCTCCTTCCTCCTGAAGAAAAAAAAAGTGAAAACAAAGTCATTTCACTATTGCTTTTAAAAGATCAAGTTACACTACTGATCACTTTGGCAAAAAAATAATTACATCTCTCTATCCAAATATAAATTAGTATATAGTAATATATTTGCTCCCCCTCTACTAAAAAGGTACTACAACAACATAATGCATGTAATTCTATAAGTGTTGTATGAGGAATAAGTAGGGCGTGGTGTGTACGTAATCTTATCCCCTACCTTAGAGACCCTCGATTTAAGTAAAACATATCAAACAAATTAAAAAAATATAATAAAAGATATCAATAATAACAACAAAAAATAATACAATAATCTAGACGACTTAAGTACCCTAATAACGCTAATTAAGAGCCATGCAAAGATATCTTTTCGGTGGATTCCTTTTGAGTTATCAGTTTTAACAACTTAATTCGCACTAAATAGTAATACATGTAATCTTACATAAAAAGTAGGATTGGAGTATATAATTAACCTCAGAGACAGTTTTTCTACCACCCTAATGTTGAGATAAGATATGTGTACGTTCTAATTTTTTCCAGAGTACTTCACCTATGAGATATTGAGTATGTCAGGGGTGGACCTACATATTATTTCAGGATGGTTCGACACCCAATAAACTCGACGCGGAATATGTATAATTACATATAAAATATACAAAAATAGGTATAAAACATATAAATGCACCCACTAAACAAAAGTTAGTTGGGTGCACTGATATTTAAGTTGATCTTAAGCTTCTCCACTAAAGAGACATCCCGGGTTCGAACCTTGTTGAGGTGATTTTTTATTTTTATTCAGCTTTTTAATTTCTTAAGCACCCACAATCCTTAAATCTTAGGTCCGCCACTGGAATATGTTGTTGATGTTGTTATAACCGTGGAAAAGATAGAGTGAGAGAAATGTTCTTGATGAATTAAGAAGAAATTAACTACGTTTTAAAACCAAAAAAAAAGAAAAGAATATACTCAGTGTAATTCTATATGTGCGGTCTAAGGAGGATAGAATGTATGCAGACCTTACCCTAACTTAAAGAGGTACAAAGGTGAACGGTTATTTTTAATAGAACCTCGGCTGAAGGAAAGCATTTAAACGCAGAAGCCATGACAAATACGATTATCAACAAAAGACAAATAAATCCACTAGTATCCATTTTACATCTAACAATACGTAACAGTAAAAGCAAAACGTGTAGTAATTACCGATCAAGTCCGGCGGCGTCTTGCCGTTGAAGAATCTTCCGGTGGGCATTCCACCGTTGAAGTCCTTACCATAAGGTAGAAAATTATACTTTACTACAGTTTCTATATCATTATTACTTCCCTCATCCATAAATCTCCAAATGCAAATACTGCTTTTACAGCCAAATTTTTTGGTACGTAATTGCACTTTCCCTTCACAGCCATTTATAAATAGTATCACAAAAGAAATTAACAAAATAACCATTATGTATTATATTGTGTGTCACACCCCCTTTTCGCTCTCAGGTAGAGGTCAAAGGATTTTTCCAATTAAAGTGACGGTATTGTATAGAGATTATTTTTATTATTTTCAGAGTCGCCACTTGGAATCGAGTTAAGGTGTTCCAAGTCACCTTTTTGAATCCTTAGTCAAAAGAAAATGACTCTTTTATTTTGGTCTGCGAAAACAGAAGACCGGGTAAGGAATTCTGTTGACCGAGGGGAAGGTGTGAGGCACCCCTCGAGTCCCGTGGTTCTAGCACGGTCGTTTTATTGACTTATACTTAACTTAAACTATTTAGAAATATCGTGTTAAGGCCTAAATTTGCTCATTTTTAATATACCTATAATATCTCTATATCTCGTATATTAAATCGGTGAAAAATTAATTTTAAAAATATTTATCAAAGTGCATTATTGCATCCTTGAATTACTTGAAAATATCTCAGAAAGATGCGTGCGCCGCATTCTTAGTTGAGACGAAAATTTTAAATGTGTCAAAAATTTGCCTCGTTTAAGGCATTTGCTTCATATTTCGTAAACTCGAAATAATTTTACATTATCCATTTTTTTTTTCTCTTTATTTTGCAACAAATTTTGAATTATTCCGCAACTCGTCTCGCTCCCTTACAAATGGATTTTTCCTCTCTTTTCAGTTTACCAATTATGATTTATATTTACATATTTTTAAATCTTTTTAAGCTAAAGGGATTAATCTTACTCTTGCGAACAAATTATTAATATATAAACTTAACAAAACTATTTAAAATCCAAATTAACATAATCACGTAACAAAGTTGATTAATAAAACCACTTTTAACAAAATTATCACAATGAAGTTAACAAGAAAAGAAAAGAAAGAAAATAATAATAATAATAATAATAATAATAATAATAATAATAATAATAATTACTTAACAAATGTAAAACTGTTATCCACTTTAAAAAAAGAAAAAAAAAAAACTTTATATTTTTTTTTTTTCACGTTTTTCTCTAAGTTGTTTCTAACTTTGTATGTGCATGGAAACTTTTAGTGTGCATGCACCTAACTATTTTAATCCCTTTTTAATTATACTATAAAATTTTCATAATTCATTAAAAAATAAAAAATAAACAATGACAAAATAATATATTGGCATTTTAAAAAAAAAACGTTATATTTTTTAATCATCTAAGAACTTTAATATTTATAATTAACAAAATGAATCACGAAGAACACTAAGCAAACAAGTCACAACATAACAATTGACAATCACTTACAAACCAACTAAGATTACATTTTATCTTTGATTCAATACAATACAATAAATAAATTACAAATAAAAACATAAAACAATTAAAAAAAAAAAACTTTACATGAATATTAAACTTTACATCTTAAATTACGAAATTATTAAAATAACTTTAATCATTATTTGATTCATAATAAAACTTACAAAATAAATAGAAAGGATCTCAAGTAGAACCTGTGAGATAAGTTAACTTAAGATGAAAATGAAAATGTCGTCACCGAAAAACTTAAACGGGGACCCAAACTCAAAAAACTTTCCATTTTCTTTTTCCCTTTTTTGTTTTTCTCACTATTTTTCTTTGTGTTTTTCTCTCGTATGTTTTTTTTTTTTTTTCCTCTCCCTTTCCTTCTCCCGTGTGCATGTAATATATATTGTGCATGTGTAGTGTTGTGTGAGTTGTAGTGGGAGTGGGTATGTAGTTGTGGAATAGTGGGGGGAGGTTGAGGGAAGTGTGGGGAATGTGGGGGGTTAGGGTAGGTTTTAAGATTTTTTCATTTTTCATTTTTTTTTTAATAACAAAAAATAATTAATAAATAAATAAATAAATAAATAGATAATAGTAACAAATAAAATAATAATAATAATAATAATAATAATAATTAATTGATTTTTATATTTTAAAAAAAATAAATAAAAAAAATACAATAACAATCTAAAAATAGTCAAAATTAAATTATATAATTAAGATAGTACAAAACTATTTTTTTATTTTTTTTAAAAAAAACAGAATAATATCCTAAAATTAAATTCATTTAATTATTTATATTATATTAAAATAAAATAATAGTCAAAATAATGTATGACTAAATATAAATATAAATATTTAGTATCGATGAACAAGTTAAAATTTAGGGAGGATCAAAAATTACGTGTCTACATTTTTGCCCCTCTTTGTGTGAAATCTCGAAGAGTTTTCATACAAAGAAGTAGACAAGATATGATTTTTGACTCTCCAATTATTTGAAAGGTAAGAATAAAAATAAAATAAAAATAAAAAGACAAATATGACCGAGTCCTGTTTTTGGACATCCTACCTATCCCGGGTTACAACGGAATCAGGTCATGAGTAGTTCAAAAGGTATTTTGGTGAGAGAAAAAGTGAAAGTCGAGTGAGATTCCGTCGAGTTTCCGGTTGACAACTTCTGCTTTTACATTCAACTGACTAATAAAAATCAAAAATGGAAAAATACAAGTGAAAATTGTAATCTCTTGATTCAAATCTTCTTGACTTGAACTTGAAAATTTACCCTATTCTTCAGGCGGGCTCCTGAACTTTCTTTTTCTTCACCCTGTTCTTCAGGCGGGCTCCTGGATTTATAATTTCTTCACCCTGTTCTTCAGGCGGGCTCCTGAACTTTCTTTTTCTTCACCCTGTTCTTCAGGTGGGCTCCTGGACTTACAATTCTTCACCCTGTTCTTCAGGCGGGCTCCTGACTTGCAACTTTTTCACCCTGTTCTTCAAGCGGGCTCCTGACTTGCAACTTTTTCACCCTGTTCTTCAGGCGGGCTTCTAGACTTACAATTCTTCACCCTGTTCTTCAGGCGGGCTCCTGACTTGCAACTTTTTCACCCTGTTCTTCAGGCGGGCTCCTGACTTGCAATTTTTTCACCCTATTCTTCAGGCGGGTTCCTGAACTCAAAGCAAATAGTGAAACAGAAAAATAACATCCTATTCTTCAAGAGGGTTCTGTATATAAAATAAATTCCCATTCTTTAGGGGGGTCTTGAGCATAAAAATAAATTTTCATTCTTCAGGAGAGTCCTGAGCATCAAATAAATTCTCATTATTCAGGAGGGTCCTGAGCATAAAATAGATTCCCATTATTCAGGAGGGTCCTGAGCATAAAATAGATTCCCATTCTTCAGGAGGGTCCTGAGCATAAAACAGATTCCCATTCTTCAAGAGGGTCCTGTGCATAAAATAAATTCCCATTTTTTAGGAGGGTCCTGAGCATAAAAATAAATTCTCATTCTTCAGGAGGGTCCTGAGCATAAAATAAATTCCCATTCTTCAGGAGGGTCCTGAGCATAAAATAAATTCCCATTCTTCAGGAGGGTCCTGAGCATAAAATAAATTCCCATTCTTTAGGAGGGTCCTGAGCATAAAATAAATTCTCATTATTCAGGAGGGTCCTGAGCATAAAATAAATTCCATATAACACACATAAAATTTTACCCCAGTTTGTACTGAAAAAATTTATGTGTCACTGGATCTTAATATATCTCGCAAAGAATAAAGTTTATCATGACCGAGATCCAGTATCGGATGTTGTAATCGTGCTTCTTGCATTGAATGAAGTGTCAAAATTGCATCCTTTAGCTGAAAACATTATTTCATCTCTGTTCCAAACAAAGAAAAATTGTGTGTTTTAAAACATGTGGTGGTTAGTTTGTGGCATTTGGCTTTTGAAGTGGCCGCTCTCGCACTTGCCATGCTCGACTCCTTTCCAATCCATGATAATCTTCTTTGAATTGTCATATTTCTAAATCAGAATTCTGACTACTGAGATCCTCGACTCAAATCATATTTCTTACTTTTACTTTGAAATGTTGTCTCTGTAGATCGACCCTTTGTCTTGCTTTGTACCCTTAAAGGAGTTGGTAGCGAGTTTGAAATCTTTTCTGACTCGACCTGATGTGAATTTGACTCAAAAGACAACAAAGATTTTTGTTTGATGACAAAGACACAACAATCAAAAATAAAAATAAAACAAAATAAAAAGACAATAGATATCTCTTTTTCAAAACAAAGAGAAAACTTATCTGAATGTGGAAGTCGATTCTGGTGATTATGACATGCATTTTGAATAAAACAACCAGATCTACCCACACCAATCATTACAACTTTTGTCCACATATTGAGCTTTAAATTAAGCCAATCTTGAATTTGTTCCTTCTTGATAACAATCTTTCTTAAACTAGTGGCATCTCAATGGGTTTTGCCAACGAGTCTATCTCTTTTTATTCCTGCCTTAGCTCGCAGTCGTCTTACGGTGCCCGAAAGGGTTTTCACCAATAAAACTCTCTCATTTTTATTTTTTCATCACTTTTTTTTTATTTAATAAACATCCAAAATATGAAATATCATGCACTCATAATATGTTTAGCCTTGACATTCTCAAAGATTAATCCGAAGGTCTTTCTTTGGTTGTAACTTGGCTTTTGGATAGGGTTAGAAAGAAAGGTAGGCATGAGTCTCAAAGAATTTATAACATTGGGTGAAACATACAACTTTTGGAATCTATCTTTTTAAGAAAATAAATTTTGCCCCAGTTTCATTTCATTCTGGGTAATTTAAATTTTCTTCTGGTTAGACCGAACCCCGGAGCAGGGCTGCCTACGTATCTTGTCATAGCAAGAATCAGGTCAAACGTAGTTCATGAAACATCATTCTTTTTTTCGATTTTGAATTTTTGACTGATATGATTTTTTTTTATTTTTTTTTAACACATCTTTTATTTTGATTCCAAAAGAGGGGTTCGAAGAAAAATAAAGGCTCAAAGGGGTAAGCAAAGGTTTATATATTATTCAGATAGTAGAACAAAATGTCTTCATCATTTCAATCTTTAAAAATATAAGTACAAAACATACATAACATAATTGTACATGAATATCATACATAATATCTTTTAACTGCATCAGCATTGACCGATTTTCCTTCCATTTTTCCTTCTACATCAGTCAGATATAACGCGCCATTAGGTAACACTTTCTTTACTATGAATGGCACATGCCAATTAGGAGAAAATTTGCCTTTGGCCTCAATCTGATGAGGAAGGATGTGTCTTAGTACTAATTGACCAACTTCAAAATGTCTGTGGCGCACCTTTTTATTATATGCTCGTGCCATTCTCTTCTGATATAGTTGTCCGTGACATACTGACGCCAATCTTTTTTCATCAATCAAGCTTAATTGCTCCAAACGAGTCTTGACCCATTGGTCTTCATCAATTTCAGCTTCCACAACTACTCGAAGAGAAGGAATCTCAATCTCCGCAGGTATAACTGCTTCAGTTCCATACACTAACAAGTAAGGAGTTGCACCAATTGAAGTCCGAACTGTAGTACGATAACCCAACAAAGAAAAAGGTAACTTTTCATGCCATTGTCGGGAACCTTGCACCATCTTACGGAGTATTTTCTTTAAATTCTTATTGGCAGCTTCTACAGCTCCATTCGCCTTTGGACGATAAGGAGTTGAATTTCGATGCATAATCTTAAATTGCTGGCACACTTCTTGCATCAGATGGCTATTGAGATTCGCAGCATTATCCGTGACAATTATCTTTGGAATGCCGAAATGACAGATGATGTTGGAATGAATAAAATCAACCACAGCTTTCTTGGTCACTGACTTGAAAGTCGCTGCTTCTACCCATTTTGTGAAATAATCAATGGCTACCAAGATGAACCTATGTCCATTCGAGGCTTTTGGTTCAATTGGTCCAATTACGTCCATTCCCCAAGCCATAAAAGGCCATGGAGCAGTCATTGTATGCAACTCGGATGGAGGGGAATGTATCAAGTCTCCATGTACCTGGCATTTATGACATTTACGAACGAAATTGATGGAATCTCGCTCCATGGTGAGCCAATAATAACTGGCTCGGAGTATTTTCTTTGCCAAAATATATCCACTCATGTGTGGTCCACAAATCCCAGAATGTACTTCAGCCATGATTTTTGAAGCTTCTTTAGCATTTACACACCTCAAAAGTCCCAAATCAGGAGTCCTTTTATACAAGATTCCTCCACTTAAGAAAAATCCACTAGACAAACGTCGAATGGTTCTCTTTTGATTACCATCAGCATGTACAGGATACTTTCCAGTCTGAATATATTCTTTGATATCATAGAACCAAGGCTCCCCATCAAATTCTTCTTCAACCACATTACAATATGCATGTCGATCATGAATCTGTATATGCAAAGGGTCAATATAAGTTTTATCGGGATATTGAAGCATCGAAGATAATGTCGCCAGAGCATCAACAATCTCATTATGAGCTCTGGGAATGTGTTTGAACTTTACTAATACAAATCGTTGACAAAGATCTTGCAAACAACTTCTATATGGTAGGAGTTTCGAATCACGAGTCTCCCAATCTCCTTGGATTTGGTGGACTAATAAATCTGAATCTCCTAATACCAACAATTCTTGGACCCCCATGTCAATGGCTAATCTCAAACCTAGAATGCAAGCTTCGTATTCTGCCATATTATTGGTACAGTAGAATCGAAGTTGGGCTGTTATGGGATAATATTATCCTGATTCAGAAATAAGAACCGCTCCTATCCCCACTCCTTTTATATTAGCAGCTCTATCAAAGAACAACTTCCAGCCTGAATGACAAGCTTCTGAAACCAACTCATCGTCATACAATACCTCTTCATCTGGAAAATAAGTCTTCAATGGCTCATACTCCTCATCAATAGGATTTTCAGCCAAATGATCCGCCAAGGCTTGAGCTTTCATTGCAGTTCGTGTCACATAAACAATATCAAACTCTGTAAGCAACATCTGCCATTTCGCGAGTCTGCCTGTGGGCATAGGCTTCTGAAAGATGTACTTTAAAGGATCCATACGAGATATGAGGTAAGTAGTATAAGATGACAAGTAATGTTTCAGCTTTTGGGCTACCCAAGTTAAGGCGCAGCACGTTTTCTCAAGAAGAGTGTACTTAGCCTCATAAGTGGTAAACTTTTTGCTGAGGTAGTAGATGGCTTGTTCTTTTCTTCCAGTGACATCATGTTGACCCAATACACAGCCAAAAGAATTATCTAAAACAGACATGTACAATATCAAAGGTCGGCCTAGCTCTGGAGGAACCAAAATAGGCGGATTCGACAAGTGTCTCTTAATTCTGTCAAATGCCTCTTGACATTCTTCAGTCCATTCAACTTTAACATTCTTCTTCAACAACTTGAATATTGGCTCACAAGTTGTCGTAAGCTGAGCAATGAATCTACTGATATAATTCAACCTTCCAAGTAAACTCATCACCTCCGTTTTATTTTTTGGTGGAGGTAAATCTTGGATAGCTTTTATTTTTGAAGGATCTAACTCAATGCCACGTCGACTGACTATAAAACCCAAAAGTTTCCCTGACGGAACTCCAAATACACATTTTGCTGGATTAAGTTTGAGATCATACCTCCGAAGCCTTTCAAAGAATTTTATCAAATCTTTGATATGATCAGATTGCTCTCTCGACTTAATGATCACATCATCCACATAAACTTCAATCTCTTTGTGCATCATGTCATGAAACATTGTGGTCATTGCCCTCATGTAAGTTGCCCCAGCATTCTTTAATCCAAAAGGCATAACTCTATAACAATATGTTCCCCATGGAGTAATAAATGATGTCTTTTCCGCATCTTCTGGATCCATAATGATCTGGTGATACCCCGCATAACAATCCACAAAAGAAGCAAGATCATGTTTGGCACAATTGTCCAATAAAATATGAATATTGGGAAGTGGAAAATTATCTTTCGGACTTGCTTTGTTTAAATCGCGATAATCAACACACATCCGAACTTTGCCGTCCTTCTTTGGAACAGGGACAATATTTGCCAACCAAATAGGGTACTGGGCCACTCGAATGACTTTAGCCTCAAGTTGCTTCGTGATTTCTTCTTTAATTCTTACACTCATGTCAGTTTTGAATTTTCTTAACTTTTGCTTGACAGGAGGAAAAGCAGGATCAATTGGCAACTTGTGAACTACCAAATCAGTGCTTAAACCGGGCATATCATCATAAGACCACGCAAAGATGTCTTTATACTCATGCAAAGCTTCAATTATAGCTTTCTTTTGTTGTGGTTGAACATGTACACTTATCTTAGTCTCCCTAATATTTTCAAGATCTCCTAAATTGATCGCTTCAGTTTCTTCCAAATTGGGATTTGTCTTATTCTCAAAATGTTTGAAATCTTTGTTTATATCCTCAAATGCTTCCTCTTCATTGCATTCAACCTCCTTATTCATTATTTCAAAATTAGATTAGTTTTTTAACTCTGGTGAACAATTCTTCATGCATGTCATATCATTAGAATCGGCATAGAAAGAACTGTATGACAGAAAATAAATAAAAATCAGACTTAAAATAAAACAAAGGGAAACTGCGCTTAATTAGAAACATAGATAGAAAGGTTTCAACCTAACATAAAAGTTCTGAATTATAATCCTAGAATAATTTAAATTACAGAAGTAAAAACAAACAAACTACTAAGACTGTAAGAAAATAAACAAACTACTAAGACTGTAAGAAAACAAACAAACTACCAAGACTCTTTTATAATAGGGAGAGGAGTGGCCTCCCAATTGTTAAGCTGGACATCAAGGCCGACAAACTGCACATCTGCATTACTGGTACCTTCCCCAATTTTAACCATATCTGCTTCAATGAACATATTCTGAAAAAGGTCAATCAACTCTGTATCATCATCATTCATTGATTTTGCATCAGGTAACTTGGAGGATCCAACAACACTGAATTTGATGAAAGACTCATAAAGTGGCGGTATAGGCTTGGCAAGTGACCACGACTCTTTCTTATGCTTTTTAGCCTTCTTTATATCTTCAGCAGTAGGCTCGTATCCCAGACCAAACGTACCAAAGTTCTCATAGAGGTTTACCGGATGAACTATGCCTTGCAAAAACATCCCTAGACCTTTTCCTGGTTCAAAACCATGCTTCAACATTTCATTCACTACCATAACAGATGCAGAGGACAATTGTGGTCTTGCGATGAGATTCCCCTAGAGGATATGCTCAACAGCCACTACCTCAGAAGCTTGATGAATTAACACATTGCCAGCATTTGTTTCGATGGAAGAAACAGAGTAGTCTTTATACATTGATAAGTCTCCTTCACCATGAACTACTATCTCTTGCCTGTCATATTCGAATTTGACCACTTGATGCAACGTTGATGCGACTGCTTTAGCCCTATGAATCCATGGCCTTCCCAATAACATATTATATGAAGCATCAAGGTTCAGTACTTGAAAATCCATAGCAAAATCCACAGGCCCAATTGTCAATATGAGCTCTATTTCACCAATGGCATCAGATTTTGATCCATCAAAACCTTTGACACACACATTGTTAGGTCGGATTCTTTCCACATTAACATTCAACTTTTGTAAAGTTGACATAGGATAAATGTTAGCGCCTGATCCTCCATCAATTAACACTCGAGTGATGATGGAATGTTCGCATTTCACAGAAATGTACAGACCTTTGTTATGCTCCGTACCTTCTATAGGCAGTTCATCGTCTGAAAAAGCAATTTTATTTGCTTCAACGATCCTTCCAACAACTTTTTCCAGCTGATTTACTCTAATCTCACTAGGAACACATGCTTCATTAAGAATCTTCATTACAGCCTTGTGGTGTTCCTCTGAATGTATCAATAAAGACAACAAAAAAATCTGTGCTGGTGTCTTCTTCAACTGTTCTATAACAGAATATTCTGGCAATTTCATTTTCTTTAAGAATTCTTCAGCTTCTTCATCAGTGACAGGCTTCTTGACTGTCATTTGTTCTTTACCGCCTTGTTTATTCTTTCTTAACTCTACGGGAACATAACATCTTCCAGATCGAGTTAATCCCCCTACTTCATCTACATCTTCAATCATTTTTTTCCCCTTGTGCATCACCACAACGCGATTATAATTCCAAGGGACTGCCTTGTTATCAACCATAGGCAGCTGTGACACTGGTTTAATAACAATAGGAACTACAGGAGCTCCTTTTATGATTAAAAGAGGCTTATTGGATCTTCCAGGAATAATGAGTTTCGGCTTTATTTGACTTGACCCAATATTTTCTGAAATCTCTTTCCTCATCGCCAAGGGATCATTCGATGATTCGGGTTTTGCTATCAACACCTCTGCTTCTGCAGGTTTTTCTTTCGTTAAATCTACAGCATTTGTTGATTTTTCCGAATCAGTTTTAATTTTAATGATTGGTTTAAAGGGAATCGTAGTGTCTTCACCACTGAGTATCACATCGAGCATGTTTGTTTCATTATGATCTGACAGTGGATTTTGATTGACATTTGGAGCGCCTGGACTTTCTACCATAATCTGTTGGGTATTAATCAACTCTTGAATGGCTCTTTTCAGATACCAACATTTCTCTGTGTCGTGCCCTGGGGCATCAGAACAGTATTCACATCTTCTAGAATAGTCCAAATTCTTCGGAGGAGGATTCAGGATCCTTCTCTCAATTGGATTTAGAACATTCATTTTTCTCAGTCTATGAAATAAACCGGTGTAAGATATTCCAATAGGAGTGAAATTATCTTTTACCATGTTATCCCTTTTGAATTCTGCTCTAGGCCGAAAATTAGACCTCGGAGGACCTCTTTGAACTTGCGGGGCCATTGGATGATTTTGGATTGCTGGTGTACGCCATTGCGGGTAAGAAGGACCTCGAGCATATGATTGTGTATTGTAAATAGGATATTGGGGAGATGGAACAAAATATAATGGATTCTGCTCGTATGGTTGACGCGCACCTCTCCAATTTTGTCATGGACCTGCCATGACAGTTGCTACATCCTCTTTTCTTTTCTTTCCCCCAAAACTTCCTGTACCACTTTGAATTGCCTGTGTTGTTGCTTTCAAGGCGGCCTAGCTGATGATCTTTCCTGATTTGATTCTGTTTTCTACCATCTCTCCAACTTTGATAACTTCTGCAAATGTGCTTCCGATAGTAGAAAGCAAATGATGAAAATAATCAGGTTCTTGTGTTTGCAGAAAAATATCAATCATTTCAGATTCTTTTATCGATGGTCTAACTCTTGAAGCCTGCTCTCTCCATCTGACGGCATATTCTCGAAAACTTTCAGTCATCTTTTTTCGCATGTTGGCAAGTGTAGTGCGATCTGGAACTATCTCAATGTTATACTGAAATTGTTGAACGAAATCTCGAGCCATGTCGTCCCACACGTGCCAACGGAAAATGTCTTGGTCAATGAACCATTCAGAAGCTATCCCTGTAAGGCTTTCTCCAAAGTACGCCATCAATAATTCTTCTTTTCCTCCTGCTCCCCTTAATTGATTGCAAAACTTTTTCAAATGAGCTACAGGATCGCCGTGTCCTTCATATTTGTCAAATTTTGGCATTTTGAACCCTATCGGTAAATGGACATCAGGAAACATACATAAATCCTTGTACGAAATACTTTTTGGTCCACCTACTCCTTGCATGTTTCTCATACTTTGTTCCAGGCTTCTAACTTTTCTAGCCATCTCCTCTTGTTCCTCATTCTTAGCAATCTTCTCAATCACGATAGGAGTATCTCGTTGATGAACATGATAATGTGGATTTTGTGACTTAAAAGTCATTTCAGGAGGATATAACATATCATGATTTGGTTTTCCCATATCTTTTGGTATGGTCGGTTGAACACCCACAGTAGCTGGCGCAACAGAAGTAAAGAGTGGGTTATTTGCAACCGATGGATTTGGTGGGTGCACGGTAGAAGTACCAGCAACTCCAGACATATTAGCAAATGGGCCAAATCCTGGTGGGTAAAATGGATCACTAGTTTGAGCTGGGTCAGAATTTGGATCATTCGAAGTTGAAAGTCTGGGGATTGAAGAAGAGGGGCTTGTCCATTCAACCAAGCTTGGTACATCTCCGCCATTTGTTGTTTTAATGCCTTTATTTCTTCCATTGATGTTACTTTCTGCGAAATCAACTGATTCTGCTCTTCTTCACTATCAGACCCTATATCTTCTCTGCGGATCATTCTTCTTTTACCCTTGTATCTGGTGTTATACGGATGTGTTGCCAGTTTAAACCACAAACCAACCACCAATTATTTTATCTTTCTCTCTGGAAACAGTAGCAAACGGTGAGTGTTATATATTTAACACATTATAATGCCAAGTTATATGTCATGTTTCTATATGCATTTCCCAACCTATCATGGAAGCTTTGTGTTTCATCCCGGCTTTTCTAGGCATATTTTCAAAAGTTATGATCGAACCCTTTGGAGGGTTGCCTACGTATCATGTTAGGACATGAATCAGATCTTGCGTAGTTCGGGTGTAATTTAAAAAAATTGTTTTTTTTTAATATTATTATTGAAGAAAATAAATAAAGTGAAGTAAAACATATGTAATATATATAGAAATAAACGTTCAACTTCATTACATTCTACGATAAAATAACTGACCCAACTCCTAAAATAAAACCTACTAACTGACATCTGAAAACTAAAAGACATAATATCTAAACAAGAAAATTTTTTAAAACTGAAAATGAAAAAACTATGACAAAGAAAACAACGATCCTTTCAAGGAGATTTCGATTTAATATGTCCTCCCAAACTCAGATATATGTCCTCCAATGAAGTAGTGAGTCGCTGTGCGAAAGAAGGTACTTGTGCCAAAAAATCCTCACAATCCAGCTGCTGATAATCTAAGCCCATTCTGGCAGTATCCTGTGCTACACGGTGGACCTTCCCTCGAAGAGAACTGAAAGCCTGATCCCATTCCTGAGCTTGTCGATCTCGGAAATCAACCATCTCTCTTGCACGTTGTTCACGAGCGGAAACAACCTCCAACTGTTCTCGCAATATTCCTCTTTCACAAATCCATTGAGATCTCTCTCGATCAAATTCTTCTTGCATATTCTTTTCAACTTCTTGAAGTCGTTGTCGGCGAGATGCGGCAAGTTCTGCAACGTGTGACCCTCTAGTGGTAGCAAACTTGATTTGTCCCCGAAGTGCAACCTCAATAGCTGCTGATTTAGCTTTCTCTTCAGAGAATTCCCTTTGTTGTTCGTCTATTTTTGCCCTGGCATGCTCTAATTCTTCTCTCAAAATTTGGTTGGCTTCCTGATGTTCTCACATGGCTCTTTCAATTCCTATCCTGATTGCAGCTTCCTGATCTATAGGTCCTTTAACCGATTTTTCTGGTCTGACTGGAGGACTCGACTGTTCTTCAAACCATTCCCGATAATCTGGGTGCACTTCTCCTTTCTCACGCTCTATGACCATCATTTCGATTCCCATAATACGGCGACCCTCCCAAATCTGCTGGGCCAAATCTTCTGGAAGTGAAATCTCTGGTCTGACCTCAAATACGAACTCAGCCATGTTTTCCGTTACGGGAATTATTTGACGTCTGCCTAGCTGACGTAGAACTCTCAATGGAACATACGGTTGAACACCTCTAATACCCATTAATAACAAGAACGGACGGATGACAGAACTATATATGACTTGCCTCCAAGGGAACCAATGGAGATTCCAAGTGATTTTATCTGTTGTCAAAGAACGAAAAAGTTTAACCCAATCTCCAATTTCTTTTGGACATTTATATTTCTCCATCCTTTCCTCGTAATCGTTGATTCGATTGAATCGCTCGGGATTGAACCTTGTCAATGTAGGACGTTGATAAAGATGCTCTACAATCCACATTTGTAACAAGATATTACATCCCTCGAAAAAACTTTTTCCTTTCTGACAAACAGTCAGAGCACGGTAAATATCAGCTAGGATCATTGGTATCATGGTGTAATCTTTCTTAATCAGTATCTGTACCACTCCCGCTAAATGAATATTAATTTTTTCTTCTCTTCTTGGGAAGACCATAGTGCCCAAAAAGGCTACCATGAATGCAAATCGTCTGTGAACTTTCCAATTCTCAAAAGTTCCCTTATTACAAAGTTCTTTACCGTACTTCTGAAACCCCTCTTGCCTTCCGTATCTGTCATACAAAAACTGCAAGGAAACCCAACCTTTTTTCATTGATTCTTCTTTTGTGTTCCTTAGGTTCATGAGCTTGCAAAATTTATTTATTGAAATAAGTCTTGGGGCTATAAGTTTCTTCCGATGCATATCACCATATCCAACATAGCCTGCTATCTCTTCTAAAGTAGGTGTCAACTCAAAATCTGAAAAACAGAATACATTATTCTTTGGGTCCCAGAAATTCAGTAATGCATCAATCACCTCCCTATTAGGGTTGGTTCTCATGATACTCGTTAAAAAACCTAAGTACTTATGTATTTCGTCATAATCAAATGTATCCATTGCATTCCACCATAACCAGAGTTGCAGAGGGGTACAATCCACAACCAGAACCGGTACATTCCCATCTCTCTTTCTCTTTGGACGCTCTCCACGAACAGGGGGGGACATTTTATACCTATTGAAAGGGACATAAAATTAATAAATATCTAGACTTAGACAAAACTTAATTTATTAATTTTGAAAAGAATTTATAACTTAACTTGTAAAACTTAGTGCGACCATTATTTAAACTTAGTTACAAAGAATAATTTTATCAAAAATTGAAGCGAGAGAAACAAGATTGGTAATTTTTTTTTATTTTATTTTTTTAAATTTAAATTGGCCCTATCAAAAATTTTGCTATAACAGACTTCTAGACAATTTTATCTATATGTTTGAAGACAATATTCCCTAAGTAAAAATAAAATAAAAGGACTCAGAAATAAAGAAGAATAAAATGATCGTTTTATGTATGAAGTTGTATAAAATTTTCAGTCTCATGACCCTAAAGGTTTAGGACTTGTTAAAATTAATATATATATATATATATATATATATATATATATATATATATATATATATATATATATATATATATATATATTGTAAAACTTAGCCTCATGATCCCTAAAGATTCCGGGATTTTGAAATATATTTTTATTTTATTGTTATTATTATTATTTATTATTATTATTTTACTATATTTTTTTTTTCTTAGCCTCATGATCCCTAAAGATTCCGGGCTGTTGAAATATATGAAAATTGGACTTGAAAATTAGAAAAATAATTATGAAAAATAATCATATTTTCAAAATATTTTCCAATAAATCTATGAACAAAATTTTTCTTTAAAAGATAAGGTCGTATCCTGGGAGGGACTTCCTACGTATCTCACAAATATGTGAGAATCAGACCCTCGTAGTTCATAAAAACCGTAAAACTATGTTACTAAAAAATTTCTATTTTTTTTTTTTTTTAAAAATAAAATTTTTCTTTCAAAAATGATTCACTAAATGTGACGATAATTTAATCTCTTGCATTTCAACGTTGCCTAAAAGCCGGTCAACACACAAATAGCCTTCCAAACAAATATCAAAGAGCACATAGGATGCACATGTTGGTCTTTATTAAGTAGGTGACCTGTCCTAGACAGATCCGGCCCCTGTGCCGAGTCCCGCTAAGTCGAATGCATATGATGCAAATAAAGCGGTACCTAATAGGGATAACCAGATTCTGAGTTTTCAGTTCTTCTAAGTTAAATCCTAATAGGGATAAGTGTCTAGACTGGCTTACTCGAGCGGACACTCGAGCCGGGGAGGGACAACTTGGTCGGTAGCAGGGCAACACCGCCTTCGTTGTCGATCCGAACCCCGCCTAACATGTGTGACTATATCCTTCACCAGGTGCCTTGACACTCCGATTATCTCAAAAAGAAGGTGGGATGCATATGCTGCATTCCCTCTATCCTATTTCAGAGACTCAGAGGGGTACGCGATAGAAGACAATAAATAATACAGTTCAAATAATATCAAAGCAGTAAATGAGTGACAAGTAGCACATGAGGCCAATAAACACATTATAAAATAATTAAAGCAAGTAAAGTCAATATCAAAGCTCGAATTCTTATTTATTCCCCAGCAGAGTCGCCAGAGATGTCACACCCCCTTTTCGCTCTCAGGTAGAGGTCAAAGGATTTTTCCAATTAAAGTGACGGTATTGTATAGGGATTATTTTTATTATTTTCAGAGTCGCCACTTGGAATCGAGTTATGGTGTTCCAAGTCACCTTTTTGAATCCCTAGTCAAAAGAAAATGACTCTTTTATTTTGGTCTGTGAAAACAGAAGACCGAGTAAGGAATTCTGTTGACCGAGGGGAAGGTGTGAGGCACCCCTCGAGTCCCGTGGTTCTAGCACGGTCGCTTTATTGACTTATGCTTAACTTAAACTATTTAGAAATATCGTGTTAAGGCCTAAATTTGCTCATTTTTAATATACCTATAATATCTCTATATCTCGTATATTAAATCGGTGAAAAATTAATTTTAAAAATATTTATCAAAGTGCATTATTGCATCCTTGAATTACTTGAAAATATCTCAGAAAGATGCGTGCGCCGCATTCTTAGTTGAAACGAAAATTTTAAATGTGTCAAAAATTTGCCTCGTTTAAGGCATTTGCTTCATATTTCGTAAACTCGAAATAATTTTACATTATCCTTTTTTTTTTTCTCTTTATTTTGCAACAAATTTTGAATTATTCCGCAACTCGTCTCGCTCCCTTACAAATGGGTTTTTCCTCTCTTTTCAGTTTACCAATTATGATTTATATTTACATATTTTTAAATCTTTTTAAGCTAAAGGGATTAATCTTACTCTTGCGAACAAATTATTAATATATAAACTTAACAAAACTATTTAAAATCCAAATTAACATAATCACGTAACAAAGTTGATTAATAAAACCACTTTTAACAAAATTATCACAATGAAGTTAACAAGAAAAGAAAAGAAAGAAAATAATAATAATAATAATAATAATAATAATAATAATAATAATTACTTAACAAATGTAAAACTGTTATCCACTTTAAAAAAAAAATAAAAAATCTTTATATTTTTTTTTTCACGTTTTTCTCTAAGTTGTTTCTAACTTTGTATGTGCATGGAAACTTTTAGTGTGCATGCACCTAACTATTTTAATCCCTTTTTAATTATACTATAAAATTTTCATAATTCATTAAAAAATAAAAAATAAACAATGACAAAATAATATATTGGCATTTTAAAAAAAAAACGTTATATTTTTTAATCATCTAAGAACTTTAATATTTATAATTAACAAAATGAATCACGAAGAACACTAAGCAAACAAGTCACAACATAACAATTGACAATCACTTACAAACCAACTAAGATTAGATTTTATCTTTGATTCAATACAATAAATAAATTACAAATAAAAACATAAAACAATAAAAAAAAAAAGAACTTTACATGAATATTAAACTTTACATCTTAAATTACGAAATTATTAAAATAACTTTAATCATTATTTGATTCATAATAAAACTTACAAAATAAATAAAAAGGATCTCAAGTAGAACCTGTGAGATAAGTTAACTTAAGATGAAAATGAAAATGTCGTCACCGAAAAACTTAAACGGGGACCCAAACTCAAAAAACTTTCCATTTTCTTTTTCCCTTTTTTGTTTTTTCTCACTATTTTTCTTTTTGTTTTTCTCTCGTATTTTTTTTTTTTCCCTCCCTTTCCTTCTCCCGTGTGCATGTAATATATATTGTGCATGTGTAGTGTTGTGTGAGTTGTAGTGGGAGTGGGTATGTAGTTGTGGAATAGTGGGGGGAGGTTGAGGGAAGTGTGGGGAATGTGGGGGGTTAGGGTAGGTTTTAAGATTTTTTCATTTTTCATTTTTTTTTTAATAACAAAAAATAATTAATAAATAAATAAATAAATAAATAGATAATAGTAACAAATAAAATAATAATAATAATAATAATAATTAATTGATTTTTATATTTTAAAAAAATAAAAAAAAATAAAAATACAATAACAATGTAAAAATAGTCAAAATTAAATTATATAATTAAGATAGTACAAAACTATTTTTTTTTTTTTTTTTAAAAACAGAATAATATCCTAAAATTAAATTCATTTAATTATTTATATTATATTAAAATAAAATAATAGTCAAAATAATGTATGACTAAATATAAATATAAATATTTAGTATCGATGAACAAGTTAAAATTTAGGGAGGATCAAAAATCACGTGTCTACATTGTGTTGCTGAAATTATATAATCATTACTTCCCAGTTTTGTTTAATAAATTATAGGCGGAGTTGTAGACTACTCTCTTTCAATTTATGTGATGTAATTTGCTGCCATGTGACCAGGGAGGTCGATCACGAGTTCAAGCCTTGGAAACAGTCAGAAATTCAAGGTAAGGTTGTGTCCAATACATCCTTGGGATGGGGTCCTTCCCCGGACACCATACATAGAGATAGCTTTAGTGAACCTGATTACCCCTTTTAATTTGTTTTAAAAAATATTACTTTCTACATAGTAATTAGTAGCTTCTTTATTACACGCGTAAGAGTAGGGGTGGAAATTTATGGCTTGGGTTAATGAAAATAGCCGTGACAGAGTTAGAATTTTTCACTAAGAGGTTCAAAATATAAAGAAGTAAACATACGAACTAGTTAAAGAGGGTTCGACGACTATTATACATACGTAAAACATAATTTCAACCATATATAAATAATATAATTTTTTGCATAGTATAATTTTTCGCCAAGGAAATTCGGATGAACCCCTTGCTCCAAACTAGCTCCGCCACTGGGCAAAGAGGTTTCACATTCAAGTTTAAGATGTGAGTTGTCAACAATGGTACAAGAGCAATAGTCAATAGGTTTCCTCTTTTTTGCCTTTTTGTTTTGTGCGTCCAATTAATTCACATTCACATTTGAAAAATTTATTTTGATATAAAACGCCCCCTCCAATAATAATTAAGGACAATACAATTAACATTTAAAAAAAATAAAAAAATCCAACATAAACACTTGGATATAGGTAAACACGAATTACAGTGTCTTATTACATGCATGAAGTAAAGCTTTATAAATGAATTTTAAAAAACACACAGGAAGTACGGATTAATTGAACACAAATTTTGGACTTTTGACCCAATGTTAACAAACTTGGTGAATATACATGTTGATTTATTTTTTTTATTTAAAAATAAATAAATCAAATTCTTCCTCTAGAAGAATTTGTTGATATCTTTTTTGAGGATCTCATCAACAAGAATTCTGTAACCTTTTTCAGTTGGATGATAACTGTCCCAAAATAAATATTTTGTATCATCTTCACATGTTCCACTGAATTTGTTGCATAATATTGTCACCTCTATTTTTCCTGTGCCACAACACCCTTTCTCGACTTCTTCAAAACCTACAACAAAACCCAAATAACAAAATTGTTAAAACAAGAATATAAGATAGATATATTTGCTGGCTATTTTGTAAACTAGATTACCCAAAGGCACTGAACTGAAACTCTTAAAAGACATTCCTTTTGTTTATCAAGTTTTATACAATATAATCAAATAACGGTCATATATACTCGTGTTGGACCTGACCATGCTCTTTTGGGTTGGTCCGGCTTATGCGATGTCGGTGTCAATGAGGGATGTTATATATAAGTATAAATATCAACCTTTTTGGAAGTAATTACACTCTCTTCCACTTTTTTAATTACTTTACTCTCTCTCCCTATTAATATACATAACATAACCGACATATACATAACATTCTGTGTATATGTTGGGATTTTTGTAATATGGTTAGGGAGTTGGGATTTTTTGTAATATTAGAAACATAAAGTTGTATATTTGTGTAATTTTTAGTATATATTTATCATAATAAAAAACTTATTAGGTACTTAAATGAATTATAAGAAAACAAACAAATAATAGTAAGAGTGGAACGAATTGAGTAATGACGCATTGTTTAGCTGGACACATTTTAACCAAGTTTTGGACTGATCAATAACCTACCTATTTTTTAAAACACCTTATCTTTTATCCATTAAAATTCAATCCAACCTGCCTATTTGACGTCCCTAATATATTTAAGCCGTGAATTTATAGAAGGGTTAGTGTAGTGTACCATATTTTTGAGGATTGACAATGAGATCAAGAAGAGGATTATAAATATCTATGAACACAAGCTTGGACTGGGCCAACTTGTTGGATAATGAATCAATGCCAATTGAGAATTTTGTGTTGGCCAATTGGGCTGCTTCATTGTATTCCTTAGCACATCTTCTATCTGGCCCTCCAGCTAGTGTTCTCTGTGATGGCAAACACCCTATTGGTGGAATTCCAAAAATCCCAAATCTTCTTGCTCCTAAATTGTACAATTCCTTCAAGAAAGAAAAAGAACACTTGAATCAATACAAGATTTAGTTACTCAAATCAATATTATTATTTAATTGGTAACTAATACTGTAATGAAGGACTTCTATTCCTCTTCATATATATATATATATATATACTCAATTCGTTATATTGTCAGTTTAATTATCTAATATCTGAAACTCATTGATTCGACTGATTAGTATTTTAGGTTTAGAATGTCAACTACACGAGTCTCTCCATATATATGTATATATACAATTCGTTCTATGGTCAGTTTAATCTTCTAATGTCTGAAACTCATTGATTCGACTGATTAGTATTTAAGGCTTAGAAAGTCAACTACATGAGTCTCTTTACCAAAAGATACTTCATTTTCAAAGAGATCTGAAACGTCTAATTAAGGGTAGAGGGACTTTCACCATTATACATATCCCTTGGTGAATTCATCAACTTAGATAACTATTTTACGAGTTTATCACTAGGTTATACACTTATTTCCTAATTGAAGACCAAAAAGAAAATGTTTTAAAAAAAATAAAAATAATAATAGACATAAAGGTATATACTAACTTGGATAAATTCAGAAGCCTTGGCCACCATGAGATCAGTGTAGGTATTAATATCCTTTTCCAGTCTAATTCCAGCAGTGAAATATGTATTAGCAAGATCATCACTTCCAGCAACCACCAAAAATAGGCTATTTGTTATAATATATTTGGCTTCTTCTTTCCCAACTAATCCTTCTAGCTTCCCAATATATTCTTTGAATTGAGTTAATTGTGTTGATAGGGGTATGGCTGACTGATTAATTAACATAAAAAAAAAAACAAAAAAAAGGAGCAAAGATTAGTGATCTTTTCTTCTTTATGTGTGTGAAAAAATGGATAGTGTCGCTAATTATGGCTATATTTTTAATATGTTGCAAAATTACTATGTTCTAAACTTTGAAATAATTTAAATTAGATAAGAGTGAGTTGCTCGGATGGTATGTATATATCCCTCACTTTCAACCCGATCGAGGTCGTGAGTTTGAGTCACCAGGGGAGCGAAAAGGTGTTTATACACCCTTAATAAGAAAATCAGGCAAATATCATGTTATGTTTAAAGTTATACGTTTCCAAAGTGTTCATTTCTTCATTAAAGTTATAAAGTTAAATGTTCATTTCTTCATTAAAGTTCATTTCTAAACTTTGAAATACTTTAAATTAGACAAGAGTCAGTTGCTTGGATGGTAAGCGCCCTTCACTTCCAACCCTAAGGTCGTATGTTTGAGTCACCAAGGGAGCGAAAAAGTGTTTAAAACTTGTTTTCACTTTTCCAAATACAATTTCAAATTGTATTTGTATTTCTCATGGCCAAACACATACAGTTTTCACTTTTTTTTTCACTAAAGTGAAATGATTTTTCGAAAAAAAAAAGAAGTAAAAATTGTTCATGGCCAAACGGCTAATAAGTTTGAGTCAGCAAGAGAGCGAAAAAGTGTTTATACATCCTTAAGGAAATCATGCAAATATTGTTATGTTTAAAGTTGTACGTTTCAAAAGTGTTCATTTCTTCATTAAAGTTATCACATAATAAAGTTAAGTGTTCATTTCTTCATTAAAGTTATCACATAATAAAGTTACGTGTTCATTTCTTTATTAAAGTTATCACATAAAGTTACCACGATGGTAGCCGTAAGAGGGTCAAATCCACAACCACCAGATGCAAAGCTTACTCCAGTTTTTAGGTCTTCACTTTTCAAATTTGGATCTAAGTAAGATGGCACAGCCTCTTTTATCCCCAATTCTTCAACTGAAAATGGACAAACATATGGAGACAGTAATATAATAATGTCAAATTTCCAATTTGTGCTATTTTTAAAGAATTTTTCCTGCATTAATAATTAAATTCACTTGACATCAGAGAGAATATGTTGAGATTGTTTTATCGCATTTGCATTTATTTTATTTCTGTGAGATCGATATAAATGCTTGAAAGATGAAACCTAACTACTACGCATAGTAGTAATCAACAAGTTATAAGTTGCATCATGCAGTTGAATGTTGTGTATTAATAGGAAGATAAAACCTCCATTCTATATTTGAGAATATTTCAATTCAACAGCGAACTCAAGATTTTCTTAGATATACAATGTAATTTTTTATTGAAAGAAGTTTACATGAAAAAAGGTGAAAACAAGCCGTTTCACTATTTCTTTTAAAAGGTCATGTAAAACAAGCCGTTTCACTATTTCTTTTAAAAGGTCAAGCTACATGACTGATCACTAGGCAAAAAGTAATTAATTACATCTCTTTAACCAAATAGTATAAATTAATTTTAATATTTGTTTCGCCTCTACTAAAAAGTGCAACAACATATCCAATGTAATTACACAAGTGGATATGAAGAGCTAGATTGGTGTATACGCGACTTTACCCCTACCTTATGATCATAAAGTAGAGATTGCTTTCGATAGACTTTCTATTCAAGTAAAGCATATCAAACAAGACGGAAAAAAAAATGCAGTAAGAAATATCAATAGCAATGACAATTAATACGATAATCGAGACCCCTCTACTATAAGGTAACACAAAAATATAACGATACACTGAGGCCATGACGCTAATTAAGGAGCCATGCAAAGTGATATTTATGGATTCCTTTCGAGTTTAACAACGTTACTTAGTTCACACTAAATAATAATACATGCAATTTTACATAAAATGTAGGAATAATAATTAACCTCGATATAACAGTAAAAGCAAGACGTATATTAATTACATACCTAGCAAGTCGGCCGGCGTCTTGCCGTTGCAGAATCTTCCGGTAGGCATTCCACCATTGAAGTCTTTACCATAAGGTGGAAAATTACACTTTACTGTAGTTTCTATATAATTATTACTTCCCTGATCAACAATTGAATCTCCAAATGCAAATACTGCTTTTACAACCACGTTCTTTGGTAACTGCACCTTCCCTTCACAGCAATTGACAATTAGTATCACAAAAGAAATGAACAAAATAACAATGATATTATGCACCATTATATCTCTCTCTCTATATATATATATATTGTGTTGCTGAAATTAATTTAGACACTTTCCTTTTCAAGAATACCAACAAAAGAGAACTTTTGATATTTGATAAAACTTTGAATGTGAAATGACTGATTTGAGTAGTTTTTAGTCCAGGTTTCGTTTATTTATAGGAGTTTGAAAAGTAATACTCTCTTTCAATTTATGTGAATTTCTTCTCCTATGGTTTTAATTAATTTTAATATTAATTTAGTTATATTTTAATGCCTTTAGATATAGTGGCAGTTAACTCTTTGCCAATTACTCTACCATTACTCCACCCATTTGTACAAACGTTAGTGGGTTTGGGGTGCATGAATATGCAATCTTTTAATAACTCATATGAGAATTATTATTATTATTATTATGTTGTAACTCTCATAACTTTTAGTGTCATTAGTTTCTTGTAACTCTTCTAATTTCTAGGTATATTATTTATCTTCCTGCTTATTCTTCTTATTTATTATAAAGAAGAATTTCTCACCTATAAATAGAGGAGGTCTTGCGTTATTTTTCGATGTGCAAGAAATATAGAGTGCATAAAAATTACTACTAAAAAAGAGAGTTTATTTAGCTGATCGAAGAAAGATGTTCTTTTTGTGGAGCTTTGTACTCAATTCTTGTCTATAATTTGTTCAGTTGTACTTTGTGAGTAGACTGTTGTATTCGGCCTGGTGGGGACAAGTCAAGAAGATCACTTTTAGATCGGTGAAAAATATTTGATGCAGTGGGCTTGAATCTCCTTAAATAGAACGAAATATTTGTGCCTCAATCAAGAAAAAGAAGATAACTTTATTTTCTTCATTATAACTTTATTTTCTTCATTTTTATTTTTCAATTATATATAATTGTTATAATTTTCACCAACATTATTTGATTTTAGAAAATATTATTACTTTTTACATTAGTAATTTTTTATTACACACGCATAGGGATCCCGTGCATAGTGGCTGAGTTGGTGCATGTAACAGGTGGTATCTCATAAGGGGGCCATCAGAGATCTTCTCAGTCAAGCTCATTGTATTCGATTTATCTAACATAATTCATTTCTTATGTGTGTTTTGCGATCAGTTGCAGAGAAATGAATTTACATGCATGCTCATGTAACTGCAAGTTTTCTTAAGGGTTCTAAACAAAAAAATAAAATAAAAAAATTGCAACATCTCAATGTCATTATTTTAAGACTATCATAAAATTCAATAGAGACCTACTGTTTTATGTTATTTTTTGGAAATTAGCTACGAACATCTTCGTTGAATAGGACTAGCAACGGAGTTTTGTTTAGCTACAATATTTATTATATATAAATATCTTTAGCTTAATATAACAAAATTCAAACTCTTCTGTCACAGAACGAAGTCACTAGGGAGTAAGACTTGCTTACTTATATACCCAGCATCCCTCCGCTCTGGGTTCAGGCCCGCACGGTTTTAAAACGCGTCACTAGAGAGTAAGACTTGCTTACTTGTGTACTCAGCATCCCTATCACTAGAGAGTAAGGCTTGCAAACTTATATACCCAGATATCCCTCCTGTGTTTTGCCGATGTGAGACTTCTTATCCTAAGTTGGTTACATCTACTCTCCAACTTTTTAAAGCTCCTTATCTAGTTAAATTAAGACACATAAAAATAAGACGGGAAGATCGACCATATTTTATGTACATTATAGAGAGAGTACTGTACTCAAGAGTAAACTAATTGTGATTGGTGACAAATGATAAGATTTTTTATCAAATATTGCAATAAATAATAGTCCTTCTCAATGGCCTGTACTTGGGCCATCTAACAATTTTTAAGAAAATTATTTTGCTATCTGTATTATGAAGATTTCAACCTAATTAGATAGACACGTAAATAAACCAATAATGCACACCAACTTTTTTTTTTTTTTGGTGAACACACCAACTTGTTAATGATACGAGTACATGTGTTATTGAGGAGGAAAATAACTTTTTATATATCAGCTATATACATCTTTAGAATTTGATAAGTTACATTTATGTGTATATCATCTCCATTATCTAATTTTCATTTTAAACATGATGTATTGATATTCTGAATACCTTTTCACATTTTAATTAGAATTAACTACGATATTGTTGTTTAGTATTTGTACATTTTTCTTCGTAAATTGTAGTAAAAACAACTATACTAATGCATGATATTTTCCATATTGCATTTCTTTTGAACCTTTTCGTAAATATGCTCAAATTAAAGCCTTGAGCAACTCTATGAATTCCCAAGGAACAACAACATACATGTGATTGGTAGTTTTGACTCTACATGTGAAGTCCGGAAGGAAGAAGATAGAGTGTATGTAAACTTTACCCCTACGTATCTCACGGAGATAGAGATCGGAATACTTTAAGCAAAAAATTAAGAGATGAGCATCCAGTATACCCTCGAACTATGACCAAAGTTGCTACGACACACTCGAACTTCAACGGGTTCCTATTACCCTCTGAACTCAATTTCAGCGTATTTTTGTCACCCTTTTGTGCTGATGTGACAGCTTTATTACATAAAATGAGGCCCACGTCAGCTAAAAAGGCTGAAAAAAGGTGTCACGTCGCTAAAAAGATTGACAAAAATACGCTAAAATTTAGTTCACGGGATAATAGAACCCTCGTAAAATTGGAGTGTCGCATCAAATTTGGTTATAGTTCAGGATTTTCTCAAAATTAAAACTAAGGTTGTTTATTCGAGCAAGTAAGAGTCGAACATAAGAAGAAGAAGTAACTGTAGAGAGGACTAGAATTGTTATGACAATTAATATGAATTGATTGGAACAACAGTCTTGTTGTTATCAATACGTTATTACCAATCACCATTTTTTATTTATATCCGGAATTTTTTTGACATCTTACCATTTGAATCATACATTAATAATGGTTGTTGGAGTTAGTTGGTGTGACATTTACATGAAATATGCTATTAACATTAATATCAAATTAATACTTAATTAAGCAACAACAGATAATATTGTATGAAAATTATTACTTTTTACTTCTTTCAAGTAATTAATGGTAATTGGAGTTGGTTGGTGTGACCTTTACATGAAATATAATATTAATATTAATATCAAATTAATACTTAATTAAGCAACTATAGATACTATTGTATGGGAACTCTTACTTTCTACTTCTTTCAAGTAACTTACTATATATAAGCACTTCAAGCAAAATGACATACATGACAATTTCATACATGTTTTGTCTGTGTCACGCTCACGCATATATGGACTACTTTATTTAATGTATGTGTAATTTGTTTTCTATTTTAATGTAAGATGTAATTTGTATGTCTGGTCTAAAGGTCTTTATTTTCCATAAACATCGTAAAATGTCTTCGATAGTATAGTAATATGTTGCTTAATTATATTTATACAACAATGTATGTGTCTCTTGCACATTTTAGTGACAGCTGTGTTTAGATAAAATAGTCAATTTTAAGCTTATTAAATGTCATCGAGAAAAGGTGTCTTAATCAAATTAGCTGTTTGTTGAAGCAGCTTCATTGATTGGGCTAGCCAAAGAGGTTTAACATTCAAGTTTTAAGATGTGATTTGACAATGCAATAATGGTAACATAGCTAAAAGTACACACTCATTTTTCTTTAATTCCACTGTAGACACTTAATTTTGTTCCTCCCGAAGTCTAATTTTATTCATTTTTAGTTCACCTTACCATGTGTCCAACCCCATGTAATTATATCCCATAAAAATACAAAAATAAACAAAAAAATAACTCTAACTAATTTATCTTATCCTAACAATCTACCCAATCAAAAGCTTCCACCTACCCTAACTACCCATGTGATTCCCCCCTCCTTTTTCTTGTCCACAAAGAAAGAATATATGGGGGACCCACCAAAATTCCCACATCATAACAAATCCATGTCCATTATAAAAGAAAAATTCTAAGAAGAAATTGAGGGTTCATTCTTTGATCATCATCTTCTCCACAATAACAACAATCACAAAATAATCTTCCTCACAAAAACAACAACAACAACAACAACAACAACAACAACAAAAACAAAAACAAAAAAAAATAAATGGTGAACAGTAACCGTGAACAGTAACCGGTGAACAGTAACCGGCGTAAAAAGTGATGGTGAACGGGTCATTATTTGTCGAGTTGGATTGTTGGTGTTAAGGTTCGGCTCGAGGTTTTCGGGTGCGGACTCTCTTTATTCGAATAACATTGAGTTTGAAAGCTTCAAATTTATGGTCCAATTCTTTCTTCTCTTTTATTTAATTCTTATGTGATTGTGATTGTGATTGCGTGTGATTCGATACTGTGGTTTGTTTGTTGATGTGAACTGTTGGTGACATTTGGGTGTGTGATGTGCTAAGCATGATTGATGAATTTTCGTTATTCTCGATTGGTGGATTGTGTATTGAAATGGGTTAATCACGTGGTTAAAAATGAATAAGGTGGGGATTAAAAATGGAGGAAAATGAATATTGATTAATTTTGATGTATTGATAATGTGAAACATGATAGAATTGTGATACGTTGAACTTGGTAGACAAACGTAGGCTTGGTAGGCAAATTTAGGAATAACGAGTTGTTGGAGTGTTTGAATATGTGCGTGAATGGTACTTTCTACTTTATTGCACGAAAAGTTTAAATTGTACTCATTTAGCCGGGGAATGCCCCGAAGGATTTGTATTAATTTATCCGGGGAATGCCCCGAAGTAGCATGTACGCAAAGGAGGCTCGTGATCAAGGCCCGGAACGTCGGGTGGAGTTTAGTTTAGGATTAGTTTAGAATAGAATAGGTTTTATATTTCAGCACCTTTTTTATTTTGGATTGTATAATTTGGACTGAACATTATTTTGGTTTGTTTTGAATTTTGTGTGATTTGTTTGTTTGTTTGTTTTGTGTGTTTATGTGGTTTGTACATTTGTAATGTCAAATTAGCCGATATGCTCCACCAAGCGACCGTGGTTGAACCACGGGATCGAGGGGTGCCTAACACCTTCCCCTCGGTCAACAGAATTCCTTAGCCGGAATCTCTGTTCGCGGATCAGTTTTTAGAGTCAAACCGTTTCGAAAAGGATTTTCCAAAGGTGACTTGGCACACCGGATTATGCCAAGTGACGACTCTGAATAAGAAAAAAATAATGTAAATAATCCTTTTTTTTTCGAAACAAATTTTTCATTTTTGTCACCTTAATAATAAAACCCTTTCGAACTTAAAATACATATCTTTTTTTTTTGAGTCGAAAAAGGGGTGTGACAGCTCTGGCGACTCTGCTGGGGACTATTTCAGAATCCGAGCTTTTTTTGGAGTCGTATAGGCTTTGTTTGGCATTACGAGTGTATAAGCATTGTTTGTGATTTTTGTTTGTGTTTTCATTTTTGTGCATTTTCGTGCTCTTTGTTTACAGTATTTATCCTATGTGTTACCGCTTTATATCTGACATCATTTGCATAACCCGCGTCAATTCTTTCTGCAACAAGTCTCGGAGCGCACGTCGTGCGCACGAACTATAGTTGAGTCACCTTTATTTTAGGGGGGGGAACCGTTGGATGTATGGAGTAGGTGGAAAGCAAAGTAGCCACTATCGACCATATGCTCTCCCGAACGGCCTTGTTAGTAAACCACAACGTAGGTCAGCCTTTAGGTCATGCTTATGTGCATCATATTGAGACCTAGCGGGGCCCACTTGGTCGTTTGTAGGAGACTCACCTCTAACGCATCCATACGTGCTAAATGTTGCATCTTTGAGGGTAATGGGGTCATTTGACGGACTGATTTGGTGAAAACATGTGTTAGAAGTAAGGTGCGTAGGCAAGAACTGTTGAAAAAAATAGAGAAAAAAAAAGTGAAGTGAGTCGAAAAGAAGAAAAAAAAAAAGAGTGTCGTAGCTTTTAGTGTTCTTTATGGCTTTTGTTCTTCACAATCCAAATTTTTTTTTTTTAAAAAAGACTTTTACCTTTTGCACTCATTTCTCAAAAACGAAAATATCAAAAAGATTTTTCATTTGTCTCCTTTAGCATGCATTCATAATTCGAAATTTTCAAAAAAAAGATTTTTTTTAGCAGTTTTTATAAAAGAAAATGCAAAAAATGATATAAATTTGTACATTTCATGTAATGAAAATACCAAAAAGATTTTTTTTTTCTTTTTCCTTCATAATTGTTGGTGTTAGTTTAGTTGAAGTGTCTAATTAAAAGAAAAAAAAAACTCAAAAACATTTTATTCGTTTGTCTTTGGTTGTGCCCTTAAGTTAGGGTCAATCTGTTAGTTAATCGTTAATTGTTCAATCTGAACGAACTACGCACCCCTGATTCTCCTCTCTCGGGAGTGAGATACGTAGGCAACCTATTTTAGGTTCGGGGATCTTATTTCAAAAATTCAAAAAAGATTTTCTTCACTCTTCATTTTAGAGTAGGTGTCTCATGTACATCTTTAAAAGAAAGCAAAAAAATATATTTTCCTTTAATAGGTTCAAGTTTCATTTTCATATGAAATTTAAAATCGAAAATCCACAAATATTTTCTTCGGTAACCATAGATTTCATGTTGTACAGGAATCTGAAAAAATCAAAAAGATTTTCTTCACTCTTCACTTAGAGTAGGTGTTTCATATACATCTCTAAAAGAAAACTACAAAAAGATTTTTTCTTTAATAGTTTCAAGTTTCATTTTCCTATGAAATTCTAAATCGAAAATCCAAAAAGATTCTTCTTTGGTAATCATAGATTCCATTTTTGTATAGGGAGTTTAAACCTAAAAAAATGCAAAAAGATTTTCATCAATTCTTTTGATAATTTGTTATTTTCTTTTCTTTTTAAAGTTTCAAGAAAAAGAAAAAAAAAAAATTAATTGACCATTTTGGCAAAACTTCACGAACTACGCACACCTGATTCTCCCCTTTCGGGGGTGAGATACGTAGGCGCCCTTCTAGGGTTCGGTGATTTTTCTTCAAGAAAAAAAAGAAGAGGTTTTGAAGAAAAAAAAATGTTGAACTCTAACATATTTGTTACCTCTTGTTCAGTTAGTTTAAGGTGGTTGATTTGTGGTTTCCTGGCTGGTCCTCCATATCACACCAAATCCAAGGAAGGGTTAGTTGTGTCCAACAAGGATATAGAGAGTGGCATCATGGATGAAACAAAGAGTCGGGAAATTGAGAGTTTAAAGGAAGAGAATTTGAGACTGAGACAACAAATGATGGGAATGTACCGAGCTTGGGCTAGTGGGCTGCCTCCACCTCCGTTCCCCACTTTTGACCCTGCAAATACCTTGAGTCTTCCACCAAAATCGCAAAGTCAGTTTTCTACTGTTGTTGATGTACCACAGCATGCCTCAGAATCCATTCCACGTCAAATGCACCTCAATACTTTCACCACTCTTTTTTTTATCTCCTCAGTATAAGTCTACCACATTCACAGCACCACATACCGTCTGTGCTTTTGTTGCTCAACCTTCTACTAAGGCTTCCACTTTGTCTATCAATCCAACGATTGTGATTTCCCAGTCCACTAGTGACTCCACGTTCAATACCGTTGATGATCATTGGTATACTCTTGAGCCTACAGTTAAGTTAAGTGAACCGCCAAAATTTCTTACTAAGAAGTCTAGCATGCCAAAAGAGCCAGAGAAAATGGTTGGGAAAGTGAAGAGTGTAGAAAATGATATGAAAAATTCCCCTGGACTTATGGGCTATGAAGATGTTTCATATAAAAACTGGGGCATGTCTTCAAGTGTTAACCTTCCTCCCAGCTTTGAGACATCAAAATTTGGGGAGCCTGATGGACAGAAGGATTTTGTGAAACATTCGGGACGACATTGCAATCAACCAAGGGAAACTGAAGGAAAGAAGAAGGAAAACGCACCTATTGTCATGACAGGGCCAAAGCAGAGTTTGAGAGGTTCAACCCACCAATACTGTCAGCCTCAATACCGAGCTTACATATCAGATCCACATAACCACTTGCAACAAGGTTTCTTTCTCCGAAATCCAAGAAATCCCATTCCACTTCCTCGATATCCTGTGAACAATGCACAATTGTATGCTCATCCATCTTCTTATCCATAATGGCATTCCCCTGTCCCTCAACATCGTCCTCGACCCCCACAAATTTACCAAGGGACCTCTAAATCCAAATTTCATCCGAGGCCAAAGTTCGCAAAGAGGAGGAAGAAAAAAGATAATTCCACTCCTATTGGGGAATCCTATGCCAGTTTATTCCAGAGATTGGTACAGCAGGGCATGATCACTCCTCTCCTTGGGTATACTCTTGACCCGCATTCAAGAAGCTTTGATCCTAATGTGCGATGTGCATATCATTCTAATGTTCAGGGTCATAGTACTGAAGATTGTCGCATTTTGAAAAGAGAAATAGAAAAGATAATTTGAGATAAATTGATTGTGGTGCAAAACATTAACCCTTCGACCATCCCACAGAGTTCTTCACCAGCACGCGGTACTGCACAATCTGTGGGAGGCAATGAGTTAAGCATGGGGATCCAGAGCTTATTTGTTGAAGGAAATGTGTCTGACAGTGGTGGAAGCTCCAGTCATGTTGATATGCAAGCCAGTGGCTAAGATATCAGGCTGAGCAATGGAGAAGTCACCCCTCTCCTTACTGTAACACCCCGTATTTAAGTACATGTATTGGCGTATTCAAGTACGTGATTGGTCTTATTTATATGGAATTAATTTTTTATTTTATTTATACCGGAATTTGCCCGTCAATGGTTCCATACGAAGGTTATTGAATAAGCTTTCCAACGATATAAAGATTTCCAAAAACGGATAAGTTTCGGATATAATCGAGCACGTTCGAAACTATAAAACGGTGGCCGGGATATGGTGAATAGTAAATGTGCACGAAAATTTCCTGCACACAAACTACTGAGGCCTGCCAGTTTTTTGGGTCGAATTTGAACGATCATAAATCCCTTAATATAATGAACTGGGAGAGATACCATATATCAAAAGAAAGATCTTTGAGTCTTTTTTCCAATGCAATTAGTTTCATCCAAATCCAACATCTGAGTAAGGAGTTATACTCGTTTTACTTCAGCCTATCAAAACAGTTTTTGAGGGTCAACTTCAAACGATCTTAACTCCTTGTACAGGACGAACTGGGTGGCCTACTTTATATTAAATGAAATATATTTGAATTATCTATCCAACGATACCAATTTCAACCAAATCCGATATTGGATCAAAGAGTTATGGTCGATTTACTTTAGCCTATCAAAACAGTCCATCATGGATAGATTCGGATTTACTTAAATTTTTAAGGGCAATATGGTCATTTTCCAACACCTCATGGACGAAAATTGATCATTATATACATATAATTAGCCTAGTATCCATCATTCATCATCCAATTATTGAAGAATAAGGAACCCTAGCCTAATTTCAACTCCAATTATCTTGTGATTCAACCGTAGAAAGTCCAAATTGATTCCGTAGTTGTGTTCACCGTCTCGAGGGCTTCGAGAAGCACCCCTTACTTGTGCCAACAGGACTTCGAAACCAAAAGGGCCATTTTATGGTAAGGATGTAAATTATGTTGGTGTTATTTATATGGATATGTATATATATATATATATGCATGTGAGCATAAGAAGTATGTTATTTGATTGTTGTTGAAAGATGATTGGGAAATGATGTTGGATTATTCTTGTGCATGGTTGGATTATGTTGAATTGTGAAGGGATTTGGTATTGATGATGTGGTATTGAAATGATGATTATATATATATATATATATATATACACACATAAACCTATTGTTCAAGTTGGTTTTTGAAATGTTTTGCAAATATTGGTTGTATGGAATTATGGAAGAGAATTGTGGTGTTGGGTTGCTAATACTAGATGCCAAACATTTCATTGTAGATAAGTAATTTGTAAAGGCGGGAAGTTGTGTTGAATTGGTATCCGAATCTACGACGAGGTATGTAAAGCATACTCTAACAATGTTCTTTGGCATGAAAACACCAATGTTCCATCAAATAAGATTCCGAGGTTGTCCAAAAACATGTATTGTTCTACATTACCAACGAAGTTGTTTCCATTCTATAAAGTGTAAAAATGTTTCATTGATATACCAAAAGGCTCCTATTTTATTGTTGTGATATTGATGATTCTGAAACACATTGTTGATATACCAATAAGTTCCTACTTTATTGTTATGGCATTGATGACTCCAAAACACTTCATTGATGTGCCAATGAGTTCTTACTTCATTGTTATTGCATTGATGGTCTATTTATATGTCTCCTATTGATGTATCATTGTTTCAAAGTATCAAAAATGTGGTGGCGACCGAAATAACAATCTCAAAGATTAATTGAACTAAGTGATGGAAGTTCTCTCTTATCGGGTGGTATCCCAGGGGCATAAGCCTAGCATGAGTCGATCCCTATTTATGTGTTTATGGGTGGTATCCCAGGGGCATAAGCCTAGCATGGGTCGAGCCCAGTTGATATGTACTGGAGGCAGCCTAATGGTCACAGTACAGTACAGTAATGATTACAAAGACGATAAGAACGAAGGTAAAGTGATTGAATAAATGCAATGTACAGGTTGTCACAAGTTCTAGTAAATGTGGTCCACTCCTATTACACTTTATTCACTTGTTTCTGATTTCTTTTGAGCTCTTATATCATATGTGATTATCTACAGCTTTACATACTCAGTACATATTTCGTACTGACGTCCCCCACGGGGGACCTGCATTTCATGCTGCAGGCACAGGTACCTCAGCTCATACACCGCACAAGTAGGAGCCAGGTCATACAACTATTGTTGGTAAGCTCCAGTTTGCTTCGGAGCTTTCCGAGTCGGCTCTTTATGTTTTGTTATTGTACAGGAGTCATGTGTGGGCGGGGGTTTGTCCCGACCCTAGTTATGTCATGTATATCCTAGAGGCTTTGTAGACATAAGGAAGGGTAAAGTCATGAAAGTTTATATAGTCATGTTATATTTGTATATGTGGTGGCCCCGACGGCCAAGTGTTATATATATATATTTGTGCGTGTTGTGCTGATACAGGTAATTAGATTCTTCTATATGCAACGAAGTGCTGTCCAAATTTTTGGTGACATGTAAGTGAAAGTACAGGTATTTGAACGGGTTCTCCCGGGCCTTCTTGTCTTCGGGTGCCAGTCCGGCCCGATGGGATTTTGGGGCGTGACAAAAGTGGTATCAGAGAGGTTCTTCCTAGTGAGTCTACAAAGCCGTGTCTACGTAGAGTCTTGTTTATCGGTGTGTTGTGCACCACATCTATAAATAGGAGGCTATGGACATTTAGGAATTGTTTCTTTTCTTCATGTCTTAGATCGTGCGATAGAGTTTATATTGTATATGAAGTCATAGTTGACCACTGAATCAGTTTGTTTCTCTTATTATAGTAATGATGTCGGTTACCAGAAGCAAGAATACCGGTAAGCAAGTAGATGTGGCTGCCGGAGAGGGGACTAGTAAGTCACCCACTATAACAGCTAATCAAAGTGAGGCTCCAACTGAGCATGCATCAGAAACTTCCCCCAGTCCGGAAGAAATGAGGGGGAGGAGAACTATATCCCCAGAGCCACCTATTAATGTTGTTGATCAAGATCTTAGAAATGCAGTGCAACTTTTGACTCGTATAGTTACTGGGCAAGCTCAAGGGCAAACTATTCCTACTGCAGGTCCTAGTGGTATAGATAGGGCGGCTAGTCTTCGAACACAGGATTTTCTTAAGATGGATCCGCCTACTTTTACCGGATCCGATCTTAACGAAGATCCGCAGGACTTTATTGATCAGATCCAAAGGGCCCTAGAGGTGATGCATGTAGCGGGCAGAGAGACAGTGGAGTTAGCCGCGTATAGATTCAAAGGTGAGGCTATATATTGGTATGAAGACTGGAAATGGTCAAGGGGCATTGATGCACCCCCAACTACTTGGAAAGAGTTCAAAGAGGCATTTATTGATCATTATCTTCCATATGAGACTCGTCAGGCCCGTGCGGATCAGTTCTTAAATCTTAGACAGGGTAATACAAGTGTGAGGGAGTATAGTCTTCGATTTAATTCCTTGTCCAGATATGCTCCTAATGTTATAGCTACTATGGATGACAGAGTTCATCGGTATGTGAATGGATTGGATCCGTATTTGGTTAGGGATTGTACTATTGCTGCACTGAATAAAGACATGGATATAGCTAGGATCCAAGCATTTGCACAGAAAATGAAAGATCAGAGTTAAAGAAGAAGAACACAGGAATTTGAAAGCGGATCTTCTAAGAGGGCCAGATCTACAGGGCAGTTTATGGCGCCACAGGGAGGTTTTAGACCTCAATTTTCTGCTAGACCACCTAGGCCATTATTTTCTTATTCTGCAGCTAGTGCTCCACCACAGCATCAGGGGTTCAGAGGTAGTCAATTTGGGCAAAGAAGTGAGGGTCATAGTTCGCGATCAATGGGTTACCAAGGGCAACGGAATATGAGCCAATCGAGACCTCCTCGAGAGCCATGCAATAAATGTGGAAGGTATCATTTGGGCGCATGTCGGCTGGGGACCAATGTTTGCTTTTGGTGCGGTATGTCGGGGCATATGATGAGGGAATGCCCACGAAGGGACATAGGGGGTATGTCACGACCTACAGGGTCATTTGTTGCATCATCATCATCGATGCCTTATTCAGGAAGGGGTGCACAACCAATGAGTCGTGTTAGAGGTGATAGAGGAGCCACGAGTTCTAGCGGGGCTCAAAATCGTACGTATGCTCTAGCGGATCGACAGAATTTAGAGGCTTCCCCAGATGTGGTTACGGGTACGTTGTCTATATTTTCATTTGATTTATATGCCTTAATTGATCCCGGTTCTACATTATCTTATGTTACTCCATTGGTTGCTGGAAAGTTCGAAAGAATACCCGAACTGTTAGTTAAGCCATTTGAAGTGTCCACACCGGTCGGGGAATCTATTATAGCTAGAAGGGTTTATCAAAACTGCATAGTAACTGTTTGTGGTCGTAATACGATGGCTGATCTTGTGGAGTTAGAAATGGTAGATTTTGATTTTATAATGGGTATGGACTGGTTGGCGTCTTGTTATGCCACAATTGATTGCTGCACGAAAAAGGTATATTTCCATTTTCCAAATGAATCAGTCCTTGAATGGAAAGGTGAAATTAGCGCGCCAAGAGGTAGATTTATTTCTTATTTTAAGGCAAGAAGAATGATTTTCAAGGGATACATATATCATTTAGTTAGAGTAAGGGATACAGAAGTGGAGCCACCAACTCTTCACGCTGTTCCGGTGGTAAATGAATTTCCTGATGTATTTACTGAAGATCTTCCAGGTTTGCCTCCTGAACGAGAAGTAGAGTTTGGTATTGATGTAATACCAGGCACCCAACCAATCTCCATTCCTCTGTATAGAATGGCCCCAGCAGAATTACGAGAATTGAAAGAGCAATTGAAAGATTTTGCTAGAAAAGGGGTTCATTAGGCCTAGTATTTCCCCTTGGGGAGCAGCAGTGTTATTTGTGCGCAAAAAAGATGGCTCGCTGAGGATGTGTATTGATTATCGGCAATTGAATAAGGTGACTATTAAGAATAAATATCCTCTCCCAAGAATTGATGATTTATTTGATCAGTTACAGGGCGCCAGGTGTTTTTCTAAGATTGATTTGAGGTCAGGTTACCACCAAGTGAGGGTCAAAGAGAAGGATATACCCAAGACAGCTTTCCGAACACTGTATGGTCATTATGAGTTTCTAGTTATGTCATTTGGGCTAACTAATGCACCTGCAACTTTTATGGATTTGATGAATAGGGTGTTTAAGCCATTCCTGGATGTATTTGCGATAGTTTTTATAGATGATATTCTAGTTTATTCTAGATCAGAAGAGGACCATGCCAATCACTTACGACAGGCATTGCAGACACTTCGTGATTGTAAGCTTTATGCAAAGTTCTCTAAATGTGAGTTTTGGTTAAAATCGGTGGCATTTTTGGGTCATATTGTATCTAGTGAAGGGATAAAGGTTGATGCTCAAAAGATAGAAGCTGTGAAGAACTGGTCAAGGCCCACAACGCCTACGGAGATTCGTAGTTTTCTCGGGTTGGCCGGTTATTATAGAAGGTTTGTTAAAGACTTTTCTTCTATTTCAGCACCCTTAACCAAGCTAACGCATAAAGCATCCAAGTTCCAGTGGAATGATGCGTGTGAGGAGAGTTTCCAAGAATTGAAGAATAAGTTGACTTCTACACCTGTGTTGGTACTTCCAGAAGGTACAGAAGGGTATACAGTGTATTGCGATGCTTCGAGAATTGGTTTAGGATGTGTATTAATGCAGCATGGTAAGGTAATAGCATATGCCTCAAGGCAATTGAGGCCACATGAGAAAAATTACCCCACACATGATCTTGAGCTGGCAGCGGTTATCTTTGCTTTAAAGATATGGCGCCACTACTTATATGGGGTTCATGTTGATATATATACTGACCATAAGAGCTTGCAATATATTTTTAATCAGAAGGATCTAAATTTAAGGCAGCGGAGATGGCTTGAACTATTAAAGGACTACGATGTTGATATCTTGTACCATCCAGGGAAAGCAAATGTGGTAGCTGATGCGTTAAGTCGTAAGGCTATGATGGCACCTATAGAAAGTCAAAGGATGGTTAAAGATCTTCACCAGTTAGCTAGTTTGGGAGTTCGCCTTCTTGAAACTCCGAATAAAGAGCTTATCGTACATAATGCTGCGGAATCTTCATTAGTAGCTGAAGTGAAAGAGAAGCAATATGCAGATCCTATTTTATTACAGCTTAAGGAGAACGTTCAGAGTGGTGCAACCAAGGCATTTGAGCTTACGCGAGAAGGAGTACTTCAGTGCCAAAACCGATTGTGTGTGCCGGATGTAGACGGGCTAAGAAAGAAGATTATGACAGAGGCACATTTTTCAAGGTATTCCATTCATCCAGGATCAACCAAAATGTATCAATATTTGAAAGATATGTATTGGTGGAATGACATGAAAAGGAACATCGCAGAATTTGTAGCTGAATGTCCAAACTGCCAACGAGTTAAAGTGGAACATCAAAAGCCCGGAGGCTATATGCAATGCATAGATCTTCCAATTTGGAAGTGGGACATGATCAACATGGATTTTGTTACAGGTTTGCCTCGTACAGCTCGGAAATTTGATTCTATATGGGTGATTGTGGATAGGCTTACTAAATTCGCACATTTCTTACCCGTTAAGACCACTTACACAGTTGAAGAATATTCGAAGCTGTATGTTAAGGAAATAGTCCGATTACATGGAGTGCCAACTTCTATTATATCGGATCGGGGAACTCAATTTACCGCAAACTTTTGGAAGTCTTTCCAACGGAGTTTGGGAACACAAGTGAATCTGAGTACAACTTTTCACCCTCAGACGGATGGACAAGCAGAGCGCACCATTCAAACACTTGAAGATATGCTACGAGCATGTGTTATTGATTTTAAAGGCAGTTGGGATGATCATTTACCTCTTATTGAGTTTGCCTACAATAATAGCTATCATTCAAGTATCAAAATGGCATCATATAAAGCTTTATATGGGAGGAAGTGTAGATCACCAATTAGATGGTTCGAAGCGGGTGAAACTCTTATGTTCGGACCGGATCTTGTGTATCAAGCCATAGAAAAAGTCAAGGTGATTCAGCAACGGTTGAAAACAGCCCAAAGTCGACACAAGTCATATGCGGATAGTAGAAGAAGAGGGCTAGAATTTTCATTAGGCGATTGGGTATTTTTAAAGGTATCGCCAATGAAAGGGGTGATGAGATTTGGCAAGAAAGGAAAGTTGAGTCCACGATATACAGGCCCGTATAAGATTATTCGAAGATGTGGGCAAGTTGCTTATGAATTAGAGCTACCCCAGGAACTCTCATCAGTGCATCCAGTATTTCATGTATCGATGCTTCGAAAGTGCATCGGAGATGCGTCCCTTATTACTTTTACTGAAGATGTGCAAGTAACAGAAGATCTTACCTATGAGGAGATGCCTATTGCTATATTAGATCGTCAAGTTAAGAAGATGAGAAATAAAGAAGTAGCATCGGTGAAAGTACTTTGGAGAAATCAACAAAGGGAAGAGATTACATGGGAAGCTGAGGAAGCAATGAAATCTAAGTACCCTCATTTGTTCAGAGATGAAGGGGAAGTTCAAGAAACGGAGTTAGAACATTAACAAGTAAGTTTTTGTTTATATATGCATAGTATTTATGTGATGATGTGAATGTTAATGGTGGACTTGAACTTGTTTTGGTTGAATAACTACGCTAACATTCGAGGACGAATGTCCTAAAGGGGGGAAGGATGTAACACCCCGTATTTAAGTACATGTATTGGCGTATTCAAGTACGTGATTGGTCTTATTTATATGGAATTAATTTTTTATTTTATTTATAGCGGAATTTGCCCGTCGATGGTTCCATACGAAGGTTATTGAATAAGCTTTCCAACGATATAAATATTTCCAAAAATGGATAAGTTTCGGATATAATCGAGCACGTTCGAAACTATAAAACGGTGGCCGGGATATGGTGAATAGTAAATGTGCAGGAAAATTTCCTGCACACAAACTACTGAGGCCTGCCAGTTTTTTGGGTCGAATTTGAACGATCATAAATCCCTTAATATAATGAACTGGGAGAGCTACCATATATCAAAAGAAATATCTTTGAGTCTTTTTTCCAATGCAATTAGTTTCATCCAAATCCAACATCTGAGTAAGGAGTTATAATCGTTTTACTTCAGCCTATCAAAACAGTTTTTGAGGGTCAACTTCAAACGATCATAACTCCTTGTACAGGACGAACTGGGTGGCCTACTTTATATGAAATGAAATATATTTGAATTATCTATCCAACGATACCAATTTCAACCAAATCCGATATTGGATCAAAGAGTTATGGTCGATTTACTTTAGCCTATCAAAACAGTCCATCATGGACAGATTCGGATTTACTTAAATTTTTAAGGGCAATATGGTCATTTTTCAACACCTCATGGACGAAAATTGGTCATTATATACATATAATTAGCCTAGTATCCATCATTCATCATCCAATTATTGAAGAATAAGGAACCCTAGCCTAATTTCAACTCCAATTATCTTGTGATTCAACCGTAGAAAGTCCAAATTGATTCCGTAGTTGTGTTCACTGTCTCGAGGGCTTCGAGAAGCACCCCTTACTTGTGCCAACAGGACTTCGAAACCAAAAGGGCCATTTTATGGTAAGGATGTAAATTATGTTGGTGTTATTTATATGGATATGTATATATATATATATATATGCATGTGAGCATAAGAAGTATGTTATTTGATTGTTGTTGAAAGATGATTGGGAAATGATGTTGGATTATTCTTGTGCATGGTTGGATTATGTTGAATTGTGAAGGGATTTGGTATTGATGATGTGGTATTGAAATGATGATTATATATATATATATACACACATAAACCTATTGTTCAAGTTGGTTTTTGGAATGTTTTGCAAATATTGGTTGTATGGAATTATGGAAGAGAATTGTGGTGTTGGGTTGCTAATACTAGATGCCAAACATTTCATTGTAGATAAGTGATTTGTAAAGGCGGAAAGTTGTGTTGAATTGGTATCCGAATCTACGACGAGGTATGTAAAGCATACTCTAACAATGTTCTTTGGCATGAAAACACCAATGTTCCATCAAATAAGATTCCGAGGTTGTCCAAAAACATGTATTGTTCTACATTACCAACGAAGTTATTTCCATTCTATAAAGTGTAAAAATGTTTCATTGATATACCAAAAGGCTCCTATTTTATTGTTGTGATATTGATGATTCTGAAACACATTGTTGATATACCAATAAGTTCCTACTTTATTGTTATGGCATTGATGACTCCAAAACACTTCATTGATGTGCCAATGAGTTCTTACTTCATTGTTATTGCATTGATGGTCTATTTATATGTCTCCTATTGATGTATCATTATTTCAAAGTATCAAAAATGTGGTGGCGACCGAAATAACAATCTCAAAGATTAATTGAACTAAGTGATGGAAGTTCTCTCTTATCGGGTGGTATCCCAGGGGCATAAGCCTAGCATGAGTCGATCCCTATTTATGTGTTTATGGGTGGTATCCCAGGGGCATAAGCCTAGCATGGGTCGAGCCCAGTTGATATGTACTGGAGGCAGCCTAATGGTCACAGTACAGTACAGTAATGATTACAAAGACGATAAGAACGAAGGTAAAGTGATTGAATAAATGCAATGTACAGGTTGTCACAAGTTCTAGTAAATGTGGTCCACTCCTATTACACTTTATTCACTTGTTTCTGATTTCTATTGAGCTCCTATATCATATGTGATTATCTACAGCTTTACATACTCAGTACATATTTCGTACTGACGTCCCCCACGGGGGACCTGCATTTCATGCTGCAGGCACAGGTACCTCAGCTCATACACCGCACAAGTAGGAGCCAGGTCATACAACTATTGTTGGTAAGCTCCAGTTTGCTTCGGAGCTTTCCGAGTCGGCTCTTTATGTTTTGTTATTGTACAGGAGTCATGTGTGGGCGGGGGTTTGTCCCGACCCTAGTTATTTCATGTATATCCTAGAGGCTTTGTAGACATAAGGAAGGGTAAAGTCATGGAAGTTTATATAGTCATGTTATATTTGTATATGTGGTGGCCCCGACGACCAAGTGTTATATATATATTTGTGCGTGTTGTGCTGATACAGGTAATTAGATTCTTCTATATGCAACGAAGTGCTGTCCAAATTTTTGGTGACATGTAAGTGAAAGTACAGGTATTTGAACGGGTTCTCCCGGGCCTTCTCGGCTTCAGGTGCCAGTCCGGCCCGATGGGATTTTGGGGCGTGACACTTACCAGGAAGGGGTTTGATAGTTTGTTTTGTTTTATTTTCTGTTCTCTGAATTATTTCAGATTGTAGTTCGGGATTTATCTTGTTTTGTCGTTTATGTTCAAACCCTTCTATCTTTCATTTTTATTAAATGGAGTGTCCCCTTTTTCTTTGTGTTTTAAATATGTGTTTTTTTTTTTTTTTACATAGTACATTTTATGTTGACTCTAGTGGTATGATATTCTAGTGAAATTTACAGCTAGATCTTAACATCCAGTTTAAGAATGAACATTGAATCAGAGGGTTAAAGTTAGAAAAAGAGAGCATCTGAGGAAATAGATAGAGTGCTGGGGCATTTGGTGATCAAGTTGAAACCTTCTTTAAAAATTAAGGCTATTATTTTGAAAATCGTGAGAATAACTTGGTCATCAATTGAAAGACATGTCTTAATTAGGTCAAACAGTGTTTACGTGATCCTATCAAGAGGAACAGGAAGAAAATTAGCTCCACGAAGTCATGAGTCCTTCAGCATGAGGAATGTACAACAAAGTGGAGTTGTATGCTGGGCAAGTGTAGAAAAGAGGTGGCACACATGCTCGGGGCAAGTTAGTGTTGTAAAACATTTCATAAGTGATCTTGATCGTGCACTTTCATATTGCATGATATGTACTTGCATTTTCAAAGATTGATATGACGAAGGCATATCATTCTGCCATCCAAACATCGTGTCATCCTTTGTTTACCCCATTTGAGCTTTAGTTTTATTTTCTTTCATACACCTCTTTTGGAATCAATATAGTCAGCAAAGCTCAAAGAAAAAATGTCGAGCAAAACAATAGTCAGAAAAGTTCAAAAAAAAAAAAAAAAGAGAAAAAATGTGTCAAAAAAAAAGAAGAAAAAAAGAGTGAAGAAAAATAGAGTCGGAAAAATCCACCCCAAAAAAAAGAAAAAAAAAGAAAAAAAAATCAGAATCAAGCAAAATAAGCTGCCAGAACTACGCATGACCTGATTCTCCTCTCTCAAAGGTGAGATACGTAGGCTGCCCCACTCAGGGCTCGGTCCAACCAAATAGACAATTTAGTGTCACCCAGTCAAAAGAAACTGGGGCATGAATTAATCCTCATTGTTTGAGTCGATTCCAAAAGTTGTAAGTCCCACCCCACTTCAAGTGTCGATTGGGCCTTATGTCATCCTTTCTTTCTAACCCTATCCAAAAGCCAAGCTACAACCAAAGAAAGACCTTCAGATCAATCTTTGAGAATGTTAAGGCTAAGCATGCAAGGGATATGATGATGCATTTGGGAACTATTTGTCTTCCTCAGCATAGGGAATCAAGAGAGAAATAAAAATGAGAGAGTCTTATTGGTGAAAACCCTTACGGGCATCATAAGGCGATGGTAAGTTGAGAGAAATAAAAATGAGAGAGTCTTATTGGTGAAAACCCTCACGGGCACCATAAGACGATAGTGAGCCGAGAGAAAATGAAAGAAGCTTGTTGGCTAAAACCCTTCAAGGCGCCACTAGCCGAATGGGGTCTTAAATGCAATTGACCTAAGAAAGCAACTCAGTTTCAAGGTCATTAACTCAACAACAATGGGTAGAAAGTTTGGATGAAAAGATCAAGCTGCTTAATCCAAAATGCATGGCATAATCATTAGTGTTGACTGTCATTTTTAGATGAATTTTTCGTTTCTTTATTTTAAAAGGGGACATTCATTGTCTTTTCTTTCTTCTCTTTGTTTTAATTTTATCTTTCTTGAGTCAGTTATCAAAACAAAAATTGTCATTCTTTTTTTTGTTTCTTGTCTTTGAGTCAAGTCCGTGTCAAAACAAGTGAGAAAAGATTTCAAAACTGGCTACCAGCTTCTTTAATTGCACAAAGCAAGACAAAAGCTAGCACATGAAAGAGACATTATTGTGAACCCAAAAAGGGCATGCAGAAAATTTTATCAACAGAGAAGTCGGGGAACTCATGGAAATACCAAGGTTCAAAGGGTTTATTTGAGAAACACGACAAAGCAGAAATACTGTGTTTGTTTCAGAGTCACTCTTGATAAGCTGAGTTTGAGTCAATGATACAGCAAATCAATGACATATGCTAATGGTTGGAAGCAAAGCTAAATGTGACGGGGGCAGGAGCAATTGTCTCAAAAGCCAAAGCCACAAACTAGCCACCGTGTTTTAAACTCAATAGTTTTCTTTGTATGTAATAGGAATACATGTTGCATTCAGATCAAGGATTTAAGAGCCTAAACATCAAAGGCCGTAATTTCTCACCTCAACAAATGCAAGAGGCAAGGTTGCTGCACATGTTTGTAATTCAAGCAGCTTTGGTAAGGAGAAACACTTCATTGTTTTGATAATTCAAACAACATTGGTAAGGAAACACACTCCCTTGATTGGGTAATTCAAATTTTTCTTCTTAGGTAATGCACTTCCTAACTCAAGTCTTGATTCCTAGAAGACGTACCTTTTAGTTGAGTCATCCCCTTTGATTCCTATAAGACGTACCTTTTAGTCGAGTCATCCCCTTTGATTCCTATAAGACGTACCTTTTAGTCGAGTCATTCCTATTGATTCCTAAAAGACGTACCTTTTAGTCGAGTCATCCCATTTGATTTCTATAAGACGTACCTTTTAGTCGAGTCATCCCCTTTGATTCCTATAAGACGTACCTTTTAGTCGAGTCATCCCCTTTGATTCCTAAAGACGTACCTTTTAGTCGAGTCATCCCCTTTGACCCCTAGAAGACGAACCTTTTAGTCGAGTCATCCCCTTGGATTCCTATAAGACGTACCTTTTAGTCGAGTCATCCCCTTTGATTCCTATAAAACGTACCTTTTAGTCGAGTCATCTCCTTTGATTCCTATAAGACGTACCTTTTAGTTGAGTCATTTCCTTTGACCCCTAGAAGACATACCTTTTAGTCGAGTCATTTCCCTTGATTCCTATAAGACGTACCTGTTAGTCGAGTCATCCCCCTTGATTCCTATAAGACGTACCTTTTAGTCGAGTCATCCCCTCTGATTCCTATAAGACGTACCTTTTAGTCGAGTCATCTCCTCTGATTCCTATAAGACGTACCTTTTAGTCGAGTCATCCCCTTTTCTTCCTATAAGACGTACTTTTAGTCGAGTCATCCCCTTTGATTCCTATAAGACGTACCTTTTAGTCGAGTCATCCCCTTTGACCCCTAGAAGACGTACCTTTTAGTCGAGTCATTTCCTTTGATTCCTATAAGACGTACCTTTTAGTCGAGTCATTCCTATTGATTCCTATAAGACGTACCTTTTAGTCGAGTTATCCCCCGTTGATTCCTATAAGACGTACCTTTTAGTCGAGTCATCCCATTTGATTCCTAGAAGACGTACCTTTTAGTCGAGTCATCCCCTTTGATTCCTATAAGACGTACCTTTTAGTCGAGTCATCCCCTTTGATTCCTATAAGATGTACCTTTTAGTCGAGTCATTCCTATTGATTCCTAGAAGACGTACCTTTTAGTCGAGTCATCCCCTTTGATTCCTATAAGACGTACCTTTTAGTCGAGTCATCCCCTTTGATTCCTATAAGACGTACCTTTTAGTCGAGTCATCCCCTTTGATTCCTATAAGACATACCTTTTAGTCGAGTCATTCCCTTTGATTCCTATAAGACGTACCTTTTAGTCAAGTCATTTCCCTTAATTCCTATAAGACGTACCTTTTAGTCGAGTCATCCCCTTTGATTTCTATAAGACGTACCTTTTAGTCGAGTCATCCCCTTTGATTCCTATAAAACGTACCTTTTAGTCGAGTCATTTCCCTTGATTCCTATAAGACGTACCTTTTAGTCGAGTCATCCCCTTTGATTCCTATAAGACGTACCTTTTAGTCGAGTCATCCCCCTTGATTCCTAGAAAACGTACCTTTTAGTCGAGTCATTTCCCTTGATTCCTATAAGACGTACCTTTTAGTCGAGTCATGACCTTTGACCCCTATAAGACATACCTTCTAGTCGAGTCATCCCCTATGATTCCTATAAGACGTACCTTTTAGTCGAGTCATCCCCTTTGATTCCTATAAGACGTACCTTTTAGTCGAGTCATCCCCTTTGATTCCTAGAAGACGTACCTTTTAGTCGAGTCATTTCCCTTGATTCCTAGAAGACGTACCTTTTAGTCGAGTCATCCCCCTGGATTCCTATAAGACGTACCTTTTAGTCGAGTCATTTCAATTAACTCATAGAAATTGCATTGCTTTTTTTTATAGATAATTTTCTTTTCAGTTTTGATGTGATTTCAGGAGCATGCCCGAAGCACAGGGCGAATAAATGGAAAACCAAGCAACAAGGTGAAGATATTGAAAGTTAAATAGATTGAAAAATAGCAAGTCAAGAGCCCGCCTGCAGAACAGGGTGCAGAAGTTGAAAGCATGGCAACAAGTTGATGAAATAGCAAGTCAGGAACCCGCCTGGAGAACAGAGTGAAGAAATTAAAAGTATAGCAACAAGTTGATGAAATAGCAAGTCAGGAGCCCGCCTGCAGAACAGGGTGAAGAAATTAAAAGCATAGCAACAAGTTGATAAAAATAGCAAGTCAGGAGCCCGCCTGCAGAACAGGGTGCAGAAGTTGAAAGCAAGACAACAAGTTGATGAAATAGCAAGTCAGGAACCCGCCTGGAGAACAGGGTGAAGAAATTGAAAGGCAAGCAACAAGTTAAAGAAATAGCAAGTCAGGAGCCCGCCTAAAGAATAGGGTGATGAAAGTCGAGTCAAGAACCAATAGAAGCTGTATAGATAGGATTTTTGTAATTTCATTTATGTTTTAACTTGTAATTTTCAGTTTTTTTGATGTAATGACGGAGCCGCGGACCGGAACCTCGATGGAACCTCACTCGACTCTCCAACTCGGTATAGTCCATCTCCCTCCAAAAGTTGAGATACTTGTCATTCGATCCTCTCATAATGTGAGTAGGTGGGATGTCTTAAGTCAAGACCCGGTTGTTCTTCTTCCTTCTGTTTCTTTCTTTGAATAATGGTCGGGTCAAAATTTGGTCTCGCTGTCTACTTTTTTGTCTGAAAATACTTCGTGTTTACATTCAAAGGGGGCATGATGTAGGCACCTAATTTTGTCCCTCCCGAAGTCTAATTTTATTCATTTTTAGTTCACCTTACCATGTGTCCAACCCCATGTAATTATATCCCACAAAAATACAAAAATAAATAAAAAAATAACTCTAACTAATTTATCTTATCCTAACAACCTACCCAATAAAAAACTTCCACCTACCCTAACTACCCATATGATTCCCCCCTCCTTTTTCTTGTCCACAAAGAAAGAATATATGGGGGACCCACCAAAATTCCCACATCATAACAAATTCATGCCCATTATAAAAGAAAAATTCTAAGAAGAAAATGAGGGCTCATTCTTTGATCATCATCTTCTCCACAATAACAACAATCACAAAATAATCTTCCTCATAAAAACAACAACAACAACAACAACAACAACAACAAAAAAAAATGGTGAACAGTAACCGGTGAACAGTAACCGGCGTAAAAAGTGACGGTGAACGGGTCATTATTTGCCGAGTTGGATTGTTGGTGTTAAGGTTCGGCTCGAGGTTTCCGGGTGCGGATTCTCTTTATTCGAATAACATTGAGTTTGAAAGCTTCAAATTTAAGGTCCAATTCTTTCTTCTCTTTTATTTAATTCTTATGTGATTGTGATTGTGATTGCGTGTGATTCGATACTGTGGTTTGTTTGTTGATGTGAATTGTTGGTGACATTTGGGTGTGTGATGTGCTAAGCATGATTGATGAATTTTCGTTATTCTCGATTGGTGGATTGTGTATTGAAATGGGTTAATCACGTGGTTAAAAATGAATTAAGGTGGGGATTAAAAATGGAGGAAAATGAATATTGATTAATTTTGATGTATTGATAATGTGAAATATGATAGAATTGTGATACGTTGAACTTGGTAGGCAAACGTAGGCTTGGTAGGCAAATTTAGGAATAACGAGTTGTTGGAGTGTTTGAATATGTGCGTGAATGGTACTTTCTACTTTATTGCACGAAAAGTTTAAATTGTACTCATTTAGCCGGGGAATGCCCCGAAGGATTTGTATTAATTTATCCGGGGAATGCCCCGAAGTAGCATGTACGCAAAGGAGGCTCGTGATCAAGGCCCGGAACGTCGGGTGGAGTTTAGTTTAGGATTAGTTTAGAATAGAATAGGTTTTATATTTCAGCACCTTTTTTATTTTGGATTGTATAATTTGGACTGAACATTATTTTGGTTTGTTTTGAATTTTGTGTGATTTGTTTGTTTGCTTGTTTTGTGTGTTTATGTGGTTTGTACATTTGTAATGTCAAATTAGCCGATATGCTCCACCAAGCGACCGTGGTTGAACCACGGGATCGAGGGGTGCCTAACACCTTCCCCTCGGTCAACAGAATTCCTTAGCTGGAATCTCTGTTCGCGGATCAGTTTTTAGAGTCAAACCATTTCGAAAAGTATTTTCCAAAGGTGACTTGGCACACCGGATTATGCCAAGTGGCGACTCTGAATAAGAAAAAAATAATGTAAATAATCCTTTTTTTTTTTCGAAATAATTTTTTCATTTTTGTCACCTTAATAATAAAACTCTTTCGAACTTAAAATACATATTTATTTTTTTTGAGTCGAAAAAGGGGTGTGACATCCATCATCAATTATTAGTCCTTTGCTAGTTCCCTTTATCCAAGTCGTATTTGATGGGAGTCGTTCGTACAACTTAAAGAGGAAGACCTTTCGTATCTTTTGAATCTACCTTACAATATGTAGTAAAAAATTCAAAATAAGTGATTTGAATCCTTACAGAAAGAATACTGATTCTTGAGTAAACGCTACAACCCATTTTCGATCAAACCAAGCCTCTGCAATTTTTGAATCTCCGTAGGGCTTGTTCTCCCCAAACAGGAGGATTCAATGAATCGTCACAACCAGAAGTCAAAATTTTAGAAGGTAGAGAATTCTTTCGAGTAATAGACCAGAGTAGGTCATTTCTCAAGAACCATAGCTAAAGGGCATAGACATACCAATATTTCTTTCGCAAAGCTGAAGAAAAATGCTTTGTGTGATCTTTCCTGTTTATTAGCATTTTGTTTTTCACATCTTACATTCCACTGGAACCAAAAAGAAAAGCGGGGAAGACGGGAAGCAAAAGAACAATCTGGCGCACACTAAAGCTCATGCTATGTACGAGGTTCGGAGAGAGGCTGGACCACAGGATCTATTGTACGCAACCTCACCATATAACAGTTGAAGGAATTAAATTAATTTAAATTCAGGAATCAAATTCACTTAAAATTTTCTCCATAAAAAGAGAAAAATAGCCAAGTGTTAGATTCCTTCCTGCTAATACCAACAAATGCAAATGAGGAAATTGCCTTTCCTTGATTCAAAGGCATTAAGTGAACAGCCAAAGACGTCATAGACGATTCAAATATTAACAGATGCACAAAATAATGTACGACAACAACACACAAAACCAGAAAAGAGTGATGCAGTCCTTCCTTCCATCGATGAAAAACATACAAATCAGTGCGAACTAATGAGGAACGGATGCTGGCAAACCCCACATTCTATAGTCTCGGAACCTGAGCTCGGAACTTGAACCTGCAATTTGCAATGTAGAACAAGAAGTTTATATAAAATGTGAACCGTGGTCATTAAGCTCTACAAGATTTCAAATAGATGAAGGTAAGAGATCATTAACCTGCAAATGTACAGTACAAGTAGGGCACGCAACCTCTTTCATCCTCCCTGAACGATCTTGTCTAGAGCCTGAAACCGGAAAAAATTTCGTTAGCTAGGAGACAAACTCCATCAAGAACATTATCGAATACTAAGCATATGTCTTTCAGCAGATAAACATTTACCAGATGATTCTCTTCGGTTTCTCTCCATCTCCTCCTGAGAATAACAAGATTTTAACATCAACTTAAGTTCAGCCATCCGATAAGCAAACAATTAAAACATTGTGAAAATGATGCTATAATCAAGTTCAAAGGGGTGCCCGCTTTCCATCAGAATGATGAAATTTAAGAAGCAAGAATCTAAACTAGAACAGCAATTCATTAGTATTCATCATCAGTGAAATATTAGTACCAACCCAAATTCAATTCACATCGTCAAGCCTCATCAAATACAAAGGTTAAAATATGTCGGATCAGAACAGGGAATTTGATCTGATCGAGAAAATTGAGTCATTGGAGCGTGAAAACCATTTGTTGAAGAGGAGAGTTGAAGAGTTAGAAGCGACTCACAGAGTTGAATTAGAAGCGAAAGAAAGGGAAATTGAGCACCGAAAGAAGATGCTTGAGGAACTAGACAGCCGTTGGAAAAGCCAGAAGGATTTGCAAAGTATGACGAAGGACGATTTGGCAGAGAGTGGGGTTAATGAATTGCTAAGGAAAATTGACAAGTTAGAAGCAACTCGCAGAATTTAATTAGAAGCCAAGGAAGGGAAATAAGCGGCCTAAAGCGGCAATTTGAGGAACAAGAAAGCCGGTGGAAAATTCAGAAAGATATCTCTGAATGGCGAAGTATGAGTTGGCGGAAAGGAATGGACATTAAAGCATTGCGAACTAAAATCTCCGAGTTGGAGAACAAATTGGAGATTCAGGACAAGGTGATTTCTCAAACGCGCATTAAGGAGAACGAACAAGCTGGTGGGTCTTCCGGTGTCAACGTAGATCAGTCATGTGCTCGCGTATTTTGTTATTATTACTCCAGCATGAGTGAAAATTGTTTTTTCTTTAGAGAACATTTTTATTGAACTCAAATTATTGAATAGATATGTAATTGCGTTTTTATTGAACTTAAATTATTGAATAGATATGTATTTTCGTTTTTATTGAACTTAAAAAAAAAAAAACTAGAACAGCATAACTACGTACTAGACGAAAAAGCATTACCAGGGCGTAGTGCCCACCATACAGATGGATTTATAATATTAGATGTGATACTTTATTTTGGTTCGATATTTGTAGATTAAAACTTTGATTTGTTTCTTAAGCTTATGCATAGAAAGCTGAAAGGCACCAGAGTAATTAATATAAAACCTCTTTATGCCAAACAAAGATGAGGAAAAGTTAGTTTTCGTTCCTCCTCTTTTGGTTTCTAAAGTGGTTGGGCATATTAAAGCATGAAATGAGGAAAATTCAAAAAATTAACCACCTGAAGCTTCTTGGCAAGGTCTTCATGACTTTGCAATCCAGATGATCTATTTACAGTTTCCTTTGCGCTGCTTAACCGACGAGAAACCTCAGCCTGGAGAAAAGCCATGAGATGTAGTTAACGAAATAAAACCATGATATATTTGGCAAAGTAGCAATTTTTTCAGTGCACCTACAACAGTGAGTTACCACATGAGGAAAGGTCAATTACTATAATTCTTTAAAGAAGTTATCAATCAGGAAAAAAATATCAAAAAAGGACGTAGGAACTAAGTTTTATGAAATTTCTTTTTTTTTTTTAACCCCAAAGATAACTTATTTAGAATAGGGAGCCAGAACAAAATGTCAAAAGCAGAATTGGGAATGAACAAAAAGCAGTCATAGAAGGTGCAGGTGGTAGTAAATGCATACCGAACATCGGTCACAAACTCTAACAACTGGTGCATTCTCATCAGCAGTCAGTGCAGTTCTTCCCTGAGTGCATTTGTCACAGAAAATGTCTCCACAGTTCCGACAGTGATGCTGAAAACAAAATCTAAATGTCATTCCCCTTGTCTTTTCAGTGTTTAATGCAAAACATAAAGCAATGCACAATGAGAAAAGTATAAAAAAAAAAAATTTAAACTAGTCAATTTCTATTACTAAACACTAAGTATAAACAAGTTCCCCTTCCATATCGTCTTTAGACAGGTAATTTGGGGGGGGGGGGGGGGAGGGGCAGGGGCAGCCAGGTGCACTAAAGCTCCCTCTAGTCGCACAAGGATTTATTGTACGCAACCTCACCTTACATTTCGGCAAGGGGTTGTTTCCACGGCTTGAACACATGACCTCCTGGCCACATGGCAGCAACTTTACCAGTTTGGAGAGAGATTAAGCTACCAAATATCAGGATAACTTATATACGATTATGGTCAAAAGAGTAAAGAGTAGCAAAAAGGAAGGAGCTATTGTACAATTTTATCACATAGCAAAAGAAGAAGGGTAAGGGCCACTCCTCCACATATGCAGTTTCAACCTTTGTGAAGTTGTCAGAAGTAGGAGATAATTTCTGAACAAGCATAAGAAGTATTTCTTTTACTTCTCTTAAATTTTTAACCAAACAAACAATAACACAACTCTCATTAGGGAAAGTAAATCAACAAATTCCCTCCCCTCCCCTCCCCTCCCACTTTTAATGGAACTTAGCGCAAGCAAGAAGAATTAATGCATGTAAGGACAAGATAAGACATACCTTGCGCACAAAAGCATTAAAGGCTGATCCACAAGCTGTGCACTTGGAAACTGCTTCATCAGGAACCTGGCCAAATGATACTGAGTTAATGAAATTTAACGGTTCTAACATAAAATGACAAACTTTCCAGCACCTCATTAACATTAAGGCAAATTATTTTTTCAAGAGGCTGCACATGTCTCATTAAACATTGATTCAGCTGGTCATAAAAATACTGGCGCAAGATAAGCAACTATGGTCAAGAAATTAGCATAAAAAGTTATTTCTGAATTGAACAGCGCAATCCTTTTGTTTCTCTCCAATATTTACAGCTAGTAATAAACCAAGGACTAAACCTTTTCTTGTGGTAGCTTATCAGGATTATTTAACAGATATTCTTGTAGAGGTATATGAATTACAGAAGAACATTACAATGACCAAACACAAACTTTGGAAAAATTTGGAGTGGACTACACACTTTAATGGCATCTGTACTGGATTCAAACTTGAGATATTTTAGATTGATAAACGTGCAATTGCAAACTAAGGAAAGAGGATAAGAAAGCTTAAAAAATTGAAAGATAATATGAAATCAACTCTGCTTGCAAAGATTATAGAAATTGGAGAGGAAATACAGCTCAATCAGAATAACCAAGTGAAGAGACTTGAAGATCAGCCAAAAGTCTGTCTAAGTGAGAAAGTAAGTAGATGCAGAGAAAATACAAACAAAATTAGGTGAGAAAAATTTGGCAAGAAAGAATCACTTTTTTGTTCTTGAATGAGAAAGTACAGTCGTAGCTAATCATTATATTGGTTCTACTCTTACACATCTAATAACATGTAAAAATGAGGCGTGCGAAAACAAATAAACTAAACATGTTACCCAGTGATCTTTCTCCTCATTGACAGGCTTCACTATATTAATCCAATCAGCAAGACCTTTCTTCTTCTCGGTAGGCTGTTCAGCCACTTTTGGAGATTCAGAAGACCTGATGCTTCCACCCATCTCCTTGAACTGCTTGAAGGGACAGAAAAGTTAATTTCAAGAAGTTCACATATATTTGTATTGGTCTCTCTGTGTGTGCGAATGCAAACACCAGCGGAATAAGAAATTTACATGAGGGGTTTCAAAAAATTACTGTCGTGCCTTAGTTGAAATCTAAACCTCTGACCTAAAGCAAATTTTGAACACCTCTACCACTACACTACAGTCTTCCTTATGTCAAAGGAATTAAACAGTTTATATATAACAGAAAAACATTTTCTTTTTCCCTATTTGCACAGTATAATTTTCTGATGAAAGGGATCTAGTTGAACACCCTTGCTTATTCCTAGTACCGTCCCTGAACACATATACTCCTTGATGTTAAATCCTTCTTTCATATTCAGGCAGTACATGTGTGTGCGTGCACTCACATTCACATAAAGTAACTCCTGCGTATAACAGTGACAAACCACCGCCAAGCAGATAGAAAAGCAATTTCGATGCTGGAAAGGAAGTGGCATGAAAAGATACAGTACCTTTTAGCATTTTTAGTAAATATTAAAGAGGAACATTATAACTTTTGAATAAGTTGAAAAACATTGTCTAGAGTCAAGAGCCTAGCTTATATATTTATAATTTTAGTGTAGAAAAGAGAAACCATTATATATTAAATGGAAGGCTAGATCTTCGAGGAGCCCCAACAAATGCTTGTACACATGATGGAACTTGTATAGTAATGCTGCCTTGGTGTGAAATCAATGAAAGACAGTCAGCATATTAAAAGGAAAAAAATCAACTTTCATGTTTGTAAAGCACTGACGAGAACCTTTTGAAGCAACTCTAATTTTTAACTCTAGAGAAGTTACAAGGAATGAAATGGTATCGAAAAAAATTATCTAGTCTCCAGGAGAATGGTACGAAAGACGAAGATGTTACACAGCATTAATACATGATGGAAAACAGAGGCGAACTCAGGATTTGAAGTCTATGGGTGCACCAGTGTTGTCAAAGACGCGCATAAGCCTCGAAGTAAGACTCAAAATGTGTTGAGCGCTCGCCTCGCTTAATGTGCACATAGGTTCTAATTTCTGATACATACTTTCCCTTGTCAATGAGGCTTTCTGAGGAGACAAACACTAAATAATTAAAAAAATATATATTTTTGTTCATATATTTGTCATTCATGCTTATATTATTAGTCTTGGACTAGACATATATTTATATCTTTTCTACTTTTATGCCTTTTTCGTTAAATGTCACGTTTTATTTGTACTTTGTGCTTAAACACAATAGACCTTGAAGGTTTTTTACGCTTATTGCTTTTGATAATATTGTGGAACACCAATATTATCTTAAGACGTTAAAAAAACTTTCGGTGTCGATTAAGGAATATTATCATATTCAATTGGTCGCTAAAGACATGAACAATACTGGAAAAATAAATATATAGAACAAATAGGAGTTTTAAGCTAATAACTTTACTTTCTTATAATATGAAGTTTACTTTTAACATTTTTGAACAATCAGTTGTGGTAGCTCAATGGTCAAGGAGGGTTCACCTTATGGACAAGTCGCGAGTTCAAATCTCCATTCCAGCAATTTTGTTGTTATAAATTTAATATTGCCTTTAGATTTGAAAATAAAAACTAAGGTGTTGTGTGACCCAGGGGCCAATCCCTAGTCGCATGGATGGAAGGGCTAGCTTCAACCAACACACCAAGGTGTACTATCATTCATTTGAGAGTGCACTATTAGCTATATTCCAATTTTTCAAGGTATATACACATATATATACACAATTTTTTTCGACGTTAACGGGTGCACGTGCACCCCCACCCATACATGTGGGTCCGCCCCTGATGGAAAATAAAAAAGAACTGAGTTTAATGTGCTAGAAGGATATCTACCTACGTGGATAAATTCTAAAAAACAATTAAAAGACCAGCAATGGTATATCAGATTGAATGTTGGTGCTCCACAATTCAACTGTTACCTTCTTCAAAACAAAAAAGAACAAAAGATATCCCCCAGATGAATGTCACAGAGATGCGCACGCCAAGATGGATGTGCAGTCATACAAGATTAGGTGAATGTATCACACATCAAATGAGAAAGTTTGTTGAGATGGATTGGTCATGTCCTACATCAACGCCCAAATGTGCTGGTCTGTGGGTGTGAAACCATGGTGAATGAAAATGTCGAAAGGGGATGGGGTAGATCTAAAATCACATTAAGGAATTTCTCTCCAATGACTTAATATCTTGGAATCTATGTAGACCTAACAATAAATGAGACATAATGGAAGAAAAGATAAATACACACAATACCAATTAGTTTATCAAATTATAGTCATATTACTATGTTTACTTTAGGTCCAATATTTCCCTACGAGTCTACAAGTAATGGTTATAGATTTTTAGACGTCAGTAGAGAACTTGCAGTACTTTTTATTTTTATGTTATATAACATTGGACTGAAATGAGCTTAAATGGCAACATGTGCAGCGAGAGTTCATGCAATTGATCCCAACTTGCTTGGGACTGAGGGTAGTTGTTGAAACCATCAATAAAAAATTGTTAAATATAAAACAAATTCAGATATCAAATACAAAAATGGGAAGACAAATTTGACCTGCACAGTTGCAGCCGTGACTGTATCTAAAAGGGAACTGGTTGTGTAACTGTTTGACTGCAGTCTGATACGCCTTGGATCTATATCCACTGCACTTTTTGACCAGAATGCAAGGGTAGATGAATCCGTTACCTAAATAAGACAAACGGGTCCAGTTCATTAATGCTCTGCAGAAGTTCAAAGAGCTGGAGAAAATCTAAAATCTTTGGGTGGGGGTGGGGGGGTGGGGGGTGGGGGGAGAGGACAGAATCCAATGTGCATTAATGAATAAGCATATAGTGTTCAGGTTTTCAATGTGCCGCCAGAATCTTGAAAATCCTGTTATTAATCTAAATCTTGGGGGGGAGGACACAATATCCATGTGCATTAATGAAGTAAGCATATCGTGTTCAGGTTATCAATGTGCCGCCAGAATCTTGAAAATCCTGTTATTGAGCTCAAATATAAAAGCCTTGGTGGTATGTACAAAACTATCATACACCTCTCATAAATAATGCATTCTGTTAAAAGACAGACGGAAATGAAAACATCATAAATACTTCTAAAACAAGATTCTAACTGCAGTACTTTTTAGATTCTAACTCCTTCGCCACCATATAAAAAGACTTCATCATCCTAGCATTACCACCAGACAATGTTGCAAAGCCAATAATGTCTACATTCAAGTTTTAGCTCATTAAGTTATTTCATTAATAGAGTAAACTCTTTCATAGTCAAGCCAGGAAGGTCAAGAAAATAATACCGTGTGATCGTACATGGTTGGACATGGAGATAAAGAACAAATACTTACATCACATCGAGTTATCGTGTCAAGAGGGTATATTCTTAATGTCCGGCTAGTGCTCGGGTCCAACATGCGGATTCCATCCAAGCCAATCTGAAATGCACCACAAGCAGGACTTAAAGTTAAAATGCTACTATATGCTTGACCAATTAAGAGAGATAGATACATAATGCACCAAGACATGAAGCCCATTAAGGGCACAACACAAGCACATACACAAAACATAACTAGAAGATTTTACCAAAAGAATATATATATTTAATACAGCTTATCTTAGTGGCTCAAAAATACACACAGGACGTAATAACTTCATTACGCAAGTAGACACTGCAGCCTGCCAAGAAGTGTGTACCACTTTCAGATCATGGCAAGATTTCAGTAAAGATGGCATCATCGAGAATCAAGACTTACACCCAAACATGTTGGATCACGGTATGATCCAAAGTAAAGGTGCTACAATCTCAGATATATGTGTTATATAAGAAAACCACATTCAGGATCATTTTGGTTAGATACAAAAGTGGTGACAAATGACATTGGAGTAGTACTATAAGGTTTTTGGTCATAAAGATTTTCAAGAACATTTAAATGTTGATTGAAACAAAAAGGAGTAAGAGTTCGAGATATTTGTGAAGGAAACTGACTTCCGCCCATAAGCTATGAAAGCTGCTTGCCTTATCCATGGAACATGTTTTTCATTTTATTTTTTGATAGGTTAAACATAATTTCCAATTCTCCATAATCCAAAGTAACCAACCGCACTGAAAAATGATTTATTCTAGGAAACCATATCCTAGAAAAGCATTTTTCTTCATACCAAAACCGCTTGAACTGAAATTTATCAACCACAACGACTTTTAAGTTTTCCATTTCTATATTTAGATACTTCATGAATGTCAACAACAAGAAGAACAAAACCCAGTGTAATCCACAAGTTGGTTACGAGGAAGGTAGTGTGTGTGCGTGTGCAAACCTTTCTCTACCTTTACAAGGTAGAGAGGCTGTTTCTACCCTCTTCACGAAACATATTAACTTCATGAATGTAACCAACCAAAATCGTTCGCTTATGTAATAACAATCATCAATGACATCCAAAGCCAGTACTAAGAGACAGTGGCATAGCTACATCGACTCAAGGGTAGTCACTCGATAAATCTTTAATGCAAAATTACATAACTATGTATATAGGCCAAAAACAACTTTTTAGTTATATATACTAAAGTTTCAAACACCCTTAACAAAATTCCTAGCTTCGCGACTGATAACAAACACACCTGGCAAAGAACATCCTGAGTACTCTGTCCACCACTTTCAGCTAACAACTTCACCCTAAACTTCTGCACACCACTTTTCACATCCAGCTGTGTATCGACCTTAGGAACAGCCTTAACAATCTTCGCAGCTGGAGCTGATGAGCGTTCCTTTGGAGAATTATACCCAATTGGCCTCCCAAAATCATCAAAGCTCGACGACCAAGTCGATGACTTTGAACTAGTCCCTCTTGCCCCATAAGGCTCTACTTTACTACCCTGATAGGCATAAACTCCATCACCATCACCATAACCATCATTACCATATCCACTTTCAGGTCGTTTACCATAACTATCTTGCCCAAATTCACCTCTCCGTGAACCATAATTTCCATAATTATCCAATTTTTCATCAAAATAAGCCCCGTTATGATCGAATTTTCCAGTACTATTATCGTAATTTTGAGCTGGATAAACTGAACGATACGAAGAATTCGGAGTCGGAGTCAAAGTAGGATAATAAGGTCCATGAGATTCAAATGACGGAAACGGAGAGGAGTATTGAGGCTGTTGCACTACCGGAGCCGGCGCCGGAGCCAGAGGAGGCGGAGGTGGAGCAGTGGAGAGTAAATCGGTATGGTTGTAGGTATAAGGAGGAGGATAAGATGCGTAATCGGAAGAGGGAGTGTAAGTGGCGGAGAAGGGCGGAGCAGAGGCGTATGACGGTGGTGAAGGGGCGGGGTTTGGGATCGGAGCCGGCGACATATGGCCAGAATTGGGGTAGCTGTAGTAGGGATAATCGCCTTGTTGCATTTTTTTGGAGTCGGGAAATTACAGAGAGCTTTGAGCTTTGTTTCTGATCAGTGATTCTATTTCTTCCTTCAAAGGAAAATGATCCAGACAAGCAGTTGTTCTTGCCGGGTATTTTTGCTTGGGCTGGACTTTTTTTTGGGCCTTTCCTTTGATATACCCGACTTTGGGGTCACCATTCAAGTTATATAATTGAATTTCTATTTTTGCTTGTCATTTTTTTTACGTATTAAGAGAAGATAATTTTTTTTTATTTTACCTTTAAAATTAATTTCAACATAATGTAAGCATCATTTAATAGTGATATTATGACAAAATAACTATGTTATTAATTGTTTTTCTTAATAGATGTGTCAATTCAAAAGGTTACATGTAAAACCGAACGAGAGGGAGTACCGCATTGCATAAAAATATTTACAAGTTTATCCACATCAGAACATGCTTTATACATACATGACTGAAATTCCAAAATTTCTTGTCTAAAATTACAACTTCGGGTATTCTAAACTTCAAAAAAGCTCGACTCGCAAACTTTAAATAATTGGATTATATTTTTTTTGGTCGCAACTCGCAATTGAAACTTCACAACTTTGGCTTCATAATAAAGTCATACTTTGATGTGTTCTAAGTAGTGAAAAATAACCTATATATTTTAATTATAGTCTTTGGAGAGCACAGAAACGATAAAAGTTGTAAGCTACGAATGGGGAGTATTATTGTCTATCTTTGGCGTCTATGGTAGGATCAATCAGGGGACCTGAGAAAAACCACTGCGACGCAGCTCGAGCCTATCTTCAACTCGTGAACATACAAAGCTTTATGATTTGCATTACGTTGATAACATCCGTCCATTTAGCAACATCTTAAGATGGCATAGCCTTAAAAAAGCGAAGGGCTAGGAGGAATGGCAATGTGTAGAATGTCATGGGCAAAAAATGAGACAATGTGAGCTAAAACAATGTAAGAATTCAAAAATTTAAAGTACGACTAAGGAATTGCATGCTAACACAGTGAAGTAACTCCTTGTCCTCTGGACATCGCCTGAAGAGAGCAGAAAAAACGCCGGAAAGACGAAGCAGGAGTGCGCCAAGGATTCAAACGAACTTGCATACACTCAAATTATTCCATCAAGTACACAATAACAGCACAGGTGCAAACTAACTCTACTGACCAAAGCTTAAATTATAGGAGAAGACACTGAGTCTACAACCAATTTAGTAAATCTCCAATTTTTGAGAAAACAAAACTATCGTAATATTCTGAATTATAGCCAATCTCAGCATCTCTGAGACAAAGAATAGGTAAGAGAAAGGGGTGACTATCAAATCCAACCACCCTTACTATGAAAATTTAAAACATTGTCAAGAATAAAAGGTCCGTCTACTGGAAGGACAAATCAGTAGCAAATTGGCACATGAAAGTGATAGAATCAAAGCCATCTGGCGACAAAGTCGTGGCAAACTGCAATAATTATGTCTCAGCACATCTCAAATACATCTTCCATCTAGAAGAATAGGTCAATGTATATGATGGAAACAAGCCCATAATCCAAATTTATTTTGTATGTAACTACCAAAAATTTGTTAAAGGGCACCTTTTCCTTCATATATCAACTTGTCACTAGCTTTAAAGTAACATTTCTTTCTCATAACTGTAATCAATTTGTTTCAAAAACTACTCCTGCTTGTAATTTTCTCAGACCGATAGAAGTCATTCAAGCTTGAATTCTAGCAGACACGCCTACTGCACTTTCCATCCGAGAATACCAATCACCAATACGTGTGTTCTCCACCATGTCTTTACCAGATTTCAGGTAGCGAATGGGTCTCAAAACGCCAAATACAGCAAGATCAGCTAAGTTTGGATTAGAACCACCTGTTAAGGTTAAAAATAAGTCGAGGCTCACATATATGACAAGGATTTGATGCAAAAATTATCAATCAAATCAATTTTGACGTCGAACTTGGAACATACCAAGAAAATCTCGGCCCTTGAGAGCATCAACCCATGTTTCTGCAGCTTCATATAAGGCTGCACGCTCATCTGTAATATTATATTTCTTCTTCAATTTCTTCGATACAAAATACATGGCTGCAGCTCCCGCATATTTGGCAGTTATTCTCTCCGTAAAGCTGAAATTACCTGTCCTTAGTATAAATAAGATTAGTTTAGACACGTGCTACAGGTAAACTATAAGGAAAACATTGCTCTAAAAGACACCCAGTCTTTAACTCATATAAAGGTACAGAAAACAGAAAGTATTGAGATCTGACTATGTTTTATAGAGATCAAATGGAAGCCAACGGAAACTCTACCATTTATTAGCTGATAGGATGTGAACGCTGAAAAATAATACATGAGAATTGAAACTCCCTAGGCAATCAAGCAAAGAACTTTATAAACTATCAATATACGGACTGCAAATAAGTTCCATTCATTCTCATATCCCCAACAATTTAGGTTCTGATACTTTATCGAACCTAACTTAAATAATATATAAGAAAAACACAAGGAGCAAGGAAGAATACTATGAACAAGACAAATTCAGCTAAACAGAACAGCCACAACTAGTAACACACTGCCGGGTTAACATTTGCCTCTTCACCTTTTTAAGTTTCACATAGAAACTGGGAAATGATTTGCTTTTGGTCAAATTTATAGAGGACTTAGACCCTGGATACATATCATGAAACAGTAGCATTCTATCTCACATGCTTTTATCTTGAATTCTTCAGACCAAGTATAAAATGCACAATGTAAGATAAGGGATGTAATCACACTGTTCAGGTTGAAACAGAAGAATAGATACTCAGGCAGGACAACATCAAGATTAGCTAAGAAGCAGCAAAGTATTACCTCAATCAACTATATTTCTAACTTAATTAACTGAATACAGATAAGATGAATAAAACACTGAAAAGAAACAAGATTTTTTCTGGCCTAATCGCATGTATCAAAACTTTACTGCAAAAGGTATAAGCAAGGAAAGCTTGACATTTTGATTCCAAGCTATTAGTATGAAAGAAGAAAAGCACCATAGTAAAACTATCTTCCCAGAACATTGACATGTGGTCACCGCAATCAAACCTTACCATGACTAGTGATTAAGAAGAAAAGCACCATGGTAAAATTATCTTCCCAGAACATTGACATGTGATCACCGCAATCAAACCTTACCATGACTAGTGATGTAATCGAATGATTCAAGAGCTTCTGAGGTACTTCGGTATATGTTGGGTGATAACATGTGCACCAAGTGATCATCCACCCACCTGCATTTGCAAGGATCACAATCATTAGATAAGACACAAGTATCTAACAAAGAGCAAAAAGCTACATGCGCTACATCACTTACTGACTTGATTACTTAATTCACAATATCCCTTATCTCAAGAGGAAGAAGCTACAGAAAAGTCATAAAACTATCATAAATAGAAAAATAAGTGCATACTTGCGCCATTTGCTCTCTTCATTGGCATCAAAGGTAGAATCATCAGAACGAGCCTTCTTGTATAATTGATCAATAATATCTATAATCCACAAAAAAAGGGGCAACAGAACAATATTAGAAGTAACCATAAAAGAGACAAGTATAAATCAGATTAATGCAAAATTCATATAGTTATTTTATTGGCACTCCAAATGAATAGGATTTCAATTAATTTTACCAACAGTCGAGATGTATCTTGCAATTAGTTGTGTATAAAAACTAAAGTATAATGCGATCATCAGTAAATTTACTCAAAAAATTGAAGCAATTCCAGGAAATCAGAAAATATATAGCAAATACCTGATGAGTTCACCATCTGTTCACCATCAACCACCACAACAGGCACTTTTTTATAATCAGACCACTTGAGTTCTTTTTTGCTGATGGGGTTGACCTCAATGACCTTGTATGGTAGGTCATAGTAGTCAAGGAATGCTGAAAAGAAAGAGTTCCAGGGTAAAGGACTATAAGGTGAGTAACAGCTAATAATAATTAATGGGGGAGGAAGGAAAGAAGGGACCACAGAGATGGAATCATAAACATTAACAAGTATGCAATATGACTATTCAGAGATATATATTGTCAAAAGAAGTCAATACACTAAAAGAAAATATTTTGTGTTAATAAATCAAAGTAGTTAAGCGAATGTAAATTCCAACCAAGAATATAAGTAAACACCAAATAGATTACTGAGGTGAAGCATACTGTAGAAAGAGAGTACCTTGTTAGTGAGAACTAGAGATACTAGATATATTGTTTAGGAAGACTTTAGGAATTGAATCATGAGCTAGCTTTTGGAGTTGAATTAGGCCAAAGGTCCATTATCCCAATTTATTGTTTACGATGTAGCCCCCCCAACCCCTCAACCCCCACCCCAGACACATTTATATCGCCCACACCTAAAATACCAATCCTGCGCATGCAGGGGTGCTGAGTTCCTATTGGTGGGAACAGAATCAATTGGTCTCCTTATATGGTCTCTCTTCATGAGCTAGATTTTGGAGTTGAGTAAAGAGGATTTCATAATTCCAGAAGCGCCCAAGCCATCCTTCAACTTCAATTCATCCTTATACACAAGCTGGACTGTCTATCCTGCCTTCCTTTTGATTAGATGGCTTATATCATCCCAGAGCTTAAACTAAGAGGAAAATACTTCAAGGAACGAACTTGCAGGCCTTACCTTATACCTTACCTCAACGAAAAAAGCTACGGAGAATGACGATTCCATTCCTTAAGGCTGACTGAAGCTTCCCTCTTTCCTAGTCTCGAGGTCGATTTGTTTATCCTATTCTCAATGAAGTATCTCCAACTATTAATCCATCACACATGAATTCAATAAGCTATATCCACTAGAGTGAGATACGGGATTAAGTACGAGAGTAGTAGTTCTAATTCGATACTCCATTTGAAAAAGAAATACTACTCCATCTCAATTCACGTGCCACCATTTGACTTGACACAAAATTTAAGAGAAAAAAACCTTAGATATTTGTGTGATAATAAATTATTTCATGAAGTGTAAAAGACGAATTTTGAAGTTATTTTTTTCTAATTATAGACATGTGACGCTATTTTTTGGGCAGAATAAAATTGAAAGTGTGTCACATAAATTGGGATAAACGGAGTAGTTTTTTTTCTTTTGGGGAACTTGGTAACTTGATAAACGAAGTAGTTCTTAAGCCAAAACTATAAGGGACCGTTTGGTATGAGCGATAAGGGATAATAATCCCGAGATAAATGCAAGATTACTTTATCAAGCGTTTAGTTAGAGATATTAATTACAATGATGGGATATCCCAATCGACAACTTTCTCTATCCCATCCCCATACCAAACAACACTTTGAAGCAAAAAAAGGAAGAAAAGCTCTTGCTTTTCATAGTAATCAGAATACAAATCCTCCGAGGTTCCAAAGAAATCTCCCACTCACTTGCTCTCTTTTCCACCTTGCAAGTTTTCTTCATTATTACCACAATCCTTGCAGCTACGCCCTAATAAATCTATAGCCTACCACATCAAAATAACTAGTCATAATGTTCTACTGAAGAGCTAAGACATTTTTAAGTCACGCGCATCGACACAAATAAGCAAGGGTCATTTGGTAGCTAGTAAGGAAACAACTTATTCATGCATTAATTTATGTATAAGTTATACAATGTTTGTTAGCTAGTTAGAAAACAAATTATTCATCTATAAAATTAATACGATGTTTGGTTTGCAATTAGAAATCCGCGTAACTAATATCAGGATAATTCTAACCAGCTAACAAACAACTACACAAATTAAACCAGGTTTCATTTGCAATCAGAAATCTACATAACTAATCTCAGCATAATTCTAATCAACTACCAAACAACTACACAAATTAAATCAGTTTCATTTGCAATCAGAAATACGCATAACTAATATCAGCATAAGTCCAACCAGCTACCAAACGACTACAAACATTAATACCACGTCCGGTCTGCAACTAGAAATCGGTATAACAAAAACATCAGGATAATTCTAACCAGCTACCAAAAGACTACACACATTAACATCACGTTTTGTTTGCAATGAGAAATCCGCATAACTAATAACAACATAATTCTAACCAGCTACCAAAGGACTCACAATTTAATAGCAAAAAAAATGAATACCTTTAACCTTGTTACAAAAAGGACAAGCTTCATACTGATAAAGTACAAGATCTTTAGGTCGTAATTCCAGCGGCACAGCTACTTTAGCATGAACTTCTTCTGTCAATGTTGTAGCCGCCACCGAGAAAAGCATTGTTCCAGCAACAGCATGAGCAGCAGCAGTCCTAGCCGACAGATCAGTGAGCAAATTGTTGAACAACCAGTTAGACTTTGCATATGATTTGTTGCTGCTCGTGCTAAAATGCGCTGCCGTTGACATCCTGTGCTGCGGCGCCGATACGGCGTAGGCGCCGTCTACTGCCCGGTATACGGCGGCGATTCTGCCAACTCTCCTCATTCCAGCGATCCGATTGAGAAAAATGGATGGAAAATGTTAAGTTTTTCTCTGCAGGGGCCTTTATGGCGATTTGTAAACTACTTGGGGGTTTACTAAGGGTTTTTGTGTTGCCACGTCAGTGGATTAATTGGGCCCACGGGCCGTCGGTTCGGGAAATCTCGGCCCAACTAGCACAGTCAACTTTTTGCAACTTGACAACTAGACGCGGGAATCTTGTGTATAGAAAAAGAAGGAAAACTTTTTTTTTTTTTTTCTTTTTGTGGGTTGAGTTGGTGTAGCATGTATAATATTTTGAATAAGTTAGCGCAGGGTAATTTTTGTAACTAATGGGCAGTTCCTCCGGTGTTTGTTCGGAAATAATTGGAATTAGATAGGGAGAAACTTCTTTTGTAGAACGAAGTGCATCCGTCCCATCGGATGCCTGTAATCGTACTGATAGCTATGTTAATGTCTGTAGTACTAAGGGATCGTTTGGTAAAGTGTATAAGATCAATACAAAATATATGTATTAGTAATGCTTGTATTATTTATATTTGTATTAGTTATGCATGTATTATTTCTTATACATTGTTTGGTTTGATGTATAAGAAATAATACATCTTACATAATTTCTATAAAAGAAATGTTCGTTTACAAAAATACCCTTTTTTTTATTTTGTACATTTTTTTGCAACAAAATTTTTTTGTCATCTCAAATATAATTAGTACTGTTAAACTAGTATATAGAGGTTTCGGATTAATTGCAAGACCTTCGTTTTTGCGCATGAAATATTATACCAACGGATTGATATAGTCGAAACAAAAATAAAATATATAACGTAAAATTAAGAAATAGTTTCAATTTTTTTTTTAATCTATTTAAAGACCCTCGAAGCAAATAAAAAATATGTTACAATTATTTAAATCAATTATTCATTGTTGTAGATTAAAATGGTGAAAAAAAAATTATAAAATATTTTGAAAAAATTCACTATTGCAAATTAAAATGGCGGGAAAAGGAATGGTGAAATATTTTGAGAGGAAAATTGAGGGGTATTAAGGTCATTTAATAAGTTAATACATGTATTAAATACTTTGCATTACTAATACATAGAAAATGAGTGGTATTAATAATGCACACTTTAATACACAATAGAGTGTATAACTAATGTTTGTAGTAGTTATATATTGACTAAAAATTATACCAAACAAGGTATTCACAATACACATTAACTAATACATGCATTATTTTTGTCAATTCACTCTATCAAACGACCCCTAATAGTAATGTTAATGTCTGTAATACTGATAGTCATGTTAGTATCTGTAGTATTAGGAAAAATCCCTCCGAAACTAACCTATGGCCTTTATATGTACTGATGTTTTGAACTTTTAGTAGTAATGAATAAACCTATTTCCTACCAAAAAATATATATAATATTTTGAAGCATAATTCGGAACTTATTCTTTTTCAATCGAACTTGTTATGTCAAATCATCTACCGTAGCTTACATTTTATATGTGATTTGTGAGTTAATACACATGAGTAAATTTTATATAGTATTTCGAAGGAATGTCATGATATAATTCAGTACTCGGTCCTTTCTCAATTGAATTCATGAAGTCAAATTATCTAGAACAACTTACATCTTCTATATGATTTGTGAGTTATTGCACACAAATATATTTACTTCGTGCGCAATCGAAAGACAATGATCATATATTTTCCTGAAATTCCAAAAAGAAATGATAAAGAGAATTGATTTAAGGACATCTCTTTTCAAATTATCATGAAAAAAATTGAATATTTCCAAAAGACACAACATATGATTAACTTTACTTTTTCTTTGTTTTAATTTAGTTAAAATTTCCCGTTTATCATTACTTAATTCAACTAATTCTTGTCCTCAATTGAATTAAATTAGTTAACCTTACAATAATTATAATTTTCCCATTTCAATCTGTTACAAAATCCAATTCAAATCACTTGGTCCAGCAAAGGACCCAAGTAGCAGATAAACTAATAAAAACAGACATACAAATAATTCTTTTTGAATTGTAAAATATTTTTTCTGAATCTTTTTGTAAAATATTTCTGGTATTTTAGGTAATTTTGGTCGAATAATTGGTTCCATACATATGAAATGGGCTTTTGGGCTTCGGTTATACTACCCGTAATTGGTTAGGAAAGGATATTTCCTATTACCATAATTATAAGGATAAACCAAGGGCAATATAGTAAAAACAACAACGCGTTCAAAGTCGGCCACCCATCCGCCTATATATACCCCCTTATAGGTACCACAATTTCTCAATATTCTTCTCCGCCTCTAGCAGCCGTAACCCTATCAAATTTCTAGGGTTTCGAGAAATTGCTATTAGCAATTCATTCAAAAAAATTTGTCTGTATCGCGTCAAATCGATCTGAAATCTGAACGATAGCGTTGTAATTTTTTGGGATTTTGTGTATTTTTTTTTGTAAAGAGAGGGGAAAGGGGAAGTTTCAGATCTGAAAAGTCGAAATCGAAAAGGGGCTTTTCCGGTTGTGTATTGAGGATGTCTCGGTGCTTCCCATACCCACCACCTGGCTATTCGATGAATAGAGCCAGCAATGAAGCCTTGATCGAATCGATTAAGGTGAATTTATGTGCTTACGCTCCTTGTTCGGTTGAAAATATTTAATCATGTTGCTTGATATAATCCAGCATGAATATATTCTATGTACATCTGTTAGGAAAATTTGTGGCTTCTGTAGATTGTAAATTACTTAGCAACTTGTAATTGATGTACCGGATGGAATTAATTAGGCGATTGATTGTGAGACGATCTGTGTGGATTTTTGTACCAGATTAGAATTAAGGATTAGTTTTGATCTGTTTTGCTTACCTGGGATATATTAACATTGCAATTAACAGTATTTGATTAATGTTACGAGATGGGTCATAGGAACTTCGAACAATTGGCCACTATTCTATCATATCCTTTGTTAAAGAATGACAAATATAGGCAATCTTTAGGGTTTAATGTATTGTTTTTTGAGGAATAAATTGGAATTTTCGAATAATAAAGCTAGGTTATCTATGGTTTGATATGGTGAATGGGTGATCGGATTTGTGTCATGTTTTTGCACCCTGGGTTCTTTTGAAGTACTCTTTAATGATCATATATTTTGGTGGAATGTACGAACAAAATTTCACAACCCAAATAAACATGTATATTTCAGAAACCTAACGAGACTCTTTATTTTAAACTACTAGTTGCACCTTATTTTTTAACTGTGTATTCTCCAATCAACTTGTGTCCATGCCTTGCCTCTTTCCTGCTTAGCCTCTCCTCTCTGTTGGGTATCGACAGAAGTGTAAGTGAGATTCTTTATGTGAAATCACTTGACAAGTGTAAGTGAGATTCTTTATGTGAAATCACTTGACAAGTGTAAGTGAGATTCTTTATGTGAAATCACTTTTTTTTTAAGGACTCCCTTGGGTAGCTTGACACAACCATAGTCTGCATTTAAGCATTTTAAATGATTGTTTTTGCATCTTCAGTTACACTTCAGAGAATTTAGTTGGGTCCACAATGTGAAGTGTTTTGTTTATGTGGTGCATAGTTAACAAGGTTATTCTTTTTCTACCTGTTTAATTGTTCCATTTGTACATCTCCTTTTGTTGGGAGTCTTTCATGATTATACTTGGTTACAACTTGTTATGCAACTTGATGTAAGATCAGGGCCCGTGTGTGATACATAGAACTAGTGACTGCGATTCTGCATTGTTGGTATTGATGCAAGTATATATTGCGTACCTGGCACATGTTTGGTGGTACGCTCATGCCTATTTGATGTGATAAAAGATCAGTGAATGATCCTCACATACGTGAGGATCTTACTTGTTCATTATCCTTCTGGTCATGTTGTGTTATTCCTCTATCTCCCTCTATTCTGAACTTGTTATCCTGCTGCACTAAAGCTCCAAAAGGAGAGAGAGATAGCTAAAGCAGAAAAGAAGGAAAGGAAAAGGGAAAAGAAGGAAAAGAGAAGGGAAGAGAAGAAGGCAAAAAAGGAGAAGAGTAGTCTTGGATTGGACAAGACCACTCATGAGTCCAAAGGGAAGTACTTGTTTAGAAGTCTAGAAGATGAAGCTGAGCTGTTAGAGAGGAGCAATCTCACTGAGGAACATGGGAATGCTGTATGTTCACAGAATTCCAGCTGCTCATCTGACAGCACCCAGAATAGCAATAAAAGGAAGAGGCCTGCCTCACCTTCACATGCTGGCATACAGGCGCATGGTGGGTCATTTTTCCATCATTGTACTTGTCAATTTGGTCTTATTTTATGTTATTTCTGTTGCTAATATCAAATCATCTTGCCTGACAATAGGTAGCATTATCAGGATTAGATTGTCTAAAAAGGCAGTGCAAGCTGAGGCATCAGCTTCCAAAGAGAAGCACTTGTTAAAACCTGCTCAACAAGAAGCAGAAGTAACTCTCAGGATAACTGCTGACAGAGCAGCCAATCCTTTGTTGAAACCTGCATCAGTTTCAGAGCCAAGTACATCCGCTCATGGATGGGTCGATCGTGTGGCTGTTGACAATGCAACTCCATCATGCTCCAAAGTGCAGGAGAACAGCATAGAATTTCAGTACAAGAATTTGATTGAGAACTGGCTTCTTCCACCAAGTCTGCAAAGTGATAATCTCGACTTAGATGATGACGATCAATCATGGCTATTCCAAAGAAAACCTAAGCAAACGCGAGTGGAGGAAAAAAGTGTAGGCAGCAATGACACAACTTGTGGAAGCTGCACTTCATTGTGGCCGCAGGCACAGTACCTTCAAGATGTTGATTTGTATGCATTGCCCTACACAGTCCCGTTTTGAATCACATTACATTTGTGTGTATAGTTCAGGTGTTAGCTGGATATACTGCCCAGGGAGTTTTGTAGCTTTTCTCTGGAAACTGATGTAGTTTAACCTGGAGTTTAGTTAAAATGTCGAAAATATTCTTTTTATTTTTCAGCTGCCAGTTACATCTACTTAAACATCCCTTGTTCTACTCCAGTCAGCAGATCAATTTAGTAATGGATTTTCTCTTCTCAAATCCTCTTTATTGCATGTGCATTTTCATTAATTACTGGATAATTTTTATGTTTATCATCTTTCATGGTGTTCTCTTTACAGTTAAAAGCATAATTGATGTCAACATTAGTTTGTACATTTCTAAATCCATGAGGGGTATGGGGTTTAGTGTACCCTTTAATTTTGCAGTTAGATTAATTGGTGCATACATCTCCAATCTAATCGATGCATACATCTGTTTAAGAAATGGTACATAAATTAAAAGTTTCCTTGAATGAATTACAAAAACTCAATTATTTCGACCACAAGCTAACTAAAAAGTCTCCAGGACCCTATCATTAAGAATAATGAATTACTATTTTCATTAACAACATTTAACCAACCCGGCAACCAGATGCTTCGACCCGCATTGAATGCCTGGGCCATTCGTTGACGATAAAAGTACATCGAACTCATATAAAGTTTTACCATGAGCGTAGGTTCAATCAAGATTTGCTTCTCCGTGCCAATGTGAAAAGGGCTAGGTTCAATCAAGATTTGCTAAAAGGGCTAGGTTCAATCAAGATTTGCTTCTCCGTGTCAATGTGAAAAGGGCTCCGTGTCAATGTGAAAAGGGCTGAAGGAAGGAGGTGGTACTTGTTGCCATAAAAAAAGACAATTTTTTCTAAAACCACTATTGTAACATTTGCCGTCTGCGCTTGGAGTAATGCAGAAAACAAGTCATTTCCTTGAATTTACATTTTAGCCAGAAACTTCTTGGTCAAGTTGATCTTAATAAGAATTCGTATCCGAACTGTTAAAAAATAGTAGCTCTAACAATTGTTTTCTATGGTAACTACTAAATTTTAAGATTCCAATAAAAGATGGGACTCTACGAACTACGAAATAGATATAATCATCTCAAAGCACGATGGAACGCACCATGAAACTAAAAGCACAACCAAATTCGTAATTAAACACCTGTTACTTCATTTATAATTTTATATTTCAAGTTGAGTAGTTATAGTAAAGTAGTGAAAATCTAATCATATTTCAAAATCCTAAAATATTACTAATTCATTTATGATTTTAAGAATTAAGTTTTACCTTATATAAATTTCCCCCCATTTGAACTATGTGTTTTAAATATATAGGGTTCATTTTTTTTTAAGTGAAAAAAAAATAAAAAATCATTGTTCATCTAGATATTATATTAATTAAGAACTCAAGGCTGTAAATTGTACCGTTACTTGCGCTTGAAGGAAAAAGTAACTTCTCCTACTTTGAGTAGGAAAAGGAGTAAGAAGTACGCGTTTCCTAAAATATACCTTAAAAGGGTTTCTAAATTTCGTATATAAGAGAGCAAAGCCTTGAGTTGTTGTTACTAAATTCCTAAACTTTCATAATTGTTCTTCTTGTTACTCTTTTCTGAATTTCTAAACTTCCATAATTGTTCTTCTTCTTGTTACTCTTGAGTGAGTGTTAAGTAATAATGGAAATCGAAAGAGCGTTCGTAAGTTGTTTCTCCACAAAGAAGAAGCCTGGTATATTCGAGTTTGAAAAATGCAAAAGCAAGATATTCTTCAACATGGCAATGCACCCCACAAAATCATCATACGACGACTTGATTAAACAGAACAAGTGCAGTAATAATGCAGTGACAGAACCAAAGAAAAGCTTCACAGAGTTGAAGAGAAAATCAGAGACTAAATTGGAGAGGAGCAATCTTACTAAGGAACATGGGCAGGCAGTGTGTTCACATAATTCATCTGAAAGCGCCGAAAATAGCAATAAAAGGAAGAGGGACAAGAAAAGCAGAGAATTTCACCAGTACAAGAATTTGATGGAGAATTGGCATCCACCAAGTCTGCAACGCGATAATCTCAACTTAGATGACGATGATCAATCTTGGCTATTCCAAAGAAAACCCAAGCAAATACGAGTCGAAGAAAAAAGTGCTGGCAGCAATGGCGCAAATTGTGCAAGCTACTTTGCATTGATGTGCCCACCAAAGGCACAATACCTTCAAGATGTTGATTTGTATGCATTGCCATACACAGTCCCGTTTTGAATCACATTATAACAGTGTGTATAGTTGATGTTAATTTTTAGCGTGAATTTAATTTCTCAAACTCATATGTATTGATCCAATATTATTGTATCTCCTAATCAGGATTCTGCTATCAGTACTTAATTAATTAATGTGATTCAACAGTATCGTATCTTCTAATCATGATTCTGCAATTAGTTAAGTGATTACTGTTTAGAATTGTGATGCTTTGATATTAACTTGCAGTTCGACAAGTATTTTGTGTTGTCACCCGTTCTTAAATAAAGAAACATTTTTACATTAGATTTTGATCAAAAAAATTAATTTTAATTTCTTTTTGAAAAAATCTCATTATTATTTAATTCACATATTATGTCCTAATATAACTTAACCACAAATCAACCAAAAGCGAAAAACTAGCTCTATAAATTTATTACCTCTTTACTATTAGGGTTATTGTGCCTCTAAAACTTATCACAAACCTTCTTGTTATTCTCATTGTTGTACAAAGGCTTCAGCTTCAGGTACCAACTTTTATTTGATCCATGATTTTGAATATTAGTTTTATATATAAGTTATGTTTTACAATATGCTATATATTATACATCCCTTGCTAAATATTCTTGAAATTTACCATTAAAGACGAAAAATTAAATTTTATTAGTAGTTGATAAAATTCCAATTTAATGGAGGAATCCACGATTCTGCCTTGCTTTCAGGGGGTCTGAGATCACACGAGTTGTTGGGAAAAAATTATTCACAGTTCTATGAAAACCAAAATTGGCAGAAGAAGTATTTCAGTGGTCTGAGATAACTCGAATGTCGGTATGAAGCGTCTATGCAAATCGTCTGATAAGAGTGCAATCGAGTTGTCTGAGGATATCACAATCCAAATATTGCATCGTTTGCCTTCAAAATCTGTTGCAAGGTTTGCAAGTGTGTGTAAGCAATGGTGGAAGTGTATTGTTGATCCGTCTTTGGATTATAGTTGTCGTTCTCAACGATGGAGTCCTCACCCATACATGATGGGCTTCTTTTGTCAAGCTAGAGGCATCGTCGGTCCTGAAAATATCCATTTTTTCTTCTCGTCGAAGAAATCATCAGAAGTGATTGATGGCAGTTTAGATGAATCAGTCAATTTTCTTGGCAGGGAATTGTATATTATTGCCTCTTCTAATGGTTTCATTCTTAGCGCTGAGGCTATAAGATATCAGAAGCTTTACTATGTTTATAATCCTGCAACGAGGCAACATGTTGCGCTCCTTATACCTCGAGCGTCCTGCATGAAATTGGCAGCCATTGGATTTCATTGTAAAGTAGATGATACTGAAAAAGATGTAATCTCCTTTACTATAGTTCGCTATGCCCTACCTTGGTTAGATTTTCGTTCGAGTGTAACAATTGAAAGCTTCTCTTCTCAGACTGACGTGTGGACTACGATTGATCTCACGCTAGATGTACCTCTAAGGATTCCCCTTTCAAGTTGGAGGAAAGTAACATCAGCTGGGGTAATCGATGGAGTATTTTGTTGGATTGATGAAGAATCACAGATCATTCTTTATGATAGTGTCGACAGGTGTTTCTGGGCTTTGCAATTGACTCAAGAGATGAAAGCCGCGGGCGATTGTTACCTTGGAGTATCAGGTGGAGCTCTCTATTATGCATCATGTGTCGCGGCAAAGATTACAGTCTGGTGCCTTGAGAGCACTATTCGTAGTCGAGATGAAGTACTATGGATCAGGAAATATGCTGCAAATTTAACATATACACTTGTAAAATATTGTCCAGGGGGTTTAGGAGCTGACGTGAAGACCGTGAATGTTCATCCTGCTAATCCACACATCTATTACCTGTATATGAATGGTAGGGTTATTTCATATGACTTGGAAGAGAATATAGCAGAAATTTTGTATGATATCGGAGAAGGAGACTACTTATTCTTTCCTTATGAGTGGCATCAATGGCCGCGTCTTCTCAAAGACTATCAAGAAGCGGAGGTCTGATATCTAATTATACATTCAAGAATCCAAAAGAGATGATGAAGAATTTAGTGCAGGACACAGTTTTGCAAATACTTCAATTTCTTTTAAGGTAAAACTGTTGATAAACCAAATGGCTAAAGACAGTTAACAATGTTGCACATTAAACTACAAGATACTGTAGCAGTAACACACAATATCAAGTTTGATATTTGTTATCTGTTTTGAGGGTGGATTTTCTTATTGCCTATGGATGATTTGCTCATTTCCTTTCAGCATGTATATATATAACCAAAAATTCTCATGAAAATGTTGTATGTAAATTGCATTTCATTACATCAAAAAGTTCATGTGAAAGATGGGTGATTACCTATTTGATATGAGAAATAACAAGCTGCGAGTAAGTATTTACCTCTCCCGATCTTGTGTGAACTTACAATTTTTGATGGTACAATTAGTGCATTATAGCACATAAACATCTAATAACTCAAATAATGCCCAAATCAAACCACGTTTATTTTCATTATCTCTTGTTAACAGTACTACTTAATTTTATAGTTTTTCATTATATATCTATATTGCTGCGGACACTATATTTTATTAAAATCACCAGTTATTTCATTTTTATTTTATTTTTCTTAGAAAGCGTCGTGTAATTATTGCATCTAAAGGACAAACGAAATATTTGCAAGCATTAGTCATATGTTTGTATTATGGAAACTTTACCGGGGGGAAATCCCAAAAATTGGAAAATCGGAAAAACCTAAATAAAAAAAGTTATACTCTTGTTGATTTGATTTGATTTATAGATTTTTTTTTATATTTTTTTTTAAAAAAAAAACCAATATAGTTGATTTAATTTGGTAAATACAAAATCAAACCTATCAATGCATATCTTGTTCACCCAAAAAAAAAAACTATCGATGTATGTACGCCCCTACCGACAACTATAGTTTCCATGCTCATTGGTACCTCTTTCTGTATAGTATAAATTTTGAATACCTTGAACATAAGTCTATCTATATTGTATAAATTTTGAATACCCTGTACATAAGATTCTAGTAGAGTACAGTAAAAGAGGAGTAAATAAAAATATATCTTTTCTTTGGTTATTTTATGGACATAAACATAAAATTAAAGTAGCTCTATAAATTCATCATCTCTATAAATTAAAGTAGTTTGTTAAATTTGATATTAGAGTATTAATTGGGAGATTACAATGGATATGTTGTTGTTTACCTTCTCCCCTACGTATAGTTTTCATGTTCATTTATGCTAAATTATTTGATCACTGCCAAGTTTTCTTGAATTTGAAAATAAAGGACAAAACATTAAATTTTTATTCTGGCAACTCTAGTGTCCGAGCCCCTTTTTGCGGCGCATCTCAACTAATTCCACGGGATACCTGCTACCTCCCACGCATTAATTTTCTTAGTTGATAAAAATTCCAATTAAAGAGGAAGCTAAGATTCATGTACTAGAGAAGTTTGGAGTTGATTTTGTGTATACAGAAATCTCACCTTTGTGACAACTTTGTATTGAATTGAGAGTTATGGTTTCCAATTTCCATCTACTCTAGTTTAGTATTGAAGCTAAATATATTTGAAGGCTCTTATTTATTAGCAGCGGCGGAGCTAGAAGGTTCAAGGGGTTCATCTAAACATCTTTTGCTCGATTGATCAGTTAATATAAGGTCAAAATTATAATGTTGAATTCCTTTAACAAAAATCATGACTCCGTCATTGACTATTAGGGAATATTGAATTTAGTAAATCCTTGTCCTATTGGCATGATCAAAGCCAATAATTGTAAGTTACGTCCTTCACGATCTTGACTGAAGCTATTCATGAAATCATGTGTTGTGAGAAACCTACATATATCATCATAGTTAATAACTGAAACTTAGATTGCTCTGCATCCTATAGCATCACAGGGCTCGACAACAGAGCTGAGATCTTCATTAAGGTATAGGGATCTTCATTGTGTGTGCATATAAAATGTCCTCAACGTTATCTTTCGGCTTAAAAAAATAGCCCTTAAAACTAGTAATTGACCCGTTAAGTAGATGAATCTTGATTAAAAAAAAAAAAAACATGAGTACTGGACTAGGTATTAATCCAAATTCCAGTGTGAATTAAATTATCCAACTCTTATGTATTAATCCGATCCAACTATATAATTAAATCTGAATTCCTGATTATTAGCCACCTTTGGCTTCTTTGAATTTTGAATCCTGAACTCCACCGCTATATGTTGTGGAAAGATCTAATTGTATTTGATGCCATAGGTATAAATTAGTATTATTTAATAGTGTATGATTTAGAATATTAATTTTATATACTATAAGCTACTTTTTACGACTTAACTATAGCTTTTTTGCTCATCTATGCTACTATAATTGTAGGATCACTGCTAATTTTTCTTGAATTTGCAAGTGAAAGACGAAACATTAAATTTTATTAATTGAATAAAATTCCAATTACTAGGAAATTTCGTAATTAATTCTGTATTGAATTGAGAGTTACGATTTCCTTCTAGTCTCGTATTGAAGTTAAATAACTTGTTGACTAGTTGATTCGGAGGCTACTAAGCAGAGGCAGAGCTAGGGGCGTAAGTGAAAATTCTGGCTCCGCCTTTGATTATTAGAAAATTTAGGAATGATAATTGTTTGCGTAAATCTAAACTTTGCGCCTATTCTGTATTGTTGGAAAATATAATCAAAAGTTGTAGGAAACCAACATTAGTTAGGATTTGATATTTTAATTTGTATCTAAATAGGATTTGTAGTCATAAATTATGGAGTAGGTTTTCCTGTTTTGAGTTAAAATAGAGATGCTGCTAGTTATTATTATAAATAAACGTCTATGCAAATCGTCTGATAAAAGTGAGTGTAGTTGAGTGACATTATAAGTTTTTTTTTCTCTTGATATGCTAAAGTGGACAAGTAAAAGTGAACAGAAGGAACACCAAAAGTTAAATGAAGACAGAGACCATAGTTTTATACATTATGCATCAGAATTTGAAAATAAGGAGACACTTTAGCTATTATTAGATCCTTTATTCATACACGATCACATCGAATCAAACGTGGAATTCCACATAACCTTATTCAAGCAGCACGTAATTAAAGTAGAGTTAACTCGATCGAACAATCAAGCAAACAAGATGATTCATCGATCATGGATGTTTTAGCTGATTATTTACGTTTGGTGAAAACTTGTTGATGGTTTTTGGGGAAGACAATGGAATGTTATGAACACCACTATCTTCAAAAGCACAACAATAAAACACAGGAGGGTGACAACAAGGGGGTGTAACTCCTTGAGTTGTTGTCACTACGAGGAACAACATAATCACAGTAATGTTTATACCACTTTCTTTGGCCATGATGTTCTTTTGCGTTGTGTGAGTAATTAATGTATTATGTATCACCTATTTATAGAAAGATTATGACTAGGAGATTAATTAGTCATTATTAATCCTATGCTTAGGGATTTCCATTTTACATCGATTTTATCTTCAATATTGTTGATTGATGAAAAATTAAGAGTTGACAAAGATTCCGTGGACATATCATCGCTAGACAAGTTGAACTATAATTATAAGGTGGGAGATTTTGCTATGTAATCCCTTATAAATGTTTGAACGAAAGATCAAAAATACATTTAAATTATCCTAGTTTTTTCGTTTCATATTTGACTTATCACTTGTTAGAGTATACACAAACATTACTCCTTACATATCTAGTGTAGTCCCACAAGTGAAGTCTAGGAAGATAGAGTGCACGTAGAGTGTACCCCTTACCTTAAGAGGTAGAGAAGTTGTTTTCGAATTAAAAAATATATTAACAAGAAATATAGAGGTCAAGCAACAAAATCAGATACAACTTCCGAGTATTGCTTACCCCAAGTTATTGGTTTCAAATGCAGCAAATGAACTTCTTAGGTTATTTATAGATTCAGCGACTCGAAATTTTTATTTTATAAGCTTTGCAGGAGAGAAACGTCTCGAAAAAAATAACTAGCTTAGAAATGTATATATTGCATGCTAAATTTAATATATATATATATATACTGAGACTTACGCCCCATGTCTCAGAGCTTACACCTCATCCCGTGCTTTCTTGGTCGGACCAATCCAACCGGCGATTTCCGACAAGTCTTTCTTCATTGGAAGAGCAAGAAGCGGAACTAGAAGAAAACTTTCTTTCTCTTTATGGATAACCAATTCATTTTCAAATATAGTTGGGAGACGCGGATAAGAAATCAAGGACTTATCGGTAGATCAGCTAGCTCGCGCTCTAGTCTTTCATTGATCTTTTCTGCCCCTCGCTCTATGAGGATATGTATAACGTCTTAATAAACACTGCTATAAGTATACAGGATGTGTTTCAGTGTTTGTAATTAAGAAAAAATATTTTTGAGAAGAGTTTTATGTTAAAAAAATGGGAAATATTTTTCAAAAATATTGTATACACAAAACTCAACATTCGATTCCAACCCAAGACCCGACTATAATCCCGATTGAGGATCCAACTCTTGACTACGACTCCGATCCGAGACACGATTACAACCCAGACCCGAGACTCCAACTCCCCACCTGAGACCTAAATCTCGACACTAACTCAAAACCCAATATCTAAATCCCTATCCCAACATAAGACCCGACCAAGAATTGAATTTATTTTATTTTTTTCTGACTTTTGATTTGTCGTCGTTTTGTTTTTTTTTCCTCTCGTATTTTGGGTTTTAAATTTTTAGTTTGGATAGAACACAAATGGCTAGGGCTTTGCTTGGAGCATCAGCAAAACAAACCAGCTATGTAATCGTCTTGCAAATATTTCAGAATTTATCCCCTTTTATTATTATTACTTTGATGTATTTGATTTTTTTGTTCTGCAGGGAATGGATACTGCCAGAAAGTCCCTTCCACTTCCGAATACTCATTTCATCATGGTGGTAATTTAATTACGCACTAATTAGCTTAAAGTTTCTCATTTTATCTTAAGTTAAACATTAACTTAAACTGACTCACTCATGTCTGGTCTCTTTGCAGCTCTTGCTTTTGTTGCCGGGGGTGTAACATATTTTGCTGCCCTCTATCTCGTGTATGTAACACTTCACTTGTTACTAGCAGAACTTTTTTTTCGGTCCTCTAGCTAATTCTGAATTTATATTGGCAGGTTTGACACTAAGCTGAAAGAACTCAAGAAGTAAGTTGTACCTCCTTGGTTTATCTCTGTTATAACCGCCCTAGTAACTCTGCCGTTCTGCTTAAATTGCTTGCACTAATTTAGCAAAGAGTTACTCGAATTTAATGGATTTTGCGGATTAACAACAAGTAGTGCTTGGTTGGGTTACAGTCTCTGCATAAACCTCCCACTATCAAGTGTTGTATAGCAGATTAGGTTATCAACCTTCACTGCCTGGGGGTTTGGGGGGGAGGGGGGGCATGACTTATTACTCCAACATCGATGGTTCACGAGCATTGCTTGAATAAGCTTCACGAGCATCTTCATGTCTTAGTCATACATCTTAATTCATAATGTTCCATCCATATGAGACATCTTCTACTTCTTTTCGAATGTTATGTACTACTTTCCCCTATAGCATTACTCCGTTGTTGTTACTGCTTTCATTCACGTAGGCCATATTCCCTTTTTTGGACTGTCATGAAATGCTTTACTTGAGTCGAGGGTCTATAAAAAACAACCTCTCTAGCTCTACGAGGTGGGCTAAGGTTTGCATGCACTCTAACCACAGTAGACCCCACTTGTAGGATTACTCTAGATATGCTGCTAGCGAAACATCTCTGTAATAGATGTATACCTCCTTTTTTCAGGTTCCATCGAGTTAAACTAGCACCCTTGCCACCAAACCTGTAAATCATTTAGCTTGTTAGGTGCTCTTTTTCCCATATAGTTCTCCACTTGTTCCAATAATGACTTCCTGGCTGCTTATAAAAATGTCACGGCTTTTAACTGAGACAACACCCATGCTGCTCTGTTTCCGCATTTTTATATCCTGTATGTCTCAAAATAGTACAAGAATCAGTCAGCCAAAGAAGAGAGTAAAATTCCTCCGCATTCTATGATTTGGAATCCTTTTCAACATTGTGACCAATCCATTGATTGTCCAGCACTCAATGACTGCATCTCTTTAGTTTGATGCATAAGTATAGATGTTTGATAACCTGTGTTTTAGAGGGAAATGGCACGGTGCCAAGTATCCTGCAAGGACTAAGTTCTACTTCCATTCAAATGTCCTGAGAATTTTTTCGTTTGTTATAAGAAATAGCAAAATACCCCTTGTGGCTTCACAGAAATTAACCCTCATCCTAATCTGTTGAAGTGCTTCATTCTACAGGAGTCTTCCATCATCAGGTTAAGAACTTCACAGGGTGGGGTTCCAAAGATGATTAATTTGTGGAATACCCCATTTATTCCATTGGATCGTGCCTGTGCAACTAATTGACGAAAATTAACTAACACCAAGACCCCTATTTGCAGTCCCTCCAAGGTAGTAAGAACAAGAGGACCCCTTAATAATGACATGAGATAATGCAGTGCGTATAGTGGAGACAAGGGAACAGCTACCAAAATCTCATTAGTTGGGATGCGAATGACAATATTCAAGACTTGCATCACTCTTTTGCAAGCACAATTTGTGAGAAATATGAGTTCCTGCTTACTTAGATATGCATGTCTCAACGATTGTCCTTACATGGGAGACACTATAACCACCTACAACTTTCAATTACATAAATAGGTAAATACTAAAGCATAACCTTGGCCATCATTTTCTTTTAGAAGTCTTCTAGCAATAGTCAGTTACATGCTATTGAACTCTGGAGTTGCTTCTCTTACTGGGTCAGTGGGAAACAATTTACACCAACACTAATGGAGGGATGCTCAACGTGGTAGACTAGAATAAAAGTATAAGAATTTACCTTTGAAAGCGGAGAAGGCTGGCAAATTGGCTCTTGTTAGAGTCGGACTTCATGATTCCAATCTTTATGGCATCCGCAATTTCACTCCACAGTCTTGCATACTGACCCTGCCTTTGAGCATAGCCTTTTACCACCCAAGGCTTTATCCGCCGGCTAAAACCATCCAATAACCCTGTAATAACATGACAAGATAGTTAGTAACTTCAATTAATTAACTAACTTCTAATTTAAGTAGTAAAGTACCTTTCTTGTGGTTAATAAACTCATTCGGATCGCCTTTAACTATTTCATTCATTCCATCGAGGTATTGACGAATAACCTCGTCATCATCCTTACTTGCCCATAAAGCAATCTTGGATACATAAAGCAACAAAACAAGATAGACATGAGCGAAATATTGATCAAAAGTAGAATTTCAAAAGGATATAAAAGGAAAAGTACTAACATAGAAATTCCCATAGACGAGGTATTTGTGGTGCTTGGGCTGTTATGGGCGACTTTAACTGTGTATTGAACATGAATGAAAGAGTAGGGAGGCCTGTTTCAGTAGCAGAAATTAATGGCTTTAAAGTGTGTGTTACAGCATGTGAACTTCAAGAACTCAAGTCGTCTGGGTCCTTCTTCACTTGGAACAAACAAGGGGGTACGAGAAGAGTGTACAGCCATATAGATAGAGTATTAGTCAATAGAGATTGGATCACCTCACTACCTGACTCTGAGGTTTACTCAAGGTGCACACCTAGATTTCGATATTTCAACATGTGGAAGCTTGATCCGGACTTTCAAATCAAGTTGCAAAACAGCTGAAACAAAGAAATCAAGGGAACGCATATGTATCAGTTGGTAGGAAGATTGAACAGACTCAAGGCCACTCTGAAGGAAATCAATAGAAGCTGATTCAGTGATGTAGAAGCAAAGGAAGAAAATGCATATGGGAAGCTACTGGACTGCCAGACCAAACTACGACAAGACCCCAACAATATGGCACTGATACAGGAGGAGAATACTCTGATTAAGGAATATACAGAATGGAAGAGAGCAAGGACAATGTTCCTGCACACACGTAATTTTGTTCTTTCCCGAAAATATTTTTATTTTTTATTTTTTATTTTTATTTTTTTTATTCACCTTACCATACTTTTGTTTAATTGATAATTTCTCCCGCCCCAAAAAAAATAAAAATAAAATAAAAATTAAAAATAATTAAATACATAGCATCTTTGTCACCTCACTATGCCACCTCAACACCTCACTTTCTATTTTTCATTAGATACATGCAAAAGGCACACGCCACTCATCTTTCCACATGCCACACACTTATTCCCACAAGCCACCAATTATATGCTTCCACATAGGATAATAAATAAAGAAAAAGAAAAACCAAATAAAAAATATAAAAAGGAAATTTCTAAAAGGGGAAAAGGGAGACTCATTCTTTGATCATCATCTTCTCCACAATAATAACAATCACAAAATAATTTTTCCCATAAAAAGAAAAAAAATCCTTCATTTTTCTTCCATCTTGGAGAGCAAGATAACAATCCACACACACACAACAACAATTCTCCACCCATCGATCTTCCTCTCAAGAACAAAAACTGAGGGAGAGAAAGAGAGAATCGCGAAAATAAAAATAAAAATTGGTGAACAGTATCGGCGAACAGTAACAAGTGAACAGTAACCGATGAACAGTAACGCCGTGAAAAGTGACGGTGAACGGGACATTATTTGTCGAGTTGGATTGCTGGTGTTAAGGTTCGGTTCGAGGTTTCCGGGTGCAGACTCTCTTTATTCGAACAACATTGAGTTTGAAAGCTTCAAATTGAGGTCCAATTCTCCTCTCTTTCTCTTTTTATTTCATTGTTTATTATATTTGGTGTTGGATTGAATATTGTGTTATTGGGTCCTTGTTGGTGATGAATGAGTGTTTATTTCATCGTTACATAATCTCACACATAACAATTTATAGAATAAACGTACAGGAAAAGTAGAGAAGTAGGGTTCGGGGTAGAATAAAGGATAAAATACAACAGCAACATCATACCCAGTGTATTCCCACATAGTAGGGTCTAGAATAAAGGATAAAATAGCATTATTAAATAATAAGTAAAGATAAAATGAGAGAAAAAGATAAGGTAACTTTTCATCACAAACAACAAAACAATATGTAACAATCATCCAAACATACACTTTAATTAACAAAGAGAAAACGAATCAGGGTAAGAGGAAAAAATCAATAAGTAGGTGTAAATGATATTCAGAGTTGAATCTGATTTTGTTTCTTGACCATATTTATTTTCTTGTTTATATAAATATTCTACATGTCCTCAAAGATTAGTTCTTTTGCAGGGATGTTTTCTTTCCTCTCGTCTAATTTCTGAATTTATTATTTTGGCAGGTTTGGCACTAAACTGGAAGAACTCCAGGCAAAGTAAGTTGTAACTTTTTGATTTATTTTGCACTAATTGATGGATAGTTTACGGTCTCTGGTATCTAGTAGATTAGTGTGTTATTTACCCCCTCTCCCCTGCATCAGTTCTTAAAATAATTATTCTGCCCCGCATTACCTTGAAAAAAACGCATTTGCCCCGCACCTGCCCAACCCCATCATGTGACCCTTTTGTGCCTCAGGGGAACATGACTTCTTAGTCTAAAATCCATGGTGCTAAACGAAGATTGAGTGGAGCTGCGTATGCTGTTCCACGCGGGCATGAATAAGCTTCACGGGCATCTTTATGTCTTAGTTATATTATTGAAACTCAATTCTCAGAGATTGTTAGTCTCCATATACCATTGTTGTGGTTCACCTCTCAGAGATTGTTAGTCTCAGACTCAGTATACAAATTCTTGTGCTTCTGTCTCTTTACCCTATCACATCCTTGATCTTTCAAGTCATCTCTTTTTAATGTATAATTTGCATGTTTTTCCTATATTGGTTGGTTTAGTATTTGAGGTTTTTCTTTAGCAGACGAACTTTGAAGTTTCAGATTTTTTACAAACCTTTAGGTTGATCTGTCAATGTTAGTAGTTTCTTATGGTGTTTGCTAAGATGGATTTGGTAGAAGGAAGAAAAGGTGATTTTTTTTTTCGTGTTCGGTAAGATGATGCTACTGTTTTGCACCATCATGATTTTTGAGGTAGAGTTTGCTCTATCAAATTTTAGACTTGAAACCTAAGTTGAATCAACTTGGCCTGAGCTTGCCTACGTCTTGGTTTAGCTCGACGCTTCTACAATAACTTGTATGGTCTGTCTAATTATTATCCTCTGCATATCTAGGATTCTTCTTTTGTTTCCTTTTGGATTGGTAAAAAGGCCATTACATTGTACCCTGCTTAAAGTGAACACCATGGAGCTTGCATGAGTTCTTAGTCAATGTTATCCCGTATGTTGGGGTAGATCAAGCATTGTCCTTTAGATATAACCGTGAGCACTATTTGTCCTCTTAAGTGTGCGAAACTTGAGCACATACGGTCCACCTAATGGTTGAATTTAATCTCCTATAGTCGACACACAATCTCCAGGTATTGTCTTTCTTTTTCACAAGGGGAGGCAAAAAAGAATGACTAGGTACCACAATTTGAGAGCTTAACATGTCATCAATAATACCTTCGATAGCATCCTTTTGATTAAAAGAATACATGTAAGGCCCCTTAAATTGAAAGGTTGAGCTCTGGTAAAGGAATGGTATGATCACAAGGTCTGTTAGGAGGTAAGCCCTTTTGTTCATCAAAAACATCCTGAACAAACTGTGACAAGACTGTTATCTTGTTAGGAATTGTGTGATGATCCCTATCTGCATGGTGGCTACTCATGGTGCAAACAACAATTATCCTACTAAACTGCTGTTTGTCGAACAATTTAAGCAGCTTTTCACCTTCAGTAGGGAAAAGTTTGTGCTCTTCCTGGTGACCGACCAATCACGGGCATCACCCTTTCTTCCCTGAAGAATGACACATGTGGTCTAGTACTCAAGAGTGTGTGCTCCTTCTGGTGACCAAACAAGGTGATCAATCTTTCTTCCCTGAAGAATGACACTGTCTGATCTAGTACCCAGTTTTAACTAGAGAAAACACATATATCCAGTACACACCTAGCACCAAATCACAACCTCCAACTTGCAACAGTCTAATGTAAAAACAGAATGACTCCTCCTGCATTTGCCACAGAAATTTTGGAAAATAATGTGTGTATGATCTGTCCATTAGCTTCATCCTAGTATAACAAGGAACTATAGACAGTCTTAGAGCCTTGATCACCTGAGGACTCGCAAATCTGGGAGTTGAACCACTATCAATCAGTACAATTAGGGGCATCTTCTTTCCATAATCCAAAATTGTGATAGTGGACCACGAGGTGGTCACCCCCCATTGCCACACATAGATACCTGACCCTCTTCTTCTGCAGGTTTTCTTTATTAGTGTTTTCAACTTTCCTATCGCTGCTTTCTCCCCATGGACTGTACCTCAGCTCCTTGTTCCAAGTAAGATCATGAAGTGTTTTAGGTTTGCATTGATGGCCAAAAAAATAAGTTTCATGGTACCTGTAATAGAGATCCCTTTCTTTGAGGGCTTCATAGGTGGGGTTTGGTCGGTCTAGTTCTAGGAACAAAGGTTCCGTTGGTCTGGTTTTGGTTAGGTGTTATTGATAAAGAACAATGGGTCTGTTTGATTGATGTTGGTTAGAGGCTCCTTGCACAATGTCCCTGGATGAAGTGGCTTGATTGTTTGGGTACTGGGATCTTTTGGGAGTTGTAGCCCTGTGGAGGGCTTTGAAAGAGTCTTCATATGATTTTGCTCTTTCGTAAGCATCCATAAGGGTTGTGGGATTAGCTAAGCCAACCAGTGGATTCAGCTCAGGTTTCAAACCACTTGTGTAACTAGCAGTGAAATGAGTTTCTTCAGGAGAAGGTTTATCCGTAGCATATAAGGCTTGAGCTGATCAAACTTTTCCTGATAGCTATCTACACAACTAGTTTTGCCTCCTGTTGTTGAACTCATCAACATACTCAGAGATCTCACATTGCCAAACCTCCTGCAGACTTCTGCGCAGAACAAGGGTTAGTTGGTCCCTCTTTGCTCCAAGCTGTGGCTGTCACCAAACATCAGCCTTATCGTTGATATGAACTGGAACATAGCATTGCTCATTTTATTTTATGTTATTTCATTTTATCTTGGTTAGAGTCTCAAAGATCTGGTAAATCTCAAATAACTGTTCACATTTTGATCCTTGGATTAGATTCTTTGTACTCGGAGAAGCTGATCTCGACTTTGAATGGTTTATTTGGTGTTTCTTGGTGGGCAAAAGTCTGGTAAGGGAAGTAGGGGAGGATTAACATTTGGCTGGGTGGTGTTTGGCAATGGAACAATGTTTTGGGTAGTCAATTGAATAGTAGTGGTTACATAAGAGGAAGTGTGAGGCCAATGGTGGGTCGTATAGGTCCGGTTTGGTGGAAAGGATGGGGAAAAGTGAAACCACTTCCTACAGGGTAGCTGGTAGGAGTGGAAAGAGGGGTTACCTAAGCTGGAGAGTGCAAATATTGTCCAGACTCGCAAACAACAATAAATTGGTGTTTTCAAATTCCAGATTTTTCCGAAATTTTATGGCCAAATGGGATTTTCAACTCTGGAAAAAATTAAAAATATCCATGGCCAACCAGCCACCTAGAATTCAGTGTAAAGGAACTTTTGTAGAGAATCTTGTTATTATAGTGCTAGGCATCGTCAAAAAAATGAAAAAATCTTGTTATAGTGCTAGGAGCTCTTGGTATGTTTTGCAGTTTGTTATTGACCAAGGGATCTTTGCAATTATTTTTTGATGTGCTCAAGAAATGCATTTCATCAGATTGTATGTTCTTAAGATTTTTTGATGTGCTCAAGAAATGCATTTCATCAGATTGTATGTTCTTAAGATTTTTTGATGTGCTGAAGTCCTCTGTTTCAGATTGTATCAAATTTTCATGGAATTACTCTAGTTTCAAGAATTTTAATTTACTCTGATATTTGTCTTAACAGGGAGCGTGTACGGCAATATATGTGGGACACTCGTTAACGGGAATCGTTTAGAGTAGTTTGTGCTTATTAATTTATTAACCTTTTGGCTAAGATCCAAGTGTAATATGTATACCGACGATCTACTAACAAGTCTCCTAAATGTATTGGAATTTGGAAGGAACTGGATTTTGATGTCATCGCCAATATGTTTTAGTTTTGTGGTCGTTAGGGGTATCCTGTTTAAACACTAATCTTTGAATAGCAGGACAGTTACTCGGTGTTTAAATGCTCTCCTAGGACCATAGATCTCAACTTTTAAAAATGTTGTTTGAAGTTTTTACTCTTCGTTGAAAGTTCCAGTGTATTATCACAAAGTGGGATCTGGAAAGGGTAAAGTCCATACCACTACCTCAAATGAAGTGGTGAGATTGTTTCCGATAGACTTGATTTATGACAGATAATAGTATAACAAATAAACAAAAACATATAGAATCACACAAAGAAACGGGATAACACACTGAAGGAAACAATAAACTATCTATTCAAAATCATATCTGGAACACCACGAACAAGAAACTCCAAGCACAGATACAAATCTAGTGCTCGTCTCTACTATAATGGTTGAACTCTTACCCACTAAACTTTTATCCTAATCCGAGTCTTCCACACTTTCCTATTAGGAGTCATGTTCTCCGTAAGTTATAATTGCTCCATATCATGTCTAATCACCTCCCTCCAATAATAACAGATGAATATGGTTGTGGATATGGATACTCTCATTTGGTTAACACTTTGTTTTTGTGGACCTGTGGAGAGATAGGAGGTGTTGATTTACAATTGACTGCTGGAGATAATTCTGTTAGAGCAACCATTCCAGCTCTCTGTAGTCCTAAATTCAGCTCCAGTGAGTAGTTCAGTGACTTGCAGTTTGTGCATCTTGGTGTCATTCTAAATATTAAATTTCGTGGCTGAACATAAATAGTTGGAAATGTTACGTCTCATAGGTATTCTTTTTTTTTGTTTTTTCCACATCCGGTATCTGCATTGGGCTTCGATTAATTTGAATTCACACCGCGTAAGACTCATTTAAAGGGAAAGTGTTCTCTAATAGAATTTTTTTCATACCCATGCCCCCAACCCGAAATCTCCCGTTAAGGGTGGAGACATACTAGAGTCCTTGTTGGGTGTCCTCCTCGTAGGGAAATAATCAAAACTACTGTAGCTGTTATTAATCTTTAGGGGTCTGTTGTTAGAAACAGAAAAAGTAATGTGAAATCATCCTTCAGAAACTGGTAAGAGCGTGACAAGAATATGCGTCGACAAAAGGATTACCCTATGACGACCATCTCGTGACATTCAGGGGATTAATTAGTCCTACGAGAAACTTATGCAATCGATAAGTATTTTTCCTTTGCACAATTCATTGGAGCCTACAAGATTGTTGTTATACAGAGTATAGTTCTAATTTCCAAGCTAACACTACCCTTTATCAATTGGAAGAGACTCTTTGTAGGAATATTACACCAATGAGGAATTGGTCTATATTGTCCAACTATAATTTCATGTATTTGAATAGATCTAATTTACTTTGAAGTAAAAGGTTCATCATATGAAGAAGCAGCAAGAAACAAAGTTGCACAACACGAAAATATATAAATATAAATAATAATGAAATTGTGGAAATAACCATTGCTCTTAAACTTGTATTACACACTTCTCATACCTTCAACATAAAATAAAAGGCAGAGACCACAAATTAAACCTTTGATTTTACTTTTAAAGAGAACTAAGAAAATTCAAACAAGATTACCTACGAAATTACTAAGCATATTTTACCTTTTTAGTAAATTCATTGGTCATCACCATCTACTAAGGTAAAAAAAAAAAACCATGTAGAGATGATGACTTTTATTTTAGATAATTTTTCTTTAAAAAACTTTATCGACCACACAATTTACCAATCAACACTTCATCTAAGTCTAAGTAATCGCCGGAGATTGTCTGTAGCTCCGGCATCAACTCCGGCAGACGCCTCGGCGTTGCAACTAAGCTTTGGCCTCAATGAAAAAGTGGGCAAAGGCAAGCTGCTTGGTGGAGGAGAAACAGTAGTAAACATCACAGAACTATTTGGGTGCAACATGCTCAATTGGTTCTTGTTAGCATCATCCTTTATTGGATTCTGTGCACTGCGAGAGCTTAGTGACACGACAGAAGATTGTTCTTTTTCACTTGTCATGTGCAATGAGCTCAATTGGTTCTTGTTAGTATTATCCTTTATTGGATTCTGCGCACTGCAAGAGCTTGGTGTCACGACAGATTTTTCTTTTTCACTTGTCATGTGCAATAAGCTCAATTGGTTCATGTTGGCATCATTCTTCATCGGATTCCCCGCATAGCAAGAACCTGGTGTACCTGTTGATGACATAGACAAAACCATAGAAACATCTTTGGGCAGATCCTTTGGATCCGGACCCAAAGGGTTAGTAGATGAAACCATAGCAACTCTTGTTGATTTCCTCTGCATCGTTCCAATTTTATCGGATGTCTCTGAAAGGACAATTTTTGATGATTTTGAGCTCGCTTGATCTTTCTTAGGACTTGATTTTTTTGACTTGACGTTTTTGTTGACTTTTCTATTAGTAGGAGGGAGAGAAAATGTCCTATTTTGGGACAAAGTATTGCTATGATTGTTGTAGAGTTGGTGAACACTAGATTTTGAAACAGGAAGAGGAAGAAGAGGTGGTTGTTTTTGATGAGCTAAATATGGAGGAAATGAATGATACAAAATAGGAGTTTGTAAAATACCATTTTGATAATTAGTTGGTGCAAGATTTTCACAAGGGGTTGATGAAAATGTCCTATTAATGCTTTTCTTCAAGCTTCTACCATAGTTTTTGCTAATTGATCCAGCTGTTTCCATTGATCCAAAAACAAGAAGAAGAAGAAGAAGAAGAAGAAAAATTATAGTTTAAACAAAAGTATAGCAAAAACAAGGTGGCAATGATTGATTGATCTCAAATAAACAAGGATCAATAATATTAGCCAAAGATAAAAGGGATAACAAGAATTTACATAAACTAATTTAAGCTAAGAAAAGAAGAATATGTATAAGTATATGCTTATCATACACTCATATACTACAGAGATCTTAATTGCTAAGAGAAATTATAGGAATTCTAGAAAACCCCAGAATGGAGAACGGTAACGTTCTTTACTATCACCAAATGAGACATTATATAAGGGGAGAAAAAGAAAACCACCAACGGCTACTTTAGTTTATTACACTTTTTTTACTGCCAATAAAGGTTGGTATGATGATGAATTATTTAAATAGTGAATATGTTGGAATATAATTTTTGGACACTTTTTTATTTTTAATTTATTTTTGAAAAAATTACATAAATAATTTCATCCTAAAATACCGACAAGGGATATGGTCGGCTACTTGCTTGTTGAATAGAAGTCCCCATTTCACAATTTTAAAGATTTTATTAAAAAATTACTATAAAGATGACAAATAATTATAAGAAATGAGAATTAAAGGAGACGTTATGCTTGGGATACTATTGGGCGGCAGCCGCCGATTGAATGAAAACCGTTGGATTGGATTATAAAGAAATAGTCGTTGGGCTGATTCTGACCGTCGATCCAGAAAGTGACATCCTTTAAATCAAGTCCATAAACGAGTTATCAATGGTCCCTAACTAAGCCTTTCATTCTTCTTTATTTACCCTCACGTGCAGGCAAAATGTGCTAGCCAGTTGAATTTTTCACTTAAAAATATTATTAATACTATAATATATATTACTTAATTGGTGTTTGAATATTTAAAAGAAAATGAAGGGTGAGACTTGTATACAATAGTCTCTCTTGTGATTCGATTCTTTATCAAATTTTATGTTAAACGAAAGCTTTAATATATCGAGTTATTTCATTTTAATTTTTGTTAATCTAATCATGGATACGCATAATTGAGTATTCATGATATATTGTACGTTGAATTTTCTTAAATTTTAACTCCTTGCAATGATGATAACATATCCAGTTTAATCTAACAATTGAGGTAATTGGAGAGAACAATGTTTATACTTTATGTGTAGACTTTATCTCGGGAGGTTGCGAAGCTTCTTTAGGTGACTTATATGGTCTTTGATCAATTTTCAACTCATACGCTAACTTTTAGTGTTGAATTACACGCAAATCTTCATTTTCTTTAATCGACAATAAGGCAATTAATCTTGTGCTTTTGATCACTCTTAATTCTCCGGTGAAGTGTGTTTTACCCAGAAATTTAGAATATGCTAAACGTTTGTAATTGCCAACATTATGGTCCACAAATATTCATTTGAACACTTTCGAACATAAGAATTGGTCAAGATTGTTTGGAGAGAAAAATAATTAATTAGTACCCACAAGATATACAATATTACTGCACTTACCAAGCATTTTCATAAGCTAATTTTTTTAATTTTTTTTCAACTTTTCATAAGCTAGCTAATTAAATTCTGATATTAAGGACTTATTTATAATGGTTTCTTTGTGGAAACATGAAAGAGACCTTAACATATTAAGAATGCGTTATGTATGATGACTTGATCAATTGTTCATGTTGTACTTATTAACCTAAATTGAGCTTTAAAAGTACTAACCTAGACTCAAAAGAGAAGATAACAAACAATAAATGCTATAAAATACATACGATAACAAAATAGCAAAATACAAGACAAATAAAACAATAAACAACGGCACATATCGAAGAATAAGAAACTATACAAAATACTAAATTTCACACAAAACATATAGGGGTCGTTTTGTACATCCATGGGATAACTAAGGGTGGGATATCATTGAATTATTTTATTCCTTCCTCCTCATAGGACAGTAATCTCACCATTTTATTATATATAATGGAATAGAATAATTCTAAAATTAAATAATACCTTGTATCAAACACGAGATAAAGTTAATCTCAAACTTTATCCTAATCCCTTCCACCAAATGATCTCGTATACTCAAAAGTTTAAGACAATGACTTTCAAGATCTTTTATCTCAGCCATAGAAATATTATGTTGGATGTGACACATGCACTACGTTGCCATCAAAATAAAAATTAGAACCGAAAGTAGGGTTTCTTAATTCTTACCCACCCCCTAAGGCAGCCAACATACGACCAATGGCTAGCTCTCAAATATCTAAACCAATGGTTTTTTGTCTGGTTCGATACTTATAGTGAGATCTGACTATAATTAAATTTGCATTTGAAAATTTTATATTTAAGGTAATTATAAAATAAATCACTTTTAAAAATAAATAAATGTTATATTCATCAATTCGAAATTTGTGGTTAAAGAGGAGTCTCACGACTTCAGCACGAACTTTTATTGGGATCGAAACCACTCTTGTCATTCGTATCATTATTATTCATTTGCCTACCTTCATTGCTATGTAACGCTTTATTTTTATATATCTATATAAGTTGGACCTACTGGCTACTGAATATGCTCAAGAAATTAAATATTGTTACTGTAATTTAATCAATTATGATAAATCCTCATACTAATAGTATAAACTCATACATTCTCGATGTTATTTTGCACAAGCGCGGATGCAACTTTATAGCGTCATGTTCATTCACAAACAACAACAACATACTCAGTGAGTTTCCATCAAGTGGGGTCTGGGGAGGGTAAAATGTACGCAGTTCATACCACTACCTTCGAAGAAATAAAGAGGTTATTTCTGATAGACACCCGGCTCAAGATACAGAGACAGTAGATAAGGATCGTAATAAAACATGAAACATGCAACAAGAAATACGAAACAAGGTGAAATAACATAAATAAGGCACCCACAAAGTAATATGATACACGAACCAACCGCAAGCACCCACCTCCCAAACCCACCTAACTAGAGACTCCATCCCATTGTTAAGTATCCCACATCGGAAAATGGATGGGTAATTGGTCTCCTTATATGGACTTGGGCAATCCTCCCCTCATGAGCTAGCTTTTGAGATTGAGTTTGGCCCAAGATCCATTCTTCACACCCATGAGCAAAGACCTACAATCACAATCAAGCTTTTACCCCAAAGCGCACCTAACTACTTGCGACGATTCACCTCCATGCACTATCTTTCTACCCTAATTCGAGTTCTCCAAACTTTTCTATCTAAGATCATGTACACAATAAATACGAAATTTAAATTTTGGTTCAAAGAAATTCTTTGTTGCTATAATTAGTAAGTCACCCACAATTTTCAAAATATAATAATGAGCCCGAATCTTAAATGTTATTGAATTTGGAGATTAAATACTGAATCCTCCTATTGGTCAACCTTATATAATGTGTACACTGAGTTATCATCCTATCTTGTTGCAGCAGTTTCTGAATTGTTTGTCATTTTTTCCTCCTCTTGCCTGGAAATTAAATAAAGTCTATGCAGATTGTTAAAATCTCTAGCCTCTAGCCTCTAGGTCGGTGTAATTTTCTATACATATATGTTGACGTAGTGACTGACAAAACCACCGCCCCTGTTCCCTACATAATCTTTTCTCTTAATTAATTCTATAATCACAAAGATTCATTCTTGCAGAAACCCTAATATTTTACTCATTAATATCTTCTAATTACTGGTATTATATTACTCCTGAACCCCTTTCTTATATGTTCCCTTCCATTCCTTTCCATTTGACGACTGTTATGTTGGCGGTTTATACTAAGGAAAACACTTATCCACATTTGGTATGTATTGATTTGATCTAAAATATTGAGTGTAGATAAAATTTTATTCTAAATTAAATTTTTTTAGGTATAATTTTCTCAAACAATATTTTTAATGACGAAGTATTTGAATTATTAATTATATTAACTTCTAGAGCTCTACTTGAATTGAATTTTCAAGTAAAGTTAAATACCTATGCAGATCCTAAAGTGCAAACTAGCTCATGCCGAAAATTATGTGACTTGGTCCTCTCATATTTAGGAAATTTATACGTAAATGATATGGAAGAAATAGGAAAATATTGTTACCTTGTTGATTGAAAAAAAAAAAGATTTAAAAAATCAACGTAATTAATTTAGTTGGATAAATTAAAAAACGAATCAAAATCGATCGACCTTTGCGCACTCCTACCAATTATATTGTCCTTTTCATATATAATAAACTATTGGTGGTTTGAATTCATTTTCATGGTGATTGGTGATCAAAAGAAAGATATTATAGTATTAAAATGACAGATTGTATGGGAGGGATATACATGAGACCAAGAAAAAGGAGGAAAGCAACTAGCATATAATATTATACATCTTTAGGGATCATCAAACAACTTTCCAAACCTTTATCTTCATCAACCATACGTATCTTTAATTTAATTTAAATTAAAGTATGGGTGGAGCTATAATATTTTTTTTGTCTTATTTTCATTCGGCGTTCGTGTTCGCATCGGAATCCCGATTAATTCGGATCGCATGTTGCAGGGCCAATTAAGGTGTCAGCGCTCCCAACAAAATTTTCTCCATACCCAGGGTCGAACCCTCGACCTTTGGTTAAGGGTGGAGCAATCCCATCCACTGTACCACAACCGATATTAGTGGGTGGAGCTATAATATTAGGTGCGGATAAGATCAATAAATTCTATAATTTTTGTTTTGATTTTATATTTATATTAACAAATTTATTGAATATATATAATTGTGAACTCAATAATTAAGTATGAAGTTATAATTATTCAAAATTTATAAAATTTAGATTCTAGTTCCATCACTATAATGGAGGAGTATTTTTTCTGGCTACATTAAAGCAGCTCAAACCAGTCTAATATGGCTAGAGCTAGGTTCCTGAATCTACATTAGAATAAATTTGGGCGCTTTATAGTTATGAGAAAGTAAGGTTATGAGATAAGGTCACGGGTTAAGATCGTGTAAATAGGTTTCGATAAAAATAATAGATAAAATTAATATGATAATTAAAACTCCACACATAACGAAAGTTTTAATCCATCAACTTGCTTTTTTAAGATTATGACATGGGAAGATAGTTGTTGTAACTTGTAACGACTTTATAAATTGGGGACCGACCATTTGATTTTTGGAAGCAATTTTTTTGCTGTCCAATTGTTTACTTTTCTAAATTAATTAAAGTCCTCCAAATTAATATCGTTCTCATTTTTTCTTAACTTCCAAGTTCTCACAATACAGTACACACACATAGCTTGCGTGTGCTATTTATGTAGCATCGTTATGGCTATTTATGGTGCTCGAACTTTTAGATAAAGTCAATAAGTTATTAGATTCTTGAAAAGTAAAATATTTTTAGAATATTTAATATAGGCATAATAATATTTTTAAAAAGTGCCAACATAACCAGAAATAATGTGTATATAACACACAATACATGAAAAATCTTGCTATACGCCTATTTCTCAAATTTTATGAGTTTCTTTTATCTCTTCCTTTTTAAGCTTTCTTTTTTCTCCCTTGTTTCCTCACATTAATTAATCCCTTAATTTGTTTATTTTCCTAGGTAATCTTCAAGGATACCCTTTTTTTCTCTTTCTTTTTATAGTAATGCATTGTTGTGTTGAGTGTTTATCGAAAATAATTTTGTTATTTTATAAATATAGAGGTAATTTTGCATGTATCTTTTATAAACCTTACTTATGAAAAAATATATTATTGCTATTGATAATTTTCCGTAATATTATATTATACATGTTATTATCATGCTCACTGTGCAACTTTATCTTAGATTAAAGTGAAGGGAGAAAGCACAATGATTTGATATATTATGCTTGTGTGACAGTGAATTGATAAAAATAGGCAAGCAAGAAAATGGTCGGTTCTATATAATTATAATAATATGGTTTCCATGAATCCAATTACTCTATTTTATACTGCCAATTTTTTAATCTATTTATTTATTTGGTAAGTTGTGATTACTTAATCGTCTCACAACATTAAAAGAAATTAAATATTTGATTTTGGTCAGATAAATTTGTGAATAAAATTGATAAATTATGTATATAGTTTTTATAATTATTTGTTTGTTACTCATAAATAAAATATAAATATCTTGTTACATTAATTGTGTATTCTGAATTCTCTAGTTAGTTTGACTGATATGATTTTTTTTAATGAACAAAGTTTGTGTTTTGACAGTTTTGAATCCTACTAATACCCACTCTTATTATTTTGCTATTTGATTCACAAATTCAAGGGACAAAGTTGCTGTTTGGAATGCCAAGCAAGATAGATTTGTTAAAGACATTTACTAGGTAGGTGTTATTAGAAGTTGCATTTAGGCAAGCCTTTTGGCCATCTCATTTTTTATATTATTATCAATTTATCATTAGCTAGTCATAGATTAAAAAATCGAACCAAATTCGACAAGAACCAAATTGACAATTTTTTTTTGGATTTGATTTGATTTTGAAAATTTTAAAATCGACTAAATTATTTTGATCAGTAACTGATCAAAACCTCCTGAACACCCCTTCTTATATATACAGATCATTTTCACCTGTTGTAACAAGTGATATACTATTAATCTCACTTTTAAGGAGACATATTTTTTCAAGTGTAAGAATTTTGTTTTATGTTCGACAAAATACTCAAATTGTAAATTTTTTTTATGTAAATTAAACATCTCATTCTTTAATGCGTTGCCATTAACAACATCGTTTCAAATTGTCGCATCATTTTAAGGAATTAACTACAACACCATTTCGAATTGTTGTATCATTTTAAAGAATGAACGAATGTATGTACTTATGTGACGCGTGATAATTCCAAACAAATTTGGTCGACCTTATAAATTCTTACTTTATTTAAGCTCAATTCATATAACTATCACACCAAATAATTAAAGTGAAGAACAAGTTTAATACATATAGAAACAATAGAGTAATTAAAGAAAAACAATTTGATCGACCAAATCAAGGTCCTAATATTATCGGGATACTATTAAATATATGAAGAAGTAAACATGTTAGTTCCTCGTAGCACCTCACTGAATTCTCATCTTAACTTTCGTAGCCTTTCCTTTCCGTGTGCATTGAGGTCAGAAGGTGTGTGAATAAACTTATAAGTCATAGTTTTAGGTGGGGTAGGGAGAAACAGAAGAAATATTTGAGAGAGGTGATTAAACGTGACATGCATGGAGCAGTTACAGCTTACTGAGGATATAACCCCGATAAGAAGGTTTGGAGGACACATATTAGGATGAGAGCTAGTGCGTGTGGATGAGTCTTAGACAGTAGTTAGGAGTATTGTGGTGTAGCTTCGCTAGTAATCTTAGGCCCTTGTGCATAGGTTATAGCCATGGCCGGCTCAAGGGCCAAGCAAGTGAAGCAATCGCTTGAGGCTCCCAAAATTTTAGGGCCTCATTTTTGTAATTATTGTATGTCATGCAATTTGACTTGATATAGAATTTAAGAAATAATATTTTTTTAATATAGATCAAAACTAAGACATAAGTATTTGTATGGTTATAAATTATCGCTCGATAAATGAGATTTAAAGATAAGTTGTTTTCTAAAAATTTGAAATGTATCATTTTTTTTTTTTGGTTGAAATTTTATGATAGAGAAGTACAAGATCTTTATATAAAAAGTGTAACACCCCATATTTTTGTGTGTACTTGTTCTATTTATATGGAACTTGATATATCTTTGTGGTGTGGATGGAGTTCTAAATACTTCCCATGTGGTTTAATGTGACCAAGTATATACAAATTTTAAGTTAGATTAAAGAGTTAAGAACCAAAAATTGAGTATTTTGTTAAGGTGCTTTCTTGACTTACTTAAGCTAGTAGGTGGATCACTTACTTGATATATTTGGAACAAGTTAATGGACCCAAGGTTATGGACCAGATTTGATCCTATGTTAAGGTACTCATTTGGGCCTAACTTAAGTGAAAGAGAAGGAAATAAAAAAAAGCCCAACACTCAAAGCTACAAAGGATCATTTTAGTTTAGCCCTGGCCCAAGTTAAAGGAAAGAAAAGAAGGAGAATGGGCAACAAAGGCCCAATAGTTTTGGATCCACAAAAGCCCAATATATTGGGCAAGTATATACATCATTTAATTGACAAAATATAGATCAAAATAGTCAATAAGTCATCAAAGAGCAGCTTCTATATATGGATTGAAAATCAACAATTTTTTCTCATTTTAACCTAGACAAAAATTTCAGCTTTCTAGGTTTTTCTCTCTTGTTCTCTCTTGGCTATGAAGTAACCCTATAGTTCCACAAGGGTTCTTGGTATTTACATTCCTTCCAAGCTAAAGGTATGCGAATAATTCATGAGCTTGTACTAAGGAAACTATGTGTTCTTCAAGATTAATTTTCGGACAACCCTCTCTTTAAGTTTTGATAGTCAATTGTTCTTAGTTATTAAGGGATTTCTCTTTTCTCTTTTGGTGTATGTGTGAAGGGATTAAGCTATGGAAGAAATTAACATTAAGGACTAAACTACCAAGAAAATCAAGGTATGTTTGCTGTCCACTTTTGTCCTTTTTCCATATACATATGTTGATGGAGGATTACATATATTTTGTAGCTATTAAAGGATGATTGGAGTGTTGTTGCGGACTGTTTTGTGTGTTTGGGTTGGGGGTTGCTCGGTTGCTATTGAGAAACGGTGTGATTAGTTTGTATTGAACTATAGAAGATGGATGTGGTGATACACCACTGAATTAATGATTGTGTACGTCTATTGATCATTTCGCTTTGTGTCTTGGTTTGGAGGTGTAATGAAGCCAAAGTTGTGTTGGGGGATATTATATGAATATGTATGGTATGTGGATGTAATTGGAGTATAAGAGGGTTAAATTGACACCCTTTATTGATAAATTAAGGGATTACTTCCCGACCACTAGTTTGGTGAAGTTAAATAGCCAAAATGTGACGTTTGGTTGCTAATATTAGTATGCCATATATTTCATTGTAGATAAGTAATCTAAATGGGAGGAGAGTCGAGTTGGTTTGGTATTGGAGTTTTACAACCAGGTATGTAAGGCATACTCTATTTTACACTCTTGGCATGAAAACAGACACTTGTTCCATCGAGCAAGCTTCCAAGATTATCCTATAACACGTGATACATAATAGCACCGTATGATATCCCATGTTACTAATGAACTTGATCCCACTCTCTAATGAGTTAAAACACCTCAATACATGCTTGCTACCAATCCTACATGTCTATTTTCACTAGTAAATTTTAGAATTTCTCCGGTTACTCAAATAAGACCCATGTGTTATTTTTAGCTCCTAAACACTTCATTAGCGTGCCAACAACTCCTTACTTCATTGTTATTGCATGGATTGCCTATTTACATGTCTCTTATTGGTAGATCATAGTTTCAAGATACCATAATGTTATGACCACCGAAGTAACAATCTCAAAGGCTAATTCAACTAAATAATGGAAATCTGTAAAATAGGTGGCAGCTCAGGGGCATAAGCCTAGCATGAGCCGATCCTGAACCTTATATGTGGGTGGCTGCTCAGGGGCGTAAGCCTAGCATGGGGCGATCCCAATGTTTATTTACAGGTGGCAGCTCAGGGGCATCCTAGCATGGGCCGATCCTAATTTATTATTTACCACTGATCAGCTCGTCATTCGTATCATATGGATTACAAAGATAATGAAGTAAGAAGGTAAAAGAAGGAAATAAATGCAATGTAACCTGTTCCACAAGTAAATGTAAAGGTGATCTCTAGCACTATTTTTACACTTGCTCCAGATTTTTATTGAACCTTTGTATCTTGTATTGTTACTTTTCCGCCTTGCATACTCAGTACATATTTTTGTACTGACTCCCCTTATGGGGAACCTATATTTCATGCTACAGGCACAGGTGCTTCGACAAACACGCCTCCTCAGTAGGAGCCCAGGATATCCATCTGCTATTGGTGAGCTCCAGTTTGCTTTGGGTCTTTTCGAGTCGGTTCTATATATTTTTGGTATTGTATAAAAGGTAATAGTGTGGCGGGGGTTTATCCCAACCTTAGGTAAGTTCTATGTATCGTCTAGAGGCTTTGTAGACCAATGTAAAGTTAAGCATGGTAGTGTGTTATCTTGTAGATGTTATGGCCCTAACGGCCAAGTCTATTATGTATATAGTTTTAGGGCTTGTCGTTTATATTTTTTTATTAAGGAATTATATCCGTAGATGGCAAAACCTTTGCCTATTATAGTTGCATGCATGTGAATTCCAAGGTTATGGGTTGGTTCTCTCGGGCCTTCACAGCTACGGGTGCCTGTCCGCCCCAATAGGATTTGAGGCATGACAGAAGTGGTATCAGAGCGGGTCATCCTAGGGAGTCTACAAAGCCGTGTCTACGTAGATTCTTGTTTATGGGTGTGTTGTGCACCACATCTATAAACAGGAGGCTATGGGACATTTAGGGGTTGTCTCTTTTTCTTCTTATCTTAGATCGTGCAATAGAGCCCATATTGTAGATGAAGTTATATTTAACCATTGAATCTATTTGTTTCTCTTATTATAGTAAGGATGTCAGTTACAAGAAGGAGTAAGAATACAAGTAAGCTAGTAGATGTGGCTGCCGGAGAAGGGACCAGCAAGTCACCACCTATACAAGCTAATCAAAGTGAGGCTCAAGCTGAGTATGTATCAGAAACGTCTTCCACTCCAGAATAGCTAAGAAGGAGAAGAACCACATCCTCAGAGCCACCTATTAATGCTACTGATCAAGATCTTATTAATGCGGTGCAAATTTTGGCTCGTATAGTTGCTGGATAAGCTCAAGGGAAAGCCATTCCTACTATAGGTTCTAGTGGTGCAGATAGGGCAGCTAGCCTTCGAACGCAAGACTTTCTTAAATTGGATCCTCCCACCTTCACCGAATCAGATATTAATGAAGACCCACCTTCACCGAATCACCGATAGATGTTATGCATATATCAGGTAAAGAGATAGTTGAGTTAGCAGCATATAGATTCAAAGGGGAGGCTATATTTTAGTACGAAGACTGGAAACGATCTAGAGGTATCGATGCACCTCCAGCTACTTCGAAAGAGTTCAAAGAGGCATTTCTTGATCATTACCTTCCATTCGAGATTCGACAGGCCCGTGCAGATCAGTTCTTGAATCTTCGCCAGGGGAATATGAGCGTGAGAGAGTATAGCCTCCGATTTAACTCCTTGTCTAGGTATGCTCCTAATATTGTAGCTACTATGGATGATAGAGTTCATCGATATGTGGATAGGTTGGATCCATATTTGGTTAGAGATTGTACTATTGCTGCTTTGAACAAAGACATGGACATAGCAAGGATACAAGCTTTTGCACAAAAAATGGAGGATCGGAGGCTAAGGAGAAGAACACAAGAATTGGAAAGAGAATATTCCAAGAGGGCCAGATCTACGGGGCAGTTTATGGCATCCCAAGGAGATTTTAGGCCTCGATTTTCTAATAGACCACCTAGGACATTATCTTCTTATTCTACAGCTAGTGCTCCACCACAGTTTCAAGGGTCCAAAGGTAATCAATTTGGGCAAAGAAGTGAGAGTCAGAGTTCACGAACAGTGGGGTATCAAGGTCAAGGAAGTATAAGCCAATTAAGACCTCCTCGGAAGCCATGCAAACAATGTGGAAAGCTTCATTTATGTGCATGTCGGTTCGGGACAAATGCTTCCTTTTGGTGTGGTATGACGGGGCATATGATGAGAGAATGCCCACAAAGGGGCATAGGCGGTATGGCATGACCTACTGGATCAGTTGTTGCATCATCATCATCATCGATACCTTATTTAGGTAGAGGTGCACAACCTATGGGTCGTGTTAGGGGTGATAAAGGAGCAACTAGTTCTAGTGGAGTTCAGAATCGTACGTATGCTCTAGCGGATTGACAAAATTTAAAGGCTTCTCCAGATGTGGTTACAGGTACATTGTCTATCTTTTCACTTGATGTATATGCATTAATTGATCCCGGTTCTACATTATCATATGTCACTCCATTGGTTGCTAGAAAGTTCAAAAGAACACCAAAATTGCTAGCTAAGCCATTGGAAGTGTCTACGCCGGTTGGGGAATCTATTATAGCTAGAAGGGTTTATCGAAATTGTATTATAACTATTTGCGGTCGCGATACGATAGATGATATTGTTGAGCTGGAAATGGTAGATTTTGATGTTATAATGGGTATGGACTGGTTGACATCTTGTTATGCCACAGTAGATTGCCGAACTAAAAGGGTGTATTTCCATTTTCCAAGGGAGGCAGTCCTTGAATGGAGAGGTAATATTGGTGCGCCAAGAGGTAAATTTATTTCTTATTTTAAGGAAAAAAATGATTTCCAAAGGTTACATATATCATCTAGTTAGAGTGAAGGATACAGATGCGGAGCCACCAACTCTTCAAACTATTCCGGTGGTAAATGAATTTCCTGATGTATTTCCTGAAGACCTTTCAGGTTTTCCTCCTGAACGAGAAGTGGAGTTTGGTATTGATGTGATTCCAGGCACCCAACCAATCTCAGTTCCTCCGTATAGAATAGCCCCGGCAGAATTACGAGAATTGAAAGAGAAATTGAAAGACTTGCTAGAGAAAGGATTCATAAGGCCTAGTATGTCCCCCTGGGGCGCACCAGTGTTATTTGTGCTAAGAAAGATGGTTCATTGAGAATGTGTATTGACTACCGGCAACTGAATAAGGTGACTATTAAAAATAAATATCCCCTCTCGAGAATTGATGATTTATTTGATCAGTTACAAGGCACCAAGTGCTTTTCAAAGATTGATTTGAGGTCAGGTTACCACCAAGTGAGGGTCAAAGAGAAGGATATACCCAAGACAGCTTTCCGAACACGGTACGATCATTATGAGTTTTTAGTCATGTCATTTGGGCTAACAAATGCACCCGCAACTTTTATGGATTTAATGAATAGGGTGTTTAAGCCATTCTTAGATATGTTCGTGATAGTTTTTATAGATGATATTCTAGTTTATTCCAGATTAGAAGAGGACCATGCCAATCACTTACGACAGGTATTGCAGATTCTTTGTGATTGTAAGCTATATGCAAAGTTCTCTAAATGTGAGTTTTGGTTAAAATCGGTGGCATTCTTGGGTCATATTGTATCTAGTGAAGGAATAAACGTTGATACTCAAAAGATAGAAGCCGTGAAGAGTTGGCCAAGGCCCACAATGCCTACGGAGATTCGTAGTTTTCTTGGGTTGGCAGGTTATTATAGAAGGTTTGTTGAAGGATTTTCTTCAATTTCTGCACCTTTAACCAAGCTAACACACAAAGAATCCAAGTTTCAATGGAATGATTCCTGTGAAAGGAGTTTCCAAGATCTGAAGAATAAGTTGACTTCTACACCCGTATTGGTACTTCCAAAAGGCACAGAAGGGTATGAGGTGTATTGTGATGCTTCAAGAATTGGATTAGAATGTGTATTGATGCAGCATGGTAAAGTAATAGCATATGCCTCCAGACAATTGCGGCCACATAAGAAAAACTATCCTACGCATGATCTCGAGCTAGCAAAAGTTATATTTGCTTTAAAGATATGGCGCCACTACTTGTATGGGATTCATGTTGACATATATACTGACCATAAAAGTTTGCAATATATCTTTAGCCAGAAGGATCTAAATTTGAGGAAACGGAGGTGGCTTGAACTATTAAAAGACTATGATGATTTGTATCATCCAGAGAAAACAAATGTGGTAGCTGATGCGCTAAGTCGTAAGGCTATGATGGAGTCTATAGAAAGAAAAGGGATGATTAAAGATATCCACCAACTATCTAATTTGGGGGTTCGCCTTCTTGAAACTCCAGATGAGGGGCTTATTGTGCATAATGCAGCGGAATCTTCATTAGTTGATGAAGTGAAAGAGAAGCAATATGTAGATCCAATTTTATTACAGCTTAAGAAGAATGTACAATGTGGTACGACTAAGGCATTTGAGCTTACGCGAGAAGGATTACTTCAGTGCCAAAATAGATTATGTGTGCCTAATGTAGACGGGCTAAGAAATAGGATTATGACAGAGGCACATCGTTCGAGGTATTCCATCCATCCAGGGTCAACTAAGATGTATCAAGATTTGAAAAAAAAATATTGGTGGAGTGACATGAAGAAGAACATTGCAGAATTTGTAGCAGAATGTCCAAATTGTCAAAGAGTTAAAGTAGAGCACCAAAAGCCCGGGGGTTATATGCAATGCATAGATTTTCCAATCTGGAAGTGGGACATGATCAACATGGATTTCGTCACTGGTTTGCCTCGTACATCTCTAAAGTTTGATTCCATATGGGTGATAGTTGATAGGTTTACCAAATCCACACACTTCCTACCAGTTAAGACCACTTACACAATTGAAGAGTATGCGAAATTGTACATTAAAGAGATAGTTTGACTATACGGAGTGCCAATCTCTATTATATCAGATCGGGGAGCCCAATTTACTGCAAATTTTTGAAAGTCTTTTCAGAGAAATTTGGGAACATAAGTGAATCTGAGTACAGCTTTTCACCCTCAAACAGATGGACAAGCAGAATATACCATACAAACACTTGAAGATATGCTACGAGCTTGTATATTAGACCTTAAGGGTAGCTGGGATGATCATTTGCCTCTTATCGAGTTTGCCTACAACAATAGCTATCATTCAAGTATCAAAATGGCACCATATGAAGCTTTGTATGGAAGAAAGTGTAGATCACTAATTGGATGGTTTGAAGTGGGTGAAACTGCCTTGTTCGGGCCAGATCTTGTTTATCAAGCTATGGAAAAGGTTAAAGTAATTCAACAACGGATGAAAATAGCCCAAAGTCGACACAAGTCATATGCAGATATTAGAAGAAGAGGTCTAGAGTTTTCTATCGGTGATTGGGTATTCTTGAAGGTATCACCAATGAAAGGAGTGATGAGATTTGGTAAGAAAGGGAAACTAAGTCCATGTTATATAGGCCCATATAAGATTATTCGAAGGTTTGTCCAGGTCGCATATAAGTTAGAGCTACCCCAAGATCTCTCAGTAGTACATTCGGTATTTCATGTCTCAATGCTTCGAAAGTGCATCGGAGATCCATCATTTATCACTTCTACTGAAGATGTACAAGTTACGGAAGATCTCACCTATGAGAAAATACCTATTGCCATTCTAGATCGACAAGTTAAGAAGATAAGGAATAAATAAATAGCATCTGTAAAAGTACTTTGAAGAAACCATCAAGTAGAGGAGATCACATGGGAAGCTGAGGAAGCAATGAAATCCAAATACCCTCATCTATTCAAATACGAAGAGAAAGTCCAAGATGCTGAATTAGAGCAATAAGAAGTAAGTGTTTATATATATATATATATATAAATATATATATATATATATATATATATAAGTACTGTGTGATGATAGGAATATTAACCTCAGGCTTGAACTTGTTTCGGTTGGACAATTATACTAACATTCGAGGACGAATGTTCTAAAGGGGGGAAGGATGTAGCACCCCATATTTTTGTGTGTACTTGTTCTATTTATATGGAACTTGATATATCTTTGTGGTGTGGATGGAGTTCTAAATACTTCCCATGTGGTTTAATGTGACCAAGTATATACAAATTTTAAGTTAGATTAAAGAGTTAAGAACCAAAAATTGAGTATTTTGTTAAGGTGCTTTCTTGACTTACTTAAGCTAGTAGGTGGATCACTTATGTAACACCCCATAAATTTTTTCGTACACTTATCGCGATTATATGGAGTCCTAAAGGCTTGCGTATGGGTTAAATTAAGTTTATGGTGTTCGGAAGTATCCCGTCAATAGTTGTATGTGCAGGTATCCCATCAGCTCTTTTAGGTGTGGTCTACTTATACTGTTTATTCACTGGTTTCTGGGTTCTGTTAATCTTTTGTATCTCATCTTGATACTCACTGTCTTACATACTCAGTACATATTTCCGTACTGACGTCCCTCACGGGGGACCTGTATTCATGCCTGCAGGAACAGGTACTTCAGGTCGTACACCTCCGCAGTAAGAGCCAGGATATTCTGTTGATAGTGGTGAGCCCCAGTTGTTTCGGGGCATCCCAAGTCGTTTCTATATGTATTTTTGGTATTTGTATAAAAGTCTTTTGTGGGCGGGAGTTTGTCCCGACCCTAACCCAGTTGTGTATCTATGTAGAGGCTTTTGTAGACATATTGTACAGCCATAGGAGTGTTTGGTTGATAGATGTGATGGCTCGGACGGCCAATTACTGTTTATATATATATATATATGCGTGTCTGCTGGGCTGATACAGGTACTGTTTTCTTCTATTTACAACGAAGTGCTGCCAAAATTTCTAATTTTCATAAGTAATGTAAATGTGAAAGTATAGGTTATGAACGGGTTCTCCCGGGCCTCCTCGGCTACGGGTGCCAGTCCGCTCCAATGGGATTTGGGGCGTGACAGAAGGGGTATCAGAGAAGTTCGTCCTAGTGAGTCTACAAAGCCGTGTCTACGTAGAATCTCGTTTATCGGTGTGTTGTGCACCACATCTATAAACAGGAGGCTATTGGACATTTAGGGATTGTTTCCATTCTCCATTTCTTAGATCGTGCAATAGAGCCCATATTAGAGATAAAGTCATAATCGATCGCTTAATCCAATTGTTTTTTTTATTTATTATAGTAACGATGCCGGTTACAAGGAGAAAGAATAAGTGGAAGCGAGTAGATGTAGTGGCCGGAGAAGGTACTAGTAAGTCACCACCGGCACAAACTGAACAAAGTGAGTCTCAAGCTGAGCATATATCAGGAGCTTCTTCTCCTCCGGAAGGGCCATCTATTAATGTTGTTGATCGAGATTTGAGGGATGCAGTACAACTTCTGACGCGTATAGTTGCCGGTCAAGTTCAAGGGCAAGCTATTCCTACCACGGGTTCTAGTGGTACAGATAGAGCAGCTAGCCTTCGGACACAGGATTTTTTGAAACTGGATCCTCCTACTTTTACCGGATCAGATATTAACGAAGACCCGCAGGACTTTGTCGATCAAACCCAAAGGGCTCTAGATGTTATGCACATATCCGGTAAAGAGATGGTTGAGCTAGCAGCATATAGACTGAAAGGAGAGGCTATATTGTGGTACGAGGATTGGGAACGATCTAGGGGTATTGATGCACCTCCAACTACGTGGGGAGAGTTCAAAGATGCATTTATTGATCATTATCTTCCATTTGAGACTCGTCAGGCCCGTGCAGATCAATTCTTAAATCTTCGTCAGGGTAATATGAGTGTAAGGGAGTATAGTCTTCGATTTAACTCCTTGCCTCGATATGCTTCTAATATGGTAGCTACTATGGATGACAGAGTTCATCACTATGTGGATAGATTGGAACCATACTTGGTTAGAGATTGTACCATTGCTGCTTTGAACAAGGACATGGATATAGCGAGGATACAAGCTTTCGCTCAGAAAATGGAAGATCAGAGGCAAAGAAGAAGAACCCAGGAATCAGAAAAAGGATATTCTAAGCGGGCCAGAGCTATAGGGCAGTTTACGGCATCTCAGGGAGGTTTTAGGCCTTCGTTCTCTCATAGATTGCCTAGCCCGTTATCTTCTTATCCTTCAATTAGTGCTCCACCGCAATTTCAAAGGTTCAGAGGTAATCAGTTTGGGCAAAGCAGTGAAAATCAGAGTTCGCGAACAGTGGGGTATCAAGGGCAAGGGAGTATGAGTCAATTGAGACCTCCACAACACCCGTGCCCCATATGTAGAAGATTTCACTTTGGCGAATGTCGGCTTGGAACGAACAATTGCTTTTGGTGCGGTAAGCCGGGGCATATGGCTAGAGATTGCCCACGCAGGACCACAGGTGGTATAACACGACCTACCGGATCAGCTGTTGCGTCATCATCGGTGCCTCCTTCGAGTAGGGGTACACAACCTATGGGTCACGGTAGAGGTGATAGAGGAGCAGCTAGTTCTAGCGGAGCTCAGAACCGTGTGTATGCCCTAGCAGATCGGCAGAATTTAGAGGTTTCTCCAGACGTGGTTACAGGTACGTTGTCCATCTTTGCATTTGATGTGTATGCCTTAATTGATCCTGGTTCTACATTATCGTATGCTACTCCTTTGGTTGCGGGAAGGTTCGGAAGAACACCCGAATTATTAGCCAAGCGATTTGAAGTATCAACGCCAGTGGGGGAATCTCTTATAGCTAGGAATGTTTATCGAAATTGTGTTGTGAATATTTGTGGTCGTGATACGATGGCCGATCTTGTTGAGTTAGAAATGGTAGATTTTGATGTTATTATGGGCATGGACTGGTTAGCATCTTGTTATGCTACAGTAGATTGCCGTTCTAAGAAGGTATATTTCCATTTCCCAAATGAGGCAGTCCTTGAATGGAAGGGTAATGTTGGCGCGCCGAGAGGTAGATTTATTTCTTACTTTAAGGAAAGAAAAATGATTTCCCAGGGGTACATATACCATTTGGTTAGAGTAAGGGATACAGAGGCAGAGCCGCCAACTTTTCAGACCGTTCCGGTTGTGAATGAATTTCCTGATGTATTTCTTGAAGAACTACCAGGTTTACCTCCTGAACGAGAAGTGGAGTTTGGTATAGATATGTTGCCAGACACACAGCCAATCTCAATTCCTGCTTATAGAATGGCACCAGCAGAGTTGCGAGAATTGAAAGAGCAACTGAAAGACTTGCTAGAGAAGGGATTCATCAGGCCTAGTATGTCCCATTGGGGAGCACCAGTATTGTTTGAGCGTAAGAAAGATGGTTCGCTGAGGATGTGTATTGACTATCGGCAATTGAATAAGGTGACTATCAAGAATAAATACCCTCTTCCCCGAATTGATGATTTATTTGACCAGTTGCAGGGTGCCCAGTGTTTTTCCAAGATTGACTTGAGATCAGGCTATCATCAAGTGAGAGTCAAGGATAAAGATATACCCAAGACAGCTTTCTGAACACGGTATGGTCATTATGAATTCCTGGTTATATCATTCGGGCTGACAAATGCACCCGCAGTTTTTATGGATCTGATGAATAGGCTGTTTAAGCCGTTTCTAGATGTGTTCGTGATAGTTTTCATAAATGATATTCTGGTCTACTCTAGATCAGAAGAGGATCATGTTAATCACTTAAGGCAGGTGTTGCAGATTCTTCGTGATCGTAATCTGTATGCGAAGTTTTCTAAATGTGAGTTTTGGCTCAAGTCAGTGGCATTTTTGGGCCATATTGTATCCAGTGAAGGCATAAAAGTTGACACTCAGAAGATTGAGGCTGTGAAGAATTGGCCAAGACCCACGACGCCTACGGAGATTCGTAGTTTCCTCGGGTTGGCAGGCTATTATAGAAGGTTTGTTGAAGGTTTTTCTTCTATTTCTGCACCTTTGACTAAGTTGACGCATAAAGCCTCCAAGTTTCAATGGAATGATGCCTGTGAAAAGAGTTTCCAAGATCTGAAGAGCAAGTTGACTTCTACACCGGTATTGGTACTTCCTGAAGGCACAGAAGGGTATGCAGTGTACTGTGATGCTTCGAGAATTGGCTTAGGATGCGTATTAATGCAACATGGTAGAGTAATAGCTTATGGCTCTAGACAGTTGCGACCACATGAGAGAAATTATCCCACGCATGATCTTGAGCTAGCTGCAGTTGTATTTGCTTTGAAGATATGGCGCCACTACTTACATGGGGTTCATGTTGACATATATACCGATCATAAGAGCCTGCAATATATCTTCAGTCAGAAAGATCTAAACTTGAGGCAGCGGAGATGGCTTGAATTGTTGAAAGATTACGATGTTGATATCTTGTATCATCCAGGGAAAGCGGATGCACTGAGTCGTAAGTCTAAAATGGCATCTATAGAAAAGTAGGGGATGATTAAGGATCTTCACCAACTAGCTAATTTGGGAGTTCGACTTCTTGAAACTTCAGATGAAGAGGTTATTGTACGTAATGCAGCGGAATCTTCATTGATAGCTGAAGTGAAAGAGAAACAGTATGCAGATCCAATTTTATTGCAGCTTAAGGAGGATGTGCAGAGTGGCACGACAAAGGCATTTGAGCTTACGCGAGAAAGAGTGCTTCAGTGTCAGAATCGTTTATGTGTACCTGATGTAGTTGAGCTAAGAAAGAGAATTATGACAGAAGCACACTGTTCAAGGTATTCCATCCATCCAGGGTCGACTAAGATGTATCAAGATTTGAAAGCAATATATTGGTGGAATGACATGAAGAAGAATATTTCCGAATTTGTAGCTGAATGTCCGAATTGTCAAAGAGTCAAAGTAGAACACCAGAAACCCGGTGGTTACATGCAATGTATAGATCTTCCAGTCTGGAAGTGGGACAAGATCAATATGGATTTCATCACGGGTTTGCCTCGTACATTTCGGAAGTTTGATTCCATATGGGTGATCATTGATAAGCTTACCAAATCTGCGCACTTTTTACCAGTTAAGACAACTTATACGGCGGAAGAGTATGCGAAGTTGTATATTAAAGAGATCGTTCGGTTACATGGAGTTCCAATTTCCATTATATTTGATCGAGGAGCCCAATTTACCGCGAATTTCTGGAAGTCTTTTCAAAGGAGTTTGGGGACACAAGTAAATCTAAGTACGGCTTTTCATCCTCAAAAGGACGGACAAGTGGAACGTACCATCCAGACACTTGAAGATATGCTACGAGCATGTGTATTAGATTTCAAAGGCAACTGGGATGATCACCTACCTCTTATCGAGTTTGCCTACAATAATAGCTATCATTCAAGTATCAAAATTGCACCATATGAAGCATTGTATGGAAGAAAGTGTAGATCGCCAATAGGATGATTTGAAGCAGGTGATGCGGTCTTGTTTGGACCGGATCTTGTTTATCAAGCAATGGAGAAGGTTAAAGTGATCCAACAACGGCTTGAAACAGCTCAAAGTCGACACAAATCTTATGCGGATGTTAGAAGAAGAGGACTTGAGTTTTCTATCGACGATTGGGTATTCTTGAAAGTATCACCAATGAAAGGAGTGATGAGGTTTGACAAGAAAGGAAAGTTAAGTCCACGATACATAGGTCCGTACAAGATCATTCAAAGATTTGGACAAGTTGCTTATGAGTTAGTGCTACCTCAAGAGCTCTCAGCAGTTCATCCCATATTTCATGTTTCGATGCTTCGCAAGTACATCGGAGATCCATCGCACATCACTACTCTGGAAGATGTACAAGTTACAGAAGATCTCACTTTTGAAGAAATGCCTATTGCTATTCTTGATCGCCAAATTAAAAAGATAAGGAATAAAGAGATAGCATCGGTAAAAGTACTTTGGAGGAATCAACAAATTGAGGAGATCATGGGAAGCCGAGGAAGCGATGAAGATTAAGTACCCTTACCTATTCAACGATGAGGAGGAAGTTCATGAGACGGAAGAAGAACAATAACAGGTAAGTGTTTATTTTTATGCAAGTATGTTATGATGATGAATATGTTAATTGTAAGCTTGGACATGTCTTAATTGAGTAACGATGCTAACATTCGAGGACGAATGTTCTTAAGGGGGGGAGTGTAACACCCCGTAAATTTTTACGTACACTTATCGCGATTATATGGAGTCCTAAAGGCTTGCGTATAAGTTAAATTAAGTTTATGGTGTTCGGAAGTATCCCGTCAATAGTTGTATGTGTAGGTATTGAAATAAGCTTTCCAACGATATAAAGTTTTCCCAAAACAGAGGAGTATTTCATATAAGCGAGCACATTCGAAATTTCAAAACGGTGGCCGGAAAGCCTGTGAACAGTAAATCTGCAGAAAAATTACTGCAGCTAGGCAATTTTTGTTTTGATCAACTTTAGACGATCATAACTCCTTGTACAAAAAGAACTGTGTGAGCTTCTATATATCGACGAAAATCTCCGAGAGTCTTCTTTCCGATGAAATTGGTTTCATCCAAATCCAATGTCTGAGTAAGGAGATATACCCGTTTTACTACAGCCAATCCAAAAAAACAGAATTTTGGGACAGATTTTTGGGTCAACTTTAAACGACCATAACTCCTTGTACAGGAAGAACTGGGTGGTATACTTTATATGAAAATGAAATCCCTTTGAATTATCTTTCCAATGAAATTGGTTTCACCCAAATCCGATACCGGAGCAAAGAGTTATGATCTATTTACTTCAGCCTGTCAAAACTGTTCACTGGGGACAGATTCGGATTTATTTAAATTTTTAGGGCAAAATAGTCATTTTCTATTACCTCTTGGACGAAAATTGGCCTTTATAAACATACACTTAGCCTCATATATATCATATATCATCCAATTATTAAGAGAAGGTGAAACCCTAGCCTAATTTCAACTTCAAATATTTTGTGATTCAACTGTAGAAAATTCGAATTGGTTCCGTAGTTGTGTTCACCATCTCGAAAGCTTCGAGAAGCACCCCATGGTTATGTAAGGAGGATTCTAAATACAAGAGTTCATTGTTAAGGTATGAATATTATTTATTCTTGATTCTTATCCATGAATAAGTATTGATAAGGGATTATGAATATTGTCTTGATGTTGGAAGATAACTAGAAACATAGTTATGAATTGTTTTGTATAAATTGTTAGTAGTAAATTATGGAAGTTGTTGTATTGGATTATGGAGGATGAATTGTGGTGATATATCATTATATTAGTGGTTATGTATGCCTAGTGATCATGTTGGTATTGGATGGTGATTAAGAGGGGAGATAAAGGCTAAGAGTGATGTTGAGGGATATTGCATGAAAATGCATGATATGTGAATGTAATAAGAGTATAAGAGGATGTATGTAGCACTCTTATTGATGAGTTAAAGGATTACTTCCTAGACATTGTTTGGTGAAGTTAATACCTAAATGGTAAGGTTTGGTTGCTAATACTAGTTTTCCACAAATGACTTATTGTAGATAAGTGTTCGAAGAGTACGGGAAGTCAAGTTGGACTTGTATTGAAGTGGTTATGTCAAGGTATGTAAGACATACTCTATCTAATCTTTGGCATGAATAATGACCCATGGCACTCTCAAGTAAGCTTCCAACATTGTCCTACGACACATGACACATAATAACATCTTATGATCTTCGACACTACCAATTGAACTTGTTTTCACTTTTAAGATGTCCGGCTAGTAAAAAAAATGTCCATATACTATTGTTGACTCCGAAATGGTTTAATGAGGTATCCATGATTCTCTACTTCATTTTCATTATATTGATTACCTATTTACATGTTTTTCCTATTGAGGTATCATGGTTTCAAGTTCCATAAGGTGTGACCACAAAGTAACCAATCTCAAAGATTAATTGAATTAATAATGGAATGTCTTTATTTTAAATTGATGATATGATGTATTGTATTAGTACCACTGATCAGTTGTCCATTTTATTATAAAGATTATGTATATATGCTATTCCAGGGGTGGTCCCTGATGTATTGTATTAGTACTATTGATCAGTTGGCCATTGTATGACATATGTTATGTATTGATAAGGAATACGGGAAGTAATGATATGAAAGTAATGTGCAGGTATCCCATCAGCTCTTTTAAGTGTGGTCTACTCATACTGTTTATTCACTGGTATCTGGGTTCTGTTGATCTTTTGTATCTCACCTTGATACTCACTGCCTTACATACTCAGTACATATTTCCGTACTGACGTCCCTCACGGGGGACCTGTATTCATGCCTGCAGGAAGAGGTACTTCAGGTCGTACACCTCCGCAGTAAGAGCCAGGACATTCTGTTGATAGTGGTGAGCCCCAGTTGTTTCGGGGCATCCTAAATCATTTCTATATGTATTTTTGGTATTTGAAGTCTTTTGTGGGCGGGAGTTTGTCCCGACCCTAACTCAGTTGTGTATCTATGTAGAGGCTTTTGTAGATATATTGTACAGCCATAGGAGTGTTTGGTTGATAGACGTGATGGCTCTGACGGCCAATTACTGTTTATATATATATATATGTGTGTCTGCTGGGCTGATGCAGGTACTGTTTTCTTCTATTTACAACGAAGTGCTACCCAAATTTCTAATTTTCATAAGTAATGTACGTGTGAAAGTATAGGTTATGAACGGGTTCTCCCGGGCCTCCTCGGCTACGGGTGTCAGTCCGCTCCAATGGGATTTGGGGCGTGACAGAAGTGGTATCAGAGAAGTTCGTCCTAGTGAGTCTACAAAGCCGTGTCTACGTAGAATCTCGTTTATCGGTGTGTTGTGCACCACATCTATAAACAGGAGGCTATTGGACATTTAGGGATTGTTTCCATTCTCCATTTCTTAGATCGTGCAATAGAGCCCATATTAGAGATAAAGTCATAATCGATCGCTTAATCCAATTGTTTTTTTTATTTATTATAGTAACGATGCCGGTTACAAGGAGAAAGAATAAGTGGAAGCGAGTAGATGTAGTGGCCGGAGAAGGTACTAGTAAGTCACCACCGGCACAAGCTGAACAAAGTGAGTCTCAAGCTGAGCATATATCAGGAGCTTCTTCTCCTCCGGAAGGGCCATCTATTAATGCTGTTGATCGAGATTTGAGGGATGCAGTACAACTTCTGACGCGTATAGTTGCCGGTCAAGTTCAAGGGCAAGCTATTCCTACAACGGGTTCTAGTGGTACGGATAGAGCAGCTAGCCTTCGGACACAGGATTTTTTGAAACTGGATCCTCCTACTTTTACCGGATCAGATATTAACGAAGACCCGCAGGACTTTGTCGATCAAACCCAAAGGGCTCTAGATGTTATGCACATATCCGGTAAAGAGATGGTTGAGCTAGCAGCATATAGACTGAAAGGAGAGGCTATATTGCGGTACGAGGATTGGAAACGATCTAGGGGTATTGATGCACCTCCAACTACGTGGGGAGAGTTCAAAGATGCATTTATTGATCATTATCTTCCATTTGAGACTCGTCAGGCCCGTGCAGGTCAATTCTTAAATCTTCGTCAGGGTAATATGAGTGTAAGGGAGTATAGTCTTCGATTTAACTCCTTGTCTCGATATGCTTCTAATGTGGTAGCTACTATGGATGACAAAGTTCATCACTATGTGGATAGATTGGAACCATACTTGGTTAGAGATTGTACCATTGTTGCTTTGAACAAGGACATGGATATAGCGAGGATACAAGCTTTCGATCAGAAAATGGAAGATCAGAGGCAAAGAAGAAGAACCCAGGAATCAGAAAAAGGATATTCTAAGCGGGCCAGAGCTATAGGGCAGTTTATGGCATCTCAGGGAGGTTTTAGGCCTTCGTTCTCTCATAGATTGCCTATCCCGTTATCTTCTTATCCTTCAATTAGTGCTCCACCGTAATTTCAAAGGTTCAGAGGTAATCAGTTTGGGCAAAGCAGTGAAAATCAGAGTTCGCGAACAGTGGGGTATCAAGGGCAAGGGAATATGAGTCAATTGAGACCTCCACGACACCCGTGCCCCATATGTAGAAGATTTCACTTTGGCGAATGTCGGCTTGGAACGAACAATTGCTTTTGGTTGCGGGAAGGTTCGGAAGAACACCCGAATTATTAGCCAAGCCATTTGAAGTATCAACGCTAGTGGGGGAATCTCTTATAGCTAGGAATGTTTATCGAAATTATGTTGTGAATATTTGTGGTCGTGATACGATGGCCGATCTTGTTGAGTTAGAAATGGTAGATTTTGATGTTATTATGGGCATGGACTGGTTAGCGTCTTGTTATGCTACAGTAGATTGCCGTTCTAAGAAGGTATATTTCCATTTCCCAAATGAGGCAGTCCTTGAATGGAAGGGTAATGTTGGCGCGCCGAGAGGTAGATTTATTTCTTACTTTAGGGCAAGAAAAATGATTTCCCAGGGGTACATATACCATTTGGTTAGAGTAAAGGATACAGAGGCAGAGCCGCCAACTTTTCAGACCGTTCCGATTGTGAATGAATTTCCTGAAGAACTACCAGGTTTACCTCCTGAACGAGAAGTGGAGTTTGGTATAGATATGTTGCCAGACACACAGCCAATCTCAATTCCTGCTTATAGAATGGCACCAGCAGAGTTGCGAGAATTGAAAGAGCAACTGAAAGACTTGCTAGAGAAGGGATTCATCAGGCCTAGTATGTCCCATTGGGGAGCACCAGTATTGTTTGAGCGTAAGAAAGATGGTTCGCTGAGGATGTGTATTGACTATCGGCAATTGAATAAGGTGACTATCAAGAATAAATACCCTCTTCCCCGAATTGATGATTTATTTGACCAGTTGCAGGGTGCCCAGTGTTTTTCCAAGATTGACTTGAGATCAGGCTATCATCAAGTGAGAGTCAAGGATAAAGATATACCCAAAACAGCTTTCCGAACACGGTATGGTCATTATGAATTCCTGGTTATATCATTCGGGCTGACAAATGCAGCCGCAGTTTTTATGGATCTGATGAATAGGCTGTTTAAGCCGTTTCTAGATGTGTTCGTGATAGTTTTCATAGATGATATTCTGGTCTACTCTAGATCAGAAGAGGATCATGTTAATCACTTAAGGCAGGCGTTGCAGATCCTTCGTGATCGTAAGCTGTATGCGAAGTTTTCTAAATGTGAGTTTTGGCTCAAGTCAGTGGCATTTTTGGGCCATATTGTATCCAGTGAAGGCATAAAAGTTGACACTCAGAAGATTGAGGCTGTGAAGAATTGGCCAAGACCCACGACGCCTACGAAGATTCGTAGTTTCCTCGGGTTGGCAGGTTATTATAGAAGGTTTGTTGAAGGTTTTTCTTCTATTTCTGCACCCTTGACTAAGTTGACTCATAAAGCCTCCAAGTTTCAATGGAATGATGCCTGTGAAAAGAGTTTCCAAGATCTGAAGAGCAAGTTGACTTCTACACCGGTATTGGTACTTCCTGAAGGCACAGAAGGGTATGCAGTGTACTGTGATGCTTCGAGAATTGGCTTAGGATGCGTATTAATGCAACATGGTAGAGTAATAGCTTATGGCTCTAGACAGTTGCGACCACATGAGAGAAATTATCCCACGCATGATCTTGAGCTAGCTGCAGTTGTATTTGCTTTGAAGATATGGCGCCACTACTTACATGGGGTTCATGTTGACATATATACCGATCATAAGAGCCTGCAATATATCTTCAGTCAGAAAGATCTAAACTTGAGGCAGCGGAGATGGCTTGAATTGTTGAAAGATTACGATGTTGATATCTTGTATCATCCAGGGAAAGCGGATGCACTGAGTCGTAAGTCTAAAATGGCATCTATAGAAAAGCAGGGGATGATTAAGGATCTTCACCATCTAGCTAATTTGGGAGTTCGACTTCTCGAAACTCCAGATGAAGAGGTTATTGTACGTAATGCAGCGGAATCTTCATTGATAGCTGAAGTGAAAGAGAAGCAGTATGCAGATCCAATTTTATTGCAGCTTAAGGAGGATGTGTAGAGTGGCACGACAAAGGCATTTGAGCTTACGCGAGAAGGAGTGCTTCAGTGTCAGAATCGTTTATGTGTACCTAATGTAGTTGAGCTAAGAAAGAGAATTATGACAGAAGCACATTGTTCAAGGTATTCCATCCATCCAGGGTCGACTAAGAAGTATCAAGATTTGAAAGCAATATATTGGTGGAATGACATGAAGAAGAATATTGCCGAATTTGTAGCTGAATGTCCGAATTGTCAAAGAGCCAAAGTAGAACACCAGAAACTCGGTGGTTACATGCAATGTATAGATCTTCCCGTCTGGAAGTGGGACAAGATCAATATGGATTTCATCACGGGTTTGCCTCGTACATTTTGGAAGTTTGATTCCATATGGGTGATCATTGATAGGCTTACCAAATCCGCGCACTTCTTACCAGTTAAGTCAACTTATACGGAGGAAGAGTATGCGAAGTTGTATATTAAGGAGATCGTTCGGTTACATGGAGTTCCAATTTCCATTATATCCGATCAAGGAGCCCAATTTACCATGAATTTCTGGAAGTCTTTTCAAAGGAGTTTGGGGATACAAGTAAATCTAAGTACGGCTTTTCATCCTCAGACGGACGGACAAACGGAACGTACCATCCAAACACTTGAAGATATGCTACGAGCATGTGTATTAGATTTCAAAGGCAACTGGGATGATCACCTTCCTCTTATCGAGTTTGCCTATAATAATAGCTAGCATTCAAGTATCAAAATGGCACCATATGAAGCATTGTATGGAAGAAAGTGTAGATCGCCAATAGGATGGTTTGAAGCAGGTGATGCGGTCTTGTTTGGACCGGATCTTGTTTATCAAGCAATGGAGAAGGTTAAAGTGATCCAACAACGGCTTGAAACAGCTCAAAGTCGACACAAATCTTATGCGGATGTTAGAAGAAGAGGACTTGAGTTTTCTATCGACGATTGGGTATTCTTGAAAGTATCACCAATGAAAGGAGTGATGAGGTTTGGCAAGAAAGGAAAGTTAAGTCCACGATACATAGGTCCGTACAAGATCATTCAAAGATTTGGACAAGTTGCTTATGAGTTAGAGCTACCTTAAGAGCTCTCAGCAGTTCATCCCATATTTCATGTTTCGATGCTTCGCAAGTACATCGGAGATCCATCGCTCATCACTACTACGGAAGATGTACAAGTTACAGAAGATCTCACTTTTGATGAAATGCCTATTGCTATTCTTGATCGCCAAATTAAAAAGATAAGGAATAAAGAGATAGCATCGGTAAAAGTACTTTGGAGGAATCGACAAGTTGAGGAGATCACATGGGAAGCCGAGGAAGCGATGAAGATTAAGTACCCTTACCTATTCAACGATGAGGAGGAAGTTCATGAGACGGAAGAAGAACAATAACAAGTGTTTATTTTTATGCAAGTATGTTATGATGATGAATATGTTAATTGTAAGCTTGGATATGTCTGAATTGAGTAACTATGCTAACATTCGAGGACGAATGTTCTTAAGGGGGGAGAATGTAACACCCCGTAAATTTTTTCGTACACTTATCGCGATTATATGGAGTCCTAAAGGCTTGCGTATGGGTTAAATTAAGTTTATGGTGTTCGGAAGTATCCCATCAATAGTTGTATGTGTAGGTATTGAAATAAGCTTTCCAACGATATAATGTTTTCCCAAAACAGAGGAGTATTTCATATAAGCGAGCACATTCGAAATTTCAAAACGGTGGCCGGGAAGCCTGTGAACAGTAAATCTGCAGAAAAATTACTGCAGCTAGGCAATTTTTGTTTTGATCAACTTTAGACGATCATAACTCCTTGTACAAAAAGAACTGTGTGAGATTCTATATATCGACGAAAAGCTACGAGAGTCTTCTTTCCGATGAAAGTGGTTTCCTCCAAATCCAATGTCTGAGTAAGGAGCTATACCCGTTTTACTACAGCCTATCAAAAAAAACAGAATTTTTTGACAGATTTTTGGGTCAACTTTAAACGACCATAACTCCTTGTACAGGAAGAACTGGGTGGTATACTTTATATGAAAATGAAATCCCTTTGAACTATCTTTCCAATGCAATTGGTTTCACCCAAATCCGGTACCGGAGCAAAGAGTTATGATCGATTTACTTCAGCCTGTCAAAACTGTCCATTGGGGACAGATTCGGATTTATTTAAATTTTTAGGGCAAAATAGTCATTTTCTATTACCTCTTGGACGAAAATTGGCCTTTATAAACATACACTTAGCCTCATATATATCATATATCATCCAATTATTAAGAGAAGGTGAAACCCTAGCCTAATTTCAACTTCAAATATTTTGTAATTCAACCGTAGAAAATTCGAATTGGTTCCGTAGTTGTGTTCACCATCTCGAAAGCTTCGAGAAGCACCCCATGATTATGTAAGGAGGATTCTAAATACAAGAGTTCATTGTTAAGGTATGAATATTGTTTATTCTTGATTCTTATCCATGAATAAGTATTGATAAGGGATTATGAATATTGTCTTGATGTTGGAAGATAACTAGAAACATAGTTATGAATTGTTTTGTATAAATTGTTAGTAGTAAATTATGGAAGTTGTTGTATTGGATTATGGAGGATGAATTGTGGTGATATATCATTATATTAGTGGTTATGTATGCCTAGTGATCATGTTGGTATTGGATGGTGATTAAGAGGGGAAATAAAGGCTAAGAGTGATGTTGAGGGATATTGCATGAAAATGCATGATATGTGAATGTAATAAGAGTATAAGAGGATGTATGTAGCACTCTTATTGATGAGTTAAAGGATTACTTCCTAGACATTGTTTGGTGAAGTTAATACCTAAATGGTAAGGTTTGGTTGCTAATACTAGTTTTCCACAAATGACTTATTGTAGATAAGTGTTCGAAGAGTACGGGAAGTCAAGTTGGACTTGTATTGAAGTGGTTATGTCAAGGTATGTAAGACATACTCTATCTAATCTTTGGCATGAATAATGACCCATGGCACTCTCAAGTAAGCTTCCAACATTGTCCTACGACACATGACACATAATAACATCTTATGATCTTCGACACTACCAATTGAACTTGTTTTCACTTTTAAGATGTCCGGCTAGTCAAAAAAATGTCCATATACTATTGTTGACTCCGAAATGGTTTAATGAGGTATCCATGATTCTCTACTTCATTTTCATGATATTGATTACCTATTTACATGTTTTTCCTATTGAGGTATCATGGTTTCAAGTTCCATAAGGTGTGACCACAAAGTAACCAATCTCAAAGATTAATTGAATTAAGAATGGAATGTCTTTATTTTAAATTGATGATATGATGTATTGTATTAGTACCACTGATCAGTTGGCCATTGTATTATAAAGATTATGTGTATATGCTATTCCAGGGGTGGTCCCTGATGTATTGTATTAGTACCACTGATCAGTTGGTCATTGTATGACATATGTTATGTATTGATAAGGAATACAGGAAGTAATGATATGAAAGTAATGTGCAGGTATCCCATCAGCTCTTTTAAGTGTGGTCTACTCATACTGTTTATTCACTGGTATCTGGGTTCTGTTGATCTTTTGTATCTCACCTTGATACTCACTGCCTTACATACTCAGTACATATTTCCGTACTGACGTCCCTCACGGGGGACCTGTATTCATGCCTGCAGGAACAGGTACTTCAGGTCGTACACCTCCGCAGTAAGAGCCAGGACATTCTGTTGATAGTGGTGAGCCCCAGTCGTTTCGGGGCATCCCAAGTCATTTCTATATGTATTTTTGGTATTTGAAGTCTTTTGTGGGCGGGAGTTTGTCCCGACCCTAACTCAGTTGTGTATCTATGTAGAGGCTTTTGTAGACATATTGTACAGCCATAGGAGTGTTTGGTTGATAGACGTGATGGCTCTGACGGCCAATTACTGTTTATATATATATATATATATATATATATATATATATATATATATATGCGTGTCTGTTGGGCTGATGCAGGTACACTTTTCTTCTATTTACAACGAAGTGCTACCCAAATTTCTAATTTTCATAAGTAATGTAAGTGTGAAGTATAGGTTATGAATGGGTTCTCCCGGGCCTCCTCGGCTACGGGTGTCAGTCCGCTCCAATGGGATTTGGGGCGTGACAGGGAGAATGTAACACCCCGTAAATTTTTCCGTACACTTATCGCGATTATATGGAGTCCTAAAGGCTTGCGTATGGGTTAAATTAAGTTTATGGTGTTCGGATGTATCCCGTCAATAGTTGTATGTGCAGGTATCCCATCAGTTCTTTTAGGTGTGGTCTACTCATACTATTTATTCACTGGTATCTGGGTTCTGTTGATCTTTTGTATCTCATCTTGATACTCACTGCCTTACATACTCAGTACATATTTCCGTACTGACGTCCCTCACGGGGGACCTATATTCATGCCTGCAGGAACAGGTACTTCAGGTCGTACACCTCCGCAGTAAGAGCCAGGACATTCTGTTGATAGTGGTGAGCCCCAGTTGTTTCGGGGCATCCCAAGTCGTTTCTATATGTATTTTTGGTATTTGTATAAAAGTCTTTTGTGGGCGGGAGTTTGTCCCGACCCTAACCCAGTTGTGTATCTATGTAGAGGCTTTTGTAGACATATTGTACAGCCATAGAAGTGTTTGGTTGATAGACGTGATGGCTCGGACGGCCAATTACTGTTTATATATATATATATATGCGTGTCTGCTGGGCTGATACAGGTACTGTTTTCTTCTATTTACAATGAAGTGCTGCCCAAATTTTTAATTTTCATAAGTAATGTAAATGTGAAAGTATAGGTTATGAACGGGTTCTCCCGGGCCTCCTCGGCTACGGGTGCCAGTCCGCTCCAATGGGATTTGGGGCGTGGCAGAAGGTATCCCATCAGCTCTTTTAAGTGTGGTCTACTCATACTGTTTATTCACTGGTATCTGAGTTCTGTTGATCTTTTGTATCTCATCTTGATACTCACTGCCTTACATACTCAGTACATATTTCCGTACTGACGTCCCTCACGGGGGACCTGTATTCATGCCTGTAGGAGCAGGTGCTCCAGGTTGTACACCTCCGCAGTAAGAGCCAGGACATTCTGTTGATAGTGGTGAGCTCCAGTTGTTTCGGGGCATCCCAAGTCGTTTCTATATGTATTTTTGGTATTTGTATAAAAGTCTTTTGTGGGTGGGAGTTTGTCCCGACCCTAACTCAGTTGTGTATCTATGTAGAGGCTTTTGTAGACATATTGTACAGCCATAGGAGTGTTTGGTTGATAGACGTGATGGCTCTGACGGCCAATTACTGTTTATATATATATATATATATGCGTGTCTGCTGGGCTGATATAGGTACTGTTTTCTTCTATTTACAACGAAGTGCTGCCCAAATTTCTAATTTTCATAAGTAATGTAAGTGTGAAAGTATAGGTTATGAACGGGTTCTCCCGGGTCTCCTCGGCTACGGGTGCCAGTCCGCTCCAATGGGATTTGGGGCGTGACAACTTACTTGATATATTTGGAACAATTTAATGGACCCAAGGTTATGGACCAGATTTGATCCTATGTTAAGGTACTCATTGGGCCTAACTTAAGTAAAAGAGAAGGAAATAAAAAAAAGCCCAACACTCAAAGCTACAAAGGATCATTTTAGTTTAGCCCAACTATGAATTAAATAAGTATGTACATAACCTACTAAGACTTCCTTTGACCAAATTATTGGGCCAAATACACTACCACCTACTTAAATTAATTTTGGCCTAAGTTAAAGGAAAGAAAAGAAGGAGAATGGGCAACAAAGGCCCAATAGTTTTGGATCCACAAAAGCCCAATATATTGGGCAAGTATATACATCATTTACTTGACAAAATATAGACCAAAAATAGTCAATAAGTCATCAAAGAGCAGCTTCTATATATGGATTGGAAATCAGCAATTTTTTCTCATTTCAACCTAGACAAAAATTTCAGCTTTCTAAGTTTTTCTCTCTTGTTCTCTATTGGCTATGAAGTAACCCTATAATTCCACAAGGGTTCTTGGTATTGACCTTCCTTCCAAGCTAAAGGTATGTGAATAATTCATGAGCTTGTACTAAGGAAACTATGTGTTCTTCAAGATTAATTTCCGGACAGCCCTCTCTTTAAGTTTTGATAGTCAATTGTTCTTAGTTATTAAGGGATTTCTCTTTTCTCTTTTAGTGTACGTGTGAAGGGATTAATCTATTGAAGAAATAAACATTAAGGACTAGACTAACAAGGAAATCAAGGTATGGCTGCTGTCCACTTTTGTCCTTTTTCCATATACATGTGTGATGGAGGATTACACATATTTTGTTGCTATTAAAGGATGATTGGAGTGTTGTTGCGGACTGTATTGTGTGTTTGGGTTGGGGGTTGCCCTGTTGCTATTGGGAAAAGGTGTTATTAGTTTGTATTGAACTATAGAAGATGGATGTGGTGATACACCACTGAATTAATGATTGTGTACGTCTATTGATCATTTCGCTTTGTGTCTTGGTTTGGAGGTGTAATGAAGCCAAAGTTGTGTTGGGGGATATTATATGAATATGTATGGTATGTGGATGTAATTGGAGTATAAGAGGGTTAATTGACACCCTTTATTGATAAATTAAGGGCTTACTTCCCGACCACTAGTTTGGTGAAGTTAAATAGCCAAAATGTGACATTTGGTTGCTAATATTAGTATGCCATATATTTCATTGTAGATAAGTAATCTAAATGGGCGGAGAGTCGAGTTGGTTTGGTATTGGAGTTTTACAACCAGGTATGTAAGGCATACTCTATTTTGCACTCTTGGCATGAAAACGGACACTTGTTCCATCGAGCAAGCTTCCAAGATTATCCTATAACACGTGATACATAATAGCACCGTATGATATCCCATGTTACTAATGAACTTGATCCCACTCTCTAATGAGTTAAAACACCTCAATACATGCTTGTTACCAATCCTACATGTCTATTTTCACTAGTAATTTCAGAATTTCTCCGGTTACTCAAATAAGACCCATGTGTTATTTTTAGCTCTTAAACACTTCATTAGCGTGCCAACAACTCCTTACTTCATTGTTATTGCATTTATTGCCTATTTACATTACTCTTATTGATAGATCATAGTTTCAAGATACCATAATGTTATGACCACCGAAGTAACAATCTCAAAGGCTAATTAAACTAAGTAATGGAAATTTGTAAAACGGGTGGCAGCTCAGGGGCATAACCGTAGCATGAGCCGATCCTGATACTTTATATGTGGGTGGAAGCTCAGGGGCGTAAGCCTAGCATGGGATGATCCCAATGTTTATTTGCAGGTGGCAGCTCAGGGGCATAAGCCTAGCATGGGCCGATCCTGATTTGTTATTTACCACTGATCAGCTGGTCATTCGTATCATATGGATTACAAAGATAATGAAGTAAGAAGGTAAAAGAAGGAAAGAAATGCAATGTACCCTGTTCCACAAGTAAATGTAAAGGTGGTCTCTAGCACTATTTTTACACTTGCTCCAGATTTTTATTGAACCTTTGTATCTTGTATTGTTACTTTTCCGCCTTGCATACTCAGTACATATTTTTGTACTGACTCCCCTTATGGGTAGCCTATATTTCATGCTACAGGCACAGGTGCTTCGGAAAACACGCCTCCTCAGTAGGAGCCCAGGATATCCATCTGTTATTGGTGAGCTCCAGTTTGCTTCGGGGCTTTCCGAATCGGTTCTATATATTTTGGGTATTGTATAAAAGTTAATAGTGTGGCGGGGGTTTGTCCCAACCTTAGGTAAGTTCTATGTATCGTCTAGAGGCTTTGTAGACCAATGTAAAGTTAAGCATGGTAGTGTGTTATCTTGTAGATGTTATGACCCCAACGGCCAAGTCTATTATGTATATAGTTTTAGGGCTTGTCGTTTATATTTTTTTTTATTAAGGCATTATATCCGTAGATGGCAAAACCTTTGCCTATTATAGTTGCATGCATGTGAATTCCAAGGTTATGGGTTGGTTCTCTGGGGCCTTCACGGCTACGGGTGCCTGTCCGCCCCAATAAGATTTGAGGCGTGACAAAAAGTTACTTAGTCAATGTGATTGAGAGTTAAGGATGGTTAATCAATATTTTCTTTATACTCCTTTTATTTTAGTTTATGTGTCTTAGTTACAATTTGGAGAGTTGACAATTATTTTTCTTTGAGCGTGATTTTTTTAAAATATTTTGAATTGTTAACTAAATAGAGTTAGACTACTTTTTATATAATTTCTAAATATGTAAATTTTTTATATAGTATATGTAAATAGACTTATGCTATATTTTTTATTTTTAAAAATTGAAGATTTTACGTCAGAATTTACGTAAAATATTAATTAAATTCAAAGCCTCTTAGTGAAGCTTCGCTTTAGGCCTTCAACGTTCCTGAGTCGCCCTTGGTTAGAGCTCCTAGTGCCTTTGATTTATTGTGAGGACTGTACATCTGTTTTTTCTCCTTGTTTCATAATTTATGATTACTTTGATTACTGTCATTTTGTTTTGAGTCGAGGGTCTATTAGAAATAGTCTCTTTACCTTTTCAGGAGTAGTGGTATGTACTGCGTACATTTTATCCTATCCAGAGAATATACGCAGTTGTTGTATTATCATATAACGTCCATTGAGTACTTTTAATTTAATTAGTTAGATAAATTTTTCAACAAAAATTCTACTAATGCAATGATAGCCTACTTTTATAAGATTTATTGGACTCTGGAATAGAAGATACACTACACATGATGGACTTGACAAATGACAATCCATAAAGCCCACTTCACTGCTGAACTTCCCCTATTATTTGTCAGCAAAATCAAAGGAACATTTTTCCAACGCAGTAGTAGAGCTCTTTTTCTCTTTCTCATTATCCACTCGAAAAGGGTAAGTGTATGTAGTCTAAATCACTATTTTAAAGGTGAGATCGAGAAGTTATTTCAAGGATCTAATCTAATTTGCATATTACAAGGATCTAGTTTGTAAGGCCGTGCTATCGATAATTATTTTTCACTTTTAAAGTGATGAGATCTCTAATTAAGAACAAAGGAATTTCAACTTTGCTACCATATTCGTAATAAAGTGGTAGTAATAAAATCAAATATGTACATCCTCTAGTCCATATTAAGTGAATTATTAGGACTTTTTTCATAATTTAAAATAAGGTAATTTTAACATAAATTCTAATACAACTCTTGAACCCTTGAAAGTTTACACACCAAATTGTCTTCTTAAAACTAGTCATTGTAACTGTTCAATTCCAAGTAGAGAAATTATAATACCTTCAAATTTTTTTTGTGTAATGTCGAAGTCAGATGAATTTTATTCAGGAATTGGTGCCTGGAAGCCTTCTTATGGCGTTTAAGTTCAGGTGCCATTGTACAAAGTTACGCAAAATAAATTTTACTGCCAACTTATCAAGGTTTTAATGCTTTCCCTCACGATCGAGACCAATTCTGTTTAACTTCTTTTAATGGAAGTGACACTAAATGATCTTATTTATGCAATTTATCCAATTTTATTCGAGTAAAATAGTTAGTGAGTACTCATGCAGCTTAACCCATATGCTTTCAACTCAATTGTAGGCACATAGTCTAAGAAGAAGACATGATCTCAGGCCGATACTTGCCATGTACCCCTCTTTCAGGTTCATCACAAGGAATTGAAAACTAGAATTTGCTTTATTCGGTATCAAATAAGAATTGAGAACAAATAGAACACCTTTCAAGAGTATTAATATACATGAATCTGATGTACCAAAAACTCAACTGTTCCGAACGGAATAGGCAACAACGCCACCATGCCTGCAGTTCCACTAAATCACCCCACCCCCAACCCCACGCCCTTTGCTTTTGTTTTGTCGTATTGAACTAAATATCATTCACTTTATGCAGGGTGCAATAACTACTTTTTTCCAAATACAAAAGAAGAAGAAAAAAATCCATAATATGTTTAGGGGAAGATAATTAGACAAGCAGGTTAGGGCCCGTCAAAGTGTCGAGCCAAGCCAAAATATAAGCAAGTTCAGGTCAAGCCGCTTTAATCTGCTAATTCATAGATAAATAAACACAAAAGAGGGAATCAGTATGCCGACGAAACAGAGACCTAAAAATTAAGTCTAGCAACGATGCATCCACACAATTAACATCTCCTCAATTTGTTGGAATGTTCCACTCCTTGCAAAAAGCACGAGCACTGACGAAGCAAATAGTAAAGTGAATTAGATTCTTGAAACTAGCATGACAATAATTAGAGTGAAATATAGATGTCAAGGCACAATAACCTTCTTAACTGATAACATAAGATATTGAGATATAATTAAATGTGCATTTCTTAAGCACAACAAAAACAATTGCAGAAGTTCCTTAATCAATCACAAGCTACAAAACATAAGTCGATATCAAACCAATAACTTATCGCATTACAGCAAAAATCTCTGTCCTTCTACACACGAATACTGAATTCCATAAAAGCAATAGTCATGTCTTCCGCATTGAAAGATACAACTCCTAGATTCTTTCAGCGCAACTCCCACTAAGGATACCCAAAGGAAATCTACAGCCGATTGAACCCTTGAGAAAATTTCCACCAAATCATTCTCTTAAAACAAGACCTTGTAAATTTCAGTACCACGTAAGATTTTGACGCCAGTAGAGAAATTATAACACCTTTTTCATGTAATGTTGAAAGGAGATGAATTTAATTCAGGAATTGGCGCGAGGAAGCCTTCGTGTGATGGTTAAGCTTAGGTGCCATTATAAAAAGTTATGCAAAATGGACTTTAATTAAAAAAAAAATCATCCAGAGCTGAGCTGTGAATCTGATGAATTTTATGACGACTATTCATGAGGATCTGCCAACCCAATGTGATTTTTGGACGTTTCTAGCGAGATCAATTCTATTAAACTTCTTTTAATGGAGCCAAAACTTAAAAAGTGACACTATATGATCATATTTATGCAAATCATCCAATTTAATTGGAGTAAAAAAGTTAGTGAATGCTCATACAGCCAACCCATATGTTTGGGACTGAGGCGTGCTAGTTGTTTCAACTAAATTGTAGCATAGTTGGCTTTTGTTTTGTTGTATTGCACTCAACAAACATCCACTTTATGCAGGGTACAATAAGAAGTGTCCTTTTTACAATACAAAAGAAGAAAAAGAAAATCCTTGATGTGTAGAAAAAAGATAATTAGACAAGCAGGTTAGGGCCTGTCAAAGTGTCGAGCCAAGCCAACAAGCTCAGGTCGAGGCAATGACAGGTGGAAAAGAAATACGAGATGACCAGGAAAAGAGAGAAGCACGAGAATAGTACACAAAGACTATAATCTAAGAGAGGTGAGAAAAGACAACTCGGAAATGCCAAGAAGAGAGGTAGATCTATAGGGATGGGTAAGACCTCGACTGGAAAGAAAAGAACGAATTTTTTTCCAAAAAGAAAACTTTGACAAAAAGATGCTGGTGAAGGTTATTCAGGCAATGCTGATACCAACACAGGCAGCTCAGCTCAAGCTTCATCTAGCACCATTAATTTTGGACCCTGAGATAGTACTCTTATCTCAAAGAGCTATCTGACCATGTTAGAGCCTCGATCTTATCTGGTCTAAGGTAGTACAGTCTTAATAATAGATTCAGACTATGGATATCAGCTCACAAGAAGCTATTAACAAAGGGTAGGTTGATGAATAAGGAGGTGCATTGTGAGAATGCTTTCTGAATTGTTTGTGTACAGCAATATATTGAAGACTCCAGTCATCTATTTGTGTCATGTGAATGGACGTTTGGACGGAGGTGACTCCCTGGTTGGGATTTCTGCTACCACAAACTGAGACAATGGAGAGCTTGCAGTGGATCAAACCGAGACATAGGAGCAGATTCAAAAAGGATACTGTAGCTTGCAATTTATGGTGCAGTGATATACTTAATCTGGCAAACTAGGAATTGAAAAAATTTCAGGTAGCACACTCTGCACAACAAAGTTTATACTGTAGCTGATTCAATTCATTGTTAGAGAAAGAGTGTCAATGATTAGTGAGCCCAAACAAACTAGAAAGTGTAGTACTTTATCGAGCATATTTGTACTTATTCCTGAGACCTAATCTCACTTCACCCTTCCTAAAAGCTGGTAGGGGAGTTGGGTGCTCTTGTGTTAGTCTTTATTGATGCTCGTCTTTGGTTGTATTCAAACTTTCTTTTTGTTTGTGGTAATAATATTTTACAGTTTATCGCCAAAAAAAAAGGACCCACGAGATACCACCGATAGATAGTAAGCGAACAAAGGACTACTTGTTGACCAGCAGAAAAAATTAGCATGTACTAGGATCAATAAGTGTGGTAAATTAAGCAAAAGAGACAGTTTGCACGCTCAAAAAAACATTAAAAGAAGGAAAATAACAACCAAGGTGGTACAACTTACTATTCCCTTTCTTTCCTCACCATAGAGCCTAGCCTGCCAAAATTAATTCAGAAATAAGCATAAGAGGAAATAAAAGATTTCTGCAAATAGAGGAGATCATTACAAGGCAGAAATCAAGATTAAACTCGGGGACTCCAATACCACTTAATCATATAACAAGTTGAGTAAACACTAAAAGGGATTATAGTAAGATAAAAAGATTGATTCTTTTTAATCAAAAGAAAAGAGACAATATATCCTACCATCATACAGGGCATTTTAAAGCAAAGAGAACTGATTTAGTAAGCTTAAAAAAAAAGAAACAATGTTTTCTGGTTTAAATGAGGAACATACACAGCGTGGCAGAAAGCAAAAGATGATGCTCCTCCGGCAGCAAAAAATATAACTGCAAGGACCAAAATCATCGGTAACAATAGAAATTTGTAGCGAGAATTAAATAATTTGGATGAGAAATTCACCACGATGAGCTGGAACTTGCTGGCAATATTCCCTGAAAAAACTAAAATCAAAAATCAAAAATAAAAAAGAAGGGGGTAAATTTCTGCTAGAAAGGAAAATTGACAGATTTTTATAAACCTAATATCTGTTTGTATAGCTCGAAGAAATTCCCGATGAGCACCAGAAGCCCAAAGTCTTCTACTCAAACCATAAAGAAAAAAACATGAGACGAGAAATCAATTCGATAAAAATGGTGGATAAATTATGAGAGGAAATTAAGGATAAACAAACGAACCCTCCGAAACGGAAAACCATAACGCACGTTCGTCTTCAACCAAACCCTAGCAAGAACAAACCACTCTATTCAATGAAAATTGACTTATTATTTGGGAGGGGTGGGTGGGGACCAATTTAAAAAATAAATAAATTAAAAAAGTCGAATTTAGCGTGTGCCTAACTAAAATTTGTATAAAGTTATGAGTTTAAGGGGTCGTTTCATCGGAATAATTAATCCGGATAGATACCTCGAAATTAATTATTTTAATATATTAATTTATGAAAACTGCACGCGCTAATAAAAGTGATGACAATTCATTATTAATTTAGCATGTTTATCAATTAATTGATAAATTAAATCGACAATAAATAAAATTAATCAAATAGGAACAGACATTATTGGAGATAATTTTAAGGGTAGAGGAAGAAAAGAGACACTAAATTTTGTTGGGTTCGAAATTGAGAGGGCGTCATGTGAAAATTTAGAGTTTGCAAATCAAGACGGTGATAATTTAGATGACAAATAAAAATATACTAAAACGTAATATTATTGATATAATTTGGTCAATTGGCCTACACATGAAAACTAATAATAAAGAAAATATAAAACTGTTAGAGAATATCTCCCCTAAACAAAACTCTTTAAACAACTACATTGTGAATGTTATATTGTTATGTTATGGGAAGGGTAGTTTCTATTTATAGAAGTCCAAAACCATTCCTTCAAGAAAAAAGTTAGCTAAATATAGAAATGTTTTATATTTTCCTTCGGAAAAAGTAAAAGTATTTATGGTTACTTTTATTTTCCTTACAAGAAAAAGTAAAACTTAATTTTGATAAGAAAATCAGGGCAAAAACACTCATAAATTTTTGTTATTCCTTTATTTTCTCATAATATAGAGCGTAAAATGACTTTTTCTTAATAATCACAATAAATAAAAGAAATCTAAAAAGTCATTCTTGAATTTCAAGAATCGGGAAACTTCAATATAGATTGAAAGATAATTATTCGAGTATTCATTATTAATGCTCTATACATTTCGTCGGTTGAGCTTTTTTTGGAACTCTTAACAACTAAAATTAATGTTTGGCTAATCCAACTTAATACAAGAAAGGGGAATTTTAAAATAATGATAAAGTTATCGTCGTGCGATTTAAAGGTCGTAGGTTTGAATCATAAAAATAATAACTAGTGCTTTAGTTTAGGCTATCTATATCTCACCCTATGAATTTGTCCCTCCTCAGATCGACTAATAGTCAAATAGATGTAAATAAAGAGTGCAAGGACTCCTATCATAAGGTTAATATTATTTGTATTTTCGAAAATATTTTTATATTATAATTATAACTAAAAGAGGATAACAAACATATCTCTGTGGCTATCTGACCCATTAGTATTTAGAATAGGTAAAACATGAATTTTATTAGTTCTCCAATAACCACGTCCACTAACTAAAAATACAGATTAATTATCCATACAAAGTGAATATTTAGGGTAAAAAAATTCATATGTAAATGATGAAAAATCATAAGAGTTTGTAAGTGTGCAACATAGACATATATTGAACTATAATAAGGAAGAATACGTAGACAGACCCCTGAACTTTTTAACTTTTTTCGCATTGACACCTCAATTAGCACATGTACTACCTATTGAACCCTTTATTCACTCACAAATAATTTCAATTAAGCACAAATGTCCGACGTGACATTTAGTTTGTTCTCATGTCCGTGAGGCGCGTGAAATCTATCAGGAGCAGCTTATATGGCACTCCCAACTATCTTATTACTTTTTTTATTATATTCATACCCAATTTCTTTCTCTTACCCTAATTATTTTTTTCCCTTTCTTCCTGATCTATTCTTCACATCCATCATTTTTCTCCTTTTGTCTTAAATTCTCCTTTTATTCTTCGTCTTAAATTCTCCTTTTATTCTTCAGATTTTTCTCCTGCTCCTCTTAAATTCTCATTCTTTTATTAATTTCTTCCTCTTAGTCATTTTTAGTAATAATGTCCAATTCATCTTTCTCATTGTCTTCATTTTCTTCAATTGGACAAGGGATATGTTTATGTGGGGATAATAAAGCTGAAATTAAGATTTCATGAACACAACTCAATACTGGACCGAGATTCTTTTGCTGCAAAACTTCAAAGGCATTCATCTTATATCTCCGTTAAATATCCTCTATTCCTTTGTTGCAATATTGGACGAAGATCCTTAGATTTTTAGTTTAATTTTTCTTTAAATTTGTAGGCGAGAGGTGGACGCAATTACTTCAATTGGTAAGATGACGAAATGCCTTCTCAAGCAAAGAGAGTGATATGGGATTTATCGAAAAAGTCAAATCATTTGAAGAAGAAAGGAATCAATCAAAAAAATTAATAGTGCAATTGCGATTTTGGCTACATGAAATTTCTTCAAGAAATGTTCTTAAATTTTTTATTAACATTGGCTTAGGTTGCTTGTATATGGGATTGTTTTGATTTTGCTTGAATTTTGGCTAATTATGATTCAGATTACTTATATGAAACTGTTTTGGTTTGGCTATTTTGTTGTAGTTGATTTGTTTTGACATTAAATTGTGTATGAAGCAATGAAGAAGGAATAAAGACAAGTTGTAAACTATTACTCTACTCTATTTTGATTTTGCTTTTCTGTTGTAATTGATTTAGTTAGATTATTGTACTATGTTATTTCAATGTTCAAACAATTCATTTAAATGATTTAAACTGTCAAATGTTTCACACAAAATGAAGTATCATTCAATAATAATGTAAAGCACAAGAGCACAAGTGCAAGCTAAGTGATCAGCACTTTTCACACAATAATCTATCATTCAACTGCTCAAAATGAGCTCCAACTATTCATTAAGTATTCATAAAAAAAAAAAAAAATTAAAACAGATCACAAAATATAGTTCAGAATCTTCAAATACCCCAAGAAAATACCAAAGTAGATAAACAATTGAGTACAAAGAATACTAATCCAAACAAAGCTGAAGCAACAAAACTCACAATGAATGTGAATAAAAGCCAACAACAAGTACAACTTAGGTGAAGTGAAGAACCATGTGGTAGAGAAAGAAAATGATATTACCTTCAACTGCATGCATATGGGATATTGACTCAGCCTGCCAATTCTTTGAGTACGGCTAGGTGTGTTCACGGTTTGATTTTTAATCAAATCGAACTGCGATTCAAATCAAATCAATTAAAAAAACCGATATTTGGTTAGATTTGATTTGGTTGAGTTTGGTTTTAAATTAAAAAAAAAATGACACTAATTCGGTTTGATTTGATTTTACTCTAAAATAATTGATAAAATAACCAAACTATATATATATATATATATATATATATATATATATATATATTAATTATTTATATATTATTCATAAATACAATATAAATATTTATTACATTTTATAGTTTAATCATGATTTCACTTTAATCGTAACACGTTCAGTCATATGTCTTCATCCAGTTGACAGTACCTTATGAGATTCTAAATGAATTTCACACTTTGAATGAAAAATGATACTAATTGTGAAAATAATATCTTGTTGTATATTGAAATTTACGGCTAAGATTCATTAAACTATAAACAATCGCTAATTTTAACTTTTTTTTAACCTTGTTGAGCAAGAAGTATATGTGTTCACCTCTTGGAGGTTTATCATATCATTATATTAAATGTAGTTTTTAAATATTTTTTAGAAACGTTCATATACTGTTGTTCATAGCATTTTTCCGAAGTATAAAACTCAGTTGACATCTTAATTTCACGGTTGAGATACGACACTCAGTTGACATCTCGTATGTTATATTGGATTTTGTTTTTTAAAAATTTTCAACTTTTATTATTAGCTAAAGTTATAAACAGAAAAAATCAAACCAAACCGAACTAAACCGACAAGAACCAAACCGATGATTATTTTTTTGTTTGGTTTGATTTGGTTTTAGAAATTTAAAAATCGACTAAGTTGATTTGGTTATAATTTTGACCAATCCAAATCGACCATGAACACCCCTAACTCCTAAATAAGGAAAGCCAACCAGCTTTCTCAGGCTTCATGCTCTTTATCTTTGTTCAAAATTTATACTAAAGAGATATTTAAGCACCAATCAAAGATTTGTTAGATTACGATCTCATGTAGAATAAATTTAGAATAAGACAGTTCAAAATCACTAAATAATAAGAGCTCAAGAAGACAGCAAATTATGAGAAAATAAGACTTATTGAACGTGTTAAATTTTTTTAATCTTTAAATCACAGACGAGGGGTATTGGAGGCTATTGCTTAGGCTGTTTCTTAGCTTTTTCTTTAATTTATAATTCAGGCGTAGGTTTATTAGGTTTATAATGATAGACGGCTTCAAAGATTGTTTATTAGTATTAGTACTTTTATGAAATAAACAATAGTAAAAAAGATATTATTTAATTTTAAATTAGAGAATAATAGTAAAAAATGATTTTGTCATCTAACATGGGTTAAAAAGTTTAAATAACATTCTTAAGGCCCTTCACTCTTTTAATATAGTATAAATATAGATATTTAAATATAGATATAAAAATATATGAGATAACTTATTTCATTGTTATTGTGTAAATGATTAGATAAATAATTTCGAGATTAACTAATAAGATCAATAATTTGGGTTGATTTTCGTTTTTAATTTTGATCTGATCAACAGAGATGAAGTAAAATTCGAATGAAGGCCAAGAAAAAGAATTTGTGTGAAAGAATTAAATAAGATAATTATTTTGAAAAAAATATGGGATGATTGATATCCTACTTTTTTTTCTTTAAAAACGATTATTATTTTTAAGTATTTAATTATTTTAAAAGAAATAGGGGTATTCTATTGTTTTGTTTTAAAATTATTATTAAATTATTACTAGTATTATTTTTAATTTTAAAAATTGCCAATATACAATCTAGAGTTTGGACTGGACTGGAATTAGAATGGTCTGAACTGACCCGACCCGATCTGACTGGTAATAGTTACTCCCTCCGTTTAAAAAAGAATGATCTGGTTTGATTTGGCACGGAGTTTAAGAAAATAAAGAAGACTTTTAAATCTTGTGATCTTAAATAAAAGATACTTTAATCCTGTGATCTCCTTAAGCATATACCACGTGGAAAGTTAAAAGTAAAAAGTTAGTACTAAAAATGAAAAGAGGTAGACTTTTAAATCTTGTGATCTTAAATAAAAAATACTTTAATCCTGTGATCTTAAGCATGCCACGTGAAAAGTTAAAAGTAAAAAGTTAGTACTAAAAATGAAAAGAGATCATTCTTTTTTAAACGAACTAAAAAGAAAAATAGTTCATTCGGAGTACATAAAAACTTTCACGAATGAGAGGTGGGGAGCTCTGCAGCTACAGTTTGTTTTCACGAAGAACGCTGTGCTAATGGCTTTCCGTCAGATCGGGTGAGTTGTTTTCAGCCTAATTTTGTGATTTATCCCAAACAAATTTTCGAATTTCGTCTCATTTTTTGAGTGGTTTGTTTTGAAGACAACTGGCTAGGGTTATTGTTAGAGCACCGAAACAAATAAAGAGATACTGCCAAGAAATCCCTGTTGGTCCTGAAGGCGATTATCGCCATGAAGGTAAAAATCTTATCTTTACGTTTTGATCATCTTGAATAGTGGTTCTAAAAGAACATAAATCTTAACATGGGTGAATTGCATTTTAGCATCAAAATTTGATGCCAAGAGTGATTTAGACAGCACACACCACTTATCAAGAGTTCAAGTGATCCGTAGGAGAAGCTAAATTTATAGTAGAACAATGGTGAAACTGACATCCACATAGTTGAAGTTATTTCTGGCAAAATCGCTGCATCTCTCCAAGTAATAATAGGCGAGGAGGACATGTGCAGATAGCGTTAAGCTATACCATCAACATCCTCTTATTTCAAAGCCCTCTTCGTTACCCTTTCGCCATGAATTAGTCTTTGGAAGCTCACATACTCAATTGTTGGTAGATCCTTTCTCAGATTTGTTTATTCAGTCAGCTTTAGCACTTTGTTGACAGTATAAAATGTGAGCTTTACAGACTCCAGATCTGGTCGTAGTTTTGATTCTTCCTTCTTTTCCAGTTTTAACTTCATTTGCCTTCTGTGAATTGACTTGCTTCTTTTTACGCAGCTTTCTGGTATCCTTGGTTGTCAACTCTCTATTGTACTGATGTTACTTTATCTCTGTGTTATCTCTTTCTTATTTCCTTTCTTTCATTGTTATTCTTTCTTCCACTTCGTCTAAGTTATAGCCCTATTTTAGAAAATTCACATTACATTCCCTCTATCCTCGGTTAACATTTTCTTCTTTACTTTTATCCCCGTACTCGTTGCTTCCTCTTGATCTATTGTTTCGCCAAGGGGACTTGTAGTTATTTTCCCTACCTCTATTACTCATATCTTCTTCCAGCTCAAGAAAGGTCGCTGCCTCGCTTTCTTTCTCCTTCCTTGAAAAAATTGAAATGAATGGAGTATAATTTACAAAAACTTGAAGAAAGGGAGGTTAAAAGTACTGTTAAGGCCTTTAAATAATAATAATAAAAGAACATAGAGAACATATATGCGCCAAAAGATAAAGAAAAAACTGGAACTTTCTTCGTCAGGCCAACAACTTCTCATCTGAGTGTGTGGCCTGTTGGTCGATAAAGTGGGGTGGGAACCTGCTCGACACATGCATCGAATAATAGAGAAGAAAATTATCACCAAAATGAAAATGAGGGAATGTTTCCCATAATCCTTCAAGTAAATATGGCAGTAAAGTATGAAGTGGTGCATTTAGTTTGGATTTTGTGAAGTATGATTTTTTTTTTGTGTGTGTATTGTGTCATGTGTGCGTGATCAATGGGAAAATGGGGAGTTGGGGTGGAACGTGCAATTCTGTGTCGTTTATTAAAGATAAAAGTCAAAAGCCAAAAGATGAAAGAAAATTTGAGATGTATTTAAAAATTAGGTTAAATAGAATCAATATATAACCATCACTATGGTTAAAAACCTGTCTGAATTTGAATTTTAAAAAAATGTAAGAGTTTAAATAACTATAAGAGAACAGTAAAAAATAAAATAACTATCAAAATTTGAATTTTTTAGAAAAGCTATAAAATTAGAGGCAAACGATAATTATTACCTAACGTAACTAATTTTGTCCTAAAACTATCTTTCTGTTGTGCTGTCACTTGGTTTAATCCTAAGCTAGACTTACTTCCCTTTTAACATTGCCACTTGGTTTAATCCTAAGCTGGACTTCCTTCCTTCTTAACATACAATTTATGTATAGATATAGATATTCCTCACTTTGTGGGAATACACCGAGTATATTATTGTTGTTGTATGTAGATATAGATATTTCGACTCTCACCCTTATTATCTCTGGTCATTGCAGTTAACGCTTTCACTTATGGGTTTATGTCAATGACGGCTCTCTACATACTCTGGTGAGTACCCTAATTTTGGTTGTATCTTGTTTAAAGAATAAAAAACGTGAAAATCTAGGATTAGAAGAAACACGTGTCGTTTACATGATATAAAATGATGGGTTTTGTAAGAAACTTTTTTCTTTTGGAGCACTTATGTCTTATTTTTATTTTTGCAGGTCTCAAAAGCAAATGATCGACATCAATAAGTAAGTCCAGGCTTCTCGTTATTTTTTTCTTCAATTCCCAAATTTGATGTCTTTAACCGGATCATGAGTTCTGCTTTTTTTCATGCATAAGATATTCTAACCTGATTTTTGCACCATTTTTGTCCTCCGTAAAGATTCTTCTTCCTAGTTGATCCATTTTTGTCTTACCATTTGAAATACTCCAGCTAGAACCTGAAGTTTTTAGTGGTCAGAGTCTAGTTTGGTCCTCTTTGGGCTCTCTATTCTTCACGTGTCTCGCCCATAAAGGGTTTATTTAGGCTTAACTTGGGCATAAAAATATAGTCATTAGTTTCTAGCTAGCTTCGTGAGCCTGTTTTCATTCAGTTTCGTGAGTCTGTCTACTTTCTGGGCTCTCTATTCTTCAATCACTTATAGAAGGAAATTACAAAATTGATGAATAAGAGGAAGCAAAATCCCGGTGAGGAGGATGAGCTTCTCTCCTTAGGACAAGTTTTCCGAGCGAACTTTCGGGTTATAGAGCTTTCAGAATCTGCAAAATCTTAGATGGTTTCGTGGTGGGAAGCAATTAGTTTTTGGCTGCCTTTCCATGTCTCATGAGTTGGTCTTTGTTTCAATATGAACTTAGCTTCCTATTGGTATTGACTCCATAATTTGCTTTGGTGATTTTCTGTAGGCCTATTCATAAGCATGTTATGGAGGAGATCAGTAAGACTGAAGAGAAGCTGAAGAAGATGTCCAAGTGAAAAGGATTATGATCTTTTTCTTAGAAAATAAATTGCGTAAATTCTGCCTTTTTTCATATGTAATGAGATGCACTTCTGAAGCACAAATAACTCTAAAAAGTTTCCGAGTATGAAGCCAAAGACTGCATCAAATTCTCTACAAGTTTTGTTCGTTTTCTCATACACGCATATTACGTCTGAATTAGACAAGAATGAAAGAATGTTTCTTTTACTTGCTTCGCTAAACAACGAACATATTTGAATATTTATACTAGTGAAGTACATAAATGAATGCCTCTCCTTGATTGTTCGATTGCTTTCCCATTCTTCTTCTTGCTTCATTAGATAAAGTGTCTTCATTAACAGATAGAATTGGAGTACGTAATGAGAATCAACATAAGGTTGATTGGTGTGTTCAGTAGATAGAACAATCGATGCGAGGGCTAGGTCAAAGCAAGATGTTAAAGTGTGACTTTCCCGTTGCTGGAAACGCGGGTTAAGCGTCCAATTCAACCATGAACACTAAATAAAAGAGGCATATCCTTCATTTCACTTTAAATTTTCTTTTTTAAGACTAGACGTTGTATGAAAGACTTGGAAGGTAAAATATTCATGTATTCATCAAAGTCGTTGCCAACGTTTTTATTGAGAAAAAAGAATCAAAGAAGAATAAAATTATACTCGTAAATATTCATCAACAAAATTTGATTCAAGATCATAGAAAGGTAATATTCATTCACTGAAATTACATGCATATTTTATCATATTTTATTTGTAATAACAATTTTGCTTTTCCATCCCTTTAAAATTTGATTTAGGGTATGATATTTTATGGTAGTTTAGGTTTCACTGAATTTGATTAAGTAGTTTAGGGTTTGATGCTACTACAAGTTAAAAATTGCTGACTGAATTGATTGTGTATGTGGGGTATTCATTTTTTATTTTGAAGGTCATTTTTGTCCCCAAATTGAATGACTCAGTGGGAATATTATAATGTGAGTATGACCTTTTCCCTTTTCATTATCATTATTTGTTGTTCTCAGATGCGTTACTGTTGTGGTCCACATGTTTTCAACTTTTTAACTTAGAATATTTTGCCCTTGTCTCAACTTGAGGTTAAAATATGTGGTAGCAAGATCGACTTACAATGCAAAAATGTTGTTGAACAAATACTAGTGAGGATAAATAATTAGCACCAGCAAAACTTTGGGCTATAGGTGACAAAAGAAAAAAAAAAAAAAATTTAAATGAGGTGTATGAGACACAAGTCTTAATAATTGAGTGGAGGTGACAATTACTTAATTATGGATTAAGAAAGTTTGAGAAATTTCAAAATAACCCACAAGTTTTTAAATTAACACTTGATCCAAATGTTAGTTAATATAACAGAAAGCGAAGGGAAAAAAGGCACGTTTTTCTCTCTTATCATCCGTTGTTGTTTTCTCTCTATTCGCGATTTTTGTTGTTCCTTGTTGCTGCTGCTTTATTCATCATCTTCTGATACATTATCATCAGCTTCTGATACATTATCATCAGCTTATACTTCATTATCATCTTCATATTCTTCTTGTTGACCATTGTTGTTGTTGTTATCGCAACTGCTGCTCTTTGACCAATTTCTTAGGTCAAATTTTATTTCGTACATTACTTTCAACTTTGGCATTTACTTGATAGGAGACTTTGGTAAGTCAAATTATGTTTTTTATTTGAATTTGTCATCTGGGTAACTGCTAGTGTGTTGTTTTTTCAACAATAGCTAGCACGCGAACATGAATGCAACATAAGAGCAATCTGTTTAAACAGATCCATCATCTGTGGCACCAGATAAATATTCAGTTGCAACAGAAGACTCGTGTTAGATTCATGTTTATGGTTCTAGTGCCCGTAATATGAATCGAACAGATGGGTATTCTGTTGCAACAAATTAGTAATCTGTTCAAACACACAATTAATCTGTTGCAACAGATTAGTAATTTGTTCAAACAGACTGTTAATCTGTTGCACCAGATTAGTAATCTGTTCCAATAGACAATTAATCTGTTGCAACAGAATACTTATATGTTGAAATAGATAATTGTTCTGTTGCAACAGATAAATATTCTGTTTCGAACAACACAATACAGCTCCTGTCACAAACCCAACAGATAACTCATAAGTTGATCTCTTGTTATTGATACTGAATTCAAATTATTCTTTAATCGTAGACATGTTTGTTTAGAAGAAAAAATAGATAGAATGAAAATTAAATAAGAATTAAAATTTCAAAGTGGATCAAACATAATTTTTTTTTGTTAAATAAAACAAATAAAAATATATAGGTAAAATAAAAAAAAATCTAATTATCATCATCATCATCATCATCATCATTAATATTTTTATTGTCAGCCGGTCAATCTTCAACCGGTAGCAGCATCGCCCTCCACAGCCTGCGGATCTCCCGCAACATACTTACTCTGACGGCGGCCAATTTCCACAGCAAGTCATAAACCTCCTTCTGCAGTTCCCGCATGGCGTCTCGTAAAATAGCGACATCCCACTTTGGATCAGCCATATCTAGAACACGCATAAATTGATAAAAAACGTAAAAACAAAAGTAAAGAAAAGAATTTGAATGTAATGCAACGTATATTTACACAAAAAGCAAGAAAAAAACATACCAGAGACAGGAAAAAGTTATCAAGTCCTTGAAGAGAAAGTAGTTAAAGGTGTTAACAAGAGCAAGAAATAAATAGAGTATAGTAGAATGAACGATTGGGTAAGGAGGGACCTATTTATAGAGGATTGAACTTGAATGAGTTAGGCAAAAAGGCACAACTGTTCACCTCTATTTATTGATGATATTTTTTATTATTGTGAAAAGTTATGACTTAATTAAATTAAGCAATATTGTGATAAGGTCATAATTTTTAAGATTATTATTATTAATTAGTTTTTGCAAGAACCATTTTTATTTAGTTGTGACAACAGATTCTATATCTGTTGCATCAGATAACTCATCTTTAACAACAGATATATCATCTGTTGCAACAAATAAACAACATGTTGCATCAGATGATCTATCTGTTGCAACATATAATCTATCTTTTTTAAAAAAAATTATCATCATATCATTGATCTAAATTTATTTATTTTTATTATATAAATTAATAAAACAGATTTAAAAACAAAAAAAATTTCTGTGAAAAGAAATGTCGCCTATTTAATATTAACGTCAATTATTCAAATTAAATAATCATTTTTTTATGATTATAAATTGTGTTTATCATTTATTTCCTTATTGTTTTATGTGAAAAGTAATGACTTAATTAAATCAAGCTGGTGAGTTTTTTATTATTGTGACAAGTCATGACTTTTCAACTTATTATTTTAATTAGTTCTTAAATTTAAATAACTTTTTTCTCAATTTAAAAATCGAATACACCTTTTCAACAACCGTTTTTCTTTAATAAAATAATAATCATTTTATTGAGTTATGACAGTAGATTGTATACCTGTTGCATCAGATTACCCATCTATTGCAACAGATATCTGTTGCAACAAATCTATCGTTTGTTTTAGGAGTTTTTTTTTATCTCTTCTAACAGCTGATTCATCAGTCTCAACAGATGGGGAATTTGATGCATCAACAACATTGTTTGTTTGTTGAATGTGTTTAGACAAAAAAGTCACAGTCACGACTGTTCACCTTTTTCTTAACAATCATCATATAACACTTAAGTAATCCAATGTTCTGACTTTTTTTTATTAAATAACCTTTCTTTTATGGTTATAACTCGTGTATATCATTTAGTTCCTTATTATTTATTTACGAATCATTTTTCATATTAAATAATTGGAGAATCGTGACTTTTCACCACCCCCTCAACAATAACAACAATTACTTTTTTTTTATTAATAACCGCTTGTTGCAACATATGATCCATCTGTCGCATCAGATTAAACTCTGTTGCCACAAATTCTCAATCCCTACCTCCAACCGTCGACATGTTGAGAATAAGGAATAAACAGAATGATAATAAAATATTAAATAAGAATTAAAAATTCAAAGTCGACCAAACCAAACATAGAATTTTGAATCCCTTAGGTAGATCCGATATAAAAAAGAAAAATACATACGCTAAAAGAAAAAACATAACCTAATTATTATTACTATTATTATTATCATCATCATTAGTAGTAGTAGTATTACTATTACTAAATACATATGCTAAAAGAAAAAACATAACCTAATTATTATTGCTACTATTATTATCATCATCATTATTAGTAGTAGTATTACTATTACTATTATTGTCAACTGGACAATTTTCATCCGGCAGCAGCAGGGCCCTCCTCAAACTACCTTTAAAGTTTCTGCATGGACTCGATATGAATCTTCTTGTACGAATCTGGATCAGCCATATCTGTAAGTGTAGTAGAATGAAATGAACGAGTAAGGAGGGACCTATTTGTAAATGATTGAGAATTCGAAGGGGTTAGTCAAAAAGCCACGACTGTTCAGATGGGTGATTGAATTCGAAAGGGTTAGTCAAATAAAACTGGTGACTTTTCAAATATGTAAATTAAAAAAAGGATCTAAATACTACACTTTATCTTTTATTGTATTTCGAAAAGAAAAGAAAATTTCTTTAAAATAAATCTAACAAATGGGTAATCTGTTGCAAAATACATTCTATCTGTTTGATAATTTACAACATATTGAAACTATTGCAACAGATGCATATACCGGTTTGATATTTCTAACAGATAAGTCATATGTCGCAACAGATTGTTTATTCAATTTAAGTCATAGATGGGCTAGGAAGAATAAGGTGCATGCAGATGGATCCGCTATCATATGTGTGAAAGTTAAGTAAGTATTACTGATAAGGTCATCAGGACAACACACACAAAGTACAATATTTTTGTGAATGCAGTTTTTAACTAATTAGGCACTGATCACTCAAACAATATCCAGCATTGTATAGTTAAGTTTGATGGGTTTGAATTGATAAGGATGAGGGCCCATGAAGATGGTGCAGATATCCTGTTGCGAATTACTGACGGTTGTTGCTCTTGTTTATGCATGTCAAGTTTTGAGAAGGAATCAATATTTGGTGTCATTGTAGAGATCCAATAGCGATTGGACTTAACTTTAAGTGTGCATTGGACTCTGGGAAGGCCTTCGAAGACTCGCACTGCATCAAACAAGAACGAAAACCAATAGAAATTCCCCTAGATCAAATTTATATGGAAGGGTTGTTCAAAAAGATGATTATACGATAGAAGGAGCCGAAGGAGAATTCTTACGAGGAAAAGGGGAGTTGATGAAAGACTATATCATCTAAGAGCTAATTAAAGAGGAGACATAGGGTAGAAAAGAACTTCTAGCATATCTGGCCAATAAAATTATCTTAAAATATGAGAAATCTGAATAAAGAGCAAATATGAAAGTGTATCCAACAAAAAATCTGTTTGTTTGGTTCTTGCCGAATTTGGTTCGATTTTTCAATTTATGATTGGCTAATGATAAATTAATTAGGCAAAATGGCTCAGTGGATATCTATACTATGTCGATTTTGTAAGTTGGACACTTCTACTTACATGTTTGTCACCTGGACCCTTGAACCCATTAAAAAGTAATATTTTAAACACTTTTTTGGTGAGTGTAATACACTCTCCCATGTCATCTGCCACATAAGCTGTCACGTGTGCCATGTCATCTGCCACATCATTTTCAAGTGTTTCATTAAATTCCAAGTCATTTTTAAAATGCTACATGACAAATTAAATATTAAAATTAATTTAATTAAATAATTTTTTTAATAAATTATAGAAAAATTTAAATAATCATGTTTTAAATTAAATATCCAAATAATTAAATTATAAAATGTCATTTAATTTATTTTTGCTCACAAATTAAATATCAAATTCATTTCAAATAATTAAAATTCTTCTCCAACTAATTTAAATTTTTAACTATAAATTCATATATACAAACATAATGAATTTTCAAATTTTAAATTTGAATATCTTTAACAAATTCACAAAAACTTTAAATTTTTTCAAGTTTAATCCCCAAAAAATATGAAAAGATTCAAATTTAAATTTCAATTCAAAAAAAAAAAAATGAAAAGATATTCAATTGAGAGGAAATTTTTTTTAAAAAAATTGAAGGTGGTGCTGGGGAGGGGGGCTGGACGGGGCTGGGTGGGGTGGAGAGGGGCTGGACGGGTTGGGGTGTGATGGGGAGGGGCTGGACGGGCTGGGGTGTGGTAAGGAGGGGGCAGGGCTGGGGTGGGGTGGGGTGGGAAAGGGCTGGACGGGGTGGGGTGGGAGTAGGAAGGGGCTGGACGGGGTGAGAAGGGGCTGGGGTGGGGTGGGGAGGGGCTGGGGGTGGGGTAAAGGGTTGGACGGGGATGGGGTGGGGTGGGGAGAGGGTTGAGGGTGGGGTGAGGTGGGGGGTTGAATAGGGGTGGGAGGTGGGGTGGCCTTTTTTTTATTTTTATTTTCAAATTTATTATTTTTTAATTTTTTAAAAATATTTTATATTTTAAAAATTGAAAAAAAGTTGACTATCCCATTTTTTTTTTTTAAAAAAAATTTAGGCTCGGTCAACGGTCAAAGAATGCAAAATATTGTTTTTTAATGAGTTTAAGGGTGCAGATAGCAAATGTGCCTAGATGCAAACTTCTAAAAACACCTACCAAGTGGAGTATCGGCGTGGGATCATGTCTTCTTACTTCTTAGACTATGTGCCTGCAATTGAGTTGAAAACATATGGGTTAAGCTGCATGAGTACTCACTAACTATTTTACTCCAATAAAATTGGATAAATAGGATCATTTAGTGTCAGTTCCATTAAAAGAAGTTAAACAAAATTGGTCTCGGTCGTCAGGGAAAGCATAAAAACCTTGATAAGGTGGCCATAAAATTTATTTTGCATAACTTTGTATAATGGAATCTAAACTTAAACACCATAAGAAGGCTTCCCAGGCTCCAGTTCCTGAATAAAATTCATCTGCCTTTGACATTACACAAAAAAATTGACGGTATTATAACTTCTCTACTTGGAATTGAACAGTTACAATGACTTGTTTTAAGAGGACAATTTGGTGTAAACTTTCTCAAGGGTTCAAGAGTTGTATTAGAATTTATGTTAAAATTACCTTATTTTTAACTATGAAAAAAATCCTAATAATTCACTTAATATGGACTAGAGGACGTACATATTTGATTTTACTACAACTCTACTATGAACGTGGTAGAAAACTTGAAATTTCTTTGTTCTTAATTAGAGATCTCATATCTTTAAAAATGAAAAAAAAAATTATCGATAGTGCGGCCTTACAAACTAGATCCTTGTAATATGCAAATTAGATTAAATCCCAACAAACCAAAGGCACTAGGAGCTCTAACCTATGCACGAGGTTACTACCTCCGGACTCCATGGTAGAACTATATTGGATATGTTGTTCTACTATAAAAAATAACAACTTTAACATATCTAAATTCAGAATGACGCACTTAAAACATTTGGTCAAAAGATCATTTCGATGAACAAAGTAAGCATCTTGAAGCATAGCATGACTATGTAATTGAATTCCTTCTCGAACATCAGGAACTAGTCTCTGCGGCAAATAAGCAAACAATGTTATGCTCATCACTAACCACGAAAAAAAACAAAAAATAACAATAAATCCTCAAAATTTCTACTATAAACATAAAACTATGTCTGACACAATCGTTCTTCTTTAGTACACATGTTCCATTAATAATACAATATGAGTCATTTAAAGATATCAAAAAGGTGGCCGGATAAGAGGAACATTCTAATGGAAAAGAACAAAAAAATCAAAAGAGTTGTAAATGTTGCATTTGGGGTTCAAATAAATTGTTATCTCATTGGCTAATAGTATCAATATTCTAATTCCTCTGTTGAGTTACAAGATCTTCGACAAAAGTTTAGTCTCATCCCTTTTTTGGAAATTTTAATTTCCCGACGACAAATGAATAAAAAGAATCTTGTGACTGACTACCTACAAATTGCATAGAAGAAAATAGTTTTTTTGAAATCTCAATCTCATGAGCAAAAATAAAGATTTTGCGCAAAAATGATAGTAACAAGAAGAAGATAGCAGTGTTAAAAGCCATGTAGAGATGAAGGTTGACAGCAACTTCCAATAATTAATTATATTGGTTCTGCAAGTCTCAAAGGCATTATTGGTGTAGGGAGAAACAAGCATGCAATAAAAAATTGCTCAACATATATCATGTCCAAAAATGCCTTGAGACTTGATATCAGAGTAACATATAAATTATCCTGCAAATGTGTATGAGGTGCAGCAAGCAACAATCAAATCAACCAGACAAAATAGAATTAAGCAAAACAATTAAACAATCCATATGTCCTAAATAAGCATAACAAAATCAGCAGAGCTCAATCGCTCTTTACCAGCCAAGCAGAGACTTTCAACATTTCCAACTCCAAAAAATATCCCGAGGCTCAAAATCCAAATCCATGCCAGTGGAATCGCAGTGGATACAATCCTTCATGCATAATGCAAGTTGACGGGCCAAATAGCTCAATAGTTTCAGGTTATTATCTGTGTATCATTTTAATCTCTGATTTGGTTCTGCCCTCTAAACTAGATATAACCTAACCAGTAGTTTTTACTTTAGCCTCCAAAAACTGTTCCTGCTTGTGATTTTCCATTGATTGATAGATGTCACTCAAGCTTGAATTCTAGCAGACACACCTACTGCGCTTTCCATGCGAGACTACCAATCACCAATACGTGTAACAGATTTCAGATAGCGAATGGGTCTCAAAACGCCAAATACAGCAAGATCAGCTAAATTTAGATTAGAACCACCTGTTAAGATTGAAAATGAGTCAAGGCTCACCCAAATGACAAGGATTTGATTGATGCAAAAATTACCAATCAAATCAAATTTGACATGGAAGTTAGAACAGACCAAGAAAATCTCGGCCCTTGAGAGCATCAAACCATGTTTCTGCAGCCTTATACAGGGCCGCACGCTCATCTGTAATATTATATTTCTTCGAAACAAAATACATGGCTGCAGCATATTTGGCAGTTATTCTGTCCGTAAAGCTGAAATTACCTGTCCTCGGTATAAATAAGTTTAGATAAAACTCATGCTATGGGTAAACTAAGGAAAATATTGCTCTAAAAGACACCCAGGCTTTAACTCATAAAAGGTACATAAAACGAAACTCTACCATTTATTAGTTGCTAGTATGTGGACGCTGAAAAATAAAACATGAGAATTGAAACTCCCTAGGCAATCAAGCAAAGAACTTTCTAAACTATCAACATACAGACTGAGAATAAGTTCCATTCATTCTCATATCCACTACAATTTAGGTTCTGATACTTTATTGTGCCTAACTTAAATAATACATAAGAAAAAAGCAGGGAGCAAGGGAGAAAACTATGAACAAGACAAATTCAACTAAAAAGAAAAGCCACGACTAGTAAAACACAGGGTTAACATTTGCCTCTTCGCCTTTTAAGTTTCGTATAGAAACGGGGAATGTCCTCTTCACTTTTTTTAAGTTTCACATAGAAACTGGGGAATGTTTTGCTTTTGGTCAAATTTATAGAGGACTTGACCCCGGATGCATATCATGAAACAGTAGCACTCTATTTAACATGTTTTTATCCAGTATAAAATGCATAATGTAAGATGAGATATGTAAGCACACTGTTCAAGTTGAAACAGAAGAATAGATACTTTCAGGCAGGACAACATCAACATTAGCTAAGAAGCAGAAAAGTATTACCTACATCAACTATACCTCTTTACTCCAACTTAATGAACTGAATACCTAAGATGGATAAAACACTGAAAAGAAACAAGATTTTTTCTTTCCTATTCGGATGCATCAAAACTTTACTGCAAAACGTATAATCAAGCAAAGCTCGACATTTTGATTCAAAGCTATTAGTATGAAAGAAGAAAAGCACCATAGTAAAATTATCTTCCCAGAACGTTGACATGCAGTCACCGCAATCAGAACTTACCATGACTAGTGATGTAATCGAATGATTCAAAAGCTTCTGAGTTATTTCGGTATAAGTAGGGTGATAACATGTGCACCAAGTGATCATCCACCCACCTACATTTGCAAGAATCACAATCATTAGATTAGACACAAGGACCTAACAAAGAGCAAAAAGCTTCATCCGAAAACAAAGGCTAATTTCCAATATCACTTACTGACTTGATTACTTAATTCATAATATCCCTCATCTCAAGAGGAAAAAGCTATGGCAATGTCATAAAACTATCAAAAATAGAAAAAGAAGTGCATACTTGCGCCATTTGCTCTCTTCATCGGCATCAAAGGTAGAATCAGCAGAACGAACCTTCTTGTACAATTGTTCAATAATATCTATTGTCCACAAACAAATAAAAACGTGCAAAAGAAGAATATTAGAAGTAACCATGAAGGTGACGAGCATAAATCAGATGTTCTGCAATCCATTCTATCCATGTCTTTACCAGATTTCAGGTAGTGAATAGGTCTCAAAACGCCAAATACAGCATGATCAGCTAAGTTTGGATTAGAACCACCTGTTAAGATTGAAAATGAGTCAAAGCTCAAACAAATGCCAAGGATTTGATGCAAAAATTACCAATAAAATCAAATTTGACATGGAAGTTAGAACAGACCAAGAAAATCTCGACTCTTGAGAGCATCAACCCATGTTTCTGCAGATTCATACAGGGCTGCACGCTGATCTGTAATAATATGTTTCTTCTTCAATTTCTTCGAAACAGAATACGTGGCTGCAGCTCTAGCATATTTGGCAGTTATTCTCTCCGTAAAGTTGAAGTTACCTGTCCTCGGTATAAATAAGGTTAGATAAGACTCATGCTACGGGTAAACTAAGGAAAACATTGCTCTAAAAGACACCCGGGCTTTAACTCATATAAAGGTACATAAAACAGAAAAAGTCTTGCGATCTGCCTATGTTTTACAGAGATCAAATGGAAGCCAACGGAAACTCTACCATTTATTAGCTGCTGGTATGCGGATGCTGAAAAATAATATATGAGAACTGAAACTCCCTAGGCAATCAAGCAAAGAACTTTTTAACTATCAATATGCGGACTGAGAATAAGTTCCATTAAATCTCATATCCACTACAATTTAGATTCTGATACTTTATTGAACCTAACTTAAATAATACATAAGCAAAACACAGGGAACAAGGGAGAAAACTCTGAACAAGACAAATTCATCTAAACAGAACAGCCACGACTAGTTAACATTTGCCTCTTCACCTTTTTAAGTTTCACATAGAAAATGGGGAATGCCCTCTTCACCTTTTTAGAAACTTGGGAATGTCCTCTTCACCTTTTTTAAGTTTCACATAGAAACTGGCGGAATGTTTTGCTTTTGGTCAAATTTATAGAGGACTTGACCCCGGATACGTATCATGAAACAGTAGCATTCTATTTCACATGGTTTCAGCATGAATTCTTCAGACCAAGTATAAAATGCACAATGTAAGATAAGGGATGTAATCACACTGTTTAAGTTGAAACAGAAGAATAGATACATCCCAGCAGGACAACATCAAGATTAGCTAAGAAGCCGCAAAGTATTACCTACATCAACTATACCTCTTTACTCCAACTTTATGAACTGAATACCTATGATGGATAAAACACTGAAAAGAAGCAAGATTTTTTTTGGCCTAGTCGGATGCATCAAAACTTAACTTTAAAAGGTAATATTATCAAGCAAAGCTCGACATTTTGATTCAAAGCTATTAGTATGAAAAAAGAAAAGCACCATAGTAAAATTATCTTCCCAGAACATTGACATGCAGTCACCACAATCAAAACTTACCATGACTACTGATGTAATCAAATGATTCAAGAGCTTCTGAGTTATTTCGGTATAAGTTGGGTGATAACAAGTGCACCAAGTGATCTTCCACCCACCTACATTTGCAAGAATCACAATCATTAGATTAGACACAAGTACCTAACAAAGAGCAAATAGCTTCATCCCAAAACAAAGGCTAATTTCCTACATCACTTACTGACTTGATTAATCAATTCACAATATCCATTATCTAAAGATGGAAAAGCTACGGCAAAGTCATAAAACTATCATAAATAGAAAAATAAGTGCATACTTGCGGTATTTGCTCTCTTCATCGGCATCAATGGTAGAATTAGCAGAATGAACCTTCTTGTATGATTGATCAATAATATCTATAATCCAAAAAAAAGTACAAAAGAAAGATATTAGAAGTAACCATAAAATAGCCAAGTATAAATCAGATATGCTGTAATCTATTCTATGGATCTTTAATGCAAAATTGATATAGTTATTTTATTGACACTACAAATGAATAGGATTTCAATTAATTTTGCTAACAATCTAGATGTATATTGGAATTAGTTGTGTATAAAAAACTAAAGTATAATGCAATCAACAGTAAATTTACTCACAAAATATAAGCAATTCTAGAAAATCAGAAAATATATAGCTACTACCTGATGAGTTCACCATCTGTTCACCATCAACCACCACCACAGGTGCTTTTTTATAATCAGACCACTTGAGTTCTTTTTTGCTGATGGAGTTGACCTCAATGACCTTGTATGGTAGGTCATAGTAGTCAAGGAATGCTGAAAAGAAAAAAGTTAGGTATAAGAGGACTTGACCCCGGGTACATATCACGAAACAGTAGCATTCTATTTCACATGTTTCTATCTTGAATTTTTCAGACCAAGTATAAAATGCACAATGTAAGATAAGGGATGTAATCACACTATTCAAGTCGAATCAGAAGAATAGATACTTTCAGGCAGGACAACATCAAGATTAGCTAAGAAGCAGCAAAGTATTACCTCCATCAGTTATACATCTTTACTCAAACTTAATTATCTGAATACCTAAGGTGGATAAAACATTGAAAAGAAACAAGATTTTTTCGGGCTCGGTGGCATGCATCAAAACTTTACCGCAAATGGTATAATCAAGGGAAGTTTGACATTTTGATTCAATGATTAGTATAAAGAAGCAAAACAACATAGTAAAATTATCTTTCCAGAACATTGGCATGCGATCACCGCAATCAAACCTTACCATGAGTAGTGTGGTTGGTAGAGATTCCTACAGCAGTGCCTCCTTCTTGAGCTGGCTTTGATTGATTTGTTGATTCAACTGATAAGCCGCCACCAGATGCCTCACTTCCATCTCCTCCTTCTTTCTCTTCTTTCTCTCCTTTCTCTCTAGGCCATTGTTCTCCTTCTTTCTCTCTAGGCCATTGTTCCCAAGGTAAAGGAAACCATCTTTTTCGAAAAGCTACAAAACCGGATTCACCGGATTTTTCACTTGCATCCTCTCCTTTCTCTTCTTTTTTCTCTCCGTCAACCATCAACACCAATAAGTCCCCCTAATAAAAGAATTTATTAAAAAGTCGTTACTTGTAAACAGTATTAAGCTTAATAAAATATTGAATTAAATAAGATTTTGACCTTTTTATTACTCTGAAGGTTAGCAATATGATTTTGTAGCTCTTCCTTCCTCAAATCATTTTTTGATTCTTCTCTCAAAGAATCAAGAAATACCTTGAAAATGATAAAAAAACAATGTGAAAAACCTAAGTCTAGAGCAATAATACGGTGAAGACAACGAATAAAAGGGAAGGTGACGAAAGGAATAAGGATTACTTGGTATATGAGAAAGTAGTAAGATTTTTTTTATACCTCATACGCTTTATGAATTCTAGTTGAAGATTCATCTACTTTTTCTTTGTTGGTATCTCTATTAGCTTGTATCAACATTGCCTAATAAAAAGTAAATGTTTTAGTTTGTTGATAAATTATTTAGACTATGATATTCAAGATATATATAAAACTTCTTACTATTTTGACAGAATCACAATCAAGAATAGTCTTTGCCCGAACGTCGTGGATCCTGTTATAAAGTACTTAAAAGTCCGTAAAAAGAAAAAACAACTCAAATAAAAAATTAAATAAACCTACTTTTCTTGCCACTTTCTTGTGCTATTCAGATTGGATAACATCCTGTTGCACTGTTCTTTACTACTATGCCAGTTCCACGATACCAAGGAAACAACACAAAAAGAACCTCCAATACCGTAGACCTCGGAATAAACACAAGATTCCAGAAAGAGAGGTTGCAACCCATCACCCTTAATGTTTTGTTCAGCCTTAATCTCAGACTTTATCTGTTGCGCCAATTTTGCAAGCTTTCCACTTCGAACAAACTTGAAGAAAGACATCTTGGCTCTGCAAAACAACAAACAACTTCATTCTCCTACGTACTGAGATTTTTGAACACTTGGTCATACTTAAAATGGAATTTCAATTTATCGATTTAGTGTTATTCTCTTTGGTCAATACCTTACCTAAACTAGTGACTGATAATAAATTTTATTCCATGTAATAACAACAACATCACCCCGTGTAACTAATGAGACAGAAAAGTTTTACATAGAAGCCTCAAAACAACAGCAACAATACTTAGTTACAACCACCTCCCCCTCCACACACCCACACACACACCCCACACACCCCACAACAACAATACCTAATGTAACTTCACAACAACAATACCCACACAACAACAACAACAATACCCAGTGTAATCCAACAACAACAGCAATACCCAGAGTAACCACAACAACCACAGCAATACCCAGAGTAATACTACAACAACAATACCAGCGTAACACATCAGCAACAACAATACCCACACAACAAATAAGCAGTGTAACTTCACAACAACAATACCCACACAACAACATCAACGATACCCAATGTAACCCAACAACAACAATAATACCCAGAATAACACAACCACCACAACAATACTCAGAGTAATACAACAACACCAATACCCAGTGCAACAACAACGATATCAGTGTAACACAACAAACACAACAATACCCAGTGTAACTTCACCCACAAAGTAGAACTAATGAGATAAGAAGATTGTTTTCAATAGACCCTCCAACCAAGCAACAACAATAGAATGAATATATGTGTGTGTGTGTATATATATATATATATATATTGACAAAGCAAAACTAGTAACTAAAGGTTAGTTTGATACCTTTCGATCGTCCGGAGTTTTCTCGAGCCTCAGATCTGTGGTGGAAAAAATAAAAGTTGTGTTTTTGCTTCTTAGCTAGCTAAAATGAAACAAATAACAACAAATTGGTCAGTGAAATTTCATTGAAAAATAGAAACTTGTGCTTCTTTTTGAACCAAATATAAGCGTAACTTCATCAGAAAAATAACAAAAACGAAAAATAAACTTGTAAGGGAGAAAATATTAACTGTTCAGCGTTTCAAATTTTGAAGAAAAAATGGATTTTGAGGAGAGAAATGGAGAGAGTAATGGTCACTGTCTTTGTTTTGCATGTACTGAAAAACCAGCCAGCTAGCTGCAAGAAAGAAGAAAAAGATACGATTATTTTTTAACCGTTTGATTGGAGGGTGGAACGCTGAGATTTAACTAAAATAATGCACTGGTCTAGGATTTAAATTGTATTAGAACTATGTAAACTTAGGCGTCGTTTGGTTAGAGACAAGTTACCATTTAATTTTTTCGAGATTAATTATTTTGGGATAAGCTATTACGCTATATATATAGAATAATTTTTCTCATCACTAAGATATAAATAGTTCATAAATAATTTTGATACTAACTAAATATCACTGACAAAATGAGAATAAAATGATTCTGAATTTATTCTATAATTATAATGTGTTATCCTTCACACCAAACGATGCCTTAATTATGTCATAATATATAGAAACAATATAAATTTCAGTAGTTTGGAGTTTAATTACAGAAAATTTCAGTATTTTGCATAATTACTGATAATTCGATTTTGAATCTATCGAGATACATAATTAGTTCCAGATATATCCAACGAAAATATGTTTTATCTTTGTAAGGATACATAATTAGCTCCCCATATATTTTTTTTAATTCAGGATTTGTCGAGATACATAATACATCCAATGAAGATGTGTTTTTTTCCTTTGTTAAGATACATAATTAGCTCCATATATTTTCTTTTTTATTCTGAATCTACCGAGATACATAATTAATATGTAGATATATGGAGCTTCGACGTCTGTTAAATTCTAGCACATGCGGAATAGGTATAATTATATTAAAAAAAAAAAGTAGGATAAAAGTTGATATAAAATTTAAAAGGGGGCAGCCCGTCAATTGTCATGTAATTATGAACTCAAGTTCTTTCAAGCAAAAACCTCAAAAGTCTAATGGAGTATCAAATATTCAAAACTTGAAAATTTTCAAATTCTAGCCATGTACCGCTGTTTAATTTAGAGCTTTTTTTTTTTTCTTTTCCTTGAAGTCCAATTTCTCACAATATACACATAGATTGCGTGTGATATGTAGCTTTGCGATGACATTTATGATGTTCGAGTTCTTAAAAATGTCAATAAGTATGTGTTAGGTTTTTAAAAAATAGTGTGGTTTAAGAGTATTCAATATAGGTGTAGTAAATTTCTGAAGATCAGTGCGAGCATAGATGTAAATAATGTCAATATAACATATCAATACATGGAAAACCTTACTATATAATCTTTTTTCTCAAATTCAATTTTAAGCTTTTTTCTTCTCCCTTAGTTTCTCGTCTTAATCTTTTGCTCATTCTCCTAGGTATTCTTCAAGGATAACGTTTTTTCCTTTTTAACCTGCTATGATTGTGCATTACTGTGTTGAGCGTATATAAAAAATAATCTCTCGGATAAAATTTGTATCATTTTACCTTTTCTAGACCTTACTTTATAGAATTACACTGAATATATTATTATTATTATTATTATTATTCTCTAATATGATTTTATTTATTTTAAGGAAAAAGCTCGTCAAATATGTCATAGAGTTCTATTAGAAATGACTCATTTATGTCATTGTTCATATCAATTGCGTTACAAATTAGGCTCTACATGTAGGATTTATAGTAGTATAAATCACAAAATTAAGTTTCCTTCTCTGCATTAAGAAAATAAAGTAGCACGATGAGCTCAACTCAACGATACATCCAAATAATAAGTCCACAAGGTTTGCAGTCTCAGTTAATCACATTCCACTCGACGAGCACGAGCACGATCCTTGCCGATACATCTACGTACATGTATATAACAACGTATGCCTACAGCTTACAAGTGTGCGTCGGAATTTTGGTTTAACAGCGAAAGTGCAAATTATGATATATATGAGTTAGACGATGCTATCACACACAAAAGTCTAGTATTTAACTGTCAAAAAAGAATAAAAACAAGTTCATTCTTCATCGAGTTTTGAATCTTGCGCAACTTACCTTTGAAAATATCTCGATTATCAAAAAAAAGAAAAAAAAAGAAGAAGAAGAAGACATGCAATAGTTTTCAAATGAGATATATCATGCAACATCAAGAATAATTTGATTAGAGATGTATCCTATGGGTGATGGATTGGAGTTGCAAAAGCCTAATATTGCACATGCACTCATTCCAGAATTTTTTTGCTCAATTTGTGCTGTGTTGCGTGGTTAAGTTAGCCAACTATCTATGATGGTTAAGACTTAAGATCGATTTGGTCATGTAGAGTTAATTATCTCTAATTGGGACTGAAATAAATATTCTTCCTGCAACAATAAATATCTCTCATTGAGTTTGGGTCGTGGATTACTCCACGTAGAGTAGACTGACCAAATCTATTTGGAAAATGACGAAATAGATAAAATTGAAACATTATGGAATGTTATTTCACAAAATATTCTTATTTTTGAATCTCCAAAAATAAAACACAAACTAAAAGATAATCCAGTTCGGAAATAGAACTTTGTTTTTAAATAGAAATGAAATCGCCTTGAAACAATTTTTAGACGTAAGTTGTTCTACAAATTTTTTGTCGTTGTTAAGAAACAGACAATCGACATTCCTGTTTAAGACTGTCTAACGGGCCGGGCCGGTTCAACCCGGAACCGGCCCTCTCATTCTTACCGGGTTCCGGGCCGGTTACGGGCCGGGTTTGGCCTTAACCGGTCCGGGCCGGGCCGGGCTGCACAGTAAAAATATTAAAACCCACCCGGAACCGGCCCACTTAACCCAATCCGGTCAAACCCACTAAAACCCGGTCAAACCCGGTTAAAAACCGGTCAAATATACACTATATACGCTATATACATAATATATACATTAAATATACACTTTTATAGAAGATATATACACGTGTATACATTAAATATACACTTGTATAGAAGATATTAAAATTATAAATCGTTATATAAAAAAAAATAAAAAACAACGACTATACGTTAAATATACACGTCTATAGAAGATCTATTAACATTCATACACTCTATTCTATGTATATGTAATACTTTAAATGAGATATACTACAATATATATACATTACAATATATATTTGTATAGTTATATACTAATTTATAAAACATATACACATGTATACGTTAAATATACATGTCTATAGAAGATCTATTCACATATATACACTCTATTCTATGTATAGGTAATACTTTAAATGAGATATACTACAATATATATACATTACAATATATATTTGTATAGTTATATTCTAATTTATAAAATATATACACATATATACGTTAAATATACACGTCTATAGAAGATCTATTAACATTCATACACTCTATTCTATGTATATGTAATACTTTAAATGAGATATACTACAATATATATACATTACAATATATATTTGTATAGTTATATACTAATTTATAAAACATATACACATGTATACGTTAAATATACATGTCTATAGAAGATCTATTCACATATATACACTCTATTCTTATGTATAGGTAATACTTTAAATGAGATATACTACAATATATATACATTACAATATATATTTGTATAGTTATATTCTAATTTATAAAATATATACACATATATACGTTAAATATACACGTCTATAGAAGATCTATTAACATTCATACACTCTATTCTATGTATATGTAATACTTTAAATGAGATATACTACAATATATATACATTACAATATATATTTGTATAGTTATATACTAATTTATAAAACATATACACATGTATACGCTAAATATACATGTCTATAGAAGATCTATTCACATATATACACTATATACGCTATATACACAATGTATACATTAAATATACACTTCTATAGAAGATATATACACCTGTATACATTAAATATACACTTCTATATAAGATATATAAACATATACACATGTATACATTAAATATACACTTGTATAGAAGATATTAAAATTATAAATCGTTAAATAAAAAAAAAAAAAACAACGACTAAGGAGTGAATGAATTTGTGGAATTTTATTGATTGCAAAATGATCCAAAATTTATAATTTACATGAATGAAAAATCTATAAATTATGCATCATTTTTTCCAACTCATTCATGTTAATATTAATTGGAACTTGCATAGGGTAGTCGAAGTCAACGGGGGAAAAACCCTGCATTGGACTTGATTCTGCTGAGTTCTCCCGTGAAGTCATAATTTCTTCAAGTTTGAGGTCGTCGTTGGGCTCTGGTTCCATTCCTTGGTTTCTTCTTTCTGCTCTAATCCAATCTCTGAGGCAAACTAAAACATTCATTGCGTTGCTTCCCAATGAGTGTCGGTTGTCTCCAAGCTGCTGTCGTCCCTGACTGAAGGCGCTCTCTGATGCAACGGTTGACATAGGAACATTCAAGATATCTCTGGCTAATCTTGAAAGTACAGGATATTGTGATTCATTATTCCTCCACCAATCCAGCGTGTTGATCCGTCGTCTGCGATCCTCTGGTGGCGTCCGCAGATAATATTTTAGCTCTTCCCGATAAGTTGATGTGTAAGCTCTCTCATCCACACTGTTCCAACAAGTTAAATCATAAAACGAATCAGGAAAACCACTATGTGCCGGCCTTTTAGAAGCTGATGGCTCCTCGGGAGGATGAGGAGCGACAGTTGGAGTGATATTTGTAGGTACGGCTGAATCAAATAAATCAGCATAGTGATTATATAATTTTTCTATATAATCTTTTGCATCAGCCGTAGCCGTCCACAAATCAGGTTGTATTTGTTCAGAATCATGGTTAGTATTTATTTCTAAGTTAGTATAAATAAGAGTACTAAAGTGACACATATGATTATATTTCATGCACGGATTTAACATAGCAGCAACCAAGTAAATAGGGGGAATCGGGAAGAAATATTTTTTAAATTTCGTAAACATAGCGCCAACAGCTTCTTTATAACCTTCTTTATCTTTATATTGTCGGAGCAAACCAGAAATATCGGCTATATATGCCAAAATATTACAAACAGTAGGATAATATGCACCGGAAAATTCAACCGTAGCTACATAAAAATTTTCTAAGAACTTAACAAGATCATTAATTATAACCCAATCAGAATTATGTAGCATGCAATCAGCAGAATCAGCAAATGAACCACAATGTTGGTTAAAAGCTAGTGTAATAGGAATTCTATATTTATAACAAGTTTTTAAAAATTCATACGTAGAATTCCATCTAATATCAATTTCCTCAGGCATCAAAATCGGTGCAAGTCCATTTTCTTGACATTTAACTTTAAATTCTTTAATTCTAGATCTACGATTATTTCCTTGAATAAAACCAACAGCAAGACGAATTTTTTCAATATAAACCTCAAAAAAGTCAAGACCATCTTTTACAATTAAATTATATATATGACATGCACACTTAACATGAAAAATTTCAGGAAAGGGCGGAGATAGCGTAGATTTTATTTTTGTTATAGCAGTCTTGTTGTTAGAAGCATTATCAAAAGCAATACATAAAATTTTATTTTCTATACCATAATATCCGGCAATTTTAATAATAGAATCAGCAATAAATTGTCCAGTATGTTTCCGATCTTCATCATATAAAAAAGCAAGAATACGTTTTTGCATTATGAAATTACTATCCATCCAATGACAAGTAACGGTTAAATAATCATTTTTATTTACAGCACGACCAAGATCGGAAGTTAGGGACAATCTACATTGAATATTTTTTAAGAATGTTGATAAATAAAAACAATATTGTGAATGGAGTCTAAAAATATCAGACCGACAAGTAGTTCTAGGAATACCATTAAACATAGGATTATAAATTGCTTGTATATAACGAATAAAGGCATCAGAAGAAGGAAAACTAAAAGGCAAACAACCCACAGCTACCATTTTAGCTATTTCTTCTCTGTCCCTCAATTTATTATACTTTTTCGCTACTTGACCGGTTGTTGGGTCCATTCTAGTTTGCGTTGACCCACCAACATCCCCACCACCTTTTGCAATATTCAACTCTCTAGTGTGATCTTCAGCTATATGTCTCATTAACGTACCCGTACCCCCTTGCTTACCGCCACTTCTATGCTTATATTTTTGTTGACAAATATTGCACTGCACCTCAATATCTGATATACGTTCAAAAAATTGTCATGCAATACTAGTTCTTTTACGGGGTTTTGGGGCACTGGGAGGACGGGAAGGGAGATTAACTGATTCAGATCTAACGTTAGCATGTCCTACTGCGGGTGTTTCAGCAATATTTTCATCATCTTCGTCTACATTAACTGCATCTACTTCATTTTCTTCTTCTATACCGTAATTTTCCTGAAATTCTACATAATCCATATCGTGAGCACCTACACCTATTTCTTCCTCAAAAGGTGTACCAAGCGGTACCGGAGGCGAAGTCACACGGGTATATCTATTACTTGAACTACCTCTACCGCTAGTAATTCGCTTTTTACTACCACTACCGCTTCCGGGACAAAAATTTCTAACACCTTTAGTAGCGAGGTTTTTTAATTTATCCATAATATAAATTAAATTAAACTAAAAATATTCAAAATACACAAATATAATAAAATTAAATATTAAACAATTAATACAATAAATAAAAATTAAACGTAAGAGATGGAACGACAATACCAAATTTTGGAAGTATCCGAAGATTGCGACTTTAGAAACTTCCGCTCGTACTTGGTAAACGAAAAATTAAAAATTTAAATTGAACACTTTAAGAAATTAAATATATTGAATATTTGAGAATTGAGAATTGAGATTTGAGAGAGAATGAGATTTGAGAGAGTGAAAAATTGTGTGAGAAATGATTTGAAGTTGTAGGGTATTTATAGATTTATTTTGGGGATTAAAAAATATTTTTTTTTTTTTTTTTTTTTTTTAAGTTAATGGGCCCAAACTAGCCGTTTGGACCCAAAAACGGTAATATAGCCGTTGGGCCAACGGCTAGTTTGGCCCAATAATTTTTTTTTTTTTTTTTTTAATTCCGGGCCGGTTCCGGGCCGGTTCCGGGCCGGTTAACCGGCGGGCCTGGACCGGGTTGGTCCGGGCCGGGTTAACCGGGCCCAGTTTAAAAAAAAAACCGGACCGGAACCCGGAACCCTAAAGCCCTAGGGCTTACCGGGCCGGGTCAAACCGGTCCGGTTTGATATGTAGGGCCGGTTCGGGCCGGTTCGGGCCGGGCCAGCCCGGCCCGTTTGACAGGTTTATTCCTGTTAATGTTTAATTCTCACAAATTAGAACCAAATGATCAAGTCTCCAATTGATTCATGGCCTATGGGTCGAGCCATCAGTTTCATAAACAATATATTCACTTCAGCGGTTCAGCCAACGGTTATAAATTCGTTAAATTAAAGTTTGTACAAACGTTATCAACTTCAACGTCTCAATCCAATATAATGCTTCTCACTATTGGCTAAGTTTTATATTACTTGAGTCATGTCAACTTCATACGTCATTTGAGAAATTTTTAATTATAAATTTATTTTATTAAAGTAATATTATTAGTAATATTTTGAAATGCTAAATTTAGTTACAACAATTTTATATAATTATTTGATATTAAAGCCAATATAAGAAACAAAGTAAGTAATAAATAATTAATTTTGCTATAAAAAACAAATAAAATGAAACACGAAGTAGTTTAAAACAACTTTCCAATCTTAAAATTGATTAGATGGTCGTTTGATACTAGCGTAAAGAAATAACTAATTTCGAGATTAATTTCAGAATGAACTTATGTGGGATAAAATATATGGGATATAACTCATTTGGAATTAGTTATTCTTATTCCACTTTGATGATGGGATAACTAATTTTGAGATTAATTTTTGAATAAGCTTATTTACGTTTGATTGGAATAAAATGCATGGAATAACTCATTTAGGAATTAGTTATTCTGAAATTACAATATTATTTTTACGCCACTTTGAGATAATTAATCTTGAAACAAATTGTTTCCAACCAAACGTCCCCTTAAAGTCTATCATGAATCCTATATGCTAGAAACCTAGGTGACAAAAGGAGTAATGTAATTTCCTGAGACGATGACAAAAGTGGTCAAATAATCTTTTAAACATTATATTATGATTAGTTTTCTCAAAGTGCAGCTTTTGGTCTTTCTTTCATATATTTATCAAACTTTACTGTCAGATTTGATGGAAAACGTGAGGGAGAAAAAAAAAAAGAAATAGCAGACTTATATACATCTAAAAGGTGCTCTCTCTTACAGTCTTACTTTTCCTGAAGATAATGTGACACGAGACTCCAAAAAATGCTCCTATAAGCTATCAACGTTCTCTATCAGAAATTTATTACTGCTAGATTTTAAGTGATTGAGTATGCAAACTGTAATTATGTTGTAATTGTGGATATTCAGATACTAAGTTGAGAGAAATTACTCATAATTTCTGTATTTAAATAAAATTCCATAACAATGTAAGAGCCTAAAATGTCTAAACTATCACATATTTACTACTTCCTTCGTTTAAAAAAGAATGACCTACTTTCCTTTTTAGTCCGTTTAAAAAAGAATGACTCCTTTCCCTTTTTAGCAACTTTTTAATTTTAACTTTCCATATTAAATGTTTAAGACCACAAGATTGAAGAGTATTTTGGTACATTTGACATATCTTTAATTTAACACCACAAGATTCAAAAGTTTTTCTTTTTCTTAAACTCCGTGTCAAGTTAAATTAGGTAATTCTTTTTTAAACGGAGAGAATATTTATTTTTTCTAATTGATATACATAAAATAAAATAAGAGGTGTACATAAATCGGGTTAGTTTGAGTTTTCCGTAAAAAAATATTATATTAATTATTTCAATTTATTAAATCTATAAATCATATCTAATTAATATAATGTCGATTTTTTGATTTTGATTTTAGTAAGTTGTTTAGATTTTTTGATTTCTTTAATTTTCTTTACCAATTATTGATATGACTATTTTATCATGGAGTACTATTAAAGGTGAGTTCATAGAGTGGCAGTTTGTCCGGCTATATTGTATGGAGCGGAGTGTTGGCTAGTTAAAATCTCTTACATTCAAAGGCTGAAAGTGACGGAGATGATCGAGGATATTGCGATGGATGTGTGGTCATACCAAGAAATAAAGGGTGAGGAATGAGATTATTAGGAAAAAGTTGGGGGTGACTTAATTCGGTGAAGGACAAGATGCGAGAAGTGTGGTTACGTTGGTTCGGGCACGTGATGAGGAGAGGCTCTGATGCTCCAATGCGGAAGTGTGAGACACTAGCTATGGATGATTTTAGGCGGGATAAAGTTAAGCCGGAGAAATATTGAAGGGAGGTAATTAGACATGACATAGAACAGTTACAACTTACGGAGGACATGACCCTTAATAGGATGATGTTTATCGGATAAATTGGATGAAAAATTATGCTTAAAGGTCTGCTTTATTGATTATCAGCTTTTGAATATACTAATCTGTTAGCTAATAGATAAGATATTGGTTCAATATTAAATTAACCATATCGAGCGGTTAACGAATGGTGTGTCGATTAATTTCAGTGTATCTTTTTCAATGAATTTACCCACATTAGAGAGAGGGAGAAAAAAAGAGCCTTTACATTTAGCTAAATGTATTGAGGCACAGTTGCAATGAGTTGGTTCCAACACATGAAACAAGAACTTTGTTAAATGTTAAGACTTCTTGTTGATGAAACATACTGAGAACTGAGAAGATGATGTTGTTGGGTAGAAAATATTATTTAATTGGGCTTGGGGTTGTTTTATGGATAAATAACATAAATATCAATTCTTTTAGAACTAATAACACTCTCTTTCATTTTTTTAATTACTTTACTCTCTCCCCCTATTAATATACATAACATAGCCGACATATACATAGCATTCTGTGTATATATTGGAATTTTTGTAATACTAATGCACGTGTATTCAATATTAAAGAAGAAAGTTGAATGTATTTAAATCAATGAGTAGACGATTTTAGAATAGATATAAATACATTAAACACTATATTTAAATTATATACCAATGAAAAAGATATAAGCTCTTGAAAAATTCTCTATATTTGAACTTTTAAAAGTTCCAAATAAAGATATTGATGTTTTTACTCTTGTCAATCACAATTCTTTCTCCGGTCAAAATCTAACCTTAGCATATTCTTAGTCCCAATCTTTCTCTTTTTAGTTTTAAATGGTAAAAATTCATTCGAACGTGCCCGCAAGGGCATAGTTGAGTTGATGAAAAGTGGATATACCATGTGAGAGATCTGAGATCAAAGACAGAGAGCAAGTTACCAAAAAGTATTGATCACATATGCAAAAGATAATAATTATAAATTTTGATAACAATAAATTAGACAACAAAAAACCTAAATAAAAGAAACATAATATTAAGTATGGTCCAATCGAGTGATCTATATATTGAAAAATATTATTATTAAATTAACATACAAGAAAGTGAGAATAGGCTTCTCTAAATAAAATTTTTAATGACTAAACAGTTTGTATGAGAGGAACGAGTGCTCGATTTATTGAAGTTCAACAGATTTTCTTTAAGAAAAGATTAATTAGAAATGAAAGAGATTTTTTTTTTTCCACTAAGAGAAGTAATTCTAAGTATTATAAGAATTAAAGAAAATCCTAACAAAAAAAAGACTGTTTAAAAAAATATATATTAGAGAATGGAAAGTTAATTAATAATAACAAAAAAAATACTAATAATCTACTTTTTCAATATTAAAAGGTCGTGGAAATATGTTGCAGCCTGCCGTAGCAATAAAATAATCCTAAACCTAATTAAAAAGATATCGAATCTAAATAAAGAAAACACTACAAAATCCACTTCAACTTTCTAGTATCTATAATATTTAAATATTGCATAAATTTTTAATGTTTCAACCTACGGCGGTATATATCAATTAATTAGTCATAACCTTCTTCCTAGTGATATCATAATCTTAATAAAGAAAATAAAATTTTAATAAGACATGATGTTCGTACATGATGTTGGGCGTATTTACACGCCTAAACACCATAATTTACCCATATTTTAGGCTAAGTTTTGAGGATAAAATATATAATTCCTGCACTTTTAGTCCTTTTTCCTGTAAGTGAGCTAACCAACGTGATTAGCAAGTTTTCAGGTATAAATGATGAAGATTTCAGCATTTTATGGACTGTTGGACGCCAAAGGAAACTTCACGTAAGAAGGAAGGCAGCTTCTGGAAGCTTGTGGACTGAAAGTGATGCATGGAGAACTTGTCCCGGGCAAAAACAACATTTCTAAAGACTTGGGGGATCAACAGTAACTTAGTAGGACTAGGACAAGTATGCAGTAACCCAGTAGGACTAGGACAAGGATAAAAACCCTATTTCAGTAGGACTAGGACGAGGATGTTATAAAAACCCTATTTGCTGAATTTTTTAGCAAGCTTTTTATTATCGACTCATTCATTAATTCAAGTCTTTTTCATTTGACTTCTGCTCCTAATTCACGTTACAATTGTTAACAGAGAAAAACGCTAACTCGTGGGAAACACCAAGAGGAAAAACGTCAACCTTGTTGTGACGCCACACTCCTCTCCAACGTGAGATCATTCTAGTTTTGATATGATGATGATGTTTATTGTGATCTCCGTTGCGCTCATGAGTAGCTAAACTTCTCTGTTAGGGTTATGGAAGCCTTATGAGATACTATCTATTGCTATGAGTTTGTGAATTCTTGATACGTATGTTGCTTATATCATTACTCTCTTCATCTTAATTGAATTCTTGTGGTTGCAGACATATAGAATACGCCAGTATAGCATTAACTTGTTCGAAAGAAAAGTTACATGTCTGGAAAAGAGAGAATGACAAGGAAATAGGGCTACCAACCCCTGTTTAAAAGTTAGTGTCGTAACTGGATTAACCTCTTGGAGAATTCGTACCATTAGTATACGCTTTAAGCTCGAAAGAGTTAAAGTAATATAATCCTTGATGGTCGAAAGACACTAGGATTTACCATAGAATACGAATCTCTATAAGCGCATGCATGTCTGAATTCCGCATAACTCATAGCCAATAGATACGTAAAACTCATAAGGTGGACATAACCCTAACTTACAATTCTCATTGATTAAAACCTACTAAACATTCCATTTTTCTTTGTTACTTTGATACTCTTAATTCACGCTACAATTAAATCCCCCCTTCTTCGTAGAATTTTCGATCAACAGTCTACTAATCATTGCATACTTAGTGACCAAGTATTCCCTGTGGGATTCGACACCCAATCCAGTTGGGTTCTATATTTGACAACGACCGCTTACACTTTTACGAGAGCTGTAGTTTGAGCGTTATCAAATTTTGGCGCCGTTGCCGGGGAATACAATTGTCAACTAAGTTTGTGATAGTTACTAGACCCTTTGGTCAAAGATTCTTGAATTTTACTTTTAGTTGTTGTTTTTGTTTTATTCAGGTTTGCTTGAGTGCATGCCAAACACTCGAAGTTCAGGTCAACCGCTATTACCTATCAATCCTGAACCACAACTTATTGGCAGAATGGATGCACAACGTGACATTGAAAGAAGGGCTGCTCAACAGGAGCAGGCTAGATTAGCTGCGTTGGCAGCTGCTCAAGTGCATCAACAGAATATTGATAACCCAGGTCGGGCAACAAATCCTGATGATGAGGACCTGGGTGATGATGAGTTACTGAATCCTAGGCGTGCAGATGAGGTGGCAGCACCTATGCACAGAAGAGATCGTCAAGCTAGAATGAGACCTGACCGCCGAGCTGTGCAGGCTCCTTTTGATGATGATGATGACGATCTGGATGGAGATGGTGCCACAGGGGCTATTATTCCTCCACCTTTGGCACCCGGAGCTAAGTTCAATATCACTAGCACCATGATTCAGTTATTGCAGCTCAAGGGGTTATTTGGTGGACTCGCAGGCGATGATCCGAATATGCATCTGATCAACTTTATTTCAACATGCAAGTCGTTTGACAATCCAGGAGTTGGGAAGAATGCAATTCGGCTGCGCTTATTTCCATTGTCTCTGTCTGGGGAGGCAACTCTATAGTTGAACGGGCTAACTCCTGATTCTATTACTAATTGGAGGCAACTGAAAGACGCTTTCCTAGAAAGATTCTTTCCGCCATCCAAGTGAGCCCAATTACGGGATGAGATCAGCAATTTTCGATAGCTCCCAACTGAAGCTCTCCACGAAACATGGGAGAGGTTCAAGAAGAAGCTTATGCGGTGCCCAAACCATCAGATGACGAATATCCACTTGATGGAAATATTATATAGGGCTTTGAACTCGGTGACAAAGCCAGTGGTTGATAATGCTGCAGGTGGGTCATTCATGGACCTTACTTTTCTCGAGGCAAGTGATATGCTAGATCGTATGACAAACCAGAGTAGAGCTTGGCATACCAGGGATTCTGAGGTAGCAAGCTCTACTGTATCTGTTGGCATAACTGCAGAGCAGAGGCGTAGACAAGAGGAACGTGACCAAGATATGGCTCACATGAAAACGCAGATGGATCTTCTTACCAAGCACTTATTATCAGGGAAGACCGAAAAGGTTAAGGCCGTTGTATCACAGGGAAGAGATGAATCCGACTCTGAGAAAGAAGCGAACTACTTGAATAATCAGGGGGTTTCCGAGGCAATGCCCAAGGAAACCAAGGTCGGAACTATTATGATAAATCTGGATACAAGGACCGCGATCAAGGTGGTTGGAAGAATAAGACTGACAGGAGTAGTTTGTATGTTCCTCCTGGAAACCGTGAGGCTGTGGCGTCTGGCTCTGGGAAGATGTCGATGGAAGATATGATGGCGAAGCTGTTGAAGGGAGTAGAGGCAACTAATACGGGAGTGAATGAGGTGAAGAACGATTTGTCTTCAATAAATCAATTGGTTGACTCGCATTCTACTGCAATAAAGCAACTAGAGCAGCAATTGAGTCAACTTTCAGCGGCATTAAATCAAAGAAAAGCTGGAACACTACCTAGCGACACAGTGCAAAATCCAAGGAATGATGGATCGTGTATGGCTATTACCACCCGAAGTGGTAAAGTGTTGGAAAATCCATCCAAAGGCAAGCAGGTGGTTGATGATATAGAAGATAATGAGATCATTGCAGAACCAAAAGATGCCGAAGCAGCTGATGAGGTTATTCGTGACGTCACCTCTCAACGTCCACAGCCTGAAAAGATCGCCGAACTGAAGCAAGATGAAAAGGAAGCAGTGGAGAAAACTATTCCCCTTCCACCACCACCTTTTTCCTCAGAGATTGAAGAAGAAAGCTAACGATACCAGGTTCAATAAGTTTATGACTATGTTGAAGTAGCTAACTATGAATGTTCCTTTGGTCGAGGCACTGGAACAAATGCCTGGGTACGCAAAATTTATGAAGGATCTTTTGACAAAGAAGCGGGCAGCAAGTTATGAGTTGACGGATACTATTCATCATTGCAGTGCAATCGCTACCAGATCACTAGTTCAGAAGAAGGCTGACCCCGGTGCCGTCACTATTCCTTGCACTGTCGGATCTTTGAATTTTGCCAAGGCATTATGCGATTTAAGAGCCAGCATCAATTTGATGCCGCTATCTATTTACAGAAAGTTGGGGTTGGGTGATCCTACTCCAACTAATATGAGGCTCGTGATGGCAGATGGGTCGGTAAAATGACCTGTTGGTATTTTATATGATGTATTGGTGAAGGTTTCTTCATTCATCTTTCTGGCAGACTTCGTTATTCTGGACTGTGAGGTGGACTCTGAAGTTCCCATAATCTTGGGGCGCCCTTTTCTTGCAACAAGGAGTGTGCTTATTGATTTAAGAGCGAACGAGCTTTTATTCCGGATGAATGACGAAGTAGTCCGCTTTGATGTATGCAAATCAATGAAGCAACCCAAAGATCTGAACGTGTTCTCGGTAGCTGATGTTTATTTTGATGATGAGAAAGAATTATCCGTAGAGGAGCAGCTTATTGCTGAAAGAATTATCCGTAGAGGAGCAGCTTATTGCTGACCCATTGGCGGTTGTGCTTATGAATATTGAGCGTGAGGATGCTGAAAAATATGAAGAAACTATTTGTGCTCTAACAGGAATAGGGTCGTATTCTTATGCTCCCAAGAAGCTGGACCTCGATCTCAAAAATCGGCCTATACCACCAGCTAAACCATCCATTGAAGAGCCACCAATGTTAGAATTGAAGGAGCTACCCAGTCATCTATAGTACGCATTCTTGAGAAGTGGAAACACCCTCCCGGTTATTGTGGCGGCTGACTTAGGTGAGCAGCAAGTTGCAGCTCTCATCGCTGTTCTAAGGAAATACATGAGAGCCATTGGTTGGACCATCGCTGATATTATTGGTATTCCGCCTGGGATATGTATGCACAAGATTCAGCTTGAAGAAAATTGCATACCCACTATTGAGCATCAAAGACGTTTGAATCCACCTATGCAAGAGGTGGTGAAAAAAGAAATTATTAAGTGGTTAGATGCAGGGGTAGTGTATCCAATCTCTGACAGTAAATGGGTGAGTCCGGTACAGTGTGTGCCCAAGAAAGGGGGCATGACGGTAGTTGCAAACGAAAGGAATGAGCTAATTCCACTCAGACCTGTCACAGGGTGGAGAGTATGCATGGACTACCGGAAGCTGAATTCATGGACGCTTAAGGATCACTTCCCAATGCCATTCATGGACCAAATGCTTGATCGATTGGCAGGGAAAGGATGGTTTTGCTTCTTAGATGGTTATTCCGGCTATAATCAGATCTGTATTGCTCCCGAAGAGCAAGAGAAGACAACGTTTACATGCCCATATGGTACGTTTGCCTTCAAACGTATGCCATTTGGGCTATGTAATGCACCCGCCACTTTTCAGCGTTGTATGATGTCCATTTTTTCTGATATGGTTGAAGACACCTTAGAGGTATTCATGGATGATTTTTCAGTTGTGGGTGAGTCGTTTGAATCGTGCTTGGCGAATCTAAGTATAGCGTTACAGAGATGTGTTGAATTCAACTTGGTGCTAAACTGGGAGAAGTGCCACTTTATGGTTAAAGAAGGTATTGTTCTTGGGCATAAAATTTCCGAAAGAGGAATTGAGGTGGACGAGTTAAAATTGAAGTCATCGAGAAACTACCACCTCCAATCTTTGTAAAGGGAGTTCGTAGTTTCCTTGGGCATGCAGGATTTTATCGAAGGTTCATTAAAGACTTTTCCAAGATTGCTAGTCCGTTATGCAAGCTTTTGGAGAAGGATGCAAAGTTCGACTTCGGTGAAGATTGCTTGAAGGCATTCAAATGCCTCAAAAGGAAGCTAATTGAAGCTCCTATCATTGTAGCACCTGATTGGTCCCTACCATTTGAAGTTATGTGTGATGCAAGCGGAGTAGCTTTGGGTGTTGTACTTGGCCATAGAAGAGAAAAGTTATTTCATTCAATCTACTACGCGAGCAAGGTCTTGAACGGAGCCCAGAAGAACTATACTGTCACGGAACAAGAGCTTCTAGCAGTTGTTTATGCTTTTAAAAAGTTTCGTGCTTACCTGTTGGGGACTAAAGTGGTGGTTCATACCGATCATGCAGCCCTGAGATACCTAATGACGAAGAAGGATGCAAAGCCAAGGCTAATTCGATGGGTGTTATTGCTGCAAGAATTTGATTTCGAGGTAAAAGATAGAAGAGGTTGCGAAAACCAAGTGGCTGATCACCTATCTAGACTTGAGAATGAGCACACAGCGCAGCCCGATCTTGAGATTAATGATGCATTCCCCGATGAAGAGATCCTAGCCACGATGGTGGAAGAATTACCATGGTACGCAGACTTTGCAAACTATGTGGTAAGTAATGTGATACCTGCACATCTGTCTTTTCATCAAAAGAGGAAGTTCATGCATGATGTAAAACACTACCTCTGGGATGAGCCATATTTGTTTCGACGATACGCGGATGGTGTTATCAGGCGATGCATATCTCATGTGGAAGTGCCGAGTATCTTGGAAGCAAGTCATGCTTCCCAAGTTGGGGGACACCATGCAGGTGGTCGAATAGCAAGGAAGGTATTGCAAAGCGGCTATTATTAGCCTTCGATATTTAGAGATGCCTACGAATTTGTGAGAAGATATGACCAATGTCAGAGACAAGGCACGATCTTGAAGCACCATGAGATGCCCATGTCAAAAATTCTTGAAGTAGAGCTGTTTGATGTGTGGGGTATCGATTTCATGGGCCCATTCGTAAATTCGTTTGGGATGAAATATATCCTAGTTGTTGTCGACTATGTATCCAAATGGGTCGAAGCAGTAGCGTTGGCCGATAATGAAGGAAAGCGTGTTGTAGCATTCTTGAAGAGAAATATCTTCTCTCGTTTTGGGGTACCACGTACCATCATAAGCGATGGAGGATCACACTTTTGCAACAAGCTGTTCAAATTCGTGTTGGTGAAATATGGGGTCAAGCAACATAAGGTAGCCACGCCTTATCACCCACAAACTAGTGGACAGGTAGAGGTTTCTAATCGAGAGATCAAGCAGATCCTTGCTAAGACTGTAAACACTAATAGGAAGGATTGGTCTCGGAAGCTGGACGATGCACTATGGGCTTATAGGACTGCATTCAAAACGCCAATTGGCATGTCCCCGTACCAACTAGTTTATGGGAAGGCTTGTCACTTGCCCATTGAGCTCGAGCATAAAGCATTATGGGCGTTGAAGCGACTGAATTTGAATTGGGATGATGCCATGAATATGAGATTGGAGTAGCTGAATAAGATGGATGAATTCCGTCTACATGCGTATGAAAGATCAGACTTCTACAAGGAGCGGATGAAAAAGTATCATGATCAACGGATTGTTCAATGAAACTTTCAAAAGGGTAATATGGTACTTCTTTTCAATTCCAGACTGAAGATATTCCCAGGTAAGTTAAGGTCTAAATGGTCTGGTCCGTACAAAATTAGCCAAGTCTACTCGTCTGGAGTAGTTGAGCTAGAAGACAATAATGGTGTTGTCTTTAAGGTGAATGGCCAACGAGTAAAACCATATATCGGTCCTCTTGACTCGATAAAATGCATGACCACCATCTATCTCGACGAAATCTAAGTAATCGAGATAACTATGTCGTGCCGCGACAATAAATCAAGCGCTTGGTGGGAGGCAACCCATCGTTTTTAATTGTTTTTGTTGTTTTTGTTTTCCTAGGATTTTGTCGAGCCACGACCAAAACTAAGGCGCTTGATGGGAGGCAACCCATCGTTCTAATCGTTTTTGTTGTTGTTGAATAAGTGTAGGTGCAAGAGGTGTAAAGGAGGAGATTGGTTTCAAATTTTGATTTGGAAGTATTCCATGTTGAAGGTGGTAAGTTGGGAATGAAGAAGCAAAAGGCTATGAGTTAGGCATTGCCTATGAAAATCTAGGCAACGAACAAGGCAAGGCCTATGCTATGGCCTAAGCTCTCTGAATCTAGAATGCCATGGCATAGGCGCCGCCTATGCCTAACAATGCCATAGCATAGGCGCCGCCTATGCTCAACTAGGCTTTGCAAAAGGCGCCGCCTATGCCAAGCATAGGCAAAGCATTAGGCGCCGCCTATGCTCACTTTTTGGTCTCCTAATCCGATTCCAAACGGGTCAAAACCCGACCCAAGCTTGTCCTATAAATAGAACCTTAGTCTTAGAACAAAAATGCATTGCAAATTCAACCTAAGCGCCGCCTACCTCTCCAAAATCTCTCAAAAATTTCCTTTTGCTCTTTTAATTTTGCAAGAACATCTTCCGAGGCCATCAACCAAGTAAGTACTTCTTTGCTCTTCTTTTATATTCCGTAAAGTACTACACCACTACGCCTATAATAAATTGTTAAATCTTGAAGTAGTGTGGGTGATTTGAATGTGGTTGATTTGTTGTGATACAACTAAGTGAGTGAAAGAATACGTATGGGTGTTCTAGGCTTGGTTCCAACCTGAATTTGATTTTGATACACTGTCACACTTTTGCGGAATCGACATGGTTAAGATAATTGCATAATCTTGTAACTCGAAAGCTTGTATGTTTGAATGACTTGTCCATCGAGATGAAAATCATGGTTAACTACAAACATGAGATGTTGTGATTATTTCTAAGCCATAAATTGATACGATATCTATGTAGTAGTTTTGTTCAAAGAGATGCATTAGTCCAAACATGAAAACATAGTTAAGAATACATGAAAAAGAATTGAAAAGGATAGTGAAGATGACAAGAAAAGTATGACTGCACTGAATATTTGTTGGAACATAACACCTAAATGTAGGGCGATGAAGTCTGAGTAATCGACATCTTTCACTTAATTAAGTTTGTCCCAACAAATTAAGTGTGGGGTAGTGCCACTACTGTTGGTTTGTCGATTGTATCTACCGAGATGAATCTAACATGACTATTATTTTAATCTCAGGTACAATGGCACCAAAAAGTCGACCCGGAAAAGAAAAAGCATCTACCTCACAGAAAGGCCAGAAAAGGGGAAGAAAAGAGCAAGCTGAATCCTCTTCGCTGCAAATACCTCGACGCATGTACGGGATAAAATGGGTCCTAGAGGAGGAAGAAAAGGAGTGGTACAAGAACAATAAAGTAAAAAAATATGTTCATGAGGAGTTGATACAAAAGGAGAGCCTAGCAAAGAAAGAACCCCGCATTTTGGCTAAAATCTTGGCGCTACATCTTGATTTCATTTTCCAAGATATGGGAGAATGCAATCTTGATCTAACGCGAGAATTCTATGCCAATTGGTCCCCAAAGACTACCGGAAGTTGAGTGAAGATTCGGGGCCAAGTCTTGCAACTGAATGCGGAGTTCTTCAACTCTTTTCTAGGTTTTCCATCTGTGGATCCATCACCGCTCAAGGAGATTTATCACAGACCTCCATACAGGGCAATCAGACACACACTATGCGGAACAAGATCAATGGCACGGTGGAGTCGTCACAAGGATACCGGTCGGCACAATACCTTCCCGTATGCCTCCTTGAACAGAGAAGCTCGGATATGGTTGCGGATAGTCAATTATTGCCTGATTCCAGGGTCACAGTACACAAAGATCACACGTGATAGAGTGTGCTTGGTGTACGCTTTGATGACGAACATCCCCATCAACATTGGGGCGATTATTCGATCTTCAATGCGTAAGGCCAGGCTGCACAAGAGGTCCCACTTCATCTTTGGCAATCTGTTGACTGCGATATTGAGGAAGGAGGACATCGAAGAGGAACCTGCAGATCGTAAGCTTCCACACAATCCGAAGAAGGTTGACCTCACAAAGGTTAAATATGTTGAATCCATGCATGTCGTCAACCTAACCACTGCAGAAAGACATGCTCGCGACGAAAGCTTCTCCCGCCATTTATATGGCATGATGAGGTTTACCATGATGAGCGGGGGTCGTGTTCCAACTGCTGCAGAGCTCCAACAGTTGGATTATGACTACCCAATGAATGAGCATGCGAGGGCTATGTGTGGAGTAGGTGTATATTTTGAGGAACCTCTTGATGACGACATGCCAATCGATGATGATCGACGAATGCCAGACTCCGACGTGGAGGAGAACTCTGATGACGACGACTCTGATGATGATTCCGATGCAGGGGGTATGACCCCAGACATAGAGGATGAGTCCGACTAATCAGGTTCTTCTTATTTATTTTTCACTGAGGGCAGTGTGTCCCGTCTAAGTGTGGGGTGCTGGTATTTGTATGCTATACTTCTTTGTCTGCATTTGCATTTATTCTAGTTCTTGTTTGTTTTAATTAGTCGTAATTAGTTAGTTAATTTTAAAATTTTTTAGATTTTGCATGAAATTGTTCTGATAGGCAGCATGGTAGTATAACAAGAGTTTGTGCTAAATCATTACTATTGAGACATTTAGGCTCTACATGTGACTCACTGTGTGATAATTGTGTGGTTTAATTCATTCATCTGTTGGGTCAAGAGTCTATACTGCTCCCAATAAAGTTGACCATGTGCCTTGTGTGTGTGAGGTTATAGTATATTCTGTGTTGTGACTGATGCTAGAACTTGCCTGGTGTGTGTGTAAAGCGAAATAAAGAGTGTGAGTTTAGGAGATGATTTAGGCATTTCTTTGGCAGCCTGTGATTGTTTACCTTCTTTTTACCTACCCATTGACATTACCTTAGTTAACCCCCTTTGAGCCTTTAGCCATTTTCTTTGACAGCCTCATATGTAAGCCTAATCCATTTTTTTTCAAGACCATAATTTGATCCAAATTCCTAAGTGCTTTAAATTGTGAAGTCATGTGACAAAATAAGAGGAAATTGGGTGAGAGTAATGCCTTAGAGTGTATTGGTACTTGAATTTGTTATGAAAAAGAGTGGCTATCATAGAGGTGTGTTATAAAAAAAAAAAAAAAAGAAATAGAAAAATAAAAAGATAAATTGTGTTTATGATTAAATAAAAAAGATAGTTATGCTTGAATGGCAAAATAAGTGAAAAGGGGTGATAGATGAAAGAAAGGTAGCAGGGTTGATTAAAAGAGAGTGTTAGTGGCATAATGTGATGTATTAAAGCGCTTAGGAACATAGTCACTATTTCTGGCCAAAATAGTCCTACCCGTCCCTTAGCCTACATTACAACCTGTAAAAGGCCTATTTGATCCTAAGCTTAGCATTCTGATATTAGTGGAGCATTACACTAAGGGCAAGCCTATGGTCACCAGTTGCAACATATGAATTCTTTGTGAGAGTGAGAGTAAGGATAATCTTATACCCATGTTTTGAAAAATGAAATACTTGTGAGTAATTATGAGTGATATATTGTGAGACACACATGGTTGATGAGTTTTGGGTAGTCCTGTATGATTCTTTGTGCCTTAACTTGTGGATACGAATTAACCATCATCACGAGTCTATATTAGAGCTTGAATTGTTTCTAGTAGTGATCAGAAAACTACTTTGTGTTAATAATTGTCGTGCCTGTCTTGATGAATAGTTTGTGCTGTTACTGTGAAACCCTAAGTAGATGTTTATATGGACATGATATTTTGTTCGAGGACGAACAAAGCTTTAAGTGTGGGGTGTTGATGTTGGGCGTATTTACACGCCTAAACACCATAATTTACCCATATTTTAGGCTAAGTTTTGAGGATAAAATATATAATTCCTGCACCTTTAGTCCTTTTTCCTGTAAGTGAGCTAACCAACGTGATTAGCAAGTTTTCAGGTATAAATGATGAAGATTTCAGCATTTTATGGACTGTTGGACGCCAAAGGAAACTTCACGTAAGAAGGAAGGCAGCTTCTGGAAGCTTGTGGACTGAAAGTGATGCATGGAGAACTTGTCCCGGGCAAAAACAACATTTCTAAAGACTTGAGGGATCAACAGTAACTTAGTAGGACTAGGACAAGTATGCAGTAACCCAGTAGGATTAGGACAAGGATAAAAACCCTATATCAGTAGGACTAGGACAAGGATGTTATAAAAACCCTATTTGCTGAATTTTTCAGCAAGCTTTTTATTATCGACTCATTCATTAATTCAAGTCTTTTTCATTCGACTTCTGCTCCTAATTCACGTTACAATTGTTAACAGAGAAAAACGCTAACTCGTGGGAAACACCAAGAGGAAAAACGTCAACCTTGTTGTGACGCCACACTCCTCTCCAACGTGAGATCATTCTAGTTTTGATATGATGATGATGTTTATTGTGATCTCCGTTGCGCTCATGAGTAGCTAAACTTCTCTGTTAGGGTTATGGAAGCCTTATGAGATACTATCTATTGCTATGAGTTTGTGAATTCTTGATACATATGCTGCTTATATCATTACTCTCTTCATCTTAATTGAATTCTTGTGGTTGCAAACATATAAAATACGCCAGTATAGCATTAACTTGTTCGAAAGAAAAGTTACATGTCTGAAAAAGAGAGAATGACAAGGAAATAGGGCTACCAACCCCTGTTTAAAAGTTAGTGCCGTAACTGGATTAACCTCTTGGAGAATTCGTACCATTAGTATACGCTTTAAGCTCGAAAGAGTTAAAGTGATATAATCCTTGATGGTCGAAAGACACTAGGATTTACCATAGAATACGAATCTCTATAAGCGCATGCATGTCTGAATTCCGCATAACTCATAGCCAATAGATACGTAAAACTCATAAGGTGGACATAACCCTAACTTACAATTCTCATTGATTAAAACCTACTAAACATTCCATTTTTCTTTGTTACTTTGATACTCTTAATTCACGCTACAATTAAATCCCCCCTTCTTCGTAGAATTTTCGATCAACAGTCTACTAATCATTGCATACTTAGTGACCAAGTATTCCCTGTGGGATTCGACACCCAACCCAGTTGGGTTCTATATTTGACAACGACCGCTTACACTCTTACGAGAGCTGTAGTTTGAGCGTTATCAGTATACAATTAAACTAAAGTACTAATCAGTACCCAAGAAGTTTATATGTCAAAATAAGAAGAAAAAACGTAAAATAGGTGTAAATTAAATTTAAATATGATTATATTACAAAAATGTAAAACTTATATTCTTCAAAACAAAATACAATCTTCAATAATCATGTTTTATATATTGTTTAACCAAGAAAATCATGGATCAAACATCATAATTTACAATATTATGATGTATGGTGTAGGTAAATTATGTTGAAAGATTGACAATTTAAACGTCAATGTCAGAGTGTTTTGATGGAGGATACTCAGATTGATCTAAGGCTAAGCTCCGTCCATAATCATTCTTGTAATGTGGCTTTCTATCAAACAAGTTGAAGAAATCCGGACCTTTAATTTGCCCCTTCCTATACATTAGAGTTCATGAATAATGTGATTCATGCACGCACTGCATTATAAATTAAAAAATAATACCATTATTAGAAAATAAATAATTTAAATAAATAAAAAATATGTCCGCATGAGAAAAATTAAATAATGAAAAGGTAAAAGCTCAGTATCATTAACAGAATTGATAACTAAATGCCACTAAAATTCATTAAGATAATTTAATTTATCATCATAAGTCAAATCAAAATCAAACAATAGATGTTTTCAAAGCATCTTCATAGCAGAAGCATAAAGAAATCATTATTTTGAAAAAAAGAAAAAAAAAGAAAAAAAAGAGGAGGAATACAGTATCAAAGAAGAAGGAAAAGGTAGATTGGTGAAGCGTATGTTTTCCTATATTTTTATATAAAATAGTCTTAAACCTAAAAGGAATGGCAAGCCAACGAAAATTAATAAGGAAAATATACTTTCTTACCATATATTTTAAAACTCATTAATTGTTAATTCTCCTAATATCTTTTATTATCTATTTTAATTTTTATCATATATTTTAGGATTTCTTAATTCTTAAATAATTAATTAATAATTGAAGAAATTAAGTGAAAAAATAATTTTGTCTATTGCAGAATGTTTTAATGAAGGACAAAAAATTCAAATTACTTTTCTAAGGGACTTCACACTTTTAATATATTAAAGATTATAGATTATAGATTATAAATTATAAATGTTTAGGAAATTAGGATTTTTTGTAATATTGAAAACATAAATTGTATATATGTGTAATTTTTCGTTGTTTTGTAATTTTAGAATTAAGAAGTAGGAAGTGAATAATTGAAATATTGAATAGGGTTGCCGGCTGAGACTTTCTGCATTAACTTTACTTCATTATAGTTTACAATGCAGATTTCATATGTTTAAGGTTAAAAATACAAATATGATAGTCCTGATTAACGATTAATTTATAAAAAAAAATTTTACTCTGTATATTTTAAAAAATATTTTTAAATTCTAAATATTAAGTTTACTATGCTGTGATAAAACACAATTCTAATTTTATTTTTAATTTCAAAAATATCAAATAAAATGAAGATAATTTTAATTTTCATGATCAAACGGGTCTTTTTAAGATATAATATAATGATTAGTTTTGGTTTATCAAGTTTGCTACATTGCAGCCTCTGGTCTTCTTTGAAATATTTTATTAAACTTTTCTGACAGATTTGATGGAAAACTTTTACCGTCTCTAGACCTAAGATCCCAAAAAATATAATAAATTAATTAATTTATGAATTGTTTCTAACATCACAAATTCAATCTTTAGAAGAGCAGCAACGTAACCGGCACAAAAAATCCTATCTTATACAACAATATAGTCCCACAAAGTGGGGAAAAAAAATCCTATCTTTATGAGTAAATAAAGAACAAGATGGCGCGCTATCACTAAGAAGGTAGAATATATAATTTGAGGTATAAGCACCAGCTAGCTAGTAAGGACGATGATTTCAACTCCAAGGGTACTTCTATTCTCTAATAACTTTCATGTTGTAAGTAAATTACAAAGCAAAATAAGGCTTCATGTCACCATTTTATGGTATTCATGTCAACATATTCATCCTTTAGGAGTCGAGGAAATTAGGATAGACCCATTTTGATAGAGACACCTGCTATAAAAGAGAAGCGATTGGATATTTATGAATTTAAAATGCCTTGTTTTTAATTTTCGTTTTAAATGAATCCAAAATAATGGATAAAAGAGTAATGTGATATGAACCAAATTAATGCATTTAAGCCTATGAACTTCAATTACATAGAACGAAATCACTCCATGCCAATTCAGTAATTTGCAAGTCCTTTTTTTTTTTTTTTAACTCATTAAGCGATCAACATTGACAATATCTAACTCTACATCCCAGCCCCATGGTGTAGACAGAAAGTTACTATCTCATCTCTGAGTTAAAGGTAAGGTCTGCATACACTCTACCCCGACCTCACCCCAGCCCCATGGTGAAACTATATTGGGTACTATAAAATGTTACAATTTTGACATATCTAAATCCAGAATGACGCACTTAAAACATTTGGTCAAAAGATCATTTCGATGAACAAAGTAAGCATCTTGAAGCATAGCATGACTATGTAATTGAATTCCTTCTCGAACATCAGGACCTAGCCTCTGCGGCAAATAAGCAAACAATGTTATGCTCATCACTAACCACGAAAAAACAAAAAATAGTGACAATAAATCCTCAAAATTACTAGAACATAAAACTTCAAAAATACAAAAACAATTACCTCTACCAGCATAACGGCATCGCATGCCTCTTGCTCCGCTGAAGTCACTCTACACGTTAAACCAAAACGATTAATCGTATTGAAACATTAACTCACGATTCTATGTATGAAAGTCAATTTGACTAATGTTTGAAGCCAAATTGAATTATATTTAATTCAGTATTTAAAATTTATATATTTAAACCTATACTAAAACTACTATAACTTACAATTGTTGTCATATTAATTTGATGAATTCATCCACTCTGATTCGGAAGCGAAACGTGAAAAGTAAAAATTAAACGAGTGAGTATCATTTGCCAATTGTAATTAGGAATTTCTCTAATCACCTTAGAATTCGCTTAATGAATAATGAGTAGATTGTTGGTGGAGTAGAGTGGCGATTGTGAGTGAATTAGGTGGACGAATGAGGTGCCTAAGGTATAAATAGTGATGCCATTTTGGCCAATTTATGATATGTTTCACTAACAAAATGAGCCTGGAAGAAGTGTGTGTTTTTGAGGATTTTATCATGAGTCTGGGCCTTGATATTAAGGCAATTGTGAACCAGGCCATTTTCTAGATATTGGGCCCAATTAGTAGGCAAATGAAACTTATATCTTAAAGGCATTACTTGCAAAGATATTATGTTGTAAAAATGTATATTTATATCCCGTAAAAAAATGATTTGTCTTCTTTTTTTTTTCAAAAAAAAAAAAAAAAAAAAAAAATATATATATATATATATATATAATGCAAATGATCCTGCTACCTTGAGAATGTATAATCTGAACTTCTAGCCCTACTGGTCTCAAAGTCAAAGTCGAATTAAAAGTTTAAGGCCACCCACCTTTATAGCGATCTTATAAATCAGTTGGGGCCTCATTAGAAATGCCTTATTAAAAAGCCCATACTTATTCCCTCCTTGAAAGTAGGGGTGACAGATGTATCATATTTAAAGAATAATCAAAATATAATAAATTTTTTAAAATTTAACTGCTACATAATCGATTTCAGACATGTGGTTCTGAAGTTAAAAGGTTTATAGCTGAACTTAGCTCTATCAAAGACATGCGATTTTGACAGAGCCAATTTTGTTGAACTATAAGTAATCTTTAAAAGATAAATATATTTTAAATGGAGGTTCTACTAGCTACTATTTGATGCCATTTATAGCATTTCTACCATTCTATAGACCACACACCTAAATCTTCTAGCTACTATAGTTCTGTTGGACATTTTCTAGACCCTTGCTAATTACATGCCAAAAAGTTCACATCTTTTCCTATTGAAATAAATCATAATTGAACTTATGAATTGATTAACGATCATAAGCGTTGCGTATAACGAAAAAGAATCGGTGAAAGCAATAACAATCACGATCACGGTGGCGATAAACAGAATATGAATTGGTTTCCATATTGAACTTTTCCAAGTGAATTTTGATTTAGTCGGATTCCGTACAATTAACGTGTGAATCCAAAAAAATTGCAATCCCAATTGGTTCATATAATCTGTCTGACACAATATCATTCTTCTTTAGTACACCTGTTCCGTTAATAATACAATACGAGACATTTAAAGATATCAAAGAGGTGGCCGGATAAGAGGAACATTCGAGTAGAAAAGAACAAGAAAATCAAGACAGTTGTAAATGTTGCATGACAACAACAACAACAACAACAACAAACCCAGTGTATTCCCACATAGTGAGGTCTGGGAAGGATAAGATGTACGCAGTCCATACCACTACCTCCGGAGAAGTACCAAGGCTGTATGTTTCCGATAGACAGTTGTAAATGTTGCATATTGGCTTCAAATAAATTGTTATCTCATTGGCTAATACTAGTATCAATATTCTAATTCCTCTGTTGAGTTACAAGATCTTCGACAAAAGTTTAGTCTCATCCCTTTTTTGGAAATTTTAAATTTCCGACGACAAATGAATAAAAAGGATCTTCTGACTACCTATAAATTGCATCGTAGAAAATAATTTTTTTTAAAATCTCAATCTTATGTGCAAAAATAAAGATCTCACGCCAAAATGATAACAACAAGATACTAGTGTAACCCAACAGTTTGGAGTTCGGAGAGGGTAGATTAGTGACACAAACCTTACACCCATTTCTAAGAGATAAGAGCTGTTTCCACTAGAACCTATGCTCAAGAAAAACATTTCAAAATAGTTTGATAAATAGAAATGTGACCTCTTATTATAGTGAATGTTATTGAAACCAAACATTAAAAAGCCATGCAAAATGAAGATGGGACAGCAACTTCCAATAATTACATTGGTTCTGCAAGTCTCGTAGGCATTATTGGTGTAGGCAGAAACAAGCATGTAGTAATAACTTGCTCTACATATATCAAGTCCAAGAATGTCTTGAGACTTGATATTAGAGTAACATAGAAATTATCCTGCAAATGTGTATGAGGTGCAGCAAGCAAATATTAAATCAAAATAGAAAAAATACAACTAAGCAAAACAATTTAACAATCCATATGTCTAAATAAGCATAACAAAATCAGCAGAGCTCAATCGCTCTTTACCAGCCAAGCAGAGACTTTCTACATTTCCAACTCCAAAAAAGTATCTTGAAGCTCAGAATCCAAATCCATGCCAGTGGAATCACAAAAAAACAATCCTTCATGCACAATACAAGTTGACGGGCCAAATAGCTCAATAGTTTCAAGTTCATTATCTGTAAATCATTTTAATCTCTGATTTTGCTCTGCCCTCTAAACTAGATACCTGATGAGTTCACCATCTGTTCACCATCTGTTCACCATCAACCACCTCCACAGGCACTTTTTTATAATCAGACCACTTGAGTTCTTTTTTGCTGATGGGGTTGACCTTGTATGGTAAGTCATAGTAGTCAAGGAATGCTGAAATGAAAAAGTTCCAGGGTAAAAGACTATGGTGTGTACCAGCTAATAAGAATTAATGGGGGGAAGGAAAGAAGGGACAGCAGAGATGGAATCATAAACATTAACAAGCATGCACTATGACTATTTAGAGATATATATTGTCAAAAAAGTCAATACACTTATAGAAAACATTCTGGGTAAATAAATCAAAATCAGTTAAGCGAATGTAAATTCCAACCAAGAATATAAGCATACACCAAATTGTTAACTGAGGTGAAGCAAGCATACTGTAGAAAGAGAGTACATTGCTAGTGAGAACTAGAGATACTAGATATATTGTTTAGAAGACCTTAGGAATCATGAGCTAGCTTTTGGGGTTGAGTTAGGCCGAAGGTCCATTATCCCAATTTATTGTTCACGATATAGCTCCCCACCCCCACCCCCATACATTGATATCGCCCACGCCTCAAAATCTTGGGCATGCAGGGGTGTTGAGTTCCCATATCGGTGGGAACAGGATCAATTTGTCTCCCTATATGGTTTCTCTTCATCAGATAGCTTTTGGAGTTGAGTTAAACCCACGATCCATTTGTTTATCTTATTTGTCAATGAACTATCTCCAACTATTAATCCATCACAAATGAATTCAATAAGCTATGTGCACTAGAGTGGAATACGGGATTAGGTAGGAGAGAGTTAGTTCTAATTCGATACTCCATTTGAAAAAGAAATATCACTCCCTCCATCTCAATTCACGTGCCACCATTTGACGTGATGCAAAATTTAATAGGGAAAAAACCTTAGATACTTGTGTGATTATAAATTATTTCATTAAGTGTAAAAGACCAATTTTGAAATTAATTTTTCTGACATTATTTTTTGGGCAGAATAAAAAAATTGCAAGTGTGTCACATAAACTGAGATAAACGGAGTAGTTCTTAAGCCAAAACTAAAAGTGTCCGTTTGGTATGAGGGATAAGGGACAATAACACCGAGATAAATGCAAGATTATTCATCATGCGTTTAGTTAGAGATATTAATTACAATTTTGGGATATCGCAATCGATCTTTCCCTATCCCATCCCCATAGCAAACATCCCTTTGAAGTGAAAAAAGGGTAGCAAGGCCCTTGCTTTTCATAGTAATCAAAATACAAATCCTACAGGTTCCAAAGAAATCTCCCACTCACTTGCTCTCTTTTTCACCTTGCAAGTTTTCTTCATTATTATCACAATCCTTGCAGCTATGCCCTAATAAATCTATAGTCTACCATGATATTTTTCTTTATAACCATGGTGTCCGGACTAGTTTTTGCGCACCTCGACTAAAACCACATGATAATTGCCCCTCCCACCAGCCATAGATATCAGGTAACTCTATCCACCGTCCACCAAGGCTAGGAGCTTGCTTGATGATTAGACTTATTCGAGGAACATAAAAGAAGTAACAAAAACAAAAATTTTAACCTGTCCGCTAGATATTAAATAATGTGATAGTACACTTACCGAATCTCATTGAACCAGAAAATGGACACTCGGGTGGAGGTGAAAGAGATGGACCAACACGTTTGGGCAGCATGACCCGTGCAGGAGGAGGATGTCCATGATCTCCATGACTACCCTTCCCGTCATCCTCTCCTTTTTCTTCTTCTTCGACTACCACGATAAGTAGCCCTTCCTGAAGACAAAATATTTCAATATAAGCTAAGATAATTGCCAAATAATAAATGAGTACACAATGCGAGGAATAAGAGAAGAATTACCTGTTTAACCGATTTTTTCTTTTGATGAGGTGAAAGTATAGCTTTCACCGATTCACAATCAAGAAGGTTTTCTTTGGTTTGTTTCATATTCTTATAGCTGAAATGAAAGTTAAATATTAGTGTACGGTTAATGATAAATTAAATGTTCGAGTAAAGATTAAACTTTGCATGAACTTACCACATCTCCGCGTTCTTCAGATTAACGGAAGATGCTTTTTCAAGTGTGTTCAGTCGCTTACTATTTTGGTACCATATCACACTTGCCAGTGCACCACCTCCAATTATGCCTCCAACACCTTGTGCCCTGTCGAAGGCGAAACACCTCACTAGAATCCTTAAAAATCCATGCCTTTCGTACCACTTGAGAAACTCTCTTCCATATTGTGATTCAGCAACTCTCTTAAACATCATATTCTACATACCAACAACACAATTAGACCCAATTGTTAAGACCCAATCAAGTTATCTATTACTTACAAAAATCCACTAAGGCTGGTAATAAATCTTTATTCCATGTAATAACAACATCACCCCGTGTAACTCCCACAAGTGGAACTAATGAGATAGAAAAGTTGTTCTGGATAGAACCCCCAAAACAATAGCATTACCCAGTGTAACACAACAACAACAACAAAGAAGTTGTTTTTGATAGAACGACAAAAGCCGGTGTAACACAACAGCACCAACAACATCCGGTTTAAACAATACTCAGTATACTTCACTAATGAAGTAGAGAGGTTGTTTTTGATACAACCACCTCCCCACACACACAACAACAACAGTACCCAATGTAACTTCACAACAATAATACCCACACAACAACATCAACAATACCCAGTGTAATCCAACAACAACAACAATGCTCAGAGTAACACAACAACCACAGCAATACTCAGAGTAATACTACAAAAACAATACCCAGAGTAACACATCAGCAACAACAATATCTCATGTAATTTCACGCGTTTACAACAAAGAGAAGTTCTTTTCGATACAACCACCCACCCACACAACAACAACAACAAATACCCAGTGTAACTTCACAACAACAAAACACACACAACAACATCAACAATACCCAGTGTAACTTCACCCACAGTGTAACACAACCACCACAGCAATACTCAGAGTAATACTACAAAAACAATACCCAGAGTAACACATCAGCAACAACAATATCTCATGTAATTTCACGCGTTTACAACAAAGAGAAGTTCTTCTCGATAACACCCCCCACCCCACCCCCACACAACAACAAGAAATACCCAGTGTAACTTCACAACAACAATACCCACACAACAACATCAACAATACTCAGAGTAACACAACAACCACAGCAATACTCAGAGTAATACTACAACAACAATACCTAGTGTAACATATCAACAACAACAATATCCCGTGTAAATTCATTCACCAGTTTACAACAAAGAGAAGTTCTTTTCCATACAACCACCCACACACACAACAACAACAACAAATACCCAGTGTAACTTCACAACAACAATACCCATACAACAACATCAACAATACCCAGTGTAACCCAATAACAACAACAATAATACCTAGAGTAACACAACCACCACAGCAATACCCAGAGTAATACAACAACACCAATACCCAGTGTAACAAAAACAATATCAGTGTAACACAACAAAAACAACAATACCCGGTGTAACTTCACAACAACAATACCCACACCACAACATCAACAAATACCCAGTGTAACTTCACAACAACAAAACCCACACAACAACATCAACAATACCCAGTGTAACTTCACCCACAGTGTAACACAACAACCACAGCAATATTCAGAGTAATACTACAAAAACAATACCCAGAGTAACACATCAGCAACAACAATATCTCATGTAATTTCACGCGTTTACAACAAAGAGAAGTTCTTCTCGATACAACCCCCCACCACCCCACACAACAACAACAAATACCCAGTGTAACTTCACAACAACAAAACCCACACAACAACATCAACAATACCCAGTGTAACTTCACCCACAAAGTAGAACTAATAAAGTAAAAAGGTTGTTTTCGATAGACCCTCCAACTCCAGCAACAACAATAGCAAAACTAGTAACTAAAGGTTAGTTTGATACCTTTCGATCGTCCGGAGTTTTCTCGAGCCTCAGATCTGTTGTGGAAAAACTAAAAGTTGTGTTTTTGCTTCTTAGCTAGCTAAAATGAAACAAATAACAACAAATTGGTCAGTGAAATTTCATTGAAAAAAAGAAACTTGTGCTTTTTTTTTGAACCAAATATAAGCGTAACTTCATCAGAAAAATAACAAAAACAAAAAATAAACTTGTAAGGGAGAAAATATTAACTGTTCAGCGTTTCAAATTTTGAAGAAAAAATGGATTTTGAGGAGAGAAATGGAGAGAGTAATGGTCACTGTCTTTGTTTTGCATGTACTGAAAAACCAGCCAGCTAAGAAGAAAAAGATACGATTATTTTTGAACCGTTTGATTGGACGGGTGGAAGGCTGAGATTTAATTAAAATAATCTACTGGTCTAGGATTTAAATTGTTTTAGTACTATGCTAACTTAGGGGTCGTTTGGTTATAGACAAGTTATCCCCCATTTAATTATTTAGAGATTAATTATTTTAGGATAAGTTATTACGATATATATATATATAGAATAATTTTTCTCATCACTAAGTTATAAATAGTTGATAAATAATTTTGATACTAACTAATATTAGTGACAAAATGAGAATAAAATGATTGTGCATTTTATTCCATAATTATAATACGTTATCCTTCACACCAAACGATCCCTTAATTATGTCATAATATATAGCAACAATATAAATTCTACTAGTTTGGAGTTTAATTAGAGAAAATTTCAGTATTTTGCACAATTACTGAAAATTCAATTTTGGATTTGTCGAGATACATAATTAGTTCCACATATACTCAATGAAGATATGTTTATCTTTATAAAGATACATAATTAGCTCCTGATATATTTTTTTTTAGTTTAGGATCTGTCGAGATACATATTACATGCAATGAAGATATGTTTTTTTCCTCTGTTAAGATATATTTTTTTATTCTGAATCTACCGAGATACATAATTAATATGTAGATATATGGTGCTTCAAAGTCTGTTAAATTCAGTACATGCGGAATAAGTATAATTATATTAAAAAAAAAAGTAGGATAAAAGTTGATATAAAATTTAAAAGGGGGCAGCCCGTCAATTGTCATCTAATTACGAACTCACGTTCTTTCAAGCAAAAACCTCAAAAGTCTAATGGAGTATCAAATATTCAAAACTTGAAATTTCAAATTCTAGTCATGTACCGCTATTTAATTTAGAGCTTTTTTTTTTTTTTCTTTTCCTTGAAGTCCAATTTCTCACAATATACACACATAGATTGCGTGTGATATGTAGCTTTGCGATGACATTTATGATGTTCGAGTTCTTAAAAATGTCGATAAGTATGTGTTAGGTTTTTAAAAAATAGTGTGTTTTAAGAGTATTCAATATAGGTATAGTAAATTTCTGAAGATTGGTGCGAGCATAGATGAAAATAATGTCAATATAACATATCAATACATGAAAAACCTTACTATATAATCTTTTTTCTCAAATTCAATTTTAAGCTTTTTTTTTTCTCTCTTATAGTTCCTCGTCTTAATCCTTTGCTCATATATTCTCCTAGGTATTTTTTAGGTATAATGTGTTTTTTTTTTTTTTTAATCTGTTATGATTGTGCATTACTGAGTTGAGCATATATAAGAAATAATCTCTCAAATATATTTAAATTTACTACACTAACATCCAAATTGCCTGATTCACCTACTTTAACTCCCTCTTATAGTATAGTAAGAGGAAAAATATATAAAACTTCTATAGACATCCAATTATTATTTATGTTTAGAACTTACACACTTTCATAATCATAGTCCTTGAGCATAATGCATGTCAACATACATGTGGCAGCGTCCCATAAATTGAAGAGGAATCAGTTGAATAATTTGCATTATTTTACCTTTTTTAGGCCTTACTTTATAGAATTACACTGAATAGATTATTATTATTATTATTATTATTAATAATAATAATAATAATAATAATCTTTAATATGATTTTATTTATTTTAGGGAAAAAGCTCGTCAAATATGTCATAGAGTTCTATTAGAAATGACTCATTTATGTCATTGTTCATACCAATGCCGTTACAAATTAGGCTCTACATGAAGGATATTTAGTAGTATAAATCACAAAATTAAGTTTCCTTCTGCATTCAGAAAATAAAGTAGCACGATGAGCTCAACTCAACGATACATCCACATAATAAGTCCACAAGGTTTGCAGTCTCAGTTAATCCCATTCCACTCGACGAGCACGAGCACGATCCTTGCCGATACATTTACATGTATATAACGTATGCTTACAGCTTACAAGTGTGCGTCCGCATTTTGGTTTAACAGTGAATTAAAGTGCAAGTTAAAGCCAATATAAGAAACAAAGTAAGTAATAAACAATTAATTTTGCTATAAAAAACAAATAAAATGAAACACGAAGTAGTTTTAAAACAACTTTCCAATCTTAAAATTGATTAGATGGTCGTTTGATACAAGCGTAAAGAAATAACTAATTTCGAGATTAATTTCAGAATGAACTTATTTCATGTTTGAGTGGGATAAAATATATGGGATATAACTCATTCGGAATTAGTCATTCTTATTCCACTTTGATGATGGGATAACTAATTTTGAGATTAATTTTTGAATAAGTTTATTTACGTTTGGTTGGAATAAAATGCATGGAATAACTCATTTAGGAATTAGTTATTCTGAAATTACAATATTATTTTTATGCCACTTTGAGATAATTAATCTTGAAACAAATTGTTTCCAACCAAACGTCCCCTTAAAGTCTATCATGAATCCTATATGCTAGAAACCTAGGTGACAAAAGGAGTTACAATAATTCCCTGAGATGATCACAAAAGTGGTCAAATAATCTTTTAAACGTTATATTATGATTAGTTTTGGTTTAACAAGTTTTCTCAACGTGCAGCTTTTGGTCTTTCTTTCATATAGTATTTATCAAACTTTACTGTCAAATTTGATGGGAAACGTGAGGGAGAAAAAAAAGGAATAGCAGACTTACATACATCTAAAGTTGCTGTCTCTTACTTTCTCTGAAGATGATGTGACACGAGACCCCAAAAAATGTTACTATAAGATATCAATGTTCTCTATCAGAAATTTATTACTGTTAGATTTTAAGTGATTTGAGTATGTAAACTGTAATTTTGTTGTAATTGTGGATATTCAGATGCTAAGTTGAAAGAAATTACTTAGGGGTCGTTTGGTAGAGTGTATAAAAATAATGCAAAATATAATGTATTAGTAATGCTTGTATTAGTTATGCTTGTATTAATTATGCATGTATTATTTCTTATACATTGTTTGGTTTGATGTATAAGAAATAATATATCTTATATAGTTTCTATAACAAAAATGTTTGTTTACAAAAATACCCTTCTTTGACTTTATACACTTTTTTTGCAACAAAATTTTTTTGTCATCTCAAATATAGTTAGTATTTAGAGATTTTGGATTAATTACCTTCGTCTTTGCGCATGAAATGTTACGCCGACGGATTAACAAAGTCAAAAAAATAAAATACAAGATGTAAAATTAACGAATAGTCTCAAGAATTTATTTTAATCTTTTTAAAGACCCTCGAAGCAAAGAAAAAATATGTTGCGGTTATTTAAATCAACTATCCATTGTTGTAAATTAAAATGATGGGAAAAGAAATTGTGAAATGTTTTGATGTTGAAAATTAAAATGGCGGGAAAAAAATTGTGAAATATTTTGAGTTTGAAAATTAAAATGGCTGGAAAAGAAATTGTGAATATTTTGAGAGGGAAATTGAGGGGTATTAAGGTCATTTTATAAGATAAATACATGTGTTAAAAGTCATTGCATTACTAATACATAGGAAATGGAGTGTATTGCTAATGCACACTTTAATACAAAATAGAGTGTATAACTAATGCTTGCATTAGTTATACATAGAGAAAAAAACGTACCAAACAAGGTGTTAATAATACACATTAACTAATGCATGCATTATATTTTTCAATACACTCTAACAAACGACCCCTTATAATTTGTGTATTTAAATAAAATTCCATAACAGTTTAAGAGCCTAAAATTTCTAAATTATCACATATTTACTATTTATTTTTTCTAATTGATATACATAAAATAAGGGGTGTACATGAATTGGGTTAGTTTGAGTTTTCCGTAAAAAAATGTTATATTAATTATTTCAATTTATTAAATCTATAAATCATATCAAATTAATATAAAGTTGATTTTTTTTATTTTGATTATATTAAGTTGTTTAGATTTTCCGATTTCTTCAATTTTCTTTACCAATTATTGATATGACTATTTTATCATACTATTAAAGGTGAGTTTTATAGAGTGGCGGTTCGTCCGGCTATATTGTATGGAGCAGAGTGTTAGCCAGCTAAAAACTCTCACATTTAAAAGCTGAAGATGGCGGAGATGAGGACGTTGCGATGAATGTGTGGTCATACCAAGAAATAAAAGGTGAGGAATGAGATTATTAGGGAAAAGTTGGGGGTGACTTAATTCGGTGAAGGATAAGATGCGAGAAGTGTGGTTACATTGGTTCGGACACATGATGAGGAGGGGCTTTGATGCTTCAGTGCGGAAGTCTGATACATTAACGATGGATGGTTTTAGGCGGGATAAAGTTAACCCGAAGAAATATTGGAGGGAGGTGATTAGGCATGATATGAAACAGTTACAACTTATGTTTTGTGATTGCTATACTATTATCGATCCTAAGCCGGAGGTCTATTGGAAACAACCTCTCTACTTCATGTGAGGCAGTGGTATACTCTACCCTCCTCAGACCTCATTATGTGGGAATACACTGAGTATGTTTTTATTGAGAGTAGTGTATTTTGAAAATGGTTTGCAAAGTAAGCAATTATTGTTAATGATAAAATTAAAAAATTCTTTTGCCTTTTACTTGATATGTCAAAAGTGATTAGTAAAAATAAAAATTCAATTAAATGTTAAATGTTAAGACTTCTTGTTGATGAAACATACTGAGAAGTGAGAAGATGATGTTGTTGGGTAGAAAATATTAGTACTATTTAATTGGGCTTAGGGTTGTTTTTTACTATTTTAGAATGGGAAAAGGACATGGTATGACGTTTTTAAAAAAAAATGAACCACATTTGAAAAGGTGGACATATCATGTCCAGTCGGCTAAAATAATCCCATTTTTTAGTCATTTGTCCCAATTGGGTACATGTAGTCTCTATACTCAATTGATACACTTTTATACCACATTGATACACTTTTATATTATATTGATACACTTTTTAAAAAAGGGAAAGGAAATTTTATGCAAGCACATGCAGTCTCTATACCCAATTGGTACTCTTTTATACCATATTAATACTTTTATACTACATTGATACACTCTTATACTATATTGATAACTTTGATACCGCATTGATACACTTTTATACTAGATTGATATACATATGCGAGTGACGAGACTATTTTCCGGAATTAAAACCTAATTTGCGAGTGGCTATTTACGGGTATTAAAAATTTGGGTGCTAATTTTGTAGAATTAGTTTATTTTAGGTGTTATTTTTATCCTTTCCCCTTTTAGAATTAAGAAGTAGAAATTCTACCAGTAAAGTTATAGAAATTCCTTAACACTTCTGCCGTAAATATGTGCACAACCTTAAATATGATATAGAACTTTGAGTTAAAAATACAATGCACTACAAAATTAATATTATTAAACTTAATCGATTTACATTATAAAGTTGAAGTGAAAATCTATTTGAAAGACATTAATAGAAATTGTACTATGGAGAATAGATAATAATTTATTATTGTAAATTTCAAGAACATATTAAATTTTTAGAAAATTTACCTTAAATCACAATTAAAATTTAACCTATTAAAAATTTACAAAAACTACCTCAAATCACAAGCAAATTTGTTCTTTAATCATAAGATTTATCAAGATTTCACAAAAGAACTTAGCATTAGCAATTGTCTATCAAAATAGATAATGATTTATTTAGAGAAAATGGTCAAATACCCCCCAACCTTTACCCCAAATTCCAACTACACACTTATACTTTGAGAAGGTCATATGACCCTCCTGAACTATTTTAAAATGAAATTATTACCCCTCCAACACTGACATGGCAAGAGAGTGTGTTTCGCTATCTTTAAAGAGAGTGAGAACGAAAATTAAAAAATTATTTTTAATATTTCTTTAAATAAATATATAATTTTAATTATTATTTTTCTTTCTTCTTCTTCTTCAAATTTCTTCTTCCATTTTCTTTTACTCCAATTCTTCTTCTTCTTCAATGGCATCCAAGAATGACAATTAATTTTTCTTCTTCTTCTTCTTCTTCTTCTTCTTCTTCTTCTTCTTCTTCTTCTTCTTCTTCTTCTTCTTCTTCTTCTTCTTCTTCTTCTTCTTCTGCTTCAATTCTTCTTCTTCAATTCTTCTTCTTCTTCTTCAATGGCATTCAAGAACCCATCAATGGCAATTAAATTTTATTTTTTCTTCTTCTTCAATTCTTCTTCTTCTTCTTCAATGGCATCCAAGAACTCATCAATGACAATTAGTTTTTTTTTTCTTCTTCAATTCTTCTTCTTCTTCTTCAATGGCATTCAAGAACCCATCAATGACATTTATTTTTATTCTTCTTCTTCTTCAATGGCATCTAAGAACTCGAATTACGTGAGAATGTTGAATCAATTCAGATTGAAAAATAAAGTCACCGGAATTTTGAATTTTCCGGCGCCATCACTGTCGCGATGCCATCTTGTGAAAATCGAATATTTTTTGGACATTAATTGTTGATTTGATTTTGATAAGATTACATATCGTGTGAATTTCATATGATTCATTATGCCATTGACGTGGAAATCGAAGATGATGATGATGATGATGAAGAAGAAGATGATGATGATGATGATGATGATGACGTGGAATTAATTTTTTATAGTTAAAAAATGATATATGACGTGGAATTACGTGGCATGACACGTGGCAGCGCGTGTAAACCACAAATCAAAATAAAATATGGGTATGATTTTTTAGAGGGGTATATATTCCACTTTAAAATAGTTCGGGGGGTAATAATTTTATTTTAAAATAGTTCAGGGGGGTCATAGGACCTTCTCAAAGTATAAGTGTGTAGTTGGAATTTGGGGTAAAGGTTGGGGGGATATTTGACCATTTTCTCATTTATTTATTGTAAACTTCAAGTACATACTAAAAATGTAGATAACTTACCTCGGCTCAAATCACAAACAAATTTATGTCTTTTTAATCATAGATACTACCAAGATTGTAAATATCAAGAACTTATAAAATTTTAGAAAACTTACCTCAAAAATCACAAATAAATTTATCCCTATAATCATAGATGGTGTCAAGATTGGTAGAAAATTCTATAAATAAACCTGTTTTTTTCCTACATGCTAAAAGAATTCATATCAACCGCTTCACCTAAAGTAAGATCACAAAAAACTCATAGAATGTATATATATATACATTAAATGTATGCAATAAAATATTTTGTGTATAAATTCTTGTGTCTTCATGTTCTTGTTGTAAAGAAATATCAAAATGCTGGAAATAATACACTAATCTACCAAAAAATCAGAAGTATACTTACATAAATTAGACGACACTGAATCTTCAAACACTGTTTGTGAACAGATATTATATATCAATCTTTCTGAAAATATACCAAAAAAAAAGAAGCTAATAAGACATTTTATAATTATAGACCAGTGGTACACATTCTAAAGTCCAACAAATTTGTATTCTCTTTCTAGATCTTAGTTGCCTACTTAAATGGGAGAAGAGAACTTCCTGTTGCAAACGTGAAAGGAAAAAACTACTGACCCAAAAAGAGGTAAAAACTTACACGCATCTGGTGTATGCATCAAATTAATGTTCTTTATCATGGTTATGTAATTAAATTAAGTAAAATATAAATTGATTAATCATGATTAAGTAACATGAACTTTAAATTCAAACACATGATATGCATGTATTGGCTTGATGTATAAATCGGGTGCGTGTAAGTTTTACTCCCCAAAAAGATAAGAATAATGCTAGTTTTTGGTGTCTTGCACTTATGTGAATCTATACATTCTCTAAATATCATTATCAGAAACATACATTCATTTAATATCAATGAATTCATCACATACTGTACCTACTAAGATAAGATGATAAATACTTAATACTTTATTAATATTTTATGCAGCAAAAGTAAATGACATTTCAAATAGAGGATTACTCTTAACTATTCTTGTTTGACAAAAGGAATGAGAGATTTAATAGATTAAGTATCCAATTTTGTGTACAACTTTAACCCAAATTTAGCAACATATTTTCATATTACGCCAATGAAATTTCAGTCTCTCAATCTCATGCATCTTGAAGCAGAATGTGTTGATTTGATAGGCATTGAATATCAAAATACTCTAAGGAAAAAGTTACTATGAAGCAGTTTAGATCGTAAGAGGAAATCCAAGTTTGATTAAAAAAAAACACAATATATTTAGATGCTCAAATTAACATGTACATGCATTAATTGTGCTATTTCAAATAAGGAAAAGATTTATAGTAATTCATTATAATTTTCCAAAAAACAACAACTTCTTCGTTGTGCCAAAATTAGATCTTTGGTAGTTGTTGACTTTTGATAGGAGAAGGAAGTTTTTTCTTTTAATTTTTTTGGTCTCACGTTGGGAGAATGCTTTTTTTATTATTATTTCTGAATATTTTGTTTAGGATTTTTGGGTTGTCCTCTTTTAGTTAGAATTGATTTTTTTTAGATGGCGGAAAAAAAATCCTATTCTTGAGGGAAGTTTTTTTTTTTTATGTTGTTGTTAATATAGTCAATAGTTTATATTACTAAAATAATTAAAAAAAAGCTGAAAAGACGATATTTTTTGAAGTGAAATCTTTCAATGAAGACAACAAGTTCAAATAATATTTTTATATATATAGATATAAATTATAGATTATAGATATTCATGTACAGATTATTATTTTTTAAAATTCAGTCATTATTTCTTAAAAAAATTTCAATCATTATTTTTTTAATTCAAATAAATTGTTATTAATTCTATATAATGTGGCAATTGTACATTCACAAATGTATATGTATAAGTTGTATATTACTTTGGAAAAAATGTATAAAGTATCAAACTTAAGCATGAAATTATAAAAAATAACAACAATTTTATTAAATTACATTTTGTAACATCCATAGCATTATTTTATGTGGTCCCTACTTTTTACCCACATGAAGAAGTTACTGTCAGTTTCCCTATTTTCACGCCATTAGCCTTCTCTTTCATTATTTTGAAAGATTTTTTTCCGTTTTTTTCGCCCTAAACAATATCTTTCCGCTCCTAATTTTTTTCACTTTGCACGATTTTAGCATCATCAGTAAAGATTATCTTCATCTATTTTAGGTAACTCTTAATTTAACTATTGCATGTTAGCATTTTTTTTGGGTAAATTTCAGAATTAGCATACTAAAATATATCTCAAAATCAAAATTTAAGGTTTTTGATTTTAATGGCGGAACAAACACCAAAATCACGAACATATAGTGGTATAAGTAATTTGAATTTGGTCTATGATTGTGGACCATCTTTTAGTCTTGGATTAACTCAAGAAGATGTAGTTAAAGTTGTTTCAAATTCTTTACTGTCGAAGAAATCTGAGAAACCGGAGGAGATTAGGTCGAAGTTTCGCAACGATCCGCTGAAGATGAAAAAAAATTTGAAAAAAAAAAATGTTGAAGAAATCGCCTTCTCAGAAGGAAAGAAAACACAAAAAAATCCAGAAGAAAAGGAAAGCGAAAGAAATTGAAGGTTTGACTAAGGTTGATGAGGATGTTCAGATCTCTTTTGATGATGATTCTGAAGATGTTAGCGAGGAAGAGGTATTTTTTTGTTCTAAATGTATTTTTGAGTAAAATGTATTTTTGCCCTAAGTAAAGATGTTGTTAAAGTTGTAAGTTATATGTATTTTTTTTGATGTAATTAATATGTATTTTGATGTTATGATGATATTTAGTGATTAAATGATTAAATGATGATTTGTGATGATGATATATGTATTGATGAGGATGTTCAGATATCTGTTGGATATATGTATTTTTAGTATATATGATATGTATTTTTCAGTGTTGGTTTCAGTTTTGATATGACAAAAATACATATGCATGTTAATTTAAGCTTAAATACCAGAACAGTCTATTGACTATATGTATTTTTAGTATATTTGATATGTATTTTTCAGTGTTTGTTGCAGTTTTGATATGATAAAAATACATATGCCTGTTATATGTTTTTTATTTTTATTGGATGATTGATTTGTTGGCTGCATGTTATATGATTCTTTTTTATAGGTGATGCGGGATGGAATATTCATTGTCAGAAAACTTCCAAGATTTGCACCACACATGTGTTCTTACAGTGACAAAGATATTTATGGAAGCATACACGCAATTTTAAACAAGGAACAGTTTAAAAACTTTTGCGAGAAAAATATTTTTGATTATTTTATGAAGAAGCAACAATGTGTAGTGCAAGCACAATTGTGCAGATACTTTATGACGCTTGAGGTGAAGGGTAGTTCTTCTTCTGGGATTTTGTTTTATGCTAATGGAACCTTTCTTAATTTTACTCCCAGGGAATTTGCCATCATAACTGGATTGAATTATGTGTCAAATAGGTATGACTTTATTTTTGACGAGGGTGTACCAAATAGGATGGTTGAGAAGTATTTCAATCTGGCAGAAATTATACAGAAAAGACAACTATTTCTAGCATTCACGGAGAGAGTATGGGGGGAGAACAATGATGTGGATGCTGAGAAATTTGCAATCCTGTACTTCCTGCATTCGTTTGTCTTATCTAATGTTGAAACTGTGGTAATACCCCATCTTCATTTCGATTTGATCGATAGTGGAAGATATAAGGATTTCCCATGGGGTTCTTTATCTTTTGAAGATTTGGCCAGAAGTTTGAACAACCGGTTGAAAGCTGGTGGTCAATTTTATTTGATTCAGGGAATGCCACTGGCTATTCAAGTGTGGCTTTACGAGTGTTGTTCAAATGTCCCACCAAAGATTGCATCGAAGGTTGATAATCGGATTCCCCGATTATTAAATTGGAAGACGATTTCACCTTGTCCACGCTTTGAGTTTTTAATGAATGTTATGTTCAATGACGATGGCAAGGTTTATTCTTAATAAATACATATGTATTAATATGTATTTTACAGTATATATATATATATATATATATGTATTTTCATTTACAATTGTTTAACTGATTCTTTAACATTTATTATTTACCTATTATTCTAGGTTGTCTTTAAGAACATAGAGCCAACGAAAATGGAGCTGTCAAAATTACAAATACCACAGAAGGATGCAACACAACATGAACGTTCTGTTGATTCTGATGACGACTTCCAGGATCCATCATCAAGAAAGAGCAACGAACATTCAAAGAAGAAACAGAAGGTTGATTCCTCAACACTAGTAGTGAAAAAAACTTTAAGGAAAAAGTAATTAGATAGTTTTGACGAGCATACCCAAACGAGGACACCAGCTCCTCATGCTGCAAAGGTTGATGGAATGAAGACACCATTTTCAAGTCAATTTCAACACGGCAGGCATCTTCTTCAAAAACGACGAAAGAAAAGCAAACAACTCGGGTTATTTTTCCTCAGGTACACTCAAAGTCAAATATTCATGTAGAGGAAGTAACGGTGTCAAAGCCTGAGAGTCATGTTGACAAACAAGCTTTTATTTCTAAGAAAGATTTCGATGCATTCCGCGATGAGATACTTTTTTTTTGGCAAATCTTTTGTTTTTCATGAAAAAATTTTTGTATATAGATTTTTTATCAAAACAGGTTCGTCGAGAATTTAAAGGAATTTGTGGACTAATGAGAAAAAAATTTAAAAAGTTGAAGAAAGCATTTGCTCAAAGCAAGGTAAATTTTTTCTTTGAAAATCTTAGTTGATTTGAATATATATACTTATTAGACTGCCTTATACAAATACTACACATTTTGTAAAATAACTCGTTATGTTATTGGACACAATTTTTTCAGGAGCATGTTGAAGATATTGAAGCTGATAAAGCAGCAAATGTTGATGAGGGAGAGTTAGAGCAATCTGGACAACATTTCAGTCCTGATGTTGTTCAATCTCCGGATAATATTTCTGACGGTACAAAGGTAAATATTAAAGTTCCAAATACATATTTACTTGTACTTTTGAATTTTATATTCAAAATATAGCTGAGGTTAATAGACTGTCAAATTTGGAATAGAATTGAAGATTGACTTAGTAACAGTAAATATTACTTGGTTCATTAAAAATACTATAACATGCGACACAGTGTGTTTTTAGTTTTATTCATATGTATTTTTAACACTGCATATGTATTTTTTAAAACTACATATGTATTTTTGAAAACTACATCTGTATTTTTAGTTTTATTCATATGTATTTTTTAACAATGCATATGTATTTTAACACTGGATGATTATTTTGTTATGTTCTATAATATGTATTTTTGAGTTTGATGTTATATATAAATATGTATATTCAATTTCAAAAAAAAAAAAAAAAAACTTTGACTCAAGTATTAATAGGTTATTTTAATTTGTATATGTATTTGTAACAACAACATGCAGATAAAGATCCTGAACTCCAGAATATGGATTATGTTGGTACCAAAAATCACCACAACGATTAAGTTTGGAGGTTGATCAGGAATTGGAGGCAAATTTGCTTGGTAAAAAGGTAAATAATTAAGTTTCATATATATATATATATATATATATATATATATATATATATATATATATATTCATTTGAATTCACATATATAAACAGATACAAGTACATGTTTGTTTGATGTTTTGATTTTTATACTTGTTTTCAAGGGGTGCACTGTTTTGCATTCTGAAAAAATGAATGTTGAAATTGATTTTCAACAATTAATCCCTGATGAGCTTCTCCAAAGTATAAATTTGGATTACTTACATTCTGAGAAGGTTGTTCAACATGATTGTCAAGTATGTATAGTGATGTTAACTTTATCTTCATGTCATGTAATAATCAATAGGACAATTAAATTTTTTCTTTCATTTTTTGACAGACCAGCGATGAGAAAATTGATGATACTGTTATTGAAGATCATGATCAAGTATGTATCTAACTATTATATATTTTGAGTTTATTTAGGTTCAATTTGATGGAAAAAATGTAATATTATTTTTTCAATCTTTTTGTTAGATCAACAGAGGAATCACTGATTCAGAGGTAGAACTTGATACGGAGGAGTAAGTTAGAACACCTCCTAATACACAAGAAGTAACCAATGATGAACAGAGGGATGAAAAATTGTGGCCTGATTCACAAAACACAATCCCGGATGAGTTTCTACCTAGCTTGAATGTCTACAATCAAAAAAGCATCATCATTCATCCATCCGCTAATCGTGAAGTAAAAACTCCCAGATCAAAGTTAAGAATTAGGCGACCATCAAAATTCAAGGAATCGCCATACACCGAAAAATTTGGTTCAGCTGCTGGTAAGTACAATAAGATATATATAATTTTTTATGTAATATGTATTGAAAATACGTTTGTATTTATTAAGTTTTTATATTCCACAATTATATAGAGAGCTCAGCAGGGGTAATACGCATATTCTCCCAGAAACATCCATTTCTATATCACCCGATTGATGGAATAATAGATACAAAGATTGTCAAGAACTTCACGGACTGAATTTTTGCCGACCTATTAAAAGCTACTGCTAAGAGGTTGTTCTTTTGAATAGTGACAAATTATTTTTCTGTATCAATACATGTTTTCATGGTTTACCAAATCCTTAAAATACACAGGAAAGGAAAAGTGGATCACTACAAGAGGGAAAAATCAGAAATTTCAAAGATGCATTTTGGTGTTGAGACTGTGGAAGACAAAAACTGGTTCTATACGATGGGATTTGCAGATCAGACATGGACAGACTCTGTTAGCATATTATTTTGAAAAAAATTCAGATAACATTGTCTACATGTAACTGAATTTAAAGAATGCAATTTTTGATACACAAGTCATCTACATTAACATAAAAAATTGCATATGTATTTTTTACTTGCATAGACTGTAATATTTAGAATATAATTTTTTTGAATGCTCTAAAGTTTGTCGTATTCACTAATGCAGCATATTGATGTTTGCTTTTTACTACTTGAGGAAGAAGTCGAAGTATGGGCTTCACATGTCGTACAAAAATGAGTCAAACAAATCATACAAATACAGTACAGTTGACTGCAACTTTATGAACGTAATTAGATCGTTGAATGATGTATATTCTATGGATGCTCAAAATCTTAAAGATGGAGGTCAGGAGCACCATCTTATGGAATACATCAATGGGTTCCGTATGCATGCCGCAGTGCCATGGCATACAGTGGAAGACATTTTTATTCCGATCAATATAAAGAAAAAACATCACTGGGTTCTCGCGGTTTTATCATTTTCAAAGAGGTGTATATTCTTGTATGATTCATATGAATCCAGTGGTCATTATGCGGCTGTTCTTGCTGAGATCGAGAAAATAGCAAAGATTATTCCATTGTGACTCCAAGCATGTGATTTCTATGTTAAGAAAGGGATTGATCATCAAAACCATCCAAGATACAAAGACAAAGAATTCTCAGCTATGTTTGATGTTTTCTTTGAAGATGATTTGCCTCAACAACCGAGTGGAAGCTTGTAAGTTTTGAAATTACATATACCAAAACTGTATCTTTGTACAAAATATATTTCACCATATAATCAAATTTGTTTTTTTTTGTAGGGACTGTGGTGTGTTTATGGTTATGTATGCAGAGTGCCTTTCTTATGGTCACAAAGTTATTGCATCTGAGTTCGACCCCAACGCACTCCGTACAAGATATGTTGCACTTTTGTGGGATTATGTGATCCGAAAACAAGAAGCAAATGCCATTAGTGATGTCGAAGCACCCGTGAGGCCTGCAAGGCAAAGTAGAATAACTAGTGTCACTGAAGTTGTTGATGTATGATGGTTTATGGATTTTTAACTTTTTGTACTTTAGAAACTAGTTTATGGATGTAGGTTTTGATTGTACAGACTAATTATATGGTTTCTCTATTCAGCTTGGATTTGTTTTATATTTAGGGCGTGTTTGGTATGAAGGATGGTCCTTGGTCCTGAGCCGGGGGTCTATCGAAAACAGCCTATCTACCCCCGTCGGGGATAGTGGTATGGACTGCGTACATCTTACCCTCCCCAGACCCCACTATGTGGGAATATACTGGGTATGTTGTTGTTGTTGTTGTTGAATTTGTTCATATTTCATGGAGTTCTAACTTTTACGGTGAGATTTTGTTAAAAAATACTTGCGGAGTTTTTATATTATATTTACAAATACATATATCGTCTAAAAATACATATGCAGTGTTAAAACCAAATATTGTAAAAATACATATGGACCATTCCTAATATGTACTTTAGTATGTTGTTGTTGTTCTTTAAAGTTTTTCACCACATTTCTATATTGTTAAATACAACATGTAGTGTTAGATTTAAGGAGTTCTACATTTTACTGTGTGATTTAGTTAAAAAAATACATATGTAGTTTTCATATTATCCTTAAAAATACATAAGTATTATAAATCAATTGTTTTTCAGCAAAAAAATACATATGAAATATTAGAAACAAACACTTCAAAAATACAACGCAACGTACCTAATATGCATTTTTACTATATTTTCATTAATTATAATTATAAATTAGGATTTAAATTAAAGTTTAATTTGACATTTCAATGTTGTTATTTACAAAATATATATGCAGTGTTGATGTTTTGCTATAAAAAACATATGGATTATACGTTATAAATATTTCCCAAAAAAATACATATTTCGTGTTAATATAAAGATGTTGAAAAATACATATTGATCAAACCTAATATTTAATTTTTGATATGTGTTAATTTAAAATAATTATACTTGAGAATTTGAATTAAAGATAAATTTGACTTTTTTATGAAGTTATAGGTTTGACTATAGTTACAAAATACATATGCAGTGATTATATTTTTTTAAAAAAAATACATTTGGATTATACATCAAATGTATTTTTACAGTATAAATTCATATGCAGTAATAACATTATACAGTTCAAACATATATTTATATGTCACATATATTTAAAACTTTGAACAATTACGAATCATATACTTGTTTTGTTAATCAAAGTTATCACTTTTAACCTAACATATATTTACTATGTCAAAAATACATATGAATTGCTGCTTAAAAATACATATGTAATGTACAGATTTTGAAACATATATAGCTCCACTATTCAGATCTTACTGTCTTCAATTGTCAATGATTCATAAATGCATTAACTAAACTGAATTAGTTCATCATTATAAAAAATGACAAAAAAAATAAATTAAGAAACAATACAGAAAAATAAATGTATCATTTGCGATATTTCCTACAAAGCGCTTATTGTGACCCTTAGCCCCACAACCACCACATGAGTTGATATTCTTCTTTCCAAACATATCCCGGCCTGATTTTTCACGATCTTTCTTTGCAGGTCTTTCTGGAGGTCTTTTGTATTTTGGAGGCAGTACTATTTCAGCAAGTGTGGTCTCTGAAATTATGCAGTCATCGTTGTGTGGCAACGGGTAGATTGGAACATCATATGTCTTCAAAACTGTTTTTGGTTTAAACAAATCAGAACAGAATGGCACCTTCTCAAAATTCTTTTTCTCTAACACCGCACAAGCATGTGCACATGGTATCTCATCTATTTGAAAAGCATTACATGAGCATTTCTTTTCTTTAATGCAAACAATGAAGTGCTTTTGTTTGTCGTGTACCGTATATACATATTCTGTGGCTGGTACAACCTGACATAAAAATAAAAAAATATTTATGTAATAAAAATACATATGCAGAGTACATTTTTACAGAGCAGCCAAATACATATACAGTTGTTAGTAATTTTCAATACAACAATATACATATGTAAAATACATATTATGTATTTTAAATGTTCATATATTTTATGTTTTATATCTTTTCATTTATTTACAACTGCATGGAAAGTATTTTCATATTTATGTTCCCATAATTAAAATTTCCACAAATCAAAAAGGTCATACCGTCATACGGATACACAAAGCCTCGTTCTCACTGAGTATGTTATTAAACTTTCCAATGAGTGTTGTGAAGGTATATGAAGCCTCCTGCCTATTTGCACAATTCCATTTTGCAAACAGTAATCGAACTTCCTCAAGAAAGTCATAAATTTGCAGTTCTCTAGCTGATACAAGCACTCCATTTATTGACTCCGCAATGTTTGAAGTCAAAGTCCATCCTCTGTGAACTGTTGCATACGACCTAGCCCACTTTTCGTAACCCGCCAATTCCAAATATATCTTCACCCACATATCAGCTGCCTCAACTTTTTCCATTAACCTGTGAAATTCTGACTTTGAATATGATTTGGCCATTGTATAAAATATCTCTGACAATGCATCGTGTGACTTTCTGTAAAGTTTTTTCACATTACCCCATAGATGCCACATACATGCATAATGTGGAACATCTTCGTACACATTAGCAACAACCTTTATGATGCTTGGATTCCTATCAGACACAACACACATGTTTTGTCTAACCCCGTACGCTTCCTTTAGATTCTCAAAGAACCACGTCCAAGATGCATCATTTTCAGAATCAAGCACACCATATATCAAAGAAAATATATGACCTGTATACATAATTCATAATTTTCAGAATCAAGCACAACATATGCCAAAGAAAATATATAACCTGCGCATATAAAAAAAATCTGCGCAGGCCGATTTAAATACAGTTAGGAACTGCATATGTATTTATTACAATATAGTTCAATTAAAATGTATATTTTATCTACCAGAAATTGTATCAATTACATATAATAAAATTTACATCAACCTCACTATCAAACATAATCAATTTTACATGTTTCATTCAGAAAACTTTGAACATATATCTAATTATATACACATATGAATATATGAATTGGATATACGTATTTTTCAACTCTACAGCAGAAAGCCAAAAAAAATACAACCAGTTATAGTAATTAAATGATACTAACCTGCTCCATCCGTTGTACATGCTGTTACAAATGCCCCAGTATACATTCCTCTCAGATGACTAGCATCAACAACTATGACTCGTCTACAATGATCTAATCCTTTAATGAATGCATGTAGCTGAATGTCCGAATTGTCAAAGAGTCAAAGTAGAACACCAGAAACTCGGTGGTTACATGCAATGTATAGATCTTCCAGTCTGGAAGTGGGACAAGATCAATATGGATTTAATCACGGGTTTGCCTCGTACATTTCGGAAGTTTAATTCCATATGGGTGATCATTGATAGGCTTACCAAATCCGCGCACTTCTTGCCAGTTAAGACAACTTATACGGCGGAAGGGTATGCGAAGTTGTATATTAAGGAGATCGTTCGGTTACATGGAGTTCCAATTTCCATTATATCCGATCGAGGAGCCCAATTTACCGCGAATTTCTGGAAGTCTTTTCAAAGGAGTTTGGGGACACAAGTAAATCTAAGTACGGCTTTTCATCCTCAGACGGACGGACAAGCGGAACGTACCATCCAGACACTTGAAGATATGCTACGAGCATGTGTATTAGATTTCAAAGGCAACTGGGATGATCACCTACCTCTTATCGAGTTTGCCTACAATAATAGCTAGCATTCAAGTATCAAAATGGCACCATATGAAGCATTGTATGGAAGAAAGTGTAGATCGCCAATAGGATGGTTTAAAGCAGGTGATGCGGTCTTGTTTGGACCGGATCTTGTTTATCAAGCAATGGAGAAGGTTAAAGTGATCCAACAACGGCTTGAAGCAGCTCAAAGTCGACACAAATCTTATGCGGATGTTAGAAGAAGAGGACTTGAGTTTTCTATCGACGATTGGGTATTCTTGAAAGTATCACCAATAAAAGGAGTGATGAGGTTTGGCAAGAAAGGAAAGTTAAGTCCACAATACATAGGTCCGTACAAGATCATTCAAAGATTTGGACAAGTTGCTTATGAGTTAGAGCTACCTCAAGAGCTCTCAGCAGTTCATCCCATATTTCATGTTTCGATGCTTCGCAAGTACATCGGAGATCCATCGCACATCACTACTACGGAAGATGTACAAGTGACAGAAGATCTCACTTTTGAAGAAATGCCTATTGCTATTCTTGATCGCCAAATTAAAAAGATAAGGAATAAAGAGATAGCATCGGTAAAAGTACTTTGGAGGAATCAACAAGTTGAGGAGATCACATGGGAAGCCGAGGAAGCGATGAAGATTAAGTACCCTTACCTATTCAACGATGAGGAGGAAGTTCATGAGACGGAAGAAGAACAATAACAAGTAAGTTTTATTTTTATGCAAGTATGTTATGATGATGAATATGTTAATTGTAAGCTTGGACATGTCTTAATTGAGTAACTATGCTAACATTCGAGGACGAATGTTCTTAAGGGGGGGAGAATGTAACACCCCGTAAATTTTTTCGTACACTTATCGCGATTATATGGAGTCCTAAAGGCTTGCGTATGGGTTAAATTAAGTTTATGGTGTTCGGAAGTATCCCGTCAATAGTTGTATGTGTAGGTATTGGAATAAGCTTTCCAACGATATAAAGTTTTCCCAAAACAGAGGAGTATTTCATATAAGCGAGCACATTCGAAATTTCAAAACGGTGGCCGGGAAGCCTGTGAACAGTAAATCTGCAGGAAAATTACTGCAGCTAGACAATTTTTTTTGGATCAACTTTAGACGATCATAACTCCTTGTACAAAAAGAACTATGTGAGCTGCTATATATCGACGAAAATCTCCGAGAGTCTTATTTCCGATGAAATTGGTTTCATCCAAATCCAATGTCTGAGTAAGGAGCTATACCCGTTTTACTACAGCCTATAAAAAAAAACAGAATTTTGGGACAAATTTTTGGGTCAACTTTAAACGACCATAAATCCTTGTACAGGAAGAACTGGGTGGTATACTTTATATGAAAATGAAATCCCTTTGAATTATCTTTCCAATGCAATTGGTTTCACCCAAATCCGATACCGGAGCAAAGAGTTATGATCGATTTAATTCAGCCTGTCAAAACTGTCCACTGGGGACAGATTCGGGTTTATTTAAATTTTTAGGGCAAAATGGTCATTTTCTATTACCTCTTGGACGAAAAATTGGTCTTTATAAACATACACTTAGCCTCATATATATCATATATCATCCAATTATTAAGAGAAGGTGAAACTCTAGCCTAATTTCAACTTCAAATATTTTGTTATTCAACCGTAAAAAATTCGAATTGGTTCCGTAGTTGTGTTCACCATCTCGAAAGCTTCGAGAAGCACCCCATGGTTATGTAAGGAGGATTCTAAATACAAGAGTTCATTGTTAAGGTATGAATATTGTTTATTCTTGATTCTTATCCATGAATAAGTATTGATAAGGGATTATGAGTATTGTCTTGATGTTGGAAGATAACTAGAAACATAGTTATGAATTGTTTTGTATAAATTGTTAGTAGTAAATTATGGAAGTTGTTGGTATTGGATTATGGAGGATGAATTGTGGTGATATATCACTATATTAGTGGTTATGTAGGCCTAGTGATCATGTTGGTATTGGATGGTGATTAAGAGGGGAAATAAAGGCTAAGAGTGATGTTGAGGGATATTGCATGAAAATGCATGATATGTGAATGTAATAAGAGTATAAGAGGATGTATGTAGCACTCTTATTGATGAGTTAAAGGATTACTTCCTAGACATTATTTGGTGAAGTTAATACCTAAATGGTAAGGTTTGGTTGCTAATACTAGTTTGCCACAAATGACTTATTGTAGATAAGTGTTCGAAGAGTACGGGAAGTCAAGTTGGACTTGTATTGAAGTGGTTATATCAAGGTATGTAAGACATACTCTATCTAATCTTTGGCATGAATAATGACCCATGGCACTCTCAAGTAAGCTTCCAACATTGTCCTACGACACATGACACATAATAACATCATATGATCTTCGACACTACCAATTGAACTTGTTTTCACTTTTAAGATGTCCGGCTAGTCAAAAAAATGTCCATATACTATTGTTGACTCCGAAATGGTTTAATGAGGTATCCATGATTCTCTACTTCATTTTCATGATATTGATTACCTATTTACATGTTTTTCCTATTGAGGTATCATGGTTTCAAGTTCCATAAGGTGTGACCACAAAGTAACCAATCTCAAAGATTAATTGAATTAAGAAATGGAATGTCTTTATTTTAAATTGATGATATGATGTATTGTATTAGTGCCACTGATCAGTTGGCCATTGTATTATAAAGATTATGTATATATGCTATTCCAAGGATGGTCCCTGATGTATTGTATTAGTACCACTGATCAGTTGACCATTGTATGACATATGTTATGTATTGATAAGGAATACGGGAAGTAGTGATATGAAAGTAATGTGCAGGTATCCCATCAACTCTTTTAAGTGTGGTCTACTCATACTGTTTATTCACTGGTATCTGGGTTCTGTTGATCTTTTGTATCTCATCTTGATACCCACTGCCTTACATACTCAGTACATATTTCCGTACTGACGTCCCTCACGGGGGACCTGTATTCATGCCTGCAGGAACAGGTACTTCAGGTCGTACACCTCCGCAGTAAGAGCCAGGACATTCTGTTGATAGTGGTGAACCCCAGTTGTTTCGGGGCATCCCAAGTCGTTTCTATATGTAGTTTTGGTATTTGTATAAAAGTCTTTTGTGGGCGGGAGTTTGTCCCGACCCTAACCCAGTTGTGTATCTATGTAGAGGCTTTTGTAGACATATTGTACAGCCATAGGAGTGTTTGGTTGATAGACGTGATGGCTCGGACGACCAATTACTGTTTATATATATATATGTGTGTGTCTGCTGGGCTGATACAAGTACTGTTTTCTTCTATTTACAACGAAGTGTTGCCCAAATTTCTATTTTTCATAAGTAATGTAAATGTGAAAGTATAGGTTTATGAACGGGTTCTCCCGGGCCTCCTCGGCTACGGGTGCCAGTCCGCTCCAATGGGATTTGGGGCGTGACACTTGTGAATTTTACCCTATTACTTTTATATCTGAATGTAATTGTATAATTCGTATTTGAACAAGCCATCTATGTATGTCTTAAATAAACAGGTCGTACATTAACTGAATATTTTGTTTATGTATAAAGTGACAATTAAATATGTATATCTGTATATATGTATTTCTGAAATTGTATATGTACATCTGTATTTTCTAGATTTGTATAGTTTAGATAATCAAACATTAAAGTAATTGAAATTTTAATTACTGTGATTTATAATACTTTTTCTTCTATTTCAATTTAAGTGACATTGATATAAGTTTGAGATTCAATCAAATATTGTATATCTTTTATATATTTTAAGTTGTTAATTGTGTGATTTATAATGCTTTTAACATAATTTTTTAATAAGATATCAATACTTTCTCCGTACCAAATTACGTGTCTTCTCATTTTTAAATAATATATATTACTTTATGCCTTTCTCTATTTCATCGCAATTTCTGTGGCACTAATATAATTTTGAGATTAGTTATTCTTATTCCACTTTGATGATGGGATAACTAATTTTGAGATTAATTTTTGAATAAGCTTATTTACGTTTGGTTGGAATAAAATGCATAGAATAACTCATTTAGGAATTAGTTATTCTGAAATTACAATATTATTTTTATGCCACTTTGAGATAATTAATCTTGAAACAAATTGTTTCCAACCAAACGTCCCCTTAAAGTCTATCATGAATCCTATATGCTAGAAACCTAGGTGACAAAAGGAGTTACAATAATTCCCTGAGATGATCACAAAAGTGGTCAAATAATCTTTTAAACGTTATATTATGATTAGTTTTGGTTTAACAAGTTTTCTCAACGTGCAGCTTTTGGTCTTTCTTTCATATAGTATTTATCAAACTTTACTGTCAAATTTGATGGGAAACGTGAGGGAGAAAAAAAAGGAATAACAAACTTACATACATCTAAAGTTGCTGTCTCTTACTTTCTCTGAAGATGATGTGACACGAGACCCCAAAAAATGTTACTATAAGATATCAATGTTCTCTATCAGAAATTTATTACTGTTAGATTTTAAGTGATTTGAGTATGTAAACTGTAATTTTGTTGTAATTGTGGATATTCAGATGCTAAGTTGAAAGAAATTAACCTCTTGGAGAATTCGTACCATTAGTATACGCTTTAAACTCGAAAGAGTTAAAGTGATATAATCCTTGATGGTCGAAAGACACTAGGATTTACCATAGAATACGAATCTCTATAAGCGCATGCATGTCTGAATTCCGCATAACTCATAGCCAATAGATACGTAAAACTCATAAGGTGGACATAACCCTAACTTACAATTCTCATTGATTAAAACCTACTAAACATTCCATTTTTCTTTGTTACTTTGATACTCTTAATTCACGCTACAATTAAATCCCCCCTTCTTCGTAGAATTTTCGATCAACAGTCTACTAATCATTGCATACTTAGTGACCAAGTATTCCCTGTGGGATTCGACACCCAACCCAGTTGGGTTCTATATTTGACAACGACCGCTTACACTCTTACGAGAGCTGTAGTTTGAGCGTTATCAGTATACAATTAAACTAAAGTACTAATCAGTACCCAAGAAGTTTATATGTCAAAATAAGAAGAAAAAACGTAAAATAGGTGTAAATTAAATTTAAATATGATTATATTACAAAAATGTAAAACTTATATTCTTCAAAACAAAATACAATCTTCAATAATCATGTTTTATATATTGTTTAACCAAGAAAATCATGGATCAAACATCATAATTTACAATATTATGATGTATGGTGTAGGTAAATTATGTTGAAAGATTGACAATTTAAACGTCAATGTCAGAGTGTTTTGATGGAGGATACTCAGATTGATCTAAGGCTAAGCTTCGTCCATAATCATTCTTGTAATGTGGCTTTCTATCAAACAAGTTGAAGAAATCCGGACCTTTAATTTGCCCCTTCCTATACATTAGAGTTCATGAATAATGTGATTCATGCACGCACTGCATTATAAATTAAAAAATAATACCATTATTAGAAAATAAATAATTTAAATAAATAAAAAATATGTCCGCATGAGAAAAATTAAATAATGAAAAGGTAAAAGCTCAGTATCATTAACAGAATTGATAACTAAATGCCACTAAAATTCATTAAGATAATTTAATTTATCATCATAAGTCAAATCAAAATCAAACAATAGATGTTTTCAAAGCATCTTCATAGCAGAAGCATAAAGAAATCATTATTTTGAAAAAAAGAAAAAAAAAGAAAAAAAAGAGGAGGAATACAGTATCAAAGAAGAAGGAAAAGGTAGATTGGTGAAGCGTATGTTTTCCTATATTTTTATATAAAATAGTCTTAAACCTAAAAGGAATGGCAAGCCAACGAAAATTAATAAGGAAAATATACTTTCTTACCATATATTTTAAAACTCATTAATTGTTAATTCTCCTAATATCTTTTATTATCTATTTTAATTTTTATCATATATTTTAGGATTTCTTAATTCTTAAATAATTAATTAATAATTGAAGAAATTAAGTGAAAAAATAATTTTGTCTATTGCAGAATGTTTTAATGAAGGACAAAAAATTCAAATTACTTTTCTAAGGGACTTCACACTTTTAATATATTAAAGATTATAGATTATAGATTATAAATTATAAATGTTTAGGAAATTAGGATTTTTTGTAATATTGAAAACATAAATTGTATATATGTGTAATTTTTCGTTGTTTTGTAATTTTAGAATTAAGAAGTAGGAAGTGAATAATTGAAATATTGAATAGGGTTGCCGGCTGAGACTTTCTGCATTAACTTTACTTCATTATAGTTTACAATGCAGATTTCATATGTTTAAGGTTAAAAATACAAATATGATAGTCCTGATTAACGATTAATTTATAAAAAAAAATTTTACTCTGTATATTTTAAAAAATATTTTTAAATTCTAAATATTAAGTTTACTATGCTGTGATAAAACACAATTCTAATTTTATTTTTAATTTCAAAAATATCAAATAAAATGAAGATAATTTTAATTTTCATGATCAAACGGGTCTTTTTAAGATATAATATAATGATTAGTTTTGGTTTATCAAGTTTGCTACATTGCAGCCTCTGGTCTTCTTTGAAATATTTTATTAAACTTTTCTGACAGATTTGATGGAAAACTTTTACCGTCTCTAGACCTAAGATCCCAAAAAATATAATAAATTAATTAATTTATGAATTGTTTCTAACATCACAAATTCAATCTTTAGAAGAGCAGCAACGTAACCGGCACAAAAAATCCTATCTTATACAACAATATAGTCCCACAAAGTGGGGAAAAAAAATCCTATCTTTATGAGTAAATAAAGAACAAGATGGCGCGCTATCACTAAGAAGGTAGAATATATAATTTGAGGTATAAGCACCAGCTAGCTAGTAAGGACGATGATTTCAACTCCAAGGGTACTTCTATTCTCTAATAACTTTCATGTTGTAAGTAAATTACAAAGCAAAATAAGGCTTCATGTCACCATTTTATGGTATTCATGTCAACATATTCATCCTTTAGGAGTCGAGGAAATTAGGATAGACCCATTTTGATAGAGACACCTGCTATAAAAGAGAAGCGATTGGATATTTATGAATTTAAAATGCCTTGTTTTTAATTTTCGTTTTAAATGAATCCAAAATAATGGATAAAAGAGTAATGTGATATGAACCAAATTAATGCATTTAAGCCTATGAACTTCAATTACATAGAACGAAATCACTCCATGCCAATTCAGTAATTTGCAAGTCCTTTTTTTTTTTTTTAACTCATTAAGCGATCAACATTGACAATATCTAACTCTACATCCCAGCCCCATGGTGTAGACAGAAAGTTACTATCTCATCTCTGAGTTAAAGGTAAGGTCTGCATACACTCTACCCCGACCTCACCCCAGCCCCATGGTGAAACTATATTGGGTACTATAAAATGTTACAATTTTGACATATCTAAATCCAGAATGACGCACTTAAAACATTTGGTCAAAAGATCATTTCGATGAACAAAGTAAGCATCTTGAAGCATAGCATGACTATGTAATTGAATTCCTTCTCGAACATCAGGACCTAGCCTCTGCGGCAAATAAGCAAACAATGTTATGCTCATCACTAACCACGAAAAAACAAAAAATAGTGACAATAAATCCTCAAAATTACTAGAACATAAAACTTCAAAAATACAAAAACAATTACCTCTACCAGCATAACGGCATCGCATGCCTCTTGCTCCGCTGAAGTCACTCTACACGTTAAACCAAAACGATTAATCGTATTGAAACATTAACTCACGATTCTATGTATGAAAGTCAATTTGACTAATGTTTGAAGCCAAATTGAATTATATTTAATTCAGTATTTAAAATTTATATATTTAAACCTATACTAAAACTACTATAACTTACAATTGTTGTCATATTAATTTGATGAATTCATCCACTCTGATTCGGAAGCGAAACGTGAAAAGTAAAAATTAAACGAGTGAGTATCATTTGCCAATTGTAATTAGGAATTTCTCTAATCACCTTAGAATTCGCTTAATGAATAATGAGTAGATTGTTGGTGGAGTAGAGTGGCGATTGTGAGTGAATTAGGTGGACGAATGAGGTGCCTAAGGTATAAATAGTGATGCCATTTTGGCCAATTTATGACATGTTTCACTAACAAAATGAGCCTGGAAGAAGTGTGTGTTTTTGAGGATTTTATCATGAGTCTGGGCCTTGATATTAAGGCAATTGTGAACCAGGCCATTTTCTAGATATTGGGCCCAATTAGTAGGCAAATGAAACTTATATCTTAAAGGCATTACTTGCAAAGATATTATGTTGTAAAAATGTATATTTATATCCCGTAAAAAAATGATTTGTCTTCTTTTTTTTTTCAAAAAAAAAAAAAAAAAAAAAAAATATATATATATATATATATATAATGCAAATGATCCTGCTACCTTGAGAATGTATAATCTGAACTTCTAGCCCTACTGGTCTCAAAGTCAAAGTCGAATTAAAAGTTTAAGGCCACCCACCTTTATAGCGATCTTATAAATCAGTTGGGGCCTCATTAGAAATGCCTTATTAAAAAGCCCATACTTATTCCCTCCTTGAAAGTAGGGGTGACAGATGTATCATATTTAAAGAATAATCAAAATATAATAAATTTTTTAAAATTTAACTGCTACATAATCGATTTCAGACATGTGGTTCTGAAGTTAAAAGGTTTATAGCTGAACTTAGCTCTATCAAAGACATGCGATTTTGACAGAGCCAATTTTGTTGAACTATAAGTAATCTTTAAAAGATAAATATATTTTAAATGGAGGTTCTACTAGCTACTATTTGATGCCATTTATAGCATTTCTACCATTCTATAGACCACACACCTAAATCTTCTAGCTACTATAGTTCTGTTGGACATTTTCTAGACCCTTGCTAATTACATGCCAAAAAGTTCACATCTTTTCCTATTGAAATAAATCATAATTGAACTTATGAATTGATTAACGATCATAAGCGTTGCGTATAACGAAAAAGAATCGGTGAAAGCAATAACAATCACGATCACGGTGGCGATAAACAGAATATGAATTGGTTTCCATATTGAACTTTTCCAAGTGAATTTTGATTTAGTCGGATTCCGTACAATTAACGTGTGAATCCAAAAAAATTGCAATCCCAATTGGTTCATATAATCTGTCTGACACAATATCATTCTTCTTTAGTACACCTGTTCCGTTAATAATACAATACGAGACATTTAAAGATATCAAAGAGGTGGCCGGATAAGAGGAACATTCGAGTAGAAAAGAACAAGAAAATCAAGACAGTTGTAAATGTTGCATGACAACAACAACAACAACAACAACAAACCCAGTGTATTCCCACATAGTGAGGTCTGGGAAGGATAAGATGTACGCAGTCCATACCACTACCTCCGGAGAAGTACCAAGGCTGTATGTTTCCGATAGACAGTTGTAAATGTTGCATATTGGCTTCAAATAAATTGTTATCTCATTGGCTAATACTAGTATCAATATTCTAATTCCTCTGTTGAGTTACAAGATCTTCGACAAAAGTTTAGTCTCATCCCTTTTTTGGAAATTTTAAATTTCCGACGACAAATGAATAAAAAGGATCTTCTGACTACCTATAAATTGCATCGTAGAAAATAATTTTTTTTAAAATCTCAATCTTATGTGCAAAAATAAAGATCTCACGCCAAAATGATAACAACAAGATACTAGTGTAACCCAACAGTTTGGAGTTCGGAGAGGGTAGATTAGTGACACAAACCTTACACCCATTTCTAAGAGATAAGAGCTGTTTCCACTAGAACCTATGCTCAAGAAAAACATTTCAAAATAGTTTGATAAATAGAAATGTGACCTCTTATTATAGTGAATGTTATTGAAACCAAACATTAAAAAGCCATGCAAAATGAAGATGGGACAGCAACTTCCAATAATTACATTGGTTCTGCAAGTCTCGTAGGCATTATTGGTGTAGGCAGAAACAAGCATGTAGTAATAACTTGCTCTACATATATCAAGTCCAAGAATGTCTTGAGACTTGATATTAGAGTAACATAGAAATTATCCTGCAAATGTGTATGAGGTGCAGCAAGCAAATATTAAATCAAAATAGAAAAAATACAACTAAGCAAAACAATTTAACAATCCATATGTCTAAATAAGCATAACAAAATCAGCAGAGCTCAATCGCTCTTTACCAGCCAAGCAGAGACTTTCTACATTTCCAACTCCAAAAAAGTATCTTGAAGCTCAGAATCCAAATCCATGCCAGTGGAATCACAAAAAAACAATCCTTCATGCACAATACAAGTTGACGGGCCAAATAGCTCAATAGTTTCAAGTTCATTATCTGTAAATCATTTTAATCTCTGATTTTGCTCTGCCCTCTAAACTAGATACCTGATGAGTTCACCATCTGTTCACCATCTGTTCACCATCAACCACCTCCACAGGCACTTTTTTATAATCAGACCACTTGAGTTCTTTTTTGCTGATGGGGTTGACCTTGTATGGTAAGTCATAGTAGTCAAGGAATGCTGAAATGAAAAAGTTCCAGGGTAAAAGACTATGGTGTGTACCAGCTAATAAGAATTAATGGGGGGAAGGAAAGAAGGGACAGCAGAGATGGAATCATAAACATTAACAAGCATGCACTATGACTATTTAGAGATATATATTGTCAAAAAAGTCAATACACTTATAGAAAACATTCTGGGTAAATAAATCAAAATCAGTTAAGCGAATGTAAATTCCAACCAAGAATATAAGCATACACCAAATTGTTAACTGAGGTGAAGCAAGCATACTGTAGAAAGAGAGTACATTGCTAGTGAGAACTAGAGATACTAGATATATTGTTTAGAAGACCTTAGGAATCATGAGCTAGCTTTTGGGGTTGAGTTAGGCCGAAGGTCCATTATCCCAATTTATTGTTCACGATATAGCTCCCCACCCCCACCCCCATACATTGATATCGCCCACGCCTCAAAATCTTGGGCATGCAGGGGTGTTGAGTTCCCATATCGGTGGGAACAGGATCAATTTGTCTCCCTATATGGTTTCTCTTCATCAGATAGCTTTTGGAGTTGAGTTAAACCCACGATCCATTTGTTTATCTTATTGTCAATGAACTATCTCCAACTATTAATCCATCACAAATGAATTCAATAAGCTATGTGCACTAGAGTGGAATACGGGATTAGGTAGGAGAGAGTTAGTTCTAATTCGATACTCCATTTGAAAAAGAAATATCACTCCCTCCATCTCAATTCACGTGCCACCATTTGACGTGATGCAAAATTTAATAGGGAAAAAACCTTAGATACTTGTGTGATTATAAATTATTTCATTAAGTGTAAAAGACCAATTTTGAAATTAATTTTTCTGACATTATTTTTTGGGCAGAATAAAAAAATTGCAAGTGTGTCACATAAACTGAGATAAACGGAGTAGTTCTTAAGCCAAAACTAAAAGTGTCCGTTTGGTATGAGGGATAAGGGACAATAACACCGAGATAAATGCAAGATTATTCATCATGCGTTTAGTTAGAGATATTAATTACAATTTTGGGATATCGCAATCGATCTTTCCCTATCCCATCCCCATAGCAAACATCCCTTTGAAGTGAAAAAAGGGTAGCAAGGCCCTTGCTTTTCATAGTAATCAAAATACAAATCCTACAGGTTCCAAAGAAATCTCCCACTCACTTGCTCTCTTTTTCACCTTGCAAGTTTTCTTCATTATTATCACAATCCTTGCAGCTATGCCCTAATAAATCTATAGTCTACCATGATATTTTTCTTTATAACCATGGTGTCCGGACTAGTTTTTGCGCACCTCGACTAAAACCACATGATAATTGCCCCTCCCACCAGCCATAGATATCAGGTAACTCTATCCACCGTCCACCAAGGCTAGGAGCTTGCTTGATGATTAGACTTATTCGAGGAACATAAAAGAAGTAACAAAAACAAAAATTTTAACCTGTCCGCTAGATATTAAATAATGTGATAGTACACTTACCGAATCTCATTGAACCAGAAAATGGACACTCGGGTGGAGGTGAAAGAGATGGACCAACACGTTTGGGCAGCATGACCCGTGCAGGAGGAGGATGTCCATGATCTCCATGACTACCCTTCCCGTCATCCTCTCCTTTTTCTTCTTCTTCGACTACCACGATAAGTAGCCCTTCCTGAAGACAAAATATTTCAATATAAGCTAAGATAATTGCCAAATAATAAATGAGTACACAATGCGAGGAATAAGAGAAGAATTACCTGTTTAACCGATTTTTTCTTTTGATGAGGTGAAAGTATAGCTTTCACCGATTCACAATCAAGAAGGTTTTCTTTGGTTTGTTTCATATTCTTATAGCTGAAATGAAAGTTAAATATTAGTGTACGGTTAATGATAAATTAAATGTTCGAGTAAAGATTAAACTTTGCATGAACTTACCACATCTCCGCGTTCTTCAGATTAACGGAAGATGCTTTTTCAAGTGTGTTCAGTCGCTTACTATTTTGGTACCATATCACACTTGCCAGTGCACCACCTCCAATTATGCCTCCAACACCTTGTGCCCTGTCGAAGGCGAAACACCTCACTAGAATCCTTAAAAATCCATGCCTTTCGTACCACTTGAGAAACTCTCTTCCATATTGTGATTCAGCAACTCTCTTAAACATCATATTCTACATACCAACAACACAATTAGACCCAATTGTTAAGACCCAATCAAGTTATCTATTACTTACAAAAATCCACTAAGGCTGGTAATAAATCTTTATTCCATGTAATAACAACATCACCCCGTGTAACTCCCACAAGTGGAACTAATGAGATAGAAAAGTTGTTCTGGATAGAACCCCCAAAACAATAGCATTACCCAGTGTAACACAACAACAACCACAAAGAAGTTGTTTTTGATAGAACGACAAAAGCCGGTGTAACACAACAGCACCAACAACATCCGGTTTAAACAATACTCAGTATACTTCACTAATGAAGTAGAGAGGTTGTTTTTGATACAACCACCTCCCCACACACACAACAACAACAGTACCCAATGTAACTTCACAACAATAATACCCACACAACAACATCAACAATACCCAGTGTAATCCAACAACAACAACAATGCTCAGAGTAACACAACAACCACAGCAATACTCAGAGTAATACTACAAAAACAATACCCAGAGTAACACATCAGCAACAACAATATCTCATGTAATTTCACGCGTTTACAACAAAGAGAAGTTCTTTTCGATACAACCACCCACCCACACAACAACAACAACAAATACCCAGTGTAACTTCACAACAACAAAACACACACAACAACATCAACAATACCCAGTGTAACTTCACCCACAGTGTAACACAACCACCACAGCAATACTCAGAGTAATACTACAAAAACAATACCCAGAGTAACACATCAGCAACAACAATATCTCATGTAATTTCACGCGTTTACAACAAAGAGAAGTTCTTCTCGATACAACCCCCCACCCCACCCCCACACAACAACAAGAAATACCCAGTGTAACTTCACAACAACAATACCCACACAACAACATCAACAATACTCAGAGTAACACAACAACCACAGCAATACTCAGAGTAATACTACAACAACAATACCTAGTGTAACATATCAACAACAACAATATCCCGTGTAAATTCACCAGTTTACAACAAAGAGAAGTTCTTTTCCATACAACCACCCACACACACAACAACAACAACAAATACCCAGTGTAACTTCACAACAACAATACCCATACAACAACATCAACAATACCCAGTGTAACCCAATAACAACAACAATAATACCTAGAGTAACACAACCACCACAGCAATACCCAGAGTAATACAACAACACCAATACCCAGTGTAACAAAAACAATATCAGTGTAACACAACAAAAACAACAATACCCGGTGTAACTTCACAACAACAATACCCACACCACAACATCAACAAATACCCAGTGTAACTTCACAACAACAAAACCCACACAACAACATCAACAATACCCAGTGTAACTTCACCCACAGTGTAACACAACAACCACAGCAATATTCAGAGTAATACTACAAAAACAATACCCAGAGTAACACATCAGCAACAACAATATCTCATGTAATTTCACGCGTTTACAACAAAGAGAAGTTCTTCTCGATAACACCCCCCACCCCACCCCCACACAACAACAAGAAATACCCAGTGTAACTTCACAACAACAATACCCACACAACAACATCAACAATACTCAGAGTAACACAACAACCACAGCAATACTCAGAGTAATACTACAACAACAATACCTAGTGTAACATATCAACAACAACAATATCCCGTGTAAATTCATTCACCAGTTTACAACAAAGAGAAGTTCTTTTCCATACAACCACCCACACACACAACAACAACAACAAATACCCAGTGTAACTTCACAACAACAATACCCATACAACAACATCAACAATACCCAGTGTAACCCAATAACAACAACAATAATACCTAGAGTAACACAACCACCACAGCAATACCCAGAGTAATACAACAACACCAATACCCAGTGTAACAAAAACAATATCAGTGTAACACAACAAAAACAACAATACCCGGTGTAACTTCACAACAACAATACCCACACCACAACATCAACAAATACCCAGTGTAACTTCACAACAACAAAACCCACACAACAACATCAACAATACCCAGTGTAACTTCACCCACAGTGTAACACAACAACCACAGCAATATTCAGAGTAATACTACAAAAACAATACCCAGAGTAACACATCAGCAACAACAATATCTCATGTAATTTCACGCGTTTACAACAAAGAGAAGTTCTTCTCGATACAACCCCCCCCCACCCCACACAACAACAACAAATACCCAGTGTAACTTCACAACAACAAAACCCACACAACAACATCAACAATACCCAGTGTAACTTCACCCACAAAGTAGAACTAATAAAGTAAAAAGGTTGTTTTCGATAGACCCTCCAACTCCAGCAACAACAATAGCAAAACTAGTAACTAAAGGTTAGTTTGATACCTTTCGATCGTCCGGAGTTTTCTCGAGCCTCAGATCTGTTGTGGAAAAACTAAAAGTTGTGTTTTTGCTTCTTAGCTAGCTAAAATGAAACAAATAACAACAAATTGGTCAGTGAAATTTCATTGAAAAAAAGAAACTTGTGCTTTTTTTTTGAACCAAATATAAGCGTAACTTCATCAGAAAAATAACAAAAACAAAAAATAAACTTGTAAGGGAGAAAATATTAACTGTTCAGCGTTTCAAATTTTGAAGAAAAAATGGATTTTGAGGAGAGAAATGGAGAGAGTAATGGTCACTGTCTTTGTTTTGCATGTACTGAAAAACCAGCCAGCTAAGAAGAAAAAGATACGATTATTTTTGAACCGTTTGATTGGACGGGTGGAAGGCTGAGATTTAATTAAAATAATCTACTGGTCTAGGATTTAAATTGTTTTAGTACTATGCTAACTTAGGGGTCGTTTGGTTATAGACAAGTTATCCCCCATTTAATTATTTAGAGATTAATTATTTTAGGATAAGTTATTACGATATATATATATATAGAATAATTTTTCTCATCACTAAGTTATAAATAGTTGATAAATAATTTTGATACTAACTAATATTAGTGACAAAATGAGAATAAAATGATTGTGCATTTTATTCCATAATTATAATACGTTATCCTTCACACCAAACGATCCCTTAATTATGTCATAATATATAGCAACAATATAAATTCTACTAGTTTGGAGTTTAATTAGAGAAAATTTCAGTATTTTGCACAATTACTGAAAATTCAATTTTGGATTTGTCGAGATACATAATTAGTTCCACATATACTCAATGAAGATATGTTTATCTTTATAAAGATACATAATTAGCTCCTGATATATTTTTTTTTAGTTTAGGATCTGTCGAGATACATATTACATGCAATGAAGATATGTTTTTTTCCTCTGTTAAGATATATTTTTTTATTCTGAATCTACCGAGATACATAATTAATATGTAGATATATGGTGCTTCAAAGTCTGTTAAATTCAGTACATGCGGAATAGGTATAATTATATTAAAAAAAAAAAGTAGGATAAAAGTTGATATAAAATTTAAAAGGGGGCAGCCCGTCAATTGTCATCTAATTACGAACTCACGTTCTTTCAAGCAAAAACCTCAAAAGTCTAATGGAGTATCAAATATTCAAAACTTGAAATTTCAAATTCTAGTCATGTACCGCTGTTTAATTTAGAGCTTTTTTTTTTTTTTCTTTTCCTTGAAGTCCAATTTCTCACAATATACACACATAGATTGCGTGTGATATGTAGCTTTGCGATGACATTTATGATGTTCGAGTTCTTAAAAATGTCGATAAGTATGTGTTAGGTTTTTAAAAAATAGTGTGTTTTAAGAGTATTCAATATAGGTATAGTAAATTTCTGAAGATTGGTGCGAGCATAGATGGAAATAATGTCAATATAACATATCAATACATGAAAAACCTTACTATATAATCTTTTTTCTCAAATTCAATTTTAAGCTTTTTTTTTTCTCCCTTATAGTTCCTCGTCTTAATCCTTTGCTCATATATTCTCCTAGGTATTCTTTAGGTATAATGTGTTTTTTTTTTTTTTTAATCTGTTATGATTGTGCATTACTGAGTTGAGCATATATAAGAAATAATCTCTCGAATATATTTAAATTTACTACACTAACATCCAAATTGCCTGATTCACCTACTTTAACTCCCTCTTATAGTATAGTAAGAGGAAAAATATATAAAACTTCTATAGACATCCAATTATTATTTATGTTTAGAACTTACACACTTTCATAATCATAGTCCTTGAGCATAATGCATGTCAACATACATGTGGCAGCGTCCCATAAATTGAAGAGGAATCAGTTGAATAATTTGCATTATTTTACCTTTTTTAGGCCTTACTTTATAGAATTACACTGAATAGATTATTATTATTATTATTATTATTATTATTATTATTATTATTATTAATAATAATAATAATCTTTAATATGATTTTATTTATTTTAGGGAAAAAGCTCGTCAAATATGTCATAGAGTTCTATTAGAAATGACTCATTTATGTCATTGTTCATATCAATGCCGTTACAAATTAGGCTCTACATGAAGGATATTTAGTAGTATAAATCACAAAATTAAGTTTCCTTCTGCATTCAGAAAATAAAGTAGCACGATGAGCTCAACTCAACGATACATCCACATAATAAGTCCACAAGGTTTGCAGTCTCAGTTAATCCCATTCCACTCGACGAGCACGAGCACGATCCTTGCCGATACATTTACATGTATATAACGTATGCTTACAGCTTACAAGTGTGCGTCCGCATTTTGGTTTAACAGTGAATTAAAGTGCAAGTTAAAGCCAATATAAGAAACAAAGTAAGTAATAAACAATTAATTTTGCTATAAAAAACAAATAAAATGAAACACGAAGTAGTTTTAAAACAACTTTCCAATCTTAAAATTGATTAGATGGTCGTTTGATACAAGCGTAAAGAAATAACTAATTTCGAGATTAATTTCAGAATGAACTTATTTCATGTTTGAGTGGGATAAAATATATGGGATATAACTCATTCGGAATTAGTCATTCTTATTCCACTTTGATGATGGGATAACTAATTTTGAGATTAATTTTTGAATAAGTTTATTTACGTTTGGTTGGAATAAAATGCATGGAATAACTCATTTAGGAATTAGTTATTCTGAAATTACAATATTATTTTTATGCCACTTTGAGATAATTAATCTTGAAACAAATTGTTTCCAACCAAACGTCCCCTTAAAGTCTATCATGAATCCTATATGCTAGAAACCTAGGTGACAAAAGGAGTTACAATAATTCCCTGAGATGATCACAAAAGTGGTCAAATAATCTTTTAAACGTTATATTATGATTAGTTTTGGTTTAACAAGTTTTCTCAACGTGCAGCTTTTGGTCTTTCTTTCATATAGTATTTATCAAACTTTACTGTCAAATTTGATGGGAAACGTGAGGGAGAAAAAAAAGGAATAGCAGACTTACATACATCTAAAGTTGCTGTCTCTTACTTTCTCTGAAGATGATGTGACACGAGACCCCAAAAAATGTTACTATAAGATATCAATGTTCTCTATCAGAAATTTATTACTGTTAGATTTTAAGTGATTTGAGTATGTAAACTGTAATTTTGTTGTAATTGTGGATATTCAGATGCTAAGTTGAAAGAAATTACTTAGGGGTCGTTTGGTAGAGTGTATAAAAATAATGCAAAATATAATGTATTAGTAATGCTTGTATTAGTTATGCTTGTATTAATTATGCATGTATTATTTCTTATACATTGTTTGGTTTGATGTATAAGAAATAATATATCTTATATAGTTTCTATAACAAAAATGTTTGTTTACAAAAATACCCTTCTTTGACTTTATACACTTTTTTTGCAACAAAATTTTTTTGTCATCTCAAATATAGTTAGTATTTAGAGATTTTGGATTAATTACCTTCGTCTTTGCGCATGAAATGTTACGCCGACGGATTAACAAAGTCAAAAAAATAAAATACAAGATGTAAAATTAACGAATAGTCTCAAGAATTTATTTTAATCTTTTTAAAGACCCTCGAAGCAAAGAAAAAATATGTTGCGGTTATTTAAATCAACTATCCATTGTTGTAAATTAAAATGATGGGAAAAGAAATTGTGAAATGTTTTGATGTTGAAAATTAAAATGGCGGGAAAAAAATTGTGAAATATTTTGAGTTTGAAAATTAAAATGGCTGGAAAAGAAATTGTGAATATTTTGAGAGGGAAATTGAGGGGTATTAAGGTCATTTTATAAGATAAATACATGTGTTAAAAGTCATTGCATTACTAATACATAGGAAATGGAGTGTATTGCTAATGCACACTTTAATACAAAATAGAGTGTATAACTAATGCTTGCATTAGTTATACATAGAGAAAAAAACGTACCAAACAAGGTGTTAATAATACACATTAACTAATGCATGCATTATATTTTTCAATACACTCTAACAAACGACCCCTTATAATTTGTGTATTTAAATAAAATTCCATAACAGTTTAAGAGCCTAAAATTTCTAAATTATCACATATTTACTATTTATTTTTTCTAATTGATATACATAAAATAAGGGGTGTACATGAATTGGGTTAGTTTGAGTTTTCCGTAAAAAAATGTTATATTAATTATTTCAATTTATTAAATCTATAAATCATATCAAATTAATATAAAGTTGATTTTTTTTATTTTGATTATATTAAGTTGTTTAGATTTTCCGATTTCTTCAATTTTCTTTACCAATTATTGATATGACTATTTTATCATACTATTAAAGGTGAGTTTTATAGAGTGGCGGTTCGTCCGGCTATATTGTATGGAGCAGAGTGTTAGCCAGCTAAAAACTCTCACATTTAAAAGCTGAAGATGGCGGAGATGAGGACGTTGCGATGAATGTGTGGTCATACCAAGAAATAAAAGGTGAGGAATGAGATTATTAGGGAAAAGTTGGGGGTGACTTAATTCGGTGAAGGATAAGATGCGAGAAGTGTGGTTACATTGGTTCGGACACATGATGAGGAGGGGCTTTGATGCTTCAGTGCGGAAGTCTGATACATTAACGATGGATGGTTTTAGGCGGGATAAAGTTAACCCGAAGAAATATTGGAGGGAGGTGATTAGGCATGATATGAAACAGTTACAACTTATGTTTTGTGATTGCTATACTATTATCGATCCTAAGCCGGAGGTCTATTGGAAACAACCTCTCTACTTCATGTGAGGCAGTGGTATACTCTACCCTCCTCAGACCTCATTATGTGGGAATACACTGAGTATGTTTTTATTGAGAGTAGTGTATTTTGAAAATGGTTTGCAAAGTAAGCAATTATTGTTAATGATAAAATTAAAAAATTCTTTTGCCTTTTACTTGATATGTCAAAAGTGATTAGTAAAAATAAAAATTCAATTAAATGTTAAATGTTAAGACTTCTTGTTGATGAAACATACTGAGAAGTGAGAAGATGATGTTGTTGGGTAGAAAATATTAGTACTATTTAATTGGGCTTAGGGTTGTTTTTTACTATTTTAGAATGGGAAAAGGACATGGTATGACGTTTTTAAAAAAAAATGAACCACATTTGAAAAGGTGGACATATCATGTCCAGTCGGCTAAAATAATCCCATTTTTTAGTCATTTGTCCCAATTGGGTACATGTAGTCTCTATACTCAATTGATACACTTTTATACCACATTGATACACTTTTATATTATATTGATACACTTTTTAAAAAAGGGAAAGGAAATTTTATGCAAGCACATGCAGTCTCTATACCCAATTGGTACTCTTTTATACCATATTAATACTTTTATACTACATTGATACACTCTTATACTATATTGATAACTTTGATACCGCATTGATACACTTTTATACTAGATTGATATACATATGCGAGTGACGAGACTATTTTCCGGAATTAAAACCTAATTTGCGAGTGGCTATTTACGGGTATTAAAAATTTGGGTGCTAATTTTGTAGAATTAGTTTATTTTAGGTGTTATTTTTATCCTTTCCCCTTTTAGAATTAAGAAGTAGAAATTCTACCAGTAAAGTTATAGAAATTCCTTAACACTTCTGCCGTAAATATGTGCACAACCTTAAATATGATATAGAACTTTGAGTTAAAAATACAATGCACTACAAAATTAATATTATTAAACTTAATCGATTTACATTATAAAGTTGAAGTGAAAATCTATTTGAAAGACATTAATAGAAATTGTACTATGGAGAATAGATAATAATTTATTATTGTAAATTTCAAGAACATATTAAATTTTTAGAAAATTTACCTTAAATCACAATTAAAATTTAACCTATTAAAAATTTACAAAAACTACCTCAAATCACAAGCAAATTTGTTCTTTAATCATAAGATTTATCAAGATTTCACAAAAGAACTTAGCATTAGCAATTGTCTATCAAAATAGATAATGATTTATTTAGAGAAAATGGTCAAATACCCCCCAACCTTTACCCCAAATTCCAACTACACACTTATACTTTGAGAAGGTCATATGACCCTCCTGAACTATTTTAAAATGAAATTATTACCCCTCCAACACTGACATGGCAAGAGAGTGTGTTTCGCTATCTTTAAAGAGAGTGAGAACGAAAATTAAAAAATTATTTTTAATATTTCTTTAAATAAATATATAATTTTAATTATTATTTTTCTTTCTTCTTCTTCTTCAAATTTCTTCTTCCATTTTCTTTTACTCCAATTCTTCTTCTTCTTCAATGGCATCCAAGAATGACAATTAATTTTTCTTCTTCTTCTTCTTCTTCTTCTTCTTCTTCTTCTTCTTCTTCTTCTTCTTCTTCTTCTTCTTCTTCTTCTTCTTCTTCTGCTTCTGCTTCAATTCTTCTTCTTCAATTCTTCTTCTTCTTCTTCAATGGCATTCAAGAACCCATCAATGGCAATTAAATTTTATTTTTTCTTCTTCTTCAATTCTTCTTCTTCTTCTTCAATGGCATCCAAGAACTCATCAATGACAATTAGTTTTTTTTTTCTTCTTCAATTCTTCTTCTTCTTCTTCAATGGCATTCAAGAACCCATCAATGACATTTATTTTTATTCTTCTTCTTCTTCAATGGCATCTAAGAACTCGAATTACGTGAGAATGTTGAATCAATTCAGATTGAAAAATAAAGTCACCGGAATTTTGAATTTTCCGGCGCCATCACTGTCGCGATGCCATCTTGTGAAAATCGAATATTTTTTGGACATTAATTGTTGATTTGATTTTGATAAGATTACATATCGTGTGAATTTCATATGATTCATTATGCCATTGACGTGGAAATCGAAGATGATGATGATGATGATGAAGAAGAAGATGATGATGATGATGATGATGATGACGTGGAATTAATTTTTTATAGTTAAAAAATGATATATGACGTGGAATTACGTGGCATGACACGTGGCAGCGCGTGTAAACCACAAATCAAAATAAAATATGGGTATGATTTTTTAGAGGGGTATATATTCCACTTTAAAATAGTTCGGGGGGTAATAATTTTATTTTAAAATAGTTCAGGGGGGTCATAGGACCTTCTCAAAGTATAAGTGTGTAGTTGGAATTTGGGGTAAAGGTTGGGGGGATATTTGACCATTTTCTCATTTATTTATTGTAAACTTCAAGTACATACTAAAAATGTAGATAACTTACCTCGGCTCAAATCACAAACAAATTTATGTCTTTTTAATCATAGATACTACCAAGATTGTAAATATCAAGAACTTATAAAATTTTAGAAAACTTACCTCAAAAATCACAAATAAATTTATCCCTATAATCATAGATGGTGTCAAGATTGGTAGAAAATTCTATAAATAAACCTGTTTTTTTCCTACATGCTAAAAGAATTCATATCAACCGCTTCACCTAAAGTAAGATCACAAAAAACTCATAGAATGTATATATATATACATTAAATGTATGCAATAAAATATTTTGTGTATAAATTCTTGTGTCTTCATGTTCTTGTTGTAAAGAAATATCAAAATGCTGGAAATAATACACTAATCTACCAAAAAATCAGAAGTATACTTACATAAATTAGACGACACTGAATCTTCAAACACTGTTTGTGAACAGATATTATATATCAATCTTTCTGAAAATATACCAAAAAAAAAGAAGCTAATAAGACATTTTATAATTATAGACCAGTGGTACACATTCTAAAGTCCAACAAATTTGTATTCTCTTTCTAGATCTTAGTTGCCTACTTAAATGGGAGAAGAGAACTTCCTGTTGCAAACGTGAAAGGAAAAAACTACTGACCCAAAAAGAGGTAAAAACTTACACGCATCTGGTGTATGCATCAAATTAATGTTCTTTATCATGGTTATGTAATTAAATTAAGTAAAATATAAATTGATTAATCATGATTAAGTAACATGAACTTTAAATTCAAACACATGATATGCATGTATTGGCTTGATGTATAAATCGGGTGCGTGTAAGTTTTACTCCCCAAAAAGATAAGAATAATGCTAGTTTTTGGTGTCTTGCACTTATGTGAATCTATACATTCTCTAAATATCATTATCAGAAACATACATTCATTTAATATCAATGAATTCATCACATACTGTACCTACTAAGATAAGATGATAAATACTTAATACTTTATTAATATTTTATGCAGCAAAAGTAAATGACATTTCAAATAGAGGATTACTCTTAACTATTCTTGTTTGACAAAAGGAATGAGAGATTTAATAGATTAAGTATCCAATTTTGTGTACAACTTTAACCCAAATTTAGCAACATATTTTCATATTACGCCAATGAAATTTCAGTCTCTCAATCTCATGCATCTTGAAGCAGAATGTGTTGATTTGATAGGCATTGAATATCAAAATACTCTAAGGAAAAAGTTACTATGAAGCAGTTTAGATCGTAAGAGGAAATCCAAGTTTGATTAAAAAAAAACACAATATATTTAGATGCTCAAATTAACATGTACATGCATTAATTGTGCTATTTCAAATAAGGAAAAGATTTATAGTAATTCATTATAATTTTCCAAAAAACAACAACTTCTTCGTTGTGCCAAAATTAGATCTTTGGTAGTTGTTGACTTTTGATAGGAGAAGGAAGTTTTTTCTTTTAATTTTTTTGGTCTCACGTTGGGAGAATGCTTTTTTTATTATTATTTCTGAATATTTTGTTTAGGATTTTTGGGTTGTCCTCTTTTAGTTAGAATTGATTTTTTTTAGATGGCGGAAAAAAAATCCTATTCTTGAGGGAAGTTTTTTTTTTTTATGTTGTTGTTAATATAGTCAATAGTTTATATTACTAAAATAATTAAAAAAAAGCTGAAAAGACGATATTTTTTGAAGTGAAATCTTTCAATGAAGACAACAAGTTCAAATAATATTTTTATATATATAGATATAAATTATAGATTATAGATATTCATGTACAGATTATTATTTTTTAAAATTCAGTCATTATTTCTTAAAAAAATTTCAATCATTATTTTTTTAATTCAAATAAATTGTTATTAATTCTATATAATGTGGCAATTGTACATTCACAAATGTATATGTATAAGTTGTATATTACTTTGGAAAAAATGTATAAAGTATCAAACTTAAGCATGAAATTATAAAAAATAACAACAATTTTATTAAATTACATTTTGTAACATCCATAGCATTATTTTATGTGGTCCCTACTTTTTACCCACATGAAGAAGTTACTGTCAGTTTCCCTATTTTCACGCCATTAGCCTTCTCTTTCATTATTTTGAAAGATTTTTTTCCGTTTTTTTCGCCCTAAACAATATCTTTCCGCTCCTAATTTTTTTCACTTTGCACGATTTTAGCATCATCAGTAAAGATTATCTTCATCTATTTTAGGTAACTCTTAATTTAACTATTGCATGTTAGCATTTTTTTTGGGTAAATTTCAGAATTAGCATACTAAAATATATCTCAAAATCAAAATTTAAGGTTTTTGATTTTAATGGCGGAACAAACACCAAAATCACGAACATATAGTGGTATAAGTAATTTGAATTTGGTCTATGATTGTGGACCATCTTTTAGTCTTGGATTAACTCAAGAAGATGTAGTTAAAGTTGTTTCAAATTCTTTACTGTCGAAGAAATCTGAGAAACCGGAGGAGATTAGGTCGAAGTTTCGCAACGATCCGCTGAAGATGAAAAAAAATTTGAAAAAAAAAAATGTTGAAGAAATCGCCTTCTCAGAAGGAAAGAAAACACAAAAAAATCCAGAAGAAAAGGAAAGCGAAAGAAATTGAAGGTTTGACTAAGGTTGATGAGGATGTTCAGATCTCTTTTGATGATGATTCTGAAGATGTTAGCGAGGAAGAGGTATTTTTTTGTTCTAAATGTATTTTTGAGTAAAATGTATTTTTGCCCTAAGTAAAGATGTTGTTAAAGTTGTAAGTTATATGTATTTTTTTTGATGTAATTAATATGTATTTTGATGTTATGATGATATTTAGTGATTAAATGATTAAATGATGATTTGTGATGATGATATATGTATTGATGAGGATGTTCAGATATCTGTTGGATATATGTATTTTTAGTATATATGATATGTATTTTTCAGTGTTGGTTTCAGTTTTGATATGACAAAAATACATATGCATGTTAATTTAAGCTTAAATACCAGAACAGTCTATTGACTATATGTATTTTTAGTATATTTGATATGTATTTTTCAGTGTTTGTTGCAGTTTTGATATGATAAAAATACATATGCCTGTTATATGTTTTTTATTTTTATTGGATGATTGATTTGTTGGCTGCATGTTATATGATTCTTTTTTATAGGTGATGCGGGATGGAATATTCATTGTCAGAAAACTTCCAAGATTTGCACCACACATGTGTTCTTACAGTGACAAAGATATTTATGGAAGCATACACGCAATTTTAAACAAGGAACAGTTTAAAAACTTTTGCGAGAAAAATATTTTTGATTATTTTATGAAGAAGCAACAATGTGTAGTGCAAGCACAATTGTGCAGATACTTTATGACGCTTGAGGTGAAGGGTAGTTCTTCTTCTGGGATTTTGATTTATGCTAATGGAACCTTTCTTAATTTTACTCCCAGGGAATTTGCCATCATAACTGGATTGAATTATGTGTCAAATAGGTATGACTTTATTTTTGACGAGGGTGTACCAAATAGGATGGTTGAGAAGTATTTCAATCTGGCAGAAATTATACAGAAAAGACAACTATTTCTAGCATTCACGGAGAGAGTATGGGGGGAGAACAATGATGTGGATGCTGAGAAATTTGCAATCCTGTACTTCCTGCATTCGTTTGTCTTATCTAATGTTGAAACTGTGGTAATACCCCATCTTCATTTCGATTTGATCGATAGTGGAAGATATAAGGATTTCCCATGGGGTTCTTTATCTTTTGAAGATTTGGCCAGAAGTTTGAACAACCGGTTGAAAGCTGGTGGTCAATTTTATTTGATTCAGGGAATGCCACTGGCTATTCAAGTGTGGCTTTACGAGTGTTGTTCAAATGTCCCACCAAAGATTGCATCGAAGGTTGATAATCGGATTCCCCGATTATTAAATTGGAAGACGATTTCACCTTGTCCACGCTTTGAGTTTTTAATGAATGTTATGTTCAATGACGATGGCAAGGTTTATTCTTAATAAATACATATGTATTAATATGTATTTTACAGTATATATATATATATATATATATATGTATTTTCATTTACAATTGTTTAACTGATTCTTTAACATTTATTATTTACCTATTATTCTAGGTTGTCTTTAAGAACATAGAGCCAACGAAAATGGAGCTGTAAAAATTACAAATACCACAGAAGGATGCAACACAACATGAACGTTCTGTTGATTCTGATGACGACTTCCAGGATCCATCACCAAGAAAGAGCAACGAACATTCAAAGAAGAAACAGAAGGTTGATTCCTCAACACTAGTAGTGAAAAAAACTTTAAGGAAAAAGTAATTAGATAGTTTTGACGAGCATACCCAAACGAGGACACCAGCTCCTCATGCTGCAAAGGTTGATGGAATGAAGACACCATTTTCAAGTCAATTTCAACACGGCAGGCATCTTCTTCAAAAACGACGAAAGAAAAGCAAACAACTCGGGTTATTTTTCCTCAGGTACACTCAAAGTCAAATATTCATGTAGAGGAAGTAACGGTGTCAAAGCCTGAGAGTCATGTTGACAAACAAGCTTTTATTTCTAAGAAAGATTTCGATGCATTCCGCGATGAGATACTTTTTTTTTGGCAAATCTTTTGTTTTTCATGAAAAAATTTTTGTATATAGATTTTTTATCAAAACAGGTTCGTCGAGAATTTAAAGGAATTTGTGGACTAATGAGAAAAAAATTTAAAAAGTTGAAGAAAGCATTTGCTCAAAGCAAGGTAAATTTTTTCTTTGAAAATCTTAGTTGATTTGAATATATATACTTATTAGACTGCCTTATACAAATACTACACATTTTGTAAAATAACTCGTTATGTTATTGGACACAATTTTTTCAGGAGCATGTTGAAGATATTGAAGCTGATAAAGCAGCAAATGTTGATGAGGGAGAGTTAGAGCAATCTGGACAACATTTCAGTCCTGATGTTGTTCAATCTCCGGATAATATTTCTGACGGTACAAAGGTAAATATTAAAGTTCCAAATACATATTTACTTGTACTTTTGAATTTTATATTCAAAATATAGCTGAGGTTAATAGACTGTCAAATTTGGAATAGAATTGAAGATTGACTTAGTAACAGTAAATATTACTTGGTTCATTAAAAATACTATAACATGCGACACAGTGTGTTTTTAGTTTTATTCATATGTATTTTTAACACTGCATATGTATTTTTTAAAACTACATATGTATTTTTGAAAACTACATCTGTATTTTTAGTTTTATTCATATGTATTTTTTAACAATGCATATGTATTTTAACACTGGATGATTATTTTGTTATGTTCTATAATATGTATTTTTGAGTTTGATGTTATATATAAATATGTATATTCAATTTCAAAAAAAAAAAAAAAAACTTTGACTCAAGTATTAATAGGTTATTTTAATTTGTATATGTATTTGTAACAACAACATGCAGATAAAGATCCTGAACTCCAGAATATGGATTATGTTGGTACCAAAAATCACCACAACGATTAAGTTTGGAGGTTGATCAGGAATTGGAGGCAAATTTGCTTGGTAAAAAGGTAAATAATTAAGTTTCATATATATATATATATATATATATATATATATATATATATATTCATTTGAATTCACATATATAAACAAATACAAGTACATGTTTGTTTGATGTTTTGATTTTTATACTTGTTTTCAAGGGGTGCACTGTTTTGCATTCTGAAAAAATGAATGTTGAAATTGATTTTCAACAATTAATCCCTGATGAGCTTCTCCAAAGTATAAATTTGGATAACTTACATTCTGAGAAGGTTGTTCAACATGATTGTCAAGTATGTATAGTGATGTTAACTTTATCTTCATGTCATGTAATAATCAATAGGACAATTAAAATTTTTCTTTCATTTTTTGACAGACCAGCGATGAGAAAATTGATGATACTGTTATTGAAGATCATGATCAAGTATGTATCTAACTATTATATATTTTGAGTTTATTTAGGTTCAATTTGATGGAAAAAATGTAATATTATTTTTTCAATCTTTTTGTTAGATCAACAGAGGAATCACTGATTCAGAGGTAGAACTTGATACGGAGGAGTAAGTTAGAACACCTCCTAATACACAAGAAGTAACCAATGATGAACAGAGGGATGAAAAATTGTGGCCTGATTCACAAAACACAATCCCGGATGAGTTTCTACCTAGCTTGAATGTCTACAATCAAAAAAGCATCATCATTCATCCATCCGCTAATCGTGAAGTAAAAACTCCCAGATCAAAGTTAAGAATTAGGCGACCATCAAAATTCAAGGAATCACCATACACCGAAAAATTTGGTTCAGCTGCTGGTAAGTACAATAAGATATATATAATTTTTTATGTAATATGTATTGAAAATACGTTTGTATTTATTAAGTTTTTATATTCCACAATTATATAGAGAGCTCAGCAGGGGTAATACGCATATTCTCCCAGAAACATCCATTTTTATATCACCCGATTGATGGAATAATAGATACAAAGATTGTCAAGAACTTCACGGACTGAATTTTTGCCGACCTATTAAAAGCTACTGCTAAGAGGTTGTTCTTTTGAATAGTGACAAATTATTTTTCTGTATCAATACATGTTTTCATGGTTTACCAAATCCTTAAAATACACAGGAAAGGAAAAGTGGATCACTACAAGAGGGAAAAATCAGAAATTTCAAAGATGCATTTTGGTGTTGAGACTGTGGAAGACAAAAACTGGTTCTATACGATGGGATTTGCAGATCAGACATGGACAGACTCTGTTAGCATATTATTTTGAAAAAATTTCAGATAACATTGTCTACATGTAACTGAATTTTAAGAATGCAATTTTTGATACACAAGTCATCTACATTAACATAAAAAATTGCATATGTATTTTTTACTTGCATAGACTGTAATATTTAGAATATAATTTTTTTGAATGCTCTAAAGTTTGTCGTATTCACTAATGCAGCATATTGATGTCTGCTTTTTACTACTTGAGGAAGAAGTCGAAGTATGGGCTTCACATGTCGTACAAAAATGAGTCAAACAAATCATACAAATACAGTACAGTTGACTGCAACTTTATGAACGTAATTAGATCGTTGAATGATGTATATTCTATGGATGCTCAAAATCTTAAAGATGGAGGTCAGGAGCACCATCTTATGGAATACATCAATGGGTTCCGTATGCATGCCGCAGTGCCATGGCATACAGTGGAAGACATTTTTATTCCGATCAATATAAAGAAAAAACATCACTGGGTTCTCGCGGTTTTATCATTTTCAAAGAGGTGTATATTCTTGTATGATTCATATGAATCCAGTGGTCATTATGCGGTTGTTCTTGCTGAGATCGAAAAAATAGCAAAGATTATTCCATTGTGACTCCAAGCATGTGATTTCTATGTTAAGAAAGGGATTGATCATCAAAACCATCCAAGATACAAAGACAAAGAATTCTCAGCTATGTTTGATGTTTTCTTTGAAGATGATTTGCCTCAACAACCGAGTGGAAGCTTGTAAGTTTTGAAATTACATATACCAAAACTGTATCTTTGTACAAAATATATTTCACCATATAATCAAATTTGTTTTTTTTTGTAGGGACTGTGGTGTGTTTATGGTTATGTATGCAGAGTGCCTTTCTTATGGTCACAAAGTTATTGCATCTGAGTTCGACCCCAACGCACTCCGTACAAGATATGTTGCACTTTTGTGGGATTATGTGATCCGAAAACAAGAAGCAAATGCCATTAGTGATGTCGAAGCACCCGTGAGGCCTGCAAGGCAAAGTAGAATAACTAGTGTCACTGAAGTTGTTGATGTATGATGGTTTATGGATTTTTAACTTTTTGTACTTTAGAAACTAGTTTATGGATGTAGGTTTTGATTGTACAGACTAATTATATGGTTTCTCTATTCAGCTTGGATTTGTTTTATATTTAGGGCGTGTTTGGTATGAAGGATGGTCCTTGGTCCTGAGCCGGGGGTCTATCGAAAACAGCCTATCTACCCCCGTCGGGGGTAGTGGTATGGACTGCGTACATCTTACCCTCCCCAGACCCCACTATGTGGGAATATACTGGGTATGTTGTTGTTGTTGTTGTTGAATTTGTTCATATTTCATGGAGTTCTAACTTTTACGGTGAGATTTTGTTAAAAAATACTTGCGGAGTTTTTATATTATATTTACAAATACATATATCGTCTAAAAATACATATGCAGTGTTAAAACCAAATATTGTAAAAATACATATGGACCATTCCTAATATGTACTTTAGTATGTTGTTGTTGTTCTTTAAAGTTTTTCACCACATTTCTATATTGTTAAATACAACATGTAGTGTTAGATTTAAGGAGTTCTACATTTTACTGTGTGATTTAGTTAAAAAAATACATATGTAGTTTTCATATTATCCTTAAAAATACATAAGTATTATAAATCAATTGTTTTTCAGCAAAAAAAATACATATGAAATATTAGAAACAAACACTTCAAAAATACAACGCAACATACCTAATATGCATTTTTACTATATTTTCATTAATTATAATTATAAATTAGGATTTAAATTAAAGTTTAATTTGACATTTCAATGTTGTTATTTACAAAATATATATGCAGTGTTGATGTTTTGCTATAAAAAACATATGGATTATACGTTATAAATATTTCCCAAAAAAATACATATTTCGTGTTAATATAAAGATGTTGAAAAATACATATTGATCAAACCTAATATTTAATTTTTGATATGTGTTAATTTAAAATAATTATACTTGAGAATTTGAATTAAAGATAAATTTGACTTTTTTATGAAGTTATAGGTTTGGCTATAGTTACAAAATACATATGCAGTGATTATATTTTAAAAAAAAAAATACATTTGGATTATACATCAAATGTATTTTTACAGTATAAATTCATATGCAGTAATAACATTATACAGTTCAAACATATATTTATATGTCACATATATTTAAAACTTTGAACAATTACGAATCATATACTTGTTTTGTTAATCAAAGTTATCACCTTTAACCTAACATATATTTACTATGTCAAAAATACATATGAATTGCTGCTTAAAAATACATATGTAATGTACAGATTTTGAAACATATATAGCTCCACTATTCAGATCTTACTGTCTTCAATTGTCAATGATTCATAAATGCATTAACTAAACTGAATTAGTTCATCATTATAAAAAATGACAAAAAAAATAAATTAAGAAACAATACAGAAAAATAAATGTATCATTTGCGATATTTCCTACAAGAGCGCTTATTGTGACCCTTAGCCCCACAACCACCACATGAGTTGATATTCTTCTTTCCAAACATATCCCGACCTGATTTTTCACGATCTTTCTTTGCAGGTCTTCCTGGAGGTCTTTTGTATTTTGGAGGCAGTACTATTTCAGCAAGTGTGGTCTCTGAAATTATGCAGTCATCGTTGTGTGGCAACGGGTAGATTGGAACATCATATGTCTTCAAAACTGTTTTTGGTTTAAACAAATCAGAACAGAATGGCACCTTCTCAAAATTCTTTTTCTCTAACACCGCACAAGCATGTGCACATGGTATCTCATCTATTTGAAAAGCATTACATGAGCATTTCTTTTCTTTAATGCAAACAATGAAGTGCTTTTGTTTGTCGTGTACCGTATATACATATTCTGTGGCTGGTACAACCTGACATAAAAATAAAAAAATATTTATGTAATAAAAATACATATGCAGAGTACATTTTTACAGAGCAGCCAAATACATATACAGTTGTTAGTAATTTTCAATACAACAATATACATATGTAAAATACATATTATGTATTTTAAATGTTCATATATTTTATGTTTTATATCTTTTCATTTATTTACAACTGCATGGAAAGTATTTTCATATTTATGTTCCCATAATTAAAATTTCCACAAATCAAAAAGGTCATACCGTCATACGGATACACAAAGCCTCGTTCTCACTGAGTATGTCATTAAACTTTCCAATGAGTGTTGTGAAGGTATATGAAGCCTCCTGCCTATTTGCACAATTCCATTTTGCAAACAGTAATCGAACTTCCTCAAGAAAGTCATAAATTTGCAGTTCTCTAGCTGATACAAGCACTCCATTTATTGACTCCGCAATGTTTGAAGTCAAAGTCCATCCTCTGTGAACTGTTGCATACGACCTAGCCCACTTTTCGTAACCCGCCAATTCCAAATATATCTTCACCCACATATCAGCTGCCTCAACTTTTTCCATTAACCTGTGAAATTCTGACTTTGAATATGATTTGGCCATTGTATAAAATATCTCTGACAATGCATCGTGTGACTTTCTATAAAGTTTTTTCACATTACCCCATAGATGCCACATACATGCATAATGTGGAACATCTTCGTACACATCAGCAACAACCTTTATGATGCTTGGATTCCTATCAGACACAACACACATGTTTTGTCTAACCCCGTACGCTTCCTTTAGATTCTCAAAGAACCACGTCCAAGATGCATCATTTTCAGAATCAAGCACACCATATATCAAAGAAAATATATGACCTGTATACATAATTCATAATTTTCAGAATCAAGCACAACATATGCCAAAGAAAATATATAACCTGCGCATATAAAAAAAATCTGCACAGGCCGATTTAAATACAGTTAGGAACTGCATATGTATTTATTACAATATAGTTCAATTAAAATGTATATTTTATCTACCAGAAATTGTATCAATTACATATAATAAAATTTACATCAACCTCACTATCAAACATAATCAATTTTACATGTTTCATTCAGAAAACTTTGAACATATATCTAATTATATACACATATGAATATATGAATTGGATATACGTATTTTTCAACTCTACAGCAGAAAGCCAAAAAAAATACAACCAGTTATAGTAATTAAATGATACTAACCTGCTCCATCCGTTGTACATGCTGTTACAAATGCCCCAGTATACATTCCTCTCAGATGACTAGCATCAACAACTATGACTCGTCTACAATGATCTAATCCTTTAATGAATGCATGTAGCTGAATGTCCGAATTGTCAAAGAGTCAAAGTAGAACACCAGAAACTCGGTGGTTACATGCAATGTATAGATCTTCCAGTCTGGAAGTGGGACAAGATCAATATGGATTTAATCACGGGTTTGCCTCGTACATTTCGGAAGTTTAATTCCATATGGGTGATCATTGATAGGCTTACCAAATCCGCGCACTTCTTGCCAGTTAAGACAACTTATACGGCGGAAGGGTATGCGAAGTTGTATATTAAGGAGATCGTTCGGTTACATGGAGTTCCAATTTCCATTATATCCGATCGAGGAGCCCAATTTACCGCGAATTTCTGGAAGTCTTTTCAAAGGAGTTTGGGGACACAAGTAAATCTAAGTACGGCTTTTCATCCTCAGACGGACGGACAAGCGGAACGTACCATCCAGACACTTGAAGATATGCTACGAGCATGTGTATTAGATTTCAAAGGCAACTGGGATGATCACCTACCTCTTATCGAGTTTGCCTACAATAATAGCTAGCATTCAAGTATCAAAATGGCACCATATGAAGCATTGTATGGAAGAAAGTGTAGATCGCCAATAGGATGGTTTAAAGCAGGTGATGCGGTCTTGTTTGGACCGGATCTTGTTTATCAAGCAATGGAGAAGGTTAAAGTGATCCAACAACGGCTTGAAGCAGCTCAAAGTCGACACAAATCTTATGCGGATGTTAGAAGAAGAGGACTTGAGTTTTCTATCGACGATTGGGTATTCTTGAAAGTATCACCAATGAAAGGAGTGATGAGGTTTGGCAAGAAAGGAAAGTTAAGTCCACGATACATAGGTCCGTACAAGATCATTCAAAGATTTGGACAAGTTGCTTATGAGTTAGAGCTACCTCAAGAGCTCTCAGCAGTTCATCCCATATTTTATGTTTCGATGCTTCGCAAGTACATCGGAGATCCATCGCACATCACTACTACGGAAGATGTACAAGTGACAGAAGATCTCACTTTTGAAGAAATGCCTATTGCTATTCTTGATCGCCAAATTAAAAAGATAAGGAATAAAGAGATAGCATCGGTAAAAGTACTTTGGAGGAATCAACAAGTTGAGGAGATCACATGGGAAGCCGAGGAAGCGATGAAGATTAAGTACCCTTACCTATTCAACGATGAGGAGGAAGTTCATGAGACGGAAGAAGAACAATAACAAGTAAGTTTTATTTTTATGCAAGTATGTTATGATGATGAATATGTTAATTGTAAGCTTGGACATGTCTTAATTGAGTAACTATGCTAACATTCAAGGACGAATGTTCTTAAGGGGGGGAGAATGTAACACCCCGTAAATTTTTTCGTACACTTATCGCGATTATATGGAGTCCTAAAGGCTTGCGCATGGGTTAAATTAAGTTTATGGTGTTCGGAAGTATCCCGTCAATAGTTGTATGTGTAGGTATTGGAATAAGCTTTCCAACGATATAAAGTTTGCCCAAAACAGAGGAGTATTTCATATAAGCGAGCACATTCGAAATTTTAAAACGGTGGCCGGGAAGCCTGTGAACAGTAAATCTGCAGGAAAATTACTGCAGCTAGACAATTTTTTTTGGATCAACTTTAGACGATCATAACTCCTTGTACAAAAAGAACTGTGTGAGCTGCTATATATCGACGAAAATCTCCGAGAGTCTTATTTCCGATGAAATTGGTTTCATCCAAATCCAATGTCTGAGTAAGGAGCTATACCCGTTTTACTACAGCCTATAAAAAAAAAACAGAATTTTGGGACAAATTTTTGGGTCAATTTTAAACGACCATAAATCCTTGTACAGGAAGAACTGGGTGGTATACTTTGTATGAAAATGAAATCCCTTTGAATTATCTTTCCAATGCAATTGGTTTCACCCAAATCCGATACCGGAGCAAAAAGTTATGATCGATTTAATTCAGCCTGTCAAAACTGTCCACTGGGGACAGATTCGGGTTTATTTAAATTTTTAGGGCAAAATGGTCATTTTCTATTACCTCTTGGACGAAAAATTGGTCTTTATAAACATACACTTAGCCTCATATATATCATATATCATCCAATTATTAAGAGAAGGTGAAACCTTAGCCTAATTTCAACTTCAAATATTTTGTTATTCAACCGTAAAAAATTCGAATTGGTTCCGTAGTTGTGTTCACCATCTCGAAAGCTTCGAGAAGCACCCCATGGTTATGTAAGGAGGATTCTAAATACAAGAGTTCATTGTTAAGGTATGAATATTATTTATTCTTGATTCTTATCCATGAATAAGTATTGATAAGGGATTATGAGTATTGTCTTGATGTTGGAAGATAACTAGAAACATAGTTATGAATTGTTTTGTATAAATTGTTAGTAGTAAATTATGGAAGTTGTTGGTATTGGATTATGGAGGATGAATTGTGGTGATATATCACTATATTAGTGGTTATGTAGGCCTAGTGATCATGTTGGTATTGGATGGTGATTAAGAGGGGAAATAAAGGCTAAGAGTGATGTTGAGGGATATTGCATGAAAATGCATGATATGTGAATGTAATAAGAGTATAAGAGGATGTATGTAGCACTCTTATTGATGAGTTAAAGGATTACTTCCTAGACATTATTTGGTGAAGTTAATACCTAAATGGTAAGGTTTGGTTGCTAATACTAGTTTGCCACAAATGACTTATTGTAGATAAGTGTTCGAAGAGTACGGGAAGTCAAGTTGGACTTGTATTGAAGTGGTTATATCAAGGTATGTAAGACATACTCTATCTAATCCTTGGCATGAATAATGACCCATGGCACTCTCAAGTAAGCTTCCAACATTGTCCTACGACACATGACACATAATAACATCATATGATCTTCGACACTACCAATTGAACTTGTTTTCACTTTTAAGATGTCCGGCTAGTCAAAAAAATGTCCATATACTATTGTTGACTCCGAAATGGTTTAATGAGGTATCCATGATTCTCTACTTCATTTTCATGATATTGATTACCTATTTACATGTTTTTCCTATTGAGGTATCATGGTTTCAAGTTCCATAAGGTGTGACCACAAAGTAACCAATCTCAAAGATTAATTGAATTAAGAAATGGAATGTCTTTATTTTAAATTGATGATATGATGTATTGTATTAGTGCCACTGATCAGTTGGCCATTGTATTATAAAGATTATGTATATATGCTATTCCAAGGATGGTCCCTGATGTATTGTATTAGTACCACTGATCAGTTGACCATTGTATGACATATGTTATGTATTGATAAGGAATACGGGAAGTAGTGATATGAAAGTAATGTGCAGGTATCCCATCAACTCTTTTAAGTGTGGTCTACTCATACTGTTTATTCACTGGTATCTGGGTTCTGTTGATCTTTTGTATCTCATCTTGATACCCACTGCCTTACATACTCAGTACATATTTTCGTACTGACGTCCCTCACGGGGGACCTGTATTCATGCCTGCAGGAACAGGTACTTCAGGTCGTACACCTCCGTAGTAAGATCCAGGACATTCTGTTGATAGTGGTGAGCCCCAGTTGTTTCGGGGCATCCCAAGTCGTTTCTATATGTAGTTTTGGTATTTGTATAAAAGTCTTTTGTGGGCGGGAGTTTGTCCCGACCCTAACCCAGTTGTGTATCTATGTAGAGGCTTTTGTAGACATATTGTACAGCCATAGGAGTGTTTGGTTGATAGACGTGATGGCTCGGACGACCAATTACTGTTTATATATATATATGTGCGTGTCTGCTGGGCTGATACAAGTACTGTTTTCTTCTATTTACAACGAAGTGTTGCCCAAATTTCTATTTTTCATAAGTAATGTAAATGTGAAAGTATAGGTTTATGAACGGGTTCTCCCGGGCCTCCTCGGCTACGGGTGCCAGTCCGCTCCAATGGGATTTGGGGCGTGACACTTGTGAATTTTACCCTATTACTTTTATATCTGAATGTAATTGTATAATTCGTATTTGAACAAGCCATATATGTATGTCTTAAATAAACAGGTCGTACATTAACTGAATATTTTGTTTATGTATAAAGTGACAATTAAATATGTATATCTGTATATATGTATTTCTGAAATTGTATATGTACATCTGTATTTTCTAGATTTGTATAGTTTAGATAATCAAACATTAAAGTAATTGAAATTTTAATTACTGTGATTTATAATACTTTTTCTTCTATTTCAATTTAAGTGACATTGATATAAGTTTGAGATTCAATCAAATATTGTATATCTTTTATATATTTTAAGTTGTTAATTGTGTGATTTATAATGCTTTTAACATAATTTTTTAATAAGATATCAATACTTTCTCCGTACCAAATTACGTGTCTTCTCATTTTTAAATAATATATATTACTTTATGCCTTTCTCTATTTCATCGCAATTTCTGTGGCACTAATATAATTTTGAGATTAGTTATTCTTATTCCACTTTGATGATGGGATAACTAATTTTGAGATTAATTTTTGAATAAGCTTATTTACGTTTGGTTGGAATAAAATGCATAGAATAACTCATTTAGGAATTAGTTATTCTGAAATTACAATATTATTTTTATGCCACTTTGAGATAATTAATCTTGAAACAAATTGTTTCCAACCAAACGTCCCCTTAAAGTCTATCATGAATCCTATATGCTAGAAACCTAGGTGACAAAAGGAGTTACAATAATTCCCTGAGATGATCACAAAAGTGGTCAAATAATCTTTTAAACGTTATATTATGATTAGTTTTGGTTTAACAAGTTTTCTCAACGTGCAGCTTTTGGTCTTTCTTTCATATAGTATTTATCAAACTTTACTGTCAAATTTGATGGGAAACGTGAGGGAGAAAAAAAAGGAATAGCAGACTTACATACATCTAAAGTTGCTGTCTCTTACTTTCTCTGAAGATGATGTGACACGAGACCCCAAAAAATGTTACTATAAGATATCAATGTTCTCTATCAGAAATTTATTACTGTTAGATTTTAAGTGATTTGAGTATGTAAACTGTAATTTTGTTGTAATTGTGGATATTCAGATGCTAAGTTGAAAGAAATTAACCTCTTGGAGAATTCGTACCATTAGTATACGCTTTAAACTCGAAAGAGTTAAAGTGATATAATCCTTGATGGTCGAAAGACACTAGGATTTACCATAGAATACGAATCTCTATAAGCGCATGCATGTCTGAATTTCGCATAACTCATAGCCAATAGATACGTAAAACTCATAAGGTGGACATAACCCTAACTTACAATTCTCATTGATTAAAACCTACTAAACATTCCATTTTTCTTTGTTACTTTGATACTCTTAATTCACGCTACAATTAAATCCCCCCTTCTTCGTAGAATTTTCGATCAACAGTCTACTAATCATTGCATACTTAGTGACCAAGTATTCCCTGTGGGATTCGACACCCAACCCAGTTGGGTTCTATATTTGACAACGACCGCTTACACTCTTACGAGAGCTGTAGTTTGAGCGTTATCAGTATACAATTAAACTAAAGTACTAATCAGTACCCAAGAAGTTTATATGTCAAAATAAGAAGAAAAAACGTAAAATAGGTGTAAATTAAATTTAAATATGATTATATTACAAAAATGTAAAACTTATATTCTTCAAAACAAAATACAATCTTCAATAATCATGTTTTATATATTGTTTAACCAAGAAAATCATGGATCAAACATCATAATTTACAATATTATGATGTATGGTGTAGGTAAATTATGTTGAAAGATTGACAATTTAAACGTCAATGTCAGAGTGTTTTGATGGAGGATACTCAGATTGATCTAAGGCTAAGCTCCGTCCATAATCATTCTTGTAATGTGGCTTTCTATCAAACAAGTTGAAGAAATCCGGACCTTTAATTTGCCCCTTCCTATACATTAGAGTTCATGAATAATGTGATTCATGCACGCACTGCATTATAAATTAAAAAATAATACCATTATTAGAAAATAAATAATTTAAATAAATAAAAAATATGTCCGCATGAGAAAAATTAAATAATGAAAAGGTAAAAGCTCAGTATCATTAACAGAATTGATAACTAAATGCCACTAAAATTCATTAAGATAATTTAATTTATCATCATAAGTCAAATCAAAATCAAACAATAGATGTTTTCAAAGCATCTTCATAGCAGAAGCATAAAGAAATCATTATTTTGAAAAAGAAAAAAAAAAAAAAAAAAGAGGAGGAATACAGTATCAAAGAAGAAGGAAAAGGTAGATTGGTGAAGCGTATGTTTTCCTATATTTTTATATAAAATAGTCTTAAACCTAAAAGGAATGGCAAGCCAACGAAAATTAATAAGGAAAATATACTTTCTTACCATATATTTTAAAACTCATTAATTGTTAATTCTCCTAATATCTTTTATTATCTATTTTAATTTTTATCATATATTTTAGGATTTCTTAATTCTTAAATAATTAATTAATAATTGAAGAAATTAAGTGAAAAAATAATTTTGTCTATTGCAGAATGTTTTAATGAAGGACAAAAAATTCAAATTACTTTTCTAAGGGACTTCACACTTTTAATATATTAAAGATTATAGATTATAGATTATAAATTATAAATGTTTAGGAAATTAGGATTTTTTGTAATATTGAAAACATAAATTGTATATATGTGTAATTTTTCGTTGTTTTGTAATTTTAGAATTAAGAAGTAGGAAGTGAATAATTGAAATATTGAATAGGGTTGCCGGCTGAGACTTTCTGCATTAACTTTACTTCATTATAGTTTACAATGCAGATTTCATATGTTTAAGGTTAAAAATACAAATATGATAGTCCTGATTAACGATTAATTTATAAAAAAAAATTTTACTCTGTATATTTTAAAAAATATTTTTAAATTCTAAATATTAAGTTTACTATGCTGTGATAAAACACAATTCTAATTTTATTTTTAATTTCAAAAATATCAAATAAAATGAAGATAATTTTAATTTTCATGATCAAACGGGTCTTTTTAAGATATAATATAATGATTAGTTTTGGTTTATCAAGTTTGCTACATTGCAGCCTCTGGTCTTCTTTGAAATATTTTATTAAACTTTTCTGACAGATTTGATGGAAAACTTTTACCGTCTCTAGACCTAAGATCCCAAAAAATATAATAAATTAATTAATTTATGAATTGTTTCTAACATCACAAATTCAATCTTTAGAAGAGCAGCAACGTAACCGGCACAAAAAATCCTATCTTATACAACAATATAGTCCCACAAAGTGGGGAAAAAAAATCCTATCTTTATGAGTAAATAAAGAACAAGATGGCGCGCTATCACTAAGAAGGTAGAATATATAATTTGAGGTATAAGCACCAGCTAGCTAGTAAGGACGATGATTTCAACTCCAAGGGTACTTCTATTCTCTAATAACTTTCATGTTGTAAGTAAATTACAAAGCAAAATAAGGCTTCATGTCACCATTTTATGGTATTCATGTCAACATATTCATCCTTTAGGAGTCGAGGAAATTAGGATAGACCCATTTTGATAGAGACACCTGCTATAAAAGAGAAGCGATTGGATATTTATGAATTTAAAATGCCTTGTTTTTAATTTTCGTTTTAAATGAATCCAAAATAATGGATAAAAGAGTAATGTGATATGAACCAAATTAATGCATTTAAGCCTATGAACTTCAATTACATAGAACGAAATCACTCCATGCCAATTCAGTAATTTGCAAGTCCTTTTTTTTTTTTTTAACTCATTAAGCGATCAACATTGACAATATCTAACTCTACATCCCAGCCCCATGGTGTAGACAGAAAGTTACTATCTCATCTCTGAGTTAAAGGTAAGGTCTGCATACACTCTACCCCGACCTCACCCCAGCCCCATGGTGAAACTATATTGGGTACTATAAAATGTTACAATTTTGACATATCTAAATCCAGAATGACGCACTTAAAACATTTGGTCAAAAGATCATTTCGATGAACAAAGTAAGCATCTTGAAGCATAGCATGACTATGTAATTGAATTCCTTCTCGAACATCAGGACCTAGCCTCTGCGGCAAATAAGCAAACAATGTTATGCTCATCACTAACCACGAAAAAACAAAAAATAGTGACAATAAATCCTCAAAATTACTAGAACATAAAACTTCAAAAATACAAAAACAATTACCTCTACCAGCATAACGGCATCGCATGCCTCTTGCTCCGCTGAAGTCACTCTACACGTTAAACCAAAACGATTAATCGTATTGAAACATTAACTCACGATTCTATGTATGAAAGTCAATTTGACTAATGTTTGAAGCCAAATTGAATTATATTTAATTCAGTATTTAAAATTTATATATTTAAACCTATACTAAAACTACTATAACTTACAATTGTTGTCATATTAATTTGATGAATTCATCCACTCTGATTCGGAAGCGAAACGTGAAAAGTAAAAATTAAACGAGTGAGTATCATTTGCCAATTGTAATTAGGAATTTCTCTAATCACCTTAGAATTCGCTTAATGAATAATGAGTAGATTGTTGGTGGAGTAGAGTGGCGATTGTGAGTGAATTAGGTGGACGAATGAGGTGCCTAAGGTATAAATAGTGATGCCATTTTGGCCAATTTATGACATGTTTCACTAACAAAATGAGCCTGGAAGAAGTGTGTGTTTTTGAGGATTTTATCATGAGTCTGGGCCTTGATATTAAGGCAATTGTGAACCAGGCCATTTTCTAGATATTGGGCCCAATTAGTAGGCAAATGAAACTTATATCTTAAAGGCATTACTTGCAAAGATATTATGTTGTAAAAATGTATATTTATATCCCGTAAAAAAATGATTTGTCTTCTTTTTTTTTTCAAAAAAAAAAAAAAAAAAAAAAAAATATATATATATATATATATAATGCAAATGATCCTGCTACCTTGAGAATGTATAATCTGAACTTCTAGCCCTACTGGTCTCAAAGTCAAAGTCGAATTAAAAGTTTAAGGCCACCCACCTTTATAGCGATCTTATAAATCAGTTGGGGCCTCATTAGAAATGCCTTATTAAAAAGCCCATACTTATTCCCTCCTTGAAAGTAGGGGTGACAGATGTATCATATTTAAAGAATAATCAAAATATAATAAATTTTTTAAAATTTAACTGCTACATAATCGATTTCAGACATGTGGTTCTGAAGTTAAAAGGTTTATAGCTGAACTTAGCTCTATCAAAGACATGCGATTTTGACAGAGCCAATTTTGTTGAACTATAAGTAATCTTTAAAAGATAAATATATTTTAAATGGAGGTTCTACTAGCTACTATTTGATGCCATTTATAGCATTTCTACCATTCTATAGACCACACACCTAAATCTTCTAGCTACTATAGTTCTGTTGGACATTTTCTAGACCCTTGCTAATTACATGCCAAAAAGTTCACATCTTTTCCTATTGAAATAAATCATAATTGAACTTATGAATTGATTAACGATCATAAGCGTTGCGTATAACGAAAAAGAATCGGTGAAAGCAATAACAATCACGATCACGGTGGCGATAAACAGAATATGAATTGGTTTCCATATTGAACTTTTCCAAGTGAATTTTGATTTAGTCGGATTCCGTACAATTAACGTGTGAATCCAAAAAAATTGCAATCCCAATTGGTTCATATAATCTGTCTGACACAATATCATTCTTCTTTAGTACACCTGTTCCGTTAATAATACAATACGAGACATTTAAAGATATCAAAGAGGTGGCCGGATAAGAGGAACATTCGAGTAGAAAAGAACAAGAAAATCAAGACAGTTGTAAATGTTGCATGACAACAACAACAACAACAACAACAAACCCAGTGTATTCCCACATAGTGAGGTCTGGGAAGGATAAGATGTACGCAGTCCATACCACTACCTCCGGAGAAGTACCAAGGCTGTATGTTTCCGATAGACAGTTGTAAATGTTGCATATTGGCTTCAAATAAATTGTTATCTCATTGGCTAATACTAGTATCAATATTCTAATTCCTCTGTTGAGTTACAAGATCTTCGACAAAAGTTTAGTCTCATCCCTTTTTTGGAAATTTTAAATTTCCGACGACAAATGAATAAAAAGGATCTTCTGACTACCTATAAATTGCATCGTAGAAAATAATTTTTTTTAAAATCTCAATCTTATGTGCAAAAATAAAGATCTCACGCCAAAATGATAACAACAAGATACTAGTGTAACCCAACAGTTTGGAGTTCGGAGAGGGTAGATTAGTGACACAAACCTTACACCCATTTCTAAGAGATAAGAGCTGTTTCCACTAGAACCTATGCTCAAGAAAAACATTTCAAAATAGTTTGATAAATAGAAATGTGACCTCTTATTATAGTGAATGTTATTGAAACCAAACATTAAAAAGCCATGCAAAATGAAGATGGGACAGCAACTTCCAATAATTACATTGGTTCTGCAAGTCTCGTAGGCATTATTGGTGTAGGCAGAAACAAGCATGTAGTAATAACTTGCTCTACATATATCAAGTCCAAGAATGTCTTGAGACTTGATATTAGAGTAACATAGAAATTATCCTACAAATGTGTATGAGGTGCAGCAAGCAAATATTAAATCAAAATAGAAAAAATACAACTAAGCAAAACAATTTAACAATCCATATGTCTAAATAAGCATAACAAAATCAGCAGAGCTCAATCGCTCTTTACCAGCCAAGCAGAGACTTTCTACATTTCCAACTCCAAAAAAGTATCTTGAAGCTCAGAATCCAAATCCATGCCAGTGGAATCACAAAAAAACAATCCTTCATGCACAATACAAGTTGACGGGCCAAATAGCTCAATAGTTTCAAGTTCATTATCTGTAAATCATTTTAATCTCTGATTTTGCTCTGCCCTCTAAACTAGATACCTGATGAGTTCACCATCTGTTCACCATCAACCACCTCCACAGGCACTTTTTTATAATCAGACCACTTGAGTTCTTTTTTGCTGATGGGGTTGACCTTGTATGGTAAGTCATAGTAGTCAAGGAATGCTGAAATGAAAAAGTTCCAGGGTAAAAGACTATGGTGTGTACCAGCTAATAAGAATTAATGGGGGGAAGGAAAGAAGGGACAGCAGAGATGGAATCATAAACATTAACAAGCATGCACTATGACTATTTAGAGATATATATTGTCAAAAAAGTCAATACACTTATAGAAAACATTCTGGGTAAATAAATCAAAATCAGTTAAGCGAATGTAAATTCCAACCAAGAATATAAGCATACACCAAATTGTTAACTGAGGTGAAGCAAGCATACTGTAGAAAGAGAGTACATTGCTAGTGAGAACTAGAGATACTAGATATATTGTTTAGAAGACCTTAGGAATCATGAGCTAGCTTTTGGGGTTGAGTTAGGCCGAAGGTCCATTATCCCAATTTATTGTTCACGATATAGCTCCCCACCCCCACCCCCATACATTGATATCGCCCACGCCTCAAAATCTTGGGCATGCAGGGGTGTTGAGTTCCCATATCGGTGGGAACAGGATCAATTTGTCTCCCTATATGGTTTCTCTTCATCAGATACCTTTTGGAGTTGAGTTAAACCCACGATCCATTTGTTTATCTTATTGTCAATGAACTATCTCCAACTATTAATCCATCACAAATGAATTCAATAAGCTATGTGCACTAGAGTGGAATACGGGATTAGGTAGGAGAGAGTTAGTTCTAATTCGATACTCCATTTGAAAAAGAAATATCACTCCCTCCATCTCAATTCACGTGCCACCATTTGACGTGATGCAAAATTTAATAGGGAAAAAACCTTAGATACTTGTGTGATTATAAATTATTTCATTAAGTGTAAAAGACCAATTTTGAAATTAATTTTTCTGACATTATTTTTTGGGCAGAATAAAATTGCAAGTGTGTCACATAAACTGAGATAAACGGAGTAGTTCTTAAGCCAAAACTAAAAGTGTCCGTTTGGTATGAGGGATAAGGGACAATAACACCGAGATAAATGCAAGATTATTCATCATGCGTTTAGTTAGAGATATTAATTACAATTTTGGGATATCGCAATCGATCTTTCCCTATCCCATCCCCATAGCAAACATCCCTTTGAAGTGAAAAAAGGGTAGCAAGGCCCTTGCTTTTCATAGTAATCAAAATACAAATCCTACAGGTTCCAAAGAAATCTCCCACTCACTTGCTCTCTTTTTCACCTTGCAAGTTTTCTTCATTATTATCACAATCCTTGCAGCTATGCCCTAATAAATCTATAGTCTACCATGATATTTTTCTTTATAACCATGGTGTCCGGACTAGTTTTTGCGCACCTCGACTAAAACCACATGATAATTGCCCCTCCCACCAGCCATAGATATCAGGTAACTCTATCCACCGTCCACCAAGGCTAGGAGCTTGCTTGATGATTAGACTTATTCGAGGAACATAAAAGAAGTAACAAAAACAAAAATTTTAACCTGTCCGCTAGATATTAAATAATGTGATAGTACACTTACCGAATCTCATTGAACCAGAAAATGGACACTCGGGTGGAGGTGAAAGAGATGGACCAACACGTTTGGGCAGCATGACCCGTGCAGGAGGAGGATGTCCATGATCTCCATGACTACCCTTCCCGTCATCCTCTCCTTTTTCTTCTTCTTCGACTACCACGATAAGTAGCCCTTCCTGAAGACAAAATATTTCAATATAAGCTAAGATAATTGCCAAATAATAAATGAGTACACAATGCGAGGAATAAGAGAAGAATTACCTGTTTAACCGATTTTTTCTTTTGATGAGGTGAAAGTATAGCTTTCACCGATTCACAATCAAGAAGGTTTTCTTTGGTTTGTTTCATATTCTTATAGCTGAAATGAAAGTTAAATATTAGTGTACGGTTAATGATAAATTAAATGTTCGAGTAAAGATTAAACTTTGCATGAACTTACCACATCTCCGCGTTCTTCAGATTAACGGAAGATGCTTTTTCAAGTGTGTTCAGTCGCTTACTATTTTGGTACCATATCACACTTGCCAGTGCACCACCTCCAATTATGCCTCCAACACCTTGTGCCCTGTCGAAGGCGAAACACCTCACTAGAATCCTTAAAAATCCATGCCTTTCGTACCACTTGAGAAACTCTCTTCCATATTGTGATTCAGCAACTCTCTTAAACATCATATTCTACATACCAACAACACAATTAGACCCAATTGTTAAGACCCAATCAAGTTATCTATTACTTACAAAAATCCACTAAGGCTGGTAATAAATCTTTATTCCATGTAATAACAACATCACCCCGTGTAACTCCCACAAGTGGAACTAATGAGATAGAAAAGTTGTTCTGGATAGAACCCCCAAAACAATAGCATTACCCAGTGTAACACAACAACAACCACAAAGAAGTTGTTTTTGATAGAACGACAAAAGCCGGTGTAACACAACAGCACCAACAACATCCGGTTTAAACAATACTCAGTATACTTCACTAATGAAGTAGAGAGGTTGTTTTTGATACAACCACCTCCCCACACACACAACAACAACAGTACCCAATGTAACTTCACAACAATAATACCCACACAACAACATCAACAATACCCAGTGTAATCCAACAACAACAACAATGCTCAGAGTAACACAACAACCACAGCAATACTCAGAGTAATACTACAAAAACAATACCCAGAGTAACACATCAGCAACAACAATATCTCATGTAATTTCACGCGTTTACAACAAAGAGAAGTTCTTTTCGATACAACCACCCACCCACACAACAACAACAACAAATACCCAGTGTAACTTCACAACAACAAAACACACACAACAACATCAACAATACCCAGTGTAACTTCACCCACACCCACAGTGTAACACAACCACCACAGCAATACTCAGAGTAATACTACAAAAACAATACCCAGAGTAACACATCAGCAACAACAATATCTCATGTAATTTCACGCGTTTACAACAAAGAGAAGTTCTTCTCGATACAACCCCCCACCCCACCCCCACACAACAACAAGAAATACCCAGTGTAACTTCACAACAACAATACCCACACAACAACATCAACAATACTCAGAGTAACACAACAACCACAGCAATACTCAGAGTAATACTACAACAACAACAATACCTAGTGTAACATATCAACAACAACAATATCCCGTGTAAATTCACCAGTTTACAACAAAGAGAAGTTCTTTTCCATACAACCACCCACACACACAACAACAACAACAAATACCCAGTGTAACTTCACAACAACAATACCCATACAACAACATCAACAATACCCAGTGTAACCCAATAACAACAACAATAATACCTAGAGTAACACAACCACCACAGCAATACCCAGAGTAATACAACAACACCAATACCCAGTGTAACAAAAACAATATCAGTGTAACACAACAAAAACAACAATACCCGGTGTAACTTCACAACAACAATACCCACACCACAACATCAACAAATACCCAGTGTAACTTCACAACAACAAAACCCACACAACAACATCAACAATACCCAGTGTAACTTCACCCACAGTGTAACACAACAACCACAGCAATATTCAGAGTAATACTACAAAAACAATACCCAGAGTAACACATCAGCAACAACAATATCTCATGTAATTTCACGCGTTTACAACAAAGAGAAGTTCTTCTCGATACAACCCCCCACCACCCCCCACCCCACACAACAACAACAAATACCCAGTGTAACTTCACAACAACAAAACCCACACAACAACATCAACAATACCCAGTGTAACTTCACCCACAAAGTAGAACTAATAAAGTAAAAAGGTTGTTTTCGATAGACCCTCCAACTCCAGCAACAACAATAGCAAAACTAGTAACTAAAGGTTAGTTTGATACCTTTCGATCGTCCGGAGTTTTCTCGAGCCTCAGATCTGTTGTGGAAAAACTAAAAGTTGTGTTTTTGCTTCTTAGCTAGCTAAAATGAAACAAATAACAACAAATTGGTCAGTGAAATTTCATTGAAAAAAAGAAACTTGTGCTTTTTTTTTGAACCAAATATAAGCGTAACTTCATCAGAAAAATAACAAAAACAAAAAATAAACTTGTAAGGGAGAAAATATTAACTGTTCAGCGTTTCAAATTTTGAAGAAAAAATGGATTTTGAGGAGAGAAATGGAGAGAGTAATGGTCACTGTCTTTGTTTTGCATGTACTGAAAAACCAGCCAGCTAAGAAGAAAAAGATACGATTATTTTTGAACCGTTTGATTGGACGGGTGGAAGGCTGAGATTTAATTAAAATAATCTACTGGTCTAGGATTTAAATTGTTTTAGTACTATGCTAACTTAGGGGTCGTTTGGTTATAGACAAGTTATCCCCCATTTAATTATTTAGAGATTAATTATTTTAGGATAAGTTATTACGATATATATATATATAGAATAATTTTTCTCATCACTAAGTTATAAATAGTTGATAAATAATTTTGATACTAACTAATATTAGTGACAAAATGAGAATAAAATGATTGTGCATTTTATTCCATAATTATAATACGTTATCCTTCACACCAAACGATCCCTTAATTATGTCATAATATATAGCAACAATATAAATTCTACTAGTTTGGAGTTTAATTAGAGAAAATTTCAGTATTTTGCACAATTACTGAAAATTCAATTTTGGATTTGTCGAGATACATAATTAGTTCCACATATACTCAATGAAGATATGTTTATCTTTATAAAGATACATAATTAGCTCCTGATATATTTTTTTTTAGTTTAGGATCTGTCGAGATACATATTACATGCAATGAAGATATGTTTTTTTCCTCTGTTAAGATATATTTTTTTATTCTGAATCTACCGAGATACATAATTAATATGTAGATATATGGTGCTTCAAAGTCTGTTAAATTCAGTACATGCGGAATAGGTATAATTATATTAAAAAAAAAAAAGTAGGATAAAAGTTGATATAAAATTTAAAAGGGGGCAGCCCGTCAATTGTCATCTAATTACGAACTCACGTTCTTTCAAGCAAAAACCTCAAAAGTCTAATGGAGTATCAAATATTCAAAACTTGAAATTTCAAATTCTAGTCATGTACCGCTGTTTAATTTAGAGCTTTTTTTTTTTTTTCTTTTCCTTGAAGTCCAATTTCTCACAATATACACACATAGATTGCATGTGATATGTAGCTTTGCGATGACATTTATGATGTTCGAGTTCTTAAAAATGTCGATAAGTATGTGTTAGGTTTTTAAAAAATAGTGTGTTTTAAGAGTATTCAATATAGGTATAGTAAATTTCTGAAGATTGGTGCGAGCATAGATGGAAATAATGTCAATATAACATATCAATACATGAAAAACCTTACTATATAATCTTTTTTCTCAAATTCAATTTTAAGCTTTTTTTTTTCTCTCTTATAGTTCCTCGTCTTAATCCTTTGCTCATATATTCTCCTAGGTATTCTTTAGGTATAATGTGTTTTTTTTTTTTTTTAATCTGTTATGATTGTGCATTACTGAGTTGAGCATATATAAGAAATAATCTCTCGAATATATTTAAATTTACTACACTAACATCCAAATTGCCTGATTCACCTACTTTAACTCCCTCTTATAGTATAGTAAGAGGAAAAATATATAAAACTTCTATAGACATCCAATTATTATTTATGTTTAGAACTTACACACTTTCATAATCATAGTCCTTGAGCATAATGCATGTCAACATACATGTGGCAGCGTCCCATAAATTGAAGAGGAATCAGTTGAATAATTTGCATTATTTTACCTTTTTTAGGCCTTACTTTATAGAATTACATTGAATAGATTATTATTATTATTATTATTATTATTAATAATAATAATCTTTAATATGATTTTATTTATTTTAGGGAAAAAGCTCGTCAAATATGTCATAGAGTTCTATTAGAAATGACTCATTTATGTCATTGTTCATACCAATGCCGTTACAAATTAGGCTCTACATGAAGGATATTTAGTAGTATAAATCACAAAATTAAGTTTCCTTCTGCATTCAGAAAATAAAGTAGCACGATGAGCTCAACTCAACGATACATCCACATAATAAGTCCACAAGGTTTGCAGTCTCAGTTAATCCCATTCCACTCGACGAGCACGAGCACGATCCTTGCCGATACATTTACATGTATATAACGTATGCTTACAGCTTACAAGTGTGCGTCCGCATTTTGGTTTAGCAGTGAATTAAAGTGCAAGTTAAAGCCAATATAAGAAACAAAGTAAGTAATAAACAATTAATTTTGCTATAAAAAACAAATAAAATGAAACACGAAGTAGTTTTAAAACAACTTTCCAATCTTAAAATTGATTAGATGGTCGTTTGATACAAGCGTAAAGAAATAACTAATTTCGAGATTAATTTCAGAATGAACTTATTTCATGTTTGAGTGGGATAAAATATATGGGATATAACTCATTCGGAATTAGTCATTCTTATTCCACTTTGATGATGGGATAACTAATTTTGAGATTAATTTTTGAATAAGTTTATTTACGTTTGGTTGGAATAAAATGCATGGAATAACTCATTTAGGAATTAGTTATTCTGAAATTACAATATTATTTTTATGCCACTTTGAGATAATTAATCTTGAAACAAATTGTTTCCAACCAAACGTCCCCTTAAAGTCTATCATGAATCCTATATGCTAGAAACCTAGGTGACAAAAGGAGTTACAATAATTCCCTGAGATGATCACAAAAGTGGTCAAATAATCTTTTAAACGTTATATTATGATTAGTTTTGGTTTAACAAGTTTTCTCAACGTGCAGCTTTTGGTCTTTCTTTCATATAGTATTTATCAAACTTTACTGTCAAATTTGATGGGAAACGTGAGGGAGAAAAAAAAGGAATAACAGACTTACATACATCTAAAGTTGCTGTCTCTTACTTTCTCTGAAGATGATGTGACACGAGACCCCAAAAAATGTTACTATAAGATATCAATGTTCTCTATCAGAAATTTATTACTGTTAGATTTTAAGTGATTTGAGTATGTAAACTGTAATTTTGTTGTAATTGTGGATATTCAGATGCTAAGTTGAAAGAAATTACTTAGGGGTCGTTTGGTAGAGTGTATAAAAATAATGCAAAATATAATGTATTAGTAATGCTTGTATTAGTTATGCTTGTATTAATTATGCATGTATTATTTCTTATACATTGTTTGGTTTGATGTATAAGAAATAATATATCTTATATAGTTTCTATAACAAAAATGTTTGTTTACAAAAATACCCTTCTTTGACTTTATACACTTTTTTTGCAACAAAAATTTTTTGTCATCTCAAATATAATTAGTATTTAGAGATTTTGGATTAATTACCTTCGTCTTTGCGCATGAAATGTTACGCCGACGGATTAACAAAGTCAAAAAAATAAAATACAAGATGTAAAATTAACGAATAGTCTCAAGAATTTATTTTAATCTTTTTAAAGACCCTCGAAGCAAAGAAAAAATATGTTGCGGTTATTTAAATCAACTATCCATTGTTGTAAATTAAAATGATGGGAAAAGAAATTGTGAAATGTTTTGATGTTGAAAATTAAAATGGCGGGAAAAAAATTGTGAAATATTTTGAGTTTGAAAATTAAAATGGCTGGAAAAGAAATTGTGAATATTTTGAGAGGGAAATTGAGGGGTATTAAGGTCATTTTATAAGATAAATACATGTGTTAAAAGTCATTGCATTACTAATACATAGGAAATGGAGTGTATTGCTAATGCACACTTTAATACAAAATAGAGTGTATAACTAATGCTTGCATTAGTTATACATAGAGAAAAAAACGTACCAAACAAGGTGTTAATAATACACATTAACTAATGCATGCATTATATTTTTCAATACACTCTAACAAACGACCCCTTATAATTTGTGTATTTAAATAAAATTCCATAACAGTTTAAGAGCCTAAAATTTCTAAATTATCACATATTTACTATTTATTTTTTCTAATTGATATACATAAAATAAGGGGTGTACATGAATTGGGTTAGTTTGAGTTTTCCGTAAAAAAATGTTATATTAATTATTTCAATTTATTAAATCTATAAATCATATCAAATTAATATAAAGTTGATTTTTTTTATTTTGATTATATTAAGTTGTTTAGATTTTCCGATTTCTTCAATTTTCTTTACCAATTATTGATATGACTATTTTATCATACTATTAAAGGTGAGTTTTATAGAGTGGCGGTTCGTCCGGCTATATTGTATGGAGCAGAGTGTTAGCCAGCTAAAAACTCTCACATTTAAAAGCTGAAGATGGCGGAGATGAGGACGTTGCGATGAATGTGTGGTCATACCAAGAAATAAAAGGTGAGGAATGAGATTATTAGGGAAAAGTTGGGGGTGACTTAATTCGGTGAAGGATAAGATGCGAGAAGTGTGGTTACATTGGTTCGGACACATGATGAGGAGGGGCTTTGATGCTTCAGTGCGGAAGTCTGATACATTAACGATGGATGGTTTTAGGCGGGATAAAGTTAACCCGAAGAAATATTGGAGGGAGGTGATTAGGCATGATATGAAACAGTTACAACTTATGTTTTGTGATTGCTATACTATTATCGATCCTAAGCCGGAGGTCTATTGGAAATAACCTCTCTACTTCATGTGAGGCAGTGGTATACTCTACCCTCCTCAGACCTCATTATGTGGGAATACACTGAGTATGTTTTTATTGAGAGTAGTGTATTTTGAAAATGGTTTGCAAAGTAAGCAATTATTGTTAATGATAAAATTAAAAAATTCTTTTGCCTTTTACTTGATATGTCAAAAGTGATTAGTAAAAATAAAAATTCAATTAAATGTTAAATGTTAAGACTTCTTGTTGATGAAACATACTGAGAAGTGAGAAGATGATGTTGTTGGGTAGAAAATATTAGTACTATTTAATTGGGCTTAGGGTTGTTTTTTACTATTTTAGAATGGGAAAAGGACATGGTATGACGTTTTTAAAAAAAAATGAACCACATTTGAAAAGGTGGACATATCATGTCCAGTCGGCTAAAATAATCCCATTTTTTAGTCATTTGTCCCAATTGGGTACATGTAGTCTCTATACTCAATTGATACACTTTTATACCACATTGATACACTTTTATATTATATTGATACACTTTTTAAAAAAGGGAAAGGAAATTTTATGCAAGCACATGCAGTCTCTATACCCAATTGGTACTCTTTTATACCATATTAATACTTTTATACTACATTGATACACTCTTATACTATATTGATAACTTTGATACCGCATTGATACACTTTTATACTAGATTGATATACATATGCGAGTGACGAGACTATTTTCCGGAATTAAAACCTAATTTGCGAGTGGCTATTTACGGGTATTAAAAATTTGGGTGCTAATTTTGTAGAATTAGTTTATTTTAGGTGTTATTTTTATCCTTTCCCCTTTTAGAATTAAGAAGTAGAAATTCTACCAGTAAAGTTATAGAAATTCCTTAACACTTCTGCCGTAAATATGTGCACAACCTTAAATATGATATAGAACTTTGAGTTAAAAATACAATGCACTACAAAATTAATATTATTAAACTTAATCGATTTACATTATAAAGTTGAAGTGAAAATCTATTTGAAAGACATTAATAGAAATTGTACTATGGAGAATAGATAATAATTTATTATTGTAAATTTCAAGAACATATTAAATTTTTAGAAAATTTACCTTAAATCACAATTAAAATTTAACCTATTAAAAATTTACAAAAACTACCTCAAATCACAAGCAAATTTGTTCTTTAATCATAAGATTTATCAAGATTTCACAAAAGAACTTAGCATTAGCAATTGTCTATCAAAATAGATAATGATTTATTTAGAGAAAATGGTCAAATACCCCCCAACCTTTACCCCAAATTCCAACTACACACTTATACTTTGAGAAGGTCATATGACCCTCCTGAACTATTTTAAAATGAAATTATTACCCCTCCAACACTGACATGGCAAGAGAGTGTGTTTCGCTATCTTTAAAGAGAGTGAGAACGAAAATTAAAAAATTATTTTTAATATTTCTTTAAATAAATATATAATTTTAATTATTATTTTTCTTTCTTCTTCTTCTTCAAATTTCTTCTTCCATTTTCTTTTACTCCAATTCTTCTTCTTCTTCAATGGCATCCAAGAATGACAATTAATTTTTCTTCTTCTTCTTCTTCTTCTTCTTCTTCTTCTTCTTCTTCTTCTTCTTCTTCTTCTTCTTCTTCTGCTTCAATTCTTCTTCTTCAATTCTTCTTCTTCTTCTTCAATGGCATTCAAGAACCCATCAATGACAATTAAATTTTATTTTTTCTTCTTCTTCAATTCTTCTTCTTTTCTTCAATGGCATCCAAGAACTCATCAATGACAATTAGTTTTTTTCTTCTTCTTCAATTCTTCTTCTTCTTCAATGGCATTCAAGAACCCATCAATGACATTTATTTTTATTCTTCTTCTTCTTCAATGGCATCTAAGAACTCGAATTACGTGAGAATGTTGAATCAATTCAGATTGAAAAATAAAGTCACCGGAATTTTGAATTTTCCGACGCCATCACTGTCGCGATGCCATCTTGTGAAAATCGAATATTTTTTGGACATTAATTGTTGATTTGATTTTGATAAGATTACATATCGTGTGAATTTCATATGATTCATTATGCCATTGACGTGGAAATCGAAGATGATGATGATGATGATGAAGAAGAAGATGATGATGATGATGATGATGATGATGACGTGGAATTAATTTTTTATAGTTAAAAAATGATATATGACGTGGAATTACGTGGCATGACACGTGGCAGCGCGTGTAAACCACAAATCAAAATAAAATATGGGTATGATTTTTTAGAGGGGTATATATTCCACTTTAAAATAGTTCGGGGGGTAATAATTTTATTTTAAAATAGTTCAGGGGGGTCATAGGACCTTCTCAAAGTATAAGTGTGTAGTTGGAATTTGGGGTAAAGGTTGGGGGGATATTTGACCATTTTCTCATTTATTTATTGTAAACTTCAAGTACATACTAAAAATGTAGATAACTTACCTCGGCTCAAATCACAAACAAATTTATGTCTTTTTAATCATAGATACTACCAAGATTGTAAATATCAAGAACTTATAAAATTTTAGAAAACTTACCTCAAAAATCACAAATAAATTTATCCCTATAATCATAGATGGTGTCAAGATTGGTAGAAAATTCTATAAATAAACCTGTTTTTTTCCTACATGCTAAAAGAATTCATATCAACCGCTTCACCTAAAGTAAGATCACAAAAAACTCATAGAATGTATATATATATACATTAAATGTATGCAATAAAATATTTTGTGTATAAATTCTTGTGTCTTCATGTTCTTGTTGTAAAGAAATATCAAAATGCTGGAAATAATACACTAATCTACCAAAAAATCAGAAGTATACTTACATAAATTAGACGACACTGAATCTTCAAAAACTGTTTGTGAACAGATATTATATATCAATCTTTCTGAAAATATACCAAAAAAAAAGAAGCTAATAAGACATTTTATAATTATAGACCAGTGGTACACATTCTAAAGTCCAACAAATTTGTATTCTCTTTCTAGATCTTAGTTGCCTACTTAAATGGGAGAAGAGAACTTCCTGTTGCAAACGTGAAAGGAAAAAACTACTGACCCAAAAAGAGGTAAAAACTTACACGCATCTGGTGTATGCATCAAATTAATGTTCTTTATCATGGTTATGTAATTAAATTAAGTAAAATATAAATTGATTAATCATGATTAAGTAACATGAACTTTAAATTCAAACACATGATATGCATGTATTGGCTTGATGTATAAATCGGGTGCGTGTAAGTTTTACTCCCCAAAACGATAAGAATAATGCTAGTTTTTGGTGTCTTGCACTTATGTGAATCTATACATTCTCTAAATATCATTATCAGAAACATACATTCATTTAATATCAATGAATTCATCACATACTGTACCTACTAAGATAAGATGATAAATACTTAATACTTTATTAATATTTTATGCAGCAAAAGTAAATGACATTTCAAATAGAGGATTACTCTTAACTATTCTTGTTTGACAAAAGGAATGAGAGATTTAATAGATTAAGTATCCAATTTTGTGTACAACTTTAACCCAAATTTAGCAACATATTTTCATATTACGCCAATGAAATTTCAGTCTCTCAATCTCATGCATCTTGAAGCAGAATGTGTTGATTTGATAGGCATTGAATATCAAAATACTCTAAGGAAAAAGTTACTATGAAGCAGTTTAGATCGTAAGAGGAAATCCAAGTTTGATTAAAAAAAAACACAATATATTTAGATGCTCAAATTAACATGTACATGCATTAATTGTGCTATTTCAAATAAGGAAAAGATTTATAGTAATTCATTATAATTTTCCAAAAAACAACAACTTCTTCGTTGTGCCAAAATTAGATCTTTGGTAGTTGTTGACTTTTGATAGGAGAAGGAAGTTTTTTCTTTTAATTTTTTTGGTCTCACGTTGGGAGAATGCTTTTTTTATTATTATTTCTGAATATTTTGTTTAGGGATTTTGGGTTGTCCTCTTTTAGTTAGAATTGATTTTTTTTAGATGGCGGAAAAAAAATCCTATTCTTGAGGGAAGTTTTTTTTTTTTATGTTGTTGTTAATATAGTCAATAGTTTATATTACTAAAATAATTAAAAAAAAACTGAAAAGACGATATTTTTTGAAGTGAAATCTTTCAATGAAGACAACAAGTTCAAATAATATTTTTATATATATAGATATAAATTATAGATTATAGATATTCATGTACAGATTATTATTTTTTAAAATTCAGTCATTATTTCTTAAAAAAATTTCAATCATTATTTTTTTAATTCAAATAAATTGTTATTAATTCTATATAATGTGGCAATTGTACATTCACAAATGTATATGTATAAGTTGTATATTACTTTGGAAAAAATGTATAAAGTATCAAACTTAAGCATGAAATTATAAAAAATAACAACAATTTTATTAAATTACATTTTGTAACATCCATAGCATTATTTTATGTGGTCCCTACTTTTTACCCACATGAAGAAGTTACTGTCAGTTTCCCTATTTTCACGCCATTAGCCTTCTCTTTCATTATTTTGAAAGATTTTTTTCCGTTTTTTTCGCCCTAAACAATATCGTTCCGCTCCAAATTTTTTTCACTTTGCACGATTTTAGCATCATCAGTAAAGATTATCTTCATCTATTTCAGGTAACTCTTAATTTAACTATTGCATGTTAGCATTTTTTTTGGGTAAATTTCAGAATTAGCATACTAAATTATATCTCAAAATCAAAATTTAAGGTTTTTGATTTTAATGGCGGAACAAACACCAAAATCACGAACATATAGTGGTATAAGTAATTTGAATTTGGTCTATGATTTTGGACCATCTTTTAGTCTTGGATTAACTCAAGAAGATGTAGTTAAAGTTGTTTCAAATTCTTTACTGTCGAAGAAATCTGAGAAACCGGAGGAGATTAGGTCGAAGTTTCGCAACGATCCGCTGAAGATGAAAAAAAATTTGAAAAAAAAAATGTTGAAGAAATCGCCTTCTCAGAAGGAAAAAAAACACAAAAAAATCCAGAAGAAAAGGAAAGCGAAAGAAATTGAAGGTTTGACTAAGGTTGATGAGGATGTTCAGATCTCTTTTGATGATGATTCTGAAGATGTTAGCGAGGAAGAGGTATTTTTTTGTTCTAAATGTATTTTTGAGTAAAATGTATTTTTGCCCTAAGTAAAGATGTTGTTAAAGTTGTAAGTTATATGTATTTTTTTTGATGTAATTAATATGTATTTTGATGTTATGATGATATTTAGTGATTAAATGATTAAATGATGATTTGTGATGATGATATATGTATTGATGAGGATGTTCAGATATCTGTTGGATATATGTATTTTTAGTATATATGATATGTATTTTTCAGTGTTGGTTTCAGTTTTGATATGACAAAAATACATATGCATGTTAATTTAAGCTTAAATACCAGAACAGTCTATTGACTATATGTATTTTTAGTATATTTGATATGTATTTTTCAGTGTTTGTTGCAGTTTTGATATGATAAAAATACATATGCCTGTTATATGTTTTTTATTTTTATTGGATGATTGATTTGTTGGCTGCATGTTATATGATTCTTTTTTATAGGTGATGCGGGATGGAATATTCATTGTCAGAAAACTTCCAAGATTTGCACCACACATGTGTTCTTACAGTGACAAAGATATTTATGGAAGCATACACGCAATTTTAAACAAGGAACAGTTTAAAAATTTTTGCGAGAAAAACATTTTTGATTATTTTATGAAGAAGCAACAATGTGTAGTGCAAGCACAATTGTGCAGATACTTTATGACGCTTGAGGTGAAGGGTAGTTCTTCTTCTGGGATTTTGATTTATGCTAATGGAACCTTTCTTAATTTTACTCCCAGGGAATTTGCCATCATAACTGGATTGAATTATGTGTCACATAGGTATGACTTTATTTTTGACGAGGGTGTACCAAATAGGATGGTTGAGAAGTATTTCAATCTGGCAGAAATTATACAGAAAAGACAACTATTTCTAGCATTCACGGAGAGAGTATGGGGGGAGAACAATGATGTGGATGCTGAGAAATTTGCAATCCTGTACTTCCTGCATTCGTTTGTCTTATCTAATGTTGAAACTGTGGTAATACCCCATCTTCATTTCGATTTGATCGATAGTGGAAGATATAAGGATTTCCCATGGGGTTCTTTATCTTTTGAAGATTTGGCCAGAAGTTTGAACAACCGGTTGAAAGCTGGTGGTCAATTTTATTTGATTCAGGGAATGCCACTGGCTATTCAAGTGTGGCTTTACGAGTGTTGTTCAAATGTCCCACCAAAGATTGCATCGAAGGTTGATAATCGGATTCCCCGATTATTAAATTGGAAGACGATTTCACCTTGTCCACGCTTTGAGTTTTTAATGAATGTTATGTTCAATGACGATGGCAAGGTTTATTCTTAATAAATACATATGTATTAATATGTATTTTACAGTATATATATATATATATATATATATATGTATTTTCATTTACAATTGTTTAACTGATTCTTTAACATTTATTATTTACCTATTATTCTAGGTTGTCTTTAAGAACATAGAGCCAACGAAAATGGAGCTGTCAAAATTACAAATACCACAGAAGGATGCAACACAACATGAACGTTCTGTTGATTCTGATGACGACTTCCAGGATCCATCACCAAGAAAGAGCAACGAACATTCAAAGAAGAAACAGAAGGTTGATTCCTCAACACTAGTAGTGAAAAAAACTTTAAGGAAAAAGTAATTAGATAGTTTTGACGAGCATACCCAAACGAGGACACCAGCTCCTCATGCTGCAAAGGTTGATGGAATGAAGACACCATTTTCAAGTCAATTTCAACACGGCAGGCATCTTCTTCAAAAACAACGAAAGAAAAGCAAACAACTCGGGTTATTTTTCCTCAGGTACACTCAAAGTCAAATATTCATGTAGAGGAAGTAACGGTGTCAAAGCCTGAGAGTCATGTTGACAAACAAGCTTTTATTTCTAAGAAAGATTTCGATGCATTCCGCGATGAAATACTTTTTTTTTGGCAAATCTTTTGTTTTTCATGAAAAAATTTTTGTATATAGATTTTTTATCAAAACAGGTTCGTCGAGAATTTAAAGGAATTTGTGGACTAATGAGAAAAAAATTTAAAAAGTTGAAGAAAGCATTTGCTCAAAGCAAGGTAAATTTTTTCTTTGAAAATCTTAGTTGATTTGAATATATATACTTATTAGACTGCCTTATACAAATACTACACATTTTGTAAAATAACTCGTTATGTTATTGGACACAATTTTTTCAGGAGCATGTTGAAGATATTGAAGCTGATAAAGCAGCAAATGTTGATGAGGGAGAGTTAGAGCAATCTGGACAACATTTCAGTCCTGATGTTGTTCAATCTCCGGATAATATTTCTGACGGTACAAAGGTAAATATTAAAGTTCCAAATACATATTTACTTGTACTTTTGAATTTTATATTCAAAATATAGCTGAGGTTAATAGACTGTCAAATTTGGAATAGAATTGAAGATTGACTTAGTAACAGTAAATATTACTTGGTTCATTAAAAATACTATAACATGCGACACAGTGTGTTTTTAGTTTTATTCATATGTATTTTTAACACTGCATATGTATTTTTTAAAACTACATATGTATTTTTGAAAACTACATCTGTATTTTTAGTTTTATTCATATGTATTTTTTAACAATGCATATGTATTTTAACACTGGATGATTATTTTGTTATGTTCTATAATATGTATTTTTGAGTTTGATGTTATATATAAATATGTATATTCAATTTCAAAAAAAAAAAAAAAAACTTTGACTCAAGTATTAATAGGTTATTTTAATTTGTATATGTATTTGTAACAACAACATGCAGATAAAGATCCTGAACTCCAGAATATGGATTATGTTGGTACCAAAAATCACCACAACGATTAAGTTTGGAGGTTGATCAGGAATTGGAGGCAAATTTGCTTGGTAAAAAGGTAAATAATTAAGTTTCATATATATATATATATATATATATATATTCATTTGAATTCACATATATAAACAGATACAAGTACATGTTTGTTTGATGTTTTGATTTTTATACTTGTTTTCAAGGGGTGCACTGTTTTGCATTCTGAAAAAATGAATGTTGAAATTGATTTTCAACAATTAATCCCTGATGAGCTTCTCCAAAGTATAAATTTGAATTACTTACATTCTGAGAAGGTTGTTCAACATGATTGTCAAGTATGTATAGTGATGTTAACTTTATCTTCATGTCATGTAATAATCAATAGGACAATTAAAATTTTTCTTTCATTTTTTGACAGACCAGCGATGAGAAAATTGATGATATTGTTATTGAAGATCATGATCAAGTATGTATCTAACTATTATATATTTTGAGTTTATTTAGGTTCAATTTGATGGAAAAAATGTAATATTATTTTTTCAATCTTTTTGTTAGATCAACAGAGGAATCACTGATTCAGAGGTAGAACTTGATACGGAGGAGTAAGTTAGAACACCTCCTAATACACAAGAAGTAACCAATGATGAACAGAGGGATGAAAAATTGTGGCCTGATTCACAAAACACAATCCCGGATGAGTTTCTACCTAGCTTGAATGTCTACAATCAAAAAAGCATCATCATTCATCCATCCGCTAATCGTGAAATAAAAACTCCCAGATCAAAGTTAAGAATTAGGCGACCATCAAAATTCAAGGAATCGCCATACACCGAAAAATTTGGTTCAGCTGCTGGTAAGTACAATAAGATATATATAATTTTTTATGTAATATGTATTGAAAATACGCTTGTATTTATTAAGTTTTTATATTCCACAATTATATAGAGAGCTCAGCAGGGGTAATACGCATATTCTCCCAGAAACATCCATTTCTATATCACCCGATTGATGGAATAATAGATACAAAGATTGTCAAGAACTTCACGGACTGAATTTTTGCCGACCTATTAAAAGCTACTGCTAAGAGGTTGTTCTTTTGAATAGTGACAAATTATTTTTCTGTATCAATACATGTTTTCATGGTTTACCAAATCCTTAAAATACACAGGAAAGGAAAAGTGGATCACTACAAGAGGGAAAAATCAGAAATTTCAAAGATGCATTTTGGTGTTGAGACTGTGGAAGACAAAAACTGGTTCTATACGATGGGATTTGCAGATCAGACATGGACAGACTCTGTTAGCATATTATTTTGAAAAAAATTCAGATAACATTGTCTACATGTAACTGAATTTTAAGAATGCAATTTTTGATACACAAGTCATCTACATTAACATAAAAAATTGCATATGTATTTTTTACTTGCATAGACTGTAATATTTAGAATATAATTTTTTTGAATGCTCTAAAGTTTGTCGTATTCACTAATGCAGCATATTGATGTTTGCTTTTTACTACTTGAGGAAGAAGTCGAAGTATGGGCTTCACATGTCGTACAAAAATGAGTCAAACAAATCATACAAATACAGTACAATTGACTGCAACTTTATGAACGTAATTAGATCGTTGAATGATGTATATTCTATGGATGCTCAAAATCTTAAAGATGGAGGTCAGGAGCACCATCTTATGGAATACATCAATGGGTTCCGTATGCATGCCGCAGTGCCATGGCATACAGTGGAAGACATTTTTATTCCGATCAATATAAAGAAAAAACATCACTGGGTTCTCGTGGTTTTATCATTTTCAAAGAGGTGTATATTCTTGTATGATTCATATGAATCCAGTGGTCATTATGCGGCTGTTCTTGCTGAGATCGAGAAAATAGCAAAGATTATTCCATTGTGACTCCAAGCATGTGATTTCTATGTTAAGAAAGGGATTGATCATCAAAACCATCCAAGATACAAAGACAAAGAATTCTCAGCTATGTTTGATGTTTTCTTTGAAGATGATTTGCCTCAACAACCGAGTGGAAGCTTGTAAGTTTTGAAATTACATATACCAAAACTGTATCTTTGTACAAAATATATTTCACCATATAATCAAATTTGTTTTTTTTTGTAGGGACTGTGGTGTGTTTATGGTTATGTATGCAGAGTGCCTTTCTTATGGTCACAAAGTTATTGCGTCTGAGTTCGACCCCAACGCACTCCGTACAAGATATGTTGCACTTTTGTGGGATTATGTGATCCGAAAACAAGAAGCAAATGCCATTAGTGATGTCGAAGCACCCGTGAGGCCTGCAAGGCAAAGTAGAATAACTAGTGTCACTGAAGTTGTTGATGTATGATGGGTTATGAATTTTTAACTTTTTGTACTTTAGAAACTAGTTTATGGATGTAGGTTTTGATTGTACAGACTAATTATATGGTTTCTCTATTCAGCTTGGATTTGTTTTATATTTAGGGCGTGTTTGGTATGAAGGATGGTCCTTGGTCCTGAGCCGGGGGTCTATCGAAAACAGCCTATCTACCCCCGTCGGGGGTAGTGGTATGGACTGCGTACATCTTACCCTCCCCAGACCCCACTATGTGGGAATATACTGGGTATGTTGTTGTTGTTGTTGTTGAATTTGTTCATATTTCATGGAGTTCTAACTTTTACGGTGAGATTTTGTTAAAAAATACTTGCGGAGTTTTTATATTATATTTACAAATACATATATCGTCTAAAAATACATATGCAGTGTTAAAACCAAATATTGTAAAAATACATATGGACCATTCCTAATATGTACTTTAGTATGTTGTTGTTGTTCTTTAAAGTTTTTCACCACATTTCTATATTGTTAAATACAACATGTAGTGTTAGATTTAAGGAGTTCTACATTTTACTGTGTGATTTAGTTAAAAAAATACATATGTAGTTTTCATATTATCCTTAAAAATACATAAGTATTATAAATCAATTGTTTTTCAGCAAAAAAATACATATGAAATATTAGAAACAAACACTTCAAAAATACAACGCAACATACCTAATATGCATTTTTACTATATTTTCATTAATTATAATTATAAATTAGGATTTAAATTAAAGTTTAATTTGACATTTCAATGTTGTTATTTACAAAATATATATGCAGTGTTGATGTTTTGCTATAAAAAATATATGGATTATACGTTATAAATATTTCCCAAAAAAATACATATTTCGTGTTAATATAAAGATGTTGAAAAATACATATTGATCAAACCTAATATTTAATTTTTGATATGTGTTAATTTAAAATAATTATTCTTGAGAATTTGAATTAAAGATAAATTTGACTTTTTTATGAAGTTATAGGTTTGACTATAGTTACAAAATACATATGCAGTGATTATATTTTAAAAAAAAAATACATTTGGATTATACATCAAATGTATTTTTACAGTATAAATTCATATGCAGTAATAACATTATACAGTTCAAACATATATTTATATGTCACATATATTTAAAACTTTGAACAATTACGAATCATATACTTGTTTTGTTAATCAAAGTTATCACCTTTAACCTAACATATATTTACTATGTCAAAAATACATATGAATTGCTGCTTAAAAATACATATGTAATGTACAGATTTTGAAACATATATAGCTCCACTATTCAGATCTTACTGTCTTCAATTGTCAATGATTCATAAATGCATTAACTAAACTGAATTAGTTCATCATTATAAAAAATGACAAAAAAAATAAATTAAGAAACAATACAGAAAAATAAATGTATCATTTGCGATATTTCCTACAAGAGCGCTTATTGTGACCCTTAGCCCCACAACCACCACATGAGTTGATATTCTTCTTTCCAAACATATCCCGGCCTGATTTTTCACGATCTTTCTTTGCAGGTCTTTCTGGAGGTCTTTTGTATTTTGGAGGCAGTACTATTTCAGCAAGTGTGGTCTCTGAAATTATGCAGTCATCGTTGTGTGGCAACGGGTAGATTGGAACATCATATGTCTTCAAAACTGTTTTTGGTTTAAACAAATCAGAACAGAATGGCACCTTCTCAAAATTCTTTTTCTCTAACACCGCACAAGCATGTGCACATGGTATCTCATCTATTTGAAAAGCATTACATGAGCATTTCTTTTCTTTAATGCAAACAATGAAGTGCTTTTGTTTGTCGTGTACCGTATATACATATTCTGTGGCTGGTACAACCTGACATAAAAATAAAAAAATATTTATGTAATAAAAATACATATGCAGAGTACATTTTTACAGAGCAGCCAAATACATATACAGTTGTTAGTAATTTTCAATACAATAATATACATATGTAAAATACATATTATGTATTTTAAATGTTCATATATTTTATGTTTTATATCTTTTCATTTATTTACAACTGCATGGAAAGTATTTTCATATTTATGTTCCCATAATTAAAATTTCCACAAATCAAAAAGGTCATACCGTCATACGGATACACAAAGCCTCGTTCTCACTGAGTATGTCATTAAACTTTCCAATGAGTGTTGTGAAGGTATATGAAGCCTCCTGCCTATTTGCACAATTCCATTTTGCAAACAGTAATCGAACTTCCTCAAGAAAGTCATAAATTTGCAGTTCTCTAGCTGATACAAGCACTCCATTTATTGACTCCGCAATGTTTGAAGTCAAAGTCCATCCTCTGTGAACTGTTGCATACGACCTAGCCCACTTTTCGTAACCCGCCAATTCCAAATATATCTTCACCCACATATCAGCTGCCTCAACTTTTTCCATTAACCTGTGAAATTCTGACTTTGAATATGATTTGGCCATTGTATAAAATATCTCTGACAATGCATCGTGTGACTTTCTGTAAAGTTTTTTCACATTACCCCATAGATGCCACATACATGCATAATGTGGAACATCTTCGTACACATCAGCAACAACCTTTATGATGCTTGGATTCCTATCAGACACAACACACATGTTTTGTCTAACCCCGTACGCTTCCTTTAGATTCTCAAAGAACCACGTCCAAGATGCATCATTTTCAGAATCAAGCACACCATATATCAAAGAAAATATATGACCTGTATACATAATTCATAATTTTCAGAATCAAGCACAACATATGCCAAAGAAAATATATAACCTGCGCATATAAAAAAAATCTGCGCAGGCCGATTTAAATACAGTTAGGAACTGCATATGTATTTATTACAATATAGTTCAATTAAAATGTATATTTTATCTACCAGAAATTGTATCAATTACATATAATAAAATTTACATCAACCTCACTATCAAACATAATCAATTTTACATGTTTCATTCAGAAAACTTTGAACATATATCTAATTATATACACATATGAATATATGAATTGGATATACGTATTTTTCAACTCTACAGCAGAAAGCCAAAAAAAATACAACCAGTTATAGTAATTAAATGATACTAACCTGCTCCATCCGTTGTACATGCTGTTACAAATGCCCCAGTATACATTCCTCTCAGATGACTAGCATCAACAACTATGACTCGTCTACAATGATCTAATCCTTTAATGAATGCATGTAGCTGAATGTCCGAATTGTCAAAGAGTCAAAGTAGAACACCAGAAACTCGGTGGTTACATGCAATGTATAGATCTTCCAGTCTGGAAGTGGGACAAGATCAATATGGATTTCATCACGGGTTTGCCTCGTACATTTCGGAAGTTTAATTCCATATGGGTGATCATTGATAGGCTTACCAAATCCGCGCACTTCTTGCCAGTTAAGACAACTTATACGGCGGAAGGGTATGCGAAGTTGTATATTAAGGAGATCGTTCGGTTACATGGAGTTCCAATTTCCATTATATCCGATCGAGGAGCCCAATTTACCGCGAATTTCTGGAAGTCTTTTCAAAGGAGTTTGGGGACACAAGTAAATCTAAGTACGGCTTTTCATCCTTAGACGGACGGACAAGCGGAACGTACCATCCAGACACTTGAAGATATGCTACGAGCATGTGTATTAGATTTCAAAGGCAACTGGGATGATCACCTACCTCTTATCGAGTTTGCCTACAATAATAGCTAGCATTCAAGTATCAAAATGGCACCATATGAAGCATTGTATGGAAGAAAGTGTAGATCGCCAATAAGATGGTTTAAAGCAGGTGATGCGGTCTTGTTTGGACCGGATCTTGTTTATCAAGCAATGGAGAAGGTTAAAGTGATCCAACAACGGCTTGAAGCAGCTCAAAGTCGACACAAATCTTATGCGGATGTTAGAAGAAGAGGACTTGAGTTTTCTATCGACGATTGGGTATTCTTGAAAGTATCACCAATGAAAGGAGTGATGAGGTTTGGCAAGAAAGGAAAGTTAAGTCCACAATACATAGGTCCGTACAAGATCATTCAAAGATTTGGACAAGTTGCTTATGAGTTAGAGCTACCTCAAGAGCTCTCAGCAGTTCATCCCATATTTCATGTTTCGATGCTTCGCAAGTACATCGGAGATCCATCGCACATCACTACTACGGAAGATGTACAAGTGACAGAAGATCTCACTTTTGAAGAAATGCCTATTGCTATTCTTGATCGCCAAATTAAAAAGATAAGGAATAAAGAGATAGCATCGGTAAAAGTACTTTGGAGGAATCAACAAGTTGAGGAGATCACATGGGAAGCCGAGGAAGCGATGAAGATTAAGTACCCTTACCTATTCAACGATGAGGAGGAAGTTCATGAGACGGAAGAAGAACAATAACAAGTAAGTTTTATTTTTATGCAAGTATGTTATGATGATGAATATGTTAATTGTAAGCTTGGACATGTCTTAATTGAGTAACTATGCTAACATTCGAGGACAAATGTTCTTAAGGGGGGGAGAATGTAACACCCCGTAAATTTTTTCGTACACTTATCGCGATTATATGGAGTCCTAAAGGCTTGCGTATGGGTTAAATTAAGTTTATGGTGTTCGGAAGTATCCCGTCAATAGTTGTATGTGTAGGTATTGGAATAAGCTTTCCAACGATATAAAGTTTTCCCAAAACAGAGGAGTATTTCATATAAGCGAGCACATTCGAAATTTCAAAACGGTAGCCGGGAAGCCTATGAACAGTAAATCTGCAGGAAAATTACTGCAGCTAGACAATTTTTTTTGGATCAACTTTAGACGATCATAACTCCTTGTACAAAAAGAACTATGTGAGCTGCTATATATCGACGAAAATCTCCGAGAGTCTTATTTCCGATGAAATTGGTTTCATCCAAATCCAATGTCTGAGTAAGGAGCTATACCCGTTTTACTACAGCCTATAAAAAAAAACAGAATTTTGGGACAAATTTTTGGGTCAACTTTAAACGACCATAAATCCTTGTACAGGAAGAACTGGGTGGTATACTTTATATGAAAATGAAATCCCTTTGAATTATCTTTCCAATGCAATTGGTTTCACCCAAATCCGATACCGGAGCAAAGAGTTATGATCGATTTAATTCAGCCTGTCAAAACTGTCCACTGGGGACAGATTCGGGTTTATTTAAATTTTTAGGGCAAAATGGTCATTTTCTATTACCTCTTGGACGATAAATTGGTCTTTATAAACATACACTTAGCCTCATATATATCATATATCATCCAATTATTAAGAGAAGGTGAAACTCTAGCCTAATTTCAACTTCAAATATTTTGTTATTCAACCGTAAAAAATTCGAATTGGTTCCGTAGTTGTGTTCACCATCTCGAAAGCTTCGAGAAGCACCCCATGGTTATGTAAGGAGGATTCTAAATACAAGAGTTCATTGTTAAGGTATGAATATTGTTTATTCTTGATTCTTATCCATGAATAAGTATTGATAAGGGATTATGAGTATTGTCTTGATGTTGGAAGATAACTAGAAACATAGTTATGAATTGTTTTGTATAAATTGTTAGTAGTAAATTATGGAAGTTGTTGGTATTGGATTATGGAGGATGAATTGTGGTGATATATCACTATATTAGTGGTTATGTAGGCCTAGTGATCATGTTGGTATTGGATGGTGATTAAGAGGGGAAATAAAGGCTAAGAGTGATGTTGAGGGATATTGCATGAAAATGCATGATATGTGAATGTAATAAGAGTATAAGAGGATGTATGTAGCACTCTCATTGATGAGTTAAAGGATTACTTCCTAGACATTATTTGGTGAAGTTAATACCTAAATGGTAAGGTTTGGTTGCTAATACTAGTTTGCCACAAATGACTTATTGTAGATAAGTGTTCGAAGAGTACGGGAAGTCAAGTTGGACTTGTATTGAAGTGGTTATATCAAGGTATGTAAGACATACTCTATCTAATCTTTGGCATGAATAATGACCCATGGCACTCTCAAGTAAGCTTCCAACATTGTCCTACGACACATGACACATAATAACATCATATGATCTTCGACACTACCAATTGAACTTGTTTTCACTTTTAAGATGTCCGGCTAGTCAAAAAAATGTCCATATACTATTGTTGACTCCGAAATGGTTTAATGAGGTATCCATGATTCTCTACTTCATTTTCATGATATTGATTACCTATTTACATGTTTTTCCTATTGAGGTATCATGGTTTCAAGTTCCATAAGGTGTGACCACAAAGTAACCAATCTCAAAGATTAATTGAATTAAGAAATGGAATGTCTTTATTTTAAATTGATGATATGATGTATTGTATTAGTGCCACTGATCAGTTGGCCATTGTATTATAAAGATTATGTATATATGCTATTCCAAGGATGGTCCCTGATGTATTGTATTAGTACCACTGATCAGTTGACCATTGTATGACATATGTTATGTATTGATAAGGAATACGGGAAGTAGTGATATGAAAGTAATGTGCAGGTATCCCATCAACTCTTTTAAGTGTGGTCTACTCATACTGTTTATTCACTGGTATCTGGGTTCTGTTGATCTTTTGTATCTCATCTTGATACCCACTGCCTTACATACTCAGTACATATTTCCGTACTGACGTCCCTCACGGGGGACCTGTATTCATGCCTGCAGGAACAGGTACTTCAGGTCGTACACCTCCGCAGTAAGAGCCAGGACATTCTGTTGATAGTGGTGAACCCCAGTTGTTTCGGGGCATCCCAAGTCGTTTCTATATGTAGTTTTGGTATTTGTATAAAAGTCTTTTGTGGGCGGGAGTTTGTCCCGACCCTAACCCAGTTGTGTATCTATGTAGAGGCTTTTGTAGACATATTGTACAGCCATAGGAGTGTTTGGTTGATAGACGTGATGGCTCGGACGACCAATTACTGTTTATATATATATATGTGCGTGTCTGCTGGGCTGATACAAGTACTGTTTTCTTCTATTTACAACGAAGTGTTGCCCAAATTTCTATTTTTCATAAGTAATGTAAATGTGAAAGTATAGGTTTATGAACGGGTTCTCCCGGGCCTCCTCGGCTACGGGTGCCAGTCCGCTCCAATGGGATTTGGGGCGTGACACTTGTGAATTTTACCCTATTACTTTTATATCTGAATGTAATTGTATAATTCGTATTTGAACAAGCCATATATGTATGTCTTAAATAAACAGGTCGTACATTAACTGAATATTTTGTTTATGTATAAAGTGACAATTAAATATGTATATCTGTATATATGTATTTCTGAAATTGTATATGTACATCTGTATTTTCTAGATTTGTATAGTTTAGATAATCAAACATTAAAGTAATTGAAATTTTAATTACTGTGATTTATAATACTTTTTCTTCTATATCAATTTAAGTGACATTGATATAAGTTTGAGATTCAATCAAATATTGTATATCTTTTATATATTTTAAGTTGTTAATTGTGTGATTTATAATGCTTTTAACATAATTTTTTAATAAGATATCAATACTTTCTCCGTACCAAATTACGTGTCTTCTCATTTTTAAATAATATATATTACTTTATGCCTTTCTCTATTTCATCGCAATTTCTGTGGCACTAATATAATTTTGAGATTAGTTATTCTTATTCCACTTTGATGATGGGATAACTAATTTTGAGATTAATTTTTGAATAAGCTTATTTACGTTTGGTTGGAATAAAATGCATAGAATAACTCATTTAGGAATTAGTTATTCTGAAATTACAATATTATTTTTATGCCACTTTGAGATAATTAATCTTGAAACAAATTGTTTCCAACCAAACGTCCCCTTAAAGTCTATCATGAATCCTATATGCTAGAAACCTAGGTGACAAAAGGAGTTACAATAATTCCCTGAGATGATCACAAAAGTGGTCAAATAATCTTTTAAACGTTATATTATGATTAGTTTTGGTTTAACAAGTTTTCTCAACGTGCAGCTTTTGGTCTTTCTTTCATATAGTATTTATCAAACTTTACTGTCAAATTTGATGGGAAACGTGAGGGAGAAAAAAAAGGAATAACAGACTTACATACATCTAAAGTTGTTGTCTCTTACTTTCTCTGAAGATGATGTGACACGAGACCCCAAAAAATGTTACTATAAGATATCAATGTTCTCTATCAGAAATTTATTACTGTTAGATTTTAAGTGATTTGAGTATGTAAACTGTAATTTTGTTGTAATTGTGGATATTCAGATGCTAAGTTGAAAGAAATTAACCTCTTGGAGAATTCGTACCATTAGTATACGCTTTAAACTCGAAAGAGTTAAAGTGATATAATCCTTGATGGTCGAAAGACACTAGGATTTATCATAGAATACGAATCTCTATAAGCGCATGCATGTCTGAATTCCGCATAACTCATAGCTAATAGATACGTAAAACTCATAAGGTGGACATAACCCTAACTTACAATTCTCATTGATTAAAACCTACTAAACATTCCATTTTTCTTTGTTACTTTGATACTCTTAATTCACGCTACAATTAAATCCCCCCTTCTTCGTAGAATTTTCGATCAACAGTCTACTAATCATTGCATACTTAGTGACCAAGTATTCCCTGTGGGATTCGACACCCAACCCAGTTGGGTTCTATATTTGACAACGACCGCTTACACTCTTACGAGAGCTGTAGTTTGAGCGTTATCAGTATACAATTAAACTAAAGTACTAATCAGTACCCAAGAAGTTTATATGTCAAAATAAGAAGAAAAAACGTAAAATAGGTGTAAATTAAATTTAAATATGATTATATTACAAAAATGTAAAACTTATATTCTTCAAAACAAAATACAATCTTCAATAATCATGTTTTATATATTGTTTAACCAAGAAAATCATGGATCAAACATCATAATTTACAATATTATGATGTATGGTGTAGGTAAATTATGTTGAAAGATTGACAATTTAAACGTCAATGTCAGAGTGTTTTGATGGAGGATACTCAGATTGATCTAAGGCTAAGCTTCGTCCATAATCATTCTTGTAATGTGGCTTTCTATCAAACAAGTTGAAGAAATCCGGACCTTTAATTTGCCCCTTCCTATACATTAGAGTTCATGAATAATGTGATTCATGCACGCACTGCATTATAAATTAAAAAATAATACCATTATTAGAAAATAAATAATTTAAATAAATAAAAAATATGTCCGCATGAGAAAAATTAAATAATGAAAAGGTAAAAGCTCAGTATCATTAACAGAATTGATAACTAAATGCCACTAAAATTCATTAAGATAATTTAATTTATCATCATAAGTCAAATCAAAATCAAACAATAGATGTTTTCAAAGCATCTTCATAGCAGAAGCATAAAGAAATCATTATTTTGAAAAAAAGAAAAAAAAAAAAAAAAGAGGAGGAATACAGTATCAAAGAAGAAGGAAAAGGTAGATTGGTGAAGCGTATGTTTTCCTATATTTTTATATAAAATAGTCTTAAACCTAAAAGGAATGGCAAGCCAACGAAAATTAATAAGGAAAATATACTTTCTTACCATATATTTTAAAACTCATTAATTGTTAATTCTCCTAATATCTTTTATTATCTATTTTAATTTTTATCATATATTTTAGGATTTCTTAATTCTTAAATAATTAATTAATAATTGAAGAAATTAAGTGAAAAAATAATTTTGTCTATTGCAGAATGTTTTAATGAAGGACAAAAAATTCAAATTACTTTTCTAAGGGACTTCACACTTTTAATATATTAAAGATTATAGATTATAGATTATAAATTATAAATGTTTAGGAAATTGGGATTTTTTGTAATATTGAAAACATAAATTGTATATATATGTAATTTTTCGTTGTTTTGTAATTTTAGAATTAAGAAGTAGGAAGTGAATAATTGAAATATTGAATAGGGTTGCCGGCTGAGACTTTCTGCATTAACTTTACTTCATTATAGTTTAGAATGCAGATTTCATATGTTTAAGGTTAAAAATACAAATATGATAGTCCTGATTAACGATTAATTTATAAAAAAAAATTTTACTCTGTATATTTTAAAAAATATTTTTAAATTCTAAATATTAAGTTTACTATGCTGTGATAAAACACAATTCTAATTTTATTTTTAATTTCAAAAATATCAAATAAAATGAAGATAATTTTAATTTTCATGATCAAACGGGTCTTTTTAAGATATAATATAATGATTAGTTTTGGTTTATCAAGTTTGCTACATTGCAGCCTCTGGTCTTCTTTGAAATATTTTATTAAACTTTTCTGACAGATTTGATGGAAAACTTTTACCGTCTCTAGACCTAAGATCCCAAAAAATATAATAAATTAATTAATTTATGAATTGTTTCTAACATCACAAATTCAATCTTTAGAAGAGCAGCAACGTAACCGGCACAAAAAATCCTATCTTATACAACAATATAGTCCCACAAAGTGGGGAAAAAAAAATCCTATCTTTATGAGTAAATAAAGAACAAGATGGCGCGCTATCACTAAGAAGGTAGAATATATAATTTGAGGTATAAGCACCAGCTAGCTAGTAAGGACGATGATTTCAACTCCAAGGGTACTTCTATTCTCTAATAACTTTCATGTTGTAAGTAAATTACAAAGCAAAATAAGGCTTCATGTCACCATTTTATGGTATTCATGTCAACATATTCATCCTTTAGGAGTCGAGGAAATTAGGATAGACCCATTTTGATAGAGACACCTGCTATAAAAAAGAAGCGATTGGATATTTATGAATTTAAAATGCCTTGTTTTTAATTTTCGTTTTAAATGAATCCAAAATAATGGATAAAAGAGTAATGTGATATGAACCAAATTAATGCATTTAAGCCTATGAACTTCAATTACATAGAACGAAATCACTCCATGCCAATTCAGTAATTTGCAAGTCCTTTTTTTTTTTTTTAACTCATTAAGCGATCAACATTGACAATATCTAACTCTACATCCCAGCCCCATGGTGTAGACAGAAAGTTACTATCTCATCTCTGAGTTAAAGGTAAGGTCTGCATACACTCTACCCCGACCTCACCCCAGCCCCATGGTGAAACTATATTGGGTACTATAAAATGTTACAATTTTGACATATCTAAATCCAGAATGATGCACTTAAAACATTTGGTCAAAAGATCATTTCGATGAACAAAGTAAGCATCTTGAAGCATAGCATGACTATGTAATTGAATTCCTTCTCGAACATCAGGACCTAGCCTCTGCGGCAAATAAGCAAACAATGTTATGCTCATCACTAACCACGAAAAAACAAAAAACAGTGACAATAAATCCTCAAAATTACTAGAACATAAAACTTCAAAAATACAAAAACAATTACCTCTACCAGCATAACGGCATCGCATGCCTCTTGCTCCGCTGAAGTCACTCTACACGTTAAACCAAAACGATTAATCGTATTGAAACATTAACTCACGATTCTATGTATGAAAGTCAATTTGACTAATGTTTGAAGCCAAATTGAATTATATTTAATTCAGTATTTAAAATTTATATATTTAAACCTATACTAAAACTACTATAACTTACAATTGTTGTCATATTAATTTGATGAATTCATCCACTCTGATTCGGAAGCGAAACGTGAAAAGTAAAAATTAAGCGAGTGAGTATCATTTGCCAATTGTAATTAGGAATTTCTCTAATCACCTTAGAATTCGCTTAATGAATAATGAGTAGATTGTTGGTGGAGTAGAGTGGCGATTGTGAGTGAATTAGGTGGACGAATGAGGTGCCTAAGGTATAAATAGTGATGCCATTTTGGCCAATTTATGACATGTTTCACTAACAAAATGAGCCTGGAAGAAGTGTGTGTTTTTGAGGATTTTATCATGAGTCTGGGCCTTGATATTAAGGCAATTGTGAACCAGGCCATTTTCTAGATATTGGGCCCAATTAGTAGGCAAATGAAACTTATATCTTAAAGGCATTACTTGCAAAGATATTATGTTGTAAAAATGTATATTTATATCCCGTAAAAAAATGATTTGTCTTCTTTTTTTTTTCAAAAAAAAAAAAAAAAAAAAAAAATATATATATATATATATATATAATGCAAATGATCCTGCTACCTTGAGAATGTATAATCTGAACTTCTAGCCCTACTGGTCTCAAAGTCAAAGTCGAATTAAAAGTTTAAGGCCACCCACCTTTATAGCGATCTTATAAATCAGTTGGGGCCTCATTAGAAATGCCTTATTAAAAAGCCCATACTTATTCCCTCCTTGAAAGTAGGGGTGACAGATGTATCATATTTAAAGAATAATCAAAATATAATAAATTTTTTAAAATTTAACTGCTACATAATCGATTTCAGACATGTGGTTCTGAAGTTAAAAGGTTTATAGCTGAACTTAGCTCTATCAAAGACATGCGATTTTGACAGAGCCAATTTTGTTGAACTATAAGTAATCTTTAAAAGATAAATATATTTTAAATGGAGGTTCTACTAGCTACTATTTGATGCCATTTATAGCATTTCTACCATTCTATAGACCACACACCTAAATCTTCTAGCTACTATAGTTCTGTTGGACATTTTCTAGACCCTTGCTAATTACATGCCAAAAAGTTCACATCTTTTCCTATTGAAATAAATCATAATTGAACTTATGAATTGATTAACGATCATAAGCGTTGCGTATAACGAAAAAGAATCGGTGAAAACAATAACAATCACGATCACGGTGGCGATAAACAGAATATGAATTGGTTTCCATATTGAACTTTTCCAAGTGAATTTTGATTTAGTCGGATTCCGTACAATTAACGTGTGAATCCAAAAAAATTGCAATCCCAATTGGTTCATATAATCTGTCTGACACAATATCATTCTTCTTTAGTACACCTGTTCCGTTAATAATACAATACGAGACATTTAAAGATATCAAAGAGGTGGCCGGATAAGAGGAACATTCGAGTAGAAAAGAACAAGAAAATCAAGACAGTTGTAAATGTTGCATGACAACAACAACAACAACAACAACAAACCCAGTGTATTCCCACATAGTGAGGTCTGGGAAGGATAAGATGTACGCAGTCCATACCACTACCTCCGGAGAAGTACCAAGGCTGTATGTTTCCGATAGACAGTTGTAAATGTTGCATATTGGCTTCAAATAAATTGTTATCTCATTGGCTAATACTAGTATCAATATTCTAATTCCTCTGTTGAGTTACAAGATCTTCGACAAAAGTTTAGTCTCATCCCTTTTTTGGAAATTTTAAATTTCCGACGACAAATGAATAAAAAGGATCTTCTGACTACCTATAAATTGCATCGTAGAAAATAATTTTTTTTAAAATCTCAATCTTATGTGCAAAAATAAAGATCTCACGCCAAAATGATAACAACAAGATACTAGTGTAACCCAACAGTTTGGAGTTCGGAGAGGGTAGATTAGTGACACAAACCTTACACCCATTTCTAAGAGATAAGAGCTGTTTCCACTAGAACCTATGCTCAAGAAAAACATTTCAAAATAGTTTGATAAATAGAAATGTGACCTCTTATTATAGTGAATGTTATTGAAACCAAACATTAAAAAGCCATGCAAAATGAAGATGGGACAGCAACTTCCAATAATTACATTGGTTCTGCAAGTCTCGTAGGCATTATTGGTGTAGGCAGAAACAAGCATGTAGTAATAACTTGCTCTACATATATCAAGTCCAAGAATGTCTTGAGACTTGATATTAGAGTAACATAGAAATTATCCTACAAATGTGTATGAGGTGCAGCAAGCAAATATTAAATCAAAATAGAAAAAATACAACTAAGCAAAACAATTTAACAATCCATATGTCTAAATAAGCATAACAAAATCAGCAGAGCTCAATCGCTCTTTACCAGCCAAGCAGAGACTTTCTACATTTCCAACTCCAAAAAAGTATCTTGAAGCTCAGAATCCAAATCCATGCCAGTGGAATCACAAAAAAACAATCCTTCATGCACAATACAAGTTGACGGGCCAAATAGCTCAATAGTTTCAAGTTCATTATCTGTAAATCATTTTAATCTCTGATTTTGCTCTGCCCTCTAAACTAGATACCTGATGAGTTCACCATCTGTTCACCATCAACCACCTCCACAGGCACTTTTTTATAATCAGACCACTTGAGTTCTTTTTTGCTGATGGGGTTGACCTTGTATGGTAAGTCATAGTAGTCAAGGAATGCTGAAATGAAAAAGTTCCAGGGTAAAAGACTATGGTGTGTACCAGCTAATAAGAATTAATGGGGGGAAGGAAAGAAGGGACAGCAGAGATGGAATCATAAACATTAACAAGCATGCACTATGACTATTTAGAGATATATATTGTCAAAAAAGTCAATACACTTATAGAAAACATTCTGGGTAAATAAATCAAAATCAGTTAAGCGAATGTAAATTCCAACCAAGAATATAAGCATACACCAAATTGTTAACTGAGGTGAAGCAAGCATACTGTAGAAAGAGAGTACATTGCTAGTGAGAACTAGAGATACTAGATATATTGTTTAGAAGACCTTAGGAATCATGAGCTAGCTTTTGGGGTTGAGTTAGGCCGAAGGTCCATTATCCCAATTTATTGTTCACGATATAGCTCCCCACCCCCACCCCCATACATTGATATCGCCCACGCCTCAAAATCTTGGGCATGCAGGGGTGTTGAGTTCCCATATCGGTGGGAACAGGATCAATTTGTCTCCCTATATGGTTTCTCTTCATCAGATACCTTTTGGAGTTGAGTTAAACCCACGATCCATTTGTTTATCTTATTGTCAATGAACTATCTCCAACTATTAATCCATCACAAATGAATTCAATAAGCTATGTGCACTAGAGTGGAATACGGGATTAGGTAGGAGAGAGTTAGTTCTAATTCGATACTCCATTTGAAAAAGAAATATCACTCCCTCCATCTCAATTCACGTGCCACCATTTGACGTGATGCAAAATTTAATAGGGAAAAAACCTTAGATACTTGTGTGATTATAAATTATTTCATTAAGTGTAAAAGACCAATTTTGAAATTAATTTTTCTGACATTATTTTTTGGGCAGAATAAAATTGCAAGTGTGTCACATAAACTGAGATAAACGGAGTAGTTCTTAAGCCAAAACTAAAAGTGTCCGTTTGGTATGAGGGATAAGGGACAATAACACCGAGATAAATGCAAGATTATTCATCATGCGTTTAGTTAGAGATATTAATTACAATTTTGGGATATCGCAATCGATCTTTCCCTATCCCATCCCCATAGCAAACATCCCTTTGAAGTGAAAAAAGGGTAGCAAGGCCCTTGCTTTTCATAGTAATCAAAATACAAATCCTACAGGTTCCAAAGAAATCTCCCACTCACTTGCTCTCTTTTTCACCTTGCAAGTTTTCTTCATTATTATCACAATCCTTGCAGCTATGCCCTAATAAATCTATAGTCTACCATGATATTTTTCTTTATAACCATGGTGTCCGGACTAGTTTTTGCGCACCTCGACTAAAACCACATGATAATTGCCCCTCCCACCAGCCATAGATATCAGGTAACTCTATCCACCGTCCACCAAGGCTAGGAGCTTGCTTGATGATTAGACTTATTCGAGGAACATAAAAGAAGTAACAAAAACAAAAATTTTAACCTGTCCGCTAGATATTAAATAATGTGATAGTACACTTACCGAATCTCATTGAACCAGAAAATGGACACTCGGGTGGAGGTGAAAGAGATGGACCAACACGTTTGGGCAGCATGACCCGTGCAGGAGGAGGATGTCCATGATCTCCATGACTACCCTTCCCGTCATCCTCTCCTTTTTCTTCTTCTTCGACTACCACGATAAGTAGCCCTTCCTGAAGACAAAATATTTCAATATAAGCTAAGATAATTGCCAAATAATAAATGAGTACACAATGCGAGGAATAAGAGAAGAATTACCTGTTTAACCGATTTTTTCTTTTGATGAGGTGAAAGTATAGCTTTCACCGATTCACAATCAAGAAGGTTTTCTTTGGTTTGTTTCATATTCTTATAGCTGAAATGAAAGTTAAATATTAGTGTACGGTTAATGATAAATTAAATGTTCGAGTAAAGATTAAACTTTGCATGAACTTACCACATCTCCGCGTTCTTCAGATTAACGGAAGATGCTTTTTCAAGTGTGTTCAGTCGCTTACTATTTTGGTACCATATCACACTTGCCAGTGCACCACCTCCAATTATGCCTCCAACACCTTGTGCCCTGTCGAAGGCGAAACACCTCACTAGAATCCTTAAAAATCCATGCCTTTCGTACCACTTGAGAAACTCTCTTCCATATTGTGATTCAGCAACTCTCTTAAACATCATATTCTACATACCAACAACACAATTAGACCCAATTGTTAAGACCCAATCAAGTTATCTATTACTTACAAAAATCCACTAAGGCTGGTAATAAATCTTTATTCCATGTAATAACAACATCACCCCGTGTAACTCCCACAAGTGGAACTAATGAGATAGAAAAGTTGTTCTGGATAGAACCCCCAAAACAATAGCATTACCCAGTGTAACACAACAACAACCACAAAGAAGTTGTTTTTGATAGAACGACAAAAGCCGGTGTAACACAACAGCACCAACAACATCCGGTTTAAACAATACTCAGTATACTTCACTAATGAAGTAGAGAGGTTGTTTTTGATACAACCACCTCCCCACACACACAACAACAACAGTACCCAATGTAACTTCACAACAATAATACCCACACAACAACATCAACAATACCCAGTGTAATCCAACAACAACAACAATGCTCAGAGTAACACAACAACCACAGCAATACTCAGAGTAATACTACAAAAACAATACCCAGAGTAACACATCAGCAACAACAATATCTCATGTAATTTCACGCGTTTACAACAAAGAGAAGTTCTTTTCGATACAACCACCCACCCACACAACAACAACAACAAATACCCAGTGTAACTTCACAACAACAAAACACACACAACAACATCAACAATACCCAGTGTAACTTCACCCACACCCACAGTGTAACACAACCACCACAGCAATACTCAGAGTAATACTACAAAAACAATACCCAGAGTAACACATCAGCAACAACAATATCTCATGTAATTTCACGCGTTTACAACAAAGAGAAGTTCTTCTCGATACAACCCCCCACCCCACCCCCACACAACAACAAGAAATACCCAGTGTAACTTCACAACAACAATACCCACACAACAACATCAACAATACTCAGAGTAACACAACAACCACAGCAATACTCAGAGTAATACTACAACAACAACAATACCTAGTGTAACATATCAACAACAACAATATCCCGTGTAAATTCACCAGTTTACAACAAAGAGAAGTTCTTTTCCATACAACCACCCACACACACAACAACAACAACAAATACCCAGTGTAACTTCACAACAACAATACCCATACAACAACATCAACAATACCCAGTGTAACCCAATAACAACAACAATAATACCTAGAGTAACACAACCACCACAGCAATACCCAGAGTAATACAACAACACCAATACCCAGTGTAACAAAAACAATATCAGTGTAACACAACAAAAACAACAATACCCGGTGTAACTTCACAACAACAATACCCACACCACAACATCAACAAATACCCAGTGTAACTTCACAACAACAAAACCCACACAACAACATCAACAATACCCAGTGTAACTTCACCCACAGTGTAACACAACAACCACAGCAATATTCAGAGTAATACTACAAAAACAATACCCAGAGTAACACATCAGCAACAACAATATCTCATGTAATTTCACGCGTTTACAACAAAGAGAAGTTCTTCTCGATACAACCCCCCACCACCCCACACAACAACAACAAATACCCAGTGTAACTTCACAACAACAAAACCCACACAACAACATCAACAATACCCAGTGTAACTTCACCCACAAAGTAGAACTAATAAAGTAAAAAGGTTGTTTTCGATAGACCCTCCAACTCCAGCAACAACAATAGCAAAACTAGTAACTAAAGGTTAGTTTGATACCTTTCGATCGTCCGGAGTTTTCTCGAGCCTCAGATCTGTTGTGGAAAAACTAAAAGTTGTGTTTTTGCTTCTTAGCTAGCTAAAATGAAACAAATAACAACAAATTGGTCAGTGAAATTTCATTGAAAAAAAGAAACTTGTGCTTTTTTTTTGAACCAAATATAAGCGTAACTTCATCAGAAAAATAACAAAAACAAAAAATAAACTTGTAAGGGAGAAAATATTAACTGTTCAGCGTTTCAAATTTTGAAGAAAAAATGGATTTTGAGGAGAGAAATGGAGAGAGTAATGGTCACTGTCTTTGTTTTGCATGTACTGAAAAACCAGCCAGCTAAGAAGAAAAAGATACGATTATTTTTGAACCGTTTGATTGGACGGGTGGAAGGCTGAGATTTAATTAAAATAATCTACTGGTCTAGGATTTAAATTGTTTTAGTACTATGCTAACTTAGGGGTCGTTTGGTTATAGACAAGTTATCCCCCATTTAATTATTTAGAGATTAATTATTTTAGGATAAGTTATTACGATATATATATATATAGAATAATTTTTCTCATCACTAAGTTATAAATAGTTGATAAATAATTTTGATACTAACTAATATTAGTGACAAAATGAGAATAAAATGATTGTGCATTTTATTCCATAATTATAATACGTTATCCTTCACACCAAACGATCCCTTAATTATGTCATAATATATAGCAACAATATAAATTCTACTAGTTTGGAGTTTAATTAGAGAAAATTTCAGTATTTTGCACAATTACTGAAAATTCAATTTTGGATTTGTCGAGATACATAATTAGTTTCACATATACTCAATGAAGATATGTTTATCTTTATAAAGATACATAATTAGCTCCTGATATATTTTTTTTTAGTTTAGGATCTGTCGAGATACATATTACATGCAATGAAGATATGTTTTTTTCCTCTGTTAAGATATATTTTTTTATTCTGAATCTACCGAGATACATAATTAATATGTAGATATATGGTGCTTCAAAGTCTGTTAAATTCAGTACATGCGGAATAGGTATAATTATATTAAAAAAAAAAAAGTAGGATAAAAGTTGATATAAAATTTAAAAGGGGGCAGCCCGTCAATTGTCATCTAATTACGAACTCACGTTCTTTCAAGCAAAAACCTCAAAAGTCTAATGGAGTATCAAATATTCAAAACTTGAAATTTCAAATTCTAGTCATGTACCGCTGTTTAATTTAGAGCTTTTTTTTTTTTTTCTTTTCCTTGAAGTCCAATTTCTCACAATATACACACATAGATTGCGTGTGATATGTAGCTTTGCGATGACATTTATGATGTTCGAGTTCTTAAAAATGTCGATAAGTATGTGTTAGGTTTTTAAAAAATAGTGTGTTTTAAGAGTATTCAATATAGGTATAGTAAATTTCTGAAGATTGGTGCGAGCATAGATGGAAATAATGTCAATATAACATATCAATACATGAAAAACCTTACTATATAATCTTTTTTCTCAAATTCAATTTTAAGCTTTTTTTTTTCTCTCTTATAATTCCTCGTCTTAATCCTTTGCTCATATATTCTCCTAGGTATTCTTTAGGTATAATGTGTTTTTTTTTTTTTTTTAATCTGTTATGATTGTGCATTACTGAGTTGAGCATATATAAGAAATAATCTCTCGAATATATTTAAATTTACTACACTAACATCCAAATTGCCTGATTCACCTACTTTAACTCCCTCTTATAGTATAGTAAGAGGAAAAATATATAAAACTTCTATAGACATCCAATTATTATTTATGTTTAGAACTTACACACTTTCATAATCATAGTCCTTGAGCATAATGCATGTCAACATACATGTGGCAGCGTCCCATAAATTGAAGAGGAATCAGTTGAATAATTTGCATTATTTTACCTTTTTTAGGCCTTACTTTATAGAATTACATTGAATAGATTATTATTATTATTATTATTATTATTAATAATAATAATCTTTAATATGATTTTATTTATTTTAGGGAAAAAGCTCGTCAAATATGTCATAGAGTTCTATTAGAAATGACTCATTTATGTCATTGTTCATACCAATGCCGTTACAAATTAGGCTCTACATGAAGGATATTTAGTAGTATAAATCACAAAATTAAGTTTCCTTCTGCATTCAGAAAATAAAGTAGCACGATGAGCTCAACTCAACGATACATCCACATAATAAGTCCACAAGGTTTGCAGTCTCAGTTAATCCCATTCCACTCGACGAGCACGAGCACGATCCTTGCCGATACATTTACATGTATATAACGTATGCTTACAGCTTACAAGTGTGCGTCCGCATTTTGGTTTAGCAGTGAATTAAAGTGCAAGTTAAAGCCAATATAAGAAACAAAGTAAGTAATAAACAATTAATTTTGCTATAAAAAACAAATAAAATGAAACACGAAGTAGTTTTAAAACAACTTTCCAATCTTAAAATTGATTAGATGGTCGTTTGATACAAGCGTAAAGAAATAACTAATTTCGAGATTAATTTCAGAATGAACTTATTTCATGTTTGAGTGGGATAAAATATATGGGATATAACTCATTCGGAATTAGTCATTCTTATTCCACTTTGATGATGGGATAACTAATTTTGAGATTAATTTTTGAATAAGTTTATTTACGTTTGGTTGGAATAAAATGCATGGAATAACTCATTTAGGAATTAGTTATTCTGAAATTACAATATTATTTTTATGCCACTTTGAGATAATTAATCTTGAAACAAATTGTTTCCAACCAAACGTCCCCTTAAAGTCTATCATGAATCCTATATGCTAGAAACCTAGGTGACAAAAGGAGTTACAATAATTCCCTGAGATGATCACAAAAGTGGTCAAATAATCTTTTAAACGTTATATTATGATTAGTTTTGGTTTAACAAGTTTTCTCAACGTGCAGCTTTTGGTCTTTCTTTCATATAGTATTTATCAAACTTTACTGTCAAATTTGATGGGAAACGTGAGGGAGAAAAAAAAGGAATAGCAGACTTACATACATCTAAAGTTGCTGTCTCTTACTTTCACTGAAGATGATGTGACACGAGACCCCAAAAAATGTTACTATGAGATATCAATGTTCTCTATCAGAAATTTATTACTGTTAGATTTTAAGTGATTTGAGTATGTAAACTGTAATTTTGTTGTAATTGTGGATATTCAGATGCTAAGTTGAAAGAAATTACTTAGGGGTCGTTTGGTAGAGTGTATAAAAATAATGCAAAATATAATGTATTAGTAATACTTGTATTAGTTATGCTTGTATTAATTATGCATGTATTATTTCTTATACATTGTTTGGTTTGATGTATAAGAAATAATATATCTTATATAGTTTCTATAACAAAAATGTTTGTTTACAAAAATACCCTTCTTTGACTTTATACACTTTTTTTGCAACAAAAATTTTTTGTCATCTCAAATATAATTAGTATTTAGAGATTTTGGATTAATTACCTTCGTCTTTGCGCATGAAATGTTACGCCGACGGATTAACAAAGTCAAAAAAATAAAATACAAGATGTAAAATTAACGAATAGTCTCAAGAATTTATTTTAATCTTTTTAAAGACCCTCGAAGCAAAGAAAAAATATGTTGCGGTTATTTAAATCAACTATCCATTGTTGTAAATTAAAATGATGGGAAAAGAAATTGTGAAATGTTTTGATGTTGAAAATTAAAATGGCGGGAAAAAAATTGTGAAATATTTTGAGTTTGAAAATTAAAATGGCTGGAAAAGAAATTGTGAATATTTTGAGAGGGAAATTGAGGGGTATTAAGGTCATTTTATAAGATAAATACATGTGTTAAAAGTCATTGCATTACTAATACATAGGAAATGGAGTGTATTGCTAATGCACACTTTAATACAAAATAGAGTGTATAACTAATGCTTGCATTAGTTATACATAGAGAAAAAAACGTACCAAACAAGGTGTTAATAATACACATTAACTAATGCATGCATTATATTTTTCAATACACTCTAACAAACGACCCCTTATAATTTGTGTATTTAAATAAAATTCCATAACAGTTTAAGAGCCTAAAATTTCTAAATTATCACATATTTACTATTTATTTTTTCTAATTGATATACATAAAATAAGGGGTGTACATGAATTGGGTTAGTGTGAGTTTTCCGTAAAAAAATGTTATATTAATTATTTCAATTTATTAAATCTATAAATCATATCAAATTAATATAAAGTTGATTTTTTTTATTTTGATTATATTAAGTTGTTTAGATTTTCCGATTTCTTCAATTTTCTTTACCAATTATTGATATGACTATTTTATCATACTATTAAAGGTGAGTTTTATAGAGTGGCGGTTCGTCCGGCTATATTGTATGGAGCAGAGTGTTAGCCAGCTAAAAACTCTCACATTTAAAAGCTGAAGATGGCGGAGATGAGGACGTTGCGATGAATGTGTGGTCATACCAAGAAATAAAAGGTGAGGAATGAGATTATTAGGGAAAAGTTGGGGGTGACTTAATTCGGTGAAGGATAAGATGCGAGAAGTGTGGTTACATTGGTTCGGACACATGATGAGGAGGGGCTTTGATGCTTCAGTGCGGAAGTCTGATACATTAACGATGGATGGTTTTAGGCGGGATAAAGTTAACCCGAAGAAATATTGGAGGGAGGTGATTAGGCATGATATGAAACAGTTACAAGTTATGTTTTGTGATTGCTATACTATTATCGATCCTAAGCCGGAGGTCTATTGGAAACAACCTCTCTACTTCATGTGAGGCAGTGGTATACTCTACCCTCCTCAGACCTCATTATGTGGGAATACACTGAGTATGTTTTTATTGAGAGTAGTGTATTTTGAAAATGGTTTGCAAAGTAAGCAATTATTGTTAATGATAAAATTAAAAAATTCTTTTGCCTTTTACTTGATATGTCAAAAGTGATTAGTAAAAATAAAAATTCAATTAAATGTTAAATGTTAAGACTTCTTGTTGATGAAACATACTGAGAAGTGAGAAGATGATGTTGTTGGGTAGAAAATATTAGTACTATTTAATTGGGCTTAGGGTTGTTTTTTACTATTTTAGAATGGGAAAAGGACATGGTATGACGTTTTTAAAAAAAAATGAACCACATTTGAAAAGGTGGACATATCATGTCCAGTCGGCTAAAATAATCCCATTTTTTAGTCATTTGTCCCAATTGGGTACATGTAGTCTCTATACTCAATTGATACACTTTTATACCACATTGATACACTTTTATATTATATTGATACACTTTTTAAAAAAGGGAAAGGAAATTTTATGCAAGCACATGCAGTCTCTATACCCAATTGGTACTCTTTTATACCATATTAATACTTTTATACTACATTGATACACTCTTATACTATATTGATAACTTTGATACCGCATTGATACACTTTTATACTAGATTGATATACATATGCGAGTGACGAGACTATTTTCCGGAATTAAAACCTAATTTGCGAGTGGCTATTTACGGGTATTAAAAATTTGGGTGCTAATTTTGTAGAATTAGTTTATTTTAGGTGTTATTTTTATCCTTTCCCCTTTTAGAATTAAGAAGTAGAAATTCTACCAGTAAAGTTATAGAAATTCCTTAACACTTCTGCCGTAAATATGTGCACAACCTTAAATATGATATAGAACTTTGAGTTAAAAATACAATGCACTACAAAATTAATATTATTAAACTTAATCGATTTACATTATAAAGTTGAAGTGAAAATCTATTTGAAAGACATTAATAGAAATTGTACTATGGAGAATAGATAATAATTTATTATTGTAAATTTCAAGAACATATTAAATTTTTAGAAAATTTACCTTAAATCACAATTAAAATTTAACCTATTAAAAATTTACAAAAACTACCTCAAATCACAAGCAAATTTGTTCTTTAATCATAAGATTTATCAAGATTTCACAAAAGAACTTAGCATTAGCAATTGTCTATCAAAATAGATAATGATTTATTTAGAGAAAATGGTCAAATACCCCCCAACCTTTACCCCAAATTCCAACTACACACTTATACTTTGAGAAGGTCATATGACCCTCCTGAACTATTTTAAAATGAAATTATTACCCCTCCAACACTGACATGGCAAGAGAGTGTGTTTCGCTATCTTTAAAGAGAGTGAGAACGAAAATTAAAAAATTATTTTTAATATTTCTTTAAATAAATATATAATTTTAATTATTATTTTTCTTTCTTCTTCTTCTTCAAATTTCTTCTTCCATTTTCTTTTACTCCAATTCTTCTTCTTCTTCAATGGCATCCAAGAATGACAATTAATTTTTCTTCTTCTTCTTCTTCTTCTTCTTCTTCTTCTTCTTCTTCTGCTTCTTCTTCTTCTTCTGCTTCAATTCTTCTTCTTCTTCTTCAATGGCATTCAAGAACCCATCAATGGCAATTAAATTTTATTTTTTCTTCTTCTTCAATTCTTCTTCTTTTCTTCAATGGCATCCAAGAACTCATCAATGACAATTAGTTTTTTTCTTCTTCTTCAATTCTTCTTCTTCTTCAATGGCATTCAAGAACCCATCAATGACATTTATTTTTATTCTTCTTCTTCTTCAATGGCATCTAAGAACTCGAATTACGTGAGAATGTTGAATCAATTCAGATTGAAAAATAAAGTCACCGGAATTTTGAATTTTCCGACGCCATCACTGTCGCGATGCCATCTTGTGAAAATCGAATATTTTTTGGACATTAATTGTTGATTTGATTTTGATAAGATTACATATCGTGTGAATTTCATATGATTCATTATGCCATTGACGTGGAAATCGAAGATGATGATGATGATGATGAAGAAGAAGATGATGATGATGATGATGACGTGGAATTAATTTTTTATAGTTAAAAAATGATATATGACGTGGAATTACGTGGCATGACACGTGGCAGCGCGTGTAAACCACAAATCAAAATAAAATATGGGTATGATTTTTTAGAGGGGTATATATTCCACTTTAAAATAGTTCGGGGGTAATAATTTTATTTTAAAATAGTTCAGGGGGGTCATAGGACCTTCTCAAAGTATAAGTGTGTAGTTGGAATTTGGGGTAAAGGTTGGGGGGATATTTGACCATTTTCTCATTTATTTATTGTAAACTTCAAGTACATACTAAAAATGTAGATAACTTACCTCGGCTCAAATCACAAACAAATTTATGTCTTTTTAATCATAGATACTACCAAGATTGTAAATATCAAGAACTTATAAAATTTTAGAAAACTTACCTCAAAAATCACAAATAAATTTATCCCTATAATCATAGATGGTGTCAAGATTGGTAGAAAATTCTATAAATAAACCTGTTTTTTTCCTACATGCTAAAAGAATTCATATCAACCGCTTCACCTAAAGTAAGATCACAAAAAACTCATAGAATGTATATATATATACATTAAATGTATGCAATAAAATATTTTGTGTATAAATTCTTGTGTCTTCATGTTCTTGTTGTAAAGAAATATCAAAATGCTGGAAATAATACACTAATCTACCAAAAAATCAGAAGTATACTTACATAAATTAGACGACACTGAATCTTCAAACACTGTTTGTGAACAGATATTATATATCAATCTTTCTGAAAATATACCAAAAAAAAAGAAGCTAATAAGACATTTTATAATTATAGACCAGTGGTACACATTCTAAAGTCCAACAAATTTGTATTCTCTTTCTAGATCTTAGTTGCCTACTTAAATGGGAGAAGAGAACTTCCTGTTGCAAACGTGAAAGGAAAAAACTACTGACCCAAAAAGAGGTAAAAACTTACACGCATCTGGTGTATGCATCAAATTAATGTTCTTTATCATGGTTATGTAATTAAATTAAGTAAAATATAAATTGATTAATCATGATTAAGTAACATGAACTTTAAATTCAAACACATGATATGCATGTATTGGCTTGATGTATAAATCGGGTGCGTGTAAGTTTTACTCCCCAAAAAGATAAGAATAATGCTAGTTTTTGGTGTCTTGCACTTATGTGAATCTATACATTCTCTAAATATCATTATCAGAAACATACATTCATTTAATATCAATGAATTCATCACATACTGTACCTACTAAGATAAGATGATAAATACTTAATACTTTATTAATATTTTATGCAGCAAAAGTAAATGACATTTCAAATAGAGGATTACTCTTAACTATTCTTGTTTGACAAAAGGAATGAGAGATTTAATAGATTAAGTATCCAATTTTGTGTACAACTTTAACCCAAATTTAGCAACATATTTTCATATTACGCCAATGAAATTTCAGTCTCTCAATCTCATGCATCTTGAAGCAGAATGTGTTGATTTGATAGGCATTGAATATCAAAATACTCTAAGGAAAAAGTTACTATGAAGCAGTTTAGATCGTAAGAGGAAATCCAAGTTTGATTAAAAAAAAACACAATATATTTAGATGCTCAAATTAACATGTACATGCATTAATTGTGCTATTTCAAATAAGGAAAAGATTTATAGTAATTCATTATAATTTTCCAAAAAACAACAACTTCTTCGTTGTGCCAAAATTAGATCTTTGGTAGTTGTTGACTTTTGATAGGAGAAGGAAGTTTTTTCTTTTAATTTTTTTGGTCTCACGTTGGGAGAATGCTTTTTTTATTATTATTTCTGAATATTTTGTTTAGGATTTTTGGGTTGTCCTCTTTTAGTTAGAATTGATTTTTTTTAGATGGCGGAAAAAAAATCCTATTCTTGAGGGAAGTTTTTTTTTTTTATGTTGTTGTTAATATAGTCAATAGTTTATATTACTAAAATAATTAAAAAAAAACTGAAAAGACGATATTTTTTGAAGTGAAATCTTTCAATGAAGACAACAAGTTCAAATAATATTTTTATATATATAGATATAAATTATAGATTATAGATATTCATGTACAGATTATTATTTTTTAAAATTCAGTCATTATTTCTTAAAAAAATTTCAATCATTATTTTTTTAATTCAAATAAATTGTTATTAATTCTATATAATGTGGCAATTGTACATTCACAAATGTATATGTATAAGTTGTATATTACTTTGGAAAAAATGTATAAAGTATCAAACTTAAGCATGAAATTATAAAAAATAACAACAATTTTATTAAATTACATTTTGTAACATCCATAGCATTATTTTATGTGGTCCCTACTTTTTACCCACATGAAGAAGTTACTGTCAGTTTCCCTATTTTCACGCCATTAGCCTTCTCTTTCATTATTTTGAAAGATTTTTTTCCGTTTTTTTCGCCCTAAACAATATCGTTCCGCTCCAAATTTTTTTCACTTTGCACGATTTTAGCATCATCAGTAAAGATTATCTTCATCTATTTCAGGTAACTCTTAATTTAACTATTGCATGTTAGCATTTTTTTTGGGTAAATTTCAGAATTAGCATACTAAATTATATCTCAAAATCAAAATTTAAGGTTTTTGATTTTAATGGCGGAACAAACACCAAAATCACGAACATATAGTGGTATAAGTAATTTGAATTTGGTCTATGATTGTGGACCATCTTTTAGTCTTGGATTAACTCAAGAAGATGTAGTTAAAGTTGTTTCAAATTCTTTACTGTCGAAGAAATCTGAGAAACCGGAGGAGATTAGGTCGAAGTTTCGCAACGATCCGCTGAAGATGAAAAAAAATTTGAAAAAAAAAATGTTGAAGAAATCGCCTTCTCAGAAGGAAAAAAAACACAAAAAAATCCAGAAGAAAAGGAAAGCGAAAGAAATTGAAGGTTTGACTAAGGTTGATGAGGATGTTCAGATCTCTTTTGATGATGATTCTGAAGATGTTAGCGAGGAAGAGGTATTTTTTTGTTCTAAATGTATTTTTGAGTAAAATGTATTTTTGCCCTAAGTAAAGATGTTGTTAAAGTTGTAAGTTATATGTATTTTTTTTGATGTAATTAATATGTATTTTGATGTTATGATGATATTTAGTGATTAAATGATTAAATGATGATTTGTGATGATGATATATGTATTGATGAGGATGTTCAGATATCTGTTGGATATATGTATTTTTAGTATATATGATATGTATTTTTCAGTGTTGGTTTCAGTTTTGATATGACAAAAATACATATGCATGTTAATTTAAGCTTAAATACCAGAACAGTCTATTGACTATATGTATTTTTAGTATATTTGATATGTATTTTTCAGTGTTTGTTGCAGTTTTGATATGATAAAAATACATATGCCTGTTATATGTTTTTTATTTTTATTGGATGATTGATTTGTTGGCTGCATGTTATATGATTCTTTTTTATAGGTGATGCGGGATGGAATATTCATTGTCAGAAAACTTCCAAGATTTGCACCACACATGTGTTCTTACAGTGACAAAGATATTTATGGAAGCATACACGCAATTTTAAACAAGGAACAGTTTAAAAACTTTTGCGAGAAAAACATTTTTGATTATTTTATGAAGAAGAAACAATGTGTAGTGCAAGCACAATTGTGCAGATACTTTATGACGCTTGAGGTGAAGGGTAGTTCTTCTTCTGGGATTTTGATTTATGCTAATGGAACCTTTCTTAATTTTACTCCCAGGGAATTTGCCATCATAACTGGATTGAATTATGTGTCACATAGGTATGACTTTATTTTTGACGAGGGTGTACCAAATAGGATGGTTGAGAAGTATTTCAATCTGGCAGAAATTATACAGAAAAGACAACTATTTCTAGCATTCACGGAGAGAGTATGGGGGGAGAACAATGATGTGGATGCTGAGAAATTTGCAATCCTGTACTTCCTGCATTCGTTTGTCTTATCTAATGTTGAAACTGTGGTAATACCCCATCTTCATTTCGATTTGATCGATAGTGGAAGATATAAGGATTTCCCATGGGGTTCTTTATCTTTTGAAGATTTGGCCAGAAGTTTGAACAACCGGTTGAAAGCTGGTGGTCAATTTTATTTGATTCAGGGAATGCCACTGGCTATTCAAGTGTGGCTTTACGAGTGTTGTTCAAATGTCCCACCAAAGATTGCATCGAAGGTTGATAATCGGATTCCCCGATTATTAAATTGGAAGACGATTTCACCTTGTCCACGCTTTGAGTTTTTAATGAATGTTATGTTCAATGACGATGGCAAGGTTTATTCTTAATAAATACATATGTATTAATATGTATTTTACAGTATATATATATATATATATATATATATATGTATTTTCATTTACAATTGTTTAACTGATTCTTTAACATTTATTATTTACCTATTATTCTAGGTTGTCTTTAAGAACATAGAGCCAACGAAAATGGAGCTGTCAAAATTACAAATACCACAGAAGGATGCAACACAACATGAACGTTCTGTTGATTCTGATGACGACTTCCAGGATCCATCACCAAGAAAGAGCAACGAACATTCAAAGAAGAAACAGAAGGTTGATTCCTCAACACTAGTAGTGAAAAAAACTTTAAGGAAAAAGTAATTAGATAGTTTTGACGAGCATACCCAAACGAGGACACCAGCTCCTCATGCTGCAAAGGTTGATGGAATGAAGACACCATTTTCAAGTCAATTTCAACACGGCAGGCATCTTCTTCAAAAACGACGAAAGAAAAGCAAACAACTCGGGTTATTTTTCCTCAGGTACACTCAAAGTCAAATATTCATGTAGAGGAAGTAACGGTGTCAAAGCCTGAGAGTCATGTTGACAAACAAGCTTTTATTTCTAAGAAAGATTTCGATGCATTCCGCGATGAAATACTTTTTTTTTGGCAAATCTTTTGTTTTTCATGAAAAAATTTTTGTATATAGATTTTTTATCAAAACAGGTTCGTCGAGAATTTAAAGGAATTTGTGGACTAATGAGAAAAAAATTTAAAAAGTTGAAGAAAGCATTTGCTCAAAGCAAGGTAAATTTTTTCTTTGAAAATCTTAGTTGATTTGAATATATATACTTATTAGACTGCCTTATACAAATACTACACATTTTGTAAAATAACTCGTTATGTTATTGGACACAATTTTTTCAGGAGCATGTTGAAGATATTGAAGCTGATAAAGCAGCAAATGTTGATGAGGGAGAGTTAGAGCAATCTGGACAACATTTCAGTCCTGATGTTGTTCAATCTCCGGATAATATTTCTGACGGTACAAAGGTAAATATTAAAGTTCCAAATACATATTTACTTGTACTTTTGAATTTTATATTCAAAATATAGCTGAGGTTAATAGACTGTCAAATTTGGAATAGAATTGAAGATTGACTTAGTAACAGTAAATATTACTTGGTTCATTAAAAATACTATAACATGCGACACAGTGTGTTTTTAGTTTTATTCATATGTATTTTTAACACTGCATATGTATTTTTTAAAACTACATATGTATTTTTGAAAACTACATCTGTATTTTTAGTTTTATTCATATGTATTTTTTAACAATGCATATGTATTTTAACACTGGATGATTATTTTGTTATGTTCTATAATATGTATTTTTGAGTTTGATGTTATATATAAATATGTATATTCAATTTCAAAAAAAAAAAAAAAAAACTTTGACTCAAGTATTAATAGGTTATTTTAATTTGTATATGTATTTGTAACAACAACATGCAGATAAAGATCCTGAACTCCAGAATATGGATTATGTTGGTACCAAAAATCACCACAACGATTAAGTTTGGAGGTTGATCAGGAATTGGAGGCAAATTTGCTTGGTAAAAAGGTAAATAATTAAGTTTCATATATATATATATATATATATATATTCATTTGAATTCACATATATAAACAGATACAAGTACATGTTTGTTTGATGTTTTGATTTTTATACTTGTTTTCAAGGGGTGCACTGTTTTGCATTCTGAAAAAATGAATGTTGAAATTGATTTTCAACAATTAATCCCTGATGAGCTTCTCCAAAGTATAAATTTGGATTACTTACATTCTGAGAAGGTTGTTCAACATGATTGTCAAGTATGTATAGTGATGTTAACTTTATCTTCATGTCATGTAATAATCAATAGGACAATTAAAATTTTTCTTTCATTTTTTGACAGACCAGCGATGAGAAAATTGATGATACTGTTATTGAAGATCATGATCAAGTATGTATCTAACTATTATATATTTTGAGTTTATTTAGGTTCAATTTGATGGAAAAAATGTAATATTATTTTTTCAATCTTTTTGTTAGATCAACAGAGGAATCACTGATTCAGAGGTAGAACTTGATACGGAGGAGTAAGTTAGAACACCTCCTAATACACAAGAAGTAACCAATGATGAACAGAGGGATGAAAAATTGTGGCCTGATTCACAAAACACAATCCCGGATGAGTTTCTACCTAGCTTGAATGTCTACAATCAAAAAAGCATCATCATTCATCCATCCGCTAATCGTGAAGTAAAAACTCCCAGATCAAAGTTAAGAATTAGGCGACCATCAAAATTCAAGGAATCGCCATACACCGAAAAATTTGGTTCAGCTGCTGGTAAGTACAATAAGATATATATAATTTTTTATGTAATATGTATTGAAAATACGCTTGTATTTATTAAGTTTTTATATTCCACAATTATATAGAGAGCTCAGCAGGGGTAATACGCATATTCTCCCAGAAACATCCATTTCTATATCACCCGATTGATGGAATAATAGATACAAAGATTGTCAAGAACTTCACGGACTGAATTTTTGCCGACCTATTAAAAGCTACTGCTAAGAGGTTGTTCTTTTGAATAGTGACAAATTATTTTTCTGTATCAATACATGTTTTCATGGTTTACCAAATCCTTAAAATACACAGGAAAGGAAAAGTGGATCACTACAAGAGGGAAAAATCAGAAATTTCAAAGATGCATTTTGGTGTTGAGACTGTGGAAGACAAAAACTGGTTCTATACGATGGGATTTGCAGATCAGACATGGACAGACTCTGTTAGCATATTATTTTGAAAAAAATTCAGATAACATTGTCTACATGTAACTGAATTTTAAGAATGCAATTTTTGATACACAAGTCATCTACATTAACATAAAAAATTGCATATGTATTTTTTACTTGCATAGACTGTAATATTTAGAATATAATTTTTTTGAATGCTCTAAAGTTTGTCGTATTCACTAATGCAGCATATTGATGTTTGCTTTTTACTACTTGAGGAAGAAGTCGAAGTATGGGCTTCACATGTCGTACAAAAATGAGTCAAACAAATCATACAAATACAGTACAATTGACTGCAACTTTATGAACGTAATTAGATCGTTGAATGATGTATATTCTATGGATGCTCAAAATCTTAAAGATGGAGGTCAGGAGCACCATCTTATGGAATACATCAATGGGTTCCGTATGCATGCCGCAGTGCCATGGCATACAGTGGAAGACATTTTTATTCCGATCAATATAAAGAAAAAACATCACTGGGTTCTCGTGGTTTTATCATTTTCAAAGAGGTGTATATTCTTGTATGATTCATATGAATCCAGTGGTCATTATGCGGCTGTTCTTGCTGAGATCGAGAAAATAGCAAAGATTATTCCATTGTGACTCCAAGCATGTGATTTCTATGTTAAGAAAGGGATTGATCATCAAAACCATCCAAGATACAAAGACAAAGAATTCTCAGCTATGTTTGATGTTTTCTTTGAAGATGATTTGCCTCAACAACCGAGTGGAAGCTTGTAAGTTTTGAAATTACATATACCAAAACTGTATCTTTGTACAAAATATATTTCACCATATAATCAAATTTGTTTTTTTTTTAGGGACTGTGGTGTGTTTATGGTTATGTATGCAGAGTGCCTTTCTTATTGTCACAAAGTTATTGCGTCTGAGTTCGACCCCAACGCACTCCGTACAAGATATGTTGCACTTTTGTGGGATTATGTGATCCGAAAACAAGAAGCAAATGCCATTAGTGATGTCGAAGCACCCGTGAGGCCTGCAAGGCAAAGTAGAATAACTAGTGTCACTGAAGTTGTTGATGTATGATGGTTTATGGATTTTTAACTTTTTTTACTTTAGAAACTAGTTTATGGATGTAGGTTTTGATTGTACAGACTAATTATATGGTTTCTCTATTCAGCTTGGATTTGTTTTATATTTAGGGCGTGTTTGGTATGAAGGATGGTCCTTGGTCCTGAGCCGGGGGTCTATCGAAAACAGCCTATCTACCCCCGTCGGGGGTAGTGGTATGGACTGCGTACATCTTACCCTCCCCAGACCCCACTATGTGGGAATATACTGGGTATGTTGTTGTTGTTGTTGTTGAATTTGTTCATATTTCATGGAGTTCTAACTTTTACGGTGAGATTTTGTTAAAAAATACTTGCGGAGTTTTTATATTATATTTACAAATACATATATCGTCTAAAAATACATATGCAATGTTAAAACCAAATATTGTAAAAATACATATGGACCATTCCTAATATGTACTTTAGTATGTTGTTGTTGTTCTTTAAAGTTTTTCACCACATTTCTATATTGTTAAATACAACATGTAGTGTTAGATTTAAGGAGTTCTACATTTTACTGTGTGATTTAGTTAAAAAAATACATATGTAGTTTTCATATTATCCTTAAAAATACATAAGTATTATAAATCAATTGTTTTTCAGCAAAAAAATACATATGAAATATTAGAAACAAACACTTCAAAAATACAACGCAACATACCTAATATGCATTTTTACTATATTTTCATTAATTATAATTATAAATTAGGATTTAAATTAAAGTTTAATTTGACATTTCAATGTTGTTATTTACAAAATATATATGCAGTGTTGATGTTTTGCTATAAAAAACATATGGATTATACGTTATAAATATTTCCCAAAAAAATACATATTTCGTGTTAATATAAAGATGTTGAAAAATACATATTGATCAAACCTAATATTTAATTTTTGATATGTGTTAATTTAAAATAATTATTCTTGAGAATTTGAATTAAAGATAAATTTGACTTTTTTATGAAGTTATAGGTTTGACTATAGTTACAAAATACATATGCAGTGATTATATTTTAAAAAAAAAATACATTTGGATTATACATCAAATGTATTTTTACAGTATAAATTCATATGCAGTAATAACATTATACAGTTCAAACATATATTTATATGTCACATATATTTAAAACTTTGAACAATTACGAATCATATACTTGTTTTGTTAATCAAAGTTATCACCTTTAACCTAACATATATTTACTATGTCAAAAATACATATGAATTGCTGCTTAAAAATACATATGTAATGTACAGATTTTGAAACATATATAGCTCCACTATTCAGATCTTACTGTCTTCAATTGTCAATGATTCATAAATGCATTAACTAAACTGAATTAGTTCATCATTATAAAAAATGACAAAAAAAATAAATTAAGAAACAATACAGAAAAATAAATGTATCATTTGCGATATTTCCTACAAGAGCGCTTATTGTGACCCTTAGCCCCACAACCACCACATGAGTTGATATTCTTCTTTCCAAACATATCCCGGCCTGATTTTTCACGATCTTTCTTTGCAGGTATTTCTGGAGGTCTTTTGTATTTTGGAGGCAGTACTATTTCAGCAAGTGTGGTCTCTGAAATTATGCAGTCATCGTTGTGTGGCAACGGGTAGATTGGAACATCATATGTCTTCAAAACTGTTTTTGGTTTAAACAAATCAGAACAGAATGGCACCTTCTCAAAATTCTTTTTCTCTAACACCGCACAAGCATGTGCACATGGTATCTCATCTATTTGAAAAGCATTACATGAGCATTTCTTTTCTTTAATGCAAACAATGAAGTGCTTTTGTTTGTCGTGTACCGTATATACATATTCTGTGGCTGGTACAACCTGACATAAAAATAAAAAAATATTTATGTAATAAAAATACATATGCAGAGTACATTTTTACAGAGCAGCCAAATACATATACAGTTGTTAGTAATTTTCAATACAATAATATACATATGTAAAATACATATTATGTATTTTAAATGTTCATATATTTTATGTTTTATATCTTTTCATTTATTTACAACTGCATGGAAAGTATTTTCATATTTATGTTCCCATAATTAAAATTTCCACAAATCAAAAAGGTCATACCGTCATACGGATACACAAAGCCTCGTTCTCACTGAGTATGTCATTAAACTTTCCAATGAGTGTTGTGAAGGTATATGAAGCCTCCTGCCTATTTGCACAATTCCATTTTGCAAACAGTAATCGAACTTCCTCAAGAAAGTCATAAATTTGCAGTTCTCTAGCTGATACAAGCACTCCATTTATTGACTCCGCAATGTTTGAAGTCAAAGTCCATCCTCTGTGAACTGTTGCATACGACCTAGCCCACTTTTCGTAACCCGCCAATTCCAAATATATCTTCACCCACATATCAGCTGCCTCAACTTTTTCCATTAACCTGTGAAATTCTGACTTTGAATATGATTTGGCCATTGTATAAAATATCTCTGACAATGCATCGTGTGACTTTCTGTAAAGTTTTTTCACATTACCCCATAGATGCCACATACATGCATAATGTGGAACATCTTCGTACACATCAGCAACAACCTTTATGATGCTTGGATTCCTATCAGACACAACACACATGTTTTGTCTAACCCCGTACGCTTCCTTTAGATTCTCAAAGAACCACGTCCAAGATGCATCATTTTCAGAATCAAGCACACCATATATCAAAGAAAATATATGACCTGTATACATAATTCATAATTTTCAGAATCAAGCACAACATATGCCAAAGAAAATATATAACCTGCGCATATAAAAAAAATCTGCGCAGGCCGATTTAAATACAGTTAGGAACTGCATATGTATTTATTACAATATAGTTCAATTAAAATGTATATTTTATCTACCAGAAATTGTATCAATTACATATAATAAAATTTACATCAACCTCACTATCAAACATAATCAATTTTACATGTTTCATTCAGAAAACTTTGAACATATATCTAATTATATACACATATGAATATATGAATTGGATATACGTATTTTTCAACTCTACAGCAGAAAGCCAAAAAAAATACAACCAGTTATAGTAATTAAATGATACTAACCTGCTCCATCCGTTGTACATGCTGTTACAAATGCCCCAGTATACATTCCTCTCAGATGACTAGCATCAACAACTATGACTCGTCTACAATGATCTAATCCTTTAATGAATGCATGTAGCTGAATGTCCGAATTGTCAAAGAGTCAAAGTAGAACACCAGAAACTCGGTGGTTACATGCAATGTATAGATCTTCCAGTCTGGAAGTGGGACAAGATCAATATGGATTTCATCACGGGTTTGCCTCGTACATTTCGGAAGTTTAATTCCATATGGGTGATCATTGATAGGCTTACCAAATCCGCGCACTTCTTGCCAGTTAAGACAACTTATACGGCGGAAGGGTATGCGAAGTTGTATATTAAGGAGATCGTTCGGTTACATGGAGTTCCAATTTCCATTATATCCGATCGAGGAGCCCAATTTACCGCGAATTTCTGGAAGTCTTTTCAAAGGAGTTTGGGGACACAAGTAAATCTAAGTACGGCTTTTCATCCTTAGACGGACGGACAAGCGGAACGTACCATCCAGACACTTGAAGATATGCTACGAGCATGTGTATTAGATTTCAAAGGCAACTGGGATGATCACCTACCTCTTATCGAGTTTGCCTACAATAATAGCTAGCATTCAAGTATCAAAATGGCACCATATGAAGCATTGTATGGAAGAAAGTGTAGATCGCCAATAAGATGGTTTAAAGCAGGTGATGCGGTCTTGTTTGGACCGGATCTTGTTTATCAAGCAATGGAGAAGGTTAAAGTGATCCAACAACGGCTTGAAGCAGCTCAAAGTCGACACAAATCTTATGCGGATGTTAGAAGAAGAGGACTTGAGTTTTCTATCGACGATTGGGTATTCTTGAAAGTATCACCAATGAAAGGAGTGATGAGGTTTGGAAAGAAAGGAAAGTTAAGTCCACAATACATAGGTCCGTACAAGATCATTCAAAGATTTGGACAAGTTGCTTATGAGTTAGAGCTACCTCAAGAGCTCTCAGCAGTTCATCCCATATTTCATGTTTCGATGCTTCGCAAGTACATCGGAGATCCATCGCACATCACTACTACGGAAGATGTACAAGTGACAGAAGATCTCACTTTTGAAGAAATGCCTATTGCTATTCTTGATCGCCAAATTAAAAAGATAAGGAATAAAGAGATAGCATCGGTAAAAGTGCTTTGGAGGAATCAACAAGTTGAGGAGATCACATGGGAAGCCGAGGAAGCGATGAAGATTAAGTACCCTTACCTATTCAACGATGAGGAGGAAGTTCATGAGACGGAAGAAGAACAATAACAAGTAAGTTTTATTTTTATGCAAGTATGTTATGATGATGAATATGTTAATTGTAAGCTTGGACATGTCTTAATTGAGTAACTATGCTAACATTCGAGGACGAATGTTCTTAAGGGGGGGAGAATGTAACACCCCGTAAATTTTTTCGTACACTTATCGCGATTATATGGAGTCCTAAAGGCTTGCGTATGGGTTAAATTAAGTTTATGGTGTTCGGAAGTATCCCGTCAATAGTTGTATGTGTAGGTATTGGAATAAGCTTTCCAACGATATAAAGTTTTCCCAAAACAGAGGAGTATTTCATATAAGCGAGCACATTCGAAATTTCAAAACGGTGGCCGGGAAGCCTGTGAACAGTAAATCTGCAGGAAAATTACTGCAGCTAGACAATTTTTTTTGGATCAACTTTAGACGATCATAACTCCTTGTACAAAAAGAACTATGTGAGCTGCTATATATCGACGAAAATCACCGAGAGTCTTATTTCCGATGAAATTGGTTTCATCCAAATCCAATGTCTGAGTAAGGAGCTATACCCGTTTTACTACAGCCTATAAAAAAAAACAGAATTTTGGGACAAATTTTTGGGTCAACTTTAAACGACCATAAATCCTTGTACAGGAAGAACTGGGTGGTATACTTTATATGAAAATGAAATCCCTTTGAATTATCTTTCCAATGCAATTGGTTTCACCCAAATCCGATACCGGAGCAAAGAGTTATGATCGATTTAATTCAGCCTGTCAAAACTGTCCACTGGGGACAGATTCGGGTTTATTTAAATTTTTAGGGCAAAATGGTCATTTTCTATTACCTCTTGGACGATAAATTGGTCTTTATAAACATACACTTAGCCTCATATATATCATATATCATCCAATTATTAAGAGAAGGTGAAACTCTAGCCTAATTTCAACTTCAAATATTTTGTTATTCAACCGTAAAAAATTCGAATTGGTTCCGTAGTTGTGTTCACCATCTCGAAAGCTTCGAGAAGCACCCCATGGTTATGTAAGGAGGATTCTAAATACAAGAGTTCATTGTTAAGGTATGAATATTGTTTATTCTTGATTCTTATCCATGAATAAGTATTGATAAGGGATTATGAGTATTGTCTTGATGTTGGAAGATAACTAGAAACATAGTTATGAATTGTTTTGTATAAATTGTTAGTAGTAAATTATGGAAGTTGTTGGTATTGGATTATGGAGGATGAATTGTGGTGATATATCACTATATTAGTGGTTATGTAGGCCTAGTGATCATGTTGGTATTGGATGGTGATTAAGAGGGGAAATAAAGGCTAAGAGTGATGTTGAGGGATATTGCATGAAAATGCATGATATGTGAATGTAATAAGAGTATAAGAGGATGTATGTAGCACTCTTATTGATGAGTTAAAGGATTACTTCCTAGACATTATTTGGTGAAGTTAATACCTAAATGGTAAGGTTTGGTTGCTAATACTAGTTTGCCACAAATGACTTATTGGTACGGGAAGTCAAGTTGGACTTGTATTGAAGTGGTTATATCAAGGTATGTAAGACATACTCTATCTAATCTTTGGCATGAATAATGACCCATGGCACTCTCAAGTAAGCTTCCAACATTGTCCTACGACACATGACACATAATAACATCATATGATCTTCGACACTACCAATTGAACTTGTTTTCACTTTTAAGATGTCCGGCTAGTCAAAAAAATGTCCATATACTATTGTTGACTCCGAAATGGTTTAATGAGGTATCCATGATTCTCTACTTCATTTTCATGATATTGATTACCTATTTACATGTTTTTCCTATTGAGGTATCATGGTTTCAAGTTCCATAAGGTGTGACCACAAAGTAACCAATCTCAAAGATTAATTGAATTAAGAAATGGAATGTCTTTATTTTAAATTGATGATATGATGTATTGTATTAGTGCCACTGATCAGTTGGCCATTGTATTATAAAGATTATGTATATATGCTATTCCAAGGATGGTCCCTGATGTATTGTATTAGTACCACTGATCAGTTGACCATTGTATGACATATGTTATGTATTGATAAGGAATACGGGAAGTAGTGATATGAAAGTAATGTGCAGGTATCCCATCAACTCTTTTAAGTGTGGTCTACTCATACTGTTTATTCACTGGTATCTGGGTTCTGTTGATCTTTTGTATCTCATCTTGATACCCACTGCCTTACATACTCAGTACATATTTTCGTACTGACGTCCCTCACGGGGGACCTGTATTCATGCCTGCAGGAACAGGTACTTCAGGTCGTACACCTCCGCAGTAAGAGCCAGGACATTCTGTTGATAGTGGTGAGCCCCAGTTGTTTCGGGGCATCCCAAGTCGTTTCTATATGTAGTTTTGGTATTTGTATAAAAGTCTTTTGTGGGCGGGAGTTTGTCCCGACCCTAACCCAGTTGTGTATCTATGTAGAGGCTTTTGTAGACATATTGTACAGCCATAGGAGTGTTTGGTTGATAGACGTGATGGCTCGGACGACCAATTACTGTTTATATATATATATGTGCGTGTCTGCTGGGCTGATACAAGTACTGTTTTCTTCTATTTACAACGAAGTGTTGCCCAAATTTCTATTTTTCATAAGTAATGTAAATGTGAAAGTATAGGTTTATGAACGGGTTCTCCCGGGCCTCCTCGGCTACGGGTGCCAGTCCGCTCCAATGGGATTTGGGGCGTGACACTTGTGAATTTTACCCTATTACTTTTATATCTGAATGTAATTGTATAATTCGTATTTGAACAAGCCATATATGTATGTCTTAAATAAACAGGTCGTACATTAACTGAATATTTTGTTTATGTATAAAGTGACAATTAAATATGTATATCTGTATATATGTATTTCTGAAATTGTATATGTACATCTGTATTTTCTAGATTTGTATAGTTTAGATAATCAAACATTAAAGTAATTGAAATTTTAATTACTGTGATTTATAATACTTTTTCTTCTATTTCAATTTAAGTGACATTGATATAAGTTTGAGATTCAATCAAATATTGTATATCTTTTATATATTTTAAGTTGTTAATTGTGTGATTTATAATGCTTTTAACATAATTTTTTAATAAGATATCAATACTTTCTCCGTACCAAATTACGTGTCTTCTCATTTTTAAATAATATATATTACTTTATGCCTTTCTCTATTTCATCGCAATTTCTGTGGCACTAATATAATTTTGAGATTAGTTATTCTTATTCCACTTTGATGATGGGATAACTAATTTTGAGATTAATTTTTGAATAAGCTTATTTACGTTTGGTTGGAATAAAATGCATAGAATAACTCATTTAGGAATTAGTTATTCTGAAATTACAATATTATTTTTATGCCACTTTGAGATAATTAATCTTGAAACAAATTGTTTCCAACCAAACGTCCCCTTAAAGTCTATCATGAATCCTATATGCTAGAAACCTAGGTGACAAAAGGAGTTACAATAATTCCCTGAGATGATCACAAAAGTGGTCAAATAATCTTTTAAACGTTATATTATGATTAGTTTTGGTTTAACAAGTTTTCTCAACGTGCAGCTTTTGGTCTTTCTTTCATATAGTATTTATCAAACTTTACTGTCAAATTTGATGGGAAACGTGAGGGAGAAAAAAAAGGAATAACAGACTTACATACATCTAAAGTTGCTGTCTCTTACTTTCTCTGAAGATGATGTGACACGAGACCCCAAAAAATGTTACTATAAGATATCAATGTTCTCTATCAGAAATTTATTACTGTTAGATTTTAAGTGATTTGAGTATGTAAACTGTAATTTTGTTGTAATTGTGGATATTCAGATGCTAAGTTGAAAGAAATTAACCTCTTGGAGAATTCGTACCATTAGTATACGCTTTAAACTCGAAAGAGTTAAAGTGATATAATCCTTGATGGTCGAAAGACACTAGGATTTATCATAGAATACGAATCTCTATAAGCGCATGCATGTCTGAATTCCGCATAACTCATAGCTAATAGATACGTAAAACTCATAAGGTGGACATAACCCTAACTTACAATTCTCATTGATTAAAACCTACTAAACATTCCATTTTTCTTTGTTACTTTGATACTCTTAATTCACGCTACAATTAAATCCCCCCTTCTTCGTAGAATTTTCGATCAACAGTCTACTAATCATTGCATACTTAGTGACCAAGTATTCCCTGTGGGATTCGACACCCAACCCAGTTGGGTTCTATATTTGACAACGACCGCTTACACTCTTACGAGAGCTGTAGTTTGAGCGTTATCAGTATACAATTAAACTAAAGTACTAATCAGTACCCAAGAAGTTTATATGTCAAAATAAGAAGAAAAAACGTAAAATAGGTGTAAATTAAATTTAAATATGATTATATTACAAAAATGTAAAACTTATATTCTTCAAAACAAAATACAATCTTCAATAATCATGTTTTATATATTGTTTAACCAAGAAAATCATGGATCAAACATCATAATTTACAATATTATGATGTATGGTGTAGGTAAATTATGTTGAAAGATTGACAATTTAAACGTCAATGTCAGAGTGTTTTGATGGAGGATACTCAGATTGATCTAAGGCTAAGCTTCGTCCATAATCATTCTTGTAATGTGGCTTTCTATCAAACAAGTTGAAGAAATCCGGACCTTTAATTTGCCCCTTCCTATACATTAGAGTTCATGAATAATGTGATTCATGCACGTACTGCATTATAAATTAAAAAATAATACCATTATTAGAAAATAAATAATTTAAATAAATAAAAAATATGTCCGCATGAGAAAAATTAAATAATGAAAAGGTAAAAGCTCAGTATCATTAACAGAATTGATAACTAAATGCCACTAAAATTCATTAAGATAATTTAATTTATCATCATAAGTCAAATCAAAATCAAACAATAGATGTTTTCAAAGCATCTTCATAGCAGAAGCATAAAGAAATCATTATTTTGAAAAAAAGAAAAAAAAAAAAAAAAAGAGGAGGAAGACAGTATCAAAGAAGAAGGAAAAGGTAGATTGGTGAAGCGTATGTTTTCCTATATTTTTATATAAAATAGTCTTAAACCTAAAAGGAATGGCAAGCCAACGAAAATTAATAAGGAAAATATACTTTCTTACCATATATTTTAAAACTCATTAATTGTTAATTCTCCTAATATCTTTTATTATCTATTTTAATTTTTATCATATATTTTAGGATTTCTTAATTCTTAAATAATTAATTAATAATTGAAGAAATTAAGTGAAAAAATAATTTTGTCTATTGCAGAATGTTTTAATGAAGGACAAAAAATTCAAATTACTTTTCTAAGGGACTTCACACTTTTAATATATTAAAGATTATAGATTATAGATTATAAATTATAAATGTTTAGGAAATTGGGATTTTTTGTAATATTGAAAACATAAATTGTATATATGTGTAATTTTTCGTTGTTTTGTAATTTTAGAATTAAGAAGTAGGAAGTGAATAATTGAAATATTGAATAGGGTTGCCGGCTGAGACTTTCTGCATTAACTTTACTTCATTATAGTTTAGAATGCAGATTTCATATGTTTAAGGTTAAAAATACAAATATGATAGTCCTGATTAACGATTAATTTATAAAAAAAAATTTTACTCTGTATATTTTAAAAAATATTTTTAAATTCTAAATATTAAGTTTACTATGCTGTGATAAAACACAATTCTAATTTTATTTTTAATTTCAAAAATATCAAATAAAATGAAGATAATTTTAATTTTCATGATCAAACGGGTCTTTTTAAGATATAATATAATGATTAGTTTTGGTTTATCAAGTTTGCTACATTGCAGCCTCTGGTCTTCTTTGAAATATTTTATTAAACTTTTCTGACAGATTTGATGGAAAACTTTTACCGTCTCTAGACCTAAGATCCCAAAAAATATAATAAATTAATTAATTTATGAATTGTTTCTAACATCACAAATTCAATCTTTAGAAGAGCAGCAACGTAACCGGCACAAAAAATCCTATCTTATACAACAATATAGTCCCACAAAGTGGGGAAAAAAAAATCCTATCTTTATGAGTAAATAAAGAACAAGATGGCGCGCTATCACTAAGAAGGTAGAATATATAATTTGAGGTATAAGCACCAGCTAGCTAGTAAGGACGATGATTTCAACTCCAAGGGTACTTCTATTCTCTAATAACTTTCATGTTGTAAGTAAATTACAAAGCAAAATAAGGCTTCATGTCACCATTTTATGGTATTCATGTCAACATATTCATCCTTTAGGAGTCGAGGAAATTAGGATAGACCCATTTTGATAGAGACACCTGCTATAAAAAAGAAGCGATTGGATATTTATGAATTTAAAATGCCTTGTTTTTAATTTTCGTTTTAAATGAATCCAAAATAATGGATAAAAGAGTAATGTGATATGAACCAAATTAATGCATTTAAGCCTATGAACTTCAATTACATAGAACGAAATCACTCCATGCCAATTCAGTAATTTGCAAGTCCTTTTTTTTTTTTTTAACTCATTAAGCGATCAACATTGACAATATCTAACTCTACATCCCAGCCCCATGGTGTAGACAGAAAGTTACTATCTCATCTCTGAGTTAAAGGTAAGGTCTGCATACACTCTACCCCGACCTCACCCCAGCCCCATGGTGAAACTATATTGGGTACTATAAAATGTTACAATTTTGACATATCTAAATCCAGAATGATGCACTTAAAACATTTGGTCAAAAGATCATTTCGATGAACAAAGTAAGCATCTTGAAGCATAGCATGACTATGTAATTGAATTCCTTCTCGAACATCAGGACCTAGCCTCTGCGGCAAATAAGCAAACAATGTTATGCTCATCACTAACCACGAAAAAACAAAAAACAGTGACAATAAATCCTCAAAATTACTAGAACATAAAACTTCAAAAATACAAAAACAATTACCTCTACCAGCATAACGGCATCGCATGCCTCTTGCTCCGCTGAAGTCACTCTACACGTTAAACCAAAACGATTAATCGTATTGAAACATTAACTCACGATTCTATGTATGAAAGTCAATTTGACTAATGTTTGAAGCCAAATTGAATTATATTTAATTCAGTATTTAAAATTTATATATTTAAACCTATACTAAAACTACTATAACTTACAATTGTTGTCATATTAATTTGATGAATTCATCCACTCTGATTCGGAAGCGAAACGTGAAAAGTAAAAATTAAGCGAGTGAGTATCATTTGCCAATTGTAATTAGGAATTTCTCTAATCACCTTAGAATTCGCTTAATGAATAATGAGTAGATTGTTGGTGGAGTAGAGTGGCGATTGTGAGTGAATTAGGTGGACGAATGAGGTGCCTAAGGTATAAATAGTGATGCCATTTTGGCCAATTTATGACATGTTTCACTAACAAAATGAGCCTGGAAGAAGTGTGTGTTTTTGAGGATTTTATCATGAGTCTGGGCCTTGATATTAAGGCAATTGTGAACCAGGCCATTTTCTAGATATTGGGCCCAATTAGTAGGCAAATGAAACTTATATCTTAAAGGCATTACTTGCAAAGATATTATGTTGTAAAAATGTATATTTATATCCCGTAAAAAAATGATTTGTCTTCTTTTTTTTTTCAAAAAAAAAAAATAAAAAAAAAAAATATATATATATATATATAATGCAAATGATCCTGCTACCTTGAGAATGTATAATCTGAACTTCTAGCCCTACTGGTCTCAAAGTCAAAGTCGAATTAAAAGTTTAAGGCCACCCACCTTTATAGCGATCTTATAAATCAGTTGGGGCCTCATTAGAAATGCCTTATTAAAAAGCCCATACTTATTCCCTCCTTGAAAGTAGGGGTGACAGATGTATCATATTTAAAGAATAATCAAAATATAATAAATTTTTTAAAATTTAACTGCTACATAATCGATTTCAGACATGTGGTTCTGAAGTTAAAAGGTTTATAGCTGAACTTAGCTCTATCAAAGACATGCGATTTTGACAGAGCCAATTTTGTTGAACTATAAGTAATCTTTAAAAGATAAATATATTTTAAATGGAGGTTCTACTAGCTACTATTTGATGCCATTTATAGCATTTCTACCATTCTATAGACCACACACCTAAATCTTCTAGCTACTATAGTTCTGTTGGACATTTTCTAGACCCTTGCTAATTACATGCCAAAAAGTTCACATCTTTTCCTATTGAAATAAATCATAATTGAACTTATGAATTGATTAACGATCATAAGCGTTGCGTATAACGAAAAAGAATCGGTGAAAGCAATAACAATCACGATCACGGTGGCGATAAACAGAATATGAATTGGTTTCCATATTGAACTTTTCCAAGTGAATTTTGATTTAGTCGGATTCCGTACAATTAACGTGTGAATCCAAAAAAATTGCAATCCCAATTGGTTCATATAATCTGTCTGACACAATATCATTCTTCTTTAGTACACCTGTTCCGTTAATAATACAATACGAGACATTTAAAGATATCAAAGAGGTGGCCGGATAAGAGGAACATTCGAGTAGAAAAGAACAAGAAAATCAAGACAGTTGTAAATGTTGCATGACAACAACAACAACAACAACAACAAACCCAGTGTATTCCCACATAGTGAGGTCTGGGAAGGATAAGATGTACGCAGTCCATACCACTACCTCCGGAGAAGTACCAAGGCTGTATGTTTCCGATAGACAGTTGTAAATGTTGCATATTGGCTTCAAATAAATTGTTATCTCATTGGCTAATACTAGTATCAATATTCTAATTCCTCTGTTGAGTTACAAGATCTTCGACAAAAGTTTAGTCTCATCCCTTTTTTGGAAATTTTAAATTTCCGACGACAAATGAATAAAAAGGATCTTCTGACTACCTATAAATTGCATCGTAGAAAATAATTTTTTTTAAAATCTCAATCTTATGTGCAAAAATAAAGATCTCACGCCAAAATGATAACAACAAGATACTAGTGTAACCCAACAGTTTGGAGTTCGGAGAGGGTAGATTAGTGACACAAACCTTACACCCATTTCTAAGAGATAAGAGCTGTTTCCACTAGAACCTATGCTCAAGAAAAACATTTCAAAATAGTTTGATAAATAGAAATGTGACCTCTTATTATAGTGAATGTTATTGAAACCAAACATTAAAAAGCCATGCAAAATGAAGATGGGACAGCAACTTCCAATAATTACATTGGTTCTGCAAGTCTCGTAGGCATTATTGGTGTAGGCAGAAACAAGCATGTAGTAATAACTTGCTCTACATATATCAAGTCCAAGAATGTCTTGAGACTTGATATTAGAGTAACATAGAAATTATCCTGCAAATGTGTATGAGGTGCAGCAAGCAAATATTAAATCAAAATAGAAAAAATACAACTAAGCAAAACAATTTAACAATCCATATGTCTAAATAAGCATAACAAAATCAGCAGAGCTCAATCGCTCTTTACCAGCCAAGCAGAGACTTTCTACATTTCCAACTCCAAAAAAGTATCTTGAAGCTCAGAATCCAAATCCATGCCAGTGGAATCACAAAAAAACAATCCTTCATGCACAATACAAGTTGACGGGCCAAATAGCTCAATAGTTTCAAGTTCATTATCTGTAAATCATTTTAATCTCTGATTTTGCTCTGCCCTCTAAACTAGATACCTGATGAGTTCACCATCTGTTCACCATCAACCACCTCCACAGGCACTTTTTTATAATCAGACCACTTGAGTTCTTTTTTGCTGATGGGGTTGACCTTGTATGGTAAGTCATAGTAGTCAAGGAATGCTGAAATGAAAAAGTTCCAGGGTAAAAGACTATGGTGTGTACCAGCTAATAAGAATTAATGGGGGGAAGGAAAGAAGGGACAGCAGAGATGGAATCATAAACATTAACAAGCATGCACTATGACTATTTAGAGATATATATTGTCAAAAAAGTCAATACACTTATAGAAAACATTCTGGGTAAATAAATCAAAATCAGTTAAGCGAATGTAAATTCCAACCAAGAATATAAGCATACACCAAATTGTTAACTGAGGTGAAGCAAGCATACTGTAGAAAGAGAGTACATTGCTAGTGAGAACTAGAGATACTAGATATATTGTTTAGAAGACCTTAGGAATCATGAGCTAGCTTTTGGGGTTGAGTTAGGCCGAAGGTCCATTATCCCAATTTATTGTTCACGATATAGCTCCCCACCCCCACCCCCATACATTGATATCGCCCACGCCTCAAAATCTTGGGCATGCAGGGGTGTTGAGTTCCCATATCGGTGGGAACAGGATCAATTTGTCTCCCTATATGGTTTCTCTTCATCAGATACCTTTTGGAGTTGAGTTAAACCCACGATCCATTTGTTTATCTTATTGTCAATGAACTATCTCCAACTATTAATCCATCACAAATGAATTCAATAAGCTATGTGCACTAGAGTGGAATACGGGATTAGGTAGGAGAGAGTTAGTTCTAATTCGATACTCCATTTGAAAAAGAAATATCACTCCCTCCATCTCAATTCACGTGCCACCATTTGACGTGATGCAAAATTTAATAGGGAAAAAACCTTAGATACTTGTGTGATTATAAATTATTTCATTAAGTGTAAAAGACCAATTTTGAAATTAATTTTTCTGACATTATTTTTTGGGCAGAATAAAATTGCAAGTGTGTCACATAAACTGAGATAAACGGAGTAGTTCTTAAGCCAAAACTAAAAGTGTCCGTTTGGTATGAGGGATAAGGGACAATAACACCGAGATAAATGCAAGATTATTCATCATGCGTTTAGTTAGAGATATTAATTACAATTTTGGGATATCGCAATCGATCTTTCCCTATCCCATCCCCATAGCAAACATCCCTTTGAAGTGAAAAAAGGGTAGCAAGGCCCTTGCTTTTCATAGTAATCAAAATACAAATCCTACAGGTTCCAAAGAAATCTCCCACTCACTTGCTCTCTTTTTCACCTTGCAAGTTTTCTTCATTATTATCACAATCCTTGCAGCTATGCCCTAATAAATCTATAGTCTACCATGATATTTTTCTTTATAACCATGGTGTCCGGACTAGTTTTTGCGCACCTCGACTAAAACCACATGATAATTGCCCCTCCCACCAGCCATAGATATCAGGTAACTCTATCCACCGTCCACCAAGGCTAGGAGCTTGCTTGATGATTAGACTTATTCGAGGAACATAAAAGAAGTAACAAAAACAAAAATTTTAACCTGTCCGCTAGATATTAAATAATGTGATAGTACACTTACCGAATCTCATTGAACCAGAAAATGGACACTCGGGTGGAGGTGAAAGAGATGGACCAACACGTTTGGGCAGCATGACCCGTGCAGGAGGAGGATGTCCATGATCTCCATGACTACCCTTCCCGTCATCCTCTCCTTTTTCTTCTTCTTCGACTACCACGATAAGTAGCCCTTCCTGAAGACAAAATATTTCAATATAAGCTAAGATAATTGCCAAATAATAAATGAGTACACAATGCGAGGAATAAGAGAAGAATTACCTGTTTAACCGATTTTTTCTTTTGATGAGGTGAAAGTATAGCTTTCACCGATTCACAATCAAGAAGGTTTTCTTTGGTTTGTTTCATATTCTTATAGCTGAAATGAAAGTTAAATATTAGTGTACGGTTAATGATAAATTAAATGTTCGAGTAAAGATTAAACTTTGCATGAACTTACCACATCTCCGCGTTCTTCAGATTAACGGAAGATGCTTTTTCAAGTGTGTTCAGTCGCTTACTATTTTGGTACCATATCACACTTGCCAGTGCACCACCTCCAATTATGCCTCCAACACCTTGTGCCCTGTCGAAGGCGAAACACCTCACTAGAATCCTTAAAAATCCATGCCTTTCGTACCACTTGAGAAACTCTCTTCCATATTGTGATTCAGCAACTCTCTTAAACATCATATTCTACATACCAACAACACAATTAGACCCAATTGTTAAGACCCAATCAAGTTATCTATTACTTACAAAAATCCACTAAGGCTGGTAATAAATCTTTATTCCATGTAATAACAACATCACCCCGTGTAACTCCCACAAGTGGAACTAATGAGATAGAAAAGTTGTTCTGGATAGAACCCCCAAAACAATAGCATTACCCAGTGTAACACAACAACAACCACAAAGAAGTTGTTTTTGATAGAACGACAAAAGCCGGTGTAACACAACAGCACCAACAACATCCGGTTTAAACAATACTCAGTATACTTCACTAATGAAGTAGAGAGGTTGTTTTTGATACAACCACCTCCCCACACACACAACAACAACAGTACCCAATGTAACTTCACAACAATAATACCCACACAACAACATCAACAATACCCAGTGTAATCCAACAACAACAACAATGCTCAGAGTAACACAACAACCACAGCAATACTCAGAGTAATACTACAAAAACAATACCCAGAGTAACACATCAGCAACAACAATATCTCATGTAATTTCACGCGTTTACAACAAAGAGAAGTTCTTTTCGATACAACCACCCACCCACACAACAACAACAACAAATACCCAGTGTAACTTCACAACAACAAAACACACACAACAACATCAACAATACCCAGTGTAACTTCACCCACACCCACAGTGTAACACAACCACCACAGCAATACTCAGAGTAATACTACAAAAACAATACCCAGAGTAACACATCAGCAACAACAATATCTCATGTAATTTCACGCGTTTACAACAAAGAGAAGTTCTTCTCGATACAACCCCCCACCCCACCCCCACACAACAACAAGAAATACCCAGTGTAACTTCACAACAACAATACCCACACAACAACATCAACAATACTCAGAGTAACACAACAACCACAGCAATACTCAGAGTAATACTACAACAACAACAATACCTAGTGTAACATATCAACAACAACAATATCCCGTGTAAATTCACCAGTTTACAACAAAGAGAAGTTCTTTTCCATACAACCACCCACACACACAACAACAACAACAAATACCCAGTGTAACTTCACAACAACAATACCCATACAACAACATCAACAATACCCAGTGTAACCCAATAACAACAACAATAATACCTAGAGTAACACAACCACCACAGCAATACCCAGAGTAATACAACAACACCAATACCCAGTGTAACAAAAACAATATCAGTGTAACACAACAAAAACAACAATACCCGGTGTAACTTCACAACAACAATACCCACACCACAACATCAACAAATACCCAGTGTAACTTCACAACAACAAAACCCACACAACAACATCAACAATACCCAGTGTAACTTCACCCACAGTGTAACACAACAACCACAGCAATATTCAGAGTAATACTACAAAAACAATACCCAGAGTAACACATCAGCAACAACAATATCTCATGTAATTTCACGCGTTTACAACAAAGAGAAGTTCTTCTCGATACAACCCCCCACCACCCCACACAACAACAACAAATACCCAGTGTAACTTCACAACAACAAAACCCACACAACAACATCAACAATACCCAGTGTAACTTCACCCACAAAGTAGAACTAATAAAGTAAAAAGGTTGTTTTCGATAGACCCTCCAACTCCAGCAACAACAATAGCAAAACTAGTAACTAAAGGTTAGTTTGATACCTTTCGATCGTCCGGAGTTTTCTCGAGCCTCAGATCTGTTGTGGAAAAACTAAAAGTTGTGTTTTTGCTTCTTAGCTAGCTAAAATGAAACAAATAACAACAAATTGGTCAGTGAAATTTCATTGAAAAAAAGAAACTTGTGCTTTTTTTTTGAACCAAATATAAGCGTAACTTCATCAGAAAAATAACAAAAACAAAAAATAAACTTGTAAGGGAGAAAATATTAACTGTTCAGCGTTTCAAATTTTGAAGAAAAAATGGATTTTGAGGAGAGAAATGGAGAGAGTAATGGTCACTGTCTTTGTTTTGCATGTACTGAAAAACCAGCCAGCTAAGAAGAAAAAGATACGATTATTTTTGAACCGTTTGATTGGACGGGTGGAAGGCTGAGATTTAATTAAAATAATCTACTGGTCTAGGATTTAAATTGTTTTAGTACTATGCTAACTTAGGGGTCGTTTGGTTATAGACAAGTTATCCCCCATTTAATTATTTAGAGATTAATTATTTTAGGATAAGTTATTACGATATATATATATATAGAATAATTTTTCTCATCACTAAGTTATAAATAGTTGATAAATAATTTTGATACTAACTAATATTAGTGACAAAATGAGAATAAAATGATTGTGCATTTTATTCCATAATTATAATACGTTATCCTTCACACCAAACGATCCCTTAATTATGTCATAATATATAGCAACAATATAAATTCTACTAGTTTGGAGTTTAATTAGAGAAAATTTCAGTATTTTGCACAATTACTGAAAATTCAATTTTGGATTTGTCGAGATACATAATTAGTTTCACATATACTCAATGAAGATATGTTTATCTTTATAAAGATACATAATTAGCTCCTGATATATTTTTTTTTAGTTTAGAATCTGTCGAGATACATATTACATGCAATGAAGATATGTTTTTTTCCTCTGTTAAGATATATTTTTTTATTCTGAATCTACCGAGATACATAATTAATATGTAGATATATGGTGCTTCAAAGTCTGTTAAATTCAGTACATGCGGAATAGGTATAATTATATTAAAAAAAAAAAGTAGGATAAAAGTTGATATAAAATTTAAAAGGGGGCAGCCCGTCAATTGTCATCTAATTACGAACTCACGTTCTTTCAAGCAAAAACCTCAAAAGTCTAATGGAGTATCAAATATTCAAAACTTGAAATTTCAAATTCTAGTCATGTACCGCTGTTTAATTTAGAGCTTTTTTTTTTTTTTCTTTTCCTTGAAGTCCAATTTCTCACAATATACACACATAGATTGCATGTGATATGTAGCTTTGCGATGACATTTATGATGTTCGAGTTCTTAAAAATGTCGATAAGTATGTGTTAGGTTTTTAAAAAATAGTGTGTTTTAAGAGTATTCAATATAGGTATAGTAAATTTCTGAAGATTGGTGCGAGCATAGATGAAAATAATGTCAATATAACATATCAATACATGAAAAACCTTACTATATAATCTTTTTTCTCAAATTCAATTTTAAGCTTTTTTTTTTCTCTCTTATAGTTCCTCGTCTTAATCCTTTGCTCATATATTCTCCTAGGTATTCTTTAGGTATAATGTGTTTTTTTTTTTTTTTTAATCTGTTATGATTGTGCATTACTGAGTTGAGCATATATAAGAAATAATCTCTCGAATATATTTAAATTTACTACACTAACATCCAAATTGCCTGATTCACCTACTTTAACTCCCTCTTATAGTATAGTAAGAGGAAAAATATATAAAACTTCTATAGACATCCAATTATTATTTATGTTTAGAACTTACACACTTTCATAATCATAGTCCTTGAGCATAATGCATGTCAACATACATGTGGCAGCGTCCCATAAATTGAAGAGGAATCAGTTGAATAATTTGCATTATTTTACCTTTTTTAGGCCTTACTTTATAGAATTACATTGAATAGATTATTATTATTATTATTATTATTATTAATAATAATAATCTTTAATATGATTTTATTTATTTTAGGGAAAAAGCTCGTCAAATATGTCATAGAGTTCTATTAGAAATGACTCATTTATGTCATTGTTCATACCAATGCCGTTACAAATTAGGCTCTACATGAAGGATATTTAGTAGTATAAATCACAAAATTAAGTTTCCTTCTGCATTCAGAAAATAAAGTAGCACGATGAGCTCAACTCAACGATACATCCACATAATAAGTCCACAAGGTTTGCAGTCTCAGTTAATCCCATTCCACTCGACGAGCACGAGCACGATCCTTGCCGATACATTTACATGTATATAACGTATGCTTACAGCTTACAAGTGTGCGTCCGCATTTTGGTTTAGCAGTGAATTAAAGTGCAAGTTAAAGCCAATATAAGAAACAAAGTAAGTAATAAACAATTAATTTTGCTATAAAAAACAAATAAAATGAAACACGAAGTAGTTTTAAAACAACTTTCCAATCTTAAAATTGATTAGATGGTCGTTTGATACAAGCGTAAAGAAATAACTAATTTCGAGATTAATTTCAGAATGAACTTATTTCATGTTTGAGTGGGATAAAATATATGGGATATAACTCATTCGGAATTAGTCATTCTTATTCCACTTTGATGATGGGATAACTAATTTTGAGATTAATTTTTGAATAAGTTTATTTACGTTTGGTTGGAATAAAATGCATGGAATAACTCATTTAGGAATTAGTTATTCTGAAATTACAATATTATTTTTATGCCACTTTGAGATAATTAATCTTGAAACAAATTGTTTCCAACCAAACGTCCCCTTAAAGTCTATCATGAATCCTATATGCTAGAAACCTAGGTGACAAAAGGAGTTACAATAATTCCCTGAGATGATCACAAAAGTGGTCAAATAATCTTTTAAACGTTATATTATGATTAGTTTTGGTTTAACAAGTTTTCTCAACGTGCAGCTTTTGGTCTTTCTTTCATATAGTATTTATCAAACTTTACTGTCAAATTTGATGGGAAACGTGAGGGAGAAAAAAAAGGAATAGCAGACTTACATACATCTAAAGTTGCTGTCTCTTACTTTCTCTGAAGATGATGTGACACGAGACCCCAAAAAATGTTACTATAAGATATCAATGTTCTCTATCAGAAATTTATTACTGTTAGATTTTAAGTGATTTGAGTATGTAAACTGTAATTTTGTTGTAATTGTGGATATTCAGATGCTAAGTTGAAAGAAATTACTTAGGGGTCGTTTGGTAGAGTGTATAAAAATAATGCAAAATATAATGTATTAGTAATGCTTGTATTAGTTATGCTTGTATTAATTATGCATGTATTATTTCTTATACATTGTTTGGTTTGATGTATAAGAAATAATATATCTTATATAGTTTCTATAACAAAAATGTTTGTTTACAAAAATACCCTTCTTTGACTTTATACACTTTTTTTGCAACAAAAATTTTTTGTCATCTCAAATATAATTAGTATTTAGAGATTTTGGATTAATTACCTTCGTCTTTGCGCATGAAATGTTACGCCGACGGATTAACAAAGTCAAAAAAATAAAATACAAGATGTAAAATTAACGAATAGTCTCAAGAATTTATTTTAATCTTTTTAAAGACCCTCGAAGCAAAGAAAAAATATGTTGCGGTTATTTAAATCAACTATCCATTGTTGTAAATTAAAATGATGGGAAAAGAAATTGTGAAATGTTTTGATGTTGAAAATTAAAATGGCGGGAAAAAAATTGTGAAATATTTTGAGTTTGAAAATTAAAATGGCTGGAAAAGAAATTGTGAATATTTTGAGAGGGAAATTGAGGGGTATTAAGGTCATTTTATAAGATAAATACATGTGTTAAAAGTCATTGCATTACTAATACATAGGAAATGGAGTGTATTGCTAATGCACACTTTAATACAAAATAGAGTGTATAACTAATGCTTGCATTAGTTATACATAGAGAAAAAAACGTACCAAACAAGGTGTTAATAATACACATTAACTAATGCATGCATTATATTTTTCAATACACTCTAACAAACGACCCCTTATAATTTGTGTATTTAAATAAAATTCCATAACAGTTTAAGAGCCTAAAATTTCTAAATTATCACATATTTACTATTTATTTTTTCTAATTGATATACATAAAATAAGGGGTGTACATGAATTGGGTTAGTGTGAGTTTTCCGTAAAAAAATGTTATATTAATTATTTCAATTTATTAAATCTATAAATCATATCAAATTAATATAAAGTTGATTTTTTTTTTTTGATTATATTAAGTTGTTTAGATTTTCCGATTTCTTCAATTTTCTTTACCAATTATTGATATGACTATTTTATCATACTATTAAAGGTGAGTTTTATAGAGTGGCGGTTCGTCCGGCTATATTGTATGGAGCAGAGTGTTAGCCAGCTAAAAACTCTCACATTCAAAAGCTGAAGATGGCGGAGATGAGGACGTTGCGATGAATGTGTGGTCATACCAAGAAATAAAAGATGAGAAATGAGATTATTAGGGAAAAGTTGGGGGTGACTTAATTCGGTGAAGGATAAGATGCGAGAAGTGTGGTTACATTGGTTCGGACACATGATGAGGAGGGGCTTTGATGCTTCAGTGCGGAAGTCTGATACATTAACGATGGATGGTTTTAGGCGGGATAAAGTTAACCCGAAGAAATATTGGAGGGAGGTGATTAGGCATGATATGAAACAGTTACAACTTATGTTTTGTGATTGCTATACTATTATCGATCCTAATCCGGAGGTCTATTGGAAACAACCTCTCTACTTCATGTGAGGCAGTGGTATACTCTACCCTCCTCAGACCTCATTATGTGGGAATACACTGAGTATGTTTTTATTGAGAGTAGTGTATTTTGAAAATGGTTTGCAAAGTAAGCAATTATTGTTAATGATAAAATTAAAAAATTCTTTTGCCTTTTACTTGATATGTCAAAAGTGATTAGTAAAAATAAAAATTCAATTAAATGTTAAATGTTAAGACTTCTTGTTGATGAAACATACTGAGAAGTGAGAAGATGATGTTGTTGGGTAGAAAATATTAGTACTATTTAATTGGGCTTAGGGTTGTTTTTTACTATTTTAGAATGGGAAAAGGACATGGTATGACGTTTTTAAAAAAAAATGAACCACATTTGAAAAGGTGGACATATCATGTCCAGTCGGCTAAAATAATCCCATTTTTTAGTCATTTGTCCCAATTGGGTACATGTAGTCTCTATACTCAATTGATACACTTTTATACCACATTGATACACTTTTATATTATATTGATACACTTTTTAAAAAAGGGAAAGGAAATTTTATGCAAGCACATGCAGTCTCTATACCCAATTGGTACTCTTTTATACCATATTAATACTTTTATACTACATTGATACACTCTTATACTACATTGATAACTTTGATACCGCATTGATACACTTTTATACTAGATTGATATACATATGCGAGTGACGAGACTATTTTCCGGAATTAAAACCTAATTTGCGAGTGGCTATTTACGGGTATTAAAAATTTGGGTGCTAATTTTGTAGAATTAGTTTATTTTAGGTGTTATTTTTATCCTTTCCCCTTTTAAAATTAAGAAGTAGAAATTCTACCGGTAAAGTTATAGAAATTCCTTAACACTTCTGCCGTAAATATGTGCACAACCCTAAATATGATATAGAACTTTGAGTTAAAAATACAATGCACTACAAAATTAATATTATTAAACTTAATCGATTTACATTATAAAGTTGAAGTGAAAATCTATTTGAAAGACATTAATAGAAATTGTACTATGGAGAATAGATAATAATTTATTATTGTAAATTTCAAGAACATATTAAATTTTTAGAAAATTTACCTTAAATCACAATTAAAATTTAACCCATTAAAAATTTACAAAAACTACCTCAAATCACAAGCAAATTTGTTCTTTAATCATAAGATTTATCAAGATTTCACAAAAGAACTTCGCATTAGCAATTGTCTATCAAAATAGATAATGATTTATTTAGAGAAAATGGTCAAATACCCCCCAACCTTTACCCCGAATTCCAACTACACACTTATACTTTGAGAAGGTCATATGACCCTCCTGAACTATTTTAAAATGAAATTATTACCCCTCCAACACTGACATGGCAAGAGAGTGTGTTTCGCTATCTTTAAAGAGAGTGAGAACGAAAATTAAAAAATTATTTTTAATATTTCTTTAAATAAATATATAATTTTAATTATTATTTTTCTTTCTTCTTCTTCTTCAAATTTCTTCTTCCATTTTCTTTTACTCCAATTCTTCTTCTTCTTCAATGGCATCCAAGAATGACAATTAATTCTTCTTCTTCTTCTTCTTCTTCTTCTTCTTCTTCTTCTTCTTCTTCTTCTTCTTCTTCTTCTTCTTCTTCTTCTTTCTTCTTCTTCTTCTTCTTCTTCTTCTTCTTCTTCTTCAATGGCATTCAAGAACCCATTAATGGCAATTAAATTTTATTTTTTCTTCTTCTTCAATTCTTCTTCTTCTTCTTCAATGGCATCCAAGAACCCATCAATGACAATTAGTTTTTTTTTTTCTTCTTCAATGGCATTCAAGAACCCATCAATGACATTTATTTTTATTCTTCTTCTTCTTCAATGGCATCTAAGAACTCGAATTACGTGAGAATGTTGAATCAATTCAGATTGAAAAATAAAGTCACCGGAATTTTGAATTTTCCGGCGCCATCACTGTCGCGATGCCATTTTGTGAAAATCGAATATTTTTTGGACATTAATTGTTGATTTGATTTTGATAAGATTACATATCGTGTGAATTTCATATGATTCATTATGCCATTGAAGAAGAAGAAGAAGAAGAAGAAGAAGAAGAAGAAGAAGAAGAAGAAGAAGAAGAAGATGATGATGATGATGATGATGACGTGGAATTAATTTTTTATAGTTAAAAAATGATATATGATGTGGAATTACGTGGCATGACACGTGGCAGCGCGTGTAAACCACAAATCAAAATAAAATATGGGTATGATTTTTTAGAGGGGTATATATTCCACTTTAAAATAGTTCGGGGGGTAATAATTTTATTTTAAAATAGTTCAGGGGGGTCATAGGACCTTCTCAAAGTATAAGTGTGTAGTTGGAATTTGGGGTAAAGGTTGGGGGGATATTTGACCATTTTCTCATTTATTTATTGTAAACTTCAAGTACATACTAAAAATGTAGATAACTTACCTCGGCTCAAATCACAAACAAATTTATGTCTTTTTAATCATAGATACTACCAAGATTGTAAATATCAAGAACTTATAAAATTTTAGAAAACTTACCTCAAAAATCACAAATAAATTTATCCCTATAATCATAGATGGTGTCAAGATTGGTAGAAAATTCTATAAATAAACCTGTTTTTTTCCTACATGCTAAAAGAATTCATATCAACCGCTTCACCTAAAGTAAGATCACAAAAAACTCATAGAATGTATATATATATACATTAAATGTATGCAATAAAATATTTTGTGTATAAATTCTTGTGTCTTCATGTTCTTGTTGTAAAGAAATATCAAAATGCTGGAAATAATACACTAATCTACCAAAAAATCAGAAGTATACTTACATAAATTAGACGACACTGAATCTTCAAACACTGTTTGTGAACAGATATTATATATCAATCTTTCTGAAAATATACCAAAAAAAAGAAGCTAATAAGACATTTTATAATTATAGACCAGTGGTACACATTCTAAAGTCCAACAAATTTGTATTCTCTTTCTAGATCTTAGTTGCCTACTTAAATGGGAGAAGAGAACTTCCTGTTGCAAACGTGAAAGGAAAAAACTACTGACCCAAAAAGAGGTAAAAACTTACACGCATCTGGTGTATGCATCAAATTAATGTTCTTTATCATGGTTATGTAATTAAATTAAGTAAAATATAAATTGATTAATCATGATTAAGTAACATGAACTTTAAATTCAAACACATGATATGCATGTATTGGCTTGATGTATAAATCGGGTGCGTGTAAGTTTTACTCCCCAAAAAGATAAGAATAATGCTAGTTTTTGGTGTCTTGCACTTATGTGAATCTATACATTCTCTAAATATCATTATCAGAAACATACATTCATTTAATATCAATGAATTCATCACATACTGTACCTACTAAGATAAGATGATAAATACTTAATACTTTATTAATATTTTATGCAGCAAAAGTAAATGACATTTCAAATAGAGGATTACTCTTAACTATTCTTGTTTGACAAAAGGAATGAGAGATTTAATAGATTAAGTATCCAATTTTGTGTACAACTTTAACCCAAATTTAGCAACATATTTTCATATTACGCCAATGAAATTTCAGTCTCTCAATCTCATGCATCTTGAAGCAGAATGTGTTGATTTGATAGGCATTGAATATCAAAATACTCTAAGGAAAAAGTTACTATGAAGCAGTTTAGATCGTAAGAGGAAATCCAAGTTTGATTAAAAAAAAACACAATATATTTAGATGCTCAAATTAACATGTACATGCATTAATTGTGCTATTTCAAATAAGGAAAAGATTTATAGTAATTCATTATAATTTTCCAAAAAACAACAACTTCTTCGTTGTGCCAAAATTAGATCTTTGGTAGTTGTTGACTTTTGATAGGAGAAGGAAGTTTTTTCTTTTAATTTTTTTGGTCTCACGTTGGGAGAATGCTTTTTTTATTATTATTTCTGAATATTTTGTTTAGGATTTTTGGGTTGTCCTCTTTTAGTTAGAATTGATTTTTTTTAGATGGCGGAAAAAAAATCCTATTCTTGAGGGAAGTTTTTTTTTTTTATGTTGTTGTTAATATAGTCAATAGTTTATATTACTAAAATAATTAAAAAAAAACTGAAAAGACGATATTTTTTGAAGTGAAATCTTTCAATGAAGACAACAAGTTCAAATAATATTTTTATATATATAGATATAAATTATAGATTATAGATATTCATGTACAGATTATTATTTTTTAAAATTCAGTCATTATTTCTTAAAAAAATTTCAATCATTATTTTTTTAATTCAAATAAATTGTTATTAATTCTATATAATGTGGCAATTGTACATTCACAAATGTATATGTATAAGTTGTATATTACTTTGGAAAAAATGTATAAAGTATCAAACTTAAGCATGAAATTATAAAAAATAACAACAATTTTATTAAATTACATTTTGTAACATCCATAGCATTATTTTATGTGGTCCCTACTTTTTACCCACATGAAGAAGTTACTGTCAGTTTCCCTATTTTAACGCCATTAGCCTTCTCTTTCATTATTTTGAAAGATTTTTTTCCGTTTTTTTCGCCCTAAACAATATCTTTCCGCTCCAAATTTTTTTCACTTTGCACGATTTTAGCATCATCAGTAAAGATTATCTTCATCTATTTCAGGTAACTCTTAATTTAACTATTGCATGTTAGCATTTTTTTTGGGTAAATTTCAGAATTAGCATACTAAAATATATCTCAAAATCAAAATTTAAGGTTTTTGATTTTAATGGCGGAACAAACACCAAAATCACGAACATATAGTGGTATAAGTAATTTGAATTTGGTCTATGATTGTGGACCATCTTTTAGTCTTGGATTAACTCAAGAAGATGTAGTTAAAGTTGTTTCAAATTCTTTACTGTCGAAGAAATCTGAGAAACCGGAGGAGATTAGGTCGAAGTTTCGCAACGATCCGCTGAAGATGAAAAAAAATTTGAAAAAAAAAATGTTGAAGAAATCGCCTTCTCAGAAGGAAAAAAAACACAAAAAAATCCAGAAGAAAAGGAAAGCGAAAGAAATTGAAGGTTTGACTAAGGTTGATGAGGATGTTCAGATCTCTTTTGATGATGATTCTGAAGATGTTAGCGAGGAAGAGGTATTTTTTTGTTCTAAATGTATTTTTGAGTAAAATGTATTTTTGCCCTAAGTAAAGATGTTGTTAAAGTTGTAAGTTATATGTATTTTTTTTGATGTAATTAATATGTATTTTGATGTTATGATGATATTTAGTGATTAAATGATTAAATGATGATTTGTGATGATGATATATGTATTGATGAGGATGTTCAGATATCTGTTGGATATATGTATTTTTAGTATATATGATATGTATTTTTCAGTGTTGGTTTCAGTTTTGATATGACAAAAATACATATGCATGTTAATTTAAGCTTAAATACCAGAACAGTCTATTGACTATATGTATTTTTAGTATATTTGATATGTATTTTTCAGTGTTTGTTGCAGTTTTGATATGATAAAAATACATATGCCTGTTATATGTTTTTTATTTTTATTGGATGATTGATTTGTTGGCTGCATGTTATATGATTCTTTTTTATAGGTGATGCGGGATGGAATATTCATTGTCAGAAAACTTCCAAGATTTGCACCACACATGTGTTCTTACAGTGACAAAGATATTTATGGAAGCATACACGCAATTTTAAACAAGGAATGTAGACACCTAATTTCGTCCCTCCGCAATATCATTTTTACCCATTTTTTACCTTATCCTACCGTGTACCCTCAATCATGTAATTATCCCTCCACAAATGACAAAAATCAAAACCAACTCTAAACAAATCTTATCCCAAAATCCCCACATAATCCCAATTGATAACAAATTAACAACCTTCCCAATTAAAAGTGGACACCTAACCCTTATCCCTCCAATTAAAAAACAACACCTACCTACCCTACTCTAACAAACTCTATCCCCACACCCTACCCCCTACCCGTAAACCCCACCTACCCTACCTCACCACTACCTACCCTCACAATATATTCCCACATACTCTCACAAGGAAAAGAAAAAGAAAAAAGATCATCTTCTTGACAAAAAAGAGGAGCACTCTCTCTCTCTAACTCTATTCTCTCTCTCTTTCCATCTCTCTAGACTCTCACTCTCTCCCTTCATAGATCTCGCCGGCGCCGGTACCGGCGCCGCTCTCTCTCTCCGTCAACGATCACTCCCTCTCTACTCTCTCTCCCTAAAACTAAAAGAGAAAAAAAGAAAAAAAAATCCGGCCAGCGGTCAGATCCGGCCGACTCGCCACCGCCCGTCGCCGACGCTGACCAGACCTAACCCAACCTCCCAACCCGCGACCCGACTCCAAATCCAACGATTTCAACCCGACCGGACCAGATCTGACCAGTTCCGGCCGGATCAGTTAGCTCCGTTTCGGCAAAGTAGCCGGCGAGCCACCGCCGCCGTCGTCGTCTCGCCGTCCGAAACCACGACCAACCCGCCACCGTCCGACCAACGGCAGCGGCGATAGCGTCGGACATCTGCTACCACCGTTTCTCTCTGTCACCGGAGCTCGATCTGTTTGGATTTTGGTTTCTTGTTGTCTTTGGTTGATTTTGGTTTCGTCTATTCCATGGTTCCACGTCGATAGTGAGTTTCAAGTTGACTTTATCGAATATCGTCGTTGTGAGTTTGGGTTTTCGTAGAATAAAATTTCATTCACGGGTTTTTGAGCTGTCCGATTATTATTTTAATACCGAGTTTGATTTGTCCGTCGTGACGTTCTACGATCGAGTTTTGGTCTTCGGATTTCCTTATTATCGACAAAACGTTCTATCAAGGTCCATTTCTTAACTCGTCTCTTATATATATATATATGTGGTAGTTTGTTTTGATTGGTTGCGATGGCGAGTGTTGATTATAGTTTTGTTGAATTTTTGTTTATGTTGATGTTATGATTGTGATGCTTGGTTGTTTGGTTTTTGGTAGATTAAGGCATAAACTTGATCATGTTCAATGGATGGACGGAAAAAAAGTCGGGGGGGGGGGGGGGGGGAATTGGAAAAATTAACAAAAGGATAGATTCGGTTTAATTTGATTTATTGTTGGTATGAATCGTGGTAGGATTATGTCTTTAGTCTAGAACGGATAAGCAAATGGTAGGTTCGGGTAGGCAAATTTAGGCATGGTAAATTGATGACATGTTTGAAATATGTGTCGGAATGGTTTTGTTTTATCGCATTTAATTCAATGCTGTAATTTGACCGGGGAATGCCCCGAAGTACCTGTATTGATTTCACCGGGGAATGCCCCGACGTATCATGTTGGCGGAAAATAATTGTGATGAAGGCCCGCGGCGTCGGGTAAGGCATTGGAGCTTAGTCTAGATTTAGTTTAGACTAGGATTTATATTTTTTGTATTTTTTTTCTATTTTTCGGACTGTATAATTGGACTGGACTTTACATTTTTGGATTGTTTTGTTTTGTTTGATTATTTTTGCGTGCCTCTTGTGTGGTTTATACATTTCGTAATGCCAAAATAGTCGATACACTCCACCAAACGACCGTGGTCGAACCACGGGATCGAGGGGTGCCTAACACCTTCCCCTCGGTCAACAGAATTCCTTAGCCGGAATCTCTGTGCGCGAACCGGTTTAAGAGTCAATTGGTTTCGAAAAAGGGATTTTCCAAAGGTGACTTGGCACACCGGATTATGCCAAGTGGCGACTCTGAATAAAAAATGCAAATAATCCTTTTTCCGAAACAAATTTTCATTTCTTGTCACTTAAATAATAAAACCCTTCCGAACTTCAAAAATGTATTCCAATATTTTGGAGTACGCGTAAAAAAGGGGTGTGACAGCTCTGGCGACTCTGCTGGGGACATTTCAGAATTCGAGCTTATTTTTTGAGTCGTATCGGCTTTGTTTGGCATTACGAGTGTATAAGCATTGTTTGTGATTATTGTTTTGTTATTGTTTTCACTTTTGTGTGTTTTCGTGCTCTTTGTTTATAGTATTTCTAGCATTCACGGAGAGAGTATGGGGGGAGAACAATGATGTGGATGCAGAGAAATTTGCAATCCTGTACTTCCTGCATTCGTTTGTCTTATCTAATGTTGAAACTGTGGTAATACCCCATCTTCATTTCGATTTGGTCGATAGTGGAAGATATAAGGATTTCCCATGGGGTTCTTTATCTTTTGAAGATTTGGCCAGAAGTTTGAACAACCGGTTGAAAGCTGGTGGTCAATTTTATTTGATTCAGGGAATGCCACTGGCTATTCAAGTGTGGCTTTACGAGTGTTGTTCAAATGTCCCACCAAAGATTGCATCGAAGGTTGATAATCGGATTCCCCGATTATTAAATTGGAAGACGATTTCACCTTGTCCACGCTTTGAGTTTTTAATGAATGTTATGTTCAATGACGATGGCAAGGTTTATTCTTAATAAATACATATGTATTAATATGTATTTTACAGTATATATATATATGTATATATATATATATATATATATATATATATATATATATGTATTTTCATTTACAATTGTTTAACTGATTCTTTAACATTTATTATTTACCTATTATTCCAGGTTGTCTTTAAGAACATAGAGCCAACGAAAATGGAGCTGTCAAAATTACAAATACCACAGAAGGATGCAACACAACATGAACGTTCTGTTGATTCTGATGACGACTTCCAGGATCCATCACCAAGAAAGAGCAACGAACATTCAAAGAAGAAACAGAAGGTTGATTCCTCAACACTAGTAGTGAAAAAAACTTTAAGGAAAAAGCAATTAGATAGTTTTGACGAGCATACCCAAACGAGGACACCAACTCCTCATGCTGCAAAGGTTGATGGAATGAAGACACCATTTTCAAGCCAATTCCAACACGGCAGGCATCTTCTTCAAAAACGACGAAAGGAAAGCAAACAACTCGGGTTATTTTTCCTCAGGTACACTCAAAGTCAAATATTCATGTAGAGGAAGTAACGGTGTCAAAGCCTGAGAGTCATGTTGACAAACAAGCTTTTATTTCTAAGAAAGATTTCGATGCATTCCGCGATGAGATACTTTTTTTTTGGCAAATCTTTTGTTTTTCATGAAAAAAATTTTGTATATAGATTTTTTATCAAAACAGGTTCGTCGCGAATTTAAAGGAATTCGTGGAATAATGAGAAAAAAATTTAAAAAGTTGAAGAAAGCATTTGCTCAAAGCAAGGTAAATTTTTTCTTTGAAAATCTTAGTTGATTTGAATATATATACTTATTATTGGACACAATTTTTTCAGGAGCATGTTGAAGATATTGAAGCTGATAAAGCAGCAAATGTTATGAGGGAGAGTTAGAGCAATCTGGACAACATTTCAGTCCTGATGTTGTTCAATCTCCGGATAATATTTCTGACGGTACAAAGGTAAATATTAAAGTTCCAAATACATATTTACTTGTACTTTTGAATTTTATATTCAAAATATAGCTGAGCTTAATAGACTGTCAAATTTGGAATAGAATTGAAGATTGACTTAGTAACAGTAAATATTACTTGGTTCATTAAAAACACTATAACATGCGACACAGTGTGTTTTTAGTTTTATTCATATGTATTTTTAACACTGCATATGTATTTTTTAAAACTACATATGTATTTTTGAAAACTACATCTGTATTTTTAGTTTTATTCATATGTATTTTTTAACAATGCATATGTATTTTAACACTGGATGATTATTTTGTTATGTTCTATAATATGTATTTTTGAGTTTGATGTTATATATAAATATGTATATTCAATTTCAAAAGAAAAAAAAAAAACTTTGACTCAAGTATTAATAGGTTATTTTAATTTGTATATGTATTTGTAACAACAACATGCAGATAAAGATCCTGAACTCCAGAATATGGATTATGTTGGTACCGAAAAATCACCACAACGATTAAGTTTGGAGGTTGATCAGGAATTGGAGGCAAATTTGCTTGGTAAAAAGGTAAATAATTAAGTTTCATATATATATATATATATATATATATATATATATTCATTTGAATTCACATATATAAACAGATACAAGTACATGTTTGTTTGATGTTTTGATTTTTATACTTGTTTTCAAGGGGTGCACTGTTTTGCATTCTGAAAAAATGAATGTTGAAATTGATTTTCAACAATTAATCCCTGATGAGCTTCTCCAAAGTATAAATTTGGATTACTTACATTCTGAGAAGGTTGTTCAACATGATTGTCAAGTATGTATAGTGATGTTAACTTTATCTTCATGTCATGTAATAATCAATAGGACAATTAAAATTTTTCTTTCATTTTTTGGCAGACCAGCGATGAGAAAATTGATGATACTGTTATTGAAGATCATGATCAAGTATGTATCTAACTATTATATATTTTGAGTTTATTTAGGTTCAATTTGATGGAAAAAATGTAATATTATTTTTTCAATCTTTTTGTTAGATCAACAGAGGAATCACTGATTCAGAGGTAGAACTTGATACGGAGGAGTAAGTTAGAACACCTCCTAATACACAAGAAGTAACCAATGATGAACAGAGGGATGAAAAATTATGGCCTGATTCACAAAACACAATCCCGGATGAGTTTCTACCTAGCTTGAATGTCTACAATCAAAAAAGCATCATCATTCATCCATCCGCTAATCGTGAAGTAAAAACTCCCATATCAAAGTTAAGAATTAGGCGACCATCAAAATTCAAGGAATCGCCATACACCGAAAAATTTGGTTCAGCTGCTGGTAAGTACAATAAGATATATATAATTTTTTATGTAATATATATTGAAAATACGTTTGTATTTATTAAGTTTTTATATTCCACAATTATATAGAGAGCTCAGCAGGGGTAATACGCATATTCTCCCAGAAACATCCATTTCTATATCACCCGATTGATGGAATAATAGATACAAAGATTGTCAAGAACTTCACGGACTGAATTTCTGCCGACCTATTAAAAGCTACTGCTAAGAGGTTGTTCTTTTGAATAGTGACAAATTATTTTTTTGTATCAATACATGTTTTCATGGTTTACCAAATCCTTAAAATGCACAGGAAAGGAAAAGTGGATCACTACAAGAGGGAAAAATCAGAAATTTCAAAGATGCATTTTGGTGTTGAGACTGTGGAAGACAAAAACTGGTTCTATACGATGGGATTTGCAGATCAGACATGGACAGACTCTGTTAGCATATTATTTTGAAAAAATTTCAGATAACATTGTCTACATGTAACTGAATTTTAAGAATGCAATTTTTGATACACAAGTCATCTACATTAACATAAAAAAATTGCATATGTATTTTTTACTTGCATAGACTGTAATATTTAGAATATAATTTTTTTGAATGCTCTAAAGTTTGTCGTATTCACTAATGCAGCATATTGATGTCTGCTTTTTACTACTTGAGGAAGAAGTCGAAGTATGGGCTTCACATGTCGTACAAAAATGAGTCAAACAAATCATACAAATACAGTACAGTTGACTGCAACTTTATGAACGTAATTAGATCGTTGAATGATGTATATTCTATGGATGCTCAAAATCTTAAAGATGGAGGTCAGGAGCACCATCTTATGGAATACATCAATGGGTTCCGTATGCATGCCGCAGTGCCATGGCATACAGTGGAAGACATTTTTATTCCGATCAATATAAAGAAAAAATATCACTGGGTTCTCGCGGTTTTATCATTTTCAAAGAGGTGTATATTCTTGTATGATTCATATGAATCCAGTGGTCATTATGCGGCTGTTCTTGCTGAGATCGAGAAAATAGCAAAGATTATTCCATTGTGACTCCAAGCATGTGATTTCTATGTTAAGAAAGGGATTGATCATCAAAACCATCCAAGATACAAAGACAAAGAATTCTCAGCTATGTTTGATGTTTTCTTTGAAGATGATTTGCCTCAACAACCGAGTGGAAGCTTGTAAGTTTTGAAATTACATATACCAAAACTGTATCTTTGTACAAAATATATTTCAACAAATAATCAAATTTGTTTTTTTTTTGTAGGGACTGTGGTGTGTTTATGGTTATGTATGCAGAGTGCCTTTCTTATGGTCACAAAGTTATTGCGTCTGAGTTCGACCCCAACGCACTCCGTACAAGATATGTTGCACTTTTGTGGGATTATGTGATCCGAAAACAAGAAGCAAATGTCATTAGTGATGTCGAAGCACCCGTGAGGCCTGCAAGGCAAAGTAGAATAACTAGTGTCACTGAAGTTGTTGATGTATGATGGTTTATGGATTTTTAACTTTTTGTACTTTAGAAACTAGTTTATGGATGTAGGTTTTGATTGTACAGACTAATTATATGGTTTCTCTATTCAGCTTGAATTTGTTTTATATTTAGGGCGTGTTTGGTATGAAGGATGGTCCTTGGTCCTGAGCCGGGGGTCTATCGAAAACAGCCTATCTACCCCCGTCGGGGGTAGTGGTATGGACTGCGTACATCTTACCCTCCCCAGACCCCACTATGTGGGAATATACTGGGTATGTTGTTGTTGTTGTTGTTGAATTTGTTCATATTTCATGGAGTTCTAACTTTTACGGTGAGATTTTGTTAAAAAATACTTGCGGAGTTTTTATATTATATTTACAAATACATATATCGTCTAAAAATACATATGCAGTGTTAAAATCAAATATTGCAAAAATACATATGGACCATTCCTAATATGTACTTTAGTATGTTGTTGTTGTTCTTTAAAGTTTTTCACCACATTTCTATATTGTTAAATACAACATGTAGTGTTAGATTTAAGGAGTTCTACATTTTACTGTGTGATTTAGTTAAAAAAATACATATGTAGTTTTCATATTATCCTTAAAAATACATAAGTATTATAAATCAATTGTTTTTCAGCAAAAAAATACATATGAAATATTAGAAACAAACACTTCAAAAATACAACGCAACATACCTAATATGCATTTTTACTATATTTTCATTAATTATAATTATAAATTAGGATTTAAATTAAAGTTTAATTTGACATTTCAATGTTGTTATTTACAAAATATATATGCAGTGTTGATGTTTTGCTATAAAAAATATATGGATTATACGTTATAAATATTTCCCAAAAAAATACATATTTCGTGTTAATATAAAGATGTTGAAAAATACATATTGATCAAACCTAATATTTAATTTTTGATATGTGTTAATTTAAAATAATTATACTTGAGAATTTGAATTAAAGATAAATTTGACTTTTTTATGAAGTTATAGGTTTGACTATAGTTACAAAATACATATGCAGTGATTATATTTTTTTAAAAAAATACATTTGGATTATACATCAAATGTATTTTTACAGTATAAATTCATATGCAGTAATAACATTATACAGTTCAAACATATATTTATATGTCACATATATTTAAAACTTTGAACAATTACGAATCATATACTTGTTTTGTTAATCAAAGTTATCACCTTTAACCTAACATATATTTACTATGTCAAATATACATATGAATTGCTGCTTAAAAATACATATGTAATGTACAGATTTTGAAACATATATAGCTCCACTATTCAGATCTTACTGTCTTCAATTGTCAATGATTCATAAATGCATTAACTAAACTGAATTAGTTCATCATTATAAAAAATGACAAAAAAAATAAATTAAGAAACAATACAGAAAAATAAATGTATCATTTGCGATATTTCCTACAAGAGCGCTTATTGTGACCCTTAGCCCCACAACCACCACATGAGTTGATATTCTTCTTTCCAAACATATCCCGGCCTGATTTTTCACGATCTTTCTTTGCAGGTCTTCCTGGAGGTCTTTTGTATTTTGGAGGCAGTACTATTTCAGCAAGTGTGGTCTCTGAAATTATGCAGTCATCGCTGTGTGGCAACGGGTAGATTGGAACATCATATGTCTTCAAAACTGTTTTTGGTTTAAACAAATCAGAACAGAATGGCACCTTCTCAAAATTCTTTTTCTCTAACACCGCACAAGCATGTGCACATGGTATCTCATCTATTTGAAAAGCATTACATGAGCATTTCTTTTCTTTAATGCAAACAATGAAGTGCTTTTGTTTGTCGTGTACCGTATATACATATTCTGTGGCTGGTACAACCTGACATAAAAATAAAAAAATATTTATGTAATAAAAATACATATGCAGAGTACACTTTTACAGAGCAGCCAAATACATATACAGTTGTTAGTAATTTTCAGTACAACAATATACATATGTAAAATACATATTATGTATTTTAAATGTTCATATATTTTATGTGTTATATCTTTTCATTTATTTACAACGGCATGGAAAGTATTTTCATATTTATGTTCCCATAATTAAAATTTCCACAAATCAAAAAGGTCATACTGTCATACGGATACACAAAGCCTCGTTCTCACTGAGTATGTCATTAAACTTTTCAATGAGTGTTGTGAAGGTATATGAAGCCTCCTGCCTATTTGCACAATTCCATTTTGCAAACAGTAATCGAACTTCCTCAAGAAAGTCATAAATTTGCAGTTCTCTAGCCGATACAAGCACTTCATTTATTGACTCCGCAATGTTTGAAGTCAAAGTCCATTCTCTGTGAACTGTTGCATACGACCTAGCCCACTTTTCGTAACCCGCCAATTCCAAATATATCTTCACCCACATATCAGCTGCCTCAACTTTTTCCATTAACCTGTGAAATTCTGACTTTGAATATGATTTGGCCATTGTATAAAATATCTCTGACAATGCATCGTGTGACTTTCTGTAAAGTTTTTTCACATTACCCCATAGATGCCACATACATGCATAATGTGGAACATCTTCGTACACATCAGCAACAACCTTTATGATGCTTGGATTCCTATCAGACACAACACACATGTTTTGTCTAACCCCGTACGCTTCCTTTAGATTCTCAAAGAACCACGTCCAAGATGCATCATTTTCAGAATCAAGCACACCATATATCAAAGAAAATATATGACCTGTATACATAATTCATAATTTTCAGAATCAAGCACAACATATGCCAAAGAAAATATATAACCTGCGCATATATAAAAAATCTGCGCAGGCCGATTTAAATACAGTTAGGAACTGCATATGTATTTATTACAATATAGTTCAATTAAAATGTATATTTTATCCATCAGAAATTGTATCAATTACATATAATAAAATTTACATCAACCTCACTATCAAACATAATCAATTTTACATGTTTCATTCAGAAAACTTTGAACATATATCTAATTATATACACATATGAATATATGAATTGGATATACGTATTTTTCAACTCTACAGCAGAAAGCCAAAAAAAATACAACCAGTTATAGTAATTAAATGATACTAACATGCTCCATCCGTTGTACATGCTGTTACAAATGCCCCAGTATACATTCCTCTCAGATGACTAGCATCAACAACTATGACTCGTCTACAATGATCTAATCCTTTAATGAATGCATGTAGCTGAATGTCCGAATTGTCAAAGAGTCAAAGTAGAACACCAGAAACTCGGTGGTTACATGCAATGTATAGATCTTCCAGTCTGGAAGTGGGACAAGATCAATATGGATTTCATCACGGGTTTGCCTCGTACATTTCGAAAGTTTAATTCCATATGGGTGATCATTGATAGGCTTACCAAATCCGCGCACTTCTTGCCAGTTAAGACAACTTATACGGCGGAAGAGTATGCGAAGTTGTATATTAAGGAGATCGTTCGGTTACATGGAGTTCCAATTTCCATTATATCCGATCGAGGAGCCCAATTTACCGCGAATTTCTGGAAGTCTTTTCAAAGGAGTTTGGGGACACAAGTAAATCTAAGTACGGCTTTTCATCCTCAGACGGACGGACAAGTGGAACGTACCATCCAGACACTTGAAGATATGCTACGAGCATGTGTATTAGATTTCAAAGGCAACTGGGATGATCACCTACCTCTTATCGAGTTTGCCTACAATAATAGCTATCATTCAAGTATCAAAATGGCACCATATGAAGCATTGTATGGAAGAAAGTGTAGATCGCCAATAGGATGGTTTGAAGCAGGTGATGCGGTCTTGTTTGGACCGGATCTTGTTTATCAAGCAATGGAGAAGGTTAAAGTGATCCAACAACGGCTTGAAACAGCTCAAAGTCGACACAAATCTTATGCGGATGTTAGAAGAAGAGGACTTGAGTTTTCTATCGACGATTGGGTATTCTTGAAAGTATCACCAATGAAAGGAGTGATGAGGTTTGGCAAGAAAGGAAAGTTAAGTCCACGATACATAGGTCCGTACAAGATCATTCAAAGATTTGGACAAGTTGCTTATGAGTTAGAGCTACCTCAAGAGCTCTCAGCAGTTCATCCCATATTTCATGTTTCGATGCTTCGCAAGTACATCGGAGATCCATCGCACATCACTACTACGGAAGATGTACAAGTGACAGAAGATCTCACTTTTGAAGAAATGCCTATTGCTATTCTTGATCGCCAAATTAAAAAGATAAGGAATAAAGAGATAGCATCGGTAAAAGTACTTTGGAGGAATCAACAAGTTGAGGAGATCACATGGGAAGCCGAGGAAGCGATGAAGATTAAGTACCCTTACCTATTCAACGATGAGGAGGAAGTTCATGAGACGGAAGAAGAACAATAACAAGTGTTTATTTTTATGCAAGTATGTTATGATGATGAATATGTTAATTGTAAGCTTGGACATGTCTTAATTGAGTAACTATGCTAACATTCAAGGACGAATGTTCTTAAGGGGGGGAGAATGTAACACCCCGTAAATTTTTTCGTACACTTATCGCGATTATATGGAGTCCTAAAGGCTTGCGTATGGGTTAAATTAAGTTTATGGTGTTCGGAAGTATCCCATCAATAGTTGTATGTGTAGGTATTGGAATAAGCTTTCCAACGATATAAAGTTTGCCCAAAACAGAGGAGTATTTCATATAAGCGAGCACATTCGAAATTTCAGAACGGTGGCCGGGAAGCCTGTGAACAGTAAATCTGCAGGAAAATTACTGCAGCTAGACAATTTTTTTTGGATCAACTTTAGACGATCATAACTCCTTGTACAAAAAGAACTGTGTGAGCTGCTATATATTGACGAAAATCTCCGAGAGTCTTCTTTCCGATGAAATTGGTTTCATACAAATACAATGTCTGAGTAAGGAGCTATACCCGTTTTACTACAGCCTATAAAAAAAAACAGAATTTTGGGATAAATTTTTGGGTCAACTTTAAACGACCATAAATCCTTGTACAGGAAGAACTGGGTGGTATACTTTATATGAAAATGAAATCCCTTTGAATTATTTTTCCAATGCAATTGGTTTCACCCAAATACGATACCGGAGCAAAGAGTTATGATCGATTTAATTCAGCCTGTCAAAACTGTCCACTGGGGACAGATTCGGGTTTATTTAAATTTTTAGGGCAAAATGGTCATTTTCTATTACCTCTTGGACGAAAAATTGGTCTTTATAAACATACACTTAGCCTCATATATATCATATATCATCCAATTATTAAGAGAAGGTGAAACCCTAGCCCAATTTCAACTTCAAATATTTTTTTATTCAACCGTAAAAAATTCGAATTGGTTCCGTAGTTGTGTTCACCATCTCGAAAGCTTCGAGAAGCACCCCATGGTTATGTAAGGAGGATTCTAAATACAAGAGTTCATTGTTAAGGTATGAATATTGTTTATTCTTGATTCTTATCCATGAATAAGTATTGATAAGGGATTATGAGTATTGTCTTGATGTTGGAAGATAACTAGAAACATAGTTATGAATTATTTTGTATAAATTGTTAGTAGTAAATTATGGAAGTTGTTGGTATTGGATTATGGAGGATGAATTGTGGTGATATATCACTATATTAGTGGTTATGTAGGCCTAGTGATCATGTTGGTATTGGATGGTGATTAAGAGGGGAAATAAAGACTAAGAGTGATGTTGAGGGATATTGCATGAAAATGCATGATATGTGAATGTAATAAGAGTATAAGAGGATGTATGTAGCACTCTTATTGATGAGTTAAAGGATTACTTCCTAGACATTATTTGGTGAAGTTAATACCTAAATGGTAAGGTTTGGTTGCTAATACTAGTTTGCCACAAATGACTTATTGTAGATAAGTGTTCGAAGAGTACGGAAAGTCAAGTTGGACTTGTATTGAAGTGGTTATATCAAGGTATGTAAGACATACTCTATCTAATCTTTGGCATGAATAATGACCCATGGCACTCTCAAGTAAGCTTCCAACATTGTCCTACGACACATGACACATAATAACATCATATGATCTTCGACACTACCAATTGAACTTGTTTTCACTTTTAAGATGTCCGGCTAGTCAAAAAAATATCCATATACTATTGTTGACTCCGAAATGGTTTAATGAGGTATCCATGATTCTCTACTTCATTTTCATGATATTGATTACCTATTTACATGTTTTTCCTATTGAGGTATCATGGTTTCAAGTTCCATAAGGTGTGACCACAAAGTAACCAATCTCAAAGATTAATTGAATTAAGAAATGGAATGTCTTTATTTTAAATTGATGATATGCTGTATTGTATTAGTGCCACTGATCAGTTGGCCATTGTATTATAAAGATTATGTATATATGCTATTCCAAGGGTGTTCCCTGATGTATTGTATTAGTACCACTGATCAGTTGGCCATTGTATGACATATGTTATGTATTGATAAGGAATACGGGAAGTAGTGATATGAAAGTAATGTGCAGGTATCCCATCAGCTCTTTTAAGTGTGGTCTACTCATACTGTTTATTCACTGGTATCTGGGTTCTGTTGATCTTTTGTATCTCATCTTGATACCCACTGCCTTACATACTCAGTACATATTTCCGTACTGACGTCCCTCACGGGGGACCTGTATTCATGCCTGCAGGAACAGGTACTTCAGGTCGTACACCTCCGCAGTAAGAGCCAGGACATTCTGTTGATAGTGGTGAGCCCCAGTTGTTTCGGGGCATCCCAAGTCGTTTCTATATGTAGTTTTGGTATTTGTATAAAAGTCTTTTGTGGGCGGGAGTTTGTCCCGACCCTAACCCAGTTGTGTATCTATGTAGAGGCTTTTGTAGACATATTGTACAGCCATAGGAGTGTTTGGTTGATAGACGTGATGACTCGGACGGCCAATTACTGTTTATATATATATATGTGCGTGTCTGCTGGGCTGATACAGGTACTGTTTTCTTCTATTTACAACGAAGTGTTGCCCAAATTTCTAATTTTCATAAGTAATGTAAATGTGAAAGTATAGGTTTATGAACGGGTTCTCCCGGGCCTCCTCGGCTACGGGTGCCAGTCCGCTCCAATGGGATTTGGGGCGTGACACTCGTGAATTTTACCCTATTACTTTTATATCTGAATGTAATTGTATAATTCGTATTTGAACAAGCCATATATGTATGTCTTAAATAAACAGGTCGTACATTAACTGAATATTTTGTTTATGTATAAAGTGACAATTAAATATGTATATCTGTATATATGTATTTCTGAAATTGTATATGTACATCTGTATTTTCTAGATTTGTATAGTTTAGATAATCAAACATTAAAGTAATTGAAATTTTAATTACTGTGATTTATAATACTTTTTCTTCTATTTCAATTTAAGTGACATTGATATAAGTTTGAGATTCAATCAAATATTTTATATCTTTTATATATTTTAAGTTGTTAATTGTGTGATTTATAATGCTTTTAACATAATTTTTTAATAAGATATCAGTACTTTCTCCGTACCAAATTACGTGTCTTCTCATTTTTAAATAATATATATTACTTTATGCCTTTCTCTATTCCATCGCAATTTCTGTGGCACTAATATAATTTCGATAGTCAACCAAATATTTTATGTTGACATATCATTTTGTGTGTAGATGACCATAAAAATTAATCACGGATGATATAATAAAATCACTATTGAAACAGCGAAGCAGACAAATCTTAAATGATTTATAACAACTAATTAGAAGTGATATAACAAAATTACTATAAAATAAAAAAATACTTTTTAAAAATATTAAAATGAGTCTCTTATCAAATGGCTTATAGTTTACGTCATCTATTTGCTATAATTTTAGTATATTTCAACCCTAATAATTCAAAAGAAATGTGGAAACAATTTGAAGATTCAACATGTGAAGACTTTAAGAATTTACAGAACATAAATTTAAACAAATCCAATATTTAGTTCTAAATCATATAAACGATATATTACATAGCATGAGACATGATATTAATAAGTATAAACTTGTTTCCGAGAATCTCTTACACTCAAGAACAGAATCAGAAGCAAAAGATGTCGCCTGTGAAAGAAACATAATGATTAATAACTAAGATTTAGTGTGCATGGTATAAGAAATTGAACGTAGAACAAAAAAAACATATGATATTATTCTTCAAAGGATTTTTACAAATAAATTAGGAATTTTTTTATTGATGGTCCGAAAAGAAGCGATAAAATATTTTTATATCGTGTTTTATTAGCCACTATAATATCCAAAGGACTTATAGCTTTGGCAACATCAACCTCTAGTGTTACAGCCTCAATTTTTCCCGAAGAATGAACGACTCATTCACATTTCAAAATTCCAATTAATTTTAATGAGCAATTCTCCTGTAATGCCCATTTTCTATTTTCTATGAGGAAAACAAACATGTCAATATGTGGATGCTTTGCACTGTGAGTTTATTCTTGGATTTATGTTTGCATTTGTGGTCTCGACCTATCCAGCTTTTTATAATGACTTGTTTCGTTCGTGCAACTTAGTATAAAATCGTTACAATTTTTATTGTAACCCGTTACCTGAACCTTCTCATCGCACAGTTGTTACAGAGTTTAAGTGAAACTTGTGATAACTAACTGATCGTGCTGCTAGCAAATCGTCATGATCTCAGAGGTCTTTTGACCTATTGCTACAAAGCACTTGCCTGCTAACATTTTAGCCTCTTTCATCTAGTATTGTTTAGGAACCTGATGCCTCGACACACAGGCCATGAATCAATTGAAGACTTGATCACTTGGTTCTAATTTGTAAGAATTAAACATTAACAGGAATGTCGCGATTGTCTATCTCTTAACAATAACAAAACAATCGTAAAACTTACGTCAAAAAAATTGCTTCAAGCCAATTTCGTTTCTATTTAAAAACAAAGTTCTATTCATGAACTAGATTAATATTTCGTGAAACCTGCTTTCTTAGTCTTGTCTAATTCAGACGTAATACGCGTGTATGAGGAAACGAACAAAACTTGTAGAGAATTTGATGCAGTCTCTGGCTTCATACTCGGAAACTTTTTTAGAGTTATTTGCGCTTCAGAAGTGCATCTCATTACATATCAAAAAAGGCAGAATTTACTCAAGTAGAAAAAGATCATAATCCTTTTCACTTGGACATCTTCTTCAGCTTCTCTTCACTCTTCCTGTTCAACTCCATTACATGCTTATGAATAGGCCTACAGAAAATCACCAAAGCAAATTAAGGAGTCAGTTAACTAAGTTCGTATTGAAACAAAGACCAACTCATGAGACATGGAAAGGCAGGCAAAAACTAATTGCTTCCCACCACAAAACCATATAAGATTTTGCAGATTCTGAAAGCTCTATAACCAGAAAGTTCTTGTCCTAAGGAGAGAAGCTCATCCTCCTCAACAGGGTTTTGCTTCCTCTTATTCATCAATCTTGTAATTTCCTTCTATAAGTGATTGAAGAATAGAGAGCCCAGAAAGTAGACAGACTCACGAAACTGAACGAAAACAGGCTCACGAAGCTAGCTAGAAACCAATGACTATATTTTTATGCCCAAGTTAAGCCTAAATAAACCCTTTATGGGCGAGACACGTGAAGAATAGAGAGCCCAAAGAGGACCAAACTAGACTCTGATCACTAAAAACTTCAGGTTCTAGCTGGAGTATTTCAAATGGTAAGACAAAAATGGATCAACTAGGAAGAAGAATCTTTACGGAGGACAAAAATGGTGCAAAAATCAGGTTAGAATATATTATGCATGAAAAACAGCAGAACTCATGATCCGGTTAAAGACATCAAATTTGGGAATTGAAGAAAAAAAATAACGAGAAGCCTTGACTTACTCATTGATGTCGATCATTTGCTTTTGTGACCTGCAAAAATAAAAATAAGACATAAGTGCTCCAAAAGAAAAAAGTTTCTTACAAAACCCATCATTTTATATACATGTAAACGACACGTGTTTCTTCTAATCCTAGATTTTCACGTTTTTTATTCTTTAAACAAGATACAACCAAAATTAGGGTACTCACCAGAGTATGTAGAGAGCCGTCATTGACATAAACCCATAAGTGAAAGCGTTAACTGCAATGACCAGAGATAATAAGGGTGAGAGTCGAAATATCTATATCTACATACAACAACAATAATATACTCGGTGTATTCCCACAAAGTGAGGAATATCTATATCTATACATAAATTGTATGTTAAGAAGGAAGGAAGTCCAGCTTAGGATTAAACCAAGTGGCAGCACAAGAGAGAGATAGTTTTAGGACAAAATTAGTTACGTTAGGTAATAATTATCGTTTGCCTCTAATTTTATAGCTTTTCTAAAGAATTCAAATTTTGATAGTTATTTTATTTTTTACTGTTTTCTTATAGTTATTTAAACTCTTACATTTTTTTTAAAATTCAAATTCAGACAGGTTTTTAACCATAGTGATGGTTATATATTGATTCTATTTAACCTAATTTTTAAATACATCTCAAATTTTCTTTCATCTTTTGGCTTTTGACTTTTATCTTTAATAAACGAAACAGAATTGCACGTTCCACCCCAACTCCCCATTTTCCCATTGATCACGCACACATGACACAATACACACAAAAAAAAAAAAAATCATACTTCACAAAATCCAAACTAAATGCACCACTTCATACTTTACTGCCATATTTACTTGAAGAATTTTGGGAAACATTCCCTCATTTTCATTTTGGTGATAATTTTCTTCTCTATTATTCGATGCATGTGTCGAGCAGGTTCCCACCCCACTTTATCGACCAACAGGCCACACACTCAGATGAGAAGTTGTTGGCCTGACGAAGAAAGTTCCAGTTTTTTCTTTATCTTTTGGCGCATATATGTTCTCTATGTTCTTTTATTATTATTATTTAAAGGCCTTAACAGTACTTTTAACCTCCCTTTCTTCAAGTTTTTGTAAATTATACTCCATTCATTTCAATTTTTTCAAGGAAGGAGAAAGAAAGCGAGGCAGCGACCTTTCTTGAGCTGGAAGAAGATATGAGTAATAGAGGTAGGGAAAATAACTACAAGTCCCCTTGGCGAAACAATAGATCAAGAGGAAGCAACGAGTACGGGGATAAAAGTAAAGAAGAAAATGTTAACCGAGGATAGAGGGAATGTAATGTGAATTTTCTAAAATAGGGCTATAACTTAGACGAAGTGGAAGAAAGAATAACAATGAAAGAAAGGAAATAAGAAAGAGATAACACAGAGATAAAGTAACATCAGTACAATAGAGAGTTGACAACCAAGGATACCAGAAAGCTGCGTAAAAAGAAGCAAGTCAATTCACAGAAGGCAAATGAAGTTAAAACTGGAAAAGAAGGAAGAATCAAAACTACGACCAGATCTGGAGTCTGTAAAGCTCACATTTTATACTGTCAACAAAGTGCTAAAGCTGACTGAATAAACAAATCTGAGAAAGGATCTACCAACAATTGAGTATGTGAGCTTCCAAAGACTAATTCATGGCGAAAGGGTAACGAAGAGGGCTTTGAAATAAGAGGATGTTGATGGTATAGCTTAACGCTATCTGCACATGTCCTCCTCGCCTATTATTACTTGGAGAGATGCAGCGATTTTGCCAGAAATAACTTCAACTATGTGGATGTCAGTTTCACGATTGTTCTACTATAAATTTAGCTTCTCCTACGGATCACTTGTACTCTTGATAAGTGGTGTGTGCTGTCTAAATCACTCTTGGCATCAAATTTTGATGCTAAAATGCAATTCACCCATGTTAAGATTTATGTTCTTTTAGCACCACTATTCATTATTCAAGATGATCAAAACGTAAAGATAAAATTTTTACCTTCATGGCGATAATCTCCTTCAGGACCAACAGGGATTTCTTGGCAGTATCTCTTTATTTGTTTCGGTGCTCTAACAATAACCCTAGACAGTTGTCTTCAAAACAAACCATTAAAAAAATGAGGCAAACAATGAGACGAAATTCGAAAATTTGTTTGGGATAAATCACAAAATTAGGCTGAAAACAACTCACCCGATCTGACGGAAAGCCATTAGCACAGCGTTCTTCGTGAAAACAAACTGTAGCTGCAGAGCTCCCCAAATCTCATTCGTGAAAGTTCTTATGTAACTATTACCAGTCGGGTCGGGTCAGGTCAGGTCAGTTCGGACCATTCAACTCTCGTCCAAATATATCCTCTAGATTGTATATTGGCAATTTTTAAATTTAAAAATAATAGAATATAAATCACCCCTATTTCTTTCAAAATAATTAAATACTTAAAAATAATAATCGTTTTTAAAGAAAAAAAAAAGAGTAGGATATCAATCACCCCATATTTTTCTCAAAATAATTCTCTTAATAATTATTTAAAATTTTATCATAATGATTTAAATATTTAATATATTTTATTAATTTATATTAATTAACTATAACTACATATTGAAAGTAAAAAAAAAAATTATTTATTTAATTGTCTATCATGTTCAAAACTAATTTGTTACCACAAATCACAATAATTAATAACTTAAAATATTTAAAAGACATGTAGAAATTTTATTGACTCTTACCAAAAAAAAATCTCTACTCCCACTTAATTATATACCATGGCCCAATATATAATAATTTCATTGTTTCATCATAATGATTTAAATATTTAATATATTCTATTAATTTATATTAATTAACTATAACTACATATTGGAAGTAAAAAAAAAATTATTTATTTGATTGGCTATCACGTTCAAAACTAATTTGTTACCACAAATCACAATAATTAATAACTTAATATATTTAAAAGACATATAAAAATTCTATTCTCTCATTATTTTAGCAATGTCACATAAATTGAGATAAAAGAAAAAGTACTGCAAATCATAATAATTAACAACTTAAAATATTTAAAAGATATATAAAAAATTTAGTTGACTCTCAAAATTGTATCAAAGCCACATGTCACACACCCCGATTTTTTTTTCGCCGCATCCGACCCCGCTAGGGAGTTGGTTTTAGAGAAAATGGGTTTTTCCAATTAAATTGACGTTTTGAAAAAGGGATTATTTTATTTACAGAGTCGCCACTTGGAATTGAGTTTGGGTGTTCCAAGTCACCTTATTGAATCCCTATTCAAAAGGAAATGACTCTTTAATTTTTTATTTTTTTGGTCTGCGAACTAGAAATCCGGATAAGGAATTCTGTTGACCGAGAGGAAGGTATTAGGCACCCCTCGAGTCCCGTGGTTCTAGCACGGTCGCTTTAATGACTTACGTCTGGCTTAAATTTATTTATTTTTTTGTTTTGGATTCACAATATTTGTTAACCTAAAAGTTGTTTGCCTCCCGCTTTTAATTTATTTTGAAACTATTTATTATATTGACGTGTGGCTTACCGATAGTAGTACTTTCCGGCCTCACCACAAATTTTGAATATATTTCTCGCGCCTTCGTGGCCCTTATGGAGCGTCCTATATTTTCAAAATCTAAATAAGCACCTAATAGGTAAAATCTATCCAACCTGATACAGATTTAATAATAATTGATCTCATTAATATTGAAGGGGTTACAGCTGTATATATAGAGAACTGAAGAATAACTAATTACAGAATAACCCAGATGTATTTAATAATTATATATGTAGTCTATTATCCCCCCGCAAGCTGATCAGCGGTAACGAGGGGCAGCTTGGAGCAGAGAGACTGAAAAGGCTGTAACGGAAGAGGCTTGGTGAGAATATCAGCAAGCTGGTCAGTAGATGGGACATAGTGCGTGGCCATCGCTCCTGCAAGTACCTCATCGCGAACAAAGTGACAGTCAGACCCAACATGCTTCATACGATCATGAAGGACTGGATTTTTGGTAACACAAATAGTGGACTGATTGTCACAATAAATCTGTGGTTTCGTGGGGGGAATGCCAAGTGCATCCGTAAGGTATCGTAACCACATGGCTTCAGCAACACCCGCAGCCATGGCACGATATTCTGCTTCTGTGGAGGAACGGGACACTCGCGTTTGCTTCTTGGTGCACCAGGAAATCAGATTCGGTCCCATCATAACAATATATCCAGTAGTGGACTTTCGATCATCTTTGTCGTTAGCCCAATCCGAATCAGAAAAAACAGATATATCAAACGAGCCCTTTTGAAATAAAATTCCACAGTGAAGAGTACCTTGAAGATAGCGCAGAATGCGTTTCAAGGCCTGAAAGTGTTGTTCTGTGGGAGCATGCATTGATTGGGAGACTCGATTGACTGCATATTGGATGTCCGGACGAGTAACAGCAAGATAATGAAGTCCACCGACGAGGCTCCGATATAGTGTAGGATCGGCAAAGGGAGTATTCGGCCCTGGGGATTGGCGGACTGCCATGGGAGTGACCGCGGGTTTGCAGTCTGTCATTCCAGCTCGATTTAGAAGTTCAAGGGTATATTTTGTCTGATGCATCAATATGGTTCCCGATTTGCGGATGAGTTCGAGGCCAAGAAAGAACTCCAGAGGACCGAGGTCCTTAAGTTTGAAGTCACGATGCATAGCTTCAGTAATTTCAGTGATGAGTGACGACGAGCTGCCTGTAATAACAATATCATCCACATAGATAAGAATGATGACTGTCCCTCGAGAACAGTGAAGGGTGAAGAGGCTGTTGTCATGATGGTAGGTGCGAAAACCAAGACCCTGCAGAAAAGTAGAGAGACGTGTGTACCAGGCACGAGGGGCCTGTTTCAGGCCATACAGTGATTTGCGAAGCTTGCAAACATAGTGAGGACGGTTGGGATTAACATATCCCGGTGGCTGAACCATATAGATTTCTTCCTCAAGATGACCATGAAGAAAGGCATTGCTGACGTCTAGCTGATGAAGCGGCCAATCATAGTGAAGAGCAAGAGACAAGACCAAACGAATAGTCTGTTGCTTAACAACAGGGCTGAAGGTCTCCTTATAATCCACACCATACTCCTGATGATACCCTTTTGCAACCAGACGTGCTTTATAGCGAGAAAGAGATCCATCTGAATTTCGTTTGATGCGAAACACCCATTTGCACCCAATAGACTTTCGGTTACTAGGCAGAGGTACCAAATCCCATGTACGTTGTTCATTCAGAGCCTGAAATTCCTCATCCATAGCTTGGCACCAGAAACTATTTTTGGAGGCTTGGTTGTAGGTAGTAGGCTCAGTTGTGGGATGTGCATCAAAGGGTATTTGAGTGTGGTAGGCTTTGGGTTTGAAGGTACCGGCCTTGGCTCGGGTTGTCATAGGATGAGTGTTGAGTGGAGGGTGATTAGGAAGGGGTGGTGGAGTTGTATGATGTGTGGGCGGGGGTTGGGTGGGGCTGTCGTGGGAGCTGGGATGTGCAGCGATGGATGGGGTGGCTGTATGTGTGTTAGGAGTATGATGTAGGGAAGTGGTGGGTTGTGTGGCAGTCGGCTGGGTGTTCGGGTGGGAGGTTTGGGGTTTCGGGTGGGTAGTGGTGTAGTGGGGTACCGGGTTAGGTGCCGAGTGAGCCGGAGCATGAGCGTGAGAAAAGGACGGAAATAATGGCACAACGCCAAGTGGATTGGGGGAGTATGGAGTAGAGGAAAGACTTGTGTAAGGAAATTGTTCCTCCACAAAACGAACATGACGGGAAACATATGTTTTCTGAGATACAGGATCGAAACATTTGTAACCTTTGATAGTGGGATGATAGCCTAGAAAGACACAAGGGGTGGACCGAGGTTGAAGTTTATGTTGAGTGTGCGGACGCAACCAGGGATAAACTAGACACCCAAACGGGCGGAGATGAATATAGTCGGGTGGATGATTGTAGAGACGGGCATATGGAGTGGAGTTGGAGAGAGTGTGAGTGGGCATGCGATTTATGAGGTAGTTGGCAGTAGCAAGGGCATCAACCCAAAAGGAAACAGGTAAGGTGGAATCATGGAGGAGCGCAACAACTGTTTCTATTAGGTGACGGTGTTTGCGCTCAGCAACGCCATTTTGTTCAGGGGTATATGGACATGAAGTGTGATGAAGAGCCCCTAGATTTTGAAGAAAAACACCAAATGCATTGTTGACAAATTCTTTGCCATTGTCACTTCGAAAAATTTTGATTTTGGCATTAAATTGATTTTGAACCATTCGGTCAAAGTTTACAAAAATAGTATAAGCTTCGGATTTAAATTTCAGAGGATAAAGCCAAGTGAATTTACTGTAATCATCAACAAAACAGATATAATAACGAAAACCTTGAACAGAAGGAACTGAGGTTGGACCCCAAACATCAGAATGAATTAATTGAAATGGCGCAGTGGCCTTGTGTTCAGACAGTGAAAAAGGTAAACGACAAGATTTAGACACTGAACAGGACTCGCAATGTAATTTTTATGAAAAATTAAAACCTAAGGAAGATAAAATGGATTTGGTGATGGCGGATGATGGGTGCCCAAGCCGGCGATGCCAGGTTGACGAGAGAATGGCTTGACTCACAACAGACGGAGACCTGGATGGAAGAGTGTATAGCCCATGCTCACAGCGGCCCGTGTACCGCACCCGGTTCGTGGTATTGTCCACTATCTGGAAATTGGTGTCATTAAAAATGAGGGTGCAGTTATTTTCTTTAGTAAAGCGATAAACAGATAAAAGATTGGATGTGAGGGAAGGGACGTGGTGAAGGGTTGAGAGATGAAATTTACCATTTGGGGTATAGACATACCCAGAGCCGGTGTTTGTGATGGGAAGGGATTGACCATTGCCTACTGTAATAGTTTCTGAGCCATGATACGGATGAGGAGCTTGAAGTTGTGAATAATCCGACGTCACATGGGTGTTAGCACCTGTGTCTAGATACCAATCGCCAGATTGAGCGTTTGTGGACGCATGCATCGCCCTTGATCCTCCGGACTGGCTATTTACATTCTGCGAGTCATCATAACGATACCAGCAATTAGCCGCAGAATGGCCCCGTTTAGCACAAATTTGGCACGTCGGAAGATCTCGTGTGGGCATCCGCTGGTTTCCTCGTCCCTGTCCGCGGCCTGACTGGAAGCCGTCCCTCGGTGGAGGCCCGCCTCTGCCTTGCTGCCCGGTGTTTCGACGGTCACCGTCGCCGCTGCCTCGCCCTTGGTTACGGCGATCGTCACCGCGACCCCTGGCCGAGCCTCCGCTGCCAGCCGAGTAAAGAGCCGTGACGCCAGGGGTGGAACTGGCTTCTCCGAGCAGTAATTTGTGTTCCATGTCTAGATTCAATTCTTCTGCATTAAGCCATCCAGACAGTTGATTCAGAGTGATTTCGACAGGCGAGAGGCGAATATGCTGTTTGAGAGAGGAATAGCCAGCCGGAAGACCACGTATCACGGCATTCACCACGTCTCGTTCAGGAATAATCTCGTTCACAGCATCTAGGTCAGACAGAATAGAGGCCACATCATCAAGGTATTGAGTCATCGTCTTCGTTCCCTTCCGAAGAGTATGCAATTTGTCACGCAACTGAAAAATATGAGCCGTGGACACAGAGTTGTACCTTGTGGCTAGTGCGTCCCAAAGTGAAGCCGATGTGAGAAAACCCCGGGCGTGTTTGTGCACAGAGGGGCTAATAACTGCGAGAAGACAGGCTCGGATCTGAGTGTCTACGATCATCCACGGAAGGTAGTCGGGATTTGGGAGCTTGACGCCGTCCTTCTCGGCTGTCTCGGGCTGCGGCTTCTCCGCACCGTCAATCCATCCGAGCAGCAAGTTGGCTGCGAGGGCGGTGCGGACGTTAAGTGCCCAGGCCGGGTAGTTGTTGTCAGATAATTTTTCGGGGATGAGATTGTGGAGATTCCTGAGCAGTAATTTTACTCCAGACGGTAATTTTGACAGAGGATCAATAACCTTGTCCATGGCGCCGACCTACGGCGGAGGAGGGAGGCCGTGCGGCGTGGTGTAGACGGTGGCGGCGGCGCACACACGTCGGAAAAGAGGAGAGATTAGGGTTTGGGCGGAAGAAGAAACCCTAGCTTTGATACCATGATACAGATTTAATAATAATTGATCTCATTAATATTGAAGGGGTTACAGCTGTATATATAGAGAACTGAAGAATAACTAATTACAGAATAACCCAGATGTATTTAATAATTATATATGTAGTCTATTACAACCAAACCAATCGGCTTCAAACGGTAGGTTAATTTTATTATAACGAACAGCCGGTAGCAGGGCTTTCCAACTTCATCGTTAATTTTCGCTTGTATATTAAATTCTTAATTATTTAGAGGATGAGAACGTGACTCATTCTTTTAGTGACAGTTCCTGCTATCTTTATACAATACATGTAATTGACTTCAACAATAAAAAAAATATTTTTAACACTTAAAATTTATCACTTGTTTTACCATCAGCTAGTCAAACGTGCTTGTATTGCCAACATTTATTCACGTATATGAATTGAAAGATATTTGAAGTTATAATTAGAGAAATCATATTTAGAGTGTAAGGTTACGATAACGACGGTTAACATAAGAATATTTCTAGGAAATTGAAGAATATGCAACATTGGACACTAACGTTCTGTTTAGTGCTAAGTTGGATTTATGTTAAAAATAGTTAACTATCGGTCAAGAAAAAAATATTTCTATTAATAAAGGTAGACATGTTAGACATTGTTTCAATTTCGTTGGTCAAGTATATTCTCTTAATTTTTTAATTTATCTTATTTTTTAATTTGTTAGCCCATAAAAACATTATTCTGATACTTTAGAATCTTTCTTTGTCCAAGATATCAGAAACATGACAAGTTAAACGATAATACTAGATAGAGTGACATATTACAGTTTGACCTAATTGTAATTTTTCTTTCTAAAAAAAATGCTTAGATCATGCAAACCCTTTAGAATATTATCCTAATGAATATACACTATATACACATGAAACACAAACAAACCTAGTATACAAACCTGCACGCCACACATTCACGAAGTTTACCCGCAACTAATAATAAAAAAAATATTTACTTGAACATACAATAATATATAGAACATGACAATAATTTACTAAATTTGGTGATAGTAATTCTGACATGCTTTATATATTACATTAGGGTTAGTAACAAGTTAGATGTATACGTGACAAAAAAACTTCATAACATACTGAAATCGAGTCTCGAATAATTATAATATTGAATTATACAAGGGTGATTGAGATATACCTTTGAGAAGATCGATTCCAAACAATAAAATTATTATAATCTACCGATTCTAGGAGTCACGAACTTGAAACCGTGGACGAAAAACTCGAAGTTTAACTTGTCTGCTTTTTTTTTTCTTGGTTTTCTTCTTCTCCGTGTATTTTTTTTTCTTTTCCTTTGCTGTTTTTTTTTTCTTTGCTTTGTTGTCCGTTTTTTTTTTCCCTCTCGAATTAGTGCATGTGTTATATATATATATAGTATGTAGTGTGTGTTTGTTTGTTTGTTTTTGTTTACCGTGTGTGTGTGGGTTTGTGGGGGAGGTAATGGGATAGGAGTGGGATTTGTGGGTGGTTTGGGTAGTTTAGGATTATTATTATTATTATTTTTTTATTTAATTAATATTTTAAATAAAATAAAAATAATAAAACCTATTTAAAACTAACAAAATACAAGATTAGCTAGTCTTAGGAATATGACTAAGAAAAATTAATATCACACATTTTTTATTAAAGTTGAAAGAAGAAAACAAATATAATTTAGAATTTTTTTATTTTTTTTTAATAAATAAACGATAGAATAAAAACTTATTTAAAAATGTGACTCTATTTTTGTAATTTTCAAAATTTTTAACGAACCTCAAAAATAAGATAAATTTAAGATGCCTCGAAAAATAAAATAAAAATAAGATGAAATAAAAATTACTTGAACATTAAACTGGTATAAAAATATTAGGTTTGGGGTCAAAAATTAGGTGTTTACAGAATGCCCCTCTTTGCTTGGAAATATGGAGAATTTTCAAGCAAAGACGTAAACATGACTAATTTTGGCTCAACCATTTATTCACTAGTAAATAAGTAGAAAAAAGGTGTGACCGAGTCTTGGTTTTAGACTTCCTACATATCTCGGGTTATAAGAGAATCAGGTCACATGTAGTTCAAGTGGGTGTAAGTGTGGATGAATTGGAGAGTCGAGTTGAGGTCCCGTCGAGTTTCCAGTTCGTTGCTCCTTTTATTACATCAGAAAAAGAAAAATGAAACTAAAAATGAAAGATACAAAATCCTATCTATTCTAATTGTCTTGATTCTCTTGCTTCAGATCTACCTCTTGGATCTTTAGTTATCGCCTCACCTTCTTCTGGTGGGTACCTCGATCTCAAGATTTGATCTTGAAGTTAGGATTTGAGATTTGAACCTGCAACTTGGATTGAGTCATTGCCACTCTGCCAAAGAACAGTTTATAGAATACTTTGGATGCTTATTCTCCTTATCAGAAGCAAAAAAAATGTCTCTTGAGATGTTGGGCCGCTACAGATACAGAGCTGACTCTAACTATCTTCAACATGATCATTCTTCTGTATTTTGACTGGAGATGAAATTCCATTCTTGGATAACCCTGTGCTTTGCAGAAAACCTGCAAGCCATCAAAGAAGACGAAACAAAACAAACAAAATTTTCTGCCCCAGTTTACACTAGGAAAATTTTGTGAGTTATTAGAAAAACTATAATCTAGTTTAAAAATAAATAAATAAATGAATGGATAGAAATTTAGGCTAGGAGCGCGATAAGATAAGAACCATATTCTTAATAATGCATGAAAAAGAATTAAGATTTTTGCCTCTAAAAATGTGACTAAGGATTGTCATACCCTATGAGGACATAAAGAAGAACAATAGGAAGGTTTATTTCCTAGAATGTCAACTAGGCGCCCTATAAAGACGAAATAAAATGTCAACTGGGGGATGACGCCCTATAAAGACGAGATAAGATGTCAACTAGGGGATGACGCCCTATGAAGACGAATGAGATGTCAATTAGGGGATGACGCCCTATGAAGGCGAGATAAGATATCAACTAGGGGATGGTGCCCTATGAAGATGAGATAAGATGTTAACTAGGGGATGGCGCCCTATGAAGACGAGATAAGATATCAACTAGGGGATGGTGCCCTATGAAGATGAGATAAGATGTCAACTAGGGGATGGTGCCCTATGAAGACGAGATAAGATGTCGACTAGGGGATGTCGCCCTATGAAAACGAATAAGATGTCAACTAGGGGATGACGCCCTATGAAGACGAGATAAGATGTCAACTAGGGGATGGTGCCCTATGAAGACGAAAAAGATGTCAACTAGGGGATGGCGCCCTATGAAGACGAGATAAGATGTCAACTAGGGGATGGTGCCCTATGAAGACAAAAAAGATGTCCACTAGGGGATGATGCCCTATGAAGACGAAAAAGATGTCCACTAGGGGATGGCGCCCTATGAAGACGAGATAAGATGTCAACTAGGGGATGGTGCCCTATGAAGACGAAAAAGATGTCAACTAGGGGATGGTGCCCTATGAAGACGAATGAAGATTAGGATTTTTTTTTCTTTGTTAGAAAAGAAAAAAAATGCCCCAGTCTTGAATATGAGGGGTTTTATTATTATTATTGATATGAACATAGAATTATAGGAGTATAACAAAAAGAGAAAATTCAAGAAAACTTAGCTTGCTATACTTGTTTTTTTTTTTTTCACTAAACTTCACAAGATTGCTGTGCCCCTGTTCAAGCAAAGAAAGAAAAAAAATGTGAGTTTTAAAATTGGTGGTTGGTTCGTGGCCTTGAATTCCTTAGAGGTTTTCCTTATCTCTGCCCCAACTTGATACATTTGATTCAACTAATTGGTTGGCGAGCTTGATTCTTTATCTTTCAAATTCTGTTGCATCTCTGTTTGTTTCAGTACGATTCTGCTCTTCATTTTCAAATGCTTCACTCGTAACACTTATCTTAACTGGCTCTCTGTCCTTGTCAAGGTGGTGAACGCCCAACAATCTCTGCTCCATTTCACTGGGCGCCATGGTCAATTTTGCGCGTTTTTCTTTATTTTGCATTTGGTGCGAGACTTACCCATAAAAACAGAGCGTGTAAAAATGAAATAAGGAAGAATCAAAAGAAGGAATAAAAGAATTATGTTTGAATAGAAGGTATTTCTACCAGTAAAGTAAGAAAGCTTATTTGGAGGTGTATATTGACTTTAATAACGCGTGACACAATTTGGAGTAGATATTTGATCCTTCAAAACTGTCTAATCTCGTATTAGGCTGCACCTTTCAATCAAATCAAATCATCCTTCTTGATCTTTGTCCTGTCAAGATAAACTTTGTTTGACTAAAGTCATTTCTTCTAGGATTTTCTCAATTGACCTCTCTAATTTCGATTGTCTCGTTCATCATTGTCTTATGGCGCCCCTGAGGGTCTTCACCAATAAGATTTTTTTTTTTTTTTGATATCTTGTGGTGCCTCCATAGGTTTTCACCTACAAGCCCCTATTATATATATATATATATACAGCACACAAGGCTTGACATTCTCAGAAATTGATCGGAAGGTCTTTAATGGACAAAAGGAAAAGGATTTTTAGGATAAATTACAACTTGAGAGCCATATAAAAGTGACAATAGGATATATATCTCATCTTTTTTTTGAATACCAAGATTTTTTTTATTTATTTATTATTTTTTTTGTCGGACCGAACCCCAAATAGGGCTGCCTACGTATCCATTTAGGAATCAGGTCGAACGTAGTTCAATGCTATACACATTATTCTTTTTTTTTTTTTTTTGGCTCCAAAGAGGGTAAGCAAGGAAAGGTAAATAAAGCTCGAAGGGCTGACAAGGGATTAACGACATTTAGTTAAGTAGAATGATGGCCTTTCGTCATCTCAACTTGAGAATGTTAAGCACAAGTGTGTCAAATATAATATCTTTTGACTGAATCGGCATTGATAGCTTTTCCTGCCATTTTTCCATCCAGATCCGCAAGTTGCAAAGCTCCATTTGATAATACTTGTTTAACTATGTATGGACCTTGCCAGTTTGGAGCAAACTTTCCTTTAGCCTCTTCTTGGTGTGGAAGGATGCATTTTACAACAAGTTGGCCGGCCTCGAATTTTCTAGGACGTACCTTCTTATTGTTAGCTCGCGCCATCCTCTGCTGGTATAATTGACCAAAGCAATCTGCCGTCAACCTTTTTTCATCTATTAACGATAATTGTTCTAGTCTAGACTTGACCCATTCAGTATCGTCAATCTCGGCTTCACCAATGATTCAAAGCGAGGGAATTTCGACTTCTGCGGGTATCACAGCTTCAGTCCCATAGACTAGTAAATAAGGAGTTGCGCCAGTCGATGTACGGATAGTTGTACGATATCCTAAAAGCGCAAACGGTAATTTCTCATGCCACTGTCGAGATCCTTGGACCATTTTCCTAAGAATCTTCTTAATATTCTTGTTTGTTGCTTCAACGGCTCCATTTGCTTTAGGACGGTAAGGGGTAGAATGGTGATGCACGATCTTGAATTGCTCACAAACCTCCTTCATTAGATGACTATTGAGATTGGTTGCATTGCCTGTGATAATGGACTTTGGTATACCAAAACGACATATGATGTTCGAATGAACAAAATCCACTACTATTTTCTTCGTGACTGATTTGAAAGTAGCAGCTTCTACCCATTTGGTGAAATAGTCAATAGCGACCAGTATGAATCGATGCCCATTAGAAGCTTTTGGTTCTATTGGACCGATTACATCCATGCCCCAAGCAACGAATGGCCAAGGAGCGGACATAGGATGCAGCTCTGAAGGTGGCGAGTGAATCAAATCGCCATGGATTTGACACTGATGACACTTGCGAACAAAGCGAAAGCAATCTCGCTCCATAGTTAACCAATAATATTCTGCCCGCATAATCTTCTTCGCTAAAACATAGCCATTCATATGCGAACCACATACCCCCGAATGTACCTCATTCATGATTCTTTCAGCTTCCTGAATATTAACACATCTCAACAAGTTCAAGTCTGGGGTTCGTTTGTACAGAATCTCCCCACTTAAGAAAAACCCATTAGCAAGTCGCCTAATAGTCCTTTTTTTATCTGCATTGGCGTGTATTGGATATTCTTTTGACTTTAGGAAGCGTTTGATATCATAGTACCAGGGTTCATTATCTGGTTCTGCATCAATTATATTACAATAACCATGTTGATCTCGTATCTGTATCTCTAATGGGTCGAGATGCGTATTTCCTGGGTATGGGAGCATGAAAGCTAGGGTAGCCAGGGCATCAGCCAGCTCATTATGGGATCTGGGAATATGTCTAAACTCGATAGACTTGAATCTTTTGCTAAGGTCCTCTAAGAACCGTTTGTATGGAATGAGCTTGATATCTTTCGTTTCCCATTCGCCTTGAATTTGTCGAATGAGTAATTCGGAATCTCCCAACACCACTAGCCTGTGTACATCCAGATTTATTGCCATATTTAATCCCATGATGCAAGCTTCATATTCTGATGTGTTATTAGTAAAAAAGAAACGAAGTCATGCTGTGGCGGGATGATGATGCCCGGTCGGTGAGACAAGAACCGCCCCAATTCCTACTCCTTTGACATTGACTGCCCCATCAAAATATAATTTCCATGCATACATATCATCTTGAACTTCTTCCTCAATTGAATTAATCTCTTCATCAGGAAAATAAGTTTGCAAAGGCTCATAATCGTTGTCAACTGGGTTCTCTGCCAAATGATCGGCCAATGCCTGTGCTTTCATAGCGGTACGAGTAACATACACAATGTCGAATTCTGTAAGTAAAATCTGCCACTTCGCCAATCTGCCTGTGGGCATAGGTTTTTGAAAAATATACTTTAAAGGACCCATTCGAGATATGAGGTAGGTTGTGTAGGACGAAAGATAATGCTTCAACTTCTGAGCAATCCAAGTTAGGGCGCAACATGTCTTTTCTAAAAGAGTATATTTTACCTCATAACTCGTGAACTTTTTGCTTAAATAATAGATTGCTTGTTCCTTTTTGCCTGTGATATCATGCTGTCCTAAAACACAACCAAAAGAATTGTCCACCACTGACAGATATAGAAATAGAGGCCTCCCAGGTTCCGGTGGGACCAGTATTGGAGGATTTGCTAAATATTCTTTAATCTTATCAAATGATTCTTGACATTCGTCTGTCCATTGGATAGCAGCATCCTTTTTCAGCAACTTAAATATCGGTTCACATGTAGTGCTGAGTTGAGCGATGAATCTGCTTATATAATTCAGCCTTCCAAGAAAACTCATGACCTCAGTTTTATTCTTTGGAGGCGGGAATTCTTGAATGGATTTTACTTTGGAAGGGTCCAATTCAATGCCTCTACGGCTAAATATGAAGCCCAAAAGTTTTCCGGATGGAACTCCAAATGTACACTTGGCTGGATTGAGCTTAAGATTATACTTTCGCAATCTTTCAAAGAATTTCCTCAAGTCATATACGTGGTCGAATTGTGTCTTGGACTTTATAATGACATCATCAACATATACTTCTACCTCCTTGTGCATCATGTCATGAAAAATAGTAGTCATAGCTCTCATGTATGTAGCTCCCGCATTCTTTAAACCAAACGGCATGACTCTGTAGCAATAAGTACCCCACGGGGTGGTGAAAGAAGTCTTTTCTGCATCTGTTTCATCCATCAAGATCTGGTGATATCCGGCATAACAATCCACGAAAGATTGGATCTCATGTTTAGCGCAATTATCAACAAGGATATGAATATTGGGTAGCGGAAAGTTATCTTTAGGGCTTGCTTTGTTCAAATCCCTATAATCAACACAAACTCTGATTTTTCCATCTTTCTTCGGTTTGGTGGACTACCAAATCAGTGCTTAGACCCGGCGTATCATCATAAGACCAAGCAAAAACATCCTTATACTCGAATAAAATCTGAACAATATCATTTCTGATATTTTGATCCGCATGAATACTTATTTTTATTTCTCTAACCTCCTCACCAGTTCCCAAATTTATTACCTCAGTGTCATTTAAATTGGGTTTGGGCTTATCCTCAAATTGATCCAATCCTTTTTTTACTTCCTTATCAACTTCAACTTCATTGTATTCATCTACCGTTTGGTTTGTTGATTCGAGATTAGACAACTTTTTAGGATCTAAATGTGAACTCCGTGTGTATGCCATGTTATCAGAGCCAGTATTAACATAACTGAAATAAGATAAAAAAATGAAAAATTAAAAGAGGGAAGAAAAGATGAATTTACTAGAAAACTTGAAATTCATTTCATTGAATCGGAAAGGATAGGAGGGTTAACATGAAAGCAGAGCAACTAAACTATGTGGACTACAACCCTGAGAATAGTCCAAAATGCAAAAGAAAGAAAAACGAAACAATAAAATAAACTACCAACACTCCTTCCTTGTGGGGAGAGGAGTGGTTTCCCAGTTAGTGAGCTTGATATTTGGCCCGACGAACTGCACATCTGCATGGCTAGGGCCTTCACCCACCTGAACCATGTTTATTTCATAAAATATTTCCTTGAGACCTTGACATATTTCGTCCACATCCTTGTTAGCATATGGGTCTTGATTTTCTTCCTTTCGAGCTTTCGTGAAAGATTGGCTAATGTGTGGAACCGGACTTGTCAATTTCCAAGCCTTCTTCTTCTGCTCTTTCGCCCATTTTCTATCTGTTGCGGTAGGCTTAAATCCTAAGCCAAAGAAGTTGTGGCTACCACATAGATCTACAGGGTTTATAATTCCTTGCAGCGAAACCCCTAATCCTCTTCCCGGTTCATAACCATTTTGTAGCATTTGGCTAGCCACTATGATTGAAGTAGAAGAGAAATGAGGCCCTGGAATTGACGTGCCTTCCACGACTTGATCAGCTGTCACAATTTCAAAAGCCTGATAAATGGAAGATTCACAACCCCCTTTTGCTTCGATACAGGGTACAGAAGGATCTCGATGTATGGGAAGGTCATTCTCTCCATGTACAATGATTTCCTGATTGTCGTGTTCAAACTTAACTACTTGATGCAAAGTAGAAGGTATGGCTCTGGTCGTATGGATCCATGGTCTTCCTAAAAGTAGGTTGTAGGAAGTATCCATGTTTATTACTTGAAAGGTGATCACAAACTCAACTGGTCCAATAACCAAAGCAAGATCTATCTCACCAATGGTGTCTCGTTTTGCACCATCAAAAGCCCGAACACATACATTATTGGATCGAATCCTATCTGGGCTGATTTTTAATTTTTGCAAAGTAGAGAGAGGACAGATATCTACTCCTGAACCTCCATCGATCATTACCCCTTTTATGTAATATCCTTCGCATTTGATAGTCAGATGCAAAGCCTTATTGTGACCAGAACCTTCTGTGGGCAATTCATCATCAGTGAAAGTTATTCTATTTGCTTCAAATATTCTACGAACCATCCTTTCTATTTGACAGACCGTAGTTTCCTTCGGGACGTATGCTTCATTCAACAACTTAATCAATGCCTGATAATGTTCTTTAGAATGTAGCAGTAGGGATAATAATGAGATTTGAGTCGGGGTTTTTCTCAATTGATCGACAATGGAATAGTCTTGGGTTTTCATTTTCTTCAGAAATTCCTCAGCTTCTTCGTCTGTGACAGGTTTTTTCATTGGCCCTTGACTATCTTTAAACTGTTTTGGTCTCCTTAATTCTTCTGGAGCATAACATCTTCCTGATCGAGTCAAACCCCCTGCTTCGTTTGTTTCTTCCATGACCTCTTTTCCTTTGTACATCACCGTGGTTTTGTTGTAGTTCCATGGGATGGTTTTCAAGCTTTTCACTGGGATCTGTGCTGCGTGTCTTATGACAATTGGCTCTGTTATCTTTCTCATGTTGTTGCGCTGTTGGTCGAACCATGCGGGACCACTCGAAACATATAGTTTTGGCCCATCTTGTGCTATTCCCTTTAACTTTGCAGGAACATACAATACCATCTTTTCTGAATCTCGGGGTCTTATAATGGAACTCGCTCCTTTCACGATCAGTGGTTCTCTTTGCATAGACTTCAGCGCTTTACCCGGGTTCTCCTTCAAGGTGCCTATTTCCATCACTGCTTGGCTTGTTGGCCTGTAGTCTCTATCGTCAAAAATCATCCCCACGACGTGTGTGTTACTGTGATTAGGAAGTGGATTGTCGGTGACATTCGGTGCTTCTTCTTTTTGTATTACGATTGCCTTGCTTTCGATTAACTTTTCAATGGCTCTCTTCAGACTCCAACAATTTTCGGTACTGTGACCTTGGACGTTGGAATGGTACTCACACCTTACATTAGGATCAAACCAACTTGCATTCGGATCCACTTTGAAAGGTAAAACAGGTTCAATCCATCCTAATTTGACCAACCTCCGCAACAGGCTCGTATATGATTCTCCAATTGGGGTGAAGTTCTCCCTTGGCCTCTGTTCTCTTGTATAGTCTGCCGGAACATACGGATTACGAGGGGCTTGTAAATTTGGCTGCCGCGGACGAAAACCTTGTGGCGCAGGTGCCCGCCATTGTGGACGCTGAGGAGGTCGGGCATACTCTTGAGCATTAAGACCAGCAGGTTGAGGTGCATAATAATGTTGAGGAGGGCTGGGTTGTCCCTGTTGGACATGAACGTAAGGGGAGTTTCGTCCCCTTTGGGCATTGCCCGGTCCTGAGCCATCATGGATCCTTCCTCCTTCTTCTTTCGATTTAAGAAGCCACCTGATCCACTCTGAATGGCTTGTGTAGTGGCCTTGAGGGCGGTTTGGCTCACGATTTTTCCTGATTTGATGCCATTCTCCACCATTTCCCTAATTTTTATTGCTTCGGCGAAAGGTTTACCAACCGCGGCTAGTAAATGATGAAAATAATCGGACTCTTGAGTTTGGAGAAAAACGTCAATCAATTCCTGGTCCTTCAGTGGCGGTTTGACTCTAGATGCCTGTTCTCTCCATTTTATGGAAAACTCTCGAAAACTTTCAGATGGTTTTTTCTTCATATTAGAGAGAGAAGTGCGTCCAGGGACAATATCGAGATTGTATTGAAATTGTTGTACAAAATCTTAAGCCATATCATCCCAAATGTGCCAATGGGAGATGTCGTGATCGATAAACCATTCGGAGGCTATTCCCGTCAGACTTTCTCCGAAATAGGCCATAAGCAGCTCCTCTTTCCCTCCTGCTCCTCTGAGTTGATTGCAATACCTTTTTAAGTGGGCCACTGGGTCACCATGACCACTATATTTGTCGAATTTTGGGGTCTTGAACCCTATTGGCAAATGAACATTAGGGAACATACACAGGTCTTTGAAAGAGACGCTTTTGTGTCCTCCCAATCCTTGTATGTTTCTCATACTCTGCTCCAGACTCCTCACTTTTCTAGCTATCTCTTCTCGTTCTTCATTCATAATAGCCTTCTCAATCACGATATGAGACTCAGGCTGATGAGTGGGCTGATATGAATTTACGGGTTTGAATGTCAATTCAGGAGGATAGACTTGATCATGATTTAGCTCGTTGATAGGCTTCTGTATCATTGATGGAGGGTTTATATTAGTTGTCACGGCCGGAATAAAAAGCGGGTTGTTCGTGAATGATGGATTTGGAGGACGCATGGTGGATGTGCCAGCAGCGCTAGACACATTAGCGTATGGACCAAATCCAGGCGGATAAAGTGGATCGTCGACTTGGGCTTGAGTAGAACTGGGATGATTTGCATCTGAAAGACTAGGAATCGAGGAAGGCGGAGCTTGTCCATTCGCCCAGGCCTGATACATTTCCGTAATTTGTTGCTTCAATAACCTATTCTCCTCCAAAGATGCGAACTCTCGTGGAACTAACTGATCTCGACCTTCTTCATTATCAGATTCTGTTCCATCTTTTTGAGTCATCTTCCTTTTTCCCTTATACCTTGTGTTGTACGGGTGAGAGGCCAGCTTAACCACAACCAACCACCTTATTCTCTCTCTCTTTGAAACAGAAACAAATATGTTAGTATTTAGAGCTTTTAAAACTATTGATATATTCATAACTAACTCAAATGTCATACACCTAAGTAATTTTCTTCCTGAAATGGACTTAGGAAAGCCCTCTTGTTTCATCCCAGCTTTGGTGAATTAATTTTCCTCATTATTTAACGTCAACATCTTAAAATTGTTACTTGAAACTTGAAAAAAAAAAAAAAATTGATCGCACCCGCCGAGGGTTGCCTACGTATCATGTTTTACATGAATCAGATCATCACGTAGTTCATGGATATGGTAAATATATGTATATATTAAAAATAAAGAGAATAAAAACTTGAAACAAATGCGAAACTTTCCATACATTTCCAACTGTTCTTAAAACAAAGCTTTAATGAAAGGAAACTGAAATTATCTAAAACTAGAACAGACTCGGAATACTGGAGAAATACTAAAAAACCTATAAAGAAACTAACTCTAAGAAAACAAGGACTTTAATAATTATCATCAAGATGCCTTCCAAAGATGTCTTGCAACTTAATCCTCCCTCAGACTCGAGTAGATCCTGGATAAGGCTTTTGGCAGATGTGGAGCGAGAGCACGTGCCTGACGGCCCAGATTTTCATCACCTTGGTGAAGATACTTAGCATAAACATTAATCAAGGTTTCACTGAGTTGAAGTACTTCTCCCCTGGCCTCGATCATACTCTCATGGCAGTTTTGCACCCAATGCTGCGTAGTGCGGACGGTATGCTTTAGGTCTTCTTCTCGTTCATGAAGGTCATCGATCTGATAGTGAAGCACCTGTCGTTCGGTCATCCACTGGTTTTTCTCAACTTCAAATTTCTTCTGAAAAGTCGTGAAGCGCCTCGCTATTTCTCTTTCCCGTTCCATGGAAGCTTTTAGCTGAGCCTGAAGCTTCGACTGTGTACTTGTCAGCAAGGCCTTCTCTTTCTCAAAATCACTCGATTGCTGCTCCATAGCACCGGTGGCAATATCCAGGTCCTCTTGCAGGGCATGCATGGCGACACGTTTCTCTCTCTCAATCTCCTTACGAGCCGACCTAATTCTGGCCTTAAATCTTGCCTCATGGTGAACCAATTCTTCTCTGGTCCTTTCCAAATCATTATTTAAGACGTGCAGAGTAGACTGATAGTTCTCTTCTACCTCTCGTCGAGCCTGCTTAATTCTGACTTCAATCTCCGCTTCTCGATCCACTGGCTCTCTGGCTGACCTTTCTGGCATTGCTTTAGGAGGAGGCTGGTCATGAAACCATGACAGATACCAATAGTCTACCTCGCCCTTGTCGCGGTCTTCCACCATGTGATCGAAACCTGAAAGTACACATCCTCCCCAAATCTTAAGTATCTCAGTCTTCCTTAGAGGGATGTAAGAGAGGAATTCGTACATGAACTCTTTCATATCCTCGACTGGCGGTATATGCTGACGTCGACCGAATTATCGCATGACTCTTAGTGGCACGTAGGGCTGAACACCCCGGAGACCCATTAAGACGATGAAGGGTCGAAAAGTAGACATATATATCACCTCTTTTGAAGGGAACCAATGATAATTCCACACTATCTTGTCCGCCGTCAACCCCTCCAAGTACTCTTTCCAAGCTCCTATTCCTTTGGGAAAGTTTTGGTCCCCCATCCTCTTCTCATGGTCGTTGATATAATCATTCCATTCGACTCGAAAATCCACAACAAATGGGTGATAACGAACATGCTCGAGCATCCATAACTGCAATAGAATGTTACATCCTTCAAAATAGTCCGCCCCATTTTTGCACATCGTCAGGGCCCGATAAATGTCTGCCAAAATCATGGGCACGAGGGTGACCTTAGGATTCTTCTCGAAAGCGGTAATAAACGCAACCAGATTAATGTTGATTTTTCCTCCTCTCTTCGAAAATACCATGATTCCCAAAAAAACCACTATGAACGCTTCAGAACTGTGCTTCTCCCAGGTTCGATAGCACCCTCCGTTGTTAAGTTCCGATCTAAACAACTCGAATCCCCTTTCCTGACCATATCTTTCGTACAAAAATTCTAGACGGACCCATCCATTTTCTAGGCAGTCTCCTATGTTCTTCTCTTTTATGTGCAATAGCTCGAAAAATCTTTCGGAAGTGACATGCTTCGGTATCATGGGTTCTCCTCGGTGAAGGTTCTTTCCCTTTCCAATAAATGCTCCTATTTCCTCCAGTGTGGGAGTGAGCTTAAAGTCGGAGAATCGGAATACGTTGTTTGAAGGATCCCAAAGCTGTACCAAAGATTCTATCACGTCTCTTCGTGGTTCAACACTCAACAGACTCCTTAAAAATCCCAAGTGTTTATATACTTCTCCCTGTCTATAGTCAGTCATATTGTTATACCATATCTGCAATAGCTTTGGAACTTTATCCAACACCATGAACTGGGGTACTTCATCATCCCTCGGCCTCTTGTCACTCCTTCCGGATGAGTTCATATTGCCCTATAGGATAATGATGGCAAATAAGAATTCTATTTTAAACATCCTAAAGCAAGACAAAAATAATTTTCGAAAGAAGTTGACGGAACGACATGGAATAAGATTTCAAAATGAGCATGAGAAAATAATAACTGACAAAACAGGAAGTATCCAAGTCTTCTAAAGCATCCTAGAGTAGAGACAATAATTTAATGACGTTTGAACCAGACACATCAGGAATAATTAAAGTATTAAAACAAAATAGTGGATCAAATTATTTGACAAAATTTTAATTGCATTGGACACTAACGTTCTGTTTAGTGCTAAGTTGGATTTATGTTAAAAATAGTTAACTATCGGTCAAGAAAAAAATATTTCTATTAATAAAGGTAGACATGTTAGACATTGTTTCAATTTCGTTGGTCAAGTATATTCTCTTAATTTTTTAATTTATCTTATTTTTTAATTTGTTAGCCCATAAAAACATTATTCTGATACTTTAGAATCTTTCTTTGTCCAAGATATCAGAAACATGACAAGTTAAACGATAATACTAGATAAAGTGACATATTACAATTTGACCTAATTGTAATTTTTCTTTCTAAAAAAAATGCTTAGATCATGCAAACCCTTTAGAATATTATCCTAATGAATATACAATATATACACATGAAACACAAACAAACCTAGTATACAAACCTTCACGCCACACATTCACGAAGCTTACCCCCAACTAATAATAAAAAAAATATTTACTTGAACATACAATAATATATAGAACATGACAATAATTTTACTAAATTTGGTGATAGTAATTCTGACATGCTTTATATATTACATTAGGGTTAGTAACAAGTTAGATGTATACGTGACAAAAAAACTTCATAACATACTGAAATCGAGTCTCGAATAATTATAATATTGAATTATACAAGGGTGATTGAGATATACCTTTGAGAAGATCGATTCCAAACAATAAAATTATTATAATCTACCGATTCTAGGAGTCACGAACTTGAAACCGTGGACGACAAACTCGAAGTTTAACTTGTCTGCTTTTTTTTTTCTTGGTTTTCTTCTTCTCCGTGTATTTTTTTTTCTTTTCCTTTGCTGTTTTTTTTTCTTTGCTTTGTTGTCCGTGTCTTTTTTTTTTCCCCTCTCGAATTAGTGCATGTGTTATATATATATATAGTATGTAGTGTGTGTTTGTTTGTTTGTTTGTTTGTTTTTTTTGTTTACCGTGTGTGTGTGGGTTTGTGGGGGAGGTAATGGGATAGGAGTGGGATTTGTGGGTGGTTTGGGTAGTTTAGGATTATTATTATTATTATTATTTTGATTTAATTAATATTTTAAATAAAATAAAAATAATAAAACCTATTTAAAACTAACAAAATACAAGATTAGCTAGTCTTAGGAATATGACTAAGAAAAATTAATATCACACATTTTTTATTAAAGTTGAAAGAAGAAAACAAATATAATTTAGATTTTTTTTTTAATAAATAAATAAACGATAGAATAAAAACTTATTTAAAAATGTGACTCTATTTTTGTAATTTTCAAAATTTTTAACGAACCTAAAAAATAAGATAAATTTAAGATGCCTCGAAAAATAAAATAAAAATAAGATGAAATAAAAATTACTTGAACATTAAACTGGTATAAAAATATTAGGTTTGGGGTCAAAAATTAGGTGTTTACACCACATAAATTATGACACAAGGAGTAAATGTATTATTTTATAATTACGTAAAAATTATTATAAATCACAATAATTAACAAGTTAAAATATATTTTTTTAAAATAGATAAAAGTTCTATTCAACTCTCAAAATTTTATCGGTGCAGCATAAATCATAACAAAATAAAAAATTATCTTAATTAATTGCAACTAAATATTTAAAGTAAATCAATTTTATTATTTTAATTGACTTTTATATAAAAAATAATCTTTTTATTTATTTATTTATTTTAGTAAATTTAAATTTTAAAATTATTTTTTTCTTAAATTTAATTTAATAAAATAAATTTCTAATGAATATTTTCTTAGAATTTGTGTTGGGTCAATATGTATCAAGTAAAAAAGAAATAAAGAAAAATCTATAGTAAAATTTTATTATTGTGAAAGATAAATATAATGCACTATCCAATAATGTTTAATAATATCATATTTTGCATATGCAAATATAGCATCCCGTATTTAATTAATATACTATTCCGGTGAATTATCGATGATTACTATTGGATATGATAAAATTATATTAATTTTTATAGTAATAACATAATCAATCGCTCTTAATTAATTATTATGAGTCATCTAGGTATTAAGAAAATAAATAATATTTAATGAAAAATAAAATAGACATAAAATACGAAATTAACTCTTAATGTTTTAAATTAAATTTTCGTCTTTCGAACAATGATTTTACTATATCACTCATTATTATAAATCATTTATGTATTAGAAAAATAAGAATAACAAAATGATATGTCAACATAAAATATTTGATTGACTATCAAAATTATATTAGTACCACATAAATTGGGTCGGGACAAAAGAAGATATAAAGCAACATATATTATTTGAAAATGAAATAAAAAATATTGTAAATAACAATAATTAACAACAACAAAAAAAAATTGACTGATTTCTACTTTAGTTGCTTCAGTCGTGATTTTACTATATCAGCCCTAATTAATTATTATAGTCATTTAAGTATTGTGCCACATAAGTTGAGATAGAAAAAATATTATAAATCACAATGATAAAAAATTTAAATTATTTAAAAAAATATAATTGGTTGTCGTCGACACAAAATTCTGGACAAGGAGAGTAGCATATATTATTCAAAAATTACATAAAAAGTATTATAAATTACAATTGTTAACAACATAAAATATCTAAAAATAATGTAATATGTTATATATTTCAAAAAAATTACATGAAAAATACTAGAAATCACAATAATTAACAACTTAAAAAATTTGAAAGATATAAAATATTTGGTCGGCTCTTGAAATTATATTAGTGTCACTGAAATTGGAATAGAAGAAAAGTATTATAAATCACAATAATTAAAAACTTAAATTATTTTTAAAATATAATTAACTATCAATGCCACAATAATTTAGACAAGAAAAGTAACGTATATTAATTTAAAAATTACATAAAAATATTATAAATTACAATAATTAACAACTTAAATTATCTAAATACGTATTAAAATAACATATGTTGAACTTATGCTAGATTCCGGATGAATCCTAGAAAACATATGCAATCCTTTTATTAAAAAAATTTATTTAAATATATTAAGATTGAAAAGATAAATAAAGATCTTAATGTTGGGCCCGTGCTGACATAGGTCATACTCCTCTAGTATATATATATAGAGAGAGAAAGAGAGAGAGATATACAACCTATATATACAGAATTTTTCTCGAGGCTAGCGGGTGCACGTGCACCCTCTCTAATGTAGCTGAAGGTAATATCACTTTCTTTCTCTACCACATGGTTCTTCACTTCACCCAAGTTGTGCTTGCAGTTGGCCTTTATTCACATTCATTGTGAGTTTTTTGCTTTGCTTTGTTTGGACTAGTATTCTTTGTACTCAAACGTCTATTTATTGTGGAAGATTGTTAACTATAATCATTACATTGATCACTTTCTAACTCAAACGTTACTACAACACACAGACTTTTAGCGATAATAAATATACACTTTAATAAAGATTTTAAAAACTTTTATCGGCATTAGTTAATTATCATTAGATCAATATCGCTAATAAGTTAAGAAAAAAAAAACTTATCTATATATTTTTGTTACAAACCTAATGTTGATAGGTTATATACACCTATCTATATATATTTTTATCCCAGTTACAGGTAAACCCACAAATTCTAATTAGGAATATTGATATTATTGTATCAATTTGGTGCTTAAATTGTGAGGTAGCCACTTCCTCAGTTGAAGCTAGGTTTTAGTTCTATGTTTTTTAAAAAAAATTATTTTATTAAATGTGTGGATATAACTATGTAATTATTCACAATTATTCAGAGTGTGTTGACAAGCGTATACTATTGTGATTCCTATTTTGTCGAATGCGTACTTCACTTAATTAATTTGTATTCACTAACTAGGCTCTTAGAAAGGGGCGGAGCTATAGTATGTGTTGGAGTTCCACATCGGTGGATTAAAGGGTCCTTGGTCTCCTTATATGGTTTTGGACAATCCTCCCCTTATGAGCTAGCTTTTGAGGTTGAGTTAGGCCCAAGGTCCAGTTCTTGACATGGTATCAGAACCAGGCCCACCCAGTTCATTGTTTTCGATGTTGGGCCCCCCGTCTTATATTGTCCACGCTTCAGATGTCCTGCCCTGGACGTGCGGGGGTTGTTGGAGTCCCAGTTAAAGGATCCTTGGTCTCCTTATATGGTTTTGGGCAATCCTCCCCTCATGAGCTAGCTTTTGAGGTTGAGTTAGGCACAAGGTCCATTTCTTGACGGATTCGGGCGAACTCAGTAGCTTTCAAATAGATCTTATATTTACACTATTAAATTTTAAATATGTGTATATTATTATATATTGCGAACCCGTTATCAAACTTTATTGCATGGTCCAGTTATTGTTGGGTAAGTACTATAGCTTCTTTGGCCCACAAATGCTGGTTCAACCCCGAGTATCACATTTTTTTTCTCAATTCCTTATACTTTTTTACTTAATTCAAAATACACTCACTTCAAATCCTGGTTTGCCAATACTCTTAGAGAATGATATCATTAGCTTAGTTTTTCAAACTGAAAGTTGTGCAAAAAAATTAACGCAGACCATATATGATATTTTTCTTGTTTCTTTATTGTATGTTTCTTTTCTTTTCTTTTTATTCCTTTGTCTCACAACAAAAAAAAAACTTAGACGTTAAGATTTAAGATGAGTCATTAGTTGACTTAAATATGCATGTTATATTTTTCTCAAAAAAAAAATAAAAAAATTATATCCCTTAACTTCTAATCATATCTTCTTCTTTTAAAAAATAAAATAATAATAATTTCAGTAGACACAAGAAATTGTTATCGTTAAAAGTACGTTTTGGGATAAAGTAAGTACTTTTGTATGACAACAACATTTTGTGCTCTCTTAATTAGTTAGCTTAATACATATATAAGCTCTTGAACTTTTTAACTTTTTTCGCATTGACACATCAATTAGGCCATTTACCTATTGAGCCTTTTATTCATTTACAAAAGATTTTAATTAAACACAAATATCCGACGTGACACTTTTATAAAACCTGCATTTTTTAAGTGTTGGACGCATGTATGCAGTCTCTTCCTACGTGTTGAGTATGACCAATTACAATCATTTTTATTTTACACCTCACCTTCTTTGTTATTAATATACAAAATTATAATTTTCACTTCATCCCCCCCCTCCCCCCTCCCCCCCCCCAAAAAAAAAGTCTGACCCTTCATACCCACCCCCAAATCAGTCTAACAAAAATTCTAAATTTGCGATTTCACTTCTTATGTTTTTACAGAGTATAATTTACTGAATATATATTGTTGCTTCAGGTTATGCATCCCATACATCGAAAAGTTCAAGTGATGTATACTATCAATATGGGTCGTCTCCATACATGCACCTAGAGATTTTTTATTTTTTTTATCTTGCTTCTCTCTTCATATGATGAAAAAGCCAAATAAGAATGAAAATACTATGAGCATTGCAACAAAGTTATAAGTATTTAAAGAAATCTCTGATTATTTTTTTTACAGTAACAAAACAATGGAATGACTCAAAGAGGGTGAAGTCAACAACAGAAGTTCTCACAAGTATAGTTTTGCTGAGGATAATTATGTATATCGAGTTACACATTATTAACAACACTATCATTTTATTTTATTTCTTAAATATGGAGGCTTAAGAAGTAAATGTCTTCAATATGTTCTCTTATTAATCTGTTTATTAATTATATCTTCACCAATTTTTCTATTTGCTTTGACCTTTTAGTGAATTGTTTTCCTTTTTGAAATTTATGCGGTACATATATTCTTGCGTTTTATTTTTTTCATGAAATTATTCTCTGTTTGATCATTAATTTAAATTTAAATAACTCTCATTGACATTTGATATATTTTTCTTTTTCTTTTACTAAGTACACTACATTGAAAAGTTTGTTAGCAATTAAATTCTTTTTAAACAAACATAAGTTATTAATGTAAATAAGTTATGTAAATAATCACAATTAATATAATTTTTTAATATTTTGCACAACGCACGGGTACAAATATTAGTATTTTTTAAAAGAGGAACAATATTAATTTTGTGATAGGAGTCTTTGCAGTTGCGCGGATACGAATACTAGTATTTTCTAAAAGAGGAACAATATTAACCTTGTGATAGGAGTCCTTGCACTCTTTATTTTACATCTATTTGACTATTAGCCGATCTAAGGAGGGACAAACTCGTAAGGTAAGAGATGCAGTCCAATCTAAAGCATTAGTTGTTGCTTTTATGATTCAAACCTACGACCTTTAAATCACACGACAATAACTTTATCATTATTCCAAGATTCTCCTTTCTTGTATTAAGTTGGATTAGCCGAACATTAATTTGTTGAATTGTATAGAGTTCCAAAAGAAGCTCAACCAACGAAATGTATTGAGCATTAATAATGGATACTAGAATTATTATCTTTCAGTATATATTGAAGTTTCGTGATTTTTGAAATTCAAGAATGACTTTTTAGATTTCTTTTATTTATTGTGATTATTAAGGAAAATCATTAAACGCTCCATATTATGAGAAAATAAAGAAATGCCAAAAATTTGGTGTCTCTTTTCTGCCCTTATCCTTAAAATTATCTCCAATAATGTCTGTTTTCATAAGAAAATCTTATCAGCCTATTTAGTTAATTTTATTTATTGTCAATTTAGTTTATCGTTCAATTTGTGAACATGCTAAATTAATGATAAATTGTCATTATTTTTATTGGCACATGTAGTAATAATAAGGGACAAACATGCAATGCACATTTTCATAAATCAATAGATTAAAATAATTAATTTTGAGATATTTATCAGGATTAATTATGTAAGACCCCGTGAAGTTCCCTCGTCGTTTAAGCCTTCAGTGCGAATTGAAAAAAGCGTCCAAATTTTTGCTAAATGTTCCAACACTTAGTTTATTTTTTAGCCTTCAACTTCGATGAACTATTTCTTGACCTTCCCGACATTCGTTTTTCGATTTTCAAGTTGCGTTGTGATGGGGCAAGTCAATAGTACATCCCGTGTGAGTTTCAGAATTTTTGAACATCGTTTAGGGCGTGTTTGGTTTTCAAACCAGTAGCTAAAGGCTACAGGGAAGCGCTACCCTGCTTAGAAAAGACTACAGGCAAGGCTCCGCCCTGCTTAGAAAAGGCTACAGATAAGGCTCCGCCCTGCTTAGAAAAGGCTACAGACAAGGCTCCGCCCTGCTTAGAAAAGGCTACAGGCAAGGCTCCGCCCTGGCCATTCCCGTGGTCCAATAATTTTTAGTCTTCTTCTGTTTTAAGACGAGATTTGAGATTCAATTGATCAGTATAGTACCATTCATTAGTTTTCTCTCCAGAAACCAACACACTGCCTCCAACCAAAAACTTAGATCCACCAAAATTCAACTGTTAAATTCCAAAAATAATTTAAGAATCAGAATCCCCAGAGCGAGATCTTCAAGGAGCACCTATCACTTTTACGAATAGAGATCCGAAATCAAAAGTTCATTCATATTCACAAATTTGAGGTATGTGGGGTTTGAACAAGAACAAATCTTTCATTTTTGTGCCCAAAAGTTGATTTTATTTAAGTATTTATGATTTATAAATGAAGTTATGTTCAAATTATCTTGTTTGAAGATTATGAGTTTATGAGTTATTCAAGTTGTGGATTTCATGATATTTCTACTTATTATGCTTTGATCTAAAAGTTTATATTGTGATTTGCACGCCTTCTTTACGAGTTAATATTGTTGAATAGATTTCAAGAATGATATTGAGTATGAATTATTATTTTGAGTTGATATGAGACAAGTATTGAATTTTGAGACTATATTCTTGGAAGATTGAACTATTATATTTATATCAAGATTTAAGTTGGATTTTTGATGATGCTATAATCTTGAGTCTTCATTTAACAAATTGCTTACCGAGATTTGAATTGAGGTTTATATTGTGAGCTTTGAGTTGAAATAGGAATTCACAATTTCGTATGATTTAAATTAAGAGAAATTTGATTTGGTCTTCATTATAGACCCTTAAGTTATTTTGAAGTGGATTTCCTAAGAGTTCTGAGTCTGAGTATGGAAGTAATATTTAGCACCGAGCGGGAAGTGTGGGTTTAGCGCGTCCTACTTCCCCAGAACTACGTGCCACCGTAGGATTGCGATTTATGGGCCTAAGGCTGAGTTTGTTATCACTGAGTTGAGGTTATACTCCCTGGCAATAGTATAACTCTCCTCCCCAGTGTGGGCCTTCTTCCTTAGGAGGAAAAAACGTTGGACTCCATGTGACTCACATGGTTTTTTCCGGTTAGAAGAAACTCCCAAAGCAGTCCCCTACTCTAATTAAGCTAAAAGTGTATATGTTGAAAGTTTGATTTTTGAGATTTCCAAAGTTTTCCAATTCCTAAGTTTATAAGGTTTCGAGTCCTTTAGTTTTAAAGAAGTTCTATTCTCCTTGATAAAGATGTATGGGTTTTGAAAACATTATTTATAAATTTCTTTAATTTATGAGTTTTGAGAATAAATGGAGAAATTCAGATTTTTGAGTTAAGTATAATGACTCACGAGATTTACGATACATGTTCATTATTCATGATTTATGATGCCTATATTTCAGTGATTCCGAGCGTCTTCATCTACATTTCTGTAGTGGTGAGTCCTCATGGCTCGAGGACCTAATCTCCTGATGTTCAGTATTACCAGCAGTTGTATTTATTTTCTTTCATTTGAGTATGAGTCAGTCGGGGAACTGTCCCATTGGCTCCTTATTCTTGAGTTGTAAAAGCTCTGTACTAGACTATTAGTTGTATTATCATACTTTTTCTGTATCTTGTAATCTGGACATTATATTTACAGTATGAATTGACGAGATTTAATTCTAATTATCTGATTTAAATTCCTAAAATGAGTATTGAATACAGTAGGCTCAAAAGGTTAACTTAGGATTACTTGTAACCTTAAGCACCGTGTGACGTCTCAGAATGAAATTTCGGGACGTTACAAATTATTCCGATGAAACGATGCCTTTAAACTCATAACTTTATACAAATTTTAATTAGGCACACGCTAAATTCGACTTTTTAAAATCTTTTTTAAAATAAAAAATAAAAAATAAAAAATTGGGCCCCACAGCCCCAATCCCTCTCAAATTATAAAATAAGACAATTTTTATTGAATAGTGTGGTTTGTTCTTGCTAGGGTTTGTTCAAAACGATCCATTTCAGGTTTAGTCATTCTTGCTAGGGTTTGGTTGAAGACGAACGTGCGTTATGGCTTTCCGTTTCGGAGGGTTCGTTTGTTTATCCTTAATTTCCTCTCATAATTTATCCACCATTTTTATCGAATTGATTTCTCGTCTCATGTTTTTTTCTTTATGGTTTGAGTAGAAGACTTTGGGCTGCTGGTGCTCATCGGGAATTTCTTCGAGCTATACAAACAGATATTAGGTTTATAAAAATCTGCCAATTTTCCTTTTTTTTTTTTTTTTTTTTTCTTTCTAGCAGAAATTTACCCCCTTCTTTTTAATTTTTGATTTTTGATTTTATTTTTTTCAGGGAATATTGCCAGCAAGTTCCAGCTCATCGTGGTGAATTTCTCATCCAAATTATTTAATTCTCGCTACAAATTTCTGTTGTTACCGATGATTTTGGTCCTTGCAGTTATATTTTTTGCTGCCGGAGGAGCATCATCTTTTGCTTTCTGCCACGCTGTGTAGGTTCCTCATTTAAACCAGAAAATATTGTTTCTTTTTTTTTTAAACTTACTAAATCAGTTCTCTTTGCTTTAAAATGCCCTGTATAATGGTAGGATATATTGTCTCTTTTCTTTTGATTAAAAAGAATCAATCTTTTTATCTTACTATAATCCCTTTTAGTGTTTACTCAACTTGTTATATGATTAAGTGGCATTGGAGTCCCCGAGTTTAATCTTGATTTCTGCCTTGTAATGATCTCCTCTATTTGCAGAAATCTTTTATTTCCTCTTATGCTTATTTCTGAATTAATTTTGGCAGGCTAGGCTCTATGGTGAGGGAAGAAAGGGAAGAGTAAGTTGTACCACCTTGGTTGTTATTTTCCTTCTTTTTTTTGAGCGTGCAAACTGTCTCTTTTGCTTAACTTACCACACTTATTGATCCTAGTACATGCTAATTTATTCTGCTGGTCAACAAGTAGTCCTTTGTTGGCTTACTATCTATCGGTGGTATCTCGTGGGTCCTTTATTTAGCGATCAACTGTAAAATATTATTGCCACAAACCAGAAAAAAGTTTGAGTACACCCAAAGACAAGAATCAATAAGACTAACACAAGAGCACCCAACTCCCTTACCACCTTTTAGGAAGGGTGCACTGAGATTAGGTCTCAAGAATAAGTACAAATATGCTCAATAAAGTACTACATTTTCTAGTTTGTTTGGGCTCGCTAAACATTGACACTCTTTCTCTAACAATGAATTGAATCAGCTACAGTATAAACTTTGTTGTACAGAGTGTGCTGCCTGAATTTTTTTTCAATTCCTAGTTCGCCAGATAAAGTATATCACTGCTCCATAAATTGCAAGCTGCAGTATCCTTTTTGAATCTGCTCCTATGTCTCGGTTTGATCCACTGCAAGCTCTCCATTGTCTCAGTTTGTGGTAGCAGAAATCCCAACCAGGGAGTCACCTCCGTCCAAACGTCCATTCACATGACACAAATAGATGACTGGAGTCTTCAATATATTGCTGTACACAAACAATTCAGAAAGCATTCTCACAATGCACCTCCTTATTCATCAACCTACCCTTTGTTAATAGCTTCTTGTGAGCTGATATCCATAGTCTGAATCTATTATTAAGACTGTACTACCTTAGACCAGATAAGATCGAGGCTCTAACATGGTCAGATAGCTCTTTGAGATAAGAGTACTATCTCAGGGTCCAAAATTAATGGTGCTAGATGAAGCTTGAGCTGAGCTGCCTGTGTTGGTATCAGCATTGCCTGAATAACCTTCACCAGCATCTTTTTGTCAAAGTTTTCTTTTTGGAAAAAAATTCGTTCTTTTCTTTCCAGTCGAGGTCTTACCCATCCCTATAGATCTACCTCTCTTCTTGGCATTTCCGAGTTGTCTTTTCTCACCTCTCTTAGATTATAGTCTTTGTGTACTATTCTCGTGCTTCTCTCTTTTCCTGGTCATCTCGTATTTCTTTTCCTCCTGTCATTGCCTCGACCTGAGCTTGTTGGCTTGGCTCGACACTTTGACAGGCCCTAACCTGCTTGTCTAATTATCTTTTTTCTACACATCAAGGATTTTCTTTTTCTTCTTTTGTATTGTAAAAAGGACACTTCTTATTGTACCCTGCATAAAGTGGATGTTTGTTGAGTGCAATACAACAAAACAAAAGCCAACTATGCTACAATTTAGTTGAAACAACTAGCACGCCTCAGTCCCAAACATATGGGTTGGCTGTATGAGCATTCACTAACTTTTTTACTCCAATTAAATTGGATGATTTGCATAAATATGATCATATAGTGTCACTTTTTAAGTTTTGGCTCCATTAAAAGAAGTTTAATAGAATTGATCTCGCTAGAAACGTCCAAAAATCACATTGGGTTGGCAGATCCTCATGAATAGTCGTCATAAAATTCATCAGATTCACAGCTCAGCTCTGGATGATTTTTTTTTTAATTAAAGTCCATTTTGCATAACTTTTTATAATGGCACCTAAGCTTAACCATCACACGAAGGCTTCCTCGCGCCAATTCCTGAATTAAATTCATCTCCTTTCAACATTACATGAAAAAGGTGTTATAATTTCTTTACTGGCGTCAAAATCTTACGTGGTACTGAAATTTACAAGGTCTTGTTTTAAGAGAATGATTTGGTGGAAATTTTCTCAAGGGTTCAATCGGCTGTAGATTTCCTTTGGGTATCCTTAGTGGGAGTTGCGCTGAAAGAATCTAGGAGTTGTATCTTTCAATGCGGAAGACATGACTATTGCTTTTATGGAATTCAGTATTCGTGTGTAGAAGGACAGAGATTTTTGCTGTAATGCGATAAGTTATTGGTTTGATATCGACTTATGTTTTGTAGCTTGTGATTGATTAAGGAACTTCTGCAATTGTTTTTGTTGTGCTTAAGAAATGCACATTTAATTATATCTCAATATCTTATGTTATCAGTTAAGAAGGTTATTGTGCCTTGACATCTATATTTCACTCTAATTATTGTCATGCTAGTTTCAAGAATCTAATTCACTTTACTATTTGCTTCGTCAGTGCTCGTGCTTTTTGCAAGGAGTGGAACATTCCAACAAATTGAGGAGATGTTAATTGTGTGGATGCATCGTTGCTAGACTTAATTTTTAGGTCTCTGTTTCGTCGGCATACTGATTCCCTCTTTTGTGTTTATTTATCTATGAATTAGCAGAATGTCGATTGTGTATCTCTTAACAATAACGTAAGTTTAGAAATTACGTCGAAGAATTCCTTCAAACCAACTTTGTTTCTATTAAAAGCGAAATTCTATTCACAAACTAGATCATCTTTTTGGTACGTATTCTATTTTGTGATATTTAAAAATCGGATAAACAACGTTCAACATCTCAATTTTATCTCTCTTCCGTTACTACAAAAAGGTGTCGAGTGGGCCGGCCTGACCCGGCCCTCGTAACTAATCCGGCCCGATTTGACCCGGTCTGGTAAGCCCTAGGGCTTTAGGGTTTCGGGTTCCGGGCCGATTATTTTTTAAAAATGGGCCCGGCTAACTTGGCCCGGTCTAGGCCCGCCGATTAGTCGGCTCGGCTCGGATACCTTTTTAAAAAAAAATTAAAAAAATTGGGATTTTGGGTCAAACTAGCCGTTGGCCCAACGGCTATATAGCCGTTTTTTAGACGAAAATGTGAATTATGTAGAAGCTCAGGAAAATTACGGTATAGAAGAAGAAAATGAAGTAGATGCGGGTAATTTAGACGAAGATAATGAAAATATTGTTGAGACACCCGCAGTAGAAGATGCTAACGTTAGATCTGAATCGGTTAATCTCCCTTCCTGTCCTCTCAATGCCCCAAGACCTCGTAAAAGAACTAGTGTTGTATGATAATTTTTTGAACGTATATCAGATATTGAGGTGCAATGCAATATTTGTCAATAAATATATAAGCATAGAAGTGGAGGCAAGCAAGGGAGTACGAGTACGTTAATGAGACATATAGCTGAAGATCACAAAAGAGAGTTAAATATTGCACAAGGTGGTGGGGATGTTGGTGGGCCAACGCAAACTAGAATAGACTCAGCAACCGGTCATTTAGCGAAGAAGTATAATAAATTGATGTACCGGGAAGAAATAGCTAAAATGGTAGCTGTGGATTGTTTGTCTTTTAGTTTTCCTTCTTCTGATGCTTTTATTCGTTATATACAAGCAATTTATAATCCTATGTTTAACGGTATTTCTAGAACTACTTGTCGGTCTTATATTTTTAGACTTCATTCACAATATTATTTTTATTTATCAACATTGTTAAAAAATATTCAATGTAGATTGTCCCTAACTTCTGATCTTGATCGTGCTGTAAATCAAAATGATTATTTAACCGTTACTTGTCATTGGATGAATAGTAATTTCGTAATGCAAAAACGTATTCTTGCTTTTTTATATGATGAAGATCGTAAACATACTGAACAATTTATTGTTGATTCTATTGTTAAAATTGCCGGATATTATGGTATCAAAAATAAAATTTTATGTATTGCTTTTGATAATGCTTCTAACAACAAGACTGCTATAAAAAAATTAAGATCTACGCTATCTCCGTCCTTGCCTGAAATTTTTCATATTAAGTGTGCATGTCATATATATAATTTAATTGTAAAAGATGGTCTTGAATTTTTTGAGCTTTATATTGAAAAATTTCGTCTTGCCGTTGGTTTTATTCAAGGAAATAATCGTAGATCGAGAATTAGAGAATTTAAAGTTAAATGTCAAGAAAATGGACTTACACCGATTTTGATGCCTGAGGAAATTGATACTGGATGGAATTCTACGTATGAATTTTTAAAAACTTGTTATAAATATAGAATTCCTATTACACTAGCTTTTAACCAACATTGCGGTTCATTTGCTGATTCTGCTGATTGCATGCTACATAATTCTGATTGGGTTGTAATTAATAATTTTGTTAAGTTTTTAGAAAAAATTTATGTAGCTACGGTTGAATTTTTCAGTGCTTATTATCCTACGGTTTGTAATATTTTGGTATATATAGCCGATATTTCTGGTTTGTTCAAAGAATATAAAAATAAAGAAGGTTATAAAGAAACTGTTGACGCCATGTTTACGAAATTTAAAAAATATTTTTTCCCGATTCTCTCTATTTACTTGGTTGGTGCTATGCTAAATCCGTGCATGAAATATAATAATATGTGCCACTTTAGTACTCTTATTTATACTAACTTAGAAATAAATACTAACCATGATTCTGAACAAGTACAACCTGATTTGTGGACGGCTACGGCTGATGCAAAGGATTACATAGAAAAATTATATAATCACTATGCTGATTTATTTGATTTAGTCGTACCTACAAATATCACTCCAACTGTCGCTCTTCATCCTCCCGAGGAGCCATCATCTTCTAAAAGACCGGCACATAGTGATTTTCCTGATTCGTTTTATGATTTAAATTGTTGGAACAGTGTTGATGAGAGAACTTACACATCAACTTATCGGGAAGAGCTGAAATATTATCTTCGGACGGCACCAGAGGATCGCAGACGACGGATCAACACGTTGGATTGGTGGAGGAGTAATGAAACACAATATCCTGTGCTTTCAAGATTAGCTAGAGATATCTTAAATGTTCCAATGTCAACCGTTGCATCAGAGAGCACCTTTAGTCAGGGACGATAGCAGCTTGGAGACAACCGACACTCATTGGGAAACAATGCAATGAATGTTCTAGTTTGCCTCAGAGATTGGATTAGAGCAGAAAGAAGAAACCAAAGAATGGAACCGGAGCCGAGCGACAAGCTGAAACTTGAAGAAATTATGACTTCACGGGAGAACTCAGCAGAATCAAGTCCAATGCATGGTTTTGCCCCCGCTGACTTCGACTATCCTATGCAAGTTCCCGTTAATATTAACATGAATGAGTTGGAAAAAATGATGCATAATTTGTAGATTTTTCATTCATGTAAATTATAAATTTTGGATCATTTTGCAATCAATAAAATTTCCTAAATTCATTCACTCCTTAGTCCTTGCTTTTTATATTTTTTCATTTAACGATTTAAAATTTTAAATTGAATTTTTAGTTTTCTACTTTAAATTAAAAACTCACTTCTAATATATTATTAATTTACTACCAAATATTATTAATTTATTATATTAAGTAGCATATGTTTTGTATATTTGTGTATATATCTTCTATAGAAGTGTATATTTAACGTATACATGTGTATATGTTTTATAAATCAGTATATAAGTATATCTATATATATTGTAATGTATATATAATGTAGTATATTTTATAAGTAGTAGTATATATACATTGAATGGTGCGTATACACGTGTATATATCTTCTATAGAAGTGTATATTTAACGTATACACGTGTATATGTTTTATAAATTAGTATATATCTATGTATATTGTAATGTATATATATTGTAGTATGTTTTATAAGTAGTAGTATATATACATTGAATGGTGCGTATACACGTGTATATATTTTCTATAGATGTGTATATTTAGCGTATACATGTGTATTTGTTTTATAAATTAGTATATAAGTATATCTATATATATTGTAATGTATATATATTGTAGTATATTTTATAAGTAGTAGTATATATACATTGAATGGTGCGTATACACGTGTATATATCTTCTATAGAAGTGTATATTTAACGTATACATGTGTATATGTTTTATAAATTAGTATATAACTATATCTATATATATTGTAATGTATATATATTGTAGTATATTTTATAAGTAGTAGTATATATACATTGTATGGTGCATATACACGTGTATATATCTTGTATATTTAACGTATACATGTGTATATGTTTTATGAATTAGTATATAAGTATATCTATATATATTGTAATGTATATATATTGTAGTATATTTTATAAGTAGTAGTATATATAAATTGAATGGTGCGTATATATGAGTAATTGACTAACTGTGTATATGTGTATATATTTTTTAAATTCTAATGTAGTATATACTATATATATAGTGTATATATATTATTTAACGTATTTATAATGTATATAGGTGGGTATATGTAATGTATATTGAAAGAAAGTTTTTTTTAATATATTTTTTACCGGGTTTGACCGGGTTGGGTTAAGTGGGCCGGGTTAGGGTGGGTTTTACAGTTTGGCCCGGCTAGCGCCAAAACCGACCCTCAACCCGGTTAAAATAGAAGGGCCGGTTCCGGGTTGGCCTGGCCCGGCCCGTTTGACACCCATACAAATGAATTTGGTCAATCGACATGGAGTGATCGACGACCCAAACTACATTTCCGACACAAGTTCTTGCAGTTAATTTATATAACAAATCTTGAATTCTTTAAGAGTGCTTAAACCTTAAATACATTCAAATTTATTTCTATACATATTATATAATTTTTTTATGAAAAATATTCAACTCATCAGTACAGCTACATGACCAAATCGATCTCAGGAACACATGCATGCAGCACAAATTTAGCAAAGAATCTCAGGAATATATGAGCATGTGCTATTAGGCTTTTGCAACTCTAACTCATGACCCATATAGGGTACATGGCTAGTCAAATTATTCTCATTGTTGCATGATAGCTCATTTGAAAATTATCGTACCTCTTCTTTTTCTCATTTCGAAGTTCAGTTGCGCGGGATTCAAAACTAGATCAATAATGATCGGTCGTTTTTTTTTCTTTTTCGATATTTACTAGTAGGTTGTATTAAAAAGAATAATATATACATACATACATTAGTCTTGTGTATTATTAGGACCTGTATAACCAAGACATTAGTTATATATTCTATTGTGTATTGGGCTGTGTAATACTAATACCTCAAAATGACATTAGTAATTGCAATGATAGCATGATCAAAGACACAATTATCTCTAAAAAAAATCGCATCTTTTCCAACATATATATGGAGGATATTTTTTTATTTTATTTTTTTTTTAGAAATTATGTAATTAATTAATAGTATTAATTTTAATACACCAAATCAAGCACTACATAAGAAAAATACAAGCATAACTAATGCAAGCATAGTTAATACATGCATTATCAATACGCCATAGTTTGCATTATTTCTATATATTCTACCAGACAATCACTTAAATACTACAGTAGATTTTTGTATGTGATGGCATTCGATCGAACATGTAATGTATGTCTACCTCATATATCATAATCCATAAGTTGCACTTTTACAGGCAGATCAAAACTCCAAAGCACTTGTAACTTGTAAGTTGTAAGCATCAGAAACATATATAAACAACAAAATTATTTAGTTTCCATCATAAACATTTTCCATCACACCAAATGTACCCTTAGGTTTTTAATTTTAAAAGTTATAAAGGAACTTTATCAACTTTACTTATTAAATAAACAAAAATGGGAGGAATTTTCCTTCAACTTTGATGGGTAAAAAAAAGATTTTATGCACGACCATCACTAGCTGTCTGTATTCTCTCACTTTTTTTCCCCTTCTTTATATTCTTTTTTCCTACATTTATTTGTTGACTTCTTATTCTTTATAAAAATTCCATATATAATTGATTATTTAAGTCAGTAGTTGGTCGTATTTGTTAGGTCAAACAGTAACGTGTCTTCTAATGAACAATGTAAGAACATTAGTTAACAAAATTGTACTTGCCAATAGATAAAATCATTGGCCCCAAAAAAGATCCAATTAAAATATTACTATAATTCAAGAAATAGAACATCGCTCACCCTATTTGAATTTGCAAAATGATAAAATAATACCATACTTAATGTAATTACACATGTGAAATTAAAAAAGAAAAATATTTATGAGAGATCTTATCCCTGCTTTGGGAGATAAATAAACTTTTCTCAGCTCAGAACAAATATATCAAAATAATATAAAAAAGAAAATAATGAAAGTGAAGAGGCCACAATAAAATATTAAAAATAACGTAACAAAAAATTCTCAAAAATGAAACACAAATTGTAAGAGTATTATTATATTCTTGGATTCTAATACCTAAATGCTAATTACCCACTAAAGACTTCGACAGAGAATAAGAATCTGTTCTACCTTAGCTTTCATAGTGGATTAAATGGTTGAAGGGATAAAAAAAGGGGAATATATTCTACTTTTTTGGACACAATTTCTGCCGCATATAAATTCTCTTTAATAATCTACTTAGGATTTATATGATATTTTTAAATTTTTTGTAGAGAGAATTATCATATCTGGTCCCTGTATTATTAATAAATTTTGATTTTAGTCCATGTAATAGATAATAGTAACTCGATAAATTCAATTAATTAAGATGTGTGATTTTGATTGCTTCGGAGAAAATATGTTATATTTGAACTATTTATGGAAGTGCACAATTACCTTCTAACATGGAGCGAGACAAATTTAACGTAACATATCAATAAGTAATTCAAAGTATAAAGTAGTAATTCAAAGCCACTTTAAGTAGTGTATAGCATCTATATATATATTTAGAAAAATGTTGTCTGCATATTGCCTCCTGCAACAAGGACGACCCAAAATTAATCCTTTTAAAAAAATTGTTTTAATTTTTAATTTTTTTTTTAAAATCGTAAAGTTGATTATTGTGAAATTATTTTAAAGTTAAGAGTGTCATCCAGCAAGTAAATTCTATTCCATTCTTAAGTGGCATTTGGATTTGGTTTTGTTGGTTTTAGAAACAATATAAAAATAATGTTCTCAAAAGTAATTTATTAGAAACTATGCAAGTTTGGATAAACTTTTAGGGAGACGTACTCATTTGTGTTTGTGTTAGCATAAATTGATACCACCAAAGTTGTGGTGAAACCATATGTATTTTTTCATTCTTAATCAAAGATCTTAGCTAGCAAGAAACATTTTATCATTTAAAGTGAGATTTCCTAACACAGATTTGAATTAGTCGTAGAGCTGCTTTTAGTAAGAAGCTCTTTACCTCTTAAAGTGAGATTTTCCAACACGAATTCAAATTAATCGAAATATCAAAATAAAGATCAAACCTTAGGTGAAAATAAAAAATAAAAATAAATAAATCACAATTGGTATTAATTGGAAGAGTGCAAATCTCCCCCCAAAAAATAGGATACTCCTAAAAATAATTCGTTGCAAAGAAGAGATATTTTTTAATTTTTAAAAATTTGAAATACCATCTCAACCTCCACGATATAGAAATAAAGTATGTATAATATTCTATCTTTTTCAAATTTCACTTATGAAACTACACTATTATAACTTTCAAAAACTTTGGCCAAACAAATTACAATATTCCATAATTGTTGCAAATCATCTAGAAAACTGCGGTTTTATTCTCTTGCTGCTTTATTATAATTTATAATACAGGCATAAGAAAAAAAGCTGTACTAATTTTTTTTGAATGAATAAAGGAGAGTCTCATAGCTAGTACTCCATATTCCATAATTTATTGAGACAAAAGGGACAACCTTTTTATTTCTTCATTATGATTCTCAGTCCATTCATCCCAATTATTTACAATGACATTTATTCAATTTGAGTCAACTCTACATAATTAATTAAAACTTCATTTGTTCCAATTTGGTGATACTTCTCTTTTAAATATATCCTTAAAAAAATATCACTCTTTTCTGGTTAATATTGTTTGATTCAGTTTTCACATATTCATCTTTGTTGACATAATTTATGCCTTATATTATAAATCACAAGTTTCAAATATTTTCTCTCTTTAGAAATTTAGTATCTCGTGAAACGTCTATCATATAAATAGAGACGGAAAGACTCCATGCTTTATATTAAACTTTAAATATTAAAATTAAATTATTTACTTTAATTTAAATTATACTATTAAATTAAAATCCGTTGAATGATCGCCGATCGAGGGCATCGTAGCAGTATACAAATTTGGAACCCTGATAGGTTTCACAGTCGACCATTTGATAGTCATGCTCCTAAATATACACAGAATAGGACTTCGACGAGCCCTAGATGTAAAGGGGCGTAAGCACATCTAATTTTAAGCAATTAGAAGAGTGTGGAATTGGACCTCCCTCAAATAGATGGATATGGGAATGATTGTGGAACCGACCATAGAGAATCGGGGGTGGGCAAGAAGTTTTCGAGTCGAAGATCTATTGAAAACAACCTCTCTACTCTATAAAGATAGTTGTATAATTTTCGTACATATTATTCTTCTCAGTCAGTGGCTGAGTCAAGATGTTCATTAAGGGGGTTCGAAAGTGCACATACAAACTAGTCGAAGAGGGTTCAACATATATTATATATACATAAAAAATAATTTTAATCGTGTATAAATAGTATAATTTTCCGTCTAAGAAAATTCAAATAAACCCCTGAATATATGCTACATCCGCCATTGTTCTCAGCCTCCACTTATGTGATTATACTGAACATGTTGTAGAAGTTGATTCAAGACGAATTTGACGATCATCGAAAAGTTTTTTTTTTTCTTTTAAAAGATGTTGGTGTTCCAATAAGAACAAAGATATTAAAATGTCCATGCTGAAATTCAGAAAGTAGGGTCACTTATGAAAAAGATGGTGGGATTGGTTGGATAGAAAAGAAGAGAACAAAAAGAGTGGACTTTTAACGCAATGCCAAAATGGGAGTCAGAGTGTTTGTTAGCCAAAGGACACACACTGCCTTTGCCAAGGGACCCCATGATCACCCATTTTAATCCCCCAATGGCCGGGCCTAAAGCTATTTGTTGCCCACGCTAAACAAAGAAGAATACTATCTTCCAAAGTAAAAAAGTAATAAATTTTATAGAATTAAGACCGACAGAGGCGTCGCTGGCATATAATGAGGGATTTATTTAAATTATTTTAGCTAAAAAAAATAATAAAAAAATTAAATTATTTATATATGATTAATATTGAACTCTCTTCGACTAATTCGTACGTGCACTTCTAAACTCAGTCAATAAAAATATTAACTCTGTTAGTTAGTGAAGACCGATAATGTTGTATGATAATGAATGTTGAATTGTTAAGGAGTAATAATATGTATCCACCAGAGAGATGTTGCAAATATTCGAATGTTAATATGCTAAGTACTATGAATGTAACATGCATTAAGAGTAAAATGCGAGAACATTGTTAAGATGTTCTTCGTCAACTTATAGTAGCTTCGGAATTATGATAAGTGAAATAACAGGAAAAAAAACCTTCAAATCTTACAAAATAGCAACATAAAAAGGTACGCTAGCTAGACACAATAAAAACAACACTATATACTCAATGTAATTTTATAAGTGAGGTCTAAAGATGGTAGGATATACATAAATTTTTTAATTTGTCTTTATAAGCTAGTGAGATCGTTTATGCTAGACCTTCAAACAGTAGACACAATAAATAGACCACAAATGGCATAAACCTACACTCTATATGAGTTACAATCAATTCCTTTTTTTTAAATCTCCGTCAAATTTAACACACATGATTTATTTACTATCAGAAGTACCTATTTACTAAATTTAGAGGACCAAACTGAAAAGGAAGTTATACTTAATGAACTACTTTGAAACTACGTAAACAAAAGATATCATATTTTTTGTTATTTTGTACTTACTAGTATAAATAAATCAAAGTCTAAAAAGCCAATATCTAGATATCAACTGCACCACTGGATTTGCAGACAGACACAGAAGCGTCAATCATCAAAAGAAATTCACAGAAAGCCGTCAGTAATTTACACTGTTACTCATCCAACCATTGCTTCAAAAGTCTGCTGCCACAATCATTTTAGTTAGACCAAAGAAAAACTTAATCTATAAATAAATTTTTTATTTAGTTCCGAAGAAGTAAGAAATTTCTTTAAGTGTATTTACTAATATTTAATAAATATATATGAAAATTATTTTTTTACTTATATACTTTGCATAATTTTCTCTCTATATATAACACTCCCTGCACTCATTTTTATGTGACGTTATTTGACTTAATATAGTATTTTAAAAAATAAAATTTAAAATAATTTAGATATTTGTGTGGTTATAATTCATTTCACTAAAGATTAAAGGATAACTTTAAAATTAAATTAAATTATTTTTAATTTTGATAAAATGACATGGTGATACGTAAAATGAGAAAAAAGGAGCATAATTTTTTATGAAAGATGTTTGACTGCCCATCTTGCACTACATGTAACCTTAAATACAGAGTTGAACAAAAGCTATTAAGTTTTTCCAGATCCTAACTAAAATATGACTCCGACCAGTAATCAAATGGTTAATTAAGCCAAAAAAAAAAAAAGATGTGCATGAACTCCCAAATCCATCTTAACTCAGAAAGGGAATTTTCACCGAAGCTAACTGAGTATAAAATGATACCGCTAGAAACTATGGTAAAGTTGTCAGTAAACTTCTATCCTTAATTAAAAATTTTGAGATAAAAAATGCTTGAGATAGAACCACATTTATACTAGAAAATACTATTAAAAATGCTTGAGATAGAACCACATTTATACTAGAAAATATTTCGATCCAATATGACTTTTCAGCGAGAATCTAAATTAATGAGTTCCAAAATAATCTAAATAAAAGAGCACAAAATGATTAATGTGTTCATTAAAATATATTTTTACTACTCTCTCCCATCTCCAGTACTCCTCCACATATTATTCGAAGCCAAAAAAGTTTATATCTAAGTAGTGGAATAAATAGAGATTTTGATTCTCCTTCCACTTTGGCCAAGTGCAACAGTACTAAATACTCAGTACTTCAAATAGGCCTTAAAGCCTATCCTAAATTTCTTACAAACCAAACAAAGCTAACAGTGTAACAACAATGTCACTCCCAATGAAAATATCCTTTCTCCTCCTCCATATTTTCTTCTTTTTTGCTTTCACCATTAATGCAAACTCTGATCTTAATACCCTTTTGAAACTCAAAGAATCTCTTGTTGCTCCTGGAAGTTCTGGTCTTCTTGACTGGACCAACAACACAGAAAATAATGATCCATTTGCATATTGCACGTTTTCTGGTGTTACATGTAACAATAATTCACGTGTGATATCATTGAACATAACTAATGTTCCTTTGTTTGGTACTATTCCACCTGAAATTGGTCTTTTAGATAATCTTGAAAGTCTTATGATATTTGGAGATAATGTTACTGGCACACTTCCTTTGGAAATGTCACAATTATCTTCTATTAAATATGTTAATCTTTCTTACAACAATTTTTCTGGTCCTTTTCCAAGTGAAATATTGTTGGGGTTAGTAAATCTTGAATCTTTTGATATTTATAACAATAATTTTACTGGTGAGTTACCTACTGAGTTTGTTAAACTGAAGAAGTTGGAAAATTTACATCTTGGTGGTAACTATTTTCATGGGGAAATACCAGAAGTTTATTCACATATTGAAAGTTTAAAGTGGTTGGGTTTAGAGGGAAATTCACTTACTGGTAAAATACCAAAGATTTTGGCTTTGTTACCAAATCTTGAGATACTTAAATTGGGTTATTTTAATAGTTATGAAGGGGGTATTCCACCTGAATTTGGTAATATTAGTACTCTTAAACTTCTTGATCTTGGAAGTTGCAATCTTGATGGTGAAATTCCTCCAAGTCTTGCAAATTTGAAGAAGTTGCATAGTCTGTTTCTCCAAATGAACAGGCTTACAGGTATTAATGAACCCTCCAATTTTTTACTTATACGATTGAATTTCTTACTGGATATCTTTTGGCTGACTGTCGTTATAGAAAAGGTATAGTTTAATGTAACATAAAAGTTGGCTTCATAAAAAAACTTTAGTTGCAGTGAGATGTTATAGAGTATGATAGTCATAGAGGGGCCGTGTATCGTACATGTGCAAAATATTACATGAATATTTAGTTTACAATTTATAATTCTAATGAATTTAAAATCTTGAATGCTAAATGTTACATGAATGTTGTTGTTGTTAGAATCTTGAATGCTTAAGTTTAAATCTTGGATTCGTTTCTAAAATGCTGTTATAGAGTATGACAGTTAATAGAGGGGACCTTATTTATGTGCAAAACATTATAGTAAATATTAAGTTTTTGAGCTCGTAATTTTGATAAATTTAGAATCTTGAATTTGGAAAATTTAAATCTTGAATTCGTTTCTGGTTTACAGGTTGGATACCTTCTGAGCTTTCTGGTTTATATAGTCTGATGTCTTTTGATGTGTCGATAAACCAACTTGTTGGAGAAATACCAGAGAGTTTTGTGAAGTTGCAGAATTTGACACTGATTAACGTGTTCAGAAACAACTTGCATGGTCCAATTCCCTCTTTCGTAGGCGACCTTCCAAATCTTGAGACGTTGCAGATTTGGGGCAACAACTTTACTCTTGAATTGCCCGAAAATCTTGGGCGTAATGGGAGGATGCTGTTCCTTGATGTTACTGCTAATCATCTTACGGGAAGGATACCACCTGATTTGTGTAAAGGAGGGAGGTTGAAGACACTGATTCTGATGGAGAATTACTTCTTTGGTCCAATTCCTGAACAACTTGGTGAGTGCAAGTCGCTTACTCGAATTCGCGTTAGGAAGAATTACCTGAATGGTACTATTCCAGCTGGTTTTTTCAAGTTACCTGCACTGGATATGCTTGAACTTGATAACAACTATTTCACTGGTCAGCTGCCAACGGAGATTATCGCGAATAATCTCACTAAACTTGTACTTTCCAACAACTGGATAACTGGGACCATTCCTCCATCAATAGGGAGCTTGAAGAACCTAGTGACTCTGTCACTTGATATGAACAGATTATCCGGTGAAATTCCTGAAGAAATTGCGAATTTAAAGAAGCTCCTGACCATCGACTTGAGTGGCAACAATTTAACAGGTGAAATCCCGAGTTCAGTGGCTCAATGTTCAGAACTGACATTGGTTGACTTGAGCAGAAACCAACTTGTCGGTGAAGTACCAAAAGAAATCACCAAATTAAAAAGCTTGAACGCTCTCAACTTGTCAAGAAACCAACTGAATGGCGCCGTTCCTGGAGAAATTGGAGGGATGAATGGTTTAACAGTTTTGGATCTTTCTTACAATGATCTTTCTGGCAGGAGACCGACCAATGGACAGTTAAAGTTCTTCAGCAGCAGCTCTTTTGAAGGAAATCCGAAACTCTGTTCCCCTCGGGCTACTTTTTGTCCGTCGGCTTCCAGTTCACCACAAAACGGCCACAAAATCCGTTCTGGGAAGTTCACAACTACCCAGTTGGTGATTACAATAATCATCTTAGTCACTGTTGCGTTGCTGTTGGCTGTTACTGTGTTGTTCATCAAGAAGGAAAAGTTCAAGAATTCGAAAATTTGGAAGTTAACGGCATTCCAGAAACTTGATTTCAGAGCTGATGATGTTTTGGATTGTTTAAAAGAGGAGAACATAATTGGGAAAGGGGGAGCTGGCGTAGTGTATCGAGGGTCGATGTCAAATGGCATCGACATTGCAATTAAGAAGCTTGTAGGCCGAGGAACCGGACACCATGATCACGGTTTCTCTGCTGAAATCCAAACATTAGGAAGGATAAGGCACAGGAACATCGTGCGATTACTAGGATATGTCTCTAATAAAGACACAAACTTGTTGTTGTACGAGTACATGTCGAATGGGAGCTTAGGTGAAATGTTACACGGTGCAAAAGGTGCACATTTGAAGTGGGAGACGAGGTACCGTATTGCTGTGGAAGCTGCAAAGGGATTGTGCTATTTGCACCATGATTGTTCGCCTTCGATTATTCATAGGGATGTCAAGTCCAATAATATTCTGCTGGATTCTGATTACGAAGCTCATGTTGCTGATTTTGGCCTAGCCAAATTCTTGCAGGATGCCGGTGCCTCTGAGTGCATGTCCTCTATCGCGGGTTCGTATGGATACATTGCACCAGGTAAATTACCATCCTTAATTTCCTTAGTTTTTCTACTACTGTTTTGAAAACAAAAAAATGAATATTTTGTTGAAAATCAAGATCCTTTTTGATAATACATATATCAATACTTTTAGGATTTAAATCATATACCTTGATTGTTAATTTGAAAGATTTTCAGTACTTGTGTAGTTTTACCTGCTACAACAGATTACTTATCATAATTTGCTTGTTAACAAATCATAGTAGTATCTAAAATAATCTCTTTAAATTGTCAGTGCATATATCTAAAATAAACTTTTTTTATGAGTTTATGTTTTAGAAATATTACTATTTACACAATTAGGTCACGCGTAATATTTAATGATAACCATTAATTGATAATCTTAAAGAATGATACTAGTACTAGTTAACTTAAATAGATTAAATTACAGGGATGATGAAAAGTTTTTACTTTGTTGTGCATATAAAGTTAAGTTATTTTAACAGATTATTTTTGGAGGATCTTTATGTAGAAACATTAAAGTCCTTTTTTATTGGTCAATGTTTTGCTAACTTAGATCAAGAACAGTGCACTTTCAGAATTTACTGAACTGGGGTTGAAAATAGTAGGATTTTAAAGCGCTATGCTCCAGGACAAAATCTATTTAAAAGTTTTGTCCAAACATTAAAATGTGCAATTAATGTACTTTCTGAGCAATTATTTTTGTTTGGATATGTCACAGAGTATGCATACACATTGAAAGTTGACCAGAAGAGTGATGTATACAGTTTTGGAGTTGTACTGTTGGAACTGATCACAGGTCACAAGCCAGTTGGTGAATTCGGGGACGGTGTAGATATAGTAAGATGGGTTAATAAAACAATGTCCGAATTATCACAGCCGTCTGATGCAGCCTCGGTTTTAGCAGTTGTCGACTCGAGGCTTCATAGTTACCCTCTTGCAAGTGTTGTCAATTTGTTCAAGATTGCTATGATGTGTGTTGAAGAAGAGAGTTGTGCTAGGCCTACTACGAGGGAAGTTGTTCACATGCTTACTAATCCTCCTCAGTCTACTACTACTACTACTACGCCTACTCTCCTCGCACTTTGAGATTGCGCGGATCAAGTATCTGGTTGAAACCCCGTGGAGTCTGGGGCCAGGAACACGAATTGATACAAATACGGACGTGTATTCGCGTATGGAGAACAGAAATTCGTGCAAGTATGGATATCTATTTGAAATGTTTTGCTTGTTTTGTATTTTTATTTTTTGAAGTTGTTGTAGGCAAAGTTGTATAATAGGCGGGCATGAAGAAGAAGAAGAAGAAAAAAAGAAAGGAACTCCTTTAATTTGTAACTATGGGTACTAGGAAATAAATATCAAGATGACAAGTAGTCGATATTTGCTATTAATAATAACATGTACTATGTAATGTTTTAAAGGTTTGCAAAGTTAAATTTTGCTTTGTTATGTGTCTTGAAAATTTTGTTTTAACTCGATCCTTGTTGAAAACATATAATGTTGCTTTTTCTCCTTATGATATGAAATAAATATGTTCCAAATTAATAGTGTGATAGATTGCATTATTTTACGTTTGGAAAGTTCTTGTTCCAAATTAGGCTATTTAATTTGCAATTATTAGTCTGACCAAAGGGCACGGAAATGGATTGGCTCCTTGAGAAATACTGTTCAAAAGGCAATTTTCTACAAGTAGAGACCTCGTCGCAAATATTATTAAGAATACAATAATATATAGTGTAATTCCATAAGTAGAAGGAAACAATAAAAAATGAAGATAGAAATTAAAGTTATAGCACAATACACCATTGGTGTACTTGTCAAAGTTTTATTGCAACACAAATTTAACTATCAAGAAACCGAAAGAGTATGAAGTCAATAACACGAGCTCTCAACATATCCTCCAAGAGTGTGAATGACGCGCTCAGACTGACCATCGGTGTGTTGCTCCTTAAGGCCTGACTTTACTTTTCTGTTATATAGTAGAACCTTGGCTGGGGTAAATGCAGACATACACCGGAGTTACTTTTCTGCCAATTGATAAGTCTTGAGAAGACGCGGACATTGATGCCACTCATAACGAAAGAATAAGTAGCACAAACCTGCTTTCGAAGTATGCTTTCTGATATCATACAAAAGTTCAGCATTATCGTCATCTACATTTAAATATAAGATGTGTGGGTTATCGAGATGAAATTCCATACTCCACACATCGGCAAAAACTGGAACAGCATCGATCCAATATGAAAGTGCATGTAAAGGTGTAGTATACTTCTTGACCCATACTGCATCTTGACTACGAATATCACTCTTTAGGCACCACACAGTAATCTTTACTTCGTTACACAATGCATGATGGAGAACCCCATCCGATACTCCAAGAACACATGTGGAATATCCTTGCTCCATCTCTTGAGTCAATTCCAAACCCCATAAACGCGTATTCACACTATCATAAAGAATGATAGTGCGTAGTTTGTCAATCCAACAGAACACTCCACCGATTACACCAGCTGATGAATCTTTCATCCAACTAGTAGTGCAGATCACTCCAAGACCGAGAGGTAGATCTAGTGTGAGATTGATGGTAGTCCACGCGTTAGTCTCAGAGGAGAAGCTTTCAATTGTTACATTCGGATTAGGATCAAGCGATTTTTCATAACGAACTATAGTAAAAGAGATGTTATCTTCTTCAGGGTCATCTCCTTTACAATGAAAGCCAATGGCTGCAACTCTTATGCAGGACGTCTGACGTCAAAATGTTGCCTCGTTGCAGGATTATAAACATAATAAACCCTCTGATTTATTAAAGCATCAGCAGTAAGGAGGAAACCGTTAAGAGGATGCAATAATAAACGATCCCCTGCCAAGAAAATTTACTCTCATCTAAACTACCATCAAGTAGTTCGGATGATTCCCTCGATGATGAGAAGAAATGAACTTTCGGATATCCTTTAGTAGAATAACTACCTTGACAGAAGAAAACCATCATTCTGGGGTGAGGACTCCATAGTTGAGAACGACAACTATAATCCAAAGACGGATCAGCAATGCACTTCTGCCAATGCTTACACACACATTCAAATCTAGAATACCAAATCCTAACTAATTTTGGTTTCGTACATCTTTGACTTATTTTTTCCAACAATACCGAAAAAGCACAAAGGTCATATTTACGAACACAATCAAATGATGAATCTAGAATATATAGAACTAGTTTTCTCAACTCCTAACAATATTGGATACTGAAATTACAAAGCATATTCGTCTGATGCAGCCTCGGTTTTAGCAGTTGTCGATTCAAGGCTTCATAGTTACCCTCTTGCAAGTGTTGTCAATTTGTTCAAGATTGCTATGATGTGTGTTGAAGAAGAGAGTTGTGCTAGGCCTACTATGAGGGAAGTTGTTCACATGCTCTGATTCCGCTAAATAAAAGCAGCTCTTCTTCCTTGCTCTTACGAGTAAGCATTTTGAAACTTCCTTAAACATCTGCTTCAAAGAGCTATCACTGAACTGGGTCAAAGAACTACCTTCCTGGAGCTACCTCCTTACTTAGATCGTTCGTTCCCCAATTCAAACTCGGATCAGTTGGCAAGTGGATTCCGTGCCTGGGTACGAAACTCTAAACTAGAAATTCGATCTTGAAAGCTTACTAATCCTCCTCAGTCTTCCACTACTACTACTACTCTCCTCGCACTTTGAGATTGCACGGATCAAGTGTCTGGTTGAAACCTCGTTGAGTCTGGGGCCAGGAACATGAATTGATCCAAATACGGATGTCTATTCGCGTATGGAGAACAAAAATTCGTGCAAGTATGGATATCTATTTGAAATGTTTGTTTTTATTTTTATTTTTTTGAAGTTGTTGTAGGCAAGTTGTATAAAAGGGGGGCATGAAGAAGAAAAGAAAGGAACTCCTTTAATTTCTGACTATGGTTTTAGGTAATAAACATCAAGAACATGTACTACCATGTAATGTTTAAAGGTTTGCAAGGTTAAAAATTGCTTTATTATGTGTATTAAAATATTGGTTTAGTGAATGACGAAATTCGTAACTAAACTCGATCCTTGTTGAAAACATAATTTAAGAACACAACAATATATCTAGTGTAATTTCATATGTGGAATGATTCAATACAAAAAAATGAAGATATAACTTAAACTTATAGAGTACAATACACCATTGGTGTACATGTAGTTTATTGCAACACAAATTTAACTATCAAGAAACTGAAAGAGTATAAAGTGAATAACACGAGCTCTCAACATATCCTCCAAGAGTCTCTGAATGACACGCTCAGACTGACCGTCGGTGTGTTGCTCCTTAGGGCCTTACTTTACTTACTTTTCTGTTATATAGTAGAACCTTGGCTGGGGTAAATGCAGACATACACCAGAGTTACTTTTCTGCCAATTGGTAAGTCTTGAGAAGACGCGGCCATTGATGCCACTCATAACGAAAGAATAAGTAGAACAAACCTGCTTTCGAAGTATGCTTTCTGATATCATACAAAAGTTCAGCATTATGATTTTCTGAGTCATATGACAAGAACTTACCATTTACAAGAAAATATAAGATGTGTGGGTTATCCGGATGAAATTCCATACTCGTCACCTCGGCCAAAACTGGAACAACATCGATCCAATATGAAAGTGCATGTAAAGGTGTAGTATACTTCTTGACCCATACTGCATCTTGACTACGAATATCGCTCTTGAGGCACCACACAGTAACCTTTGCTTCGTTATGCATTGCATAATGGAGAACCCCATCCGATACTCCAAGAACACGTGTGGAATATCCTTGCTTCATCTCGCGAGTCAATTTCAAACCCCATAAATGCCTATTCACACTATCATAAAGAATGATCTGGCGTAGTTCGTCCATCCAACAGAACACTCCATCGATTACACCAGCTGATGAATCTTTCATCCAACTAGTAGGGCAGAGCAATCCGAGAGGTAGATCTAGTGTGAGATTGATGGTAGTCCACGCTTTAGTCTGAGAGGAGAAGCTTTCAATTGTTACATTCCGATTAGGATCAAGTGATTTTTCAAAACGAACTATAGTAAAAGAGATGTTATCTTCTTCAGGGTCATCTACTTTACAATGAAAGCCAATGGCTGCAACTCTTATGCAGGATGTTTGAGTTACATGTACGTCAAAATGTTGCCTCGTTGCAGGATTATAAACATAATAAACCCTCTGATTTATTAAAGCATCAGCAGTAAGGACGAAACCGTTAGAGGATGCAGTAATATATGATCCCTTTACTGACTCATCTAAACTACCATCAAGTACTTTTGATGATTCCCTCGATGATAAGAAGAAACGAATTCTTGTATATTCTTTAGTAAAATTTTTACCTTGACAGAAGAAGCCGACCATTCTGGGGTGAGGACTCCATCTTTGAGAACGACAACTATAATCCAAAGACGGATCAGCAATACACTTCTGCCAATGCTTACACACACATTCAAATCTTGCAAGAGATTTTGAAGGCAAACGATGTAATATTTCGAGTAAGATGTCCTCAGAAAACTCAACTACACTTTTATCAGATGATTCGCGTACACGTTTCATCCTTACGAATGCTCTGTACCAATCTCCCACACTATGAAAATAGCTCGAAGCAGAATCCCTATATATAATAGTACGAAACCTACTCCAACTCAAAATAGGACAACCTATTCATTCCTCTATAATTTCTGACTATAAATCCTATTTAGACATGAATTTAGAATACCAAATCCTAACTAATTTCGGTTTCCTACATCTTTTGACTTATTTTTTCCAACAATACCGAATAAGCACAAAGGTCATATTTACAAACACAATCAAATGATGAAGCTAGAATATATAGAACTGGTTTTATGTTCACGTCTATCACCAAAAAAGGACGAGAATAATTTTCTTAGGGATAGTTTGATTTGTGAACAAGTTATATTAGGATTAATACCTAAACCAATACACGTGAGGGTATTTTTAAGCCAAAAAATAACGTTGAGGCTATTTTAGAATTCATACATAAATATTGAGAATGCAGATTAAAGATCATGCAACAGAAAGTACGTGCACAAAATCTTAAAAAAGCATATAAACAAAAGTGATACTGTTCTTCAAATCAATAAGTCTAGAGTAAACGCGGCCATCCATTGATGCCACTCATAAGCAAATAATAAGTAGAATGTTGACGGACTAGGCACTCCGTTATCATACAAAAGTTCTGCAATATTCTTGTCCGAGTCATATGATATAACAACCTTATTACCTACAAGTAAGTAAAGGATGTGCGGATTGACAGGATGAATGTCCATGTCTGTAAGCTCGATACTAGAGTTTGCAAGACAATTACGAAGTGCTTTACTGATATTTGCAGCATACTTCCTGACCCATACTGCATCTTGACTACGAATATTGCTCTCGAGGCACCACACAGTAATCTTTAAATCGTTACACAATGCATAACAACAGAGAACCCCACCCGATACTCCAAGAGCAGTACAAGTGGCTCCGTAATCAACAATCTCTTCAGGCAAATCTAAACCCCAGAAATGCCAATTGACACTATCATAAAGAATTATCTGTACTGAATTTCTGGCAATCCAACAGAACACTCCATCGATTACCCCAGCTGATGCTAATTTGTCCCAACTATAAAGGCAGACTTCGAGAGGTAACTCTAAATTAAAGATAGATGGTAGTCCACACGTTAGTATGAGAAGAGAAGCTTTCAATTGTTACACTCGAACGAAAATCTAACCAAGGTAAGGCATAGCGAACTATAGTAAAGGAGATCACATCTTTTTCAGGGTCATCTACTTTACAATGAAATCCAATGGCTGTCAATTTCATGCATGACGTTTGAGGTATAAGGACAGGAACATGCTGCCTCGTTGCAGGATTATAAACATAGTAAACCATCTGATATCTTAAAGCCTCAGCGCGCTAAGAATGAAACCATTAGAAGAGCCAATAATATACAATTCTCTGCCAAGAAAATTGACTGATTCATCTAAACTGTCATCAATCACTTCTGATGATGATTTCTTCGACGAGAAGAAAAAATGGATTTCTTCAGGACCGACGATGCCTCTAGCTTGACAAAAGAAGCTCATCATGTATGGGTGAGGACTCCATCGTTGAGAACGACAACTATATTATAATCCAAAGACGGATCAGCAATGCACTTTCGCCAATGCTTACACACACATTCAAATCTTGCAACAGATTTTGAAGGCAAAAGATGTAATATTTCGATTATGATATCCTCGGACAACTCAAGTACACTTTTATCAGACAATCCGCGTAGCCGTTTCATATTGACACTCTTGTCACTTCAAACCTCTGAAAATACCATAAAAAACACTTTAACGTTGTTAACCTCAAATTTCTTTATCAGCGACCGAGCCATGATTTTTACTAAGGGAACTTTTGACCTTGTATGTAATTGGGCAAAGTATGTTCGGATGAACGTTTTGTCTTTGAGTTGCAAATTCAAGAAAATTTAGCCGTGACCATGGAATTTAGCATAGATGATCATGAAAATTATAGTTGGGATAGAGGTTGTAAACCACATATTACATAGCAAGTGTAATCTCATAATTAACTGGCCCTGATATCAAATACTTATAATAAACTCAAACATACGTCACAAGACAATTTATAGCATAGGTGATCATGAAAGTTAATTAATATTACTAAATCATAGACTAAATAAAAGTTCGTACCTGAATCAAAAGCCTTTGTACAACAATGAGAATAACAAGGAGCTGCACCAGTAACTAAGGAGATGGTGAATTTATAGAGCTAGTTTATTTTTTGTATGTCTGTGTCCAAAGAAACAAAAGAAAGGATGGGAGTATTTTTCTTACCTTAAATTGTAGGATTGTTTGGTAGTGAACAAGTTATATTAGGATTATAACACGAGAATTAAATAATGATGAGATTATTTCATGGGTATATTCTTATTAACCCATTACAATACGACAATTTACTAGCTCTTATGTCATGGGAATTCAAAATTTATGCATAACAAAAAAAATTCAATTGAAATCCCTCACTAATATTAGGTTAAACTACCTTAATATTGTAAATTATCATTGCATTATGGGTTTGTTCCGTATTCAGAAAATTCATAAAGTGTTTTCTAATTTTTCATGTTTGATTGGTTAAAATTTTGAAAAAACATTTTCTATAGGAAATAAGTTTCTTAAAAATACGTAGGAAAATTAAGTTCCACAAATTCTAGAAAATATATATATTTTTTTTTCAATACCAATCTACTAATCGGTTTTTTTTTCTCAATATATCATATTGTTATTTGTCTATTTCCTTTGAACATCCCTAGTTAATGGTCATATAACCTAAGTAGTTCAAACTTGGATTATGGATATCTGATACGGGTGTGAGTCTTCGTATTCTTCATCACATAAATTTTTGAATTTAAGTGTATAGGTACGATTGTACATATGGTCGTCGGTATATATTTATACCTATTAATTATAGCTATTGAAATAAACACAAAAGTCGAACCAAATACCCTCAAAGCACCCAAGGCAAGTTGATCAAATTCGGTCACACCCACACTTACACCTATGTTATGTCGACACGAGATACGACAATAATTTTTGAAGACATATATCTCATGCTTGTTCACCAAGAAACATACTGGAGCTCTTGGCTGTAGCATCCACTTGAGCAGCTTGAGTTAATATCATTTGGTTATTATTGAGGTGAAAATGGGATGAAGTATGACATAGTGGCCATGAGAAGAAGTAAAATTAGAACATGACAATGATCAGTCTACTTTTGTGGGGACAGGGGAAGAGGATTACGAGGTGAACCCTCACTAACTAACAAAGTAAAACTTCAAATATCCATCCAATGAGTTTCTACTTGTTACTATTAAATAACACATTGTATGAAATGCAGATACACAGCTCTTCATCATCGCTTTTTGATTCTTGAACGTATAATTAGAGATCAGACCTCCACTTGTTGATAGTCTTTGAGAAGACGCGCGGCCATTGATGCCGCTCATAAGGAAAGCATACGTAGTCTCCTCCTCCGATTTCATACAAAAATTCTGCAATATTCTTTTCCGAGTCATATGAAATAACCCTACCTACCACAAATAGTCAGATAAAAGATGTGTGGATTAGCAGGATGAATATCCACACTCCTCACTTCGTCTACTAAACCCCCTGGACAATAATTTGCAAGCATATTTCCTGACCCATACTGCATCTCGACTATGAATATTGCTCTCAAGGCACCACACAGTAATCTCTGCCTCGTCACGCTTTGCATAATAGAGAGCCCCACCCGATACTCCAAAATACCAACTGTCTCTATTTTTCCATCATCTCTTCAGGCAATTCCAATCCCCAGAAAGACCTATTGACTGACACTATCATAAGAAGAAGAAATGAACAGTAGATCGTCCATCCAACAGAACACTCCATCGATGACTACACCAGTTGATGCTAATGCCTGCCGACGAAAAAGGGGGTCTCTAAGAGGTACATCTAGCATGAGAGAGATGCAAGTCCACATGTTAGTTTCAGAAGAGAAGGTTTCAATTGCTACACTCGAACGAGGATCAAGAAATATTTCCCAACGAACTATAGTAAAGGAGATGACATCCTTTTTCAGGGTCATCTACCTTGCAAAGAAATCCAACAGCTGCACGCACGACTTATGCAGGATGCTTGAGTTACAGGGACGGTTAAATGCTGACTCGTTGCAGGGATTATAAACATAATAAGCGCTATACCTTTCTAAATCCTCAACGGTAAGAAGAAAACCTTGCAACAATGTACAATCTCCTGTCAAGAAAATTGATCAATTCGTTTAAACTATCATCAATGACTTCTGATGTGAGTCTATCCACACATCTTTTAGTACGAAATTCATCTTGATAAAAGAAACCGATCGATCATGTAGGGATGAGGACTCCATCGTTGAGAACGACAACTATATTATAATCCAAAGACGGATCAGCAATGTACTTCCGCCAATGCTTACACACACACGCAAACCTTGCAAGCGATTTTGAAGGCAAAAGATGTAATATTTCGATTATGATATCATCCTCAGACAACTCAAGTACACTTTTATCAGAAATTCCTCGTAGCCGTTTCATACTGGCACTCATGTGACTTCAAACCACTGAAAATACAGTAAAAACACTTTTAACGTTGTTAACCGTAACCGAGCCATAATTTTTAGTAAGGGAATTTTTGACCTTGTATGTAATTGGGCAAAGGATGTTCGGATGAACCCCTGCGCCCTCTGCTAACTTGGAATCAAGTAATCAACAAGTTAATTTAGCTTCAATATCATACAAGTACTATGGGGAAACGATAACTCTCAATTCAATTTTTATACACAAAATCGACTCCAAACTTCTCTAGTACATGAATCTTGGATTACTCTATTGAATTGGAATTTTATCAACTAACAAAATCAACGTTTTGTTTCTGAGTTGCAAATTCAAGAAAATTTAGCCGTGACCATAGAATTTAGCATAGATGATCATGAAAATTATAGTTGGGATAGAGGTTGTAAACCACATATTACATAGCAAGTGTAATCTCATAATTAACTGGCCCTGATATCAAATACTTATAATAAACTCAAACATACGTCACAAGATAATTTATAGCATAGGTGATCATGAAAGTTAATTAATATACTAAATAAAAGTTAGAACGTACCTGAAGCAAAAGCCTTTGTACCACAATGAGAATAAGGAGGAGCTACACCAGTAACTAAGGAGATGGTGAATTTATAGAACTAATTTAATTATTTTTAGTATGTCCAAAAAAACACAAGAAAGGAGGGGAGTACTTTTCTTACCTTAAAATTGTAGGATTCGTTTGGCGGTGAACAAGTTATATTAGGATTATGACACGAGAATTAAATAATAATGAGATTATTTCGTGGGTATATTTTTATTAACCTTTATTACAATACTAGAATCTACTCTTATGTCATGGGAATTCAAAATTTATACATAACAAAAAAAATATTTTTATATCTATTATACGAATTCAATTGAAATCCCTCACTAATAGTAAGTTAAACTACATTAATTATTGTAAATTATCTTTATATTATGGGTGTGTTCAGTATCGAGAAATTCATAAAATGTTTTTTGATTTTTCATGTTTGATTGGTTAGAATTTTGAAAAACATTTTCTATAGGAAACAAGTTTCTTAAAAATATGTAGGGAAATCAAGTTCCACGAGTTTTAGAAATTTTTTTATTTTTTTTTCCTCCAATACCAAACTACTAATCGATTTTTTTTCTCAATGATTTTGAAAAGTCCCAATGGCATATATCTCATGCTTGCTCACCATGAACCATATTGGTGCTCTTGGTTGTAGCATCAACTTGAGCAGCTTGAATTATATCATTTTGTCATTATTGAGGTGAAAATGGGATGAAGGATGGCATAGTGGCCATGAGAAAAAGTAAAATTAGAACATGGCAATGACTCTCTACTTTGGGGGATAGGGGAAGAGAATTATGAGGTAGAGAATTGAATCCTCGCTGAAAAGATAAAACTTTAAATATTCAACCAACTGAGTCACTAAAATTGTTCAGACAACTCAGGTACACTTTTATCAAACAATTTGCGTAGACATTTCATGATACCGACACAGCGACACTCGTGTGATTTCAGACACCTGAAAACAAACACTTAAATTGTTAAGCTCAAATTTCCTTAGTAGCTAGATCATTGATCTTATTCTAGTAGCAACTGTCTATCATTTGGGTTGTTTTCTACCTTTTTAATGCAACAATTTGGTAGTACTCAATTTCTATATATTTTTTTCTTTAAGAAATCCATATATTAATCTTCTTTATATCAAACAGCAGCGAAAGTTACACATAAATAATCTCGTACTAAAACCACAAGCACCGAGGACCAAATAATTCAAATAACTAATATATGAAATTAGCTAAGATAACTGAGAATTGTAACTCTATATGTAAAATTAATTTGCTATATTATATGTTAAACAATTAACAGCGTGATAAAAGAACAATAATTTCTTCACAAAAATACCTGAAGCAGAAGCCTTTGTATAGCAATGGTAATAACAAGGAGCAACTTAATCATGCACTAAACCCTAATATAAAGAGATTTTTTATTTTTTATTTTTTTGGTTAAGATTATAGAATTTTACTTCCAAAGAAAATACGAGATTTGTCTTGCCTTTAGTTTTTGGGCTCTCACTAATCAATAGTCAGTTTGCGATGGCGAGACAAGTTTTTCACTAAAAATATAGAAAAAATAAATACACGAAATTTAAAAAAAAAAAAAAAAAATCATTTTATATATATTAGTATATTTTTTTTGCCGCCTCCACCTGGTTTTGGCCTCTCCCATGCTATTTGGGGTTAATTGATTAGAGATTGCTGATATATATAAGTATTTTTATAATTTATATGTTCGCATCAATTAACACGCACTTAAAATATTTTCACAGCATACTATAGCTGACTTCCAAGAGCATATGTATAGCTGATAAGTGTAGGTGTCGTAAAACACTTGTAGGTTCTAAATTTAAATTTATAAAGCATATTGTTACATCTTTAATTAAAAGTATTGAAACTGGTAATGATCAATAGGTATGGATTCAGTTAAAAATAGAAGTGCTAATAAAACATTTTTCTGTTAAAAGAATTTAAATGTCATTAAAATTATTCACAAGAAAATGCATTGACTTAAAAGTTACTCCATTTTTTCTAAATGAAAAGCGATAAATGGGTCGCAGAAGGTTAGAATGTTATTTTGGAAAAGATATCTTAATGACTGCAAAACATATTATCGACATTATCGTTAAATACTTGGTCAACTAGAAAATGCATATAATTTGAAATGTTATAAATTAGGTATCAACTAATTATAATTACTTGGCCTGTAAATATTATCAAATGTATATAAGTCAATACGTACTTATTGATAATACTCTAATAGTACGTTTTTATCCGAGTTGCAAATTTTTATGTATTTGCTATTGTCCTCAATAGGTTTTAGTGGATAATTAGAATATCTATTACTATAATGTAAAAAGTTTCCAAGTAGGATTTTATGATTCATGAGAAGTGCAGAAAAATGGTTAATTTGGTACAAAGAGTAATAACCTTTTTGTCAAAATCGAATACATGTACAATCAACACAGAGTCAGCCAAACAAAACAAATATGAGATAAAATACACTACAATTTTTTTTTTTAAAAAAATGAAACTAAGAACTAGGGACCTACTCATAAACATAACAAGCTCAATATCAGCAAAACCTCACTATCAGCAGGACCCTATCTTAGTTCAAGTCGGAGGCGAATTCTTCAGACTAAATTGTGTCTTCCACAATGGAATCTAATAAGTGAGATCTCGATTAAGTGTTTACGTAATCATCCTTTGTTACGAGGGGGTAGTCATGATCAATGAGCCTACCTTGTTTCGGTAACTTGATTTTCCAGTTCATCGTCATGGTATATTTTAAGCGTTTACCTCCGCTTGTACCTGCACATTCAAATGATGTAAGAATATCCCGAAACAGGAATATAATCAGAAAACAGACTCTGCAGCCGGCGTCTACATCATCGTTGCCTAGACGTAAATTTAACAATTTTCAAATACAAAATACACTTCTTAAACATTGAGACGCAAGTTATAACTGCGATTTTTTTTTAATGAGAGTCATACCGTGACTTGCTCTTGAATGAGGACTTCTTCTTTGCACCCCCGTGAAATGGTTTCCTTTGTTTTTTCTCACTCATATCGTTTTGAAAAAGATCCTGCATTTGTTCTGTCATTGATTCAGATACTCTGCTTTTTGGTTTCGGTTTTTTGCCTGGCTTTCTAACAATCTTGCCAGCATCAACTGCCTTGTTCACAGCCTTGACTGCTTTTGCACGACGATAAGCAAGATCAACTAAGGAAATTCCAGGTTTCTCCCTCTTTGTTTTCTCTTTGCCCTGTTGGTGGTTGTTGTGGTTGTTAGTGTCAGTTGAACCAAATAAAATGCAGCATGTCTTCCAGATATAAAATTAAAAAAACTGGCGTATATAGATTGCTATAGATGATGAGGAGATAACAAGAAACTAAGTGAAGCGGAGGAGATGCTTACTTCATCTACGTCTTCTTCATCTTCTAATTGCTCTCGAGCAGCCTCCAACTTTCTCCTTTTCTTCCTCGGCAGATTTTTCTATAATAATCAGCCCAACAATGAGAACGACAAATAGAAATCCAAACGGGGATTCAGTACTCAAATTATTACAAAAAACACACACGAAGACTAGCACCTCTCGTTCTCGCTTCCTCTTTTCCTTCATCTTCAGGTCTTCTGCTTGTTCGGCACTCATTACCTTGCTCGCAGAACCATTTTCTTTGGCTGCTGCGGATTCCTGGAATAGCATTTGCACGTCAGCTAATATTTAATCAACCAGACGCATTACAGAACAAGTTATATTCAAGAGATTGTCCATGGCCATATGTAAAACATGTTTACACATATGTTAGTTTCTTTCTGGACACCCCGTGAACACAAAGAAGAATTCCCAGCATGGTTAAGTTTTCTGAGCCTACCCCTACTTCACTTAATTTTAATTTTACAAGGATTTCCATAAAAAAGGTCAAGAGTTAGAAAGTTCCGACAATTGTCCTATAAGAATTTACTGCTAATTTGAAAAGGTATGATTTACAGACTATGTTAAATAACTATAACAAATCATGATATTTTTTCTTAACTAAAAAAAGATATGATTTTCTTTGAATATAATATACGGCGGAAGGATGCAAGGGCTATTATCCACCATACTGTCCTCAGATTTCTTGCTAAGTCCTTTTCAATACGCCTGGTCAATTATGACCGAGCTAGATATTCCTTATTTTTATTATTGATAGATTTGGCCAATCCAGAATTTAATTATTTTTAGTTCAAGAACCTTACCCATGCATATCCTGAAACAGTGTTATTAGTTGTTCTACAACAAAACCGACAATAGATTAAAAGACTAACAAAACGAACAAGCATCATAGGTAACAGAACAGGATTTCATGCCATCATATAAAACGTCAACGCAGCCCAGACGCACAACAAAGTGAAAAATCACCTTTGCTGCCTTTCGGACAAGCTTTTTCTCCTTTTCTGTGACAAACCATGTTCTTTTAGGGCGTGAATAAATCTCATCCCTGTGGGCAATCATATTCTCTGCCTGAAAAGTCAAAACACCACGTCATACTAAGCCATGCAGCATTTATTTGACGAATTGCTTCTTTTAGAGGGAAGCTGTTCAGACTTCTACAATTGAAGGCCATTGTTCATCGTTGGGTTCCCCAAACATTACTATGATACATTACCTTATTTGCTTCCATTTCAGCTTTTCTTAGTGCCATCTCTTCCCTGAAGTAACATAAATTTGAATTAGCTAATAAATAAATTTTAGTTATCAAATTCAGTTCAAAGCTAAGGTGATGAAATAATACCTCTCTTCTTGCAAGATTACAGACACTTTATCCTCGAGCTGTTCAATCACTTGTGCCCACTTAGTTATTGATTGCTCTGCTACAATTCGACTCTTTAGCCTTGAACCAGCTCGTTTAACCTGTAACATATTTTTTAGGTCTTTATGCACACCTTTTTTTCAGGGGAGGATGGAGAAATAAGTCTCCAAGCACATCTTTACATCAAGCTGCCAATAAAAAAATTCAGTTTGTGCGCCTAGTTGGTTCTTGTACCAGATTTTGCATAGACAGAAAACAACTATTTAATTTTTATACCTTGAATGATAACCAAACAATTGAGATTAAGTGAATGGCCAATACGCACTCTTAAAAGAGAATTACCAGTCACTGTGTTGTTTTAGACAGAGAAGAAAAGAAAGGATAATAGACAAACACAACCAATTACATCTAACCACAATCAATAGATTTTGATAGGTGGTGCTAAAGATACAGTTTCATCTAACTGATCTAAAATACATTTTCCATAGAAAAAAGTATAGACGGTTATGCAGGTACTGCATAGTCAGAGACGACTATTCTAATTTCCCACCAGTCGAAATGAAATGACACATGGACTAGGACACATCATGTGATTGAACGGGCACAGCAAAAAGATATTAGAACAGAAGAGACAGATACTCACAATGGCTTTTAGAAGAGACCTATCATTATCTGTGACAAATGTAACGGCATAACCTTCTCTACCAGCTCTAGCTGTCCGTCCAACTCGATGAACGTAACTGCAGGAAAAAGGATATCAGGACTGCATAAAGTACATAAAGAGTTAACTTGTACAAACTACCAGAATACATTTGTAGAAGTATAAAGAAAAAAAATAGATTATAAGCATGTAAGAGGTATAAACAAAAAAAGATTAATGTAGCCAGGAAAAGATCAAGGCAAACAAAACATTAAAAGCACCGTAAAACAGCATTTGCAAGAAAGTTGCAGCTTACCTGGTAAGATCACGCGGGCACGCAAAATTTATAACAGTTTGAACACCAATAATGTCAAGTCCCTGAAAAAGGAAGGAAAAAAAAAAAGAGTCAACAGTAAAATAAGAGAAGACAATTCTAGTTCTGCTCCGACAATAACAGCAAAAATACAGATTCATGCTTAGAATATTCATATACGAAACCAATTGGATAGAATCATCTTACACGAGCTGCAACATCGGTTGCAATCAAAAAATCCACTTCCTGTCTTCTGAAAAGTTCCAGAGCCTACAAAAATAAAAATTATTAGTATGAAACTTCGCCACAAAGTATTAATATGATTCCAAAGAAAAAACTTGATGGAACATACATCTAAACGCTGGGCTTGCGTAAGATTTCCATGTAGCTCAGCTGCTTTGAAACCAAGTAAACCAAATATAATTTTCAACCTATGCGCTGCTTGCTTTGTACCACTGTCAAGATAACCACAGAATTTAGCCTTCTGGAGAAAAAGATAAGGCAAGTGGAGGTCTAGAAGATACAATCAAATAAGAGAAATTTAAATTTTCCAAAAATCAAAACGAATGTTGCAGTGTCCTCCATTAATCAAGAGTCGTACCCCGAAAAACAATCTATGTTATAGGACAGAAATAGAATACACGATATACCATACCACAATAGAAAATGCAATTTCAGATACAGTTAGCTGAAAACCTGAAAACAATCACTTTGGAAGTGAAGGTCTTGGAGCACAGCGAAAGAAGAACAGCTTCGTGATTTCCTTCACGCATGCGCCGTATTCTAACTACCCTGCAGACAAGGTTTCATCAGCTTTCACACGTGAGAACTTAACAATTGAGATTCCATTTCAGAAAAAAGAAACAAACATTAATTGCAAAGTAGAGAATGCTGATGCCTTACTCTTCAGTCAGTTTTGCAGGCCGTTTCGCAGATGGATCAGCTGATAGGCGCAAAGGTTTATTCAGAGAGAGCTTGATGAGCTCATCAACTTCCTCAGTCATTGTGGCAGAAAACAACATGGTCTGTCTCCGCTTCGGACACAATCTAACCTGTATAAAGCACAGGACATATTATTTCGAGAGCTGAAGCATATATATGTTCATAAGAAAAATCCCCCACCAAGCAAAAACAATATTGGTAGAAGAAGAAAATGTACACCGTACTTCTTAATGTGTTATCTGATTCATCGACTAATTCACTTCAGCATGATGAGAAATAGAAGTGAGAGAACTATACAGATTAGACACTTAATGAGGTATTCTATACCTTGAAGGGTTTTATAGTAAATGAAATTACTATTAATTTTCCTTGTAGAATAGAAGGTATAGCTTTGTATTAGAGTGGAAACTTATTCACATAAGTACAACAATGTTGTTTAATAAGATAGTTAGGATATCACATAGACAACACAAACTTGTTACAGCTACCTTTGCTCTATATAAAAGGAAACCACGATGTTGAAGACATACCAGCTCACGAATTTCAGCACTGAAACCCAGCTCCAGCAGACGATCGGCCTCATCAAGTATCAATACTGCAAGATCATCCAAATCAACTGACATGGAGTTTCGTAGATGATCTATCATACGTCCTGGAGTGGCCACGACAATGTCGGGCATTGATCTCAATGCTGCCTCTTGCACCTGAAATAGAGCACGACATTCTCATAATTGTTGGAAGCAGCGGCTGAGATACAAACTCAGCCTTCAAGCTTTCCATAGGCAAAAATCAGGAAATCGCTAAGCATACCTTGGTTGACAGCCCACCAACAACCAGACAACATCTGATATCTGGCATAAATTGGGAAAGTTTACCTATCATACTATGAACCCTGGATAGCAAAATCAAGACATAGCCCAGTCAATCACAACTAGGGTTTGAGAAGAATCAATCAACATACAAATTAGAGGCGAAGATAGAACATAATTTTCATTCAAGGCACAAATAATTCTAGTCTTTAAATTTGTACTAATAAATTACAAGTTGGGACATAGAAAGCTTATATAATTATTGGAGAATTTGTGTTGTCTGTATTCCTGGATGGAATTTCATTTTGTGGGAAAATGTATCTGCAACTTGGAACCAAACAAGTTCTTATCAATCAGTTCAGCCATCTGATGCAGAATTTTAATAGTATCGGTTGCACAAAAAAGGGGACCTGCTTTGGCACACAGGTTGCGGAAACGCCAGAAAATATAATGAATGACAACAGATGGTTGAAAAAATGCAGCATTTGTGATTCTCACATGCATTTTCTTTAGGAGAAAAGGAAACGTACTGAACAGCCAACTCTCTTGTTGGAGTAAGAATAAGAACCCTAATTGCAGGCCTATTTTTTGGACGGTACAACAGTCTCTCCAGTGTCGGCAAGGCAAAGGCAGCTGTCTGAGGAGACAAAACAAAGAGACAAGGAGCATAAATCAACACACAACCAACTAAGACAACTAGCTAAATATGAGTACATTGCATCACAAAATAGTACCTTTCCAGAGCCTGTTATAGCACTACCACATATATCTCTGCCGGTTAAGGCCAGTGGAATGCAAGCAGCCTACATAGAAGTAATTCACATTAACACGCGAGTTGAGATGCAGACAATGTTCATGGTAATAAATTCCATACAGGCGTAACAGGGTCTGCCAAGGAAAGATACCTGAATTGGGGTGGGCTTACTGTAGCCCAATGCTTCACAAGCCCGAAGCAACGGTCTTGATATATGGAGATCCATAAACGAATTGGCATGAAATGAAACTCCTTCTGATGAGGCAAAAAATGGCTTCTTTTCAGCAACTTGTGTATCTACATCATCATCATCATCCTCGGGTTGGTACTCTTCCTGAAATTATCCAATGAATATATTCAAATATATTAACCAACTAAGCTTCAATCTCTACTAGTCCGATCTCCATATGAATCCCCTATACCCTCCATTCTACTATAGTCACACCCATTTCATTTCAATAACGAAATACTCCCGCAGTTTCAATTTGTTAGTCTTCCTTCCTTTTTAGTCCGTTAGGAAAAGAATGTCTCTTTCCTTTTACTGGCAAACCTTTAGTTCCAACTTTTCCACATGACATGTTTAAAACTATAAGATTAAAGGACATCTTGGTACATTTTACATATCTTTAGTCTAACACCACACGATTCAAAACTCTTCTTCACTTTCTTAAACTTCGTGTCAGCTCAGAACCAGACAAACAAATTCAAACGGAGGAACTAATTAGAACTAATTAAAGCTCAGCCCATTTCATTCCAGTAAATAATAATTCAGCTTTAAGAACAAATTAAAGATCACTAACACTGACATTCACGAAGACACTAACCAGACTAAATATTATTCCCAACTCGCCCCTCCGTTTCAATTTGTCTATCTTACTTCCATTTTTAGTCCTTTTTCTAAAAAGAAAAAAGAAAAAAAAAAAGCCTGCATCTTTCCCTTTTTTGCAACTGTTTAATTCTAACTTTCCAAAATAAAGGACATTTTGGCACATTCTACTTTTTTAAACTCTCTATAAGTCAAACCCAGATAAACATATTAAAACGAGAGTAGCTGATAGGGAAAAAGTACATATCAATTATTTTCACTAGCTAGAGCAACATATATATCAGCAAATAGAGAAACAAAAGTAAGCATTTTTTACTTGACGATGTGGTTGTGAATCATCAGAATCAGAATCTTCGTCAATTGGTTTAGCTATAGGGACAGACAATTGTTCCCGGGCTTTCGATATCTTAGCATCAATTGAAGTTGTTCCACGGCGACCGTGTTCATCAGCAACAGATTCAGAATACGCAGAGAAATCCCAAGCTGATTGCGCCTTCTTATTCCTTCGAGGTTTAGGGTTGTCGTCTTCATTATCTGATTCTTCCTGTTCTTGTTCTTCTTCTTCATCGTCTTCCTCGTATTCAATTTCTTCATCACTAGGTTGTTCGAACAAAAAATCTGTAGACATTGGAGGACTGCGGGTTACTGAATTTGTGTGAGGGTTTAAGGAATTTTGGTTTGTTTTGAGCTGCAGGGTTTTACAATTTGTATAACCTAGACATTGATATAAGTAGTATTTTTTTAGTAGTATATAGTAGCTTTTTATTGTGTTTTGTTAACCTTGTAACTTCCCATGTATTTTGTTGATATCATGGAGGAGACCCTCTAACTTTTGAATATGTGAGCTTCACCTCTTTTAGTCCCGCAATTGTAAGCTAGGCCTTATGTTTTAGATAAATACTAGTATTAATTATGTGTTTAAATAAAAGTGTTGGAATTAATGTCTAAGCCTTTCTTGTTAGAATGTATTGGTTTAATTTCAGAAGTGGGACTAAGCATATTATTGGCAAAAGCAAAACCTCATATAGACCGTTGATTCATAAGCACTTTTAATGTCACTAAAAAACTGAGTAAATTTCTTAAAAATCAATTTGATTAGCACGCCCTCTTTATTTCTAGTTATTGTATTCGATATTTATTATCTCGACTGGCCACTAATGTTGATTAACCACGTATTAAAAAGTAAGTGTTCTGTACTAGAAGTTTCTCAATTCACGTAACTTAAATTTCATCCATCTCAATTCGTCGAAGTAAAATTCATTAAAGTTGATAGCCTTAACTGGATATGTAAAATGACACACAAATGTTGAATTAGTCTGCTCATATTGAGAAAGATACAAACCATTTCTCCTTTCTACTGATATCATTACTTTGACCATCACTATGTACATGAATATACAAATTCTTGCATGAAATAATTCAAACGTGAAACTTAAAGACCAAACTCTTTAGCTATGTCCATAAAAGTGATGAGCCCATTTCCCTTAGTTATGTCTAGGGGATTACTGACAATTAATTTGCATAAGAATAAACACAGTGATTCACATAAAGTGTCGTAAAATACTAAAGAAGTCGTTCATGTATAAGCAAGTTTCGATAATATTTTATTTTCTAATAAACTGTGAAATATTGTCATATAACATCAACAATTATATTACCACCTTCTACAAAGAGTGCATGGGACAACTAGACTTCTAAGAAATAAAGAAAACAACAACAAATTCTAATTACAAATTTTGCGTACTAGCAAGTATGAGCATTTCCTCGCTTTTCTTACATTGCTATGCATGCGCAATTCTCTCCGTATCTATGTAACCTTAACCTCATTATTTATAGTTGTGTGCTTGCATATTTTTCAATTTTTGACCTGTACATCAAGTATAATTATAGACACGTGATTTTTTATCTTCCTCGAATTTTAATTTATTTTTTTGATATTAAATACCTATATTTGGTATAATATTATCTAATTTCTTATTTTATTTTAATTTTAATTTAAAAAATCAGTAATTAAATAAGTTAATTTTAAGATATTTTAATTTATTATTATTCTATTTTTAAAAAAAAAATACAAAAATTAAAAATATTTTTCTTTTTTCTAATTTTTAATAAATAAATCAGTAATTTTAACACTATTTTATTATATTTATTTTTTGCTATTTGTAAATTTTATTGTATTTTCTTAAAACATAAAAATTAATTAGTTATTTATATTTATTATTATTATTATCCTATTATCTTATTTATTTATTATTAGTTAAAAAAAAAGTTATTTTTGAAATTCAAAACTCTTCTTATCAGCTAATAACTATTATTTAAGGACTTTTTTTTTTTCAACGTACATTTTATTCTACCTAGACTACATAAAAAAAATGACCAGAGTGAAGAAAAACACAGAGTAAACCAGACTGAGAAAAAGGAAACATCAGAAACAAAGAGAGAAAAAGAAAAAGCATTGAAGTTGAAGTTCCGTTTGAATTTTCGGTGACAGTGTTCGAGTTTCTATTTTAATTTATCAACAGGCTCTTATCCCATTTTGTACTGTTATTTAATAAATTTATCCAATATGCAAAGTTGATTATTTATGTGAATCCATTATCATGAATCATATTGTACACTTTTTATCCAAATATGTTTGTTGCGTAAAATAATGAATCAAAAAGTATATTAGAGTTAAAATTTTATAAAGTGGATATTTTAAAAGAATGGAGAAGGATTATGAATATGTTTGTACTGATATGCATGTATATATCTATACGATAACACACTGACCGGAAAATGAGCCCAGACACAGATGAACACACATATAATTTGGACAAACAGTAAAACAGGGGAGAAAATAATAGTTTAAGATAAGTTTTCCGGTGAACAATTCATCAGAATCATCGGTCTCCTCCGACGAACATCACTATGAACCGAACACCTGCCGCCGGAAAACTCAAACCGCTGCCACCCCTTTTCCCTTTTTCCCTTTTCATTGTCGCCGAAATCGACAGTCGACAGGCGCTCCTTCTCCGGCAACCACCGTCACTGCCTCCCTTTCTTTTTTTCCCCTTTACTGTCGTCAAAGCCATGGTTGGCGCCGACAACACTACCCCTTATCCAGAAAAACGACACCACCAGTAAATCACCATTGTTGTTGCGCCGAAAGGGACAGATCTAGCCGGATTTTGTGACTTAAGATGTTAATCCGGCGAAGCCCCATGGTTGTCGCTTGTCTCCCTTTCTCGGCGTCTATCGCCACACCTCCCTTCTCTCTTTTCCATCGCCGGCGACCCGCAACCCCCATCCTTCATGCCGGTTTCGACCGTCGTTGCTTCACTGGCGCCGAGTAGTTGTTGTTCCCATTCAACCATCGATCTTTTCTTTTCTTTTTATTGCTTCATTGTTGACATAGAAGTAAAAAGTGAAAAAAATAGAAAAGTGAAGTACTGTGAATGTGTACGTGAAAAAATGGGATTTTATATATATATATATATATATTTTTATTATTATTATTATTATTCTCTTTCTTTTTTTTAGTAAATATCCAAACCTCCATATTGCAATATAATGTAAAAATTATTTTTATTTAATAATTAGTAAAAAATAAAGTAAATAAATTTGATACTAATAAAATTTACTATTATTTATATTTTGCTTGAAGTGAATTATCGTATATTTCAGATTGTTTATTTATTTATTTATTTTAAGAGTTTGTGTTCGAATTATATTTCAAAAAATTTCGTGTTTGATTTATCTTATAATATATGATTTGAGTCTATTTAATTTAAAGAGATTAAATTTTAGGAATAATTTTAAATTTAGCATAATGTAGGTAAATCTGTGTATTTTATTTATTTTATTATTATTTCAACAGAATTTAATAATTATTTATTGATTTAATTAATTGTATTAAATAAATTTTAATTAAATTTATCATTAAGGATTTAGACAAATTTTAACGCTAGGTAATTTTTAAACACGTTAAAATATTCGTCTCAATTAAGAATGCGGCGTACGCATCTTTCCGAGATATTTAAAATTCAAGGATGTAAAAAATACACCTTGGCAAATACTTTTCCAAAATTAACTTGACAAATATTTTTAAACTTTCACTGATTTATTTAATATGAAATAATAGACGAGTTTTAGTATAATAAAATGAGCGATTTTAGGGCCTACTAACATAATCTGTCAAAATAATTTAAGTTAAGATAAGTCAATAAAGCGACCGTGCTAGAACCACGGGACTCGAGGGGTGCCTCACACCTTTCCCTCGGTCAACAGAATTCCTTAAACAGTCTTTTGTTTTCCAGACCATAACAAAGAGTCATTTCCTTTTGATTAGAGATTCAATAAGGTGACTTGGAACACCATAACTCAATTCCAAGTGGCGACTCTGAAAATGATAAAAATTAATCCCTATTCAATACCGTCACTTTAACTGGAAAAATCCTTCGACCTCGATCCCCTCCGGGCAAAAAAGGGGTGTGACATCTCTGGCGACTCTGTTGGGGCTAATAAGAATTTGAGTTTTTTATATTGACTTATGCTTGCTTTAATTATTGTTGATATTGTGTTTGTTGGCCTTATGTGCTACTTGTCGCTTATTTACCGCTTTGATATTGATTGAACTGTATTATATACTGTCTTCTTTTGCGCTCCCCCTCCGAGTCTCTGAAATAGGATAGAGGGAATGCAGCATATGCATCCCACCTTCTTTTTGAGATAGCCGGAGTGCCAAGGCACCTGGTGAAGAATATAGTCACACATGTTAGGAGGGGTTCGGATCGACAACGAAGGCGGTGTTATCCTGCTACCAACCAAGTTGTCCCTCCCCGGCTCGAGTGTCCGCTCGGGTAAGCCAGTCTAGACACCTATTCATATTAGGCATAAACTTAGAATAACTGAAAACTCAGAATCTGGTTATCCCTATTAGGTACCACTTTATTTGCATCATATGCATTTGACTTAGCGGGACTCGGCACAGGGGTCGGGTCTGTTTAGGACAGGTAACCTAATTTATAAAGACCAACATGTGCATCCTACGTGCTCTTTGACTTTTGCTTGGAAGGCTATTTATTTGTTGACCAGCTTTAGGCAATTTTAAAATGCGAGAGATTAATTTATCCTCAAATTTAGTTAATCATTTTTAAAAGAAAAAATTATTTTTGTAAAAAAAAATTAAATATACAGCAGCATAGTTTTTACAATCTTTATGAACTACGAGGGTCTGATTCTCACTCTTTATTGAGATACGTAGGAAACCCTTTTTTGGGGTACAACCCTATTTTTTGAAAAATAATTCATAGATTTATTGGGGAATGTTTTGAAAATATGATTACTTTCATAATTATTTTTCTTATTCTCAAGTTCAATTTTTATATTTATATATATATCTTAATAGCCCTGAACCTTTAGGGTTCTTAAAGCTGAGTTTTGTACGGCATAATTTTCAAGAACTACGCACACCTGATTCTCATCTTATTGAGATATGTAGGCAGTCCTTTATGGATTCGGTGATTTTAATGAAAAAATATATATTTGTGTTTCCTTCTAAACAAATAAAGAAGAGAGTTTTTTATTTATATATAAAATAAATTAATATATTTTTGAAAATAAAATTTGTTTTATATTATTAATGAATTCAAAAAATAAAAATATTTCTCATTTCTCACATTAAAAGGAAAATGTGTTTCTTCATATTTACAACTTCCCGAACTACGCAAGATCTGATTCATGTCCTGGCATGATACATAGGCAACCCTCCAAAGGGTTCGATCATAACTTTTGAAAAAAAATATGCCTAGAAAAGTCGGGATGAAACACAAAGCTTCCATGATAGGTTGGAAAATGCATATAGAAGCATGACATATAACGTGACATTATAATGTGTTAAATATATAACACTCACCCGTTTGCTACTTGGTCACTGAAAGATAAAATAATTGATGGTTGGTTTATGGTTTAAACTAGCATCACATCCGTATAATACCGGATACAAGGATAAAAGAAAAATGAACTGCAGAAAAGATATAGGGTCTGACAGTGAAGAAGAGAAAAATCAGTTGATTTCGCAGAAAGTAGCATCAATGGAAGAAATAAAGTCATTGAAACAATAGATGACAGAGATGTACCAAGCTTGGTTGAATGGACAAGCCCCGTCTTCTTCAATCCCTAGACTTTCGACTTCAAATGATCCAAATTCTAATCCAGCTCAAACTAGTGATCTATTTTACCCACCAGGATTTGGCCCATTTACTAATATGTCTGGAGTTGCTGGTACTTCTACCATGCACCCACCGAATCCGTCTGTCACAAATAACCCGCATTTTACTTCTGTAGCACCAGCTACTGCGGGTACTCAACCGACAGTACCGAAGAATATGGGGAAACCAAGTAATGATATGTTGTATCCTCCTGAAATGACTTTCAAATCTCAAAATCCACATTATCATGTTCATCAACGCGATACTCCTATCGTGATTGAGAAGATTGCCAAGAATGAGGAACGGGAGGAGATGGCTAGAAAAGTTAGAAGCTTGGAGCAGAGTATGAGAAATATACAAGGATTAGGTGGACCAAAAAGTGTTTCATACAAGGATTTGTGTATGTTTCTTGATGTCCATCTACCTTTGGGATTCAAAATGCCAAAGTTTGATAAATATGAAGGTCATGGAGATCATGTGGCTCATTTGAAGAAGTTTTGTAATCAATTAAGGGGCGCAGGAGGAAAAAAAGAATTATTGATGGCTTACTTTGGAGAAAGCCTAGCAGGAATAGCTTCTGAATGGTTCATTGATCAAGACATTTCCCGTTGGCACGTATGGGATGACATGGCTCGAGATTTCGTTCAATAATTTCAATATAACATTGAGATAGTGCTAGATCACACTACGCTTGCCAATATGAGAAAAAAGATGACCAAAAATTTTCGAGAATATGCCGTCAGATGGAGAGAGCAAGCTTCAAGAGTCAGACCATCGATAAAAGAATCTGAAATGATTGATATCTTTTTGCAAGCACAAGAACCTGATTATTTTCATCTCTTACTTTCTACAATTGGAAGCACATTTGCTGAAGTTATTAAAGTTGGAGAAATGGTAGAGAATGGAATAAAATTAGGAAAGATCATCAGCCAAGCCGCTTTGAAAGCAACAACACAGGCAATTCAAAGTGGTGCAGGAAGTTTTGGGGAAAAGAAAAGAAAAGAGGATGTAGCAATTGTCGTGATGGGTCTACGACAAAATTGAAGAGGTGTGCGTCAACCATACGCACAGAATCCATTATATTTTGTTCCATCCCCCCAATATCCTATTTACAATGCACAACCATATGCTTGGGCTCCTTCTTACCCGCAGTGGCGTGCACCAGCAATCCAAAATCATCCAATGGCCCCACAAGTTCAAAGAGGCCCTCCGAGGTCTAATTTTTGGCCTAGAGCAGAATTCAAAAGGGATAACATGGTAAAAGATAATTTCACTCCTATTGGAATATCTTACACCAGTTTATTTCATAGACTGAGAAAAATAAATGTTTTAAACCCAATTGAGAGAAGGATCCCGAATCCTCTTTCGAAGAACTTGGACTATTCTAGAAGATGTGAATACTGTTCTGATGCCCCAGGGAACGACACAGAGAAATGTTGGTATCTGAAAAGAGCCATTCAAGAGTTGATTAATACCCAACAGATCATGGTAGAAAGTCCAGACGCTCCAAATGTCAATCAAAATCCGCTGTCAGATCATAATGAAACAAGCATGCTCGAAGTGATACTCAGTGGTGAAGATGCTACGATGTCCTTTAAGCCGATCATTAAAATTAAAACTGATTCGGAAAAAACAACAAATATTGTGGATTTGACAAAGAAAAAGCCTGCAGAAGCGGAGGTGGTGACAAAACCCAAATCATCGAATGTTTCCTTGGTGGTGAGGAAAGAGATTTTAGAAAATATTGGGTCAAGTCAAATAAAGCCGAAACTCATTATTCCCAGAAGATCCAGTAAGCCTCTTTTAATGATAAAATGAGCTCTCATAGCTCCTATTATTATTAAACCAGTGTCACAACTTCCTATGGTTGATACCAAGGTTGTCCCTTTGAATTATGATCGCGTTGTGGTGATGCACAAGGGGAAAGAAGTGATTAAAGATATAGATGAAGTAGGAGGATTAACTCGATCTGAAAGATGATATGCTCCAGTAGAGTTAAGAAAGAATAAACAAGGCGGTGAAGAACGAATGTTAGTTAAGAAGCCTGTCACTGATGAAGAAGCTGAAGAATTCTTTAAGAAAATAAAATTGCCAGAATATTCTGTTGTGGAACAGTTGAAGAAGACACCAACACAGATTTCTTTGTTGTCTTTATTGATACATTCATAGGAACACCGTAAGGCTATAATGAAGATTCTTAACGAAGCATATGTTCCCAATGAGATTAGAGTGAATCAGCTGGAAAAAGTTGTTGGAAGGATCCTTGAAGCAAATAAAATTACTTTCTCAAACGATAAATTGCCTATGGAAGGTACTGAGCATAACAAAGGTCTGTACATTTCTGTGAAATATGAGAATTTTATTGTCACTCGAGTGTTAATTGATGGAGGATCAGGCGCTAAAATTTATCCTATGTCAACTTTGCAAAAGTTGAATATTAATGTGGAGAAAATTCGACCTAACAATGTATGCGTTAAGGGTTTTGACGGATCAAAAACTGATATCCTTGGTGAAATAAAACTCATATTGACAATCGGGCCTGTGGATTTTGCTATGGATTTCCAAGTGTTGAATATTGATGCTTCATATAATATGTTATTGGGAAAGCCATGGATTCATAGGGCTAAAGCAGATGCATCAACGTTGCATCAAATGGTCAAATTCGAATGTGACAGGCAAGGGATAGTTGTTCATGGTGAAGGAGACTTATCCATGTATAAAGACTACTTTGTTTCTTCCATCGAAGCAGATACTACCAATGTGTTAATTCATCAAGCTTCTGAGGTAGTGGTTGTTGAGCATATCCTTGAGGGAAATCTCATCGCAAGACCACAATTGTCCTCTGCACCTGTTATGGTAGTGGATGAAATGTTGAAGCATAGTTTCGAACCAGGAAAAGGTCTAGGGATGTTTTTGCAAGGCATAGTTCATCCGATAAACCTCTATGAGAACTTTGGTACTTTTGGTTTGGGATACGAGCCTACTACTGAAGATATAAAGAAGGCTAAAAAATGTAAGAAAGAGTCATGGTCACTTACCAAGCCGATACCGCCACTTCACGAGTCTTTCATCAAATTCAGTGTTGTTGGATCCTCCAAGTTATCTGCTGCAGAATCAATGAATGATGATGATACAGAGTTGATTGGCATTTTTCAGAATATGTTCATTGAAGCTGATATGGTTGAAATTGGGGAAGGTACCAGCAATGCAGATGTGCAGTTTGTCGGCCCTGATGTCCAGCTTAACAATTGGGAGGCCACTCCTCTCCCTATTATAAATGAGTCTTGGTAGTTTGTTTGTTTTTCTTACAATCTTAGTAGTTTGTTTGTTTTTAATTCTGTAATTTGAATTATTTTAGGATTGTATTCAGAACTTTAATATGTTTTAATAAAGTATAGTTCCCCTTCGTTTTATTTTGAGTCTGATTTTTATTTTCTATCATACAGTTCTTTCTATGTCGATTCTAATGATATGACATGTATGAAGAATTGTCAACCAGATTTTAAAACTCAATCTAATTATGAAATAATGAATAAAGAAGTTGAATACGACGAAGGAGAAATATTTGAGGATATAAGCAAAGATTTCAGACAGTTTGAGAATAAGACAAATCCAAATTTGAAAGAAACTGAGGCGATCAATTTAGGAGATCATGAAAATATTAAGGAGACTAAGATAAGTGTACATGCTCAACCACAACAAAATAAAGCTATAATTGAAGCTTTGCATGAGTATAAAGACATCTTTGCGTGGTCTTATGATGACATGCCCAGTTTGAGCACTGATTTGGTAGTTCACAAGTTGCCAATTGATCCTGTTTTTTCTCCTGTCAAGCAAAAGCTAAGAAAGCTCAAAACTGACATGAGTGTAAAAATCAAAGAGGAAATAACAAAACAACTTGAGGATAAAGTTATTCGAGTGGCCCAATATCCTACTTGGTTGGCAAATATTGTCCCTATTCCAAAAAAAGACGGCAAAGTTTGGATGTGTGTTGATTATCGTGATTTAAATAAAGCAAGTCCGAAAGATAATTTTTCACTTCCCAATATTCATATTTTGTTGGATAATTGTGCCAAACATGATCTTGCATCTTTTGTGGATTGTTATGTGGGGTATCACTAGATCATTATGGAGCCAGAATATGCGGAAAAGACATCCTTTATTACTCCATGGGGGATATATTATTATCGAGTCATGCCTTTCGGACTAAAGAATGCTGGGGAAACTTATATGAGGGCAATGACCACAATGTTTCATGACATGATGCACAAAGAGATTGAAGTTTATGTGGAAGATGTGATCATTAAATCGAGAGAGCAATCTAATCATGTCAAAGATTTGAGAAAATTCTTTGAAAAGCTTCGGAGGTATGATCTCAAACTTAACCCAGAGAAATGTGTATTTGGAGTTCCATCGGGAAAACTCTTGGGTTTTATAGTCAGCCGACGTGGCATTGAGTTAGATCCTTCAAAAAATAAAAGTTATTCAAGATCTGCCTCCACCAAAAAATAAAACGGAGGTGATGAGCTTACTTGGAAGGTTGAATTATATCAGTAGATTCATTGCTCAGCTTATGACAACCTGCGAGCCAATATTTAAGTTGTTGAAGAAAAATGCTAAAGTTGAATGGACTGAAGAATGTCAAGAGGCATTTGACAGAAATAAGAGATACTTGTCGAATCCACTCATTTTGGTTTCTCCAGAGCCAAGCAGACTCTTGATATTGTACATGTCTGTGTTAGACAATTCTTTTGGCTGTATATTGGGCCAACATGATGTCATGGGCAGAAAAGAACAAGCCATCTACTACCTCAGCAAAAAGCCACTTATGAGGCTAAGTACACTTTTCTTGAGAAGATGTGTTGCGCCTTAACTTGGGTAGCCCAAATACTGAAACATTACTTGTCATCTTATACTACTTACCTCATCTCTCGTATGGATCCTTTAAAGTACATTTTTTAGAAGCCTATGCCCACAGGCAGACTAACGAAATGACAGATGTTGCTCACAGAGTTTGATATTGTCTATGTGACACGAACTTCAATGAAAACTCAAACTTTAACGGATCATTTAGTTGAAAATCCTATTGATGAGGAGTATGAACCATTGAAGACTTATTTTCCAAATGAAGAGGTATTGTATGTTGATGAATTTATTTCTGACGATTGTCATTCAGGCTGGAAGTTGTTCTATGATGGAGCTGTTAATGTAAAAGGAGTGGGGATAGGAACAATTCTTATTTCTGAATCAGGATAATATTATCCTATAACAACCCAACTTCGATTCTATTGTACCAATAATATGACAGAATACGAAGCTTGCATTCTGGGTGTGAGATTAGCTATTGGCATGGGGATTCAAGAACTACTGGTATTGGGAGATTCAGATTTATTAGGCCACTAAATCCAAGTATATTGGGAGACTCGTGATTCAAAACTCCTACCATATAGAGGTTGTTTGCAAGATCTTTGTCAACAATTTGTATCAGTGAAGTTCAAACACATTCCCAAAGCTCATAATGAGATTGTTGATGCTTTAGTAACCTTATCTTCGATGCTTCAACATCCCGACAAAACTTATATTGACCCTTTGCATATACAGATTCATGATCAACATGCATATCGCAATGTGGTTGAGGAAGAACTTGATGGGGAGCCGTGGTTCCATGATATCAAAGAATATATTCAGACTGGAAAATATCCTATACATGCCGATGGTAATCAAAAGAGAACCATTCGACGTTTGTTTTGTGAATTTTTCCTAAATGGAGGAATCTTGTATAAGAGGACTCCTGATTTGGGACTTTTGAGATGTGTAGATGCTAAAGAAGCTTTAAAAATCACGACTGAAGTACATTCTGGTATTTGTGGACCATACATGAGTGGGTAGGTTTTGGCAAAGAAAATATTCTGAGCAGGTTATTATTGGCTCACCATGGAGCGAGATTCCATCAATTTCTTTCGTAAATGTCATGAATGTCAAGTACATGGAGACTTGATATATTCCCCTTCATCTGAGTTGCATACAATGACTGCTCCATGGCTTTTTGTGGCTTGAGAAATGGACGCAATTGGACCAATTGAACCAAAGGCTTCGAATGGACATAGGTCCATCTTAGTATCCATTGATTATTTCACGAAGTGGGTGGAAGCAACGACTTTCAAGTCAGTGACCAAAAAAGTAGTGGTTGATTTTATTCACTCCAACATTATTTGTCGGATTGGCATTTCAAAAATAATTGTCACGGATAATGCTGCGAATCTCAATAGCCATCTGATGCAAGAAGTGTGCCAACAATTTAAGATTATGCTTCGGAATTCAACTCCTTATCGTCCAAAGACGAATGGAGTTGTAGAAACTGCCAATAAGAACTTAAAGAAAATACTTTGCAAGATGGTGCAGGGTTCCCGACAATGGCATGAAAAATTACCTTTTGCTTTGTTGGGTTATCATACTACAGTCCGGACTTCAATTGGTGCAACTCTTTACTTGTTAGTGTATGGAACTGAAGCAGTTATACCTGCAGAGATTGAGATTCCATCTCTTCGAGTAGTTGTGGAAGCTGAAATTGATGAAGACCAATGGGTCAAGACTCGTTTAGAGCAATTAAACTTGATTGATGAAAAAAGATTAACGTCAGTATGTCATGGACAACTATACCAGAAGAGAATGACATGAGCATATAACAAAAAGGTGCGTCACAGACATTTTGAAGTTGGTCAGTTAGTACTAAGATGCATCTTTCCTCATCAGATTGAAGCTAAAGGCAAATTTTCTCCTAATTGGCATGGACCATTTATGGTGAAGAAAGTGTTACCTAATGGCGCATTATATCTGACTGATGTAGAAGGCAAAATGGAGGGAATACCGCTCAATGCTGATGTAGTTAAAAGATATTATGTATGATATTCATGTACAATTATGTTGTGTATGTTTTGTACTTACATTTTTAAAGATTGAAATGATGAAGGCATTTTGTTCTACTATCCGAATAATATATCAACCTTTGCTTACCCCTTTGAGCTTTTATTTTTCTTCGTACCCCTCTTTTGGAATCAAATTAAAGTCAGAAAGATTGAAAAAAAGAGTTGAAAATTTTTTTGAAAAAAAAGAGAAGAAATCAATCAAAAATTCAAAATCAAGCAAAAGAATGATATTTCCTGAACTACGTTTGACCTGATTCTTGCTATGACAAGATACGTAGGCAGCTTTACTCCGGGGTTCGGTCTAACCAGAAGAAAATTTAAATTACCCATAATGAAATGAAACTGGGGCAAAAAATTATTTTTCTTAAAAAAATTAATTCCAAAAGTTGTATGTTTCACCCAATGTTATATAAATTTTTTGAGCCTTACGCCGACCTTTCTTTCTAACCCTATCCAAAAACTAAGTTACAACCAAAAAAAGACCTTCGGATCAATCTTTGAGAATGTCAAGGCAAAATATGTTATGAGTGTATGATATTTCATATGTTGGGTGTTTATTTTAAAAAATAAAAATGAGAGAGTCTTATTGGTGAAAACCCTTTCGGGCACCATAAGACGACTGTGAGCTGAGGTAGAAATGAAAAGGAGATAGACTCGTTGGCAAAAACCCATTGAGGTGCCACTAGCCGAAGAAAGGTTGTTATCAAGAAGGAACAAGTTCAAGATTGGCTTAATTTCAAGCTCAATAAGTGAACAAAAGTTGTAATGATTGGTGTGGGTAGATCTGGTTGTTTGATTCAAAATGCATGTCATAATCACCAGAATCGGTTTCCACATTCAGATAAGTTTTCTCTTTATTTTGAAAAAGAGATGTCTATTGTCTTTTTCGTTTTGTTTTATTTTAATTTTTGATTTTTGTGTCCTTGTCATAAAACGAAATTTTTTTGTTGTCTTTTGAGTCAAATTCACGTCAGGTCGAGTGAGAAAAGACTCCAAACTCGCTATCAACTCCTTTAAGGATACAAAGCAAGACAAAGGGTCGATGCACAGAGATAACATTTCAAAGTAAAAGTAAGGTACTCAAGATGATTGTGATTTGCCCATTTTAAACTCGTGAAAATCTAAGGGATGTATTGGAAGCTAAACTAAGAAGCATCATACAACAAAAATATGATTTGAGTTGAGGATCTCAGTAGTCAGAATTCTGAGTCAAAAGTATGACAATTCAATGAATATTATCATGGATTGGAATAGAGTTGAGCATGGCAAGTGCGAGAGCGACCACTTCAAAAGCCAAATGTCACAAATCAACCACCACATGTTTTAAAACTCATAATTTTTCTTTGTTTGGAACAGAGGTGAAAGAATCGTTTTCACATAAAGAATGCGATTTCACACTTCACTCAATGCAAGAAACATGGTTACAGCATCCGATGCTGGATCTCGGTTATGGTAAACTTTATTCTTTGCGAGATATATTAAGATCCAGTGACACATAAATTTTTCTAGTACAAATTGGGGCAAAATTTTATGTGTGTTATATGGGAATTTAATTTTGCTTAGGACCCTCTGAAGAATAGGAATTTAATTTTGCTCAGGACCCTCTGAAGAATGAGAATTTATTTTTATGCTCAGGACGCTCCTGAAGAATGGGACAGGACCCTCCTGAAGAATAGGAATTTATTTTTATGTTCAGGACCCTTCTGAAGAATGGGACAGGACCCTCCTGAAGAATGGGACAGGACCCTCCCGAAGAATGAGAATTTATTTTGTGCTCAAGCCCCTCCTGAAGAATGAGAATTTATTTTTTGCTCAGGACCCTCCTGAAGAATGGGACAGGACCCTCCTGAAGAATGGGAATTTATTTTGTGCTCAGGACCCTCCTGAAGAATGGAAATTTATTTTGTGCTCAGGACCGTCCTGAAGAATGGGACAGGACCCTCCTGAAGAATGAGAATTTATTTTATGCTCAGGCCCCTCCTGAAGAATGAGAATTTATTTTATGCTCAGGACCCTCCTGAAGAATGGGACAGGACCCTCCTGAAGAATGAGAATTTATTTTATGCTCAGGATCCTCCTGAAGAATGGGACAGGACCCTCCTAAAGAATGGAAATTTATTTTATACTCAGGACCCTCTTGAAGAATGGGACAAGACCCTCCTGAAGAATGGGACAGGACCATTCTGAAGAATGGGACAGGACCATTCTGAAGAATGGGACAGGACCATCCTGAAGAATGGGAATTTATTTTATGTCCAGGGCCCTCCTGAAAAATGGGATGCTATTTTTCTGTTTTACCTTTTTATTTTGAGTCCAGCAGCCCGCCTGAAAAACAGTGTGAAGAAATTGAAAATCCAGAAGCCCGCCTGAAGAACAGGGTGAAAGAAATAACAAGCCAAGAGCCCGCCTGAAGAACAGGGTGAAGAAATTGTAAGTCCAGGAGCCCGCCTGAAGAATAGGGTGAAGAAGTAGCAAATCCAGGAGCCCGCTGAAGAACAGGGTGAAGAAATTAGAAGTCCAGGAACCCGTCTGAAGAACAGGGTGAAGAAATTGTAAGTCCAAGAGCCCGCCTGAAGAACAGGGTGAAGAAATTATAAGTCCAAGAGCCCGCCTGAAGAACAGGGTGAGGAAGTTGTAAGTCCAGGAGCCCGCTTGAAGAACAGGGTGATGAAGTTGTAAGTCCAGGAGCCCGCCGAAGAACAAGATGAAAGAAATAACAAGTCAGGAGCCCGCCTGAAGAACAGGATAAATAAATTGTAAGTTCAGGAGCCCGCCTGAAGAACAGGGTGAAGAAAAAGGAAGTCCAGGAACCCGCCTGAAGAACAGGGTGAAGAGATTGGAAGTCCAAGAGTCCGCCTGAAGAATAAGGTGAATTTTCAAATTCATGTCGTGAAGATTAAAATCAAGATTCTGAGATTACAATTTTCATTTATAATTTTTCATCTTTTTTTAGTCATTTGATTGTAAAAGAAGGAGTCGTTAACCGGAAACTCGACGGAATCTCATTCGACTTTAACTTTTTCTCTCACCAAATTACCTTTGAATTACTCATGACCTGATTCTCTTATAACCCGGGATAGGTAGGATGTCCAAAAACAGAACTCGATCACATTTTTCCTTTTATTTTTATTTTTATTTTATTTTATCCTTATTCTTACCCTTCAAATAATTAGAGGGTCAAAAATCATGTCTTGTTTACTTCTTTGTATGAAAACTCTTCGAGATTTCACACAAAGAGGGGCAAAAATGTAGACACCTAATTTTTTATCCTCCTCGAATTTTAATTTATTTTTTCGATATTAAATATCTATATTTGGTATAATATTATTTAATTTCTTATTTTATTTTAATTTTAATTTAAACAATCAGTAATTAAATAAGTTAATTTTAAGATATTTTAATTTATTATTATTCTATTTTTAAAAAATAATACAAAAATTAAAAATATTTTTCTTTTTTCTAATTTTTAATAAATAAATCAATAATTTTAACACTATTTTATTATATTTATTTTTTGTTATTTGTAAAATTTATTGTATTTTCTTAAAACATAAAAATTAATTAGTTATTTATATTTATTATTATTATTATCCTATTGTCTTATTTATTTATTATTATTTTAAAAAAAGAAGAAAAAATTAATTAATTATTTTTGAAATTCAAAACTCTTCTTATCAGTTAATAACTACTCCCTCCCATTCCCCCTCCCCCCCCCCTAGAATCCTATTATTTAAGGACTTTTTTTTTTCAACGTACATTTTATTCTACCTAGACTGCATAAAAAAAATGATCAGAGTGAAGAAAAACACAGAGTAAACCAGACTGAGAAAAAGGAAACATCAGAAACAAAGAGGAAAAAAGAAAAAGCATTGAAGTTGAAGTTCCGTTTGAATTTTCGGTGACAGTGTTCGAGTTTTTATTTTAATTTATCAGCAGGTTCTTATCCCATTTTGTACTATTATTTAATAAATTTATTCAATATGCAAAAGTTGACTATTTATGTGAATTCATTATCATGAATCATATTGTACACTTTTTATCCAAATATGTTTGCTGCGTAAAATAATGAATCAAAAAGTATATTAGAGTTAAAATTTTATAAAGTAGATATTTTAAAAGAATGGAGAAGGATTATGAATATGTTTGTACTGATATGCATGTATATATCTATACGATAACACACTGACCGAAAAATGAGCCCAAACACAGATGAACACATATATAATTTGGACAAACAGTAAAACAAGGGAGAAAATAACAGTTTAAGATAAGTTTTTCGGTGAATAATTCATCAGAATCATCGGTCTCCTCCGATGAACATCACTATGAACCGGACACCTGCCGCCGAAAAACTCAATCCGCTGCCGCCCCTTTTCCCTTTTCATTGACGCCGGAATCGACAGTCGACAGACGCGTCTTCTCCGGCCACCATCGTCACTGTCTCCCTTTTTCTTTTTCCCCTTTACTGTCGTCAAAGCCATGGTTGACACCGACAACACCCCCCCTTAGCCGGAAAAACGACACCACCAGTAAATCACCATTGTTGTTGCGCCGAAAGGGACAAATCTGACCGGATTTTGTGACTTAAGATGTTAATCCGGCGAAGCCCCATGACTGTCGCTTGTCTCCCTTTCTCGGCATCTATCGCCGCACCTCCCTTCTCCCCTTTCCATCACCGGCGACCCGCAACCCCCATCCTTCACGCCGGTTTCGACCGTCGTTGCTTCACTGACGATGAGTAGTTGTTGTTCCCGTTCAACCATCGATCTTTTTTCTTTTTCTTTTTATTGCTTCATTGTTGACATAGAAGTAAAAAGTAATTTTTTTTTTTAGAAAAGTGAAGTACTGTGAATGTGTACGTGAAAAAATGGGATTTTATATTTATTTATTATTATTATTCTCTTTCTTTTTTTTTTAGTAAATATCCAAACCTCCATATTGAAATATAATGTAAAAGTTATTTTTATTTAATAATTAGTAAAAAATAAAGTAAATAAATTTGATACTAATAAAATTTACTATTATTTATATTTTGCTTGAAGTGAATTATCGTATATTTCAGAATGTTTATTTATTTATTTATTTATTTATTTATTTATTTATTTTAAGAGTTTGTGTTCGGATTATATTTCAAAATTTTTCGTGTTTGATTTATCTTATAATATATGATTTGAGTCTATTTAATTTAAAGAGATTAAATTTTAGGAATAATTTTAAATTTAGCATAATGTAGGTAAATCTGTGTATTTTATTTATTTTATTATTATTTCAACAGAATTTAATAATTATTTATTGATTTAATTAATTGTATTAAATGAATTTTGATTAAATTTATCGTTAAGAATTTAGACAAATTTTAACGCTAGGTAATTTTCAAACACGTTAAAATATTCGTCTCAATTAAGAATGCGGCGTACGCATCTTTCTGAGATATTTAAAATTCAAGGATGTAAAAAATACACCTTGGCAAATACTTTTCTAAAATTAACTTGACAAATAGTTTTAAACTTTCACCGATTTATTTAATATGAAATAATAGACGAGTTTTAGTATAATAAAATGAGCGATTTCATGGCCTACTAACATAATCTGTCAAAATAATTTAAGTTAAGATAAGTCAATAAAGCGACCGTGCTAGAACCACGGGACTCGAGGGGTGCCTCACACCTTCCCCTCGGTCAACAAAATTCCTTACCCAGTCTTCTATTTCTGCAAACCATAACAAAGAGTCATTTCCTTTTGATTAGGGATTCAATAAGGTGACTTGGAACACCCTAACTCAATTCCAAGTGCCGACTCTGAAAATAATAAAAATTAATCCCTATTCAATACCGTCACTTTAACTGGAAAAATCCTTCGACCTCGATCCCCTCCGGGCGAAAAAGGGGTGTGACAATAATAGATTAAAGTTCGACGTATTTCAACAACCAACTCTATCTTGAATAGTCCTCGATCAGTGTCTTCTTTTGATTCATTGTAAGCTTTATTTAAAAATTTCCTGTGGGATAGTAATTCCAACCCATCTAGCTACTGCATTCCTAGTTTCAATGATCCACACCCATATCACATAAACAACACTCAACATCCTTTGCACGTATATGCAATCTTTGTAACCTCTTTTTCATCGGCAGTTTATAATAATAGAGCAAAAGAAATGCTTGGTACTGAGTATTTGTCATTTTCAGTCCGTCTATACATTCCTCAATCAAATCAAGGCAATATTATTTCTTTTATGGAGTCCAATCTTCTCCAATACCAACTACTATGAACGTGAATCCACATGTTTTGATAATATTTATTGTTACTGTGATATATGTACGAAGTCGAATAATTTACTAAACTACATGTTTTTGTGTACTTAAAAAGGAAAAAAAAAAGCGAGAAAAGATTGTTATGTAATCACAAAAAATTTAAACAAGTGAAATACTTTGATTTTATCTCCTCCTATTATACTCGTTCTAATTTTTCCTTTTTAGAATGAATTAGTCAACAACGAATATAGTGAATACAATTGTCATTTGATTCAATAAGGCTACACGTACGTTGAATATATTAGAGACGATTTGGTATACAAAATAAGGTGAAAAATATTTGAACATTAAATTTTAAGATTAGGGGGTGTTTGGCCATTAAGTTTTTTTACTTTTTTCTAAAAAAATATTTTATTTTAATAAAAAATTTAGTGTTTTGTCGCCACAATAATTTCAAATACAATTCTAAATTTTTTAACTTTTTTCATTTCGCTCACGAAAAAATAAAAATAACTCAAATTTATATTCATGACCCAAATACAACTCTAAATTCAACTCCAAAAAATTAATTTTCATTGTAAAACACCTACTAAATTTATACCATCAATCAATTAAGCACAATATAAATCTAATCTCACTTATCTCATTAAATTTAAAATTATTTTATTTATTTTTTAATAAAATAAATTAATCTCAAAATTAAAACTTCAAAATAATTTAATTTGCGTAGCGCTATAGGTCAATATGAAAGCGAAAAAAAATAAAAATTCGGGCGAGTCGTCGTTCGAGTCTTCCCTTGACCCTTTAGAATTTTCCAGAAATAAGCATTTATCCACGTCCCCTGAAGTAACAACAACCAATAACAACCCGCCACGTAATCAGAAAACTCACCATACCCGTCCGATCATCCATGCTGGCATCATTGGCCCAATCAGAGCGTACGATCTTGTAGTGATACTTGACACATCATTCGTCGGCCCCCACCTGCTTCAGCTCAATATATATTCACACACTCTCCGGAGGCGCACTTGCAAAATCAACGATTCACTTTAAACGCCGCTTGTATAATCTAAATCTGAACATTGGCCGGCGAGCTCCGATTTGATTTTCCGTTGACAGAGATAATGAGGAAGTGGACGATCCCGTTCGTCCTGTTTTTGTTATGCCTTATTTTCCTCGTTCCAGATCAAGGTGAGCTACGGTTTATATGTATACATATTTTTTTTTTTAATTTTTGTGTTCCAAACAGCTTGTGTAATTATGCTCGTATGAAAGTTATTTGGAAGATTTAGTTTTATCGATATTGTGAAGCTTTTATGTTGTGAATAGACGCGAAATGTTGAGATCTTATGGAACTTTCACTGCAATGAGTGCATTTTTTGTGTGAAAATGCTTTTATTATTACTAGATTTAAGAATTATGTGATTTTTTTTTTTTTATAACTGTGGTGTTCGGACCAGCTTAGGGAGCTTTACTGTAATGAGTGCATTTTTATTGTTAAAATGCTTATATAATGACTAGCTTTAAGAATCATGTGAATTTTTTTAATCGAAGAGCTGAGATTTTACTTGTTGAGGAGTCGCATCGCGTTGAGATCTAAAGATTTAGTTTGCGTGCACCTCGTAAGTCTGCTTAACTTTATTTGGATGATTTAGTTTTATTGAAATCCTGAAGCTTTTATGTTTTGAGAAGTCGCATTATATTGAGATTTTACGGAGCTTTACTGCAATGAGTGCGATTTTGATTGTTAAAATGCTTATATCATTGACTAGCTTTAAGATTCATGTGATTTTTTTTTTTGGTCGAAGTGCTGAGATTTTGTGTGTTAGAGTAGTCGCTTCGCGTTGAGATCTTAAGGAGGTTTAAAGGTGTTTAGATGGATGCTGGTAGATCGAGCACTTTGTGGTTGATTTGTTTTGTATTTCTCAGTTATAGCTGTTTTGGTTCAAGAATAGTGTGAGTTTTTTATTGCGCTGGCGCTGCTTATATTTGGTAAAATGTATTTGCTTTGTGAATAAAGTTTTGTGATTTGCTTACTTAGAAGTGTGTAGTCGTACTTGATAGGTTGAAAGATGCAGGAAAATGAGTGCAATTTCTGTTGTGAAAAATGCTTGTATTATGACTAGCCTTTAAGAATTATGGAGATTTTTTTGTCAAAATTCTGAGCTTTTATGTGTTGACTGTTGAGTTTCAGTTTATGAATATTGTGAGGCTTTTATTGCTTTGGTCCTGCTTATTATTTGGTGCAGCATACTTACTTTGTCTGTAAAGTTACATAACAGTGTTTGGTTGTACTTGATAGGTCGAAGGATACAGGCAAATGCAGAAGCTGATTCTGATGCCCCAGTAGATCCACCAAAGGTTGAGGAAAAGCTTGGTGCTGTTCCTAATGGTTTATCGACTGATTCTGATGTCGCTAAAAGGTTCGTGAACTGCTGTTGCTTCATTTAATGTTTACTCTGATTTTATTTGTTCATTCAATATTAGGTATGGTATAATTATGTGATTTAGGGAAGTTGAGTCATTTTGTTTGTTCGTTCAATACTACATATTATATCAATATGTGATTCAGGGAAGCTGAGTCTATGTCAAGGAAAACTCTCCGAGCTAATGCGGAGAAGTTTGAGTTCCAGGCTGAGGTATCTCGGCTTATGGACATCCTTATCAACTCCCTTTACAGTAACAAGGACATCTTCTTGAGGGAGCTGATTTCCAATGCTTCTGATGTAAGTGTGAATTTCAGTTTTGGTGTCTGTTCCACGTGAGCTGTAAAAAGTTTGTTCTGAAATTATTTGATGTTTGATTCAGGCACTGGACAAGATCAGGTTCCTTGCACTCACTGACAAGGAAGTTCTTGGTGAAGGTGATAATACTAAGCTCGAGATTCAGGTTAGTGATTCGAACCTTATTGAATTACTCTATCTCTGTTGGTTACACATTGAGAATTTCTTTTTGAACTCATTCAATTGTGGTTGTTTCATGGATTGCAGATTAAACTCGATAAAGAAAACAAAATTCTTTCCATTCGTGACAGAGGTGTTGGTATGACTAAGGAGGATCTAAGAAAGAATTTGGGGACCATAGCTAAATCTGGAACTTCTGGTACTTTCCTATTCTTCACTTATTGTCCACCTAGTTGTCTTGAGATGTGGATTTCTATTTACAGTTATTTTTGTTATGCAGCGTTTGTTGAGAAGATGCAGACAAGTGGTGACCTTAACCTGATTGGGCAATTTGGTGTTGGGTTCTACTCTGTGTATCTTGTGTCTGACTATGTTGAAGTCATTAGCAAGCACAATGATGACAAACAGTATGTTCGGAGTGTTTAAGTATATTTTCTGTTTGATTGAAAGTTACTGGTGATTTAATACTTGCTTGTTAATATCTGTGTGCAGATATGTCTGGGAATCAAAGGCTGATGGCGCATTTGCCATTTCTGAGGATACATGGAATGAACCTCTTGGCCGTGGAACTGAAATTAGACTGCATCTAAGAGATGAAGCTGGGGAATATTTGGATGAGTACAAACTAAAGGTGAGTAGACTGATTGACAATGAAGTAAAATTTCTCCATATATTATTAACTAATTGGTGTGTGTCACAGTTTTCATCTTTTATACGCATGATACACACCAATATTCAAATTGCTACTGTAGCCTACACACACCAATTTGTACGCATGATACACACCAATATTCAAATTGCTCATCTAGACGAGGCTACTGTACCTTGTATGTTGTTAGCCTCGTCTAGATGAGCAAAAAAGAACCCTGATTTCTGTTGCCATTACTCGCCATTGGATTCATACATGCACCAGGAACTTTAGCTTTCTTACTGTGAAATTTGATCTATGTGATTGGTGTTCTAGCTTCCCGCTTTTCATATACATGAACCACTATATTATGGTTGAGGGTTACACCTGTTTCGGTTCTTGAAGTGGCTTAATCTATGACACCATGATTTCAGGAATTGGTGAAGAAATATTCTGAATTCATCAACTTCCCTATAAATTTATGGGCAAGCAAAGAGGTTGAGAAGGAAGTTCCTGCTGATGAGGACGAGTCTGTTGAAGAAGACGAAACATGTATGCATGATTCTCCTTTCTTGACGTGCAAAATGTTGTTTCAGTGTTAATCACAGTCTGAATGTAGCATATTTGTTGAGTGAATCGTCCCATCCTTTTTCTTCTTCCCGTATGGAGAAGAGCAGGGTGATGACTTGTGAAAACTGACGAAGTAAACATATTAACAGTAGGAAAAGAAGAAAAAAAATATCCTCCCTCATTTCCTATCGTTTTTGCCTTTTTTTTCTCTTTCTCAGTGGTCTTATTGTCTGTCAATGTTATGAACAGCTGAAAGCAGTTCCTCTGAGGAAGAGGGAGAAGAAGAAGATGCAGAGAAGGCTGATGATGAGAAAAAGCCTAAAACTAAGAAAGTGAAGGAGACCACATATGAGTGGGAGCTTCTAAATGACATGAAAGCTATATGGCTTCGGAATCCAAAGGAAGTAACGGATGAAGAATATACAAAGTTCTATCACTCCTTGGCTAAGGTAAATGTTCATACATTTCCTTCCAATGCAAATGTGGTGCGTGGCGTAAAGGTTTCTTGACCGTTGATTTCCATTCGCTGAAAATCTATTTGCTATTTTACCAGGATTTCAGTGACGACAAACCCATGGCTTGGAGTCACTTCAATGCTGAAGGTGATGTAGAGTTCAAAGCTGTTCTATTTACCCCTCCTAAGGCCCCTCACGATTTATATGAGAGCTACTACAACTCAAAGAAATCCAACGTGAAGTTATATGTCAGACGTGTCTTCATCTCCGATGAATTTGATGAGTTGTTACCCAAGTACTTGAATTTCCTAATGGTAATTTTAGTTCATCTAATACTTTGACCTTACATAAAAAATTCTTGGTCTCTTAAAACAGAACTCATTCTATTAAAATTTATGTTAATACTTATTGTGGTGACATTTATGCCAGGGTCTAGTTGATTCCGACACCTTGCCCCTCAATGTCTCCAGAGAAATGCTTCAGCAGCACAGCAGTTTGAAGACAATTAAGAAAAAACTCATCCGTAAGGCCCTTGACATGATCCGCAAACTTGCCGAAGAGGATCCAGATGAAACTAATGACAAGAAGAAAGGTATAATTCATATTCCTAAATTTAAAATTGTCTAATTAAATAAAAGTATGTTATTCTCATTCTTGGGTATGTCATTGCAGATGTTGAAGAGTCCAGTGATGATAATGAGAAGAAAGGTCAATATGCTAAATTCTGGAATCAATTTGGAAAGTCGATAAAGCTTGGTATTATAGAGGATGCAACTAACAGAAACCGCTTAGCTAAACTTCTCCGATTTGAGACGTATGTACTCTTTTTCCCTCCCTAGTCTTATATTTGATCGTTTTGTTTTCAGTTATTGATTTATTGGTTCATTGTGCATATTTACAGCTCTAAATCAGATGGTAAATTAACTTCACTCGACCAATACATCTCAAGAATGAAATCTGGTCAAAAGGATATCTTCTACATCACTGGAGCTAGCAAAGAGCAGTTGGAGAAATCTCCCTTCCTCGAGAGGCTTAATAAGAAAGACTATGAGGTATGACTTCAATTTCAATATTAACGATCAAAAGAGAATTCAGTTTCGGCGTAGTTGGAGAGACAACTTTCTTTTCTGCTAATGCCGTTAAACAAAACTACTAGTGATGTTATATTTTTAGATAGCTATTCATAAATATTTTTCTTTATCATCACTGAATTCTCATTTATATACAATTCATAAAGTCTAGCCATGAAAACTTGGTTCTCTAAACTGCCTTCTCTCGTTTTCTAGGTCATATTCTTCACGGATCCTGTAGATGAATACCTCATGCAATATCTTATGGATTATGAGGACAAAAAGTTCCAGAATGTGTCCAAAGAGGGATTAAAGCTTAAGGATTCGAAAACCAAAGAGCTCAAGGAGTCATTCAAGCCACTAACCAAGTGGTGGAAGACTACTCTTGCTAGTGACAACGTTGAAGATGTCAAGATTAGCAACCGTTTGGCTGACTCCCCTTGCGTAGTGGTGACATCAAAATACGGTTGGAGTTCATATATGGAGAAAATTATGCATTCACAAACTCTGTCAGATGCAAGCAGGCAGGCATACATGCGTGGTAAAAGGGTGCTTGAAATCAACCCTAGGCACCCAATTATCAAAGAGCTTCTGGAGAAAGTAGTAACTGACCCAGAGGTCCGTCACCTCTATCTTTGGTCAACTTCTAACTTGATAATTTAATGAAGTTTATCTCAAACTGATTTATTTACATGCTTTTCAGGATGAGAGTGTGAAGCTGACTGCAAAACTTGTTTACCAAACAGCTTTAATGGAGAGTGGCTTCGAGCTCAGTGATCCAAAGAATTTTGCTTCCCAAATCTACAGCTCAGTTAAGAGCAGTCTAAACATTAGCCCTGATGCAACAGTCGATGAAGAAGAAGACGAAGCTGAAGAACCTGAGGCTGAAACCAAAGCAGAAGAGTCTGCATCCGAAGATTCTGAAGTCAAGGATGAGCTATAGATTATCCTAAGAAATGTTCCTTTTTCTCGGAAAGAAAACGTTGTTGTGCTAAATTTCTCAACACGTGAAGAATGCAGGAATAGTTTAGTTCATAGTTTAAACTTCAAGAATTTTGTCAGTCTTGCATTTTCGGTGTTTTAGTGTGTATGAGCTTGTCGCAAATTTGCTTGTGTAACAAATCTGCAAGGTCTTAATTTTTCACTGGCAAAAGCTCTAGTCTTCAAAATAGTCCGAGTAGTATGATTTCTCTTTCTAAATTTTAGTAAAAGAATAAATAGTGCTTAACCTAGGATTTCATAGCATAAATCAGAAATCATATATAGTGATTAAAACGAAAACGAATTAGGTATTCACTGGAACAGTTTATATGCAATGGTCCTGTCATTCGATTAGACTTCAGGGTTGGTCCATTGGTCCTGGGCTTTAAACAAACCGTTCGGTTGGGCCGAGTTGTGTTGCAGAAAAGAAATTGGGCCTTAGGAATTCTCCACAGTAGTTGGGTTTATTTACACAAATATCCCTTTTTAGGTTCTCATTTAAATTTTGTCCGTACTTTAAATTTGTTACAAATCTAGGTCTCAACAGAGTATCTTTTCAAACAACTTTAGCTTTGGATTAAATCTTTTACAATGCCATCTGACATTTGTAATCACTTGTAAATTTCCTTAGTGGTCTCACATTCTAAATCTTTCAGTGAACTCAAAAGAACCTTAGAATATGGTCTCAAAGGTTCATAAGTTGCAACAATAAGTTCAAAAAAATGAATTATGGGGTTGCTTATTTCATAATGTAGCTCTTAATTAATTCTCAAATTGTTCCTCTTTTGCACTAGATAAAGCATGGGCATAAAATTCAACATGAAACATGGAGAATAAATTGTAATACCTTTGTTATGGTTAATCAAAAAGTAAGTGAGAAAGAAGGTTGAAAGTAATTATTCATTGACAATGGGAGTAGATTTGGCTTGCTTTTTCCCTTAGATAATATTTACTATTCAATATTATATATATATATATATATATATATATTTTAAAGCTCATCAATAATTATTTAGATGTAATAAAGCTTTTTATAAGATGCTAGGAATTGAAGAAGTTTGATTGGTGATGCTATAAATTTAAGGAGAAAATGACACCGAAAGTGAAAAAGGTGTAATGCTGCTTAGTGCTGCACCCTCTCATCAAATGTAGAGCTGGACGCTTGGATCTTTTTTGTGCTTCCTTTTTAATTCACTCTTAATTTTTTGAGTCTTCCTTTTTATTCAATTATTTTATCAGTGTGTAACCTTTATTTTAATTTTTGGAGTTCCTTTTTATTCATTTTAGTGGAGTTGACTTGAATACTTTGAATATAGGAACCTTTTAAAAAATAAAAAAATAATTACGATTTACGGATCAATTATGTATGTCTTAATTAGTTTTGGAAGATACATGTTACCCCCGATCAGCATAAATACAGAACAATTTTGCAACTTTGTTCTCTTATGAGCAATGATCAAAGTAAGAAGCATCCAAAATCAAACCACCACAAAGATGAGTTCTCAAATTATGGGTAGGAGTATTATTTGGTGTGTATTAATAAATTAAACTACTAGCAGTAGTTAGCAGGAACTTATAGTCATTAGATAGCATCTTCCATGCTAACGAACCTAATCACAAGTAATCACATTTTAAATATATATGTCGAAATTAGTTCCCTTTGTTATGATATTATAATAAGAAAATATAAATCGTACATCATTTTATTTTATAGCAGTTATTGTTTCGATAAATAAGTTTCTACTGAGAAAGACAAAGCAGACGAAAACCTGGACATATTTTGCTAGACAAAACAAAAGTTAGAATGGATAATTTGCGAGTGAAATTGACGAAATAGTAATTAGTAATCAAATACGATCCAATTCAAAGACACATAATGGCTATAAAAAAAACAAGTGCATTATTAATATCTTATACTGTAGTTGTTTAATAATTACATAATTCAAGATTTTGGTGTGAAGAATCAAGTGTTTTTATAAACAATTTGGCTCCACTTTGGACAACAACATATACATAGAAATTAAAATGAGAGCAGCATGATTCCATCTTATAAATTTTAATTTGTAGCCAAAAGTAACACTTACAACTAACAAGCTTGCAATTTAAGTAAAGTAGCTGGGGTCAGCTTAAACCAATAACCAACCAACTATTGTCCTTTAAGTAAAGCAAAATTCTAAGTGAACTTTTTTTTTCTCATTTTTCTGAATCAATTTCATGCTTATCGTACTTTTCGTCCATAACAAGTGGTGTTTTTAATCTGAATACGTCTATTAAAGTATGAATTAGGTTTGGTTCACCATTGGTGTGTTTGTTTTTACACTATCCGGTAACTTTTATCTGCTGTAGCAGGTCATCAATTTGTCAGCTAAAAATATAAAAATGAATGACCTACTACAACAGGTAAAAGTCACACGATGGTAAAGAAAATGCACCAAACTTAAACTCTTTAAATATATTTTTTCCTAACTTATTCTTAATAAATGTATTGAAAATGAAGTACATAACTCTTTAATAGATTTTTGTTTATGTAAAACTCGTTTTATTAACCAACATGGGTTGTGATGCAGCGGATGGGGCTGCTCCACCCCTAACCAGAGGTCGAGGGTTCGATCCTGGGCATGGAGAAAACTCTGTTGGGAGCACTACCCCCAAAATGGGGCCCTACCCGCCGCGAATCCGAATTAATCGGACTCCAATGCGGGTTTCGGACACCGAATGGGTAACCAAAAAAACTCGTTTTATTCAAAAAAAAAAAAAAGTATACGTACAAAAGCAAAAGTGAACACGGAAATGATAATTAGTACTTTGAAGAAAGAATTCCAAATCAAATCTCTATACATGTGAAATCCTAAAAAATTATGCTTTACACGTAGAAAAAATAAAATCAACAGCCTTTTTTTCTTGTTCTCCTTCAAATGTGAATCTCAAAGTCACCATGAATAATGTAGAAATTAAATTGGAAAAAATCAAAATGTTAATAAAAAGTGGAGAAAAGAAAATAAAAAAAATGCAAATTTTAAGTCAAAATAAGAAAATGTTGTTCGTGATGAGTCCCCCGTCATAAAATCCGGTAGCCATGAACTGCCAAATGGAAATGGATCCTCTGATGGGTTAGAACCCGACCCGGACCCGGAGTCCCCATTTCCGATAGAAAACCCCTTTCCGGTGCCGCTCAACGGTGAAGAGTCCGTTGAAGATTTCTGACTGCGAGCAAATATAAAGTCGCATCAGATTCACGTAAAAAAAAAAAAACATATGTAATAATAATAATTCATATAATCAAACTCAATTTATATTATTTAAGTTTTGAGACATAATTGCTATTGCATGAAATTCACGTCGTTAACATGCAATAATAAATTAATTTAACCTACCAACATACACTTACAAATTCTTTTAAACATAGTACTTTATACTTATTTCAACATACAACAACATATTCAATATAATTTCATAAATTACATCTGAAGGGTGAAATTTACACAGTTTCAATTACCCCTACCATGTAAAAGTAGCGAGACTATTTCTCACAGATTCTTGACTCAAATAAAACGTACTCCATCATCAAATCATGTGTGGAATGATTTTTTTGCTTATTTCAATCTTGTTTACTTTAATTAATACAAGTTGGTCAAACATGACATCAAAAACTTTATAGAAAAGCTTTCCAAGAAAATTATGTCGATTGATCGATGTGATGCAATGCAATACAAACAAGTTTATCCAGTGAAAAGAATAAAGTGCAAATGTACCTTTGAGAAAATAAATAATCAAAAGAAGATACTATTTCATTTGTTCTACGGAAATAAAAAAAGGTGAAAAAAAGAAGATGTTCAAGATAAGATTACAAAATGAAGCCACTAAAAGATTCTCTGTATAAGGTAATTGCCAACTAATAATCTTAACAATATACTACTACTATTTATTTTTCTTAATTAAAAACAGCAAGTCATCTAACAACCACGAAAATAACTATTCACCTATATATCTTTTAAAAAAAGTTGACTGATGTATAATATATGTATAGAGGTTGTAATATTTTTGGTCGAAACCTCCAAATGTGTAACTTTCACTAATCTTTTTTTATATAATTTACGATGAAATAAAAAACAGTGCTTTTTTAATGCGTTATATAACACCAATGGCACACCTTGTCGTACTTAATCAAATAATAGATGTTGACTGCAATATAAATTGTCTTCCCGATACAATAAAAAGACAACGCTATTCTACACTTCATCGAAACGAAAATCAAAAAATAAAACTTGATATGCTCTAAAGAAGTATAGTAATATCTACTCAGCCTTGTGCTACATTAATGAACTAAAAGCTTGTTAGCAAAAAAAAAAAGAAGGTATTTCCAATTTCCAAAAAGCAATTTTGATTCATAACAATAAGTCATTATTACATACTTTTATACTTTATGAATAAATCAATGGACAACGACAAGGATAAAAAATTAAAAAGATAACAAAGTAGCATAATAAAATAGTAAGTCTTTTTTTTTCATTTACCTTGACTTTAACGAAGGGCAGAATGTAATCGTATAATCAGCACCAGTACACGTAAAAGTACTCGTAGGATCATCGTACGCGTAGCTATACGATTTTGGGCACGCATTTTTAAACATTGCGGAGTAGCTCGACGGCGTACAAGTGGAGGGTGAAGCATACGCGCCGCTGCAACAGTATTCAGGCGTACCAAATGCTTCACATGCACTCTTGCATGCTTGTCCATCCCCGACCCGTAACTCATTCGGGCACATTCGGTTCAAATCCTTCAAACAACCCGTCGTATCGCATGTTCCTGACCCACCTACCGCTTGAATCGCCATTGGTAAATTGTATCCGTCAACTAAACTAACATCGTAGAAATCTTGCTTCGCGCCTGTTGAAGATGTAATTATATAAATTAAAATACATTTTTCTAAAAGTTAGATGAAATGATCACATAATTCAGTATGATATCTGAACAATAGAAAGAGACTTTGTCATTTGTAATGATTTTTTTTTTTTTTTTACGTGCATGACTCGTACTACGAGTTTTTAGATGAGACGACCATATAATTCAACAGTACGTACTTGAGAAAATATAATTAAATAAATGAAAATGCATTTTTCTATTAGTTACATGAGATGATCATATAGTTCATTTATAATGGAACCTTTTTTAATGAGATGATCATATAATTCAATAGTACGTACCTGAGAAAATAGTGAGCTCTGCAAGGGTAGCGGGGGGAATTGCTCCGTTCCCATTACATTCGATTTGATTCGATCCACAATCGGCCGTGGCACAATTACCTAGGCCGGTACTGGGGTCGAAATTGCAACCGGTTCGACCCCAGATCCGACCCGACCATTGTTGTGGTGGTTGAAATACCCGTGAATCACCCGGGCCAAGCATGAACCCGGTACTATCCAATTTCTGGCTATCAGCATTGGGTAATATTCCGGGCCATACATTATAATCACATCTATTTATTAAAGTAAAAGTAGTACCATCAATTCCTATAGGGGAAAAAAAAAAAGTAATCCGAATTAGTACGATTATTTAATACGATAACAATAACATATTCAGTGTGATTATGCAAGTGAAAATCTGGGGAGGGTAACCATCAATGGTATGGTGATCATAAGAAACGTGTAGTACGTATAATTAAGTATAGAATATTGTACGTACCATTGTTGATGGAGAAGAAAATGAAGATGAAAAGAATGAAGGAAGAAGAAAATAATGATCTTGAGGACATTATATTTGGAGAAAAATATTGAATGAAGAAACTATATATATGTGGATATTTTATGTTGTGGTCTTTCTATAGAGAGAATTTTTTTATTTTTTTTTTTTGTAGAAGGGGAGTTTAGGAGAGGGAGAGAGTGAAGGGGTTTATGAAATGATCATGAGAGGCTTTAAATAGAAGATGAGTGATGATGGAATTGGTGTTGGGTGTGTTAATAGTTAGTTTTAGTAGTATTGTAAATTAATTTACTTTAAAATAAATAAACAATTAATCAATCAACTGTGGTGCGTTTCTTTTTGAGGCTTTGAAAATAAGAAAAGAAAAAGGTGCATTTGCTTATGTGTGAATGAGAATGAGAAAGAAAACTGTTTTACCACCAACGGTTTTGGTGGAGTGGCAAATACTTTTTCATCCTTAGCTTAATCAGAGTATTCTCGGGTTTGAGCCCAGAGTATGAAATCACCTATGATAGAGAGCGCTCTACCCCCATAGTGGGGCGTTCCGGTCAGTGGCGGAGCCAGAATATTCACTAAGGGGTTCATAAGTGAACAAACGAATTAACCGAAAGGGGTTCAACATCTAATATATGTACATAAAATATAATTTTAATCATGTATATATAGCATAATTTTTCGCCGAAAGAGATTCGGATGAACCCCCTCGGCAAAGGGTAGATCTTCCACTGGTTCCGGTGCGAATTCAAATTAGTCATACTCCAATTTGAATACCATAGATCCAATGACAAAAAAAAACTGTTGTAGCAGTTAAAAGGTGGAAAGCTATCAACTGAAATTATGGAAATGTGGAATATTCTTGGAATGGATTTTAAGTTAATTTACAAAGTCTAAGGGATTCTTTTGTATTATTAAATCACTCAAAGGATATTTATAAATTAATCTTCTTAAAATATAGAATTCATAATTTCGAAAACAATATTTGCTAGAATGATTAAAATTAAAGTATCCTGACGGTATATATAAAAATTCAAATATTCTTGAGAGCATTTACCTTGGATTATTATTTTTATCTTGTTTGTGCAGTTCTTTGCTCTTCATTTGCCAAAAAATTAGCACATTGATTTGCTTCTCTGGAAATGTGTTTAATAAAGTCCTTGTTATTGTATATCCTGATTCCTAGTCCCCGTTTGGTCATGAAAACATAATTTTTCGGAGTTGGAGTTAGAGTTGTGTTTGACCATGTATATAAATTAAAGTTGTTTTTGAAATTTTATGAGAGAAGTAGGAGTAAAAAAAAAGTGAAAACAAGTTTTTTCTTGTTTTCACTTTTCCACATATAATTCCAAATTGTATTTGAAATTTTCATAGTCAAACACTATTGTTTTCACTTTTTTCACTAAAGTGAAATAATTTTTAGGAAAAAGGTGAAAAATACTCGTGGCCAAACGGCTACTTAATAAGATTGACAACAAGCAGGCGATTTGCACTTTTCACCTCTATTTTTTGATAGCTCATTAGTTTAGCCACGATTATCCTTTTTAATGTAAATGCACGCAGTGGCGGATCTACCTTATAATCAGGGGGTTCTAACGGAAAATTATACTATTTTTATATGGTTAATGTAGACACCTAATTTCGTCCCTCCCCGATATCGTTTTTACCTATTGTTTACCTTATCCTACCGTGTACCCTCACCCGTGTGATAATCCCTCCACAAAATGATAAAAATAACAACCCCTAACTAATTTTGTTTTATCCTAATATTCTAACAACCCACCCAATTAAAAAACAACACCTACCTACCCTATCCTAACAAACTCTACCCCACCTCACATCTTACCCCCTTACCCCACGTGACCTACCCCACCACTACCCCACCCTCACCTCATATACCCACACAATCTCTCTTCACACACTCTCCACGGCACACACATATACTCATATACACATACACCACATTCAGAGAAGAAAAAAAAAACATACGCATACACCATTCTTTCTTCCTCCCCATTTTTTTCAAAAAAAAGATAGATACAGGGGAATTCCATCGTCCACACACATAGCTGTGAGAAAAGAGCGAGAAATGGAGGGAGATTGAGAGAGAAGAGAAGAACGGGAGAGAGAGGTAGAAGAGATTGAGAGAGAGATCGGAGAAGAATGGAGATAGAGAGAGCTGCGAAAGAGTGAGAAAGATCTGCGAGAGAGTGAAAGAGATTCGCGGGAGAGGACTTTTTTCCGGCAAGTTCTCACCGGAAAAACGCTGCTATCGTTTTTTCTTCTCCGTTTCGTTCATTGTTGGGGCTCGCCGGAGCTTCGACGATACGAAAAGTAAACCCAACCATCATCCCGTCATCTTCCTGTTGCTGTTGGGGATCGCCGGAGCTCCGGTCGACCCGTAGCAGTCCAAGTCCCGCATCAAAAAAGATTTTCCTTTTGCTTCCTTTAGCAAGCTTTCACAATTCGAAAACTCCAAAAAAAAAATTTTAGGGGTTTTTTATAAAAGAAAAATTCAAAAAAAGTGGTAGAAGTTTTGTACATTTCATTTAACGAAAATACCAAATTGATTTTTTCTTTCATAACTGTTGGTGTCATTTTTTATGTAAAGTGTCGAATTAAAAACTCAAAAAAAAAAAGAAAAAAAAAGACTTTGTTATATTGTTCATCATGTGTCTTTGGTCGTGTCTCAAGTCAGGGTGTCATCTGTTATTTAATCATTAATTGTCCAATCTGGACGAACTACGCACCCCTGATTCTCCTCTCTCGGGAGTGAGATACGTAGGCAACCTATTTTAGGTTCGGGGATCTTATTTCAAAAATTAAAAAAAAAAGAGATTTTCTTCACTCTTCATTTAGAGTAGATGTTTCATGTACATCTTTAAAAGAAAACAACAAAAAAATATATTTCCCTTTAATAGGTTCAGGTTTCATTTTTTGCATGAAATTCAAAATCAAAAATCCAAAAATATTTTTTTGTTAATCATAGATTTCATTTTGTACAGAAATCTGAAAAATTCAAAAAAGATTTTCTTCACTCTTCACTTAGAGTAGGTGTTTCATATACATCTCTAAAAGAAAACAACAAAAAGACTTTTCTTTAATAGTTTCAAGTTTCATTTTCCTATGAAATTCAAAATCAAAAACCCCAAAAGTTATTTTTGTGGTAATCATAGGTTTCATTTTGTATAAGGATGTTAAGCCTAAAAAATGCAAAAAAAAAGATTTTCGTCAATTCCTTTGACAATTTGTTATTTTCTTTTCTTCTTAAAGTTTCAAAAAAATAAAAAAAAAAATAAAAAAATTCAATTGGCCATTTTGGCACGACTTCACGAACTACGCTCACCTGATTCTCCTCTCTCGAGGGTGAGATACGTAGGCGCCCTTCTTGGGTTCGGTGATCTTTTCAAGAAAAAAAAAAGAGGTTTTGAAAAACTGTTGAACTCTAACCATTTGCTATCTCTTGTCCATCTAGTTTAAGGTGGTTGGTTTGCGGCATTTTGGCTGGTCCTCCATATTGCTCCAAGTCACAGAGGAAGTTATGGACAATAAGGATACCGAGTTAGTTGTCACTAATCAAATAGGGATTTCGAGGAATGAGAATGTAGGAGATAATGAAGAGATTCGGAAATTAAGGCGGCAAATAATAGAAATGCATCAAGCTTGGGCTAATGGGTTGCCGCCTCTTCCAGTTCCCACTGATAATCCGAAATATCTTTCTAGCTTACCTCCCGTGTCACATGCACAATTTCCCATTTTTGTTGATATGCCACAACATACATCAGAATCGACTCTGGGGCAACAATATCCAACCACTTCCAATGTTCATTTCCTCACTCCCCAATCTAAGACTACCACATACTTGCCTCCAGCTGTTGTTCATGCTTTTGCGGCACTCCCCCCACCTGAAGCTCCTACTTTTGATGTTCATCCACAAGTTGTGCCTCCCTACTCTACAAGAGAGCCTGCATTGAATATTTTTAGTGATCAGCATTATGCTCTCGAGCCTACATTTAAGTCGACTGGTCCTTACGATTGCCCTCAACTGCCTGAATTTCCTCCTAACACTGAGAAGCCTGTTATGACAGAAGAACAAGAGGAAATAGCCAGGAAATTAAGAAGTTTGTAACTGACTATGAAAAACTTGCAAGGACTTGGGGGGTACAAAAGTGTCTCATATAAAGATCTGTGCATGTTTCCTGGTGTACATCTTTCTCTTGGTTTTAAAATACCAAAGTTTGAGAAGTATGATGGACATGGAGATCCTGTAGCACATTTGAGACGCTATTGCAACCAGCTAAGGGGCGCTGGAGGGAAGGAAGAATTACTCATGGCATATTTCGGTGAGAGTCTTTCAGGTCTAGCTTCAGAATGGTTTATTGACAAAGACATTGACAAATGGATTAGTTGGGATGACCTAGCTAACAAATTTGTGCAACAATTTCAATACAATGTGGAGTTGATCCCTGACGAAAAATCCCTAACTAGTATAACAAAGAAAAATACTGAGAGTTTTAGGGAGTATGCAATTAGATGGCGCGAACAAGCTGCTAAAGTAAAACCGCCAATGAAAGAAAGCAAAATAGTGGAGGTGTTTATTCAAGCACAGGACGAAACATATTATCAACACTTGTTACCTGCATTAGGCAAGCCGTTCATTGAGGTCCTTAAAATGGGGGAGATGACAGAAGAGGGAATTAAGACTGGTCGCATTGTGAGTTTTGCAACATTGAAAGCGACTACTCAAGTAATTCAAAATGGTTCAGGAAGTGTTGGGGAGGAAAAGAATGAGGAAGATGCATCTACAATTATAGTTGGACAGCAAGAAAGGTCAAGAAGACCACATCGTCATCGATCTCAGGTTCAAGCTCAAGTTTATGCCCAGGCTCCACATAATCACTCCCAAAATCCATTATACTCTGTTCCTCCACATCCATATCCAGTGTATAATGCACAACCACATGTTCAACCCTCATCTTACCCACAATGGCATACCCCAACGCCCCGGAGTCATCCTCTAACTCCACAAACATACCAAAACCCTTCTAAGCCAGATTTTCTATCCAAGCCAAACAATGAAATGTGGCAGAAGTCGAGAGATATCTTCACACCAATTGGAGAGTCATATGCTAGTTTATTTCAAAGATTGGTACATGAAGGAATGATCACTCATCTCCTTGGGCACACCCTTAATCGATGTTCAAGAAATTTTGATCCTAACGCACGATGTGCGTATCATTCTGAGGCTCAGGGTCATAGTATTGAAGATTGTCGAGATTTGAAAAGAGAAATTGAAAAGATGATTCATGATGGATCAATTATGGTGCAGAACATTGATAGTGAGGGAAACTCTAGTCATGCTGATATGCAAACCAGTGGCTAAGTTGTCAGGCTGAGTGATTGAGAAGTCACTCCTCTCCTTACCAGGAAGGGGTTTGGTAGCTTGTTTTATTTTATTTTCTGTTCTCCGAATTATTTCAGGATTGTAGTTCGGGATCTGTCTTGTTTTGTCCTTTTGTTGTTTATGTCCAAACTCTTCTATCTTTTGTTTCGACTAAATGAAGTGTCTCATTTTCCTTTGTGTTTAAATATGTGTTGTTTGTTTGTTTTCTTTACATAGTACATTTTGTGTTGACTCTAGTGATATGACATGCTAGTGAAATTTTCAGCCGAATCTTAAAATCCAGTTTAAGCATGAACATTGAATCAGAGGGTTAAAGTTAGAAAAAAAGAGCATATGAGAAAATAGATAGAGTGCTGAGACATTTGGTGACAAGTTAAGGCAATTATTTTGAGAATCACAAGAATAACTTGGTCATCGATCGAAAGACAAGTCCCAATTAGGTCAAATAGTGGATGTGTGATCGTTATATCAAGAGAAACAAGAAGATAAGCAGCTCCACGAAATCATGAGTCATTCAATGTGAGGAATGTGCAACAAAAGTGGAGTTGTATGCCATATAAACGCAGAAGAAATAGTGATGCACAGACTCAGTGAAAGTTAATGTTGTAAAAGATGTCAAAAGATCTTCATCTTTCACTTTCATATTGCATGATATGTACTTGCATTTTCAAAGATTGATATGACAAAGGCATTTTATTCTGCCATCCAAACATCGTGTCATCCTTTGTTTACCCCATTTGAGCTTTAGTCTTATTTTCTTTCATACACCTCTTTTGGAATCAATATAGTCAGCAAAGCTCGAAAGAAAAATATCGAGCAAAACAATAGTCAGAAAAGTTCAAAAAAAAAAAAAAAAAAGAGAAAAAATGTGTCAAAAAAAGAGAAAAAAGAGTGAAGAAAAATAGAGTCAGAAAAATCCCCAAAAAAGAAAAAAAAGAAATCAGAATCAAGCAAAATAAGCTGCCAGAACTACGCATGACCTGGTTCTCCTCTCTCGAGGGTGAGATGCGTAGGCTGCCCTACTTAGGGCTCGGTCCAACCAAATAAATAATTTAGAGTCACCCAGTCAAAAGAAACTGGGGCATGAGTTAGTCCTCATTGTTTGAGTCGATTCCAAAAGTTGTAAGTCCTAACCCACTTTAAGTGTCGTTTGGTCCTCATGCCATCCTTTCTTTCCAACCCTATCCAAAAGCCAAGTTACAACCAAAGAAAAACCTTCAGATCAATCTTTGAGGATGTTAAGGCTAAGTATGTAAGGGATATGATGATGCATTTGGGAACTAGTTGTCTTCCTCAGCATAAGAAATAAAGAGAGAAATAGAATGAGAGAGTCTTATTGGTGAAAACCCTTACGAACACCATAAGGCGATGGTAAGTTGAGAGAAATATAAATGAGAGAGTCTTATTGGTGAAAACCCTCACGGGCACCATAAGACGATAGTGAGCCGAGAGAAAATGAAAGAAGCTTGTTGGCTAAAACCCTTCAAGGTGCCACTAGTCGAATGGGGTCTTAAATGCAATTGACCTAAGAAAGCAACTCAGTTTCAAGGCCATTAACTCAATAACAACGGGTAGAAAGTTTGGATGAAAAGATCAAGCTGTTTAATTCAAAATGCATGGCATAATCATTAGTGTTGACTGTCATTTTTAGATGAATTTGTGTTTGTTTGTTTTAAAATGGGACATTCATTGTCTTTTCTTTCTTCTCTTTATTTTAATTTTATCTTTCTTGAGTCAGTTATCAAAATAAAAATTGTCATTCTTTTTTTTCGTTTCTTGTTTTTGAGTCAAGTCCGTGTCAAAACAAGTGAGAAAATTTTTTAAAACTGGCTACCAGCTTCTTTAATTGTGCAAAGCAAGACAAAAGTTAGCACATGAAAGAGACATGATTGTGAGCCCAAAAAAAAAAAGGGCATGCAGGAAGTTTTGTCAACAGAGAAGTCGGGGAACTCATGGACATACCAAGGTTCAAAGGGTTTATTTGAGAAACACGACAAAGCAGAAATACTGTGCTTGTTTCAGAGTCACTCTTAATAAGCTGATTTTGAGTCAATGATACAGCAAGTCAATGACATATGCTAATGGTTGGAAGCAAAGCTAAATGTGACGGGGGGCAGGAGCAATTGCCTCAAAAGCCAAAGCCACAAACTAGCCACCATGTTTTTTAAACTCACAAGTTTTTTTTGTATGTAATAGGAATACATGTTGCATTCAGATCAAGGATTTCAGAGCCTAAACATCAAAGGCCGTAATTTCTCACCTCAACAAATGCAAGAGGCAAGGTTGCTGCACAGGTTTGTAATTCAAGTAGCTTTGGTAAGGAGAAACACTTCATTGTTTTGATAATTCAAACAACATTGATAAGGAAACACACTTCCTTGATTGGGTAATTCGAATTTTGCTTCTTAGGTAATGCACTTCCTAACTTAAGTCTTGATTCCTATAAGACGTACCTTTTAGTCGAGTCATTTCCCTTGATTCCTATAAGACGTACCTTTTAGTCGAGTCATCCCCTTTGACCCCTAGAAGACGTACCTTTTAGTCGAGTCATTTTCCTTGATTCTTATAAGACGTACCTTTTAGTCGAGTCATCCCCTTTGATTCCTATAAGACGTACTTTTTAGTCGAGTCATTTCCCTTGATTCCTATAAGACGTACCTTTTAGTCGAGTCATCCCCTTTGATTTCTATAAGACGTACCTTTTAGTCGAGTCATTTCCCTTGATTCCTATAAGACGTACCTTTTAGTCGAGTCATCCCCTTTGATTCCTATAAGACGTACCTTTTAGTCGAGTCATTTCCCTTGATTCCTATAAGACGTACCTTTTAGTCGAGTCATTTCTCTTGATTCCTATAAGACGTACCTTTTAGTCGAGTCATCCCCTTTGATTCCTATAAGACGTACCTTTTAGTAGAGTCATCCCCTTTGATTCCTATAAGACGTACCTTTTAGTCGAGTCATCCCCTTTGATTCCTATAATACGTACCTTTTAGTCGAGTCATCCCCTTTGATTCCTATAAGACGTACCTTTTAGTCGAGTCATTTCCCTTGACTCCTATAAGACGTACCTTTTAGTCGAGTCATCCCCTTTGATTCCTATAAGACGTACCTTTTATTTGAGTCATTTCCCTTGATTCCTATAAGACGTACCTTTTAGTCGAGTCATCCCCTTTGATTCCTATAAGACGTACCTTTTAGTCGAGTCACCCCCTTTGATTCCTATAAGACGTACCTTTTAGTCGAGTCATTTCCCTTGATTCATATAAGACGTACCTTTTAGTCGAGTCATCCCCTTTGATTCCTATAAGACGTACCTTTTAGTCGAGTCATCCCCCTTGATTCCTATAAGACGTACCTTTTAGTCGAGTCATTTCCCTTGATTCCTATAAGACGTACCTTTTAGTCGAGTCATCCCTTGATTCCTATAAGACGTACCTTTTAGTCGAGTCATCCCCTTTTATTCCTATAAGACGTACCTTTTAGTCGAGTCATTTCCCTTGATTCCTATAAGACGTACCTTTTAGTCGAGTCATCCCCTTTGATTTCTATAAGACGTACCTTTTAGTCGAGTTATCCCCTTTGATTCCTATAAGACGTACCTCTTAGTCGAGTCATCCCCCTTGATTCCTAAAAGACGTACCTTTTAGTCGAGTCATTCCAATTAACTCATAGAAATTGCATTTCTTTATTTAGGATAATTTTCGTTTCAGTTTTGATGTGATTTCAGGAGCATGCCCGAAGCACAGGGCGAATAAATGGAAAACCAAGCAACAAGGTGAAGAAATTGAAAGTTAAACAAATTGAAAAATAGCAAGTCAGGAGCCCGCCTGCAGAACAGGGTGAAGAAATTGAAAGCATAGCAACAAGTTGATAAAAATAGCAAGTCAGGAGCCCGCCTGCAGAACAGGGTGCAAAAGTTGAAAGCATAGCAACAAGTTGATAAAATAACAAGTCAGGAGCCCGCCTGCAGAACAGGGTGCAGAAGTTGAAAGCATGGCAACAAGTTGAATGAAATAGCAAGTCAGGAACCCGCCTGGAGAACAGGGTGAAGAAATTAAAAGACAAGCAACAGGTTGAAAGAAATTGCAAATCAGGAGCCCACCTGAAGAATAGGGTGATAAAAGTTGGGTCAAGAGCCAACAGAAGTTGTATAGATAGGATTTTTGTAATTTCATTTATGTTTTAACTTGTAATTTTCATTTTTTGATGTAATGACAGAGCCGCAGATCGAAACCTCGATGGAATCTCACTCGACTCTCCAACTCGGTATAGTCCACTTCTCTTCCAATCTTTTGAAATATCCATGACTTGATTCTCTCATAACTTGGGTAGGAAGGATGTCTTAAGTCAAGACCCGGTTGTTCTTCTTCCTTCTGTTTCTTTCTTTGAATAATGGTCGGGTCAAAATTTGGTCTCGCTGTCTACTTCTTTGCCTGAAAACACTTCGTGTTTACATTCAAAGGGGGCTTGATGTAGACACCTAATTTCGTCCCTCCCCGATATCGTTTTTAGCTTTTGTTTACCTTATCCTACCGTGTACCCTCACCCGTGTGATAATCCCTCCACAAAATGACAAAAATAACAATCCCCTAACTAATTTTGTTTTATCCTAATATTCTAACAACCCACCCAATTAAAAAACAACACCTACCTACCCTATCCTAACAAACTCTACCCCACCTCACACCCTACCCCCTTACCCCACGTGACCCTACCTACCCCACCACTACCCCACCCTCACCTCATATACCCACACAGTCTCTTTTCACACACTCTCCACGGCACACACATATACTCATATACACATACACCACATTCAGAGAAGAAAAAAAAACATACGCATACACCATTCTTTTTTCCTCCCCATTTTTTTCAAAAAAAAAAAATAGATACAGGGGAATTCCATCGTCCACACACATAGCTGTGAGAAAAGAGCGAGAAATGGAGGGAGATTGAGAGAGAAGAGAAGAACGGGAGAGGGAGGTAGAAGAGATTAAGAGAGAGATCGGAGAAGAACGGAGATAGAGAGAGCTGCGAAAGAGTGAGAAAGATCTGCGAGAGAGTGAGAGATTCGCGGGAGAGGACTTTTTTCCGGCAAGTTCTCACCGGAAAAACGCTGCTATCATTCTTTCTTCTCCGTTTCGTTCATTGTTGGGGCTCGCAGGAGCTTCGACGATACGAAAAGTAAACCCAACCATCATCCCGTCATCTTCCTGTCGCTGTTGGGGGTCGCCGGAGCTCCGGTCGACCCGTAGCAGTCCAAGTCCCGCATCAAAATAAGTCAACCGATCTTTTGGATTTGGTTCTAGCAAAATCTGTTACAGATTCTTGATATTTTAATATTTTGGGTCTGATTTGGCGATTAAACCGAGTTCGAGATCAAGTTTTGTGAGTTTGTGTCCAGTTTAAGCTTCGGTGGCGCTCTAATCAAGTAATCCGATTTGATCGAAATAAAGTCGTCATTTGAGGTCCAATTCTTCAACTCTATTCTTCTATTATTTTACCCTCACGTGATGCGTTGATGTTATGAATATGAATGATTTGTTGTTTGGTATATTTGAATCTTTGTTGTGTGTTGGTTGACATTGGTTTCAAACTTTGAACACTTGAATTGATAATCGAAGCATGTGATAATTTGGTTGATGGATCGGGGGATCGAAATTTGATAAAAGATGGATAAATTAGCTGCTTTGATTCATTGTCATTGTTAATTTTGCATCTAATTGTCAATTTCATGATAGTATCATGATAGGTCGAACGAGGTAGGCAACAGTAGGCTCGGGTAGGCAAATTGAGAACTTGTGGATTATGGAATGTTCGAAATATATGTTGAATGGCTTTGTTTTATCGCCTTTGACTCAATTGTACTCATTTGGCCGGAGAATGCCCCGAGGTATCTGTATTGCCTTATCCAGGGAATGCCCCGAGAAAGTTGTACCGGAAGATGGCGCACGGTCAAGGTCCGAAACGTCGGGTGGAGTTTAGTTTAGAATAGAATAGGATTTATATTTCTGCATTTTTATTTTGGAACTGTATAATTCGGACTGGACACTACACTTCTGGATTTATTTTATTTTGTGTGTTCGATTGATTGTTTCATGTCTTTTGTGTGGTTTATACATTTGTAACGCCAAATTAACCGATATGCTCCACCAAGCGACCGTGGTCAAACCACGGGATCGAGGGGTGTCTAACACCTTCCCCTCGGTCAACAGAATTCCTTAGCCGGAATCTCTGTTCGCAAACCAGTTTCAAAGAGTCAAATCGTTTTGAAAAAGATTTTTCAAAGGTGACTTGGCACACCCAATTATGTCAAGTGGCGACTCTGAATAAAAAATATAAATAATCCTTTTTCGAAGCAAATATTCAATCTTTTGTCACTTTAATAATAAAAACCCTTTCGAAACCTAAAATTCTTCTTTTTTTGGACGAGGAAAAGGGGTGTGACAGTTAAAAATATTTTTATGTATATATAGTAGATGTTGACCCCCCTTCGACTAGTCCGTATGTTTACTTCTGAACCTCCTCAATGAAAATCCTGGCTCCGCCTCTGAATCCACGTAATAAATATGTTGTTGATTATCTATTATACAGAATGTAAATTAAACGATCAAACATATTTCTTCATACTTCACTTGTGGATTTGGATAGTGAATATGTTGTTGTCTATCTATTATACAGAATGTAAATTAAACGATCAGACAGATGTCTCCTTAAATTTGGTCTCCTATTCCATTTCTTGATAAAATTTTTTTTTTTTTTTTTTTTAAATTATGGATTCATTTCTGAAAAACATAAAAGTGGAATCATGAAAATCTAGCACTAGATATTTGTATAACACAGGTCCAACTTTAAGTAAAGTTATGAGTAGTAACTTTTATAGCAGGCTAAATGACATTGGTTAATTTCTCACTTTTTCCAACCAAATGAAGCAACGTCAGCAGACAATAACAACTAATTACGAACCATATTTGTATAGATCATTATCACATTTGACATAAAGTTTTCTCTATCAATATAATCAAACCTTTTTTTAGAAAAAATTAAAAAGATAAGCTAATGTTTTCAAGATTTTGTAGCTTTAACTTAAAGGGTGAAAGCTCTTCATGGAAAAAATTATTAGTTGCTCTTATGCATAAAAGATTTTTATGCAAGTGTAATTGGTTCATTTACGGAGTTAGGGTAGACGTTATCACGACTTAAGAATTTTAGATCGTGTAACACCAGGGTTTTAATCAATTTATAGCGGTCGAGGCTTGCATAATTCAATAATCTTTAACTCAAATGCTATATTTATATTTAGAAATTCAATTAATATGTAAAAATGTTGTATTTAAATTGGTAAAAAGAAATTCTCACACTTAAAATTTTGGATACGCCTTTGATTTTTTTTAATGGTGTGATTTCGTTTAATTTCTCATCGCCTTTAATTCTTATGAATTTAAAGCGTCCGTACAACAAAATCTTAAAGTGAATCACAAAGATGGGAAGCATAATTATATCAAATTTGGAAAGCTTCGAATAAAAGATTTAAATTTCAAGATTCCATGTTTAGCCAATTATATGGAGACCAAATTAAAAGACTAGCTATACTAGTTTATGTTATTCCCATATTTTCACATTGGAAATTTTGTTTTAATGTGACTAAAATAAAGCTATAGTTGCTTCAATTATATGAGTCATTTTTTAGTTTTCCATTCGGTTTTCGGTTAATGCTCTAATTAAATTTGGATTCGTGTCTAGTTTGATTCATTTTTGCCGACGATGCTCTTATTGGATTTTTTTAAAAAAAATTAAGACTCGAATCTGAAACTTCTGATTATAAAGGGATTCCAATCATTTCACGGATGAATTATATAAGTAGATATTTTATTCCTCTCACTGTTGAGGATACTGTTTAATATGCTAATGTTCAGCCTAACAATCGTAATTACGAAGAAAAAACAGTACATTAAAAAAGAATCATGAAATAAAAATATGTCTAATACTTTTCCCAATGGAATTGGATTCTCAGTAATGTGATGATTAATTGTTTTTGGAGCTGATAAGTTAATAATACATCGAATGAGAATCAATTAAAAAAAACATGCTTCCATGATGCTCCATGATTTAAAATTAATCAAATAGCCTAAGTGAAATCGATGTAGAATCTCAGCCTAAACTAAAACGAAAAAAGGGCAATTCGGTGAACTAACATAGCTCTTGCTATGCATGGAATCCGGAAAAGAATCTCAGCCCAATGAACGTTAAAATCCCAAATTGAATGAATATTTCCTCAATGAAGCAGTTAAATATAGCCAAAAAATAAATATGAGCTAGCTTGAGTTATGATATATTTATATATTTAGAAATAACTCCACTTAAGTTTTTTCATTATTACCCTTAATAAGATGATTTACCTACGATTTTTCTTAGACCAGGAATTTAAGAGTTTCTTTTGTTTCTCTCTAAAATTTTATATCTAATCAAAGTGTATCATATAAATTGGTCTGGATGAGTAATATATTTATTTGTTAATCTCATTACGATGTTATCTAATCGTAGACAATTTTGAAGTAATTCATGCTAGTAGTCTAAGCACTGAAATTTGGAATATTAGTATTGTGGGGAGTGCTGCCATTTCCGTAAATGGTCAGTCCATGCAATATGTGAATTCAGATTTAATCGGAATTAAGAATGAGTAATGAACACCAAGAGAGAAAATTAAAAAGAAATAAAAATTGGAATACAATTACTTTTTAATCTCTATCGGTAATAGTATAGTGGAAGTATGGTATGAAAAAAACAAATAACTTTAGTTCTATAACTAAATAAATAAATATTTAATTATTTATTTATTTCTTAATTTGGTCATGCTAAAAGAAATGGGCCCTTGGGAAGAAAAAGATATGGGCCCAACATGCCGTAGCACCACTCAGATTTGTATGTCCATTGGGCTTAAGCGTCGGTACTTGTGTCATTTTGGGTCAAGTCAAATGTGCAACTTTTTAATTAAAAATATTAATTTTTACTTTTAGTTATACATCAAACACAAAGATATTGCACTATATACATGTTATTTCATGGAAACACCTAAATTAAATAAAAATAGTACATAAAAAGAAAGAAAGTTAGGGATTCAAAAGGTCGTGCATTGTTAGAATGTGCAATTATCTCATCCAAATCTTAAATAATGAGAATAGCCAGAAGCAATGGCAGACTCAGGATTTAGAGGTCATATGGACGTTTGGAAGGTTCAAACATATATATTGATGTCCAAAGCTTTAAGGTTCTGTCTGAAAACTAAAGTGTCCAACTATCTTCTTGGTTTACGTACTGAGCGCTTTTTAAAATTTTATATCAGACTTTATGCACTTTTTATATAATTATACCCAGTCTCGTCGAATTTAATAGAAGCATAAGCACCCAAAGTTTGACTATAGATCCGCCCCTGACCAGAAGCATATTTATGTTTATGTAAAGACGTTTTAAGTACGCTCTTCATTTTTCATGAGCCTAGTTCGTGCAAATTCCTCATAAGACAAGGTATGAGACCGGTACTTACACCAATCGTAAGTTATTACTAAAAATTAGAGAAAAATACGATTGATAATATTTTTCGCGCATAATCCAAAGAAATATCGAAATAAATATTTTGAACCGGGACGTGATGGTTGACGGCAAGTGCATGGTCCACGTTAGAGTGTAATGTGTATATGCTGTCGTGGAATGCACTTTGACAAGAATGGGCGGGCCTACGTACATGATCAAATTGGTCATTTGGAGACTGGAGAATTTTTTAGGAAAAAGAAGAAAAGAGAAAAAGTTATATATCAAGGTGAAATTAATTAGTAATAATTAAGATGACATTTACATGTGTATGTAACTTTATAATTAGATCAATCTTGTTAGTCATCAACCACCAAATTACTTACAACTTGTTTGTACGATAAGAATAGGACTACTTTAATTATTTTAATTAATGGGAAAAATACGAAGGGTTCGTTCTCATGTGGTTTACATGTGTACACATACAAATGCCAATGCTTGTTCATGATTTCGTGTAAAGTCAAAATCGGTGCAAACATGTTTTTAACTTTTGAGCTGAGTGTTTATTGGAAATAATTTTTCTATCTCATAAAAAATAGAAATAAAATTTGTGTACATTCTATTCTCTCTATATCTCACCTATAAGATTACAACAGATATATGATTATTATTAATTGTATTGATATAAATTTTTTAAAATCTTTTTCTAGGAAGTTCCTGTAGTAAACAATTCAAGCAGGAGATCAATGACCAAATTAAACTTAATATATTATTAAGTGATCAAGAGATATGTTAAGAGGCAATTTGATTTCTTTACCCCAACAAGATGTTTTGAATTAGAGTTTTAAGAATTGAGAAATTTCTATTAGGGAGTGTAATGTAAACCCTTAAACATATCCTATGTGACATGGCTCTGGTTAAACTAATGTATTTGCTTTACAAAAAATTCACAAAATTTATATAAATAACTCATTCAGAACTCTGTAAACTATCTCCTCTAAAATTTAGAATTTGTAAACTCAAAATTCTGATCCCGCTTCTAGCTATCTATAACTTATCATGAGTTCTTCCCCTTATCGTTATTGGGCAAATTTAAAGAAGTCTAAACATGATCTCAAACTTTCTAAAGACACAAGATTTCCATGCAAAAAGCAAAAATTGGTGTTTAATTAGGATAAGATTGTGAAAAAGAAGTTGAAAGATGACAACTAGAGAGGTATACAAAACACTTCACATGGAGAAAATCTAAAAAAAGTAAATTGAACTTGCCAAAAAATAATAAAAAAGAATTTGGAGAAAACAAAAGGGGCTTGAATGCTGATGTGAAAAGTAGCAATTCCTACGTAGTCCACTTCTTCTTCTTTTTGGCTTTGCATTGACCCTTAATTGTACCACAATATATTCTCTCAAATACTCAAATCTCTTCTGCTTTATGAAAAGGTTTATGTCCAACATATATATACGTGCATGTGTAATTTAAATCCATTCAACTACGTGCATGTAATTATATTTGGGCTTAGTATGTAGACAACTTATTAAATTTGTTAGAATATTTCATGTACACTAAAATTAAACTATGTTTCAATTGAACATCCTAACTCATAATCAGGGGCGGAACCAACCCTTTGGTAGGGATTTATTCGAACCTCCTTCGACAACAAGATATACTATTTATACATGATTAAAATTATTTTTTTAATGTATCTATAGTATGTGTTGAACCCCCTACAACACTACGTTTCTTTAAATATTGAACCCCATTAGTTGAAATTCTAGCTCCGCCTCTGCAGTCATAATCAAATATTTTTCACTTATATGTTTTCGATTCAAATTTTGAAGAAAGAAAGTATATACCTTTATGTTTTTATTTACATATTAGATAGTTAAGTTAACCACATAATATATGACATCTTCTTTAATTATACGTATCAACTAGCTTCAAATAGGAAATGTTTGGGTTTTACGCTCACTGAAGCGAAACGTATAATTAATAAAATGGAGAACACACGTAAAAAAATTCTAAAACTTGAATCGGAAGTGTCTAATTATTAGCAATTGTCAATTGAAATACTAAGATTAAATCGGAGTATCGAAATAAAATATATATTCAAACAAATTTTAAAAGTTGATTATGTATTAAACCTTAAATTTGAATAAACTAAAATTCTTTACATAATGTGTCAATGTTTATAAAAGTCAAATTGAAGTATATCCTTTGTTACTAGCTATCCTTGTCGATCACTTGAAAGTATACAAGATATACACTTTATATCAATTAAGGAATATACTTGCAATTAGGACCAGCTTTGCATTTTTTAACCTAATGTAATTAACTAATTACCTGCCTGTCTCGTTCTTTAATAATGCCTTTACTTTATTAAGACACTATTAATAAAAAAAAATTAAATACTATCTTTAGTATTTGAATGGACGAACTCAAAGGGGTGGATAAGTGTGCCACGATAATTTGCAACAGAAAAAGCTTAAACTATAGATAATTTCTTAATTTGATTAAAGATCTGAATACATGATATATATAGTGTATGTTCTTCTTAAATACGTTAAATGTTTAAAGTATGTCACCTATTTTAGTTATACGCATTCATTTAAATAAGCTATAAAACCTCGGGCATATATTTCAATTGAGATTGATGTATATGGGAGATGACATGTTTTTATGTGGTTAACTAAATTGCTTAATATAGACGTTTGAGAACACGCGTAAATAAAATTCATAATTTGAATTGAAAGTATCTAATAGAAACACGATATCATGTGTTTAATTACAACGCCGTTGTATATAGTTCAAATGTCTAATTGAAATTTAATACCAAATTTAAAGGAATGACAATGCATTAAAGCGCAAACAACACAAATTTCGACAGTTTGGAACTTAATTACAGAAAATTCCGACATCTTGAATAATTACTGAAAATCTCAATTTTGGGTCTGTCGAGATACATATATAATTAGCTCCCGATACATCTAACGAAGATACATTTTGTTCTTTGTAAAGATACGAATACATTTTTTTCGATTTTGAGTCTATCAAAATACATAATTAGCTTCTTATATATCCAACAAAGGTACATAATTAGTTGAGATTTTTGTAATTATTTTGTAAAAGTAGAAATTTATGTAAATAGTATGACCTTTATAAGAGTAAGACATTGATTGTGGTGATATAAATGGACGAGAAAATTAACCTCATTGATGGTTATCTTCTTCTTCTTCTTCTTCTTTTTTTTTTTTTCCTTTTTACAAATTATTAATAAGATCAATTGAAAAGGCTAAAATGGTCACAGTCAGTCTTCCTTAGCTCACCACCAAACAAGATAATGTTCGTTAAAAATAAGCACTATCAACTTTTTGAGCATCATGGGTCACCATGCATATATATCCCAAATTATAAATTACCAAATATACCAAAATGGACAATCTTTTTGGTGGATACTTCTTTCAACAACCAGCAACGTGCATTAACATGTTCTTTCTGTCGTGTAAAGCCCCCCTTTTTAAAATCTTTTTTGGGATAATTTCATCTTTGCTTTTTCATTCATTATCGTGTCCTCACCCTAGAGCTACTATATAGTATTTTATAGGGATAATACCCACGAAAATACCTGAATTTTGATCGGATTTTCAGTTGAGCATACTGAACTTTGCGGGAGTCCTATTACCCCCTTGACTTTTTAAAGTAGATTTAATTCCCCCCCCCCCCCCCCCCCCGAAACTCTACAGCCAGATTCGACGCTGGCGCGTGCCAAATCTCATTTTTACACGTGTATTGGCGCGTGTATATATTTACACGTGTCCAAGTGGGCAGATATATGACATTAAAATACGGAAAAAAAAGTCTAGAGGGGTTATAGGACCCCCCGCAAAGTTCAGTATGCTTAACTGAAAATCCGATCAAAGTTCAGGTATTTTCGTGGGTATTATCCCTATTTTATAAGATTTTATTGAGTCACTTCCTTCTCAAAAGTTTTTGGCTCAACTTTGAAACTTCTACTTATATTAGAGGGGTTGCTAATTCCACATTGGTCGAGGAAATTTGCTGTTATCTTATTTTCCTTTTTCGACGATCATTACAGATTTAGGGTTTAAAGTTTATGTGATTAAGATTTGAAACCTTTTCTATGTTACTGGGCTATAAATTAATAATTTTAGATGGGTTTCTTACGATATATACAGAGATTGGACTAAAGTTACTGATCCGATCGAACGTCGTGTATCCAAAGCTAGTTTTGCCCCTGTGGACGATACTCATCTTATGAGTTAACTTTAGAGGTTGAAGCCGATATGATTCATTTTCTACTTAATATCGTATTAGAACCAGGTTCATTTTTAGTTTTCTTCAATAAATTCACGTTAAATGTTAGTATATTCATTTTCCTGTCCTCACCATAAAGCTACTACGGTATTCTAAAAGATTCAATTGAGTCACTTCTGATAAAGAAATGGACCTTGGGCCATGGACCTAACTCAACCTCAAAAGCTAGCTCGTAAGGGGAGGATTGCCTAAGACCATATAAGGAGACCAAGGACCTTTTAGCCCACCGATGTGGGACTCCAACAACTTCCCTCTACATTGGTCGAGGGTTTTGTTGTTAACTTATTTTCATTTTTTTTTTTCATTAATAATCATTTTATGAACTAAATTTCGAGGTTGCATTTGATGTAATTTATTTTCTAATCAGACTCATTCTATGTTTTGGATAATTTCACTTTAACTTTTGGATTTATAATCTTATCCTAGAGCTACAATATAGTATTGTAATTTGTAAAAGATTCAATTGAGCCACCTCCCTCTCAAAAGTCAAAAGTTTTCGACTCTAACTTTGAAACTTCTCCATAGAGGGGTTGCTAATTATTCCACATTGGTTGAGGAAATTTATTGTAATGTTATTTTTGTTTTTGGACGAAACACATCGTCTTGGTTGAATTAGATTTAATATTCATTTAATTAAATTAATATCAATATCAAAATCAGACTCATTTTTTATTTATTATTTGTTCAAACTAAGACCTTCGCGTTATATTTTCATATTCTTGTATGACTGTGCATGGCACCGTGATTAAGTGTCTCACATTGATTATGAATGAGTTATCGTTCTCTCGCCTTTCATGGTTTTGAGAATAGGCATATATATATATAAGTATGAATGCCGAGTTCATCTAAGCACATTATTTTCAACGTAGAACATCAAATGTGTAAGAATCCACGAAGATTGACGTGAGCCTATATCTTTAAAATATAAAAGTAGGTTCGATTAATACTTAAAATACTAAAGATTAACCCATATTAAGTTTAAATTCTAAATCAGTCTATGAGCAAAAGTCAATTCATCAGAACTCCATTTGCCGAAAAATGATATTTCCTATCTTTTTTTATCAAATTTATTTTTTAATATGTGTATTACATGTTAAATTTATTTTGAACCCCTTGTCACTCCTTGCCAATCATGAGTAACTCTCACCTTATCAACTAACTTTCCAATTTAAATTAGGTCTAAACGTCCACCTTCTTAGGATATATCCAATATTCCAATTAGGCATATATAGTACTAATTTGTTTCTATCACCCACTTTTGCTCACAAAACTAGAGGCTCATAAGAAAATGAATGACAAAGATAAGATAAGCTTTAAATCTTGGCTTTGTTAATTAGGTGACCAAATAATAGCATAATTAACTAACAAGTATGATGACTTGATTGGCTCCTGACACTTCACCATCTGTATAGCCTAGCTAGAAATTATGGACAACAATGTGCCAAAAGTCTCTATATTAATTAACGAATTGAACAACAACCAATGGTACATTTCCTTATATTTATACTTTATAGTTTTCATATTATTTTAATTTATTGTAGATTTCAATGGCTATTGTTTGAATAATTAAATAAATTTGTACGTAAAAGCTATGAAGGATGAGACACAATGAGTATTGGCTGATGTGGCTACATATTAAAATTACAGTTATAGCCTTATTGTAGACATGAAAAAGAATTAGTACTATATTTACAGTTTCAAAAATCTAACAAGCTTCTTTATTTTAAAAATGCACGAACGTATATGTAACAGGCAAGATATATTTTTAAATTTTAAAATTAAAAAAAAAAGGCAAAAGAAAGTAGAAAAATATTGCTGTAAAAGATTGTCGGAAAGGAAAAACATCATTTCGAATTGTTTGCCAATCAAACCATACCATATTTTATGAGGAAAAATAAATAAATCTCTTAATCATTCACAAATTGAACAGAAGAAAGTAATTTTGTCAAATTCATAAAAATAAAGACCTCACACAAGATTAATTATGTTTGTAAGTGGTATATAAATTCAACTTTGTCCATATTTACAAGATGAATTTAAGTTATATGCATATGACGATATATATGTAAAGATTTTTGGAAGGAGATGATTAGACATGATATGAAGCAGTTACAGCTTACGGAGGACATAGGCTTTGATAGGAATGTATGAGAACTCGAATTAGGGTAGAGGGTTAGTGGATAGGAGTTCAGCCGTTATAGTAGGAAAAAATGTTTTGTTTGTGTCTATGCCTAGAGTTTCTTGTTTGCGGTGTTTCCGTAATGTCTATGATTTTGGAAAGATGGTTTATAGTAGTACCTTGTATGTGTCTTATTTTCGTTATTATTTAGCAGTGTGTTATTCCATCTTGTTGTGTGCATTGATGTTATTTGTTTGATATACTGTTATATGTCCTGAGTCGAAGGTCTATCAAAAACGGCATGTCTACTTCATCTGAAGTAGTGGTATGGACTAGCCTGGATTGCAGCACTTTTTATTTTAAGCAGTGCTGCAATTCGCGACCCGGACTTCCGAATTTGGACCCGCTTCCATTAGGCTAGCAGCTTAACTTGTTCAAGGTTGCTTCAAATTTAAATATATACTGTTATTAGAAAAGACTGCTTAAATTTTTTATAAAATGAACTGCTGCAATCCAGGTTCGGACTCGCGACGTGGGCATCCAAATTTAAACCCGCTTCCACTGGACTAGCGGCTTATTTAGTTCGAAGTGGGTTCAAATTTAAATATATACTGTTGGACTGATTATATATACAGGTATATACGATATAATTTTTTGACGAAATGAATTTATATAAACCCACTTGAACCATACTGGGTCCGCCCCTGAGTTAATACATAGGAGTATCTATTATCTGTTTATGCTAGTTATCATAAAAATTTATTTGTAAATATTTTATAAATGACTTGATTATGTAAATATATTCTATGTTGATGTGACAAGACTAACCCTATATGAAATATGAGTTTCATTAGATACATTATTAGAATTTTTAGTTTATGAGTTTAAAGTTCTAAAAAAAACAACTTATTGGGTTCTACATAAGTTCTTTAAAAATATTAAATAGATTTTTAAATACAAATACAACGTCTAGACTAAAGCAACTAAATTATACCCAACCGTTAAACATGTTTGCACTAATCTGCCCCTTAATTCAAATTATTAAAACTATCACTATAGATTTTCTACACTATCATTTCTCTCCAAGTGTACCTAAAGATAAATGTCCATAAAATATGAAATCAAATTTGTAATTTTAAAAATAAGATAAATTATCTGCTATGACATATAAAAGAAACGTGATGATACAAAAATTTCTTCCATAATTATGCATATAATTTAAATTCATTACTTAAATATAGTCAAAGTTATCTTGTCTCCTCATCCCATTGAATAATACTCCCTCTGTCCCATTATATTCATCAAAATTTGATATTGTATCATGATTAAGAAAAATAATTAATAATATAATTAATTTATTATAGTACTCCTATTAAATGATGTTTACATTTTAATTTGGAGAAAAAATAATTAATACTAAGAGTAAAAAAGGAAAAAAATTATTTTATCTTATTAATGAAAAATGACAAGTAAAATGAGAAATTAAATTAAAAATTTTGAAACGAGCAAAATGAAACGAAGAAAATAGTAAATAAAGATAAATATCCATTTTGGGCAATAGCTTATTAGCTAAGTTTTCTTGTCCTCTTGTCAAAGAAGGCATTGATGATAACCTTTAGGTTACGCTAAAGGGTAATTAATTAGACCCATATGCATGACCTACAAATTAAAAGGCATATAAACTTGTCAATTCATTATCACATATTAAAGTTGATCATCTTTTATTACTCCCTTCGTCTCAAATTACTCGTCCCAAATTGAGATGACATAACTATTAAGAAAATAATGATTGGTAATATAACTTTACCATTTTATCCTATTAATTTTGTCATACTGCTAGTTTCAATATTGATGGAGTTATTATATGGTTAATATCAAAGTACTTTTTTCATGGATAATTAGGATTATAGGATTACCAAAGTCGTTCCAATATTTTTTTTAGATTTGATAATTCAATGTTAGTAACAAGGAGTAATCAAACTAAGGGTATAATGGAAAAAAAAAATTATATTGTCTTGATTAATGAAAAAAGACAAGTAAAATGAGAAATTAAATTAGGAAATTTGAGACGGAGGGAGTATTTGTTAAAAGTCAATTTTTTTCAACACATAAACCGATCAAGAATTTTGTTTTAAAAAATATAATTTCTATGGGAATTAATTTTCATCAACTCAAATTTAGTACACATATTTTTATATAAATTTTACCACTCAATCATAGTCAATTAATATGCATCGTCACCTCAATTTTGTCACTAACCTTGATAAACTAATATAATTTGATGTACATACCAAATGTGTGAGGTTTTTTTTTTTTTTTTTCGAAGTAAATTGTCTAATTACATTTCACAAAATTCTCTATTTAAAGTACCGCAATATTTATTTGCTCGTGGTAAAGGCTACTTTTCACATTGTGGAAAATTAATGAACTTTAATTTTGTTTTGATCAGACATAATGATAACACAATTAAGGGAGCAACACTTTTAATCACCCTACAAAAAATGAAGTGACACAAAGAAAAGAAAATTGATTCTCTGAATTTGGTTGATTAGTACAAAGTAACAACAAAAAAAAAATCCTAATCAGATGGCATTAGGGCCTAATTGGTACGAATTGCTCTTTAAATAGACTGATCTTTAATTTTTACCTTTTAATTCAAACTTATGCCCAGTAAAATATAAGTTCTTTAAGGATAAAAGTTAATACGATACATCACTTATCAAATATTATAATAGAAAAATATAAATTTATGTCTTGCAACGAAAAAAATATTTGTTTTGAGATAAAAAATAAATAAAAAACAAGCATAAAATATGAATAAAAATGCAAATGTATTATGTCTAAGATAGTAATATAATAATAGTCAACAAACTAAATTAAACTTTGGTTGAAAGTGTTTGTCCATGTGACTTCCAGACCCCCACCAAACCTAGTTCATCCTGTCCAAGAATATCCATTCAAAAGATTTGGTCAAAATTTATGTATAATATATATTGAGGAGCGATAAAATTAACCTATAAAAACATGATTCGTTTAATTCGTTTAAATTTGAGTAGGTTAATAACTTACTTATAATGAGTTTATTCTATTTTGAGTCGTCAAATTCAATCAATCTAAAAATTAAGCTACTTTTGGCTAACTATATAGGTCGAATTGGCTAATTTGAGAAGTCTTGTCGAAACATTTTTAAAACATTGATAAACACTATATTTGGCCCATTTTGACTCATCTGTTTTTAATAGATTAATAACTAATCAGTTGAAGTAATTTTGTCTATTTTGATCGACTAAATTTCACTCAATCCGCTCATTCAACATTATTATTAAAACCGATAGACGATTAATTTCTCCTTTCGTGAACATGCAATCTTTCTAGGCTTTTTAACTAAGATCAAAGTGTGTAGTAGTATCTTTGTACACATGCATCAAACACTTAACAACATTGTATCATGTCATGGACGCTTTGTCATGGTCACAAATCTTTTTTTTCTTCTTCTTTGAAGTGAAAGAAAAAGAAAAAGGAGAATGGAACAAAAGAAACCAAACATTTCATATATAGACCACCTCTTTCAAAGGTTAAAGTTACATATAAGGTTAGGACAAGTTCCTAGTAAGTGGCTAAATGCTTCTTAGTAATGCATTTTGTTTCTATAAAGATAACTTACTATATTTATCATAAGGTGGAAAAAATGTACTTGAACACATAAAAGGAAAAAGAGGAGGGCATGTGTTGCATCCTTGGTCATTTGAGATCTCACTTTGTGGCGTTCTTTCCTTTCCTTTCCTTTTCACTTGGTTAAACAAAACTTTTTGACACTTTTGAACAAAATTTGATACCAATGGTATCCTTGGAGGAAGGTCAAAGATCGATTTTTTCTACCAACGTCTTGTCAGTCAAGCTTGTCTCACCAAACTTACTTAGTGTGGTTCATATTTTGTGTGTGTTTCGTGAGCTATTGCACATGAACAGAATTTCCAAGAAACCAAGAAAATGAAGAAAACTACACTCAAATCATCAGTACAAAAAAAAAAAAGAAAAAAAGAAGAAGAAGAAGATCTTCTAAGAAAGCAAGACATTTGTCCAATAGTTATGTTGCTTAGGAACTTAGGCAACTAAGTGATCACAAATACAAAAGAGGATTAAGATGCAGTGCAGATTTTACTTAATCTCCAATATAAACATCGAAAAATAACATAAACATATACCTTAGCTTATCATATTTTGCACAAATCTCCACCCTTATAATGTAATTACAAAAATCTCAACTAATTATGTATCTTCGTTGGATGTTTCGGGATCTAATTATGTATCTTTACAAAGGAAAAAATGTATCTTCGTTGGATATATCGAGAACTAATTATGTATCTCGATAGATTCAAAATCAGGATTTTCAATAATTACACAAAATATCGAGATTTTCTGTAGTTAAGCTCCAAACTGTCGGGATTTATGTTGTTTGTCCTATAAACATTTCACACTTATACGTGTATCACAAAAGCCCAGCACTGTCCAAAACGTTTTGCATTGGGCCAAAAGAATAGCATAACATATAATAGCCCATAAATAACCAAAGAACTTGAATTCAGTCCAATTCTCGCATTTTCTTGAATTTTCTACTTTCACTTTGGGAAAACAACATAATTAGCCACTTATATGATTGAAGATAAGTTCAATTATGGGCAGATAGTGATTTTATAATATTTATATACATTCTTGGTAGGAAAATTAATTTTTTAAATGTGAAAAATTATAGGCTACGCAAGTTTCTCCAAATGTGAACAATAATTTGACCATTAAGATTGAAGAGTTGAAAAACGTAATACATTTGAATTTTGACCAATAAGGTTTTCTAGCAAGGACCAAGTCATTAAATTGAAATAATACTATTATTAAAATAACAAAATTAATGAATAGGTTGGTGAGATTCTCCTTTTCAATGGGTCGTTTACCATAGTAGAAAACAAAAAAAATAGCCAAAATGCTATCCACTTAACCTAACTAATAACCAAATATTACACCAACACTTGATGTTAATTTTAGGTGTACTAACTTAAGACCAAAAGTACCAAGGAGAGTAGTACTAAGTACTTTGTACTCCAATTTAGTTGGTAAATATCAATCTCTTAAGTGATTAAGTGAACAAAATTGAGAAACATAATTAACATAACTACCAATTATTCATCATGATGATTGGCTACCAACTTAGTTTTTGTGCAACACTATCCCCCTCCTTGTATTTCCAAAGTTGGACATTTGATCAGAAATTCAGAATTGTTCAAAATCATATAAGAAACAAATTATCTAATCTCACCCCGAGACATGCACTAACGCGTAACACATAGTACAAAATAAAAGAGAAAGCGATCTCTACGAACAATAATAATTTGAATGGAAGAAAATAACAATTGTACGTAAATATGTTGTATTTTACTGATCTCTTCTGCTAAGGGCCATATAAATCAATAGAACACTTATAACATGCCACAAGTCTAATCTTTCCCCATATATATATAAGTAGGGAGAAAAATGATATCGTTGAATATTTGACAAGATGAAATCTCGATTTATTCACTAAAAAAAAACTTTTTGAAGCGAAAATTAATTTTCTCTAAACTTACGTATGAAAGAACCCTACTTAAGGATGTTTTTATCATGGTCATGAGTTTATTACATCATTACAGATTGCTTCACAAAAGAGCAATTAAGATGATATTGCTTGTGTAACAACATATCCGATATATATGTAGCCTTATTCCTATTTTGTAAAAGTAGAAAAAATATTTTCAATAGACCTTTGGTTGTGTGAAATGTTAATTTCATTGGCCTAGGGGAAAAAAAGAAAAAAACTTTTTAAGGAATTTGGCTTAAGGTCAAAGGTTGATCCCATATATATCTACCGAAGATTATGCACTAAATATGTGGGGCTGATCTATATTATTTTCATACATGCACTATGTTTCTTTGCAGTACTACAGGCTGTTTTTTGTCATCTGGTTGGTATATAGGAAAGTGGACATCCAATTGTGTGTTACATAGATACATGTTTTTAATGCAATTAAATTCTAATAATGAAGAAATGGTAAAAGAGAAAAATAAGGACATGAAAGACCCCTAACGTAAGTTTTTTTATTTTTTGCATCATATTTTTTTTCTTCTTTTAATGATTCACACCCTAATTTAATAAATTACTCACACGTGATAAGCAGGGACGTTCATATGTTTGACAAACTTTTAAACAGTACAAATATTGCATGAACATACTTCTACCTACCATTTTATGACTTTAACGTGGATGCACAGTTGGGATAAAAAGAGAAATTTACTGCTCTGGCATCTTAATGTTAGCACTATTCATTATCCAGTCGCATTCAAAATTTAAATTTTATGAATTACGATTCGAAATTCTACCCCTTTAATTAATTTCTTCTAAGTTGGGTTCTAAATCTGTAATTTTTGCTTGTCCAATGAGTTTTTTTTTAACATGTAATGTATATAGTCTCTATCTAAGCCATCACTAGATTGCTTCTTCTTTTTTACGAAGGAGAATTGCTTATACAAAGATATGATTAATCTGTTTGTTTTCTCCAATAAGAGGAACATGCAATATGATGTTGGAATTTGGATTAGCAGCCAGCTGTTAGTTAATTACTCATTATAATTAAAGAGCATCACTTTTATAATTCAGATATGCAAATCACAATACGTGCTAATTCCTAATGTATATTATAAGGTACTAATCATAATTCTCAACCAAAACCAATTAATAGGACAAAAAGATAGTGGCTCAATTATGGAGATTGAAGATGACTGATTCAGCATCTTCTAAAGAAAATGCTGACAGAGATATGAGTATGCAAGCAAGAAAAAAAATGTGCAAGGATATTATATATTATTTTAAAAAATTTCAAGTCTAACTTAAATTTATTTATCTATCATATACTTGATTGTCCTTGACATATAATTGTGTTCATGTGCATTATGAAGACCTCAATTGTATTATTAGATAGAATTCATCCCTAACAAGGTATATTTCTCCTATTTTAGTTTGAGATATCGAGTTAGAATTTTAAAAATAAAATAAGAAGTTGGTGAAGAATGTCTTCCTTTGCATATATGATGGACACTGCATGACATGAATTTGAATCGATTGCTAGCGAATCCGAAAACCAAACAGTTATTATATAATATCTAAAAGTAATTTTAACACTAATGATTAGTAGTATTATAATCTATTGATAATGTATCTTGGTCACTATGAAAGTTACTTAATATTTTTTTATTTTTTTCTACCAATGTTGCTAGCTTATTAATATTTAGTGCAGCAAGAATATCACCATCCATCCACACCTTTAATGCCGCTGCTTTTATTTTATTTTTTCACAAGCACATTTTTGGAGCTTATTATTTCCTTTAGTTTAACATTATCCATTCCATTTTCTTTTTAATCTTACCTAAATAACAATGTGTATATACGCATTATAATCTCACAAATGGGAGTGCTGAATGTGATAGCAAAAAACAGAAACTAATTTACGAAAAGATAAATAAGTAATAAATAAATTAACAATCTATTTTTAAGTGTATATAATATTTCCACCAACTGCAGTGGTTACAAATATTAGCATATTATACATCATTTCTAAAACCTACCTAACAAATGAATCTCCCCCTCCTAAACCTAATCCCAATCTTAATTCAAATTAAAAATATAAAGTAGAAAAATCAAACAAAATTCTAAAATAACCTCAAATTATAAATCTTATTATATCTAAATTTGTGGCTATAAAGTTCCCTCTCATTCCACCAATAATAAGGTGAGTAGGTGTTTGTCAAATAAATTGACACGTAAGCATTTTTCAAAGTGACTCATTTCCTCGTCACATGGGCCCATAGATGTGGGTCACAAGGCCCAATTAAATGGGTCCACAACGTGACACAACACCCCCAAATTCCGACAAAATCAGATGGGCCGGGCCGGGCCGGGCTTCGGCCTACTGTTTTTGGGTGTGGGCAAAAAAAAAAAAAAGAGTCAAAAAAAAGTTAGAAGAGGTGACGATGCAACTGGAAAGTGGCGGTCAAGAAGGCGACGGCTATGGCCGGTGAACTGATCACGTGCATGCACGTGGTTGAAGATGCACTGCTTACATCCCATGCACCATCGTATACCATAGAGTTGTCGATTGTTGATGATGGTTTATTATCGTTGTTGTTCTTGTCATCATCTGGTTCTTGGCTTTGTCCACCTGATGATGATGACTTTTGGCTGCAATGTAAATGAATAATCGAGAGTCAGTTACACGATGATCATATTGCTTCAGTAATGACATGTATATATATAATCGACATTAATTTACTTATTATTTGCACGGTTGGATAGTGAGAATATCGGTCTCAAATTCAGTTAAAAAGAGATAAGTTGACAACAACATTAGTCATATATTCAATGTAATTTCGTATATGGAGGCCAAAGTGAGTGCCGTTTATTTAGTCTTCACATTTACATATTTTAATATAGTAAAATTATTTTCGATAAACCTTTTAACTCAAATAAATATCACAAACAATTGAATTATTGAAGTGCAGCCACACAGCAAACCACTAGACATACAAATGGGCAACTTGCCTAAAGATGACAATTCAGAGCGTTGGGTTCAGAGAATCACTCTAAGCCGTTCAGTTTGATATTTTCCCAATTCCCAATGCTGACTTAGTTATCAATAATAAAGTACAAAAAGTATCCCTACAAAGAGATATCACAGGTTATGTTAAAGGACTAAAATACCCCTACTGCTTGCCACCCCCACCCCCGACCCCCTTCTTAGGTCAGAAAGTCAACATACCCCTATAAATGATCTCACATGAGATATTTTCTCTTTACATTGAAAGTCACGTCCCAACGTTCCATTTGACAGGCCACATTCCAAACTCGGATCCCAATTTGTTCCCCCTCATTTTGTAAATAAAGAAGATTAATTTTGTTAATAAAAATGATTAACAAAGAAGATTAGTAAATCTAAAGTCATGTAGAATTATTATATAAATAATTAATAATAGTTCAGCATTAAAAACAAGTGTGATATCTATCACACGTTATCGGTCATTATACTTCTAATCGCATGCCTATTGAGAAATGCGTCGGTGACTTATAGACAATGACTTAATTAAGGAAACCCATTGGAGCAGCTATCTCAGACTCCACTAGGTGAAAATTCACTGAATATGTTATTGTATTAGAGCTATCTCAACATATTATTTTAACTTGGTAGAAACAAACTCAAATATAATGACAATTTAGTTATATCACTCAACAAAATCAAATAAAAAAAAAAACAATTAGCACATTTACTCCAATAATTTTTAGTTAAAATTAAGAAAAGAAGGATCAAGTAAATTTACCTGGTATTAGGAGAAGGACAAAAAGTGATGAGATAATTACTGGCACCAGCACAAGTAAAAGTACTTGTTTTATCATCATAAGCAAAGCTATAAGCACTTGGACAAGCTTTCTTAAACAACATGGAATACGACGACGGTTTACATGTGTTGGGATTATTATACGCGCCGGCACAACAATATTCATCTTGTCCGAATGCTTCGCACGCGCTTTTACACGCGACATTCTCACCACCCACGCTCTGTACTTTCAACTCCGATGGACACGCGCCGTTCAAATCCACAACACATCCGGTCGCCGTACAGTTGTTTCCGGTTCCACCTTGTGGTACTACAAGCATTGGTAAGTTGTACCTGTTCATGTAAATATATCATAATAATTAAATTACAATCAAAAAATAAAAAGAACAAAATAAATAAATAATATATATTTCTCGTCCTATTTTATGTGATATTTTTTTTGATAGGATAAAGAAATTAAGAAATAAATAAAAAACTTTATGAAATTAACAAATTACCTTTTAGAAAAAAAACGTGATTTCTTTAAAATTCAATAGGACCAATAACGATAAAAGAGCAATTACGTCTATAAATAGTTACTACCAAATAAGGAAAGTTAACATTGACAGGTCAAAATGGAAAGCGTGCTACGTAAAGTTAGACAGAGAATATATATAACGCATAATATATAAACATGTTCTTTAACTTGCATTTATATTCTTTAATTTTGTGTGTATAAATAATCATTTTAATTTATACAAAATTGAATAAGTAGATATGTGTGTTTGATGTAGCATCTTATATGATTAATTTGTGCCCCCCTATGATATCTAATGTGTCAATTTATTTAACTTTATATAAATTTACATACATACACATATTCAAAATTAAAGATTATAAAATATGACCTATTATATCTATTATGCCTATAATTAAATTAAAACACTGATACATCGCTTCTTTTAAGAAATTCAAGCTATGTGACATAATATATGTCGATTCAGCAAAATCACTCTTAGAATTGTCCTCTCTAAAATACAATGACGCAATACCTTTTTATATAAAATAAAGATTGAGGCGACAATATAAAAAATAAACACTCGGCAATAAGATTGGAGTTCACATATTCAATTAACCGATCGAGCTATTAAGTTTTTCCGTCCAACACTTTGACATTCACAACAATGCACATTAATACTTTCTTCGTCCCAAATTTTCTAATTTAATTTTTCCATTTTACTTGCCTTTTCTCGTTAATCAAGAGAAAAAAAAAACATATTTTTTACACTTTGCATTAATTTTTTATTTTTTTCAAATTAAAAATATAAACTTCACTTAAGTAATGGATAATTTGGGACGGAGCGAGTATAAAATTAAAAAACATTAAAATGCACTCTTACCCATCGACTAAACTAACGTCGAAGAAATCCATGCCGCCGGAGCCATCGAGTGTGAATTCAGCTAGTGTTGCCGGCGGTGCTGCGTTACCGCCGGCGCATTCTAGTTTACCTGAACCACAATCTCCAGTGGCGCAGGTGAATTTTCCGGTGGAATCTTCGGTACAATGTGTACGGCCCCAGAATCTACCACCCCATGAAGAGGGAACAGTAATTGTTCTCGATTCACTTTTTTGTAGAGCAAAGCCTGTTGTAGAAAGTGGTGCAATTCCGGCGTTGGATAATAATCCTGGCCATATTGTTTGTTGGCATTTGTTCACCATTGTAAATGTTGCAGCTGAATTTGCACCTGAATTTCATTGAATTCAAAAATAAAAATTGATCTAAAATGAACTCTTAAAGATAAAAAAAATTGATCTGAAATGGAAGCTAATAAAGATAAAAATGAAAGCTTTTATGCATAAAATTCTAGTTAATTTTCCTTTTTTAGTGTATGTAAAACTTTGGGATTAAAGAGGTGTCAACACTAAAAACAGAGCAAATAAACAGAGTTTGACCTTACAACAAATGGGAATGTGCTGGTCCAATATTTCATACCCAAGAAGCAAAAATCAAATCTTGCACATTATTTTGTCTTTTTTTAATTGTCAAACATTATTACCTGTAATGAAGAGAAACAGAGCAAAGGAACAGAGCAATTTCACTTGTGCCATTGGAGATTTTATTTAACTATATGATAAATGTAGAAGAAGAAGGTGGGGAATACTATTAAATAATGGTAAAAAATGGAATCAAAATCCCTAGCCTCCTCCTTCTTCTTCTTCTTCTTCTTCTTGTAAAGGATAAATGTTAGGGGGGTTCTGGTAAGAGGAAATGGAAGGAGCCATTTATAGAGAAAAATAAAGAAAGTGTAACGTTGAAGCAGTGTGGGACCAATGAAGTAGTAATCTCTATTTCACTTATAATACTTCCTCCGTTAAAACCGTTTTAGTTGATCCTCTTCTGAAAAATATTTAGTTATCCTTTTGATGAAATCAAGTATTTTGTTATGTTTTTTTAATATTATTTTTAATATTAAATGTTTTTTTTTTACTAATCAAAAAAAGATAAAAAAAATTTCATGTTTTACCCTTTGTATTAATTATTTTTACTTTAAATTAAAATGTAAATATAATTTAATAGAGGTACTATGGTAAACTAGTCATGTTATTAATTATTTTTCTTAATTAATATGTCATCTTAATTTGGAACGAATAATTTGAGACGGAGGAAGTATTTTCTTAAGTACAGTGTTAAGTAAAAAAGGGCCAACTATTTTAAAACGAAAGGAGTACTTATCACTTTGATGAAATCAAGAGGATTTTATTATGTTCTTTCAATACTATCCTCAACATTAAATGATTAAATAAAGTATATTTACTCAAATTTATATTTTTAAAGTATAATTAATAATGCTAATTTAATAAAATAGATCTCTAATTAATATTTTCTTAATCACCGTAGAAAAGTCCAATTTGCATTTGTCATTCTTCTTTTTGGGTATAAATTGCTTTTGATTGATTGTTGATACATTTATATTTTCAATTTGTTTGATCTAAGAAAAAGGATTCTTAAATTTAAAAAATTAAATATATTATTTGAAAAGTTAATACTAAAAAAAAGTTCAGTTCAGTATATTAAAGCTTTTACAATAAAAGTTATGATTAAAATTACTTAAAAGGGAAAATAACTTTTTTGAAACGAATTAAAAAAAACAGATTAAACCAAATTGAAAAAGAAGGTATTTTCTATTTTTTACCTGTTTTGTTTTTTTGGCAGAAATAGACAGGAGAAAAAGAAAATACACGTTGTCTTCTTTAACCGTTTTACTGCACTCTTACGTATTCATGTTTGTTTCTATTTTCTTTTTGTCGTTTTTTAACATTTCATCCTACAGTTTCATTCTTCAACAATCCTCACGTGTTTTATATTTAAAATAAAATTTATGAGATTTTTTTTGAAAATTAATAAAAAAAAAAAAATGATAATTTCAAAATAAAATACGAGTTTATTTGATTGGATAAGGGATATCAACCCCATCAAATGTAAAATAACATAATTTGATAAGTGATAATTAATTATTTAAATTCTTATGGATTATTATTGTACATAAGAGGATAACTACTGTTAGAAGTCTAGCCTTATCTTCTCATTTATAGATGTACAACTATATATATAATTGTATTGTAAACTATATTCATCAAGAAATATATTCTTTCATGGTATCAGACGTCTAGGTTTTCTCTGTTATTGAATAATGACTTCCAACACCTCTACTCAATCAGTTTCTTCTTCATCGGCCTCCCTCACTGAAGCTTCCTCCCTTCTTCCGTCCTCTCCCTCTGCAATTTTTGTCTCTAACATTAAAAATCTGGTTCCAACTATTCTTGACTATACAAATTATATGTTGTGGAAGGAACTTTTCCTACCTGTTTTCAAAGGTCATGGTGTTTACGGATTTATTGATGGAAGTTTTCCTTGTCCTGAGCCTACTACTCTGAGTGATGATCGTACCTTTGTCCCTAATCCTTCCTTCCAAAGATGGATTCAACTTGATTCCATTGTTCTTTCATGGATTCAAGCAACTATTTCTCAAGAGATTCTTCAAGCAATAATCAAGCCTAATCATTCGCTAACTTCTAGAGATGCATGGCTTCAAATTGAGTGTTTATTTTGCGATCAAGTTAGTTCTCGAACACTTCAACTCAAAGTCCAATTTCATAATCTTAAGAAAGGTAATCTCTCGATTAATGAATATGTCCATCGCGTGAAGTCCATAGCTGATGCCTTGACCTCTATTGGAAATCCTATATCTGATTTTGATCTTGTCCTCCAAATACTCTCTGGCTTACCTTCTGAATATATGTCCGTAAGCACATCTATTTCCACTCGTGTTCCTCTTTCATCTTTTGTTGAGGCACGCTCCTTACTCTTTCTCCATGAATTTTAATTGACCAGTTTCTCCAAATCGTCTACGGATAATGCTACCACTGCCTTTGCGGCCAAGCAACAATCTTCTCCCTCCTATGGTCGGGGACGTGGTCGTCATTCCAATGGTGGCCGCCATTTCAATGGCGGTCGTGGTCATCAAAACCAAGGGAATGGCAGATTCTTTAATGGGGTGCCTCAACAATTTACTCCTCGTCCTCATCTTCCTTCTATCCTAGGTCCTCCTCCCTTTTTCTATCCGACTTCTTACATTCCATCTCAACCTACCAATGCAACTATATACTGCCAACTTTGCTATCAGTCAAATCATAGTGCTCGTGATTGTCCATCTCTGCATTCTAAGGCCTTTGTGTCAGATGTTAATTCCAATTACTCAACATCGTCACCTGGTGATGCTTCGTGGTATGTTGATACTGGAGCCTCTTCTCACATGACTCCTAATGCTTCCAATTTATCCTTTGTTACTCCATACAATGGCTCAGATCGCGTAGTTGTGGGTAATGGCACTCAATTCCCTATCTCTTACACTGGACATGGTACTCTCGATTCCTCTAATAATCTTTTTACGCTTAAAGATATTTTAGTTGTTCCTCGTCTTTCCACTAATTTACTAAGTGTTCGTAAATTTGTTACGGACAATAATTGTTCCATGGAATTTGATCCTTTTATTTTTTCCATTAAGGAACTCATGACGAAGAAGCCCCTACTTCGGTGCAATAGTTCTGGACCATTCTATGCAATTTCTTCTCATTGTGGTGATTCTGCTGCGACTTTTCATTCTGCTCTTGCTGTTGCTCGTGTCTCTCCAAACCTTTGGCATCATCGTCTAGGACATCCAAGCGCTGCTATTTTAGCTAGTTTAGTTAGGGCCAATAAATTACCTTGTTCTTCATTCAAAAGTTTAGAAAATTTATGTACTGCTTGTCAACTTGGCAAGCACCAGAAGTTGTCGTTTATGGATTCTTGCTCTTTTTCTTCATCTCCATTTGAAGTAATTCATAGTGATATTGGACTTCCCTTGTTGCATCTTTTACTGGTTTTAGATATTATCTTTTATTCCATGATGACTTCACAAAGTTTTCTTGGGTATTTCCTCTCAAGCATAAATTCGATACTTTTTCTATGTTTAAGCAATTTTATGCCTCTGTCTTGATCCAATTTTCTACAAAATTAAAGGATCTTCAATGTGATGGGGTTGCGGAGTTTGTTAAACTCCAGGCCTTTCGTTCATTTCTTAATGATAATGGTGTTTTGCTTCGTATTTCTTGTCCTCACACTCATCAACAAAAATGGTAAAGTTGAACGAATGCATCGCACAATTTTAAATATGGTTGGTTTATTATTATTTCAAGCATCTCTTCCCTCTCAATTTTGGGTTGAAGCATTAAACATAACTGTCCATCTTTTAAATATCCTCCCATCGTCTAAACTTTAATTTAAAACGCCGTTTGAAGCTCTCTTTGCAAAGGTTCCTACCTACGATCACCTACGTGCTTTTGGTTGTTCATGTTATCCCAATTTACGTGAATATTCTTCTAATAAGTTGAGTCCTCGTTCAAAACATTGCGTTTTTCTTGGTTATCCTTCCAACTACAAAGGATATAAATGTTTTGATCCTACAACTAACAAAGTATTTATCTCTAGGCATGTTCGGTTCAACGAGGATTTCTTTCCTTATCCTTATCTTCTCGACTCAACTTCATTGCAAGCTAGCCCTTCTAGTCTATTTAAACTTCCTTCTTCGATTAATTTTGCTCCTCCTTTATTTTCAACGGCATCTCCTAATTTTCAGGACATTAATTTTCAAAGGAGTGCATGTTTTTTATCTCCTAATAATGCTGAAAATTCTTCTCCTATATCTCATCAGCCACCTCAAATTCATTCATTCATTCTAATCATCTTTCCTAATATAGAATATCATCAATATTGTATACATGAAGCAACCTACTAGCTTTGTTCATCCATAATTCCCTCATCATGTTTGTCGGTTGAACAAAGCCCTTTATGGCTTTAAACAAGCTCCTCGAGCATGGTTTTATAGGTTCACTTTCTTTATTTTACGAAATGGATTTAAAAATAGTATGTCTGATCCATCTCTTTTCATTTACAAACATAATTCAGACATGGCTATTCTTCTTCTCTATGTTGATGATATTCTCCTTACTGCTTCTTCTAATTCTTTACTTAAGTCTTTAATTCAAACTCTTAAATCTGATTTTTTTCGTGAATGATTTAAGTTTAGTTACTTATTTTCTTGGTATTTCTATAGTTGCTCGCAATGGCGGTTATTTTCTTTGTCAGTCCAAGTATGTAAAAGACCTCCTTAGTCGTGCAAATTTGTTATCTTCAAAACCGGTTTCAACTCCTCTTTCTCCTAAGTCTATACTTCATTCCGAAGATTCTCCTCTTTTTTCTGATCCAACACTTTACCGAAACCTTGTTGGTGATCTCCAGTACTTAACTTTTACCCGTCCAGACATCGCTTTTGCTGTTAATCAAGTGTCTCAATTTATGCATTCTCCTTTGGCCATTCATTATACTGTCGTCAAAAGAATTATGCGATATTTGCAAGGTTCTGTGGATCATGGGTTATTTATTCCTGGTGGCTCCACTAACAGCTTACAATGTTACAGTGATGCAGACTGGGCTGGTTGCCCTGCCACTCGTCGATCTACTTCAGCATACTGCATCTTTCTTGGTCAAAATCTTATTTCTTGGTCTTTTAAGAAACAAAATGTTGTTTCTCGATCAAGTGCCGAGGTTGAATACAGAGCAGTTGCATGAGCAACTGCTGAAATAACGTGGTTACATTCGCTTCTACGCGAACTTCATATTTCTCCTTCTTCCTCTACAATTTTTTGTGACAATATTAGCAGTATTTATCTGGCACTCAATCCTGTTCAACACGCTCGTACCAAGCATGTTGAAATTGATATTCACTTTGTTCGTGAAAAGGTTGCCGCAGGTGTTCTTCAGGTTCAATACGTCCTTACTCAAGATCAACTTGCTGATTTATTGACCAAGGCACTTTCTTCACCAAGATTGTTGTTCCTACGTGACAAGCTCTGCATTCTTCCAGATTGTGCATCGCTTGAGGGGGAGTGATAAGTGACAATTAATTATTTAAATTCTTATGGATTATTATTGTACATAAGAGGATAACTACTGCTAGAAGTTTAGCCTTATCTTCTCATTTATAGATGTACAACTATATATATAATTGTATTGTAAACTATATTCATCAAGAAATATATTCTTTCCTAATTAGTTACTACATAACATATAGAAATATCTTACACACCAAATAAGCTTTTCTAAATGTTGTAATTTTGAAAAATTGAACATAAATTACATATGACCGTGGTGCTATCGACCTGACCGTGGTGCTACCGACCTGCATTCACCGATGTTTTTGAGTTAGCTTTTACAATTGAATTAGACCTAATATCAATTTTCTTATAAGACTATTTGCCCTTTTCATTTAAATTAGATTATAAGTTCACTTTGCAATTAAATAGTACAGTAGAAATTTATGATGTACATTCGACTTTAGTTGAGGGAATAATGAATTGTCTTCGTAGTTAGGTATGTTTGGTAATTCTCATTAATGAGCTAGCGAGGAAATAGGTTATTATAAATTTTTTTTACCTCATGTGCTAACTATTTTACACTTCTCTTAGAGCATTTAAAAAATAGATTCGAAGTGTTACGTATTGATTCAATTAATGGGAAATATTGGGTCATTAAATGATTCCTTCCACATTTCTTTCTTTATCGTAAAGTATTGGACTCTCTAATTTCAACAGAGGAATATGATTATCAACAGAGGCGGAGCCAGTCCTCTTTAGGGATTCGTCCGAACCCCCTTCAACGGAAAAATATACTATTTATACATGATTAAAAAAAAAATTCATGTGGTTATAATAGGTGTGGAACCCCCTTCGACTTAGTTGTTTTGAATATTGAACCCCCTACTTGAAATCCTGACTCCGCCTCTAATTATTAGTCCTGTGATGACAATTCTGAGGGATCAATTTAAGAAACAAAACAAAAAAATAAACTAAGTTACAGCTATAATTTAGGCTTTCCCATTTTCTTTATTAAATCTATACGCTAATACTAATAATTTAAAGTTACTACGTGTAGACAAAGTTAATTTACATCTCCAATTTCGAAGGGGTCATAAAAAAAGGAGGAGGAGGAAATGGCGTTTGTTCTTTCTTTTTAATTTACAATTTTCTGTTTTATTGCATCGTTTTTTATTCGTGGTGTTGAGTGATATCTATAATTTCAGATAGATAGTTTTTAGTATTATCTTGTGGTTGTAGTATTATTTTGCAGATTGTATTAGTTTATATGCATTTATGATTTGTGTTTGTTATACCACTATCGGTCCTAAGCCAGGGGTCTATCGAAAACAACTTCTCTACGTCATCTGAGGTAGTGGTATAGTCTGCGTACACTATATCCTCCCCAGACCTCACGATGTGGAAATACACTGAACATGTTGTTTTCTGTTTTTTGCACTATCTTTATATAACAACAAGATGGTATAATTACAACTTCAAAAATTCTGTCAATTTGGAAACCAAATTATTGGATTAAGATTTTTGTCTAATGGAGACTTAGGGTGTGTTTGTGTGGAGGAAAACATCCCATTTTTTAATATTCGATTGGTTATAATTTTTTAAAATATTTTTTTAGAGATTTTTTTTTTTTTTTTCAAAACGAGAAAAATAACTTCCCTAATATAAATAGGTAAAACAAGTTTCACAACTAACGTTTTACATTAATTATGTCTTCCTATCCTCCAATATGCCTCACCTCCACCCAACACAAAATGTCAATTTTGTACGTTTTTGGTAATTCCTTGTACGTCAATTATGTCATTATCCTCGAATTAACACTAGCGTATACAACTTGATATCGAATTATGACGTGCACGATCCATTTTATTTTTCATAAATAGAAATTGTTATGTGGATTGTGGAGTATGAAATCTTGTAAGCAAATATTAGTCTATCAATTGCGTTTAATGAAGAGATTATGGTCGAAAAATACTTGGAACTATATTATTTTTTTTCCGTTAGTTTCACACTCAGCTATCAGCTATACTTTTTTTTTTTCTACTAAACTATCATCAATTATATCGTTTTCTTACCTGAACTATCACCAACAATTTATGTATTTAAACAAACCTAGTTATGTAGAGATGGTGATGCTCATGTTTTAGAAAGGAACTGCTGATCAATGTTTGTCTAATCAGCTTCGAAGTATGCTTTAATATATAGATGTAATAGTTTATATAGAAAAATAGAACAACTGATAATTAAGATATTAAACACGCGAAAAAATAATTATAATTCAAATATATTATTATTGACTATTGATTCTTTTAATGAATATTATGTATATATAAAAAATATTACTTTTTTCGTTTAAAAAAGAATGATCTACTTTGACTTGACACAAAATTTAAGAAAATAAAGAATATTGTTGAATCTTGTGACCTTAAATTAAAGTTGTGTCAAATGCATTAAAATGTCTTTTAATTCTGTGATCCTAAACATGTCATGTGGAAAGTTAAAGTTAAAGTATTATAAAAAAAAAAATATTCTTTTTTAAACGGAGAAAATACTATGTATCATGGCATGGCAAATTGACAAAATGTCACTTCGTTCATTAATTTTGATTGAAGATGGGCTAGCAAGTAGCAAAACCTTATAATAGACTGAACAAAAAAGTGTAATACGAATAATGATAATAATAATAATAACTAAAAATTACATAAATACATAACTTATATTTTCAATATTACAAAAAATTTCAACTCCCTAAATATATTACAAGAATTTCAACATATACACAGATTGTTATGTATATGTCGGCTATGTTATGTATATTAATAGAAAGAGAGAGTAAAGTAATTAAAAAAATAACAGAAAATATAATTATTTCAAAAGGATTGACATTTATGTTATTTATACTAATAATAATCTATTTGGTGAATAGCACATTCAACCTATAAAATAATTGCTACTAATATTTAATTTGTTCGTTATTTTTTCTCTTTTATTTCGACTAATTAGCTCTCCTTATGGGTCAAGCTCACCAATTCAAGTTATGAATTCAAGAATTGATCAATTATTACATACTGACCATGAGAGTTAAATTCACCATACTATACATAGGTAGGTGGGTCCAGAATTTAATATTTAAGGGTTTCTCATATTAGATAAAAATAAAACAAAATAATAATTAGGAGGATTTGAACCCACAATCACTAGGTCAATAAAATTTTAAAAAATCCCTTTACTCCACTAAATCAATAATATATTTTATTTATGAGCTCCCAACTTATAATTATTATATATTTACTAAAATTCTCTATATAAATACTAGATCCGTACGAAAGTTACTGAGTTTCAGGCCCCTAGATCCGCCCCTGATACTATACCCTATAAACTAGGTGAAAGAGTCCTTTCAATGCATAAATTCATTAGGATTATCTTTTCACAGTAAATTGAGATGAAAATATCTCTTACAACAACAAATAACAATATAACCCAACGGCGTAATCAGAATATTCACCAAGGGGTTCATAAGTGAACCTACGAACTCACCGAAGGGGATTCAACATCTAATATATATACATAAAAACGATAATTTTAACCATGCATATATAGCATAATTTTTCGTCGAAGGGAATTCGAATGAACCACTCGGCAAAGGGTAGCTCTGCCCCTGCTATAACCAAATTAATCACCATTAATTTAGTTTGAAGAGAATAAAATCTACACAGATCTTAACTATTTTGTAAAAATAGACAAGTTATTTTCTTATTTCGATAAACCTTCAGATCAGCACAAATAAATTATTTTCAATTAATTTGAGAAAAAAATACCAATAATTATAATAGGAAAAATAACATATAACAACATACTAAAATGGAAATATTGTGATAATCCAAAGCACAATAAACACAAATGATAACAAAAAAACAAGAAATTTCGTGAATAATAGTGCTATGAAAGAAACAAAAGAATATAATTCTCTAGCTAGTGTCAGGAGCAGTATTATTTGCCGGTTGCTAGGTTGTCACATATTCACAGTTAATCATTACATAAAATAAGTTAAAAAGGCTGATTTAATATGCCTTGTGTCTTTTGGACTTCTTATTTTTATTCACACAACTAAATAAATATCACGATTCAATTTCATAACACGTATTGACCATGTAAGACATCATATAGAATGCAGTGGCGGAGCCACAGCCAACGAAGGTGGTCAGATGAACACCCTTTGTCGAAAAAAAATTTCGATTATATAGATTAAATATAGATATTTATGGTCATATACATGTTGTTGCACACCCTTGACAAGCTAGAGAAGCATAGTCCAGTGGTCAAAAGTGTATATTTCTGCATCAACAACCCGGGTTTGAACCTTGGTAGGTACAACAGTGCTTTATTTTTTTATTTTATTTTAAACAGTTCTTTGTCCAAGGGAAAAAATATAAACCCCCTTAACCAAAATTTTGGCTCCGCCACTAATAGAATGCACGTGTCTACTTATCCAACTTTATACAAGTTTAGGTGACTACTTGTATACACACAAAGTTGAAGGACATAAATGTAAGTTAAAGCCAAGTTAAAAAATATGTTTATGTATTATGTTAAAATATCATGTACCCCTTTTCACTTAAAAACTTATCAATCTATCAGTTCTTTTGTATGACAAGTCATATTTGAGCCATCTTTCGTCATAGACTCATAGGTGTCGAATTACTTTTGTTGGTTAGACACAAAATGGAAAAAGAAATTAGATTCTTCAAAAAGGAAAACAGATAAAAGAAAAAGGAAGAAAAATCTAGAGAAGTTGGCAACAAAATATCACAAAAAAGATGAATACAAAATAAATATCAAGAGGGACATTATATTATATGGTCTTTATAGCGTGATGGAGTTGGTCTTTAGTCACTTCATTATCAATTCATTTCAACAAATTATTGTAGGATATTTCATATTCATGCTCTTAATTAATACTATTATTATTTCTAAGGTGATTCAAAATTAAATAAATAACCCTACTCATGACATTCTGAGAGTTTTGTGTGCAATAACTCAAACATTCAGATATCAATTCTTGATCTTTAACATACTCGATAAGAATTCTACAATCGGAGCATATAGCTAATGTCACGATCCGAGTCGAGGCTCTACTCGTGACGGATATCTCGGACCAATAAAAGTCCAAAACAACCCCTTAACATTCTATCATAATTATAGTTATACTGTAATGCGAAAATATAATGAAGTAAAGTGAAGTCTTTCAAGTTTAAATTGAAACAACAATCAGAGAGTCTGAGAAACAAAAACATACTAGCAAAACATCCATCAAAATAAGTCTACAAAACCATTAACATAAAGAAACTGTTTAAGTTGGGATAAGGCTAAAAGACGTTCTGAAATGAATCTAAACATCAAATGAAAAATCAAAAAGACAAGAAAACGATGGCTAAGTCATAACAATTTATATAGTAGACATTCATCGATCGATTTACTGCGTTCAATAGAATTCATTCTTTTTGGAATTAGATTTAATGTATACTCATTCTTTAATTACGTTGAAGATTCAATTTCCCTAATATAAGTATTGTTTGTTTGATTTTTCCAAATGCATAATTAACTTTTGTTCATATAAAACTTTCTTTCTTTTGCTACTCCTTTTTAAACCTAGAAACTTGGAGGTTGGATACCCTACTTTATTTATTTTAATATATAGTTTTCTTACCAATGAATAATAAAAATCTTAGCGAGGCAACAAATACTACACGCAATTTCCTAAAATTTATCTTAGGTTTGGTGAGAAAAATTACTCATATACTTACGTTGGTGGGAAATAAAAATATATCCAGTGAAATAAGTGAGGTTATTTATATGGAATGATTATTCGATTTACTCTCTCTTCAATTTTATATATCACTTTCGCTTCAGGAGAGTCAATTTGACTATTTTTTGAAGCTAAATTGATTAGATTAATTCAATATTTTAGATTCAAATGTTCGAAAACTATATGAAAAATACTATAAGTCGCAATGCTTCTCACATGAAAGGGATGGAAAAAATAGTCTTAAAATATTGATTAACGTCCATACAATTTAAGTCCTGAGAAATAAAACGTGATAAGTAAAATTGAACGGACGCAATACATAATCATTTAAGAAACTTCATGGAAATCAAGCTACTTATTATGGTAAATCCAGTTGGTTTTGAGATTTAATTGGTGGACTAAATCTTGAAAAAGTCATGTTTAGTGACCTTAGCCACTTGATAAAGTTGATAAGAGTCTTTTACTTGTTCTATACTTTTATTATCTTCTTCCAAAACATTTGGTGGCCCATAAAATATACAAAACTTTCTTAAACTAGTTGTTTCATTTGATTTTTACCTGATTTTGCTTAATTAATATTATCCCAATTAGTAAACATTATAAGTACTATTATTCCTTCAACAACAAGACTCTAATATGGTACCACCATGGGTTGTGGGGCTGCTCCATTCTTAATCAGAGGTCGAGGGTTCGACTCTGGGTATGAAAAAAACTCTGTTGGGAGCGCTGCCACCTTAATAGGCCTTGCAATGCGCGACCCGAATTAATCGGGCTCCAATGCGGACACCGAACATCGAATGAAAATAAAAATAAAAAAACTCTAATATGGTACTAGCTTTTTAGCTACAGCTACTTTGACCAATCCAATAAAATTATAGTGCATGATTGTTCAATTCTCCAACTGAATAGGGAAAAAGAAAATAAATTAATTTATTGATGGAATAAACGAGTTTTGGTAAGAATTGGATGAACAATTGATTGATTCAATGTACGCATTACTAGTTTTTTTTTTAGAAAAAATAATAATTAAAATTTATCACTTTGTTGTAATATAATTTACTTAAGTTCAGAATCTATCAAAAACAATTTCTTTACCTCCACATATAAAAGTATGAATGTTTCGTACCTATTGTGATATGATTTAGTCAAATCGAAGGTTTGTCGAAAATATCTTTTTTAGCTATAAAAGTACGAAGGCATATACACCACCCTAGCTCCGATACTTCATCTATGCGATTACATAGGGTATAATCGAGAAATTACATACTTGGCTGCTTGGTCAGAAATAATTATATTCACTGATCAAATCTATATTATTATGTTTGTATATTACACATTAATATACGAAGAAATATATATTTACCGTCTATTATTTCAGTGCTATTAAAATTTGCATAAAATAATCCATTTGACTTGTAGAATCTAAGAAAATGACCATTGATCCCTCAACTTGTGGGGAGTTTGTCCAAACATATTTGAATTTCTTTTGAAGGTTCAAAGCGTGGTCAAATATTAAAACTAAACATTTTGGTAACAGTTGAAAATAGCAAACTCTGTGGCGGCTAATTTACAAGGATGATATTTTTGACTACAAATTTTAACTGTTAGATTGGCGACACTATGGATAAATAAATAAATACTACTACTACGAGATTGTGCTTTTCCCACGTGTTCATGACTTGTTTTTGTTGTTTTCACCCGATTTTTGATACCTACACCGACTTTTAATTAAATTTAAATTTCACTCATTGTAGAATCTATTTTTAGGAGAGTGGTTAGTGACGGAGCCAGAAATTTATCAAAGGATCCATTTTCTTCTTAATTGTATTAAGAATGTGTACAGTTAAATACATAATTAGCTTTCAATATTTTTTTATTTTATTCTAAAAATGTCGAGATACATAATTTGCTCCCGATACATCAAACGAAGATGCATAATTAGTTGAAATTTTTGTAGTTACTTTGTAGGAATGGGGACAATGACGGAGACAGAATTTCTATCAAGGGGGTTCAAATGGAGGAAGCAGGAAAAAAAAAATCTATCATGAATGGGTCTCAAACCCAAGACCGTGAGGCCCTTTGCATGAAAATTTGCATCCCATTTGCCACTAAATCAAGTTTTTTGCTTGTAGTGAGGGGGTATAATTTAATATTTACACAAAGGGAAAAAAACTTCATATATATATATATATATAAGTTTTCAACGAAGGGGGTTCAGATGAACCCTTGGAGTCCACGTAGCTCCGCCCCTGAATGGGGATTTGTGTAGATATGATAAGTTAAGGTGTATGCGTTAAGAATTCGTGCCCTACTGATTGTCTTATTTTCACCTAACCGTTGCTTATAGATGAAACGTGTTGCCTGACGTGTTCCACTGACGTGTTTCCAGGAAGCAGTAAACAGAAGGTAAAGAACACAATGATTTTTACGTGAAAAACATCCGGCTCAAAAAGGTGTAAAAAAAACACGACCTGCACCTCTACAGGATTTAACCCCAACTTCACTAAATAACTCTGAGCCTCAACAACGACTGATTACAAAACTCTTGTAACCAACAAAATAGGAATTATAAACTCTAATCCCTATAACTCAACAACTAGGAATTATAAACTCTAATTCTTAACTACACACGCACCTCCCAAGGTAAGTGTTCCCAAAGTCTCTGAGTTTTCCCCAACTCGAAGACTAGCTCCTAATTCAGTTTATAACACACTGAAACTAATATTACATGAATAGCTCAAACACAATGAATAACTCTAAAAATCAAAGCTAAAACTCTTAGCTGTATTCTGCACTTAGGATCAGGTTCTTCAATGTGTTTCTTCAGTGGTTGGATAGCACTTCGTGATTTCAATCTGTAGATTGTACTTTTCTGCTTTGTAAGTGCGTGTCTTGCTTTGAATCTTTTCCCTTGTATTTATAGCCAACTCTGATGAAGACCTTCAGTTGATTTCCTCTCCTATTTCGAATTGGACTCCCTTCAGTAGCTTTCCTCTCCTATCTTGAATTGGACTCCCTTTCAGTTGATGTCCTCTCCTATTTTGAATTGGATTGCTTTTACTCTTTTTATTCACTGTCGCCTCTCTTTCTCTCCTAGATTGAGTAGAATTCTTTTTCTTTAACTTGTCTTCAAGTATTTTACTCAACCACAACTTCTTCAATTTATCACGTGATCAGTAGCTTGAGTATATCAGAATTAGGCTTGCTCATTCGTTCCTAACTTTCAGCAATCTTTGTCTGCATCTATCAATATAACCTGGAATCTGTCTTCCTATGCTTGGACCAGCTCAAGTAACATGTTCCATTCATCTGTGAGTCATCAAAAACTTCACTGATCTAACAAAGAGTCCTTCAATTCGTATGTTTCCTATCTTGTGTAGACTTCTTCAATCTGTAGAAACTTTCTCTTTCTACACATAGGACTCTTCTTTTTCAACTCAACTTGCTTTCCCTCATCATCAAGTTTTTGAATCAAATTCAACTTCTTCAAATAATGTGCATGTTTATTTCCTTGAGTTTATCAGAATTAACCACTCATCTGGTTCTTGATTTCTTCCAGCCTTGCCTTTAATCATCAATGATTCGCTGCAAGTTTCAGCTACATGTGACAGTGTGTCTGTGAACCAGCTTGACTGACATGTTTCATATCACTTTGTCAGTTTGTCAATCATCAAAACTATAACGTACCCAACAGTATGTTTATGTTAATTTTTTCTAGAATTAATCTACACTTATAATAACTAATAATATTTAATCTTTGTACACAACTACGCTCATAATATTTCGATAAGAATGTCCACTGCTCCCAATTAAAATTTTTCTAACTTGAGATCTCTAATTAATGACGGATAAATTTCAATCATCCCCTCAGAATCGATGTTTGTAAAGAATTTGTCAAGAATTTTCTTCTCTATACCTAATTTTGTTTTTTCTTAAGGTTCTTATCCAACCTACTACTTTTATTTTTCTGGGTCAGGGAAGCAATATGAAAAACAATGGTTTAATTAAAAAAAATGAAATAACCTATTAAGATATGCTAAATGTAAATTCTCCAAACTCACTCTCACCACTTGCTTGACTACTATTAAACGTTGAGATTTCTAAATCCAAAAAATATTTAATTTGATTATAACTTTTTAAACGCAATCAGCACATGTACTTATCTTAAATTTCCTATCTTCTTATCTTGTTAAAAAAGGAGCTGCTTTTTAAAAAGGGCAGCTAAGCCGTAAAGCTATTTAATTTCCTTTTAACTCTTAATTTTTCATCCAAAATGTCATGTTGTACGACTCGTATAATAGGTCTTTCTAGTTTGATCCTTTTCTGAACTCTATATGCTGAAAAAATTTCTTTTTTCAAGTGAAATTCATTTTAAACATGACTTGACTTTCAAATATTTATTTTCAGCTTCAATTTTACGTACTTTTTTTTTTTTTCAACTTCAATCAATATTCTCCAAACGCACTATTTTTATTTTGGTTTTCCACCCGGTATCCGGTAACCACATTGGAGCCCGATTAATTCGGATCACGCGTTGCAGGGCCCATTAAGGGAGTAACTTTTACAACTTCAATCAATATTTTCTCCAAACACACTATTTTTTATTTTGGTTTCCCACCTGGTGTCCGGTAACCACATTGAAGCCCGACTAATTCGAATCGTGCGTTGCTGGGCCCATTAAAGGAGTAGAGCTCCTAAAAGAATTTTCTCCATATCCAAGGTTCGAACCCGAGACCTCTGATTAAGGGTGAAGCAGTCCCACCACTGCACCCCAACCCATGTTGATATCCAAACGCCTATTTACTAAATGACAAAAAAGAGTTTAATTTATAGCAGTATAGTGTATTAATTTGGAACTGAGAAACATGATAAGTGGCCAATTAAAGTGTGAACTAAACTGATAATTATATTTTTTCAAACTAGTATAATTCATCCTTAAGATGCACAACTCAAAATTTCATTATAATTATTATGACCAAATTAAGTGCATGCACTGCTTCTTTTATTGAAAACTTTTTTTTTCATAAAAAAAGTAAAAGTTTGGTTATTAGTCGCAGTCTTTAGATGTTTGACAAGACAAAGGAGGTGCTCGGACAAGACATTGTGCACTAATTAGCACATATACCTAGTGGCCTATACCTTATCCCTTTGTCCACTAGCCACTGCTAATCTCCCACAAATACTCCCTCCGTTTTATAATAAATAAATTATTTAATTTTGACATATAAATTAAGGAAAAAATATTAAATATCAATAAATATTTCAACAATTCACTTATTCCGAAATGAAGGAAATAGCATTTACTGATCACTTTTTAATTTTTCGGAGTGATTTCAAGTAGAAATCGGGTTTACTGACCACTTTTGGATTTTTGGGTCGAAATCAACATATTGAGGCGGTTAAAATCAAGGCCGGCTCAAGCTATATACTGCAGCAGATGAATATACAGTGAGATGAAACAAGTAAATAAACCCGATCCAATAAATAGATACAACAATATTTCAATAAGAATGCATGTTGTACTTGTTTGTTCCATGTGCAAAACTTCTAGCATACGTGAAGTTTAATTTGAAGGTTTACTCATGAACAAGTACCGTCGAAAGTTCAAAAACATCTATTTCCGGGGTTAATTCATCTAAAAATTACATAAATGCACAACTTATATTTTCAATATTATAAAAAATCTCAATTCCCTAAACGTATTATAAAAATTTCAATATATACACAGAATGTTATGTATAAGTCGACTATGTTATGTATATTAATATGAAGAGAGAATAAAGTAATTAAAAAAGTGGGAGAAAGTATAATTACTTCCATTGATATTTATGTTATTTATACTTAATTCATTTGCGAATTTTAACACTTCACAACAATTACTACTTTTTAACTATAAAGATTGGAAAATGATTATTGGCGAGTTTTATCCCTAATCTTCTATCACAATGCGACTCAATTAATGAAATAGTTTTATGATAATCAATTTACTACACTAGCATAATTTCGTCTGATATTTTTTTTCTCAGAATATTTTTTAAAATGCTATTTTTATCCTAATATGATATTGTCGGTCAGATTTTTTTGTGTGTCAAGATTCAACTTTCCGTACAAGAATTAAATAAAAGTAATGGTTCTATTGTGTTAACTGTTAAGAGTAATAGTAATAACCAAATTGCATATGGAATTGGAAATTCTATAATACAAGAGCCACATAATCTGTTGCAATATCTTATGTAATCCAATAGGTTAATGTATTGGAAAACGAATCATTCATAAGTAGTAAACTTCATAGTATTTTTTCCCCATACAAGTGCACTTTTCTTATCACATATGATAAATTTACTTTTTATGTCATAAATCTGAGATTGCACCAAGCCACCAACTGATAAAAGGTCCTACGAAGCATAGAAAAGTAAACTACCAACAGAAGAAAATTCCTAACTTTTTCATGTTGATTCAACATTTGTTAAAACTTACATGCACTCGCTCCGTTCACTATTCTAAAAATAGATAAACTGCTAAATAATTTATCACTTAGTTATAATTTACCCTTATTACTAACAATAATCATTTTCAAAAATAATGAATTCACCCTTATTAGTGTGTTAAGTTAAACATGAACACGTAAAAATGGACGGAGACAATATTCATATATTATTATTATCTTGAAAGGACGATTAGTTATGCTAAAGAGATGGCTATTAATTACACCCAAAAGGTCGTTGGCCAAAACTTAAATTAGCAGAAAATGACCTTTCCACAACCTTTTTAACTGATGCTTGGTAGCTCCATGTTATCCACAGCAGTTTTTCAAGGCAAATAACAACACATAAGCTGAACCTACACACATCAATATTAGTCAGCAAATTATAATTCCACCAAACCACTGTCTGCCTGAATAAATGGAGCAGCCACTCAATTAAGAAGTATTTCTCTTTACCAAGGATGAATCATGCGTTGAAAAAGTTGCCGTTAATGTTGAAATTAAACTAATAAAATTCTAAATTAACAGTCACAATGAATCAGCAAAATAAAGTTAAAGATGACTCATATGTCTTCAACTGTGAAAATGAGACATCACTTGAAAGAAATGTATTTTGACAATTTGTGAGTTTATCTCTTGTCCCAGTTTCTCAATAAAACACATTACCTGTACAGCAAAGGCCGATGCAAATGTCATCGATGTCTTTGTCCTTCAATCAATTGTTGAGTGGTGTGTTACTCCAAGCAACATTAACAGCCACTCCAATTCTTGTCTTTCATTAATATCAGCTGATGCAAAAAAGGAGTGGCATATCGAAACTACAAGATTCTTTCATTATAGTTTTCAGTAAAGACAAACAATCTCTCAATCCCCATCTCATCTATCAGCCAAAGATTATGCAAAATTTTCAACGTTTTTAACTTAAAGACTCCAGTACAGTACTAGTGTGCCACACAAAAAATCATGATAATCCCCCCCCCCCCCCCCGCTTCCCCCAGCCCACAAACCCGAGGGGGTAGAGAAATGAGATCTAACTTCAGGATAGTACATGCATGTACTAGGAAGTAATACACTTAAATGTGCTTCTTGAGGATCTACTGATGGCCAGTATGGAGTACACGCTCCCACATGAATCAGATACTCTATTCAGCTGTGAAGCTGCTTCACTAGGTCTCGAAGGAAACGAGTGAGAGATCTTTCTGCACGGACAATATCTCTATTTACTTTTCCTTCCTCCCCGTCTGAATTGCACCCTTTTTCTCGTATTGATGATTGTACTTTCCTAACAAGACTACGTAACTCCTGCATAATGAGATAAAATATAATCAGATAAATAATAAACCCTGCCAAGACGAGCAAATTCAGTTTACATACAAAAGAAACAGAATTTTGCTTTCATATCTCAAGTAGGGGCAGTGTATTTCATATGAATAGTGTAAGGAAATTGTTGACAGCTTTAAGTTTACAGCAACGAGAGCCGCAATTAACCAAGCTAACAATTATATAGTTATAGGTTACGGTGCAGACTTGACAGCCAGCAACACTGATTTATCCATATTAGTTCGTCTTTTCTAGTTCTCTTTTACCAGTTTTTTGTCTTGGGGATGAACATATACAGGCAAGAGAATACGTATAAGAATCATAAAATTGTGTGTTGATTCAACTTGTAAACCACAAAATCCAAAATGTAAAGAAAAAACATAAATAACGCCAGATCCGTGCATGAGCAGCTGAACTAACCTGGCGATCAAAATCAACCTCAGTTAGAGAATAGATTTCTTTAGAGATGTCAACATCCTTATTGATCAAGCCATCAAACCATCTGTCAACTAAAACAGTAACGTCTTCAGAATCCTGAAAATAAGCAAAAAGGAAGGAAGAATTATACAACTCTTGGATTTCAGGTAACATGGTTTCAATTAATTACAGGACGATTTACGGTGTTATGACCTTGTAGTAATTGCATTTATAATTACTTGCAGAGCCATCATAAAACATTTTGTTCTGCAGCCTGATTCATGTCTGTTTTGGTCTCTAAAAAATGTCATGCAAGTGCCAATTAATGAAATTATTTCCTGACAAAACTTTAAATTTCAGTTCTGCTATGCCTACACCACATTATGCAGGCTTAATAATCAGCTTCTTTATTAAACAGGGGTGAAGGACAGCTGTTCTAATATTTATTTAATTTTTTCATGGAAGTAAATTAGCGATTTTAGTTTGTTCTGCTTTGTTGTTGTTTTTTAACGCAAAAAAATAAGCCAATGAACTTTGATCCCCTCGGATTGCTTCAAGAAAAGCAAACATAAGTGACATTATGACGTGCCTCTTCGTCATCCTCAGATTCAGTCTCTTCAACTTCTTCATCAACATCTTCAGTAGCTGAAAGTTCCGAACCGGATAAGGCCTGAAATTTAGTTTGGTCTCCATCTTTTGTTGCCTGAATTAAACTATCCATCAATTCAGGCTCAACTTCTCGCAATAATCTGCCTAACATGAATTCGTATCACATCGTGAGTATATAGATCTGGACATATACCATTTGCACATGATCAAAAAATTCAGGAGGAGAAACTGAATGTATGACACTGCAAGCATTTTACAAGGTTAACTTAATCCAGAAATATCTAAACAAAAATTCCACGTTTTATGAGCCCATAGATTTTAAAATTCAAATCATCATAAGTAAACCATCTCCTCTGACTTATCAAAATGCAGATAAATAACAACATTAATAGATCTTTAGCAATTGAATAATGCATCACAATTACCATGTGCAATCAATCAATTAGTAAACCACAACTTTACTGAACTTTATGATTTTCACTTTTCAGTCATGGGAATGATATGGATGATTTTAGGCGGGGTAGAGGTAGACCGAAGAAATATTAGAGGGAGGTGATTAGGCATGATATGGAACAGTTACAGCTTACGGAGGACATGACCCTTGATAGGAAGGTGTGGAGGACGCGGATTAGGGTAGAGGGTTAGGGGGTGGGAGTGCGTCGGTAATAGTAGGGGAGTGTTCTTTTGTGTCTGGAGTTTCTTGTTCGTGGTGTTGTGGCTGTAATATTATTGTGTGGCTATTTTGCATACCATACTAGTTTATATGCACTTATCTTTGGTGTTTGTTATACTGTTAGTTTATTTCGCGTACCGTACTAGTTTATATGCACTTATCTTTTGTGTTTGGTAAACTGTTATCGGTCCTATGCCAGGGGTCTATCGGAAACAACCTCTCTACTTCACCTGAGGTAGTGGTATGGTTTGCATACACTCTACCCTCCCCAGACCCCACTATGTGGGAATACACTGGGTATGTTGTAGTTGTAGTCATGGGAATGAACAGTTTATACAGATCAATTATACAAAGCATCGTTCTAGAGAAAAGGGGGACAAAAGACATGACAAGCTTATTCACTACGGCCTGGAGCAAGAAATGAAAAGGCAGGAAGTAGATAATGCATTCACAAAGGATATCCAAATTCCAGATTGCTTCTTCTGTTATTAACATGTATATGGTACTCAAACAGCTATAAATAATTGCTGGGACTTCCTAATACGAGATAGGTCAAACGTTAAGTGATTCACCAACACTTGTTTCACTAGAATGTCCCTTCTCGAAAGTACAAATTTATTACTATTTGTTTTGTTCTTCTGCTCCATAATAATATCAAGTTGATTGCTCTTTTTTCAATTGTGTAATGGCACTGCAGTATTACTATTCAGTTTTTACCCTCCATTTGCATGAACCTCCTAAAAGGCATGAGATAAAGAAATTAGAAGGGTTCAAAGTAGAATTTATATTGTAATAAGTTGCACGGGGCAGATACCAATATCTTTCTTTTATAACGGTGGTGTCCAGGCCAGCTTAGGCGCAACATGACTAATTCCACCTCTACCTGCTACCTTCCTCCAGTACAAGTACCAAGTACCAGGTAGAGACACACCAAGGCTTGGACAGCTGAGAAGAAATCACTTATGTGTTGTTCATCTCCACTGGATCTGACCTGAGACCTCATGGATCTCTCCACTTTATTGACCACTAGGTCACACAGTTGAGGGTTATGCAACTCCCAATAACTAAATATTGAGTCTCCACAGTATGCTACTATTTCCTTTTCCATTAGTATGAACTATTAAGTATTAAGAAGCTTACATTTTCGGAGTCTCTATTTCAATTCACTAATTTTCTACTTTGCTATCCCATTTACGTTTTGGGAGCATCAACTTCAACTGACAAATTTGTTTGTCCACACCATACAGCACCAAAGAGATCTAATTTCCTTTGAGCCCTTTTTTTGAATCTGTCATGGAAGCCATTCCAATGACTAAAATACTTCCCACGGCGAAAATGAAAAGCTTGCAAAAGGAACTCAAGAAGTTATCGAACAATTATGCATTATTCTGAAGGCAGTTTCACACAAGCATTCCTACTGCTCAATTCTATCCTTTTGCATCAATCCCCCAGCAGCCTAATATTATCTCATAAAATATTCGCTTTCCTGGATTTAAAATGTATGTACTAAAGATTCTATGTGACAGAAACTTTTTTCACCAATTTTGTTATTTTTTTGCGTAGCACAAGTATTCGTTTGCATAGCACAAAATTTAGGACTAAAAACAGGCTCTAGATAAATAAGTTACTGAATCTATCAGAGTAACCATAGATCCCATAGTTGTTTGAGTCAGACAAAGAAAACTAAAATGTTTATCAGGTCAGACTTCAGAGATTGAACAATACAGAGAAAATTCAGATTATATATAACTGACAATAGATTGACAAAGAATGCTTCCCTTTTCTTGAGTATTATGAATTGTTTCTTACATTACAAAATCGTTAGAAGAGCGGTTTTAGGTAGCACCAGTACAATGAATCCTATCTTATGCAACAACAACATACCCAATGTAGTTCCACAAAATGGAAGAAAATCATATCTAATACAAGTAAATAAAAAAGAAGATTGCACCTACACTAAGAAGGTAGAATATATAATTTGAGTGATAAGCACCAGCTAGTAAGGAAGAACACAACTCCAATTACTTTTATTCTCTGATTATTTGTTGTTGATGTTTTTGTAGCTGTACGTAAATTACAAAGCAACATACGGCTTCATGTCACCATTTTCTGGCATTCAGGTCAACATGTTCATCATTTAGGAGTCAAGAATAGACCCACTTTGATTGAGACATCTGATAAAAAGAGTCAATTTCATATTTTATGAATTTGAAATGCTATGTTTCTTAAGTGTCCTTTGAAATGAATCGGAAGTAATGGATAAAAGAGTAACGTGATTTGAACCAACGAAAAGCGTTTAAGCCTATGAATTTCAAATACATAGCATGAAATCACTCAAATTCAAACGGCACTGCATACTGAGATTACCACACTTCTTTCCTTAATCTTTATAATTCAAACATTCCCCTTCTCTCTTCCCCGATGCTATTGATTATCTGCTATCTTATAAAACAGTTCACCTCCATGCTAATTCAGTAATTTGCAAGTCCCTTTTCTATTTATCAAGTGATCAATACTGACGATATTTAACCTACATTGGGTATAAGTATACAACTGAGATATCTATAAACCAATAAAAGGTACAACAAACGTTACAACTTTTGCTATCTGAATTCAGAATGATGCACTTAAACATTTGGTCAAAAGATAATCTTGATGGACAAAGTAAGCATCTTGAAGCATACCTATGTAACTGAATTGCCTACGCTTTCCTTCTCGTACATCAGGACCTAGTCTCTGCAGCAAATGAACGAACCTGTTATGCCCATCACTAACCACGAAAAAGACAGCAACAAATCCTCAAAACTACTAGAACATTTAACTTCAACAATACAAAAACAATTACCTTGGCCAGCATAACTGCATCACATACCTCTTGCTCCGATGAAGCCACTCTACACGTTAAACCAGAATATAAGAATATTGAAACATTAAATTACTTCGTCCGTTCCTTTTACTTGTCAATTTGACTAATATTCAAAGCTAAATAGAATTAGATAAATTCATAGTTCATATTTTACATTTTAAATTTAGATGTACGAAAACTATATATAATTTTTTTTATAATTCGCTGAATTGATATTAATATGATTAAAAAGTACATATTAAAATAGTAGTATTTGACAAGGATTCATACGTTTTCTCTCGAAAAACGAAACTCGACAATAAAAGTGAATAGAGTGAGTATATCCTTCGTCAATTACTCGTGTCTATTCATTTTAACTTGTCACATTTCTCGAGAGTGAAGCTGCATGAACTTTTATCAAAAGATGTATTTTTCGATTATATTAGTACAAGAAGGATTGCAACTTATAACATTTCATATAGTTTCCGAGCATCTAAATTTAAAAATTTAAAATATTAAATTAATTTACTTCAGTTCAGTCAAAAGCAAAATGTGACAAGTAAAAGTGGACGGAGTGGAAGTATACTTAGGATTTTCTCTAATTACCTTAAAATGCGCCTAATTTGAGGTGGAGAGAGCTTAGCTAAATCCATAGCCCACCGGACAGCGCGTCGAGCTTCACGCTTCTTCTCATTACGACTCTTCCTAATTTTGCCATCGGAATCGCTTTCGCTCTCCGATGGATCCAAAGGCAATTGACTTTCACGTGACTTAAGTGCGGCGCCGGAGCGAAAATGAGCTTGACGGAGAGCGGAAGGTGATGACGTGGACGGTGGCGGTCGACGGAGATTGTTGGTGGAGAAGAGTGGAGATTGCTGTTGAATTAGGTGGACGAAAGAGGCGCGAAGGTATAAATAGTGGTGCCATTTTGGGAGATTTAGCAGAGGTTTAACTAGATGAGCCATTTTTTGTGTGATTGTGTTTAGCTTCTTTTTTTTTGGGGGGTGGGGGGGTGGGGGGGGAGTTTTTTTGAGAATTTTATTATGAGTTGGGCCTATGATATTAAGGTGTGTGAGGATTGGGCTATTTTGTGGATATTGGGGGATTGGGCTATTTTGTGGATATTGGGCCCAATTAGTAGTCTACCTCGTTGGAGGATTTGTCCTAAAAAATAGGCCCAAGTTGTAGGCTAGCTATCTCGGTGTTGAACTTTTGGTCCCGCTAACCATATTGTAGAACTCAAAGTTTTATCTATGAGCAAGTTTTACTTATGAAAGAAGTAACATCAAAAATTCAAAATTACCATCCCACTCCGAAGATTGACACGACAGGAAACACACTGTTGTCGCTGACCTTTGGGCGTACCTCCAATGCTGTATGCTTAGATTGTTCTGTTGCTAAGTATAACAGAACGAAGAGGAATTTATATCATTTTTTATTATAAATGTATTTACATTATAATGAATGTCTATTAAGATAATGAATGTCTATTAAGATCTATTGTGATATCTATTAGAATTTGAAGCATCCGTCTTTTACTCAAACTAGGAGTAAATTTTCCCTATAAATAGAGGGGTTTTGTTCATTATAATTACAATCATATAATCTCTCATCTGTCAACAGAAGAAATAAGAATTACTCTCTCTTCTCTCTCTACTCTTGTTCTTTATTCTTTCTTGCTTTATAATTTACGTTATCAGCACGAAGTCTCTTACCAATTGAGATCTGTTCGTACGTGGCTACACAAGTTTTTGAGTCTCTAACTAATTTACGTTATCTGCACGAGCTTTAGCCTACTAACTAGATGGAGAACATCTTTCGCTAATAAATTAATACGAGACTCTGCCAAATAAGGTGAGATTATAAATCTGAAGGATTTCAAGGTTAGTAATTCTTTATGTTATCTTTCTTTTGCTACTACAAATATAATTATTATTGGACTTGAGAAAAAATAAATGGTTTGGAACCATTTATATTTTAAATTTATTCCTCAAGAACAATATTATCAAAAAGGATGATAATATGTTGGGTTCAAGTCCCATCGATCCATGCCTAAGACGCATTTATATGAATAAGATGTTGAGTTTGCATCTCAATACACCATATTGATGATATTATGATGGCTAAGGCAAAATAATGGGTATTTGATGAAAAGTCATGAAATTCGATCCATTGAATATGCTTCATTCCATGAAGTGAATGTGGTAGCAATATACGATGAGTCTGAAATATGACAACTTACTTTATTCTTGAGGTGTATGTGGTAGCAGTGCATAATATGTCTGAAAGAAGACAAGTGATTGAATGCACAAATATATGCGTGGAGGGACAATATGATAATGATCATCAAAAGTGATGATATTTTCACACGCTTATATGATTATAAGATATGCTAGAGAAAAATTCTCTACATTATATGTATGCCTCGATTTGCTTCTGAAGTAGCAAAATCTTGAAAGAGGTTATAAGCTATCATAATTTGATAGACTTAAGGCACGATTCTATTCCATTCCTGAGGAATGAAAAACGTATTAATGCAAACGTGCACTTGATTGTGATTGTATCACAACTCACCTTCGGAAGAGGTTGAATAATTTTAAAATCTACAAGTAGTAAATCTGAAATTTATTCATGTAATAGTAAATCTGAAATTTACTAAAGAAAAAGTACATGTCATGGTAAACTTGGAGTTTACTAGAATAAAAGTTCATAAATTGATATGAACGATTGTGACATCTCGAAGATGTGCATATATTAAAGAACTAGAAATTTTTTCAAGAATTATTTATGTCGTTTGTTATCATGACAAGTTGGTTGGACCAACTAATATTAGGCTTGGATCCCTTCAAATTTGAAAATTACAAAAGGTGAATAAGGGTCTGTTCATCTATCATGTGATATGTTGAAAAGATGCATCAATAAGATGATCACATGTACATTCATGGTCAACCTACGTTCGACATTCATAAAGTTACTTGTTCAATATAAATTGAGCATAATTTTTAGATTGTGTAATCAAGATAATTTATCTTGCTGGTGATGGTTTAGCATTGAATGTCTTCGATAAATATCTAAACCATTGTTAATGAGAACAAAACTTAATGTATTGGTCTGAAATATGATATATTGCAATAGCATTTGTGTGCATTAGACCAAAAAATTATGATTATTTCTTCCCTCTCAATTGGTTCAAGGTCGGGAACCAATTATTCCATCTAATAATTTTGATGTGCGGTATACGATTAATGAATATACCATAATGCACAGCGATAGATTTCTCAAAGAAGTAGAGGATGTATCTTAGTTTTTCTAACATAAGGGGCAGATTATAAGCGCTATGAAATATGTTAGGAATTATCACCATATCCTCATCCAAAAGATAATTCAAGTCAAATGCTGAAAACATCTCATATTAAGTGCAAGTGCTCTTATTTTGTGTTCCTAAAGGACAAAGTCTATGCATGCGAGAAGAGTGGTAGACTGATCGGTTCCAAATGAAATAGTCCTTGAAAAATAAGGAGCAAATAATCATAATAAGAAGGCAATGAGCTCTTGAAGAGACTATGACATACCACTTCATGAAACCTTATGAGAGGTTCATGTACCTGAAAATAATGAAGTAATGAGATCTCAAAATGTTATGCCGCATTGTGAACCGATACAAAATGATATATCATCAATATCTTTGACACAATATTGGCGCAATATTGTGAAAGATTACGAGGATCTGAATTCTACATTTATTTAAACATGCTGACGTAAAAACATTTATCAAGTGACATGAAAGGATGCATTTTGGTAAGCGTAAAATTTATTTGATTTGCATTCCAGACACTTGAAGATGTCACTCATGAAATGTTGAATATTGTCACTTGACAAAACTTATGTGAAAACTTTTAAGGATTCAAACTGTTTGAAGCATATAAAAATTTCTGGAAAACTTATTTATAATCTTTATATTGTATAAGCTTATTGCTTGAATATCATTGGAACTCTTGGAGAGTTTTCAAAGCAATAGATTATTTGCTGAAATTCAAAATATATCGAATTGGATTAGTTATGAAGTACCATATCTTAGTGCAATTGATGCACTCATGTACCTTGCAAATACTACAATGCCTATAGCCTCTTCAGTCAATTTGTTAGCAAGATATATTTCTTCTCCTACTAGGAGACATCAAAATGGGATAAAACACATGAGCTTGTTTTATTCTAAAGATTGTCGTCCCGATCTTATTGATCATGCTGATGTTGGGTACTTATCTGACATAAAGCTCGGTCTCAAATAGGCTATGTGTTCATATGTGGTGGTACTGCCATATCTTGGAGATATACAAAGCAGTCTATCGTAGCCACTTCATCGAATCATACTGAGATAATAGTTATTCATGAAACAAGCCGAGAATGTGTATGGTTGAGGTCCATAATACATCTCATTCGAAAAAAATGTGATGTGAAATATGACAATCTACCCACAATTTTATACAGAGATAATTCAGCATACATAGCACATCTTAAGAGAGGATTCATAAATGGAGATAGAACGAAACACATTTTGCCAAAGCTTTTCTACATACATGAGCTACAAAAGAAAGATGATATTAATGTGCAACAGATTCGTTCAACTGACAATATGACTGATTTATTCACCAAATCTTCTCCAATTGCAACTTTCAAGAAGATGCTGCATAAGATCGAGATGCAAAGGTCAAGGATGTTCTCATTAGGGGGAGTTAATACGCGTTGTACTCTTTTTCCCTTACGAGGTTTTGTCCCACTGGGTTTTCCTTGTAAGGTTTTTAATGAGGCAGCCGAAATGCGTATTATTAGAGATGTGTGCTCTTTTTCTTTCACTAGATTTTTTTTTCCTACTGGTTTTTTTCTAGTAAGGTTTTAACGAGACACATTATCTACCAATTAGACATTCAAGGGGGAGTGTTATAAATGTATTTACATTATAGTTAATGTCTATCAAGATCTATCAAGATCTACTTTGATATCTATTAGGATTTGAAGCATCCGTCTTTTACTCAGACTAGGAGTAAATTTTTCCTATAAATAGAGGGGTTTTGTTCATTGTATTTACAATCGTATAATCTCTCATCTCTCTTCTCTCTCTATTTTTGTTCTTTATTCTTTCTTGCTTTATAACAATTTTAAATTTCTATTTTATTTTTATAGATCACTGAGTTTCATTATATGTGCCTCAATAAAAGGCCCACATTTATTGATCCTTGGAAAGCAAGGCATTTCATTGGGGGGGGGGGATTGCATAAATTGGTGAGTCTTGTTTAAGGAATAATCAATATTTAATTAAAAAATAAAATTAAGCCACTATATAATTCACTTCATACATGTAGTTTTGAAGTTTTCAAGTTCAGTAATCTGTGTTTGACTCTGTCAAACCTTAAGATCTTTGAACAAATTTCAAATTCGTATATGAGATTTGAAGTTACATTTGGCAGAGCCTATTTCATATGTGAAATTCTTCTAAAGAGGAAGCAGCAGCAGCAACAGTAACAACAAATTCAGCCTAAAAATTCAGATTGATTAAACTTCAAATAAAGGTGCCACAAACAACTATTTGGTGTCATGTCTACCATTCTATAGAACACCCACTCGGGCTTTAGTGAAGAAGCCCAAATCTGGGCCGGGTAATTTTCAAGAATAAACTCAAATTGGGGCGACTTTCAAATTTTAACCCTAAATAATTTTTTTTTCTAAAAATAGTCTTTACCTCTTAACTAATATTTCTTTGGACTAAATTATCCCTGACTAATGAAATAAATTACATAAATGATCTTTATAATGAATAACAACCCCATGTTTATATCTTTCAACTTTTATTTTTTTTCTCTTTTTCATTTTACTTTAATTTTTTTTTTCTTTTCTCTTTTTATTTTTAATTTTTCTCAGCCATTATTTTTTTCCATTTTTCCTCTCAACTTTTTTTTTATTTTACTTTGATTTTTTTTTCTTTCCTTTTTTTAAAAAAAAAATAAAAAATCTCAAACCTTACTTTTTTTTCTTTACACCTCTCAACGTCTACCTTTATAAAAAAAATAAAAAAAATTCTTTGATTTTCATTTTTTTTTCTCGTTTATTTTTTTCTCATTCTCTCTCAACTTCTACATTTTGTTTGATTTTTATCTTTTTAATAGTTTTCTTCATTTTCTTTTTTTGTTTTCGTAATTTTTATTATTTTTGCTCTTTTCTTCGATTTCTTCCATTCAAGTTACATCTCATAAGCAAGAGTTGACACTATCACATTATAAAAACAAGCTTATGACTTTCAAACAACGAACAAGCTATGTTTCATGGACAACAGTTAACAATACCACATTGTAAAGATAAGACTTATGACTTTCAAACAACAAGTTCTATTTCATGGGCAAGAGTTGACACTACCACATAGTATTTTGATTTATGAGATATTTTATAACTCTTACTTTAAAGGCAAGACTTAGCTCAGGGACTTTCAAACAATAAATTATGCCCCACGGGCAAGAGTTGACTCTACCACGTTATGTTTTCATTTATGAGATGTCCTTATAGGCAAGACTTAGCTCGAGGACTTTCAAACTACAAATTATGTCCCACAGGCAAGAGTTGACTCTCCCACGTTATGTTTTCATTTATGAGATGTTCTACAACTATTGCCTTAGAGGCAAGACTTAGCTCGAGGACTTTCAAACTACATATTATGACCCACAGGCAAGAGTTGACTCTACCATGTTATGTTTTTATTTATGAGATGTTCTACAACTATTGTCTTAGAGGTAAGACTTAGCTCAAAGACTTTCAAACTACAAATTATGCCCCACGGGCAAGAGTTGATTCTACCACGTTATGTTTTAATTTATGAGATGTTCTACAACTATTGCCTTAGAGACAAAACTTAATTAGCCCAAGGACTTTCAAACTATAAATTATGCCCCACGGACAAGAATTAACTCAACCACGTTATATTTTTATTTATGAGATATTTTACAACTATTGCCTTATAGGCAAGACTTAGCTCAAGGACTTTCAAACTACAAATTATTCCCCACAGGCAAGAGTTAACTCTACCACGTTATGTTTTCATTTATGAGATGTTCTACAACTCTCGCCTTAGAAACACGACTTATCTCAAGAATTTTCAAAGAACTTCCTAACAACAACTCATGTCCCTAAATTTGCTTTGATGTCCAAAAAAGAAGACCTCTTTGCGAATTGTCCATTTTTTTATTTATTAGCAAAATATAATAAAAGTTGAGAAAAAAAGATCAAACAAAATAGAGAAATAAAAAAAAAGAGATTGAGAAAAAAAAAAAAGCAAGAAAAAAATAAAGATTAAGAAAAAAGCGAAGAATTAAAAAAATTAAGAAAAATAAAAATGAGAGAAAAAAATAAAAATAAAGTTTGAGAAAAATGAGGGAATAAAAGAGAATTGCAAAAAGAAAAAAACGATAAAACAAAATAGAGAAATAAAAAAAAAAGATTGAGAATAAAAAAGGCAAGAAAAAAATAAAGATTAAGAAAAAAAAGAAGAATTAAAAAAATTTAAAAAATAAAAGATGAGAGGAAAAAATAAAAATAAAGTTTGAGAAAAATGAGGAGAAAAAAGAGAACTGATAAAAATAAAAATAAAGGTTGAGACAAATGAATTAAAAAAAATAGATAATGTTTGATTAAAAAAAAAGAGAAAAAAATAAAGGTCGAGACAATGAATTAAAACATGAAAATAAAATTAAAAAAAAAAGTGAAAATAATAAAAAAAATAGAATAATAAAATTAAAGGAAAAACTAAAAAAGTGAAAATAATAAAAAATAAAATTTGAGAGACAAATGAGTATAGAAAGTTTAAAAATATATTTGAGATGTAGAGGGGCAAAATAGTACTTGTACTATACTTAAAAAGTAAGAAAAATTATTCTTTAAAGATATTTTTTATTGGGGTCAAATATCTAAAACTACCCATATTTGAGTCTATGACATGTAATTTCCTGATTTGAATTTTACTGGCCCTTATGGACTTGACACTCTCCTTAAGAAAATATTTATTAGGAGTTTATTTTCAAATTAACCTTATTAGTTATGTTTTGAAAATATAAATTTGAATATATACACTTTGTTTAGTCATTTAATGCTTAGAGTAGTATTGAAAGAATATACTTAATTTCATGAAAAAAGACAACTAAATTGAAACAAATATTTTTAGAAAGAAGGTCAACTAAAACGAAACGGAAGGAGTATGTTTTGTTTGGACACTTTTCTTGACTCTTGCTAATTACATTCCAAAAAATTCACATCTTTTTACTATTGAAATAGATAATAGTAGTCCTTCGGGATTGACTCACTGGTTTGGAGAGTGTTAGCCCACCACAGCTACCTGGGATCGATTCTCCCCTCAATGTCTTTGAGCCATGAGTCTGTCGCACGGGGTTTAACTAGTGCAGTTTACATCACCTGTATAATTTGCAGGCTATTGCAAGTGAGGGATTTACCCAGTACGCATTTTCCTGGGATTCCAAAAAAATAAAGAAATAGATAATAGTTACGTACAAATCAACTACAAGTCTACAACAATGACAATCACGGTCCCAATCAACCAACAAAATTTGTGGTATGAAATCATTTTTATTAAAAATATTTTATCCCCCCCACTCCACCCCACCCAGAAAAAAAAAAAAAAAGAAACTCAGTAGCAATTGGTTCATATAATCTATGCTATTACACAATTCTTCCTCTTTAGTACAATAATAACTTATGTTACTATTAACAATGATGAAAATCATAAATCAGAAGCAATTGAAAATAGTTCCACCTGAAATGAAAAAAAAATAAAAAATAGTGCCGCTTTGGCGTAGTTAAAACGATAATGAGGATGTTTGAGTACGCTTATCAGATTAACTTTTAAATATTTTTTACTTAACTACGCACATCAAAAAGTGTTTATCAGTTAAGTTTTTATAAGTCAAAATCAATCATAAGTTAGAGTTAATCATCCTAACATATTAGTTTAGAGACTTTTAAATTAAGCGAACCTTTTATTATTTTATCCTTAATATCTTTTAACACTCATAACAAAACATATTTCTTAATTATCTCTCCATGCTATAATACATATTGGTCATTTATCTTTTTTAAGTATGTAATTCAAATTAGGAGAGCTACCAAATTACGGCATTTGAAGAAATGCGTCGAATTTTAATAAGCAACGCCTCTCCATTATTCTTTTTTTTTTTTTTTTCTCTTCTCACTTTCCTGTTAAAATATTGGTCTTCTTTTGTCCCTCCATGTGAATTTTTTCTCCTTTGATAATGACATTCAAAGTCATCAGGGCTTTCTTATAAACAGTAGTAACAGTATGTAATTTCACAACGTGAGGTGTGATGGGATAAAGTGTATGCAGATCTTACTTCTACTTCTATTATAATTAGAATTATTTTTCTTAGCGGAAAAAGATTTTCTTGTTGAAAAAAAAATCTCTTTTCTTCTATTACCTTTCTTCTTCTTCTTCTCAGAGGAGGATTTTGTAAATCTATGAATAGAACATATTTCACAACACAATAACATTCACAATATAGTTTTTAAAGAGTTTTGTTTTAAAAAGTTTTGTATATAATTTTTAAAGAGTTTTGTTTAGGAAAAATTTTCGTTTTATGTTTTTTATATTAATTTTCATAATATGCAAGTCACTTGATCAAATGATATCAATAATATATTTTTAGTGTATTTTTATTTCTCATTTGATTTATCGTCGACATAATTTGAAAACTAAATAATACGTTCTCTCGATTTCGAACCCAACACTCACTTCCCAATAAAAGAAGCCATTTCAAAAATGCTTTTTTTTCATTTAGAAATTTATGATCTAAAAGAAAATATAAAAAGAAGGGCATCATATTGATTTGGATAGAGAGTGTAATTGGGTGCATAAAGAGAATTAGAAAAAATATTTTCACCATGACTTGGGCACAGTTTTGTTGGTCATATATATATATATATAAGAAAATGATCATGTGTACATAATTATCACGTAACCAAGCTGATTCCTTATTTAGTTAAAACTCCATAATAAAAGCATGAGAACAATGTGTTAGAGAATAAATTAATCTTGATGGCCACGAAAAATCTGCCAAAGTTGAATATATTAAACCGAATACTTTGTGAATATTCAAAAATTAATGTTTGAATCGAGGTTGAATTTCAAACATAAAGCTTATCTAATTTTGTTTATTTTAGAATTAATTCTGAACAAATGATGAATTTTTTAAAATATCATTAAATATTCCATCAAAAAGTTACATGATTTTGTCAAATAAAAGACTTAAGAGAAAAAAGAAACGAAATATTTACTGACATAACATTTATGATTAATCGATTTAGAAACAACATAGGCTCCAAAAGTCTATATAATAGTATGTCATGTTTATCAAAATAACAACAACAACAACAATAATAATAATAATAATAATTTGTCGAAGAGAAAACCATCAAATAAAAGATCGAATTAAGATAGATATACAACGTGTCATTTTGTAATTGTAGATAAGAATGACAGATTTCACTTGCAAGTTGCCAGTCTACTTGCTTTGATCTCATAATGATGAAATGTTGGATTATGATTTCATAATTGAAATTAAAGTGATCACCTAGTGCTCTTTACTGGTGTTTTAAGTTTGCACAAAAGCTATGTGAATTCTACTGAATAGTGAATAGAAATTATTTATTTCCTTTTTGAAAATTTAAAATGGATGAGTGATAAATAAGTGTGATGTTTTTAAAAATACTTTAAATACTAATATTAAGTAGATAGGTGGTGAGTGATAACTTGTTTACTACTTAGGGGTCGTTTGGTTTGAAAACAAGTTATACCGAGATTAGTTATGTTGGGATAAGTTATACTGAGATTAGTTATGCTGAGATTATTTTTTCTTGAATGTTTGGTTTGTTGTATTCAAAGTAACATACATGGTATAATTTCTAGGAATAAATTGATTGATTATCAAAATACCCTCCATCTTATTTAACTTTTTTATATATATATATTTCTTTTTAAGCTTTAAATATTTCTTTTTCGACTCAGAACAGGCTTCTTGTGATGGACTTGTTTATCAAGAAGAGCAGGAAGAGTAGGGTCGGAGAGGGTCAACCTAGAATCAAGTGGGGTGGTTTGACGCCAGTCAGTGCGCTGGAGATAGGGGTGAGGGTGGCGGGAATGGGGACATGAGAGTGTAGGGGGGGACGTGGATGGTATGTGGGATAAGGCTGTCAGCTGCATCAAGGAAACGACTAGAGAGGTGTTGGGTGTCTTGAGTGATCGGATAGGTCGATATAAGGGGGACTGGTGGTGGAATGAAGAAGTTAAGAAGAAAGTGGAGACTAAGAATGAGGCATATGTTAAGATGATCGAGAGTAAAGATGAAGAGGAGAAGCGGGTGAACAGGGAGGCTTACAAAGTGACAAGGAAAAAGGCTAAGTTAGCTGTTACGGCTGCTAAGACAACAACTTTTGAGAGCTTGTACGCGGAGTTAAAGGAGAAGGGCGGGGAGAAAATGTTGTATAGGCTTGCTAGGGCTAGGGAGAGGAGGGGTCAAGACCTCGATCAAGTGAAGTGCATTAAGGGGGAGGACGGAAGAGTTTTGGTGGAGGATGTTCACATTAAGAAGAGATGGCAGGAGTATTTTCATAGACTTTTAAATGAGGAGGGAGACAGAGACATTGTGCTAGGGGAGCTGGAGCGCTCAGAGAAGAGCCGTGATTTCAGCTACTGTAGACGTTTTAAGGTTGAGGAGGTCACAGAGGCGATTCATAGGATGCGAAGGGGTTGGGCGACGGGGCCAGACGAGATTCCGGTGGATTTTTGGAAGTATGCAGGTGAGGCGGGTTTAAGGTGGTTGACAGATTTGTTTAACGTCATTTTTAAGACTGCGAGAATGCCTGAAGCTTGGAGATGAAGTACGATAATTCTGTTATATAAAAACAAGGGCGATTTTCAGAGTTGTAACAACTATAGGGGTATTAAGTTGTTAAGTCACACTATGAAGATTTGGGAGAGGGTGGTCGAGCGGAGATTGAGGAGAGTAGTGTCAATTTCTGAGAATCAGTTTGGTTTTATGACTGGTCGCTCAACGATAGAGGCAATCCATCTGGTGAGGAGATTGGTAGAGCAGTATAAGAAAAGGAAGAGAGATTTGCGCATGGTGTTCATCGACTTGGAGAAGGCGTATGACAAAGTCCCTAGGGAGGCTCTTTGGAGATGCTTAGAGGTGAGAGATGTTTCGGTGACGTACATCATAGCTATTAAGGACATGTACGATAGAGGAAAGACTCGGGTGAGGACGGCGGGAGGTGACTCGGGGTATTTTCCGGTCGAAACAGGTCTGCATCAGGGTTCGAGTCTTAGCCCTTTCCTTTTTGCGGTGATGATAGACGTGTTGACGCGAAGTATTCAGGGTGAGGTGCCTTGGTGTATGTTATTTGCGGACGATGTAGTGCTGATTGATGAGACGCGAGGGTGTGTGAATGAGAAATTAGAGGTTTGGAGGCAAACCCTGGAATCGAAGGGGTTCAGGTTGAGTAGGTCCAAGACGGAGTATTTGGAATGCAAGTTTAGTGACGCGAGTCAGGAGGATGAAGTGGTGGTGAGTTTAGATTCCCAGGTTGTTTGTAAGAGGGATAGTTTTAAGTATCTTGGGTCTATTATCCAGGGAAATGGCGAGAATGATGAGGATGTCTCTAAATGTATTGGAGCAGGATGGAGGAAGTGGAAGCTCGCTTCGGGAGTGTTATGTGATAAGAAGGTCCCCCTTAAGCTTAAAGGAAAATTCTATAGAGTGGCAATCCGTCCGACCATGCTGTATGGAGCGGAGTGTTGGTCAGTCAAGAACTCCCACATCCAAAGACTGAAGGTGGCAGAAATGAGAATGTTGCGATGGATGTGTGGACTTACTAGAGGGGATATAGTTAGGAATGAGACTATTCGAGAGAAGGTGGGAGTGGCTTCGGTGGAGGATAAGATGCGATAAGGAAGGTTGAGATAGTTTGGGCATGTGATGAGGAGGGGCACGGATGCCCCAGTTTGGAGGTGTGAGAGACTGGTTTTAGATGGCTTTAGGAGGAGTAGAGATAGGCCGAAGAAATGCTGAAGGGAGGTGATTAGACATGACATGGAGCAGCTGCAGCTCACTGAGGACATGACCATAGACAGGAAGATATGGAGGTCGCGGATTAGGGTAGAATGTTAGGGCGAATGTATGGATTGTGGCTAGGTGTTAGGAGCGCGAGTGCGTATACGGGTAGTAACCCCAGGCTTGTGTCCATGAGTAGGAGCCTTTAGCCAGGTGAGTTCGGGTGGGGTGGGTAAGTGGGTGTCCTAGTTCTTATTTCTTATTTTGTATTGCTCGTATTTCTTTTATTTCGTACTTTGCTGATATTTATTTCTATTATGTCTTATGTCTGCATGTCAACCTTTCCTGTTACATGTTCCTTTACGATCTTGGTGTATTATTCGAGATTCTGAGCCGAGGGTCTATCAGAAACAGCCTCTCTACTTCTTCGGAGATAGTGGTAAGGACTGCGTACATCTTACCCTCCCCAGACCTCACTTTGTGGGAATACACTGGGCCTGTTGTTGTTGTTGTTGTAAATATTCATTCTTAAATTTTTTATTTTTTATTTAGAGAAGTTAAAATATATAAATAAACATAATTTATATATTTTACAACCATTTTGAATGGTAAACTGTTCAAAATTTATTTATTTATGAATATATTATACGTTAATTAAACATAATTTATGTGTGTGTGAGAATATATTACGTTATATATTATGTTATATATAATTAAACATAATTAACATAATTTAACATAATATATTATAATTAAATATATTAACATAATATATATATAATTAAACATAATTAACGTATATATATTCAAAATATATTCATAATATTATACGTTATAGATACGTAATTACGTTGTATATTACGTAATATATTATATTCATAATTAATGAATATATTATACATTAATTAAACATAATTTATGAATATCTAATTTGTATATATTTATGAATATATTATACGTTATTCATAATATATATTTATGTTCATAATATATTATATTGTTCATAATATATATTATACGTTCAAAACATAATTATTATACAATTTACCAGTTTACGTTAATTATTATTATTGTAGACACCTAATTTCGTCCCTCCCCGATGTCGTTTTACCCATTTTTTTTATTATTTTATTTTTATCCTACCGTGTACCCTCACCCATGTTATTATACCCTCACAAAATACAAATAATAAAATAACTAACCCTATCTTATCCTAACCACCTACCCAATAAAAACATAACACCTCACCACTACCCACTACCCCACGTTACCCCACCCCCTCTCTTTTTCTTGTCCAAAAAGAAAGAGGACAATATATACCCACACATACACACAAAATAAGGGGGGGAACCAAAAAAAAAAAAAAAAAAAAAACCAAGATCAGCACTCTCTCTCTCTCTAAAACGTCGCCGGCGACTGACCGGAGCTCCGGCCACCACAACACCACTATTTCCCCCCCCTCTTTCTCTCTCTCTCTCTCTCTCTTTTTCTCTCTCTCCGTTGACTCACTCTCTCTCCGATGACAACAGCGCCGTCGTCACTCCGATTTCTCTTCTCAGCTGCTCCGATCAGACGTCCCTGGTCTGGTCACCGCCGTCGTCACTCCCTCTCTCTCCCCCTCTCTTTCTCTCCGACCAGCAGCGGCATCAACACCAACTCTGACCAACGACGTCAGCTCCGACGACGGCAGTCGTCGAGAACAGTGACGCCGACGACAGGCGTCAACATCCGACCTATTTCCCGTCACTCCGTCACTGATTTCGTGTACGGGTCTTCTCGATTTTTATAAATTCAGTCTCGTTTATTCGGATTTGTGAATTATTCATCGTGAGGTTTTTATCGTGTTTTTTCGATCTGTCCGGTTGAACTCGATATCGAGTTTGGAGTTGTTCGTTGTGAGGTTCTCCTATCGAGTATTTTGGTCTTCGAATTTCTTTATTATCGACAAAGATTAGTTTCGTCAAGGTTCATTTCTTCTAACCGAATCTTTAATTTATTTTGACTTTTATTGATGTTGTTGGTGTGGATGATTTATTTGTTGTGTGTTTGGTTTGAATCTTCGTTGTTTGTGTCATGTTTGATGTTGGTTTCGGATTATGAGATGTGATTGGAAAATCGAAGCATGCACTAATCATGTGGTTTAAAGGGAATTCGGGGCGCGAGTTAAAAAATCATTAAAGTGAATTAGGATTAATTTTGATTTGTTGTTGTTTTGATTCGTCGTTATTGTTACTTTCACGTCTAATTATCAATTTCGTGATAGTATCGTGGTAAGTCAAGCAGGTAGGCAATCGTCGGCCGGGTAGGCAAAATTTAGGAATAAGTGTTCCGTGGGATGTTGGAATGTGCATGTGAATGTCTCTTTCTAGATTATCATGTTTAATTCAGATGTATTTATTTAAACGGGAAATGCTCCGAGATCATTTGTATTTATTCACCGGGGAATGCCCCGACGTACCATGTTGGCGAAAAAAAATGATCGTGATGAAGGCCCACGGCGTCGGGTAGGGCATTTGAGCTTAGATTTAGTTATATACTAGGATTTATATTTTCATTTTTTTTTCTATTTTTCGAACTGTATAATTGTCTGGACTTTTCGTTTTTGGACGGTTTCGTTTTGTTTATTGTTTGATTATTTTGTGTTCTTTTTTGTGGTTTATACATTCATAATGCCAAAAAAGTCGATACACTCCACCAAGCGACCGTGGTCGAACCACGGGATTAAGAGTCAAATGTTTTCGAAAAGGATTTTCCAAAGGTGACTTGGCACACCGGATTATGCCAAGTGGCGACTCTGAATAAAAATGCAAATAATCCTTTTCCGAAATAAATTTTCATTTCTTGTCACTTAAATAATAAAATCCTTTCGAACTTTAAAATATTATTCATTTTTTGGAGTACGCATTAAAAAGGGGTGTGACAGCTCTGGCGACTCTGCTGGGGATGTTTCAGAATTCGAGCTTATTTTTGAGTCGTATCGGCTTTGTTTGGCATTACGAGTGTATAAGCATTGTTTGTGATTATTGTTTTGTTATTGTTTCACTTTTGTGCGTTTTCGTGCTCTTTGTTTATAGTATTTATCCTATGTGTTACCGCTTTATATCTGTCATCATGAGTCCATCTCCCCGGCCTTCTTTCTGCAACAAGTCTCGGAGCGCACGTCGTGCGCACGAACTCTAGTCGAGTCACCTTTATTTTAGGGGGGGAGCCGTTGGATGTATGGAGTAGGTGGAAAGCAAAACAGCCACTATCGACCATATGCTCCCCCGAACGGCCTTGTTAGTAAACCACAACATAGGTCAGCCTTTAGGTCATTCTTATGTGCATCATATTGAGACCTAGCGAGGCCCACACGGTCCTTTGTAGGAGACTCAACTTTAAAGCATCCCTACGTGTTAAATGTTGCATTTTTTAGAGTAACGTGATCATTTGACGGACCGATTTGGGAAAAACATGTGTTAGAAGTAAAGTGTGGAAAAAAAAAAGGAGGAAAAAAGTGAGTCGAAAAGAATGAATCAAAAGGAGTGTCGTAGTTTATTTTAGAGTTCTTTATGGCTTTTGTTCTTCACGATCCCAAAACTCAAAAAAAATAAAATTACGTTTTGCATTTATCTTCTCAAAGTACCGTAAGTTCAACAAAAAAAAATGAATGAAAAAAAAAAAGAGGGTTTTGTTTGTCTTGTCTACTTATTTGTCAAAAACAAATACCAAAAAGATTTTTTTTATAATTGGTGGTGTCAGCCTTAGTTGAAATGTCCAGTTGAAAATCCAAAAAATTTTCATGCGTTTGTTTTTGGTTGTCTCTTAAGTTAGGGTCAATTTATTAGTTAATCATTAAGTGTCCAATCTGGACGAACTACGCACCCCTGATTCTCCTCTCTCGGGAGTGACATACGTAGGCAACCTATTGTGGGTTCGGGGATCTTATTTGAAAAATCTAAAATATTTCTTCACTCTCCATTTAGAGTAGGCGTTTCATATGCGTCTTTAAAAGAAAACTACAAAAAAAAAATTTCTTTAATAGATTCAAGTTTCATTTTAACATGAAATTCAAGAATTGAAAACCCAAAAAGATTTTTTCTTTGGTAATCACAGGTTTCATTTTGTATAGAGATTTAAACCTAAAAAAAAAAGAAAAAAAAAGAGATTTTCATCAATTCTTTTGACACTTTGTTTCAAGAAAGAAAAAAGAGTTTAATTGACCATTTTGGCAAAACTGCCCGAACTACGCAAGATCTGATTCATGTACAACATGATACGTAGGCAACCTACTTTTGGGTTCGATCTAATCATTTTGTTTCGTTGTTTTTCATTATTTTTCCTCTTTTAAAGAAAAAAAACAAAAGCCATAAAGAATGATAAAATAAAGGTAGATAACAGAGAAGTGAAAAGAACAGAGGTGGATACGAAAAAAAGAAAAAAAAGAAGAAAAAAGTGTAGATAAAAATCGGGATGATGTTGAAATGACCTCGCTACCCTCAAAAGCTGGTAGAAATGAACATGAATTTAGGACAATTTTACCAATGTTACTCTCATGCTTGTTGTGTGCCCTAATCCTAACCGATGTCGTCTTTGATGAGCATGTTCTTTCAGATAACAGTGGTAGGTTTGCAGCACTCTGGCTAGTCACCCATACTTCACTGGATCCAAAGCAAAGCTTGTCATGGCTAGCAGGGAGATTGAAAATTCGCTCATTGACCCGGATCAGGATCACAGGGAAGAAAGTTCAGAACACAATGATGAGGTAGTAAGGCTCAGGCAACAATTGATAGATTTGCACCGGGCATGGGCCAGCGGAATGCCTCCTCCTCCGCTCCCTGAAGGTCTTGGGAATATCTCTAATTGCTCACCGCTCTCTCAGGCACAATTCTCTGCTCCTACTGAGTCACCTGAGCACGCGGCAGGATTCACTCCGCGACATTATTATCCTGGCAATTCTGGTGTGCCCTTGGCAGCTCCCCAATCAAGACCAGCTGCTTAGCCAGCGCCACCGATCATACCGGTATTCGTGGCCCCGCCACCACATGAAACTCCTATATATGTTGTGCGTCCCACAATGAGGCTTCATCGGTTTGCCAGTGAGCCAGTATTGAAGGTTCCAGATAGTCAGTATTATGCCCCGGAGCCGACTTTGAGAATGAATGAACCGTATGGGTACACTCAGCCACCTGCATTTCCATTTGATTCAGAGAAACCTGTCGCAACAGAGGAACAGGAAGTTATAGCGCGGAAGTTGAAAAGTTTAGAACAGGCCATGAGAAATTTGTAGGGAATCGGAGGTTATAAGAGTGTTTCTTATAAAGATCTGTGCATGTTCCAGACATCAACCTTCCCTTCGATTTTAAAATGCCTAAGTTCGAGAAGTATGTAGGACACAGTGATCCCGTGGCCCACTTGAGACGCTATTGCAACCAGTTGAGGGTTGCAGGAGGATGGGAAGAGTTGCTCATGGCTTTATTTGGCGAGAGTCTTTCTGATCTGACTTCAGAATGGTTTATCGATCAAGATATCGACAAGTGGAATAGCTGGGACGACTTGGCTTCTAAATTTGTGCAACATTTTCAGTATAACATCGATCTGATTCCAGACGAAAAATCTTTGGTCAACATGAAGAAGAAAAACACTGAAGGTTTTAGGGAATACACGATAAGGTGGTGTGAACAGGCCGCAATGGTAAAGCCTCTGATGAGAGAAAGTAAGTTGGTAGAGATTTTCATTCAGGCACAGGATGAGACTTATTTTCAATATTTACTCCCGGCAATGGGAAAGTCTTTTATTGAAGTCCTCAAAATGGGGGAGATGATAGAGGACGGAATCAAGATCGAACGAATAGTGAGTTTTGCCGCATTGAAAGCCACCACACAAGCGATTCAAGGTGGATCTGGCGCATTTGGAGGTAAAAAGAAGAAAGAGGATGTGGCGACTGTTGTAGCTGGAACCCATTCCAATCCCAAAAGACCACCTCGCCCCTATCCCCAATCCCAAGCCCAAGTCTACGCCCAAGCTCCATATATTCCTCCCCACCATTACTACCCTCCACAAAACCCTTTATATTGCATTCCACCACCCCCGTACCCAATATATAGCGCGCAACCATATGCCCAAAACCCTTCTTACCCGCAGTGGCGCGCGCAAACTTCACAAAATCGCTCATTCGCTCCACCAAATTACCAAAACCCTTCCAGACCCAGTTTTTAACCTAGGCCAGAGTATAAGAAGGAGAAGACGGTCAAAAATCAATTCACACCTCTTGGGGAGTCATATGCTAGCTTGTTTGATAGGTTGAAAAAGTTGAAGGTTTTAAGCCCAATTCAAGAAAGGCTTTCAAATCCACCGCCGAGGAATCTCAATTATTCTTTAAGGTGTGCGTACTGTTCTGATATGCCCAGCCATGATATCGAGAAATGCTGGCATTTAAAGAGAGTTGTTCAAGATTTAATTGACACAAATCAGATGCTGGTCCAGGCCCCGGAAGGCCCAAACATTAACCAGAATCCATTGCCAACCCATGCTGAAGCCAATGTGTTAGAATTGACATATGACGGAAAGGAGTCTTCGAGGGGTTATAAGCCTATTATCAAGATACAGACCATTGAGGAGAAATCGGTGAATGTAGCTGAGTCTTTGAAAACAATGTCATTGAGCCAGGAAGGAATGAGAGAAGATAAAGCGCAAGAAAGCACAAAGAAACCTCTGATCACAGTACAGAGCGCCAGAAGGTATGTTGATTCAAGTCAGGATAAACCTAAGTTGACGGTGATGGGAGCTCTGAGTCATCCTATCTTGACGGTGAAAGGAGCACTGGCAGCGCCTATTGTCCTCAAACCGGTGACCCAACCTCCGATAATTAATACGAAAAGAATTCCCTGGAATTATGGGCGGACCATGATGACCTATCATGGGAAAGAAGTAGTGGAAGATGTAGATGAGGTAGGGGGTTTGACTAGGTCAGGAATATGTTTCGTGCCTGAAAGCTTAAGAAAGTCTGAGCCAACGGTGAGTGGACCGTCATCTATCAAAAAGCCTATCACCGAAGAAGAAACTGAAGAATTTTTGAAAAAAATGAAATTGCCAGAGTATTCAATGTTAGACCAGCTGAAGAAAACCCCTACTCAAATTTCCCTTTTATCTTTGTTGTTGCACTCCAAGGAGCATCGTGATGTTTTACTGAAGGTATTAAATGAAGCATATGTTCCAAGGGAGATTACAATCAACCAGCTTGAGAAAATGGTTGGAAAAATCTTTGAGGTCAATCGGATCAGCTTTTCTGATGATGAATTGTCTGTTGAAGGTACAGGGCAGAATCTGGGCCTTTACATTACAGTGAAGTGTGAAGATTTCTATGTCACTCATGTTATGATTGATGGAGGTTCAGGAGCAAACATTTACCCTATTTCTACTTTGCAAAAGCTGAATATTGTTGCAGAGAGGATCAGACCCAACAATGTATGTGTCAGGGCTTTCGATGGTGCAAAATCAAATTCCATTGGCGAAATAGAACTAATGTTGACCATAGGGCCTGTTGAGTTCGCCATAGAGTTTCAAGTATTGAATGTAGACTCCTCTTACAATCTGTTGTTGAGAAGGCCGTGGATCCACAAGGCCAAGGCAGTTGCATCTACATTGCACCAAATGATTAAGTTTGAGCATGACAGGCAAGAAGTAGTTATTCATGGTGAAGGAGTTTTGTCAGCCTACGAAGATTCTCGTTTGTCTCTTATTGAAACAAATAATGTAGAGGAGACATTCGTCTATCAAATTTTTGATACAGTGTCAGTGAATCCTATCCTTGAATGGCAGGCTATACCGGGACCGCAATTGTCTTCTGTTTCTATCATGATGGTGAGTGAACTTTGGAAATACGGATTTGAGCCAGGAAAGGGTTTGGGAGCGTCTCTGCACGGTATAGTTCATCCCATATGTCCGAGTGAGAACGTGGGCACATTTGGTCTGGGATTTGAGCCTATAGCTGAAGATCTGAAGAAATCCAAGGGAAGGAAAAGGGAAATATGGTCACTCCCTCGCCCAATACCACTACTCAGTGAATCATTTGTTAAGAGCGGTGTCACGAAGCATGTGGAATTTGAGGTTGAATTGGTTGATGACTTCCAGAACCTTTGTATGGAAGTTGATATACTCGAAGCAGGAGAAGGTACCAGTATGGCAGACGTGCAATTCATAGGTCCAGCTGTCCGGCTCAATAATTGGGAAGTCACTCCTCTCCCCGTCAGGAGGGAGTTTTGGTAGTTTATTTTGTTTTTCTTTCTGTTTATTCGAGTTATTTCAGGGTTGTAATTCGGATTTTAGTTTGTTTATGTTATGTTGGCATCTGTGTTTAAACCCTTTTATCTTTTATTTAATAAAATGCAATGTCCCTTTTGTTTTGTGTCTAATATATTTTGTTTTTCTTTTCTTACACAGTTCTCTTTATGCTGATTCTAATGACATGACATGCATGCGAAATTTTCAGCTTGATCTTAAAATCCAAACCAATCAAGATGTAATGAAGTAGGATAGGGAATATGATGAAGAAAAAGCGCTAGAAGAAATAAGCAAAGAGTTGGAACAGTTTGAAGACAAACCGAATCCTAATTTAAATGAGACTGAGCCAATAAATCTAGGGGATCAAGAAGATGTTAGGGAAACTTAAATCAGTGTACATGCTTTGTCACAGCTAAAAGAGGGAATGATTCAAGCATTAATTGATTATAAGGATGTTTTTGCATGGTATTATGATGATATGCCCGGTTTAAGCACTGAATTAGTGGCTCACAAGTTGCCAACTGATCCCACGTTTCCCCCGGTCAAACAGAAGTTGAGGAAGTTTAAAACAGATATGAGTATTAAAATCAAAGAGGAAATCATGAAACAACTTGAAGCCAAAGTAATTCGAGTGTCTCGTTATCCTATGTGGTTATCCAATGTTGTTCTCGTACCAAAGAAAGATGGCAAAATTTGAGTGTGTGTTGATTATCGTGATTTGAACAGAGCAAGTCCGAAAGATGATTTTCCACTGCCCAACATTCATATTATGTTAGACAACTGTGCTAAACACGAGGTTGCCTCTTTTGTGGATTGCTATGCCGGATATCACCAGATCATTATGGATGATGACGACGCAGAGAAGACATCTTTTATCACACCATGGGGAACTTATTGTTATCGAGTGATGCGGTTCGGTTTGAAGAATGCTGGAGCAACATACATGAGAGCCATGAACACTATGTTTCATGATATGATGCATAAAGAGATTGAGGTCTACGTGGATGATGTGGTTATTAAGTCAAAAAGTCAGGCCGACCATGTTAAAGATTTAAGAAAGTTCTTTGAAAGGCTTCGCAGGTATAATCTCAAACTCAACCCGGCAAAATGTGTATTTGGAGTTCCATCTGGAAAAGCTATTGGGGTTTGTAGTCAGCCGTCGGGGAATTGAATTGGATCCCTCAAAAATCAAAGCCATTCAGGATTTGCCCCCGCCTAAGAATAGAACAGAGGTGATGAGTTTGCTTGGTAGACTGAACCACATTAGCAGGTTAATTGCTCAACTCACAACCACTTATGAGCACATATTCAAGTTGCTGAAAAAGAGTGTTGCGGTAAAATGGATTGAAGAATGTCAGAAAACGTTCGATCGAATCAAAAGATATTTGTCAAATCCGCCCGTGCTGGTACCCCCGGATCCTGGTAGGCCTTTGATCTTATATTTATCAGTCATGGACAATTCTTTCGATTGTGTCCTGGGTCAACATGATGTCACAGGCAAAAAGGAGCAGGCTATTTATTATCTTAGCAAGAAGTTCACCGCGTATGAGGCTAGGTACACTCTTCTTGAAAGGACGTGTTGTTCCCTAACTTGGATAGCACAGAAGTTGAAGCACTATCTCTCATCCTATACTACTTATCTCATCTCCCGCATGGATCCTTTGAAGTATATCTTTCAGAAGCCTATGCCGACAGGTCGATTGGCAAAGTGGCAAATATTGCTTACCAAGTTTGACATCATATATGTGACTCGAACCGCCATGAAAGCCCAAGCCTTGGCAGATCATCTTGCTGAGAATCCCATCGATGAAGAGTACGAGCCATTAAAGACATATTTTCCTGACGAAGAAGTGTCGTGTGTCGATGAAGTCGTTATAGATGCTGATCCAGGTTGGAGGTAATTCTTCGATGGAGCTGTCAATATGAAAGAAGTCGGAATAGGTGCGGTTCTTATCTCTGAATCGGGATAATATTTCTCGATAACAGCACAACTTTGATTCTACTATACTAATAATATGGCAGAGTATGAAGCCTGCATCCTTGGTTTGAGGCTAGCTGTTGATATGGGAGTCCAAGAATTATTGGTGTTGGGAGATTCGGATTTGCTCGTCCATCAAATTCAAGGCGATTGGGAGACGCGAGATTTGAAGCTCATCCCGTATCGACAATGCTTGCAGGAGCTATGTCGATGATTTGTGTTAGTAAAATTTAGGCATATTCCAAGGATTCATAATGAAATTGCTGATGCATTAGCCACTCTGTCTTCAATGCTCCAACATCCTGACAAAGCTTATATCGATCCAGTGCATATACAGAGTCGTGATCAGCATGCTTACTGTAATGCGGTTGAAGAAGAGCTCAATGGAGAACCTTGGTTTTTGGATATCAAGCGGTACATTCAGTCAGGAGAATACCCAGCATATGTCACCAACAATCAAAAGAGGACTATTAGGCGTTTGACTAGTAGATTTTTCTTAAGTGGGGAAATCTTGTATAAGAGGACCCCAGATCTGGGACTTTTAAGGTGTGTAGATGCAAAAGAAGCCTCGACAATCATGGTTGAAATACACTCTGGAGTATGCGGGTCGCATATGAACGGTCATGTCTTGTCAAAGAAGATTCTTCGAGCAGGTTATTACTGGCTTACTATGGAGAGGGATTCTATTCAATTTGTTTGAAAGTGTTATCAATGTCAGGTGCACAGCGATCTGATACGTTCTCCTCATGTTGAGTTGCATGTAATGGCCGCTCCATGGCCGTTCGTGGCTTGGGGAATGAATGTGATTGGACCGATTGAGCCAAAGGCATCAAATGGACATAAATTCATTTTGGTAGCCATTGACTACTTCACAAAGTGGGTGGAAGCAGTAACTTTCAAGTCAGTGACAAAGAAGGCTGTGGTAGATTTTGTTCATGCCAATATCATTTGTAGATTTGAAATTCCTAAGATGATCATTACAGACAATGCTGTCAATCTCAATAGTCATTTGATGCAAGAAGTGTGTCAACAGTTTAAGATCGCACATCGAAATTCTACTCCATATCGCCCAAAGGCCAATGGTGCTGTAGAAGCCGCCAATAAAAATATAAAAAAGATACTGCGAAAAATGGTACAAGGTTCTAGACAGTGGCATGAAAAGTTGTCGTTTGCATTGCTAGGTTATCGCACCACTGTTCACACTTCAACAGGGGCAACTCCATATTTATTAGTGTATGGGACAGAAGCAGTCATACCTGCAGAAGTTGAAATTCCCTCTCTTCGAGTCATTGTAGAAGCAGAGATTGATAATGACGAATGGGTAAAAACCTGACTGGAACATTTAAGTTTGATCGAGGAAAAAAGGCTAACGTCTGTGTGTCATGGCCAGTTGTATCAGAGGAGGATGGCTCGTGCGTATAACAAAAAGGTCCGTCCCAGGAATTTTGAAGTTGGTCAGTTGGTATTGAGACGTATCCTTCCTCACCAGGTTGAAGCGAAAGGCAAGTTCTTTCCTAACTGGCAAGGTCTCTTCGTTGTGAAGAAAATGTTACCCAATTGAGCCTTATATTTGACAGATATTGAAGGCAAAATGGCAGAAATGACTATCAATGCTGATGCGGTCAAAAGATACTATGTATGATATTTGGTCCTTTGTTTGATTTTATTGTATGTTTCTTACTTGCATTTTTGAAGATTGATATGATGAAGGCATTTTATTCTTCTATCCAAACATTGTGTCATCCTTTGTTTATTCGTTTGAGCCTCATTTATTTTTCTTTCATATCTCTCTTTTGGAATCAAAATAGAGTCAAAGATAAATGTCAAGAAAATAAGAATAAAAGAAAGAGTTCGAAAATAAAAGAAAAAAATCAAATCAAAACAAAGAACAAGCTGATGGAACTACGTGCGACCTGATTCTCCTCTCTCGGGAGTGAGATACGTAGGCTGCCCTATTTCGGGCTCGGTCCAACCAAATAAAGATTTAAGATTCACCCAGTCAACAAAACTGGGGCATGAGTTAATGTGTTGTTTGAGTCGATTCCAAAAGTTGTAAGTCCCACCCCCACTTCAAATGTCATTCGAACCCCTTGCCATCCTTTTCTAACCTTATCCAAAAGTCAAGTTACAACCAAAGAAAGTCCTTCAGATCAATTTTTGATAATGTTAATGCTAAGCATGCAATGGATATGATGATACATTGTGAAGTGCCACTGGTCTCCCTCAACATAAGAAATCAGGAAAGAAATACAAAAATGAGAGAGTCTTATTGGTGAAGACCCCCGTGGGCATCATAAGGCGATGGTGAGTTGAGAGAAATATAAAAATGAGAGAGTCTTATTGGTGAAAACCCTTGCAGGCACCATAAGGCGATGGTGAGTAGAGAGAAATAAAAATGAGAGAGTTTTATTGGTGAAAACCCTCACAGGCACCGTAAGGCGATGGAGAGTTCAAGAGAAAAGTGAAAAGTGAAAAGAAAGAGATTTGTTGGCAAAAGTCATTTAAGATGTCGACAATCGAATGTGATGAATGAGTCCAATGGATTTGAAGAAGCGGATCAGCGGCAAAGCCACGAACTCAACAACAAATGGGGAGTTTGGATAAGAAGATCAAGCAGCTCAATCCAAAATGCATGTCATACTCATTGGAGTTGGTTGTCGTATTCAGATAAGTTTTTCTTTTTGAATATGGGACATTGCCCTTTTCTTTCATTTACATATTCAAGCTTTTTGTATTTTTATGTCATTTATCAAAATAAAAGTCACCATCGTTTCTTTACATTTTTAAGTCAAGTCTGTGTCAAAACAAGTGAGAAAGGATTTCAAAATTTATTATCAGTCTTTCCAATTATATGAGGAAAAGCCAAGGACCGGCACATGAAAGAAATATAATCGTAATTCAACATGAAACAAAGGAAGTCTATCAACCGACAGACTGTTGGATTCGTGAAAGCATTCAGATTTGGAAAAAGTGCGCACCTCAGAGGCATGGTAAAATGGAAGCCCATTGTTCTAGTCAGAACTCACCTCCCTCAATCTGGATCCGGGTCAATGATGCGGCAAGACACGGCAAGTGTTAGCAATTTGGAACAAAGATGAAAGGAACGAGTGCTGGGCAGATACCTGAGAAGCCAAGATCTGCAAGCCACCACTAAGTTTTTAACTGACAAATTTTCTTTGTTGAAATAGGGGCAAATTCGTTTCACTTGATTCAGCTATCATTGTAAATGCACATCCGTGAGAATCTATTTTCTGTTCAGGACCCTCCTGAAAAATGGGATTCTACTTTTTGTTCAGGACCCTCCTGAAAAATGGGACTTTACTTTCTGTTCAGGACCCTCCTGAAGAATGGGAATTTACTTTCAGTTCAGGACCCTCCTGAAAAATGGGACTTTACTTTCTGTTCATGACCCTCCTGAAAAATGGGATTTTACTTTCAGTTCAGGACCCTCCTGAAGAATGGGACTTTACTTTCTGTTCAGGATCCTCCTGAAAAATGGAAATTTACTTTCAGTGCAGGACCCTCCTGAAAAATGGGATTTTACTTCATGTTCAGGACCCTCCTGGAAAATGGGAATTTACTTTCAATTCCGGACCCTCCTGGAAAATGAATATTTACTTTCAGTTCAGGACCCTCCTGGAAAATGGGAATTTACTTTCAATTCAGGACCCTCCTGAAAAATGGGATTTTACTTTATGTTCACGACCCTCCTGGAAAATGGGAATTTACTTTATGTTCACGACCCTCCTGGAAAATGGAAATTTACTTTCAATTCAGGACCCTCCTGAAAAATGAGAATTTACTTTCAATTCAGGACCCTCCTGAAAAATGGGATTTTACTTTTGTTCAGGACCCTCTTGAAAAATGGGACTTTACTTTCTGTTCAGGACCCTCCTGAAAAATGGGATTTTACTTTATGTTCAGGACCCTCCTGAAAAATGGGATTTTACTTTATGTTCAGGACCCTCCTGAAAAATGGGAGTTTACTTTCTGTTCAAGACCCTCCTGAAAAATGGGACTTTACTTTCTGTTCAGGACCCTCCTGAAAAAATGGAATTTTACTTTCTGTTCAGGACCCTCCTGAAAAATGGGATTTTACTTTATGTTCAGGACCCTCCTGAAAAAATGGGATTTTACTTTCTGTTCAGGACCCTCCTGAAAAATGGGATTTTACTTTATGTTCAGGACCCTCCTGAAAAATGGGATTTTACTTTCTGTTCAGGACCCTCCGTAAAAATGGGATTTCACTTTATGTTCAGGACCCTCCTAAAAATGGGATTTTACTTTATGTTCAGGACCCTCCTGAAAAATGGGACTTTACTTTCTGTTTAGGACCCTCCTGAAAAATGGAATTTCACCTTATGTTCAGGACCCTCCTGGAAAATGGGACAACGCTTTCAAAAAATGAAATACTACTTATTTATAATTCTTGTTTGGGATAATTTTTGTTCTAGTTTTAATTTTGAGTTTCAGGAGCCCGCCTGAAGAACAAAGTGATGAAATAACAAGTCAGGAGCCCGCCTGAAGAACAGGGTGATGAAATAGCAAGTCCGGAGCCCGCCGGGAGAACAGAGTGAAGAAAATGAAAAGTCAAGCAACAAAGTGATGAAATGGCAAGTCAGGAGCCCGCCTGGAGAATAGGGTGAAGAAACGAAAAGTCAAGCAATAAAGCGAAGCAATTGAAAGTCAAGCAACAAGTTGAAAGAAATTGCAAGTCAGGAGCCCGCCTGAAGAATAGGGTGATGAAAGTCGAGTCAAGAACCAACAGAAGCTGTATAGATAGGATTTTTTTTGTAATTTCATTTATGTTTTAACTTGTAATTTTCATTTTGATGTAATAACAGAGCCGCGGACCGGAACCTCGACGGAACCTCACTCGACTCTCCAACTCGGTATAGTCCTCCTCTTCCAATCCTTTGAAATACCCGTGACATGATTCTCTCGTAGTTTGGGTAGGAAGGATGTCTTAAGTCAAGACCCGGTTGTCTTTCTTCCTTCTGTTTCTTTCTTTGAATAATGGTCGGGTCAAAATTTGATCTCGCTGTCTATTTCTTTGCCTGAAAACACTTCGTGTTTACATTCAAAGGGGGCATGATGTAGACACTTAATTTCCTCCCTCCCCGATGTCGTTTTACCCATTTTTTTATTATTTTATTTTTATTTATTTTTATCTTACCGTGTACCCTCACCCATGTTATTATACCCTCACAAAATATAAAAAAATAAGAAACAAAGAATAAAATAACTAACCCTATCTTATCCTAACCACCTACCCAATAAAAACATAACACCTCACCACTACCCCTACCCCACGTTACCCAACCCCCTCTCTTTTTCTTGTCCAAAAAGAAAGAGCACAATATATACCCACACATACACACAAAATAAGGGGAGGAACCAAAAAAAAAAGGAAAGAAAAAAAAACCAAGATCAGCACTCTCTCTCTCTCTCTCTAAACTCTACTCTCTTTCTCTAAAACGTCGCCGGCGACTGACCGGAGCTCCGGCCATCACAACACCACCATCTTTCCCCTCTCTCTCTCTCTCTCTCCGTTGACTCTCTCTCTCTCTCTCTCTCTCCGACGACGGCAACAGCGTCGTCGTCACTCCGATTTCTCTTCTCAGCTGCTCTGATCAGACGTCGTTGGTCTGATCACCGCCGTCGTCACTCCCTCTCTCTCCCCCTCTCTTTCTCTCCGACCAGCAGCGGCGTCAACACCAACTCCGACCAACGACGTCAGCTCCGACGGCGGCAGTCGCCGAAAATAGTAACGCCGACGACAGGCGTCAACATCCGACCCATTTCCCGTCACTCTGTCACTGATTTCGTGTACGGGTCTTCTCGATTTTTACAAATTCAGTCTCGTTTATTCGGATTTGTGGATTATTCATCGTGAGGTTTTTGTTGTGGTTTTCCGATCTGTCCGGTTGAACTCGATATCGAGTTTGGAGTTGTTCGTTGTGAGGTTCTCCTATCGAGTATTTTGGTCTTCGGATTTCTTTATTATCGACAAGGATTAGTTTCGTCAAGGTCCATTTCTTCTAACCGAATCTTTAATTTATTTTGACTTTTATTGATGTTGTTGGTGTGGATGATTTATTTGTTGTGTGTTTGGTTTGAATCTTCGTTGTTTGTGTCATGTTTGATGTTGGTTTCTTATTATGAGATGTGATTGGAAAATCGAAGCATGCACTAATCATGTGGTTTAAAGGGAATTCGGGGCGCGAGTTAAAAAATCGTTAAAGTGAATTAGGATTAATTTTGATTTGTTGTTGTTTTGATTCGTCGTTATTGTTACTTTCACGTTTAATTATCAATTTCGTGATAGTATCGTGGTAAGTCAAGCGGGTAGGCAATCGTAGGTCGGGTAGGCGAAATTTAAGAATAAGTGTTCTGTGGGATGTTGGAATGTGCATGTGAATGTCTCTAGATTATCATGTTTAATTCAGATGTATTTATTTAACCGGGGAATGCCCCGAGATCATTTGTATTTATTCACCGGGGAATGCCCCGACGTACCATGTTGGCGAAAAAAAAATGATCGTGATGAAGGCCCACGGCGTCGGGTAGGGCATTGGAGCTTAGATTTAGTTATATACTAGGATTTATATTTTCGTTTTTTTTTCTATTTTTCGGACTGTATAATTGGACTGAACTTTTCGTTTTTGGACGGTTTCGTTTTGTTTATTGTTTGATTATTTTGTGTTCTTTTGTGTGGTTTATACATTTCATAATGCCAAAAAAGTCGATACACTCCACCAAGCGACCGTGGTCGAACCACGGGATCGAGGGGTGCCTAACACCTTCCCCTCGGTCAACAGAATTCCTTAGCTGAAATCTCTGTTCGCAGACCGGTTTAAGAGTCAAATGGTTTCGAAAAGGATTTTCCAAAGGTGACTTGGCACACCGGATTATGCCAAGTGGCGACTCTGAATAAAAATGCAAATAATCCTTTTCCGAAACAAATTTTTATTTCTTGTCACTTAAATAATAAAACCCTTTCGAAGTTTAAAATATTATTCATTTTTTGGAGTACGCGTTAAAAAGGGGTGTGATAATTTTTTTTATTTTATATATATATATATATAATTTATTTATGAATATATTATACGTTAATTAAACATAATTTATTATTTATAAATATATATAAAATATATATATATATATATATATATATATATGTGTGTGTGTGTGTGTGCGAGAGAGAAATGAAAATGAGGGTATTTTTGTCCTTGTATAATTTTATACCAAAGAAAAATAGTCTTGGGATTTTTATCCCACCATTTGGGTGGATAACTTATCACGGGACTAATTATTAGTCCCGGAATAAGTTATCCCAAAAAATTTACAACCAAACGAGTGAGTTACATTTTTATCCCGGAATTATTGACTCTAGTTCTGCAAACCAAACGGCCCCTTAATGTAAATTGAATTACATGTAATTATTTTTGAATGATCAAATTATAAAATGTTTGTAATGAAGTACAACAACATATCAATTGTATTTCCAGAGGTCTAGAGAGAGTAAAGTATACACAATCTATATTACTACTTAAAATAAAGTAGAGAGGTTGTTTTCGATATACAATCGGCTCAGGATAAATAACAGTATAACAAGCAGAAAACATAAAAACAAACAGAATAAGGTAACACACTATTAGATAATAAAAGAAACAAGACACCTACATAGCAATACTATAGACTATCTATCTGAAATCACAAATTTTAACAAAATGTTACAAATAAAAAATTAAAAGACACATGCATAACACTATAAGGGGTCGTTTGGTGTGAGGTATAAGAAATAAATAGTTCTGTGATAAAATGGAGGATTATTTTATCCTATGTTTGGTGTGAGGTATTATCCAATATCAAGATTATTTATCTCACTATTTACACTATACTGATAAAATACATTATCTCATATACATCAGTAAAATAACTATTCTCAAAAGTAATTATCTGAAAATAACCTTTTTCCAACCAAACGATCCTAACTATAGTTTGTCATGAAGTCAATGCTCTACCAGGAATGGAAGATTGATAGTTAGTCCACTTTAAGAAATTGTTTATGTCAACTCTACTATTATACTGTGAATGGAAGATTATTATACCAATTAGTTATGACACGTAATTCTTATCCTATAAGATTGGACCCATAGATATTGTGGACCCAATTGGCACTATTTTCACCTCACAAGTCACTAGTTGCACATGTGAGATGGTGAGATGACATGGTAAACGATCCAAATCTATGAACACACTGTATTTTTCAGCCATAGAATTATTTTTAAACCTTTTATTAAATTGAGTCATACTAAAAGGATACAGGACCATTAGACCAAATGGAAAAAAAAATTAAAAAATTACTCGTTGCTTTCCAATTTTTTTTTGTTTTCCATCCGGTGTTTGGTATCCGCATTCGAGCCTTAACTAATTCGGATCACGCGTTGCAGCGGATCGCGCGTTGCAGGAGCCATTAAGGTGACAGCACTCCCAACAGAGTTTTCTCCATACCCAGAGTCGAACTCTCGATCTCTGATTAAGGGTGGAACAGCCCCATCCACTGCACCACAACCCATTAGCCCGTGTTGGTGATGCTTTCCAAATTACGTAATAGTATTTGATTAAACATTATTTTTTAAAAAGATCATCAAAAACAAGTCAAAAATTTATGTGGTTATAAACCTCATTTCTTTAAATTGTTGATTTTTATTCCAAGCTTGATAAAATTTGTTATAATACGCAAGAATTTTGCCGGAGTTCTATGATTCTTAGATTATTTATTAGCATATTATGACCCCCTAAATTATTTATTAGCATATTTATTGATATTTATTTATACTAAACTTTTTTATTTATTTATCTATTTATTAATAATTTTTTTCTATTTATTAATTTATAAACATCACTAAAATATACTAATAAATAATTTAGAAGGTTCGGAGAATCTCCGCAAAATTCAGGCTTCTTACAACAAGTATTTTAAACTTTTTTCCCATTTTTAAAAGGATAGTATTATTTCTGTTTATCAGTGCTGTTGATTTTGAACTTTACACGCTTGCATGTCTTTTAAAAAATAATGATTCATTCTAATTTATATAAATTGATGTTTAATATTTGATCTTAATAAATAAATAATTGATATCAAGGATAAAATATAAAAAAGTAACTATCTATTTTACGATATTAAAGATGACAAATATGAATAAATAAAAATGAACACATGAGTATATTGCAAATTCTAATAATACAAACGTTAATGGAGAATGTTGATGAACTTTCAGACTTCAAAAACTTCGTCTGATTATTTATCTTAAACCCAAACAACATAAACAAAAGTGAATAAAAGTAGTATATTCACAAATCCACATTTACATGTACTGTACAAATTCAACTAGTAGACCTATCAAATAATCTAAAAACTTTTAATTATGATACTTTCAGCTTCTTTCATCCTTAATCAATCTGAGATAATTTTATGCACGGATGTGAACTAATCGAGCTACCAACACTGATCGGTTTCCCATCTCCGGCGAACAGTATAATGACTCCGACCTCCGGCCGACGAGACAACAGGTCTTGCAATTCTACTTCCAAACAACTTCCGATCATAATTAGCACGTTTTTCCGGGTCGGAAAGAGTAGCATAAGCTGATTGAACTCTAATAAACTCCTCCGCCGACGAATTCTGCTGCAATTTAACTACATCCGGATGCAAAACTCTAGCTAATTTCCGGTAAGCAGATTTAATTTCATGAAAATTAGCTCCTGTTTGTATCCCCAAAACTTCGTACAACGACGTCGGAGTTCCAATTGTAGAGGTAGTACTAGTAGTAGCTCTGGCTGCGGTGGTGTACGCGGCGGAGACTGAGAATGGACGGCTGTGGAAGGTGACGGAGCACGGCGGTGGAGAGGCGGAGGAGAGTTTGGAGCTGGTGATTGAAGTGGAGAGAAGAAAAGAAGAAGAAGCCATGGACTTGAAGTGTTTGTTCTAGAATAATTTGGGTAGTTAATTGGAGAAAAAGGATAGTGTGTGAATGTTTATGGATAGATGGAAAGTGGCGGAATGTATTCCTATTTATTAGAGAAGTTTTGGAATGCGACGACAAAAGAAGAAGAGAAGAAAAAGAGAAGTGTGCAACGAATAGTGTTATGATGGTGATTTGGTTCGTGTATAAGGTGAGATTTTTCAAATTTAATTGTAAAGTATTACAATCTTCGTCTTAAATTATCTGTTCCAAATTTTTTAATTTAATTTTTTACTTTACTTGCTTTTTTTTCATTAATCAAGAAGAATTTATTTATTTTTTTTCATGTGTTTAATCTTTGCATTAATTAAATTTTCTACAAATTAAAATGTAAACATCATTTAATAGGAGTATTATGATAAACTAGGTATGTTATTAATTATTTTTCTTAATCAATGTGTCATATCAATTTTGGACGGGTAATTTAAGACAGAGGGAGTATTTTATTTTATTTAAGATGATTTGAATATGTGACGAGGAAAAATACTGATGTTTCAGTTTGTAAGTGTGAGATGTTAGCTTTGCATGATTTCAGGTGGGATAGAGCCGTAGAGGAAGATCGAAGAAATACTGAAAGAAGGTGATTAGACGTGATATGAATCAGTTATAACTTACTGAGGACATGACCTTATATAGAAAGTTGTGGAAAAAGTGAATTGGGTTAGAGGGCTAGTACGGGTGGATGAGGCGTAGTTAGTAGATAGGAGTCCTTTGGTATAGCCTTGCTAGTAGTCATAGGAGGATTGGGGTGAGGATGTGCTCCCGATTTGATAGTGTGGAGTACTACTTTATGGGTGTTATTTTCTATTATTTCATCTTATTTTATGTTTTATTTTGACTTTGTTTACTGTCTTTGGTTTCAAGTCGGGATATATCGAAAATAGTTTCTTTACTTTTTCGAAGGTAGTGGTATAAACTGCGTATATTTTATTTATTTTCGACCCCACTATATGAGAATACATTGAGTATGTTGTTGTTGTTGCTGACTTGATTATAATTAGAAATATTTTCTAACAAGCTGAACGTTCAAGTATTCTAAATTTCAATATTTCATCTCACTTATTGTATGGTATAACGTTGGAAAATGTTGTAAGTACTTTCATTTTTTTTTTTAGTATGTTCAAGTATTTTTTTTTTTGAGCCGGGATCTATCGAAAATAATTTTTTTACTTTTTTGAAGTAATGATATAAACTGCGTATATTTTATCCTTCTCAGACCCCATTACTTGAGAATATATTGAGTTTATTATTGTTGTTGTGTTTAAAAAGAATTATTGTTTGTGCGAATAAAATTCTATATTTAAAGAGTACTAAAATTTCTTAATGCTGTCAATTTTTTTTCTTTTTAGAAAAACTATGTTAGTTTAATTCAAAACAGACAATATCAAACTATGTTAGATTGAACAAAACTAAAACATTGAATTCAGACAAACAAATTAAAGATTGAATTCAGGCAAATAGTTTTAAGAGGAAGGGGAGGAGTATTAAATTGGAGCAGTAAAAAGATCCATCCTGTTCATAATAGTGGTAGCGACATGGTCTGTACTACGTGTGAGGTGGGTTTTAGCTTTTGCATTGTATATGGTCTTATCCATTGCTGACTCAGCCTAACTTGAGAATCTTGAATCTTCATTCTATACCTTGTAAATGATCATAGGACAGCTACAAATTGCTAAGACTATTTTGTCCTCAGCTTATTATTCATCACTCGTAAAAGAGTAGTACCACAGCTAAAAAATTATTATAAAAAATCTTATCTTGTTTGCATTTCTACCACGGCTTGGATTTGTGGCCTTCACGTTATCGGTTACCCCAATAGCTCATTCCAAATCCAATTTTAATTCTTCTAGAGTACCAAATCATAGTGATATCAAGAGAAAGGTTAATTAATATCATCTTATATAACATGTGATTTTTAGCATTTGAGGACTGAGGTCTTGACAAATACAAAAATAGTTCTTCCAATCATAAATTGAAAACATTCAAGTTGGAAGCATAAAAGTCTCATCTTTTAAGATTCATCATACTCCATAAGGTAGGGCTCTCTTGTGACAACTAATATATGCAGTGGCGGAGTCAGAATTTTCGTTAAGGAGTTCATAAGTGAATATAAAAACTAATTGAAGGGGGGGGGGTTCAACATCTAATATATATATATATATATATACATAAAAAATAATTTTAATCATGTATATATATATAACATAATTTTTCGTCGAAGGAGGTTCGAATGAACCCCTGATTATAGTATAGATCCGCCACCGAATATATGGATACTTGTTGAAGTTGGTCCTGTCGGTTCATTTGTAGAGAGAAACAAACGCGTGCGTATGGTACAAGGAGCAGCTATAGCAAGCCTGTCAATTTCGTCTCGTCGGCACCGAAACCCTTTATGGAGATGTTATATTTGGATGCCACTTTGGCACAGTTGAATTAGATATTCATACTTGCAACATTAGTTAAGCAAATAATGTAGAATGTTACAATTAGGATTCCGAGAGGAAATTATAATATGAAATTATATATGATGAAGTTAATGTTTTATTTGGACATGTAAATTGAGATTTAAGTTGGATTTTTTCCGTATAAATAAAAAGATTTCATAAGTTACGAATATTATCAAAATTACTCCAATTTTTTATACAATTTTCTCAAATAGGCAAAATTGCAAAAGTTCTTAATAAACTATCACAAAATTACTCCAAAAATCAACATTTATCGAGCAAATAATAAATTTGATAAACAATAAACGGAAAAGGCTCAACAATATCCCTGAACTATCCGACATAGCTCAAAAATGCCCTTTCGTTAGATTTTTGGCTTAAAAATACCCCTCCGTTAAATATTTGGCTCAAAAATACCCCTCCCTCTAACGGAATTCGAAAAAGGATCAAAAATACCTCTGAACTATCTGAAATGGGTCAAAAATATCCCTCTGTTAAATATTTGGCTCAAAAATACCCCTCCCTTAACGAAATTAAATTATTTCGATTATTTCGTTAATTTATATAAAGTTCATCATTTAATTTATATTTCGTTAATTTCTTTAAGTAAAAATTTATATTTCGTTAATTTCTTTAAAGATAAAAAAGATGTAAAGTGAAAAATACCTTTTTAGAATAAATGTATGTTTATTTTTCAAATCAAATTCAACCAATTTATATTATAATTCAAATACTTTTTTTCATTATCTTATTTTTAAAATTTTTAAAAATACTTTTATATAAAAAAATTAAAGTATTAGGGTTAAATATTTAATCGAAATAATTTAATTTCGTTAGGGGGAGGGGTATTTTTGAGCCAAATATTTAACAGGGGATATTTAACGAAATTAAATTATTTTGATTATTTCGTTAATTTATATAAAGTTCATCATTTAATTTATATTTTGGTAATTTCTTTAAGTGAAAATTTATATTTCGTTAATTTCTTTAAAGATTAAAAAGATGTAAAGTGAAAATACCTTTTTAGAATAAATGTATGTTTATTTTTCAAATCAAATTCAACCAATATAATTCAAATACTTTTTTCCATTATCTTATTTTAAAACTAAAAAAATACTTTTATGTAAAAAAATTAAAGTATTAGGATTAAAAAGTTAAAGTTAGGGTTTAATTCAATCGAAACAATTTAATTTCGTTAAGGGGATGAGTATTTTTGAGCCAAATATTTAACAAAGGGGTATTTAACAAAATTAAATTATTTCGATTATTTTGTTAATTTATATAAAGTTCATCATTTAATTTTTATTTTGTTAATTTCTTTAAGTGAAAATTTATATTTCATTAATTTTGTTAATTTATATTTCGTTAATTTCTTTAAAGATTAAAAAGATGTAAAGTGAAAATACCTTTTTAGAATAAATGTATGTTTATTTTTCAAATCAAATTCAACCAATTTATATTATAATTCAAATACTTTTTTTCATTATCTTATTTTTAAAATTAAAAAAATACTTTTATGTAAAAAAAAATAAAGTATTAGGGTTAAAAAGTTAAAGTTAGGATTTAATTCAATCGAAATAATTTAATTTCGTTAAGGGGAGGGGTATTTTAAAGCCAAATATTTAACAGATGGTTATTTTTGACCCATTTCAGATAGTTCGGGGGGTATTTTTGATCCTTTTTCGAATTTCATTAGAGGGAGGGGTATTTTTTAGCCAAATATTTAACTGAGGGGTATTTTTGAGCCAAAAATCTAACGAGAGACATTTTTGAGCTATTTCAGATAGTTTAGGGGTATTTTTGAGCCTTTTTCGAACAATACATGATAAAGTAGGAGTTGATTTGAGGTATGATAAATTTTATAGGCGTTTGGTCATGAACATACAAAACAAATTGAGTTGGAGTTGAAGTTAGAGTCGGAATTATATTTGGTCGGAGAGACTCTTTTAACTATAAAAGTGACGTTGAAATAAGAAAAGAATGAAAACAAGTTGAGACTTTTTCACCTCTTCTAGTAGAACTCCAAATTTTATTCGGAGTTTTTCTCAACACACATCATTTTTTAATAAAATGAAAAGTTTTTTCGAAAAAAAAGTGAATATTTTTCATGACCAAACAGGATTATATATTGGTGAAAGTAATGGTTAAATGAGATATAAATTATTTAAAAATTGATAAAGTAATGTTATAAACTATAATTTTTATTTATATATAAAATAAATGATTGATAAATATATATGATGGGGTTCTTTTTACAAAATATAAACTTGTGCACCGCGATATTGAATTTGAAAATTTTCAAAATGATGATCTGAAATTATTAAATCATGTTTTTTTTAGAGAACCTGGAAGTTCATGTCATGAGATGAAATCGCATAACCATACACTGATTTCATCTTATAATTTTATATCATGAACATAAAATAGCATGTCCAATTTCCAAATGCCTATTAAGAATTAAATATCAAAGGCATAATACATAAACATGTCCTTTAACTTAGCTTCCACATGCATCTACGCCCCTCCAACTTTATATGTGCATAAGTAGGTACTTAAAATTGTATAAAACTGAATAAGTAGACGCATGCGTTCTAGTGTTCTACATAGTCAATTCGTGTCATCCTATGTGTATTATGCCACACAGGATACGTATATTTACTTATTTAACTTTATACAAATTCAAGTATCTACTTGTGCAATATATTTAAAATTAAAGGTTATAAATGTAATCTAACACCAAATTAAAAGACATGTTTATATATGTCAATGTCAAACGGGTAAAGGCGTGATACATGTAATTAGTTTCCAATCAACACCACTAATACTCCACAAAGAAACAAGTTTGGACACTAATAAATTATGTACTACTAAAATCAGAAAGTAGCATATTGGCCCTATATGTTTCACTTAACTGATACACTGGAAAGGATAGCTCGGTGCATTAAAGTTTCATGCATAAAGTTCAAAAAAGCATGGTCTGATTGTTCGTAAGTCCTTGCATTTTTGCCACGAAGTTATTTCTAAGGCTAGAATCTATGACCTCTTAGTTACACGGCAATAACTTTATCAGTTACTCCTACACTTCCTTTCTTAAATAAAACACTATAACGTTTATATTTAATTTGTTCACTTCGTGTCATACTGAGTATAAATTTCTATATTTCCAAAGTCACTGTGATTCAGGCAAAGATTTGTCTGCTTCTTTGGCATACTTCATTTTCCTTTTTGACAAATAGTTAACCAAACAAAGACCATAGACATTAAACACTTCTAGTTTTATTCCATGTTTATTCAAACTCTTTATAAATATCGTGTGTGGTTGAATTATTCAAAAATAATTACAAATGTCTGTGTGATTGAATTCTTCAAAAATAATGTGTCATCGAATGTGTGTATTAAATTCTTCAAAAATAACGCATTCTTTAAAAACTTAACACAAGTACAACATCTTTTGTTATAGCATATGCTACCTTTTGTTTTTTAGTTAATAGTGACAAAATCAAAAACTAAAAAGGGTCGAAATAAGGTATAGTAAAATTGGAAAACTTACAAAAGAAAAAGAGAACTAAACTAAAAGGATTGTTTGATCGGAAAACAAGTTATTCCGAAATTAGTTAGTTATCCCATATCAAAGGTGAAACAAAAATAACATCATATTTTTAGAATAATCAATTTAACAAAAATAACATCATAATTTTAGAATAATCAATTTAACAAAAATAACATCATAATTTTAGAATAATCAATATCAAAGGTGAAACAAAAATAACATCATATTTTTAGAATAATCAATTTAACAAAAATAACATCATAATTTTAGAATAATCAATTATAAAATGAGTTATCCCATATATTTAATCTCCAATAAATCTAACCTAGAATTATTTTTATTTTGTTTCCCATTTGGTGTTCGGTGCCCGCATTAGAGCCCCGACCTCAACAGAATTTTCTCCATACTATCGACCTCTGATTAAAGGTGGAACAACCCCATTCACTACACCACTAACATGGGTGAAGCAGCCTCATCCACTACACGCCCCCTGATTAAGGGTAAGACAGCTCATCCCCATCCACTACACCACTAACATGGGTGGAGCAGTCTCATCCACTACACGACCCCTGATAACATGGGTGGAGCAGTCTCATCCACTACACCACTAACATGGGTGAAACAACCTCATCCACTACACGACCCCTGATTAAGGGTGAGGCAGCCCAGCCCCATCCACTACACCACTAACATGGGTGGAGCAGCCTCATCCACTACACCCCCTGATTAAGGGCGCAACAACCCCATCCACTACGTCACTAACATGGGTGAAGCAGTCTCATCCACTACACGATCCCTGATTAAGGGTGAGGCAGCCAAGCCTCATCCACTACACCACTAACATGAGGTGGAGCAGCTTCATCCACTATACCCCTAATTAAGGGCGCAACAACCCCATCCACTCCCCGACCAACATGGGTAAAGCAGTCTCTCATCTACTGCACGACCCCTGATTAAGGGTGAGGCAGCTCAGCCCGGGTGGAGCAGCTTCATCCACTACACCCCTGATTAAGCCTCATCTACTACACGACCCCAACCACATCCACCCCTGATTAAGGGTGCAACAACCACATGCCTTATGTGATCTAAAATTAGTTATCCTTGAACAAAGGATCCTGATAGTGATCTAAAATTAGTTATAACTTAAATTTATTTATTTTGGGGGGTCAGGGGAGGTTGAATGGCTTCAGGAATAGCCTAAAGTTTAAACTAAACTTAACTTTTTTTTAGGGGTCGGGGGAGGTTGAATGGCTTCAGGAATAGGGATCAGATTGGTTAAAATGAGAGCGACCAAGATGTCGTAACCAGGCTGAGCCTGGACGCCCATCTCGCATATTTATTTAAATTGCGAGTACTGACCACTCATCATATCCCATTAAAACTTGCCTGAAGGATCATATTTCTATTCGGCCCATTCCCTTCATTATTTATTCTGTCCACTAAACCCCATCACTCTCTTTCATTATCCAGTGTGGGACATTTATTTATTTCCACTTATCAATTGCCAGCTCGTCTTCTTGTGCTGTGATTGTTTTAAACCATATAAAAGGTTGATGTTTAGTAGATAGTATAGTTGTTTGGCTTAGATTCAGAATTTTGATTTCCAAAAGGAACTTTCAAGCCAGAAGTTCCATCTTTTTTGTTACTCCATTGATTGTTGCGACAAATCAATGATATAAAGGATAATGCGAACTTCCTTGCGATATATTTGATCGTCAAGAACGTCGGACAACATTTTTCTTTGACAAAAGACAAAGACAATACTTGGTGTGATGTGTCTTGATCTTTATTTTCACTTGAAGAATTGAAATCTCAATATCCTTTTGAATATCCAAGAGTTTGGTACTTTCGAGAGGTCTTTTCAAAGGAATTTGTATTTTTTTATACAGACGTGAACTAGGATGAAAAATAAATAAGCTCCAAGAAATAAGATGAACCTTAAAGTTTGAAGATACATTCTACTCCACTCTTTTTGCAGATATCCATTTAGATCGGGTAAAATTGCAGCTTGAATTGCATCCTACATGAAGATTCTAGTGGTAGTCGCTAACCAAAAGGTGATAGCATTCACATGAAATGAATAATTACTACTCCCGGAAATTCAAAAGGTGCAAGTTTACACGGATTAGGAAGGTGCGGAGGACACGAATTAGGGCATAGGATTAGCAGGTAGGAATACGTTTGTAATAGTAATAAGAAAGAGTAGTGTTTTGTTTGTATCTGTATTTGTAGTTTTCTTGTAGTCTCTTGTTCGTGGTGTTTCGGTGATGTCTATGATTTTAGTCTACAGTATTACCTTATGGGTGTTTTGTTTCTTTTATTATCTAATGGTGTGATAACTCGTTTCGTTTTGTTGTTTGCTTGCTATATTTTTATCTGTCCTAAGTCGGGGTCTATCGAAACAACCTCTCTACTTCATATGAAATAGTGGTATGAACTTAGTATCGACTTATCGAAAACCACCTCTCTACTTTATATGAAATAGTGGTATGAACTTAGTATCGACTTATCGAAAACAACCTCCCTGTCAAAAACCACCTCTCTACTTTATATGAAACCTGATATCGAATATCGAAAACACACCCTCTAAAGTACACTTTATCCATTCCAAATCCCCACTTTGTGAAAAAACAACTTTTAACAAATTTTCTATCTAAACTAGATTGCATTTTATCCCTCCCAAACCCCCATATACAAATTTGTATGAGATAGTGATATGACCGTCTTACCCTCATAGACCCAATCCCAACTAGGCACTAGGGAAGTGGAGTGAGGAGGAGAGGGGGGTGGGGTGGGGGATGTTAGTTTGAAGCATAGGGATCAGATTGGTATAAGTGAGGGCGCCCAATTTGTCGTAACCAGGCTAGGCTGGAACGCCCCTCTTGCATTTTTATAAAACGCAAGTAATGACCACTCATCACTTCCCATTAAAACTTGCCTGAAGGATCATACTTTTTTTGAACCACCAATGCCTACATTCTTTAATCTACCAAATCAGCCAACAACTTTCCTCACTCTTCGATGTGGGATGTTACCTCCCAACTTTCTCATTCCCAACTCTCACTCACTTGATATTAACCCCAAATTCATTTTGCAGCTTATATATAATTTATCAACTTTGGATTCAGACTCATGTTAGCAACTCTTATGTAGGGAGATGATGATGTTTCTTATCTAAGGTGATTCCATTTTTCGGACTCCAAGGATGAACGAGTATTTGCTGCTCAATTATCGGTAGCAGATGTACCGTTATAGGTACGGGTTCAACTGAACTCATAACTTTCGAAACGGAGGATAAACTTGTGTAAAAATTTACTAAAATTGCGATTATATTTCATGATATTACAACTATCTATTATAACTTATACCGAGCTCAAAAAGAAACAATAGTATTACTATCAAAATGTATAAAGAAACAATTTTTCCACATCTAATAACATTTGTTTTCATCCCTTGGAGAAATCATGGAAGGATTATCCACTTAGGCTTTCACCCTTGCATACCATTATTGTCCAAGATGTCATTTTATTCCACATTCCTTGATAGTCTAACTTTATCAGAATTGCTGTCCATGAATATGGATACACCTACATTTCCAATTAGGACACTCATATCTATTGATAGTGTGGTTTAACATGTAGTAGAATGTTGGAGTACTTTATAATCGTACAAAAGATACGAGACACGTTCAGAATTTGAATTTGATAGATTCAAACCTTTAAAGTTATTAATATTCAACTTAAATGACAGCTCGGTCCGGTGCACTAAACCTCCCCGTTATGCGCAAGGTCCAGGGAAGGCTCCACCACAAGGGTGTATTGTAAAAGAAACATTGTTGATTCAAAATTAAATATTTGTAAAAGAAAAATTAATGGTTTTTCATTGTTCCTGTGTAAAAATGATGGATTCAATTAATTCATAATACTATACGAACTCCTAAAATACTTGCATAATTTTAACCCTCTTTAGGAAGCTGATTGCAAACCATTTGTTTGAGTTATTTGCAAGGGAGTACTAAATGCACATCCACAAATTTATTCATTTTTATTTTAAATGAGGAAAAAATCAAACATGGTTGATATCTTCAAAAATTCAAATTAAACCAAGTTAAAAGAACATTACTGCACTTTAATCTTGGAAAAATAAAGGGCAGCCCAATGCACTAGAACCCCACTCAACCGCTATGCACGGGGTTCGGGGGAAGGCCTCACCACAAGGGTGTATTACACGCAGCCTTATCTTGCATTTCTGTCAGAGGCTGTTTCCAATGCTTGAACTTCAATCTTGGACCAACAACAAAATAGAGATCGCTATAGGGTCTTTTTTCTTATCGTTACACTTCATATCATCAAGACCACAAACAACATATCCGGTGTAATTCCTCAAGAGACATAAATATACTTCATATTATCAAGATATTCACAGCAAATTTCAACAATTTTAGTAAAGTCAGGCAGCAAAATGCCCAAATAAAACAACATTTTCTATCACCCTTTGAACATCCACTTCCACTAGAATCTAAATGTGTTTTGATGATAACAATAATAATAATATGCTACAGTATTACAATTTCCCAATCACCATATGATGGAGATTATATATACAAAGAGGCTGCTGTTCCAGAGAAGGAGGGAGCTAAGAATCAAGAAAACAAAAAATGAACTTTTTTTCTGCTTATCTTTCTTTAGGAACTTAAAATGCTGAATCTAAGCCATCTAATATATCCAAAACATTAGCCTTTGGATGTTGAAAGTCGGTACGAGGGGAGTTACCCATGCTTCTACTTAGCGCCCACACCTTTTTCCGATTCTTGGGCAACAGAAATTCCTGGCTTTTGCTTCTTCCGGGAAGCACACATTTCCGTTTCATCACCTCCTCTAGTAAGTTTCTATCTTCGAGAGAAATCTGGACCTTAGATGTTTTTGAGCTAGTGTTTGTAACCTCGGTCTGCAGATTAAATCCTTTGCGTGTTGGTGATCGTCCTGGGAAAGCCTTGGAGCCGTTAAACCTTACCAGGCTGATCAGACGGTGAAGCCATGTCACTAGCTCGAGAACATGGTAGTCCATTTTCTGTTTGTCAGCATGGTAGAGTGTCTGCAGTCTAATGAGGTTAACTTGTGGAGGGTTCTTCTTGCCAAACTCGCTTCTGAAAGAGAAACAGCCAATAACATCAGAAGCGGATCGAAAATTTAATCTATCATGTATTCAACTTTTCAAGTCCTTGACTGATATCATTGTACTTCTGAACCTATGAGTTCAAAGTCGAATTTATTGAAATTTTAGTGAGATTTCGCTTATCTATACAGTCGGACCTCTCTATAACAGTTATCCTATATAATAACATTCCACTATAACCACCATATTTTCTGTGGAACCAACCTTTCATGTTAGGTAATATCATATATTCTCTATAACAACCAAAAGTTATCGGAACAAATGATGTTATAAAGGGTTTGATTATATGGAGAAAAAACTAGGTTCAATTGAACCCGCAGTGCATGGAATATTATATCCTTGAAGAATGATGTCCAGAATGAACTGCAAATGTAGATATTCAATTTTGTGCATGTAAAGACAGAGAAGCGTGGAACTTACCCGGTATTAGCCCACTCTCCAACCCATCCAAAGCCTTGGTGTGCTCTGTGATCCAGTTGCCAAGAAAGAAAAAGACAAAATCAGCATATATTAGCAAAACTTTGTGGGAGGGGGGGGTTGCGGTTTTGTAACTTCTTATGTAGTTAGTTTGTCAACTAGCTGGAACAACTACATGTATAATTTAACGCTCAGTTCAAACAAAACCATCGAAACACATACTTTGTAGTGTCTGCGGCTACTGGGACAAGCCACTGGAGAGTTTTTTCCATCTCTGCTTTAATCTGAGCTATCGTGAGCTGCAAAAAGTATAATGTTGAGGAACTATTTCATATAAATATAAAACTTAATGCAAACATAAGAACTAAATACTTCGTTAACCCCTGCGGAGTGTAAACGACAGATAGGGGGAAGAATGAGAAATTAATACGGAGGACAAACCTCTTCCTTTGCATCAACCGCCTGCAGACGTGAACGAAGGGCTGTTTTTATGGAGGGAGGTAATCCATTATATAATCCATCCCTCATGTTAGGGGGAAGAGAGGTGGGCCGTGATGCCTGACATGATATCAAATCCCATTGTTACGAAAACTGTCGGAGCAGTCCTAAACAGTGCAATCCGTATCTCTTTAATTCAGCACTAAAACTTACAATGTTATCGATTTGAGTAATCAAGTTAGCATAGTGTAAAGCAAGACCAGCTACTCCCAGTCTTTCTTGTCGCTTGGCAGGCTCCTTGCCAGCAGATGTCAATCCTGCGAGAAGCATAGAGATTTGTCTACATTTAAGAAAACAATTATACACTGGGAAAGAAGAGACAAATGCGTACATATGCAAGTTAACTCTAGCGTTGTACATGGCAAGAGTAGTACTTAAAATGACAACACAGAGAACTGACACCATGAAATATTTACCATTCGAGAGAAGTTAAAGGTTCATACAAAAATGATAGTACTTGATATTTATAGCCAACTCCAGATGATCTTTTACACCCCTTATACCATTCTGCTTTTATTTTTTATTTTAAGAATTCCTCGCTTGGTAAATGTACAGATTAATGATTAGTCACAACTCTTTCATCTTCCCTAACATGTAACGCACATGCAGTGACTTGGGAAACTTGGATGCTGAAGGATCCGAAGAAGGAAAACCACCAAAAACTCAATGGTCGACCAATTTTAAAAATAGCAATAATCAATTAATTGTCACGTTAATCAATCAAATAATAAAGTGTAGCTTGACTTTCCCTTCGTTTCATTTCCCCTTCCATTGTACTTTTTCTGGAGTCAGGATGTTCTCTATAATCCATTATTAGTGAAAAATAGTTTGATAAAATAAAATGTAACGCGAAAAAGGTATCTGAGGCAAAAGAATGTAAGTGGCTGGTGCAATTTAGTGGTGTGGAGGGCGAACGCCCATTTATTATCACTAATAAAGGTCTAGTACTCTCTTAACTTCGTTAGCTGCAAACATAGTATGCTGAAAATGAAAGCCATCAAAATCGAACTGATCAATAAAATAACACATGTACTCTCATACCAGTGTCCCCAAATGCTTCCACAATTGCTTGATGTATATAAGTAACAATGTCAACAAGCTTCTCCACAACCTACAACGATAAATTTGGGATCAAAAAGTGGTCATCTCTGAAGATAATAACAGCACTCTTAAAAGAAGAAAAGACAATTTTCATTTCAATCACTAAATCAAACGAAAAGGTTGTTGTCTCCATGAGCTCAACGATTTCCACAGTAGTTTTGAAAAAGTTCTCTTTTTTACGAGTTTTAGCAATTTGATTTTTGGAAAAGTCAACGAATCTAGAAAAGTGAAAAATGCATTTCTTGCAAATGATATAATATGAGTTCTGGTCAAAGTACCTCCTCCAAACCCTTAGCCCAAAGAGATTTCTTTTTCAAGCTCCTCGCAATTTTTCTTTGATGTTTTAGCTCACTGTGTAACATCATGAGACCTTCGCCTACAAGTAAAAGAACATATGTCAATTTGTATGTTAATTTACCAAATTATCAAAATGAAGAATAGCAAAGAAGCCAGGACTCTATGGGACAACCAAACATTAACAATGTAATTTTTCTTTTTTATACGAAAGCAGAAAATTCATTGATGTGAACGTCACTTATATGGTATTTGAGTTGTATATTGCTATTAGCTACAAAAATCAGCCTCTTTATCTAATGTGCAAGGAAGAGTGGAAGTCTATAAGAGAGCCCATATCGATTACATTTGTCATGACGGTAAGTACAACAACAACAACATACCCAGTGTATTCCCACATAGTGGGGTAGGGTCTGGGGAGGGTAAAATGTACGCAGCCCATACCACTACCTCCGAAGAAGTAGAGAGGCTGTTTCCGCTAGACATTTGTCATGACGGCATGTAAAGAGTAAGAAGTTGGTTCTTTTTTTTAATTAAATACTTGGTCAAATGAGTATCACTAAATTGCAAAAGATGAGTATATTGATGCCAAATTTGGAGAATCCAGCGGTTAGATCTAGATAGATATACAGAGTGTTACTGGAACGGGCCAAAGTACTCTCAATAGCTAGAGAAATACGATTCATAAATAACCGTTCAGTGCATGCCTCACTATTGTGCTTTTTCCGCAAAAAGATTTCCCCACAAAATTTTCGTTCAAACCCTCATCCGGCTAAGTCTGCAACAATGATAAATCACAGAACAAAAAATAGAAGTAAAACTGACATGCCTTTTCGAGGTAGATTTAAGGAATCCAATTCCTCAAGTTTCCTCCGATAATCCTGTTCAAATCTATCCAATGCGTGCAACTCATGATATAATTCCTGCAATGTTACCAGTGGCAGAGTCTCATCACTGACTTTGGACTATTAATATAGATGTGAATCATATCTTTTTAGAAAAATCATCAATTCGGAATAAATAAAACCAGATGTACCAATCAAGTAACTTCCCCTCTTAGTGACACTTCAACTCTTACCATTCTTAATATATTTTTTCCTTACACAAGACAGTATAATCATCATAAATCAGAAACTATTCTTGCTGGTAGATGAAAACTTGGCAAATCTCACACAGTAGGTCACGTCTAATATCGAGGAAATTATAATGCCCTCAAGAAGAAACTAACAACATACTCAGTGTGATCCCGCAGGTGGGGTCAGGGAGGATCGAGTGTATGCAGACCTTACCCGGTTACCCCTACCGTGTACGGTAGAGAGATTGTTTCCAATACACCCTCACCTCTCCCCAAGAAGAAACAGTACTCCAATATTGTCCCAACATTATTACAGTTCATGTAAGTAAGAAGGATATGAAAAAGATCTCGACTCAAGGAACAAAACGAAGAATTTACTTGAACAATAAAACATGTAACGTGCTGAGAAACAAAAGCTTGTAGAAAGGTACCACGCACTTCAAAAAGAGGTACGAACTTACAGAAGTATGCTGAGCTAGCGCGCTCAGTTCCTGCATCATCAATTCGGCTTCTGATCTTAGTTGTTTATTAGTAAGAGGGTCCGAGTCCAACCTGAGAAGTGGTTACAACTTCTGATAAACATCTTTAATGAAATCAGAACGATTCAACTCATCGACAATAAAAAGGTGTTAGCATACCTGGAAAAATATCGATCTAGGTTGTGCCATTGCGGATCTTTACACATATCTCCAAACCTAATGACTTCGCGAGAGAAAACATCAAATTCCTCCCTACAGAAAACATACAAACTTATTTTCACCAAGGCTGATACTGCTTACAGCATTACGACCTTTTGCAGAATTCTGAAAGGCACCTCCAAATTGTAGTTTCGACTCAAAAGTCTGAATTAATAATGTTCCACCAATTAAGACTTTACTTTTACATACTTCCACTGTTGTATTTTTACATACTTTGAACCTAGAACTTCCAAATAGTCCAGGTAAAATTAATATAAGAATATTGTTTTCAATTAGAAAATATATCGGTAGATAGTATCTTGTTAAATAGTTCTTGGAAACCCTTATGCAAGGTAAGGCTGCATATAATACACCCTTGTGGTGGGGCCCTTCCCCGGACCTTGTGCATAGCGGGAGCTTTAGTGCACCGGGCTGCCCTTGTAGTACAACAACAACAACAAACCCAGTGTATTCCCACCAAGTGGGGTCTGGGGAGAGTAAAATGTACGCAGTCCATACCGCTATCTCCGAAGAAGTAGAGAGGTTGTTTCCCATAGACCCCCGGCTCAGGATAAAGAATAGTAAACAAGAGCGTTATGAAACATGAAGCAGAGTATATGACATAACATAAATAAGGAATAAGACATAATAAAATAGAAACCAGGGCAATACGAAATAAGATAAATAAGCGCATTATGAAATAAGAGATAAGAAAAGGACATCTGGAAAGGACAACCACCAAGCAGTAACAAACACTCACAGACCAAAGGCACCCACCACACCCAAACCCTCCCGACTAGAGGCGGGCTGCCCTTGTAGTATCTTGTTAATAGTTAATAAGTGCGGGGTATGGAGTGGATATTTAAAATACTAACCTTTTGTCGGCAGCAGCAATAGCAAGCAGCTCCTTCATATTAGTAGAAACCAACTGTTGCACTCCTTTTGAAGGTAGAATTTCCTTCTTTAAATACTCGACATTTTCTTTGGAAAGAGATTGCAACAAACTTGCTCCTTTGGTAATAGTATTCGCTACCTCAAATGCTAGAATAGATATTTTATTCCCTCTTGATGCCATTCCTGTCATAAAGCCTCCGGAGTTCAAATTTGTCATGCTGCTCCCGAGTGTATCTAATACTTCTACTGCTTTCTCTAGGCCGACTGTGCTGGCCTTGCCAAGAAAAGAGCTAGGAGCCTATCACAAGAAGAAATCATGACTCGTTACCTTACAGCAGCGCAGTATAAAGATTCCAGATTACTTGAAATGTGAAAAACAAGAAAAAGAAAAGGAAAACTGAAAGTTGCTCAAACACGGCTCTTGCAGTGAGCTGCCGAGGTTACAAGAGAAATAGATAATTAATTCAACACATGTAGTTGCTCAAACACGGCTCTTGCAGCGAGCTGCCGAGGTTACAAGAGAAATAGATATTTAATTCAACACATGTTTCCAAAAGCATGCCACAGTTAAGTTGTCTCATGCGCCGTTTTGGCACGAACCAATCAGTATGTGCTTCTATGTAATTTATCTCTAATCCATGGAGTCATCTCAAACTTTTTGAGAGCAGCCAAAAGTTTCAGCACAAAAAATCACGTCGAAGTACTCAAGCTTCCAAATTGCTGATTTCTCGAATAAAATCACAACTTTGTTACTGCAAGACCATGTTTTGAGAAGCAGCGAACACCGATAACATCACCGGCGCGTTGAGCAGAATTCAAGAATGCACAAAATGTCAAATTTACCATATGTGCTCTAATCCATGAACATGTTGATGGAACTGTCAGCTTCGCGGTACCATTCTATTTATTCTAAAGGAACTGAATTGGTTATAGGACTTCGAACTGCTTTCGCTTGCCAACGACAACAAAACATACTAGCATCATTGTCCAGCTCTAGTATAAGCTCATAAAAGACAGCTTGCACTCCATTTTTTAGCAGGTCTTACATTTTGATGGGCATACTACCAAGTTGAAACAACAACTCCAACATCACCCTACTTCCGCACATTCTTATTCATCAAACCAATTCTTCCATTTGGTACTAATTTCACTAGCTTCTGAAAACCCTGCGCACCTCGTAATTACAAAATCGAGAAGTTTCTATTCACGTCGATTTTGCGGTCAACTGACTCTTTCCGATTTTCTCTCTTTCATCCTCAATTTTCTTTTTTCTTTCCCTTTTTAAAATATTTTTTCAGCTAATTTCCTTGTTGAATTTTGATGTGATTAGTCGATCAAAAAGGCGTAAGAGCAATTCTATGATCAAGCGTGCAAGAGTACTCAGGATCAATAACGCATGGAATAAAAATGAGCATCCAAATAAATCAACCAAGATTATGTTTCCATAAAAATGAGTACCTTGTTCCCTCCTGTTCTAGCAGGTGTCGATGGCTTTAACTCCCTCGAAATCGACATGTACAATTCACCAGAATCATAGAGATTAGGCGTCCCACGAAAAGCACTCACATCAGGATACGAAAAAGATTCCTCTTTCTTCTGCTTTCCCATGCTCCCTACTGACTTTAGCTTCTTCGAAGACCCCGTGGTACTCTCATGGTGAATTTCAGCTTTATTCCTCCCTGTCCCACCTGTACAAACACCTCCCATTTTGCTCCCAACACTCAAATGGGAAAAAAGATTCAACCTTTACACCTATCACAAACAAAAACAATAAAAATTGAAATCCATCCATCCATCAATCAACAACAACAACATACATAGTGTAATCCTCCCACAAGTGGGGTCTGGAGAGGTTAGAGTGTATGCAGACCTTACCCCTACCTCGTAGGGATAGGGAGGTTGAAACCCATCCATCAATCAACAACAACATACACGGTGTCATCCCACAAGGGGGGTCCGGAGATATTAGAGTATACCCACACCTTACCCCTACCTCGTAGAGATAGAGAGGCTGTTTCCAAGAAATCCATTAATCAAATCTATCCATTTTTTAAGCTAAAACAATCCAAGAACCATAGAAAAGCCTAAAATTCATTCCATTTTTCAATGATTTCAAAGCTAAAACATAAAATAAAAAAACTCAAAAGGGTATCCATTTTCAGTCTCTAAAAATCAAGAAAAGCAAAGAAAACAACCATACCAAACTTAATCAGCAGAACAAGAAAACTCAAAATTCAGAGAAAAAGATAAGGCAAACAAGTATAATTCTCTAGTGGGGTTTTAAAGTTTTCACTTTCCAAGAATCATAAATGAGAAACCAAGAAAAAGATCACTTAAAAAAAGTAATAATAAATTTTAACAAAGCTAGTCCGAACACCACCATTATAAAATTAAAAAAAAAATTAAAAAAATTATATAATACCGCGTGTTATGGAGCAACAAATAAATGAAAATAGAGAGTTAATGGTACCTTAGAAGGAAGAAGAAGAAGATTGAGGGGACACGGACAAGCAGCTGAATTACTTGACCAAAAGATTGCTGTTTTTTGTTTACTTTTGTTTGTACTTTGTGTTGTGTTTGTGTTTATGGTTAGAATTTGGGTTTTGGGTTTGACTCTTTGAGGAGAAAAGTTCAAAGTTTGGCATAAAAGTCTTCTTCCCAAAATGTAATAGATGAATTGTTTTATTTTTAATTATTTCTTTTGGGTTTTATTTTAGTAACTTGATTTCTATTAAATATAATTGTTTGAATTTGTTTGTATTTTCTTTGTCCATCTTTACTTATTTATTATATTAAAAATATATATTTATTTAGTTTAAAAAATTTAATATGATAAAATTATTCTTATTATTTACTACTACTACGTTTTAGTACGTGCGTCAAGTTAATAGTGGATAACTATTAATAGATGGGAAGTACTTTAGAGCAGGGGCGGAGCTACATACAAGTTAGGGGGTTCGATGAAAAATTATACTATATGTACATGGTTAAAATTATTATTTATGTATATATAGTAGATGTTGAATCCCTTCAGTTAGTTCGTAAATCTACTTGTGAATTTCCTTGATGTCAATCCTGACTCCGCCGTTGCTTGTTGTGATTTAGAATTTGGGTTTGACACTTCAGAAGAAAGAAAGTGGAGAAAAGTTCAAAGTTGGGGATAAAAGTCTTCCTCTTGAAAGGTATACTAGGTAAATTATCATTAATTTTAATGGTCCTAAAAATTAACATGGTTAGTGACAGGATGATTGGATTATTTCAGTTTTAGTTAGAAATTTCTGATTTCAATGTTAAGTAGAAGAAAATTTTTGTAGTAATGGATTTTATAACATGTGATGATTTAATTGAACTCTAATATGAATGCTATTAAAATTGGAGAAAATCGAAATAATAAAAAAGTTAAAAGAGCGGAAGAATTGCCCATCACTCTTGTTTTTCTCTCATTCTATCTATGTCACAATTGGTGTATGGGAGGATTTTATTTTTTTTTACCGATATGTCCTTTTTAAATTCATAGTTGACGTTTGACTAGAGATTTTAAAATAAATTTTATCAACATGTTTTTAAATATTTATTTAACTATGAAATTTTAAAATTGGATCAAATGTATTTTTGAGAGAAATTTTACCTTCATTCGTAAATTTTGATTTTTTTATTTTTTTTTTTGTCCAAACACAACTTTGAACAATAAAGATTACAACTTCAAAATCTTATCAAACTGGAGCATAGTAGTAGGCTTTGCACCTGTAAAATATAGTGTATCAACTATACTAATAGATTAATAATTATCTCAATTCAGTATACTTCATTATCAAATACTATATTAATTAATCATTATGACTATGTAATGTGTATGATTTTTCTAATTCAATTAAACAAGGGTTTTGTATGAATTTGACCGAGTATATTTTAATCAGCATTCACCATCATGGTTACTTCATCTCGTAAAAGTTTATTGGCATTATGTATTACATTAATTTAATAAATGCATAATATGTATGTTAATTTACATTCTATGTTACACTATAATTAATTAATTAATACATATTACCTTAAGTTTTGACTTAACCAACCATAATAAAATAGCATAATTTGATGTAAAATATTAAATGCATAAGTTTTTATCATTCATCTTTCTCTGCCCACTTGTCAAACTCTTATTATTTACTTTTTTTTTTGTGTGTTTTTAATAAATTTGTACAGGGGTGTCAATGATCAATAATTTTGGGGGAATTAAATATTATAGAGTGTGGACAAATGTATCTACTACAAGTCAATACTATCAAGAGATAACCCAAATATAAAATATTTTGATATTTTTATGACATGTGAATTCTTTTAAATTTATTTTTTTTCATTTCAAAATTTTGGAACGTCTAGAAATTAAAATAGAACATGCTTATAGCTGTGTTTATACAAAATATCACATTGGTATTTAAATAAGTTGTACGCATATGACTTTTGACCTATTTAACGCGTAACATTTACTTTAACGTGCATACTAATTATATGTTTTTTAATTTATTCAACATTAAGTAATTGCATGAGGCGCAATGTTGATCAGTCAAAAACGTTTATATTTAAAAAATAAAAGTGGCGGAGATGAAGTGTTCATATGGATTATGGAACGAAATTATGGAGCAACGTGGGAGTGACCTCTGTGGCGGATAAGATGAAGAAAGCGAGATTGGAAAGGTTCGGACATATGAGCAGAAGGTGCGCTAATGTGCCCGCAAGGAGATGTGAGCTAGAGGTCGGCCATAATAGGAGTAGGAGAGGTAGAAGTGTGCGAAAAAGAACTCAAAAATGTGATTGAACATGACATAACACAATTTTATCTTACTAGGGACATGACCCTAGATAAGGAGGTTGGATGTCGATCTAGGATAAAGGTAGAAGGCTATTGAGTAGCCGAGTGTCGCACTTTTTGTGGTGAGGTCGGGAGCTATTTAGTATTCGTGTAGTCTCTTATTCTTTAATACGAGTATGTATTTATTGCTTCATTTACCTTATATCTTGTTAATTTGTTGTCATATAATATTCTTGCAGTTATGCATTGATTACATTTTTTTTATTAAGTCGGAGATTCATCGGAAATAATCTCACTGCCTTATAAAAGTCAGAATAAGTTTGCATACATACTACTCTCCTCAAATTCTACTATTAGACGGCATATATTATCGACTTATCGTTGTTGTGTGTTTGGAACTCGTTGGTATTTAAATAAGTTCTACACATACTTGTTATTCTTATCTTACTGTTCAAAATGTGTGGAAATTAAATAGTACGAAAAATGAAGCTGCTAATTACATAAAACTATAATTTTGCTACTGCTCCATAATTTCTAGTGAGAGCTAACTAAGCCCAAAATTATTACTACAATTTTTTTCAAAAATAAGAATTAGGTATGCTGAATCCACTAGATAAGAAGGCTCCAAAAATCCAATTTGATTTTTTTCTCTCTTAATTTATCACTAACAACACCTCATTGCTAATTAATCATATTTAACTCTTTAACAAAACCACTAAGCAAAAGACAAATGTAAGCAAAACAAGTGGGAGGTCATAATGGTCACTTTGACCAAAACAAAAATGGAGTTTTATTAGTCATACTTTGTGTAGGCCCCACCAGATTTGGACCCCAAAGATAAGATTATTGTAATTAAGCCTTTGAATTCAAATTAAATGAAAGCATTGAAATGGTCATACTTACTTAAAAATACAAATTTGTTGTCAGTATTACTAATTTTCAAAAGAAATTTAAGAAAATAGTGGCCAAATGTAAATGTGTCAGCATCACTTCATGACAAAGGCGGAGCTAGAATTTTAACGAAGGGGGTTTCATATTCAAAGAAAACTTAGGATTTCAACTAAGGGGATTTCATATTAAAAAAAAAAATTTAGTCGAAGGAGATTCAACACCTATTATAACCACATAAAAAATAACTTTAATCATATATAAATAGTATATTTTTTCGTCGAAAGGGTTCGGCCGAACCTCCGAACAGCTTCTTGACCATTCCATCACCCGCAACTCCAACTCACTCTATGACATTTTTTCTAACTTATGCATAAATATTTTGAAAATAATATTTTATATATGAACTAATAAAATATTTTTATTACGCCATTTTGGGAGAAAACTACACTTTTATGTTGAAAAATTGATTAAGCTTAAATTTCTCATTTTATATTAAATGACATCGTTTTATATTATAAAATTTTGAATAAATTTATTTTTTTGTAAAAGGGGGGGAAGAATATGCTAAAGGAGAATGTTTGGAGAGTGAAAGAAAAGACAAAGTCAAATGCCTTTGTTTTAGAGTCAACATAATGAAGTAAATTAATGGACACGTGGAAGTTTATAATTGGCTTGATTTAATAACACAATGTTTTTGTCAACTATATGCAATGCAGGCATCTACGATGTTCACACTTTGAAAAATAGTGTATGGAAATTTCCACATAAAATCTGATTTTCTTTAAGTTGTAATAATAAGAAAATTGCATGCCATGACACTGTTTTTATTGGGCACAATTTGGAATTGTAATATCATAAATAATGATTTCATATATTTGAAATAAAAGAATAAAAAATAATGGTTAAATTTTCATGTTTAGTAGATAAATGGAGAACTCTAATGCCCTCGTAGTGAACTAATTGAGGTCGAAAATGGAAAAAAAAAAAAAAATATGCGGATGAAAAGGAATAACAAATCGATGAAAGAACGTGAAATTATTTTATTTCAATAGAGGTTGAGGACATTAATGAGGGTGAGCATCGGTAAATTCCAGATTCACTATTGTTTTTCGCTTGAAGTGGCTTACCCCCTTGTCAGTTTGAGATCTTGAATATAAATCAAGAAAATCTTGACATCATTCCTCATGCTAAACAGGTTATGGGAGATCTCAAGCATATGTTGAATTGAGAGTAGACTTGCCTTAGTCTTTATGAGTTTCAGAGATTCAGATCAAGGTAGTTCAATTCGACTGTCACTATTCTAAAAGAGGAAGCATAGCAGGCACGTTAAACCAATGTCTAACAACAACGAAAAGATAGCCCTAAAGTGCGGACCCCAGAGACAATATTTCTCAATTGTTAATCAACGTGATAATCATTCCTACTTGACAAAGGTTTTTTTTATTCAATCTTTTAATAAACGAAAAAAGATTTCTCAAGATTCTTAAAACGTTAAAAGTGTATTTTTGAACCACCCCCAACCCACACACATAATTCCACAATTATTTGGCCTTGTTAACTTTAGCTTTAGGAGGGATACATGCCATTCTCCATTCTATTGTATAATTTGTATTAGTGTCTTAAAAGTAAAGAAAGCCAGCTACTTTATTTGTTTAAGAAGTTAATTCAACTTTATGGTCGGTCTAATTCATTGTATCTAATTTTGCTTCATTTTGGGATGATATATATCGTGATTTTCAATGGTCTAATAAATTCATTGATCAATAGTGCATTGTCTGTTAAGTATTCACTGGCATTGTCATCGTTAGAACCTAACTTTCTTAAAGTACAGACAGGCTACTTGAAAGTCATACTTTGATTTGAATTATGTTTCTTCAAGGTTTGATAATAGGGATCCTACAAATGTATTCAAGTTTTTTAAGGCAGCAATAATCCTAGTTATACTAAATTCTGAAATACAGCACATTGGATTTAGCTCTTTTTCGACTCGAGATTATTTTAAACTTGGTGTATTTAAAACGGTTTATTTACCTTACAAAGCTAGGAATAAGATCTGCATATATTTCATCATTGTTCTTTATCGAGGCAAGTCCGTGATCTTTTCTCTAATTTGATCATAAATCCAAGTAATGTTAAACTAGGAGAGATTTCACTTTCAATAGTTGAACTCGACTTAGATATATCTGCTTTGAATCAACATTTTCTTCACAGTTAATTTCGTATCAAGAATGTCGACTTGCTCTTACAATATTAATTTGACCTTTCATGAATCAAATAGTGGAAACTTTAAAGATTAAATCATTGAACTTGTGATAATTTTAAAGAGTAAGAACTTTACAATGTTGACTAATTTTTTGAATGAACATATTAAGGAACAAGTTTGTACAAAGTTGAATCCAACCTAATGTGTTAGTTTGCAAACCAAAAGATTAAATATAACTTGTATCACCAAGCTTTTTCACAAGTGGTTGCAAGTTGTATGACTTGAAGATAAAGTATCCACAGGAGAAAGCTTCAAGTATCTTGGGTCCATAATTTAAGGAGACAGAAATTGACAATGATGTCACATATCACTTTGGAGGACCGAGTGAAATGGAGGCTATCATTCAATGTACCGTGCGCGATAAGAATGTATCACCAAGGCTTAAAAGTGTAGTAAGTTCTACCAAGTGATGGTTAGACCAACATTGTTGTGTGGCAGAATGTTGATGAGTCCAAAACACCCATGTTCTGAAGATGAGACGGCAAGTATGAGAGTGCTCAAATGGATGTGCGAGCACACTCAATGATTAGAAATGAAGTTATATAGGCAAGGTAGGAGTGACACCAATGACGGATGAGACGAAGTGAAATTGAGATGATTCAAGCATGTGAAGAGAAGGTGCAAGATGTTGGCTGTAGCAGAAGTTAGGAGAGGTATAGATAGGGCGGAGAAAAACTAGGGGAGGCGAAACATAACATGATTCAACTACATTACCGATATGAAGGTAAGGAAGTCGAGTACAATGATAGAATAAATAGTTGAGCGTTTACTATATGTTATTGCATTTATTTTGTATATTTACTTTACCTATTTATATTGAACCAAAGGCTTTAGATAAATAAAATCTACGCACACCTTATCCTTTCTAGACTCTACTTAAATGTTAAGGAAAATTATGATGTAAGGGTGGGTAATGTCCTATCATAAATAGATTAATACTTGAACATTCAATCCAATCAAATCAAATTTAGGTGACTCTCCACTATAGTACATATTCTAAGTGTTCAATTTTCACCTGTATAATAGGTAGTGTTTTATGATACCCTCTATTAGAGGTACATTATCATACTGCCAGTCGCTTCTTTACATAATGAGTTAACTAATCAGTTAATTGTATGCTCTTTCATATTGAGTTAAGCTACATTTGTTTTTTTTAAGATTCAGATGTCTCCTGAATAATTAAGATGTTGTCTTTAGATCTAAAAATTAAATAATTAAGACATTATCTCTAGATCTAAAAATTGAATGATTAAGACTATTTGTTTTTCAACATGTAAATGTGTTAAAAAAATTATTTATATATATAATAAAATAAAAAATACGATTCAAATAAAAAATTAGTTATATATTAAAAAAGCATGTAATTTGATACAATAAAATTATTATTTGATTGAGAAAAGTCATTTATGTTTGTTAGTGATAGTGGATATGATTTTTAATGGTGTTTGCAATGACAATGATTGACGTTGGTGGTGATAGTTGCGATAACTGGTATTGTAGTGACTGTTATGATGGTGGTGGTAGCCGAAGAATATGTGGTGACCGATAGTGGTTGATAATGTTGATACTGTTGACGGCGGTGGTAGCAGTGAATATAATTTGAATAATAAAGGTAGTAAGTGTGGTAGCAGTTGACAGTAGTAATTGGTAGCAATATTTATTGTCGAGGTGGTTGGGGGTAGGAGGTAGTTGACAATAGTGACGGTGGCAGAGGTGGCTAGTGGTGGTGACTGCTGATTATGAATAAAGTGAAGAATATTATCCAACACCTGAATATCTCTTCAGATCTATTAAGACTTGATTCTAGATCTGAATAAAACATATTAAGAGCTAAAATCTTAATAAAAAACAAATGCACTTAATGGTCTAAAGTCTGAACCATTCAGATTCAGACCTCCATCAAGTGCAAACAACGGAGGCCTTAATCAGTAAATTGTATGCTCTATTGCTGTCACAGTTTCTTCTCTCATTTATTGTTTTTTTATTTCGGTGGCCTGGAAATGCATTAAAATAATAGAGTATTACATGGATTAAACAGGATCTACAAAATTTGAGTTTGGGCTTATGCCCTTTAGAGAGACATTACAGTACTTCGAACTACAAAGGTGGTTTGTTTTGCCAAAAAGATCAAATCTTGCTCCCTCTTTTGCTAGTGCATCCAGCCACCATACAATCATCAATAATATTATAGTGAAGGTTTCCCTCCCTGAGCATAATTATAGTAACTTCTTTCGAGTCTACATCGATGTCCACTGGCATTAGAGCATTTTCTTCCACTAGTTTCAGTCCCTCAAGTACAGGCAAGGAGGTTATTAGTATTAGTTACCACAGGGAAACTTTCCTCCTATCCCACCCCTCCCAGTAGCAATCAGTGTTAAGTTTAAACCTTCCTCTGGAGGGTGGAGTTCCCATTCAACACTGACATCAATTATTCTGTTGTTAGGGGCCTTATGATTAGAGAGGTGATGGAATTCAATTGCCTGTGAATAGGCATGATAGAACACAGGTTTATCAAAAACATTGTTTTTCCACAAGGGATGATGGAATCCCAAGCAATGAGGTTGTCAAATTTTCTTCCTATTAGCTTTAGTCCAAGTTAAGTTATGCCACCGTTGGCCGGTGCAAAATCAGATGGTTAAGGAGTGTTGGTAACTTGTGCACACAAGGTAAATCCTCTGCTACCTTAAGAGCTACTACACCAGGATGCACACAAAGTAAACACTTTCAATGTAATAAATGAGAAAAAATGAGTCAAAAGACACCCCAAGTTTCCAATTAAGAAAAGGGGACAAGTGGGTCTCCAAATTTGTTAAAAAAAAACTAAGTCTTTCGAACAATTGAGATAGTTGTTGGACAACTATATTAGTTGTTTGAACAACTTCGCGCAGTTGTCGAACAACTACCAAAGTTGGTCTACTGAAACAAGTTGTTGGGACGAAAAAACTTTAAAAAAAAATAATCCCTCCCACCAAATTTAAAAAACTTGGAGGACAAAACTTTGAATTAAAAAGGACAAAGAAGTTGTCCAATTTAGTGGGAGTGCTTCAAGTTTTTTAAATTAGGTGGTAGGGATAACTTTTTTTTTGAGTTTTTTTTTAAAAGATTTTTTCGTCCCAACAACTTGTTCCAGTCGTAGAACAACTTTGGCGAACAACTGACACAAGTTGTTCAGACAACTAATGTAGTTATCCAACAACTATCCCAGTTGTTCAAAAAGACTTATTTTTTTTTTAATAAATTTGTGGGTCCCCTTTTCTTAATTGAAAACTTGGAAGGGTCTTTTGGCTCATTTTTCTCCACTTAATTGACAACTTGGGAGTCCTTTTAAATCCAAAGCCCCGTAATAAATAACCCACAAACTAAACAAGGGGAGGATAAAAATCATAACAAGCACAAAGAGAGAAAAAAAGTTGAGCATTCAGAATGAGTAGGAGGTTGGTATTCCTTTCATCAAAGATCGGATGAATTATTTAATCATCATTATGCTCCTTCCTTCACACCATAAAACAAACAAATTTAAAGGAAAAAAACAGCAAAATTTTATCTAACAAAATAAAAATAAACTTTTTTCTACACAAAAAAACCATCAGAAAGTTCGGATGTTTCATCAGTTGGGCACACAAAAAAGTACCTCAGATGACCATCGTGAGAATATTAATCCAAAAATCATCACACGGTTTCACAAATTCCCCACAACAAATTAAGAAAAAAGAAAAATAACACAAACAAATTAAAACGGATGGAACGTTCTATAATGAAAATGTTCCCCTCGAAGATGTTCCAGCAGGTTTATCAAATAATCCAACCAAAATTCAACAGAGGACAAAATATTGCTATAGGGTACTGCATTCATCCCTAAGGCATGGCTAATTAAGCTACCAAAGAGTCAAACTCCAGACCCCCCTTTATAAAATCAAAATATACAAACAATTTTTCTAATAATTTATAAGTATGAACAATTAAGAAGCACTAGGAAAAGGACTAATTATTATATTATTATGAAATCAATGATCTTTCGATCTCATCATAAATATTTCTCCTCATCGTGCTAAAAAATACATTCAAATTCGCACAAACAAGTTATAAATTATTTTTAAAAAAGAGAGCTAAATCAATGTAAGAATGTATAATAACAACAACAACAGACCCACAAAGTGGGGAATGTATAAAAAAAGAGATTTTATTATTTATTTTTATTATGAACAATTATGACGCACTCAGAATGAAAAGGACTAATTGCTAAATTATTATGATATCAATGACCTTTCGATCTCATTGATATTTATCCTCATAGTGCTAAAAGAAATACATTCAAATACGCAAAAACAAGATAAAAAATAGTTCTAAACATAGTGAGAAGCACTAGTAAAAAGATAAATTTTGCAGCTAAACAACAAAATTCGTCGCTAATCCTAATCAGCTAAGAGCAAATTAGCAAAGAATTAGCGACGAAATTCATAGATTATTTTTTTATAGTGAAGGGAAGAGGCAAGCATTCAGAATGAGTAGGAGGTTGGTATTCCTTTCATGAATAATCGGAATAATTTTTTAATCATCATTATGATTGCTCTGTAAAATCACAAATTTGAAATTAAAAACAAAATCAGCAAAAAAATAATTTGAACAATAATATAATATTTCTATAACAGAAACCATCAGAGAATTTGGATATTACATCAGTTAGGCACATAAATGTACCTCAGACGACCGTCGTGAGAATATTATCCAAAAAAATCATCAAGCGGCTTAACAAATTCATAAAAGCAAAAATGAAAATAAAATAAGAACAGAAAATCAAACAATAATAAATAATTTCGAAAACCTGAAAATTAAATATACGAAATCTCCGCCATTGATAAGCTCTGGTTAATCAGAGAGATATTGGAGGTGAAAATGGGCGGACTAATGTATTTATAGGATTGGAGGATTAGGGTTTCCATGAGTGCTGTTGTTTATGGGCTTTTTAATCGATGGATCCAAAGGCCCATCAACTAGGAAAATAGGGGCAAGTGCATAAATAGCCGATTTGAGGAGCTATATTTAAGTCATAGCCGTATAAGGAGCGTCTTCCAATAACTGTCACAGATTCGAACTTTGAAAATAATTTTTGGGAGAAATGCGTGTATAATAGACGTTTGTGGTCGAGCTCTTTCCCAAATTCTGTGCATAACGAAAGTTTTAGTGCATTGAACTGTCTTTTTTTTGTCATAGCCATGTTTGTGTTATTTAAGTTATAGCTGAGGTTGAAAAAAATTATGTAAACTTCAGATATTGAGATATAATGAATGAAATTTAATATTTGTGTAAATACAATTTTCTTTTAAAAATAATATCCTAAGTTTGATTGGATGAAAATAAACTTTAGATATTTCTGTTTGACCTTCATAAGTAGAGTCGAACTCAAAATTTAAAGCTTATGAGCTTGAAAATTTTAGTTTAAAATTATCAATAATTTACACAAATATGATGAATAACTTAAGATAAATACATGATTTGAAGAAAAAACATAAGAAATATGTATGGAGTTGTATTCGCTATCTATTCTCTAGCCCTGCCTCTATTAAGACGACGACAACAACACATACCTAGTGAAATTCTACAAAGTGAGATTTGGGGATGACAGATTGTACACAGACCTTATCACTACGGGGCCTTTAAGCAAAATGAAAAATTGTAGAGAGATTAATTTTGAAAAATCCTAGACTCAAGTAGAGCAAATCAAAATAGTAATAAAAAGAAACAACGATGGCAGAGGAAGGACGAATGATAACAAAGCAATGCAAAAAATATATGTAAGAAATCGTAGTATCGACACGGGGTATGATCATCCAAACAAAGTAAACAATAGATGATATTAGATACCACAAGCCAAAGACAGCATGAATAGGCTACTACTACAACAGACTTAATGCTACAAACTAACACCAGACCAAAGACTGCACAAATATGTCTAATACTAAGACAACACACAACTACCTACTAACCTTCTATCCTTATACGCAACCTTCACACCTTCCTATTTAAAATTATGTCTTTGATAAGCTGAAGATGTATCACATCTCATCTATTCACCTTTCTGTATTATATTTGCACTTACGACATTGACGGTCCAAAAAGGGCGAATAATGCAACGGATAGATAGCTCGACAAATTGGGCAAGTGTTCTTCATTGATAGCCATGGCAGGAGACAACTTATATGAAACACATGCGAACAATAAGTTGTAATCACTCCATTCTCATTTTTAGACTCATCGTAACAAATTGGACAAGTTCCATCTGTGAGTCTATTGACTAGACTTGGACACCAAAATTTATAACATCGCTCGAATTCAACAAATCCTTCGGCTACATCCACCGCAATAGGTGGTTTCGATGGAAAAATCCCGCCTTCGCCGGTATATTCCCTTAATAGGTCAAGATACTTAAGGACGACGTCGTTGTAATTACCACATGAATCATCTACGTTGTGTACGGTGAAAACCCCTTCTTCATTTTCAAACCAACGATAAAATGGAATACCGGGAGGATGCCCTGTGAAATTAGGAGAAATTTCAGAATCAATTTTATTAGTAAGATTGATATAGCGAGCTTGGAAAATTTCAACGACGATTATATATGTCGACCGTGGCGGTGGTAGTAAAACTTGAGAACCTTTGGAACTTAGAGAAAAGGCGGTGAGAGATATCCTTCGACAAAAATTTGATAGTTTGCGGCAGAAATTGAAGAGCAGCAGAAACAAGCAATGAACCCAATGACACTTTTGTGTTCAGTAGTTTTGATAGATCAAATGGGATGACAGTAGAACACTTTCGGCTCTCCCTTACATAGTCGTAGCTAGAACAATTATTGTCGTCCTCACAAGGATGGACTGTAATAAATGTACTTTCAATTATGAACACACACAACCCTTCGAACGGCATTGTTTATCAAAATGCAGATATAACCTCTAGTGACGAAATATGCATTTATAAGGTGCTTTAACTTGATGAAATTTTCTAAAATAATTAACCCGCCAAATTAAGTAATCTTAATATTGTTCTAATCCATTTGGATTAATTCATCTGTGCATGTTATTTATAGTTACATTATATTTATGGCTTGTTATTTAATTTTTTTTCCTTTAAAAGCAAAAAATCGGAATTTCACTCTTTAAAATTTCAGTTCATAAAATGCAATTTTGAAGTTTGTCATACCATACAAATAAATAGAAACAACAAAAGATACAACTATAACAATATCATTGGCTTCACATCAAACTTCGAATGAGAACACAACATGGGATGATCCAAAATTAGTACATGTAATAGCAAATAAAGGAAAAATATAAATAAAGAAAATTTGATTTAAAATTACATAAGATTAGATCATTAATATAGTGTATGGAGTTTATACATCTGACACATTACATAATGCACTCAAAAATTATAGGAAGAATAACACAAATAACCTCTTTCTAAGTTATAAGCTCAAAATAATCATGCTTTATTTTGATAACCAATTATAACTAACATTCACGTGTTATTCCTTCCTTCTCATACCTACTTAACGTTTTGCCTTTTAAAAGCTCTTAATGAGAAATTAATAAGGAGTGTAAATTATCCAATATTAGAGTTAATTACTTTTTCATTAATTGCTAAGGATGGAGTTGGAAAAAAATATTCAAGTATCTCTTGATTTTTTAAGCATGTCAATTATTTTTGAGATAATTTTTTTTCATAAATATCTCAAATGATATGAGACAAAGAAAGTATTTACTTTTATTAATCAGTCTACATTGCTTGAGTAATTGTAGGTTTTTAATTATAATTAGGTACTTGTAGGGGTAGGGGTAGGGATAGGGATAGGGATGGATACACTCCTACTTATATTTGTCCCTTTAAACAAGGTAAATTAAATAGTTATATGCCTATATTTAGTGTCTCATAAGTGTATAATTAATGTATAAAGTAAATATATAAATTATACATAGATTATGTAGTGACTATTCATCAATTATACATTATATTTATGTATAAGGTTTACAAGCAACATCAATATATTTTAATTTACCTTTTAAAAAAAAAAAAAATATAAATATAAATAAAATTTATACCAACCCCACACTTGGTCAAACTATGCAGAATAACTAATCCATATCTATACTATATTAAAAGTGTGAAGGGTATTATAAATACTGTTTGAATTTTTTGTTCTTCATAATATTTTTTTTGCTTAAAAGTGTCTTTTCACTATTTTTCTCAAATTATCATTTTCTTTTTAATAACAATGACTCCTAAAATATCTGGAATCAGGACTTTAAAATATATGTAATTTTTTTTTTCTAATCCACACGAGATAGGATGTTAAAATATATGGTAAAATTTAGACAAAATACATAGATAGATTTCTGATTTTTGTTGACTTGTTTTCGTATTGGCACCTCAATTAAGCCATGTATCTATTGCACATTTGAACTTAAGTCATATTTCTATTGAATATTTGAACTTAAATCAAATCGTACCTAATTATTTTTTCAATACAATTAAAAGTATTGACTAAATTTTATATCGTTTGACTTTATTAAAAGAAATTCATGAAAGGTAAAAAAAGGAAGGGAGGGAGAGCAAGTACTGTAACTAAACTAATCTACCACTATATTTGTTTGCTAAATAGACATCAAAGTGAAGTGAGATTGTCTCTAAACCACGTGATAATAACTTTATCGATTAGCTCTTTCTTTCTCTAATTTAAATAGTTGGTTAAAAGGGGCTACCAGCTAAGCTTTTCATCTAAAGAAAAAATAAAAGCCCAACGAGTTATCTGACAGTTCACATTGGCCTATTATCTATCGGTATCTTTGCCGGAATCAAAAGAAGCAGCGATTAAACTCCGACGGCAATAGAGCCAATTTGTGTAAACTCTCCGGCATGGAGATCGATATAGTTCCTCCACTCATTGCTGCTCAGCTGAATTACTTAGTCACTCACTGTCCTTTCTCCGTCAAGGTTCATACATTATATTATATGCTTTTAATTGAAAAAAATTATTAGGTCATTTTGCTTACATTTGCTTATGGTTATTTAATGACATGAAATTTTGAGCTTGTTTCAGGTGGAAAATATGTGGTCAGGAGGCAAAAACACTGCTCTGCTTGATCGATTCTCATTAGTTATTCCCTTTTGCCTCGATTACATTAAATGTGAGTTACCGTTTCATATTACTTGGCTCCTGTTGACTTGGCATACTCGTTGAGAAAACTTTAATTAGAGGTGTATTTTACTGAACTAACGTTGTTAACGATGTTGTGGAGCGCTAAATTTAACCATTACTAACTCTATTTCATATTAGTTAGCTCCCATTGATCTGGCACACTCGTTGAGAAAACTTTAATTAGAGGTGTATTTTACCGTACTAACTTTGTTAACGATGTTGTGGAACGCTAAATTTAACCATTACCAAAGCACACTCGTTGAGAAAACTTTAATTAGAGGTGTATTTTACTGAACTAACATTGTTAACGATGTTGTCGAACGCTAAATTTAACCCTTACTAACTCTATTTCATATTACTTAGCTACTTTTGATCTGGCACACTTGTTGAGAAAACTTTAGTTAGAGGTGTATTTTACTGAACTAAAGTTAACGATGTTGTGGAGCGCTAAATTTAACCATTACTAACTCTATTTCATATTAGTTAGCTCCCATTGATCTGGCACACTCGTTGAGAAAACTTTAATTTGAGGTGTTTTTTACTGTACTAACTTTGTTAACGATGTTGTGGAACGCTAAATTTAACCATTACTAAAGCACACTCGTTGAGAAAACATTAATTAGAGGTGTATTTTACTGAACTAACATTGTTAACGATGTTGTCGAACGCTAAATTTAACCATTACTAACTCTATTTCATATTACTTAGCTCCTTTTGATCTAGCACACTTGTTGAGAAAACTTTAGTTAGAGGTGTATTTTACTGAACTAAAGTTAACGATGTTGTGGAGCGCTAAATTTAACCATTACTAACTCTATTTCATAGTAGTTAGCTCCCGTTGATCTGGCACACTCGTAGAGAAAACTTTAATTAGAGGTGTATTTTACTAAACTAACGTTGTTAACGATGTTGTGGAACGCTAAATTTAACCATTACTAAAGCACACTCATTGAGAAAACTTTAATTAAAGATGTATTTTACTGAACTAACATTGTTAATGATGTTGTCGAACGCTAAATTTAACCATTACTAACTCTATTTCATATTACTTAGCTCCTTTTGATCTGGCACACTTGTTGAGAAAACTTAAGTTAGAGGTGTATTTTACTGAATTAACGTTGTTAACGATGTTGTGGAACGCTAAATTTGACGTGACACACTCCTCAAGAAACTTAATTTGATGTGTATTTTACTAAACCAACTTTGTTAATGATGTTTTGGTGTTCTAAATTTAACTACTACTATTTCTATTTGATATTATTTGGCCCCTATTGACCTGATACACTCTTTAAAAAACTCTAATTAGAGGCATATTTTACTATACTAACCTTGTTAATGATGTGTTGAAACTCTAAATTTAACTTCTACTACTTTTGTTTCATATTATTTGGCCCCTGTTGATCTGATCACCATTTAAGAAAGTTTTAATTGGAGATGTATTTTACTAATCTAAGCTTATTAATGATGTTTTGGAACTCTAAATTTTACTACTACTCCTTATGTAGTTATTAATGCTAAGACTAGTTTGTGAAAACTGTATAAAACTTCATTGATTTGTTAAAATGGACAAGTAAAATGAAACATCTATTTTTTGGTATAGAGACCAAGTAAAATGAAGCGGATGAGTAGTAGTTATTCAATACTAAGGGTAGTATGGAATTAAAGAATAATAAAACTCTCTTGATTTGTTAAAATAGATAAGTAAAATGAAACATCTATTTTTACATTTCTTGTTTAACTTTCTAGTTTACATTTCGGTCAAAGTTTTCCCGGTGGACTAGTCCAGCTGTTACATAGTTTGATGTGTTAACAACCTGTATTGTTGATGAAACGTGGGGCAGGGGATGTGATATATAATGCGTTGTACCCATTGGCGGCACCAGATGTTATATTTGGGGCAGAAGATGAAAAATTTCGACCCTATAAAGCTATTGGTGATGCTAGTGACTCGAAGTCATTGAAGAATCCACTTACTGACTGGAATAATAGAGACCCAACTCGTCTCTTCTCTCTGGTTCTGCAGCTCAGGTTGGGAATTCCATGTCTGTGCACTGTTATTTACGTACTTAAAGAGAATGTGCTGTTAAGTGAAGAATATTTTTGGAAAAAATTGAAAAAGTAAAACTGAGCTTTAGTAATTTGTGGTTGTTAGGGAGTTGTACAAGGCATACCAAAAGAAGAGAGTTGAAGAAGTTGATGATGATAGGTTGAAGTTTGAAATCAGCACCATGCTCTCGAGAGAGGTAAGCTTCTAGTTTGATCATCACATTGTTGTTTTGGTCATCACATGTTCTAGATTACATCTTTCAGTAGTAAGATGATCATTTAGTTGAGTTGTAAAATGGGGACTGTATTGTGTAGTCTAGTCTAACTTTTTTCCGAATTTGTTAGCTTGTCATTTTGAGTCTTTGGTGGCTGCTAACTTGCTTCCAGTGTAAGTAGAATATAGAACCAGGAGTTCCTCCCATGGAGCTAGATTTCCGATTGCTTTGGATCTATGGGCATGGTCAAGACAGCAAATTGTACTTAATTCATTATAACTAAGAAGTTAAAGGATACTTAAGTACTGAAAATAATATCTTAAAGAGAAACTTAAAAGAATGAGAGTGTGTAAAGCATCTACTATAGGCATCTACACAGTTCTTGTAGACAGCCTCAAAACTTTTTTTTTTCTTTTTTGAAACTATAGAGAGCCTCGAAACTGCGTTCTATAGGTCCTCAAATTCTTGCTTGGAAACAGTAGAGGAATTGTCCATCTTGAAGGAGGACACTTTAGCCTTAGTTTCTTTACTGTCTAGAGTATATAAAGTCTCAGTATGTTATACATGCTTATGTTTCAGCCCTAGTGTTATGAGCGTCTATGGTTACTTTCTAAGGAGTATATCAATTGTTGCTGTTTTTTGGTAATCGGTAGGTAGTTGACATTACCAAATTGATCTAGGTAGCATACATCATCATGTGCTGTGAATTTTGAAAAGGTTGCATTCACTCTGTTTACTGCCTAAAAACGCCACATTTCAATTCTTACAGCTGGTGGCCTATTGCTTATAGGTTTAGATATTAGGATTATGGGTGATGGATTTATAGAGCTCAATTGTGTGCATGAGTTAATTCTAATGTTGATGGTTTTTTTGCCTAATTTATTAGATTGAAAGATTCTATAGAGGGGAAAGGAGTTTAAGTAGGCTTGGCCATGAGAATTGTTTCGCTTTTTTCCGGAAATTTATTTCAGTTAAATGAAAAAAGTGAAAATAGTAGTGTTTGGCCGTCAGAATTATTTCACTTTAGTGCAATTGTTTTTGAAAAAGTGAAAACTAGTAAAACTGGTTTTTACTTTTTTTCGCTCCTGTTTCTCCTACAAGATTTCAAAGACAACAACAATTTATATTCATGGTCAAATACAACTCCAACTCCAACTCCGGGAAAATGTTATTTTCATGTCCAAACGGAGCCTAAAAGTGTAACTGCAGCTTCTCCCCTCTCCTCTTCAATTTACCTTTTTACTTGGTATAACGAATTGTAACATATGTTTTTGTAACATAAGGTTTGTTCTGTTTGATCATTACATTGCAGGGTATTGAAATGTCTTTGAGTTCAAACATTGATAAGGTACTCCACTGTCACTAACACCTACATTTAATAATCCCCCTTCTGCCTTACCTGAAAGGATTATCCTGCATAAGATTTGGGTCTTGACTATGTGGATGGTTTCTGTGCCATTAAATTGTAGTGTAGCCAGAAGAGGTTAAATTTGCTGTCCCGCTGCTGGATTTGGATTTAAACAAAATGGTTGCTGGATCGACTTGGCGCCATCAGCAGAAGATATACCTACAGGTTGGCTTTCTGAGCAATGTTTCCATGCATTGCCTGTACTTGTCTTCGTATATTACCAGAAGATGAAAACACTGGGTAGATTTTAATATTTCCAATGCAAATAAAAACAGTTATATGGTTTGATTACCAAATGAAATTAAGTTCCTAGTCTATTTTAGTTTGCTTTCCTTAGTTATAATAGTAATAGCTATAGCCAAATATACCCCTGCTGTTACCTTTTCAAAAGGAAAAAAATACTAGTAGCTATAGCAATTAAGAATGAAGATTGTATTTTTTTAAAAAACGGTTCTTCTTAAAGAATCATAGTAGTAGAAGATACTGATTGAAAGAAATATAAGCATTGCATCATTTGAGGTATATCTGTCATGTATGGAGGTCTATGTACCCACCTTATTTTTGTATATACTCCTGAGGAAAAAATAGAATGAATAAATGCCATGCATCTTTTTTGTCATTTACTTGTTTTCATCTCATTCTTTAAGCTGCATCATTGAAGTGCTATAACTGAATTTTGTTGTAGAGGTTTCATTGTTTGTTTAATTGTTTTTTTGGCTTGTAATTTATCGTCGAGGCTAAATGAGTAATTTATTTGTTTAATCATCTTTTGTCTTGTTAGTTTTTCCCCTTTCTAGTTCTCACTTGATTAACTTTACTACTGTGGCAGGTTATATATCCTGTTGGCAGGAAATACTCCAGTGCTCCTTCTGCCCCACGTTTGAAATTGGTTTCTTCTCCTGAATTGAGGGCTGTGTTCTCAATCGATGATTTCAGGCTTCCATCATGGTTGGATGGAATGTAAGTTCTGATTATTGCTGCAGAAGCAGGCTTCTCTTTCTTGAAGGACATAATTAGTCTGATTTGGTTTCCAACAAAGTTGCTGTCATTTCATGTTCATAATTATCTTCTAATTTTTTTTGAAACATTTTGTAGGTGCATGGCCGAGTACCTCCCAAATTTAGAAGATATGCTTGAATCACAAGTTAGTCTTACTAGTTTTCTCTGTTGGAGTTTATGCCAAATTATTTTGTTAAAGTTTTTGTCTACTTCCTCTTGACAGATTAAAGATGCAGTTTCATCCATTGAAAGTAGAAGGAAGCTCATTATGGCATTAGCTCCTCTTTTTGGAAGGCCAGTGGAAGCCGATCCAGTATGCAATCTTAAATCTGTAGTAATTTGTTTTTTTTTTTGCTGATAGAATGACACACTCAATGCTCCTTTCTTCATTTGCCAGGTTTTCTGCCGGAAGGCGACCTTTCTATCCTCCTCTGGAGTATTTACTTTTATGGTACAATGATCTAATGACTTTTATGCTGACAAACACATAGTAGAAATTTCTCTCCTTATGTGAACTTGGAGGCATTTTATTTTTGACTATTCAAGGCATGTGCTAGGGAGGATTGTGTGCATAAATTTCAGTTTTTGTTTCCCAAGAGAAGAGGGGAAAAAAGGAAGGAGTCTTTGATAGCTGAAGAACGATGGAAAATTGAGTAGAATTTCAAATGAGTGCAAATACCTGATATACAACACAATACATGTCATACATCTCTTATAGTAACTCAAAAACATAGAGAAACAGGTCATGGTCTTGCCAATAGTTTCAATTTGTCCAGCATATCACGTTGCTCTTTCCCGTGTTTTTCCACAAGATAAAGCAAAGGCTTTATGTTTTACCTACTGACTGGAGACCATGTTCTCGTGATTGAATTATCTTCACTTGTGTTGCTTATGTCCGAGATATAATTGATGAGCAATTATTAGTAGAAATATCTTATAAGACCCTTGTTATTTTAGGTTCATGTTGCCATCCCACTTCAGTTCCCCAAACAGCAGCCAAGTTTGATTCTCCAGAGTTCCCAGGTAAAATAGTTTGTGTAGGTACCATTGAACTAATTGGTGCCTTTTTTCTTTACCATGTTTTGTTCTTCTCTCCATGTATGTACCTTATTTTGTGAAATTTCAATAATATGATGGCACTTTAAATAGTTTAGTGTGGTAATTTGTGCCGCCCTTCCGCGATCAAAAGGAGGGGCATACTTCTCAGCTCTTGCCCTTTCTCTCAACTGTTTCTGTTTGTGCTTACTTCACCAAAAACTTTTGATGGTGCTATCACTTGACTCACTAACCCAACTTGATTGGTATTGAGACGTAGTAGTTGTTGTAATGTCAATCGACTCACTGCTCATACCTATGCATTGGCATGTTTGTGTAGCACTTTAATTCTCAAGGTTTTCCCATCAAGTCTCCTGTCACTACTGAATATCCATGGAGTCCCAGATGGGAAACATCAGACATGGCTGAGCGGATCTTGTAAGTACACACTTGTTGCTGCTTGTATGATGAACGTTTAGGTCACTTACACCACTTGTTGAAATCAAATTTTGCAGCGATTTCATAGTGGATGAATGCTTGAATTTCAAGAAATACTGCAATGAATCTGTGGTTCAAAATCGATGAAAGCAGCCGTTACAAGAGTTGTTGTTTGTTCTATATTTTGGTGATATTCCTGTATTCAAGTCTTTAGCTGTTCATCTATGTGTTGTAATGCTTCTGGATGTGCAGAAAAAAGACCCCCAAAAGGACGTAACAGCTTTCTAATTGCTTACTCTATATGCTTTTCTAATTTCTGTTTTGATAACATTTTCTTTGGTTCTGGCCTCTTGTGTTATTAAAGAGGTTTATGACAAAATGTTTGTGTGATATTCATGCCCTTATCCATCCAAAATGAAGTCTCTTTCAAGCAGATATCTTTAGTATTCATCCCTTTTAAAGGTAAATTACATCCTTAGCTTCATCCTTCTTAAAGATATAGTATACTAGTTTGTGATCAAAATGAAATTAATTGTTCTTTTACGGAAGTTGGGATCACGCGTTGAATTAATCACTAAGGTCAAGTAAATAGCAAGATCTACGTGGAGAACTCGATTAGAAAGATATTGTCATCATGTCTAAATAGAAATGGATTCGAGATTTAGAGTCGGTGAGTTCGGAATGCTTTTGATTGTATTACATCATGTATGGAATCTTTTTAAAGATAAGTTTTATGTGGCTGAGTTCGAGCCTAGAAGTGTTCCATTATTCAGATCTAAAAACTCTGTTGTTGTCCCCATTTAGTACAATAGTTGGTGTTGGCATATCATATAAAATAAACATAGTGAAAATATTATTAGGTGGTGATCACGATATGTTACTTGAAAAATATTGCAAGTAGCACACACCTTATGGTAATTGAGACAAAATATCAGTAGCTGTCAACACCACAAATATCATAAAAACCTCACTGGCTGTGGGGTTTATTGCTCGTGGAAAAAATTATACTAGTATATATTAGTAATAAAAAAGAAACCGAGCCACGTGAATGAAATAATTGAGCTGAAAAATACAATAATTGAGTTCTTGATCCAAATGATTGTTCATCTTTCCAAATTGTTTCTACTGATTAAAGTGGCTTAAACACACTATTCTTGAAAATTTCTTATCCACTTTGGAAAAAATTTGATTGGAAACTACCTACTAGTTTGTACACTTTTTATAGGTTGCTTTTTGTGTTAAAGAGGTGATACAATAAGGATAAAAATAGAGTACGTTACTCGGTGTGAAATGGCACCTACATGAAGGATAATAAGACAATTTGATACTCAACAAGGTTACAATTCAAACCATTTGTCATATGTAAATTTAAATCATCTTATGCTAAATAACTATTCATTTCGACATTATGGTTCGTGTAATCTCACTTAAAAGATTTTTACATTCAATTCTTGTATTGATAAGAAAAAATTTAATGACCTCATGCTTAATTACTACTACTACTATTATTTCTTTAGGAGGTGAGATGCATAGTAGAAACTTTGAGTTCAATTGAACTCGGTAAAAAAAAACTTATATACAATTATAGGGGTATCAAATTGTTGAGTCATACTATGAAGGTTTGAGAAAGAGTGGTCGAGTTGATGCTGAAAAGGATTGTGACTATTTCTGAGAATCAGTTCGGGTTCATACCAGGTCATTCGACTACTGAGGCCATTCACCTCGTGAGGAGATTAGTGGAGCAGTTTAGGGAGAAGAAGAAGGACTTGCACATAGTGTTCATTGACCACGAGAAGATATATGACAAAGTCCCTAGGGAGATTTTGTGGAGGTGCTTGGAGGCTAGAAGGGTGTCCGTGGCTTACACTAGGTCGATTCAGGATATTTACTATGGTGCAAAGACTCGTGTGAGGACGGTAGGTGGAGGTGACAGGATTGCACCAGGGGTCACTTTTAGCCCATTTTTATTTGTCTTGGTGATGGATGTTTTGAAGCGACGTATTCAAGGGGAGGTGCCTTGGTGTATGTTATTTACAAATGATGTGGTAGTGATTGACGAGACTCGGAGTGAAGTTAATGATAAGTTGGAGATTTGGAGACAGACCCTGGAGTCTAAAGAATTTCGGTTGAGCAGGATCAAAATAAAGTACTTGAAATGTAAGTTTAGTGAGTTGTCGCAGGAGGCTGACGTGATAGTGGAGCTGGATTCTCAGGCTATTCAGAAGAGGGAAAGTTTCAAGTATCTGGGGTCTATGATTCAGGGGAACGGTGAGATTGATGATGATGTCACCCACCGTATTTATGCAGGGTGATTGAAATGGAGGCTCGCTTCGGGAGTATTGTGTGATGAGAAGGTATCTCCAAAACTTAAAGGTAAGTTCTATAAAGTGTCAGTCCGACCGCTTATGTTGTATGAAGCGGAGGGTTGACCAGTTAAGAACTTCCACATCCAAAAGTTGAAGGTGGCGGAGATGAGGATGCTGCGATGAATGTGTGGCCTTACCAGGAGAGATATGGTTAGGAATGAGGTTATTCGGGAGAAGGTGGGAGTGGCTTCGGTGGAGGACAAGATGCGAGAAGTGAGGTTACGTTGGTTCGGGCACGTGATGAGGAGGGGCTCGGATGCTTCAGTGTGGAGGTGTGAGAGATTGACTATGCATGGTTTTAGGCGGGGTAGAGGCAGGACGAGGAAATATTGGAGGGAGGTGATTAGGCGTGATATGGAGCAGTTACAGCTTACAAAGGACATAACCCTTGATAGGAAGGTGTAGAGGACGCAAATTAGGGTAGAGAGTTAGGGGATATGAGTGTGACTGAAACAGTAGGGAAGAATACTTTGTTTGCGTCTGGAGTTTCCTGTTCGTGATGTTTGAGTGTATGATTTCGGATAGATAGTTTATAGCATTGTCGTGGGGTTGTATTGTTTTCTGTATTAGCTAGCAATGTTAGTTTATTGTTGCATACTCTATTAGTTTTTATGCTTTAATGTTTTTATGTTTGTTATACTGTTATCCTCTAAGCCGTAGGTATATCGGAAACAACTTCTCTACTTCACCTGAGGTAGTGGTATGATCTGCGTACACTTTACACTCCCCAGACCCCACTATGTGAAAATACATTGGATATGTTGTTGTTGTATCATTTTATCTTACGTTTGGTGGAAAATATCTGATAGCCCCAAGATTATTGATTACATAATTTATATCGTAATAATGAAATTTTAAAATAGCTAATCTGAGATAGCTTATTCCCAACCAAAATAGGGAAAGTATTTATCCATAGTCTGAATCATCTTATATCTACTCATAAATTACTGTAACATTTTTCGACATTAATTAGAAATATCAAGGAAAAATAATACTAGTAGTCATTAATTTGGAGATAAAAAAAGAAGATATTTAGTAATTTAATTAATTTATTTACTATTTTGAAGGTTAAGAAGGGAACAAAAAGAAATGATGCAGAGCAAAAATATCGGTGCTAAAAACATGGGACCCACATTCTTCACGTAGGGTCCACCATCAGTTATTGCGTATGTATGTATTCCCGCCTGTCACCCCCACCCACCCCGCTCCCTAATAAATATCACTCTCCTCTTTCTCTTCTCTCAAATTTCTCTCACAATTTTTTTCCCATTTCCACCAAAAAAAAAAATCGAGAGAAAAAAAAATGAGAGAAATCCTTCACATTCAAGGAGGCCAATGCGGCAACCAAATCGGTTCAAAATTCTGGGAAGTTATTTGCGACGAGCACGGCGTTGATCCAACCGGCCGTTACAAAGGAACAGCGGCGGAATCAGATTTACAGCTTGAAAGAATTAATGTCTATTTTAATGAAGCTTCTGGTGGAAGATATGTACCGAGAGCAGTGCTTATGGATCTAGAACCTGGTACTATGGATAGTATTAGATCTGGTCCGTATGGACAGATCTTTCGTCCTGATAACTTTGTCTTTGGACAGTCTGGTGCCGGGAATAATTGGGCGAAAGGTCATTATACTGAAGGAGCCGAGTTGATTGATGCTGTTCTAGATGTTGTTCGGAAAGAAGCGGAGAATTGTGATTGCTTGCAAGGTTTGGGATATTTCCTTACTTTTGTTTATGATTTTTCCTGTTTCATTATCAATTGAATGCTTATTGCTCATTTTCTGTATATTTTTCGATTTTCGATTGCTCATTTTCTATTGATTTTAGTTTTTCTATTCAAATCGTATGCTCATTGCTCCTATTTTGTATGATTTTCGTTTTTGTATTCCAAATCGTATCTTTAATGCTTCGTTTTTGTATGATTTCATTGTTCTATTCAAAATCGGTTGCTCGTTCCTCGTTTTCTATATGATTTCCGTTTTTCTATTCCAAATCGGTTGCTCGTTGCTCTCTTTCCAATCGAATGCTTATTGCTCCTTTTGTGTTTGTTTTTCGTTTTTCCGTCGCTCATTTTATGTACGGTTTTCGTAAATCTAATGCTGGTTGCTCCTTTTTTTTGAAATATGATTTTCGTTTTTCAATTTCAAAGCGCACGTGCATTGCTCCTTTTTTAAATATGAGCTTCGTTTTTCCGTATCAAATCGCATATTGTTGCTCAAGTTTATATGTTTTTTGTTTTTGCTTTCAGAAGACAATGCTTATATATGGCCTCATTTCCTTTTCATTCCCAAATCAAATGCTTATTGCTCATTTCCTCAATGTTTTTCATTCTATTTCAAATCTGATGTTAGTTGCTCCGGTGAATGTGCTTATAGTTGGACGGTGCCCGTATATTTTGACCTCTCTTACTATTTCAGTTTCCAATTGAATGCTTGAATGCTTATTATTTCAATGAAACTGTATATAATTGATTGTGCATATATTTGATCTCCTTTTGTTTTCGTTCCCAATGCTAGCTCACTGCTTCTATGAATGTACTTACATAGCATAGTCAGCTGTATGTAGATCTGTTTTACTCATTTTTCATCGCATTTTCAATGTTTCGTTGAATGTATCTATGATTGAAAATGCCTCTATTTGCTGTTTACTTGTCTGACACTAGTTAGCAATAATGCTGATGCATCTGCTCACATTCCAATGTTCATACCTAGCCTGAATCTCATAGAGCACAAGCTACGGCTTAAAGTTTTTATAGTCTAGCAAACAACAGGTCGTGCTCTCGTAAGAGTTCATGATGTAGTACTGAAATGTATGTGCGATGCATCAATTTGGTGATATTATTTATACAATTGTTGCCATATGTTGATTGAGGGGTAGTTGATTGTTATGTATTTTTGTTTTATGGATCAGGATTCCAGGTTTGTCACTCACTTGGTGGAGGGACTGGATCTGGCATGGGAACACTACTCATTTCCAAGGTGAGGGAGGAGTATCCAGATAGAATGATGCTGACATTCTCTGTTTTCCCTTCCCCAAAGGTGTCTGACACTGTTGTAGAACCATACAACGCTACACTGTCTGTGCACCAATTGGTGGAGAATGCTGATGAATGTATGGTCCTTGACAATGAAGCTCTATATGATATTTGTTTCAGGACTTTGAAGCTCACTACTCCAAGTTGTAAGTATTTCTCCTTTGTGGTAACAAATAGTATGATCTGCAACTTAATTAAGCGAAAGATTAATTTTGCCTGTTTTCACTTGTAGTTGGTGACTTGAATCATTTGATTTCTGCAACCATGAGTGGTGTTACTTGCTGTCTGAGATTCCCTGGTCAGCTGAACTCAGACTTGCGGAAGTTGGCTGTGAATTTAATTCCCTTCCCACGTCTTCACTTCTTCATGGTGGGATTTGCACCATTAACCTCTCGTGGATCACAGCAATACATTTCCCTCACAGTGCCAGAGCTTACTCAACAAATGTGGGATGCCAAGAATATGATGTGCGCTGCAGATCCCCGTCATGGGCGTTACCTGACAGCTTCTGCCATGTTTAGGGGTAAGATGAGCACCAAGGAGGTAGACGAGCAGATGATCAATGTGCAGAACAAGAACTCATCCTACTTCGTTGAATGGATCCCTAACAATGTCAAGTCTAGCGTGTGTGATATCCCACCAACTGGGCTAAAGATGGCATCCACATTTGTTGGCAATTCAACCTCTATTCAGGAGATGTTCAGGAGGGTGAGTGAGCAGTTCACAGCCATGTTTAGGCGCAAGGCTTTCTTGCATTGGTACACAGGTGAAGGAATGGATGAAATGGAGTTCACTGAAGCCGAGAGCAACATGAATGATTTGGTTGCAGAATATCAACAATACCAGGATGCGACAGCAGATGACGATGAAGACTATGAGGAGGAGGCCCCTGATGATCAATATGAATCCTAAAAACTTTTCTACATTTCATATTGTTGGTTTGTTCAGTTTCTGCCAAGTGAATTTGTTATGTTTCCTATTGTCTTCTCTGCATTTGAACTTTGTGTTTGGTTTGTTGAGAAATGAAATGTCTTTTATTGGTCTAAATATGAAAATCATTGTATTACAGTTGCTTCTTTTATAGAGAAGGGTGATTGTGTGGGCAATTACATTGCAGTTTCTGGCACTGCGGAATGCTATTATAGCGGTTATCATATGCATACCTGTTCCTCAAGTAATAAGTATTCATCAGCAATGATTTTATAAGCATTACAGAAGCTTTGTAATCGTGTAGTTGATAAGAGTATGACTTTATATTTAAAATGTCTTTTCTTTCCTAGAGGAGCTACTAAGTAGAAATTTACTTGTTTTGCAAATGAATGCATCAGAGGATCAAGAGTTTTATGTTAAAAGTAAATTCATAAATCTATTATGTTACGCGTTGTGTTTGTTTGGAAAGGCGCAAGATTGGCTTAGGAATTCAGATCTGAGTTTTAGACTTTTGTATCACACTAGGTATGTTGTTTCCCAGTAAAATAAATTGTATGATCAAATTAACAACTTTGATCTAATATAAGGGCATTATCTTCTATCCTCCATGATATTATGTGACCAAAACTAACGCTCACCTCAAATATACTACTCCAATTTAGTACTTTTTACATTTTCACTTTATTCATAACAAATTCCGTTATATTTACGATATTAGTAACTCTTTCATGTCCCCATAAATTAGATGTTGCAATTTGTGTAGTCTTAGACTCATGTTCATGATTGGGTTTTGGCAAACATAAAAAAAACTTGCATTTCGAAAGCAAACGACTCTGCACGTTTACTTGTGCAAAATAAACTACATCACCCCTCTTGAGGTGGTGGCAATGCCGAATCCTAGCGTACACTGCTCGTCTTTAATTGTGCAAAAGAAATTGATTTGAATGAATTAAGTTTGAAAAAAGAAAGAAACCAAATTTTCAAATGAGCTTTTAATGTCGTTGAGCAAACTAAAGGCTTCTGGACTCCTGTTGTTCAAAGAATCCATGATTTACAGTACAGGTTTACGTTTTACCAAAAAACTAAGATTTGCTTATCAAATTAAAAAAATACATTCGAAACTTGGTTTCACTTCTTCTTTTGAACCTAAATTCATACAAATCAATATCTTTTAACACCGCCACAACTTGAATCCAAGGCAACATGGACGTTAATTAAAATTATTTGCCAAAATATTGAAGAGTAAAAAATATAAAAATAAAAAGGTATGCATCAGAGTCATGGAAGTATTAGGAAAAAAGCATCGCTAAAGCTGCAATAATAATTGAGCCAAAGCTTCTTATATCCTCAATAATATTGTCATCATTTGTATACCCCTTTATGAAACGAATTTAACAGAAAACACAATACAAAAAGTGAAAAAAACCTCGTTGTGCATAAATTACCTCGAACAAAGAAAAGAGAAAAAAAAAAAAAAAAAAGAACACAACTTTTTCACATAGCAAAGAGAAGGCTGCCATGCCGGACAAAGTGAGCTGCCAAGTGATTTCATATATATAGTAGTAGCACGCAGTCACCAAACCCTAAACCTAGTTTTATGTGGATCTAGTCAATAGATCAGAGTTTCAAAGTCCATTAGATTTGGGCCTATTAAAAATCCAAACTACTTAAGACAACGAAAATCAATGAAGTAAAGAATTTTCGCGATAAGTGGACCTTTTAGATCATAATTTAAAGATTTTTATTAACGCTAGACTACGGTCTAAAATTTACTAAGTTGTTTGTAACTTTAAGTAATACACAATTACAAACAAATAATAGACCCAAATCTAATGTTATCAAAAGGGCAATCTGTCGAGAGCTATATTTTTTTTGTAACTCTTAATGAATGAGAATAATGGTGCCTCAAAAGATAATATTTGCACAAAACAACCATTAAAAGTCACACTGTTTTAGCCCATATACACCAAGGAATTCAATAGTATCTCCATTGATTCTAAGATTTTTTATTTAGAAAAAAAGTTTGATTTCCAAAATACTATATCATATTATAGTTCACCAACTTCTTCAACTAATATACGATAAAGTGTCACTTAGCGACATGCTCAAAACAAAAAAGAGCTTTGCTCGATTGGCCTTTTCTAGCGCCGCTTACAAGAAAATCATATCCTTCTATATCGCGATCAAAATAAAACATGATAAAAGAAATTTAACAAACAAAAACTATCTTCTTCTTGGTGGTCTAATAAAACCAGATGAATTCTTAACTTCTATTCTTTTAATCCTCCTCCTCCTTCTAGCTTCAGCAAATTGGGCCTTCCTTTCAACATTCATTCTATCGATATCGAACCGGTCCAATGTAAAAGCCTCATCCACACTTACATTTAGATCTGGAAGGACCATTGGGCCCAATCTATTTGGGAGAAAAGGTTGGGCCTGTTGCTGCACCTGGCCCAATGGGTACTGATATCTATGAATAGCAACCTGATCCATAATGAATGGCTGTTGATGATTGGGCTCCATTCCAGAATTATTGTAAAGTTGACCTAAATTAACACCACCACCTTGGATATTCAACATTTTGGTTACCTGTAATTAGCAAGTGATTAACAATTAATCAACTTTTTTTAATTAGTGCTAACAAAAATCCATGTGTATACACAAATTAGATTAAGTTGATATACAATAACACCATAGTATGCCACTTTTTGTCAAAAGGGAACATGAAAAATAGATCACGAGTTAAATTATACAGATGATGTAAACGTTTTTAGTATACCATTAGTGGATCAAATGATTAATTAACATCATAGTATGCCACTTTTTGACTTAAGACAACTTGAAAATGGAGTAAGAATATGCAATATGCTATCGTATCACGAGTTAAATCATACATTTTTTGTCGTAAACTAATAAGTGAACTTGAAAAATCGAGTAATAATGTGTTATCACGAGTTAAATTATACTGATAATGTAAACATTTTAGTATACCATTAGTGGAGCAAATGATTAATTTTGTGAAAATCTCAAATAAGCTTTTTATGTTGTCTTACCAAAAATAGAGATGTATTTTTATGCTGAAGTCTAAAAATAGAAATGAATATTTAATTTACCTGCTCTTTCCTTGCTTTCAACTTCAAATTATAAGCTTTTAGATTGTTGTAGTAATTCCGAACATTCTCCACTTCCTGTCCAATTCCAAAAATAAAAAAATAAAGAATAAGTTGAGGAAAAAAGAAAAAAAAAAAAACAGAAACACAGAGGATAATTCAAGAAAAGAAACATAAAAATACTAAATTTTTGTTAAAGTGAATTTACAAACTTACCCCTCTAAGCATTTCTCTGCATTGAGATAATTCTTTTATGTTATCCATTAACTCCTCCCTCGTCTGTAAACGTAGCAACAAAATCATTCACAAAATTCACCATTCATACAAATAAAAATCATCAAAATTATTTTTTTTTCTACAACAAGGTTTAACTTTCTATAAAAAAAAAAAAAAAAAAAAAAAAAAATCATCTTTAACAGAGGAGACGACATTGAAACAGGTCAATGGAACACAAAAACACATGTAGTAACAAAGTGCTTTTAATCACTTAACAATTATGAATTCATGAAAAAAAAAGTAAATAAAAGTTACCTTTCGTTTATAACTTTTACGAGAAGAAAGTTTGGATTTATCATCAGATTCACTTGGAGAAAACGAAAGAGGAGTAGCAGGACTAGTAACAACTTCAACCTTAATTTTTGCTTTATCAATTTCATCATCAACTTTCAAACATCCTTGTCGTTGTTGTATACAAACTGATGATGATGAAAAATCGATGCATCGATTAGATCTTTTTTTCTTACAACCCCAAATTAACGAACCAAATTGTCTCTGGATAACGAGGTTGTCGAGATCGACTAGTATATTTGCTACTTCAAATTCATCTTCGTTAGATGAATTATTAGTAAGTAAAAATAACTGTAAATTTTGGTTGTTTTTTTTCATCATTTTTTTTTTTTAATTTATTTTTTTGAAGAGAGAAAATTTGAAGAGAAAAGGAAGAAGAAGATGGAGGAGTGGAGAGGGGGATTGGTAATAAGGGGAAAATCAAATCGTATGGAGTCTGTGGCTGATGACACGTGGCAAACATATAGAGATGGGAAGGGTTGTCTAGGGTTTATGCTTTTTTTAGGCTTTTTTTTTTTTAGGCTTTTTTTACTTTGTGATTTTTTTTTTTTCTTTCTTGATTTGGGAATGAACCAAAAAACAATTAGGGAGTTATTTCAACATAAAAAAATTAATTCCTTACAACAACAACATATGTAATTCCATATAAGTGAGGTCAGCGAGGATGGTAGGGTACAAATTTTAGTCCAATATTATAGAGATCGAAATGTTATTTTTAATGGACCCTCGATTGAAATAAAATAAATCAAATAATTTGAGAAAAGAAATTACTGAACAAAGAAACGATAACAACAATTAAAAATACAAAGTGCAGAGCATTACATAAAAGAGGGGAAAAAACAGCAAATGAAACAAAGTAATAGTAATACTAAAACTAAAATACAAATCATTCCTTATTTCTTAATGATGTTTTTCTTCTATTTCTTCCTCCTTCTCATACTAATTATCATGTTTCGCATTTCAAAATTCAATTGATTTTAAAAATTAAATTAAATTAATTAAATATTTTAGAATTACAATTCAAATATTCAAAAAGCTTGATGAAAGTATTATTGTAAGTAGCAATTTTACTCGTAACAATATGATAAAAAATTATAGCTTTAAAATTAATCTAATTTTATTCTCAGAAAATAAAACACGACACATTATGAATGAGGGAGTCATACATTGTACTGTTTTATTTATTTTTTGATCAATTTTTAAAGACAGTCTTCTAAGGTTTAATTTGGAATTTATTTTATTACCCATGGAATTTTGACCTTTTTATCAAATAAAATTTATATTCAAACAAAATTTCTGCTTTCAAATATCATTTTTAACTTTAGATTCAAGAAAAGAAATTCTTTAAATTTCAATAAAATCTATGTCTAGATGCCTACTCCGAAGAAAAGAGTAGAAGAGGAAAGGTCGTTAAATTTTTTCCGTAACAAGAGGGGATTAGAAGCAGTACATACATCAAATCAATTGTATAAGACAAGCTTTTATACAAGTTTAATTACTATAATTAGTTACTCCCTCCGTTTAAAAAACGAATGACCTACTTTTCTTTTTAGTCTGTTTCAAAATGAATGACCTTTTTCCTTTTCTAGCAATATTTTAATTTCAACTTTCCACATGACATATTTAGGACCACAAGATAAAAGGACATTTTGATACATTTAATTTAAGACCACAGGATTTAAAATCTTCTTTATTTTCTTAAACTTTGTGTCAAATCAAAGTAGGTCATTCTTTTTGCAACGGAGAGAGTATTAGTTAATTAGGAGTAATAAATATCCTTTACGTATCACTTACTAATAGTAAATTAATGTAATTTATTACTTGTAACTCTCTCAAGATAAGTTTCATTTTTTTTGGTGATGAGGTATTAGATTCAAGTTTTTGAATGAAAGAAATACATGATATATATATATATGTATGTAAGATCAATTTTTTGAATTTTAAAATGATGATTTGAATGGTAGAAATTGAGTCTAATATATTTATATATTCAGTGAATTTTTTAATAAAAAATACAGTAATTCAGAAAAGTTATTAAGTTCAAAAGAATCAAAACTCCTATCTAGGCTCCCCTGATTTAGGAGTATTATTTATTTTTCTTTTAATGGACCAACTAAAAAACGAATTTAAGTTAATTGATTAGTTTGTTGGATCCCCTTTTTTGCTTATAAATAAATAAATTTCCTTCATTTTCACTTCTGTTTTTTTAAAAATAGAAAATAAAAAAAAAATTGTAATTTTTTTTTTTCTTTTCAGTGGTGTGTGGGTTGTGGGGGGTGGGGTAGGTGGAAGACTCGAAGACTTACAGCCTGTTTCCAATCCCATCCAATAGAATGCATACACAGAGAGAGACACAAGTAAAACTTTCACGTGCTACTAAAATTCCTTCACCAGTAATTTTTCATTTGGTACAAATTTTTAAAAAGAAATGAAGAATTTTAAAATTTAGGGTATAAAGGGAGTCTTAGATATTTGTGGTTACCTAAATTGAGACGTATGGTGATTATTTTCTGTGTTAAACTTTAATTATTCAGTTTTAAAATGAAGAGATAATCTATCATATATATTACTATTGTTATTAAGTAGCATTATTTATTTTTCAACATTTAGATAACTTAATATTAATAGGGCTTAGGAAAAAAGCAGTTTCGTGCACTAAAGCTCTCGCTGTGCGCAACGTCCGAGAAAGATCTTACCTTGTATTTCTAGTCAGAGGTTGTTTCCAACGTTTGAACCCGTGACTTCCTAATTACATGACAACAATTTTATCAGTTAGTTAATATAGTAGGGCTTATATAGTAAAGTCATCATTTAATTTATTTTTTTTAAGGATTTTACCGAGTCAAACATAAATAAGTAATACTATCTTTCTTCATTTTTTAAGGTTTTAATTTAAGGTAAAATAGAGACAAGGTTGTGAAAGGTGCTTGTTGAACAAGTAATTCAATTGTAGCAAAGAATCAGAAGGAGAAGTGCAGAGACATAAATGGAGGAGTAAATAAGTACAGGGAACACTTGATCAATTTTTTTACTACTACTGCTATAAGATATTTTACTTTTTAATCATTGAGAAGAGCTCATCCACAAATGCTATAACTTTGTCCTTATTTCATCTTTATTGTTATTGTCTCTTTTTTTTGAGGGGTGGGGGGCGCGTTGGGGGTTCTAATCCGGTGTTCGGTATCCATATTGGAGTCCGACTAATCTGAATTTACGCCGGATAGGGCCCTATTCGGGGGTAGCGTTTCCAACAGAGTTTTCTCCATGCCCAACAACCTTTATTGTTATTGTCTCATCTTCAATAAATCTTATTCAAAGTTTGGGGTTCTCTAACCTTATTCCTTTTTTAAATCTTCTCTCTAATGCAAATTACACTACCTAAAATATTAGATATATAATTGTTTAATTTGATTTATTTTAAGTCGATCATTTATCGAAAATAATTGTTTTATCTTCAAAAAATAGGGATAAGGTTTAATTTATATACACGCCATCCACTTCAAATTTCACGTATGAGATTACACTAAATTTGTTATTTTTATCGTGTAAAGTGAAATTTAATATGATGACCATAGAAGAATTTGAATCCTTTTTTCTTAACTAATACTTCCTCCGTCTCATTTTACTCGTCCCAATTTAATATTGTACATTGATTAAGAAAAAAATTTAGTAATAACACGACTACTTTACCATAGTATCCTATTAAATGATGTTTACATTTTAATTTGGAGAAAAAACAATTAAGGGTAAAAAAGAAAAAAAAAATATATCTTGTCTTGATTAATGAAAAATGACAAGTAAAATGAAAAATTAAATTAAAAAAATTAAGACGAGTAAAATGAAACAGTGGGAGTAATTACGAATTTACATTTAGGAAATAGCAAACTTTTTGATATAACGTGGCTTATACCCCTCGAGACCTATTTTATGTGAAATTAGATTGGTCGAGCTAATAAATTTGAATGATAACAAATGATCAAACTGAAATGATGATGCTATTTTCTCTAGTTTAAAATAAGTGATTTACTGAGCCGTTTTTCAATATTCACATGGGTAAATTGTTCATTTTTAAAGAGACATGTTGGAAATTTATTTGATTTTATCCTTTATTTACACTTTTAACTTTATGAGTTTCACTAGACTTAGTTGATTTTATTTTAATGTGGCTAAAATTTCAAGAGTAGTTTAATAGTTTGTAAAAGGGTAAAAATGAAATGTAAAGTACAATTTAAGTTGTAGCTTCTTTTCCTTAATAGATATGTATTGAGGCAATAAATTATTTATTTTGAAATATAGGGAATAATAATTAAGAAAAATGAAGGAGTCATCATACATGATACATGCATCACTTTAATAGGAAAAAGGCTAAATTAAAACAAATCATCTTTTCATCTCTCAAAACAGAAATGTAATAAATGACGTAATATATATATATAGGATTGCTAAATACAACTAGATTCATGCATAATTTAACTATGTAAAATGCTATTCATGAGAAATCAGTAGTTTTATTTCCTTAAAATATCTTGTGATCTGGATAATTATCACATGGGAAGAGAGGAGAACCAAGCTACTAATTAAACTTTTCGGTTCGGGCATGTGAAAAAGAGAGGTGCATCAGTTTGAAGGTGCGAGGTTGGTTAAACTTATAGCGAAAATACTTTTAAAATTAAAAATTAATGCCCAGGGGCCAGGGGCCGAAGCATTTTCGATCCCTGCAGAAAAGGCCTTCGAAAACATTACATTGTTACTGCCTACTAGATTAAAATTTCACTAGCACAGGCATAATAAGTCATCGGAAGGATCTCAAAGAACCACCAAAGTACAAAAGCCAATGGATCTTTCAAAATACGAATTCCAATCACCCGTCGAACTTGGAATTTAGTCAATATCTCAAGATCAAGGCGCCTCATGTTCTCAGATTATTTCATTGAAAATACCTCCTATTTTTTCACAGATTCATAGCATGTTTAGTAGAGACAGACATGGCTACTTTACTTTTGACATAATTTATGATACAAAAAAAAAATAAAAATGGACATAGAAAAAAGAGACACTAGAGTTAGCAGTCAAGTGACCGACCTGCTTAATGGCTGGAGATGGAAGCTACTCAGGCAAATACATTTTAAGAATTTGAAAGAACATAAGTTCAACTCTGGGGGAACATTAAGGCCACCAGAGCCGGGAGGCCCGTATTTTGATCCCCTTACTCCATAGACCCTAAAAAGTAGTGCAATAATTTTCAAATATGCTACAACACGTTCGATACTTCTTAGATGTTCAGTTTGCTTCCAATCTCCACAAAAACAATAGGAAAAACATAGAAAGAAGCCTAACATACAACCCACACCTTTAAATATCGCTAAAAGTTCAGTCTAGTAAAAAGAAACATACCACAGAAAGAAGAAGTAGCTTCTATTTTATTGCAGGGATATTCATGTTTTCCAAGAAAGCAAAATAGATCCTCAACTTTGTAAAGATAAAGATATCTGACATTTCAAACTACAAAATCTTCTGAACTGTGTAAAGAAAAAAAAGGACTTTAAACTAGCTGAACTCCCCACCCCAAAAAAACATGATTCAGAACAAAACTCCTAACCTCAATTGATAAGAATGGTAATTCAATGTTTAGTCATGGTGAAAATTCTGAGGCTACCTTCAAGCCACAAAATTGTGTCATGACAGTAAAACTGCAACATAGCAAACTGAGATGGCTGCTTCTCCGTAATGCAAAAATATGTTGTAAAGGGGCAACCATGATGTTTGATGCTTATTCACTAAAATTCAAGCAAAAACACCTTCTCTTGTTAGATCTTCCACATTTACGTTCAACCTCAAGCCCATATTTGACAAGGCACTGAGCATGGTAGGAAGATCATCATGTAGCGTTGCAGACAACTCCTGGAAATGTAACCATCAAAGACGATATTCGTAAGCACAATATACAGTGACCCTATATCTTCTATCTAATACTGTACATATATTATTATAAAAAGTGGGAACCCAAACAAAAAAAATTTAGACTTAAATAGCCTTCTAAACAATCTAAAAACCCTAAGGGGTCATTGGGTTGCAAAGAAGTTATCTCGGGATAACTAATCTCGGGATGCATTTATCCCAACCAAACATGGGATAAGCTAATCCTATAATTAAACCCGGGACTAGTTATCCCTTGTACCAAATGAGCCCTAAGAGTCCTCCATAACCTAAAGACCCAAGCAAACACTTCATACTACTCAATTTACAGTGACAACACATCATATTTAGCACCACCCATTGGGCTCATGTGCTTAGAATGCCAGGTGGTGTTTTTATGGCTTGAATTTGATGTTGGGTTGTTTTTGGTGGACGGAATGTTCAACAAATTGGCAAATCAGTCTCTTAGTCCAACTGTTTTTATAGTAAAATTGAAGCACTCTAGGCAGTTAAAGATTGGTCCCATACGATTACGGATAGTGCTGACAAGTGGGAGAGTTGGATCAGATATGGGGGTTTGAAAACGGGTAATAAACAAAAAATGGATAAAAAATCCAACCACCATACATAAAAAAATTTGATTGTGTGACAGATAGTATGAGTACCCATGTTATCCATGGCTTCTTGAATAACTAGATAAGCATTGCCCATGCAGAGCTCGAGCCTAACATTTTTGATCTTCAGATATTGCATATTGATTTGCATGAATATGATATTCTTGTGCCACATTTTGAAGATTTCTATGAGGATATTGATTGAAGAAATGATCACCTTAGTTGAGAATAAATTATAAAGAAAGATATTATTTTCTTTTGTTTGCAATTATGTTTTCTGTTTTATTAAAAGTACCATGTATTCCTAATTTCTACATTTTTTATGTTAGTTTTTCAAATTTCTTATAATATGTTTTTTTATTTGAAGAATATGAAAATTCCCCAATCATCAATTAGATTCAAAATAAGTTACGATGATACATGTCTTATAGATAGTGCTACCACACATACTATTCTAAAAGATAAAAATATCCTCTTATTTGGTGATGAAAGAAGTCAATGTTAATACTATATATGGTAGTACAAGATTAATTGAAGGCTTCGGAAAAGGTAACTTATTACTTCCCGGAGGAACAAATTTGATGATTGATGAAGCAGTATATTGTAGTAAGTCTCAAAAAAACTTATTAAGTTTCAAAGACAATCGCCAAAATGGCTATCATATTGAGACTATAAATGATGAAAAAATTGAATATCTTTATATTACTATAATAATGTCGGGTAATAAATATATACTTGAAAAATTACCCGCTCTTTCTTCCAATCTATACTACACAAGTATTAGCACTGTTGAAACACATTCCATAGTAAATCAAAAGTTTACTGATTCAAACAGTTTTATTATTTGGCATGACCGATTGGGCCATCCCGATTCTAATATGATACGCAAAATAATTGAGAATTCATATGGACACTCATTAAAGAACCAGAAGATTCTTAAATTTAAAGAATTCTCTTGTGTTACATGTTCTCAAGACAAATTAATTACTAGACCATCAATAATAAAAGTGGGAATTGAATCCCCTGTATTTCTAGAACGTATACAAGGTGATATATGTGGGCTCATTTACTCTCCATGTGGACCATTTAAGTATTGTATGGTTTTAATAGATGCATCTATAAGATGGTCACATGTGTGTTTATTATCAACTCGTATCTTGGCAACACGAGTTAGGACGACTAATAAATCAGCAACCACTTCGTATGTCGTATTTAAAATCTAATCTGAGCCCACCTTTTAATAAATTATATATTTTTATACATATAAGCACACAAATATTTTCAATTTATTTTGATAATTATTCATTTGTTACAAACATTTTTATTTACAAGTGTTTATACAGGTTGAGAATACTTGACGGGAGTGACATTTAACGAAAGTTTAAATTTTGTGTTTGCATTTTTTATATTTTTACACTTGTACAAAATATAAATTATAGTGTAAAATTTATTTTTGGGGCATTGGACGGAAATGCTTTTTACAAATGTTCATCACGTATTTAGGCAAATATAGGTCGTTAATATTTATATTAAAAAATTAAATTAATTTAGATACTTACTCAATTAATTCATACTTATACATTGAAAGATATTGCATAGTTTTTTCTTTAATATAATTTTTCTGATATTTTTTATTTTTCACGCGATTCTCATCACACTTTAGGTAAATTTAGGTCATTACTAGTTATATTAAAATTGATTTAGATACTTAACCAAATAATTCACTTTTTTACATTAATGGATATTATGTAGATTTTTTGTCTTAAAATAATTTTTCTTTATTTAATTTTGTCTTTACGTACATATTTATATATTTTGCTTATATATATATTTTACGATAGCATACGCATTATATTATTTTAATATATATTTTATATTTGTATTTGCATGCATTGATTTTTTATTTATTTTTTATTTAATAAACCTAAGTCTGGCCGGGAACCACATTTGTAGATTCTGAAGGGTGTCTAACCCCTTCCCCTTCGCAATAATTTGAATCCTTACCTAGAATCTAAATTGGTTTCGTCATACTCCCTCCGTTTTAAAAAAAATTACCTACTTTGATTTGACACAAAGTTTAAGAAAAAAAAATTGAATCTTGTAGCCTTAAATTAAAGTACTGTCAAATGTATCAAAATGTCCTTTAATCTTGTGGTCATAAACATGTCATTTGAAAAGTTTAAATTAAAGTATTGCCAAAAAATGAAAGAGTCATTCTTTTTTAAACGAACTAAAAAGGAAAGTAAGTCATTTCTTTTTAAACGGAGGGAGTACTTGTTAATAAATAAATAGGTTTCCTATTTTTTCTTGAAAATTAGGTGGCGACTCTGTTGACACCCAATTTTGACCTCCCGATATCACCTTTAGGCTGTTATTATATCAAAATTATTTAATTTTAATTATCAATATTTTTAAATATTATTCTTATATTGAGTACATACTAACGTGTCACATTTATAATTAAAGGAAATGCAATTATTTCTTAGCTTTTAGTATCATTGTCATAATTTTTAAACTCAAATTCAACATTTTATGTAATTTTTATTAATATTTATTAAATTATTTTCCACGTAGTTATGCACATCCACAATTTTGCAAACACAATATCTAGTTTTCCATTATTTAGCATTATTTATTTTATTAAATTATTTATTATTAATTATTATTATTTATTATTATTTATTACTTATTATTTAATATTATTATGTATTATTTAATTATTATTATTATATACTATTATCCCTATTTTAATTTAAATAACAGCCTAATTTAATTCATTTTGCCTAAATTTATTCACCTTTTAACTTAATTTTATCCAATTTCTTACAATTCTAGCCATTTTTGAAACTCAATTCCAAATTTTCAATTTTTAGATCTCAGTTGTTGATCCTAAACGGATCCAACGACTGAGATCTGATGCACCTTTCTTTCCTTTTTAATCCAAAAACCTAACCCTAATTCCAAAACCAAACAACAGCCGCTCCTTCTCTCTCTATCTAACCTCTCTCCTTCTCTCTCTATCTAACCTCTCTTTCCCATGGCTGCCGCCGCTGATCGGCGGAGCAGCGCCACCGAGACCCCCTTCTCCAATAGCTTTCCCACCGCCCTCTATATGCGCCGCCAACGCCTACTCCGGCGATACCAGATCTACCACTGCCTCCTGCCGTTCGTCCTCGCCGCTGCCAGCGCCGCGCCGCCAGCCCCTCAGCCTCCATCACCATCTCTCCCTCCATTACCCTATTCTAAAAGGAGAATTGTGCAAAACCAGGTGAAAGCTGATGTGGAAAGTCAAGGTGAATTTGTCGAGTCATTGGCAACTGAAGTTCGTGTTGCTTCATTTACTAATATCGAGGATCTAGTGGCATTCGTGAACTGGCTAGATGAAGAACTCTCCTTCTTGGTATTTCCTTGACATTATACCTTCAAATTCCCTATTCCTTAAATACCTTAAATAGGACATGAACATCACTTTTCATAAATAGCAGTATTTGTGCCCCTAATAAAAAAGTATGGCGATATTTATTGAGTTTTCAAAACATAAAAAAAGGTTTCTATCAGAATGTATCATATATACACTTACGATCATACAAACATACAGTCATACATACACTAGCCTGAGGGATGTAGTAAAAATCTGCTATAAAAATAAAAGAATCTAGCTATTTTCTGTAATAATTTAAAAATATTGCTAAAACAGGTAATTAGTGTGCTTAAGTTGTTATATCATGTCAGTTTCCCTTATTAATCATATTTTTATACAGTGGATATGAAAATAGTTGGTTAATTAATCTCTCCCAAGTGACGAGGACCATGCACTTTCTGCATTATATACCTGCAGCATTCATTAACAGTTTATCTAATTGATCTTTTCAAGGTTGACGAACGAGCTGTGCTCAAGCACTTTGACTGGCCTGAAGGAAAAGCCGATGCATTGAGAGAGGCTGCCTTCGAATATCAAGATTTAATGAAACTAGAAAAGCAAGTAACCACCTTTGTTGATGACCCAAATCTTCAATGTGATGCTGCTTTGAAAAAGATGTACAGGTTGCTGGAAAAGTATGTCTCTGATGATATCTATGCCTCTTGTTGTCTATAAACTAGAGAATTTAGGTTTAGTAGGATGCAGTGGAGGATCCAGGCATGGACGAGTCTGAACCCCCATGGCGGAAAATTACACTGTTTATACACGTTTAAAATTATTTTCTATGTATATACCATGGATGTTGGACCCCCTTCATAATTTGAACCCCCTTAGCGGAACTCCGGGCTCCGCCATTGGTAGGATGTGAAAATGGTTGAGACTTAAACAAACTGTTCCATACCACATTTAAACTTAAACATATTTTGAATTGGTACCTTTTCACTAAGTTGTTCGGACTCTCCAAAAATGTTGCTGCACCCATGTCGGATCCTTCAAAAATACACTACTTTTGGAGGATCCGGCACGCACCAGTCGACATTTTTGTAGAGTCCAAGCAACATAGCCTTTTCATGTGTAGTTCATTTTTTTCTTCATTTCATTCCTATGTATAGCTAGCTCAGATTTTCATTCTGGATGCCAGGGTGGAACAAAGTGTTTATGCACTACTGCGTACTCGCGATATGGCTGCATCACGATACAGAGAATTTGGCATTCCTACTGATTGGTTGCAAGATTCAGGTGTTGTTGGCAAGGTATGTTCTTATGTAGAAACATCATTGCGGTGTCCTTTCTCGAGGCTTTTTCATATAAAAACGCGAACTTTTCCACCAAAAACCATGCTGCATGAAGACCTCAGAATGTGAAGTGAATTAGGAAATATCAAGAACCTGTGTAACTAACATAAAATACGATTTCACTTAGCGATAAGTCCAAAAGAAAGAACAAAAAATTTGCAGAGAAATGATCTATTATGTTTTTCTCTTCTGCAGATCAAGCTTTCTTCAGTACAGTTGGCGAGGAACCGGCGCTCCTTCTCTCTCTAAGGCTCCACCAAAGATGCCGCCGGCCACCACCACGGCGGTCACAGCGGCTGGTGAGCCATCGGAATCCAGCCACCATCAACACCAGCGAAACGCCATCAACCCCGCGCTGCCTCGAACCAGCCGCCGCCCCTTGTCGAGGAACCGGCGGAACCAACAGCAACATCAACCCATCACACCCGCGCCGCCTCTGTTCTCCTTCATGCTGCTGCCTCGCCGCTCCAAACTCCGGCCAATTGACGCCGGAAAAGAGTAAAACTCATGACGGATTTTTTCGAAATCCATCTCAGGTTTGTTGTTTTGTTTAAATTTCCTTTTTCTACTCTTTCTTCTGACTTATTTTATTAGATTCAAAATTGATGAAGTTTGAATGTGGATTTTGAGTTAAATATGCATTTAACCCTAATTTGAGAATTTATGCAGATTTTGAGATATGTTTCTTTTGTGTGTTGGCTGGTTTTGTCTGTCTCTGATAAAGGCGAAATTTCTGCTGGTAGCCATGTTTAACATTTAACCGCTCCATGTGTCATATTGGTTTCATTTTTTTATTCAAATCTTGACAACTATTGGACTATCCAAGGTTATTTTTTTATTTATCTGTTCCTCTTTTAATCAAATATATGTTTACTCTCATTTCTGGAAAATCTCTTTTTTATTATTGATTTCAACAAAAGGGTATTTTATGGAAGGAAATTCATTCTTTCCTTTTATTTTTTTGCTAAAGTTTACATTGATATAATGATTGTTTTAATTGGTACTCAGTATACTTCCATGGATTTCAATCTTGTTCTCCATTTACTTCTGATTTCCAGTTGTTCTTCGAATTTGTGCACATTCTACTTTGTTTTTGCATTGTTCGCGTCTCAGTTCCGCGAAAGAATTATTAACTGTCATTCTGTTTCTGTATTTTTGGTCGTTTTTTCATCCTTGCAAGTTTCTCAATTGAGAGTTTTCTGACCCTTGATTATGACAATTGAACAGGAGAATCGACTGCTGCAAGTACTACTGATGTCAACGGTGCTCTATATGTACATCCCTCGAATAGCTCCGGATGATGACAACTATTGGACTATCCAAGGTTATTTTTTTATTTATCTGTCCCTCTTTTAATCAAATATATGTTTACTCTCATTTCTGAAAAATCACGTATACGGATTTTCTTTTTTATTATTGATTTCAACAAAAGGGTATTTTGATCTTTTGGGGTATTTTATGGAAGGAAATTCATTCTTTCCTTTTATTTTTTGGCTAAAGTTTACATTGATATAATGATTGTTTTAATTGGTACTCATGTTGGAAAGGAAATCTCTGCTGATTGATATTTCTTTTCCTTTTATTTGCTTGGGCTGGTTTTAAATATTTGACTGATATAAGTGTGATTTTGATATCTATAGGAAAGTTTCATTGATTGATATTCTCTCTATTGATTGATATTTCTTTTCCTTTTTTTTTGCTCGGACTGATTTGAAATTCTTTGACTGATATAAGTGTGATTTTTATATTTATGGGAAAATTCTATTGATTGATTACGTCAAATATTCTTTTTTCCTTTTTAAGCTTGGGCTGATTTATTTTTTCCACACTATATAAACAACCAACCCCTCCTCATTTTTCATCAGGACAACTTACAACTTACACTCTCTCACACAAAAGTTTTAAACAAAGAAATAATTGATTATGGAAAACATCTTGCATATTTTGCTGTGTTGGGCTTTCTTTGTATTTCTATTTTACTACTGCTTGCCGGTAAGTGCCTTTGCAAGTTAGTCTCATATTTTCCAGCTATAGCAACATTTCCAATGAGTTCTGAGCTAGTGGTGGGGGGCATATTTGTGTATATTGCTTTTTTTGGGTGAATTAGGATAATTACTGCATATTTGTGTATATTTGTTAATTTTCTCTCTCTCTTCAATATAATGTGATTGGTGCTAGAAAGGAAAAGACATAGTTTCAGTTTGGTATTCATCGATTTTTTTTTTTTTACAATAATACGTTGTGAGAGAGCTTCATTCAATTTGTCTCGTCTTGGTGATTTATGTTTTGGTTTCCGTTATATTTCAGGGTAAACAGGAAATCAAGCATGTGCAAATTTCCGTTGAATCTTATTCTTATTCACATTTGACTGGACTGGAGGATCGAGTTAAGTCTCTTAAGTTGGCTGCTGCACAGTCAGAAATGACTAATAAGGAAAACCTGGGAAAACAATATGCTAAAGTTGCTGAAGAAGCTGTCTCAGGTGATGTTCCTTATTGACTTGTGTTTTTCTTGCAACAAGTGTTTTGCAACTTGATACTGAATTCTTTTATTCACATCTCTCTGTATAGGTTTGGAGAAGGCTGCCAAACAGTTTGACAAAATGAAGCATGAGTTTGAAGCAAAATTAGCTAACCTGGACCAACAGTTACTCAGGTCTGCAGCGGAAAATTCTGCACTCTCAAGGTCTTTGCAGGAGCGTTCTAGCATGGTGGTACAGCTCAGTGAAGAAAAAGCCCAAGCTGAAGCAGAAATTGAGATGTTGAAGAAAAATATGAGCGTACGGTCTGCAGAAGTTGCAAACAAGCAACACCTGGAGGGAGTGAAGAAAATTGCAAAATTGGAGGCAGAGCGTCAGAGATTACGTGGTCGTGTGTGGAGGAAGTTGCTTGGGCCTACAGTATCCTTGGCCCAGGTGAAGCTTGACCTGACCACCCAAACATATGACATGGAGGGAGTGAAGAAATTTGCAAAATTGGAAGCAGAGAGTCGGAGATTACGTGCTCTTGCGTCGGAGAAGTTGCTTGGGCCTACAGCCTTGCCCACATGAAGCTTGACCTGACCACCCAAACAACATATGTGGTAAACACTGGTTAATCCTGGGTCCGACACTGCTAATCTGTTGCCAACTAGAATTAGTGACAAATTTTATTGTTTAGCTAGAGATATTATCCATCAATAGTTCCTGCTTTTTTAGTAGTCATTGTGATTAAGACACAGAGAGATGGCTTAGTGGAGAGATTAATATTCTTGTCAAGTTTGTTGGTGAGACAGATTATCCATTTGACAAGAACTATGTGGCTGGTCCAATTGTAAACACAACTAGGGTTAGGTGATTGAAAGTTATTGTACATTATTACCATCAATGGAACTAAGGACTTTCAAGAAAATAAAAATACATTTCATTGTCAACTGATTTATATGCCCAAAGCACTTTCAAATTAGAGTAGTTAGCTTGTTCTTTTAGTTGAGTGGACTTAATTATTTGAATTAACATATTGTCTATCTCTAATTAATATGGCAATTATTCAACTATATATAACCTGTCTATGGCAATTCTTTATGTCGTAATGTTGATTAGTGAACTAAATAAGTTAAACTAGATAGCTAGGACCGCAAATTGTAACCTAATTATAAATGTGACGTTCTTGATGGAAGGTAGGTTGATGAGGGTGGATCAAGTAAAATTTGACGGACTTTCAGGCTGACAAACTTCTAAAGTTGAGGTGTACACGACATTTTAACTAAAGTTGAGGTGTACACGACATTTTAAGTAAATCTTATCTTAAAATAGTATGACACACTTTTGAAATATGATGTAACGTGGCACAAAAGAAAAATTCGTGTGGAACTGTCCCAAAAACGAACAATACGTGTCATGAGCTTTAATCACGACAATAAATCTCAAAAACACTATAGAAATTAATGGAGTACTAGCTAATTGTTGTTGGAAATAAACCTTTTAAGTAATGCAAATAATAAAGAAATTGTCCTCTTTTCCCTCTTTATTCTTATGAGTTCCTTTTCAATTATTCATCCTTGTTATGTGAAAGGTAATGTATCCCTCGTTAATTAGTTGTGGAAAAGAACTTTCATCCACATTACATTAAATCGTATATTATTGGGCTTGTAAGGAGCCAGTAATTAATAGTAGCGGTCTCATACATATGAGGTCGAAATGAGTCTTTCTGCAAAGCAAAGTGAGTCGATTTGTTACCCTTACCCAAACCTCGCGTGCGTGCAAGATATACATGAGGCCTAATTTAAATCTGTTTTTTTTTAATTAATTTAGCAAAAAAATGTCTAATTTCTGTTCTATATCAATATTGCATTACTTTTGTAATACTAATAAAATGCTGAAAGAAATGGCTAGGGGTGCAAAATGAGGAAAGAATGGAGTACAAATTAAATAGTACAGAATTATTGTGTGGCAAAATATAATGCAATAGGATAATTTCAATGGAGCAGATGGTATGTCTAGCACTAAAATAGCTAATTATGTCTTTTTCCATGTAGGAATTAAAGCAAGTCATGTGTGAATAATGCTAAAGTTATTACTAATTCATAATTTTTTGAGCTAACTTTTATCGGTATTTTGATCCTAAAAAGTAGTGCAATAATTTTCAAATATGCTACAACACGTTCGATACTTCTTAGATGTTCAGTTTGCTTCCAATCTCCACAAAAACAATAGGAAAAACATAGAAAGAAGCCTAACATACAACCCACACCTTTAAATATCGCTAAAAGTTCAGTCTAGTAAAAAGAAACATACCACAGAAAGAAGAAGTAGCTTCTATTTTATTGCAGGGATATTCATGTTTTCCAAGAAAGCAAAATAGATCCTCAACTTTGTAAAGATAAAGATATCTGACATTTCAAACTACAAAATCTTCTGAACTGTGTAAAGAAAAAAAAGGACTTTAAACTAGCTGAACTCCCCACCCCAAAAAAACATGATTCAGAACAAAACTCCTAACCTCAATTGATAAGAATGGTAATTCAATGTTTAGTCATGGTGAAAATTCTGAGGCTACCTTCAAGCCACAAAATTGTGTCATGACAGTAAAACTGCAACATAGCAAACTGAGATGGCTGCTTCTCCGTAATGCAAAAATATGTTGTAAAGGGGCAACCATGATGTTTGATGCTTATTCACTAAAATTCAAGCAAAAACACCTTCTCTTGTTAGATCTTCCACATTTACGTTCAACCTCAAGCCCATATTTGACAAGGCACTGAGCATGGTAGGAAGATCATCATGTAGCGTTGCAGACAACTCCTGGAAATGTAACCATCAAAGACGATATTCGTAAGCACAATATACAGTGACCCTATATCTTCTATCTAATACTGTACATATATTATTATAAAAAGTGGGAACCCAAACAAAAAAAATTTAGACTTAAATAGCCTTCTAAACAATCTAAAAACCCTAAGGGGTCATTGGGTTGCAAAGAAGTTATCTCGGGATAACTAATCTCGGGATGCATTTATCCCAACCAAACATGGGATAAGCTAATCCTATAATTAAACCCGGGACTAGTTATCCCTTGTACCAAATGAGCCCTAAGAGTCCTCCATAACCTAAAGACCCAAGCAAACACTTCATACTACTCAATTTACAGTGACAACACATCATATTTAGCACCACCCATTGGGCTCATGTGCTTAGAATGCCAGGTGGTGTTTTTATGGCTTGAATTTGATGTTGGGTTGTTTTTGGTGGACGGAATGTTCAACAAATTGGCAAATCAGTCTCTTAGTCCAACTGTTTTTATAGTAAAATTGAAGCACTCTAGGCAGTTAAAGATTGGTCCCATACGATTACGGATAGTGCTGACAAGTGGGAGAGTTGGATCAGATATGGGGGTTTGAAAACGGGTAATAAACAAAAAATGGATAAAAAATCCAACCACCATACATAAAAAAATTTGATTGTGTGACAGATAGTATGAGTACCCATGTTATCCATGGCTTCTTGAATAACTAGATAAGCATTGCCCATGCAGAGCTCGAGCCTAACATTTTTGATCTTCAGATATTGCATATTGATTTGCATGAATATGATATTCTTGTGCCACATTTTTAAGTTGACTCAAAAAAAAAAAAAAAAATAGTCTGTCAAAATATGATAGTAAGTCCTGGCAGAAGTTCTGATGGATTAGCAAATACTTGCCTTGCCACAAGCCCTAGCGAACTGTGAGGATTTTAGAATAAATTATACTATAACTTTGACACAAATGTCTCACAAGTTTTGGTTGATCCCTAGAGTTCAAATGGATGGAAAAGACTTGCTACCATATGCAAGTTTTGACAGATCATCAAAACTTCAATATAAATTGTGAAATAACTTCATTACAAGTTTGTTCAGCAAATTCTGATGGATCATCACTGTGAAGGGTTCCTATTATCAAATTTGTCTTTCATTAAACCATATAAATGTGAACATTTCATACTTGATAAAACACAAATTTCCAAATATTATAAATAAATAATTTTATATTTCAAGATTTACTTATTGCACCAAGATCAAAGGTATGCAACAGGATAACAAAAATTAAACTATGTAAAAAAGGTGAATAAAAGTGAAGAATCTCTTAATTAAACTTTTTGCATAATCTGATAATATTCTATGTCGATATAATCACGACTCACAATTATTTGCTAGTACTTTTTATATTCAACTTCAATTTAATGAGTTCAGAAGAATGAATCTTTCCTCACCTAAACATTGGTGAAGTATTCAATACTTATATTAATAATAATTTTTTGGAACTCGAAGATGGTTGTGACACTAAACTTGGAGTAAGAGATATTGATTCATTGTTGGCTCTAGACTATGTAAGTCTAAATAAAAGAATCTATACTTACAGCACTTTGCATTTTATTTAGAAAAAGAATGATAACCACAATTTAATTTCAAAACAATTGAATCTAAAGAACCTAAGCTCAAAAAAAAAAAAAAAAAAGCACTATGTTAAAGCTTTTGATTTTCTAGCTTTGACTAGACACAAAGTTAAAGAAAATAAAAAAAAGACTTCTGAATCTTGTGGTCTTAAGCCAGAGACCACAAGATGCCATTTAATCTTGCGATCTTAAACATACAGAGCTGCCAAGAGGGAACAAAGATTTTTTCAAAATGGACTAAAAAGAAAAGTAAGAAAAACGAATGTAAACGGGAGAATTAAGAAGCTCCATAATGAGGACCCCACCCCCAAGGGGGGAAGAGGGGGCTGCTGAATATCAAACGCAATACTCTTTGAAATTGAATAGGAGAAATGAGCAAATTAAAAATGGAAAAATTTGTCCGCCACAACCCACAATCATAATGAGAAATGGAACCCATTTAAAGTATATACAGCTATGTCAAAGGCCTAAGGGTCCGCACAGTCGAAAATTAATAAGGCATGTACAAGAATTAACTTATTTGGAACAATCAAATTCGGCACCAAACTCAAATAACTAAAACGCCACCTATAAATTAATTAATGATACTACTCATGCTTCTTCTACATAGTAGAAGATAGTAGAAATGTCATCGTTAGGAGAATTCCTAGCCTCAATATCTGTTGTCAAATGGCTAAGTTGAAGTCCTTAAAAATCTACTAAGAAAAGACTTGAAAAATTACAAGTACTTCGCTTATAATCTAATGTAAAGAACACGGTTTTAAATAGAGGATATAAAAAATACAAACTGAATACACACTTAACAACAGTAGATGAAACCCATGCCAAGTTGTGAAGAAACCAGAATTAGTCATCTAGTCATCTGGGATCAGAACAAAAGCAAGGGAAACTACATAGAAGCTAACTAAAGGGAACCCATAAATACAAACAACAACAAATACACCCAGAGCAATCCCTAAGTGGGGTCTGAGGAGGGTAGTGTGTATGCATAGCTTACCCCTACCTTCGGAGGTAGAGAGGGGGTAACCCATAAATACGACCAAGCACAAACAAACCAAATAAAACTCCTCACGTCCTACGTCAGCACTAATCATTACGGAGCAACTCCCATAAAAAGGTAATAGTTCAATTAATATATTAGTATGTTCAAAATAAAAGGAATAACAACTTACCTTCCTCCTCTCATCCTTTTGTCGCTTTATCACCTCCAAAGGCCACTCCTCAACTAGCTTTTGAAGTTCAACCATGAATTTTTGCCTTCTTGAATCAGGTACTGTCTGCAATGAACATCAGCACTTCGACTTTTGAGTGTATATATCGAAGGATACATATATATGAAATGCAACGAGGACCAAACAGTGAGACATGGTGTATACGAGAACATGAGAATAATAAGTCAACTTCAATAATTAATCTATGTCATTCATTGATTACTCTTGCAAAAAAAGTCTAATTGCAATGACCACCGGAAGGAATGGAATGACTTCATTTATCTTATTCAGTTAAGCAAAAGAGAACGAGCAAATATATGCATGTCTACCTTCTTCAATAGATTTTTTAAGACCGTGTAATTGGATGGAATGCACCAAAATCAGGAACCTATAAACCTTCAATGAGGAGAACTAAAGCATACAAAACCCCTTTCATCACTTAGACTCCCTCATTTTTTTACACTGAAAAATCCATCTAGAACCCTAAGTGGCTTGGACTCGGGTGCGAGTGTCCAACACGGGTTCGGATATAGAGGTCGAATCCTTCACGGTCTCAATTTAAAGATTCAGGATGGATCTAGAGATGGATACGGGTGCAGGGATTCGGCGAATAATAATTTAAATATCTAAAAATAGAGTTATGAAACACAAATTATGAGATATTATGTGAAAAACTTGAGAAAATATTGTTCAAGAAGAAAATCCCAAAAGGAGAATTAAAAAAAAAGCAATAACATAGAAATTTCAATATACTAGGTATTCTATTTTCTTCAATTTTATCTTAGCTTTTGTTTTGATTACAAAATTTCTTAAATCTGCCCGGACTTTCCCAATCGATTTTGGTCAAAGTATCCAAAATCGGTTGACCAGATCGGGTATGGGTCCCACACCCATGTCATGTCGACACGGGTGCAGCACCGAAAGTGAAGAGTCCGAGTAACTTAGCTAGAAACTAAGTTTCTCGGACTCGGGTGAGTATGTCCGATACATGTACAGATCTAGAGGTTGGATCATGCATGCTCTAAACTTTAAGATTTAGTATGGATCTTAGGTACGAATATAGGTGCTGGAATTCGGCTAAAAATAATTCAAATATCTAAAATTAGAGTTATTTTGCTAAATTATGAGAAATTATGTGGAACACTTACAAGGTATTCCGAGGAGAAAACATTAATCAAGAGGAGAATCCTAGAAAAAGATATAATGAAAAGGACCGACATAGAAATTTTTATATACAAGGTATTCCATTTGTTTCAATTTCATCTTAACTTTTATGTTTACTACAAAAATCATTTTATATGTTGATTTTGGTCAAAGTACCCAAAATCGATTTTGACCATATTCGGTGCAAACACCATCCACACCCACGTTGTATCGACACGGGTGGTGCGACACCGAAAGTGAAAAAGTCCGAGCAACTTAGTCTAGAACCAACCCTTTGGGCCAACTGCAATCTTTGAAACTTGAAAATGATGGGTCTGTCCCTCTACCCTTCTCAACTTAAATACTAGACTTAATTTGTTTGGCGTTGGGCTCGAACTTTTGACTAAGACACAAGTCCCTTAACCTTATCCAACTGAGCTAATCCCAGGGGCCTTTCCATCTCTTTCATTGAGCCAACCATTGTAAAAACAACAGTCTTTAATCACATAACCTAAGAATCCTCAATGTTTGAAAGATCAGAATAGCAAGTAAGATTGAACAAATTTGAAGAAATTATTATTTGGAAAATCATAATAAAACTGATACATCTGCTCTCTCTGACCATCGGGTGCATGCTACATGATTAACATGTCAGTCGGATAATTTATGAACATCCAAGAAATCAACATTCGAATGTAGTTGATGATTGAGATGGTCCTCGATATTAAAAAGCCTATTCAAAGGGGAGATACATGATCAATTATCCAAAAGAGAAAAAAAGAGACATGCATTATTTATTTATTTTTGATAACCGTGGTGTTGGGGCCAACTTTCGCGCATCTCGACTAAATCCACGAGATACCTGCCACCTCCCACCAACAACAAATATCAAGGAACTTTTCCTTTGTCCACCAAGGCTAGGACAGGCAAATGGGAAGAATCACCCAATGCTTTTTGTCTCTGCTGGAAATTTTAACTAAGACCTCAAGTTCTCAACCCACTTCATTGACCATTAGGCCACACCCTTGGATATAAAAAGAGATGCATGATATGGGGGATCACCATGAATTTTCAGAATTTATCAAAGGGCTCAAGTCCGAAGCACAAATTATCCATTGGTCAATACAATGGACAACTCTTTGAGCACTTAAGTGTTAGTTCATTCTAGTTGTCTAAGAGCTTACTATTTACAATGCTCCAAATCAAATTATAATATCCTCACTATAGCACAAGCTATGTGCATGCTTGATAAAACCTCTCCATAAAACAATAAAATAAAAGACTCCAACAAGTTGGACCAAGCAAAAATTGGCAGCAACTTGATTGAGTAATTGAATGACGGCAGCAGCATCTTCAGGTTTGTGGTCAATTAGGAAAGCCTACAAACAAAACCAAAATTTGTTAATGTCGAGTTCAAGACCACATCTATCCCTATCCAGTGATTGGATTAAATTTGCCGAAAGCAAAAGATGTAAAATAATAGGTGTAGGTTATCATTTTGCATTTGCAACTTCTAAGCAATTAGAAAGTCAATTTTCTAATCGATGTTGAAGGAGTTCCCCAATCATCTTTGACATTGATGCTGAATTTTACCATTATCCAACCTGCTCTGAGGCTGTCAAAAAACTACAAGGGCTCCAAGAGGAAATACTTCTCTAGCACTATAGATCAACCATGTCTAGAACTTGATAGCCAGCCCTTCTATCAGAGCAAGGTTTGTTAAATAACTATTGCTGCCTACTTCGGTTGAATTTAAGAAGATGGGAAGGAGGAGTGCTACTATTCAGAGCGATCCAGACACACCGTTCTTACAGCAGGAAAGTGACAATGGCATAAAATGCACGAAAGCACCAAAAGATGTGTCTATAATTCTACTATCAAGACCTCAAATATCTTTTTAACCACTTCTCCAGTAAGCTATATGCTATGAATTTTTAGTAATTCAGTTTTGTGCTGAAACAAGAAAGAGAGGAAGGTAAAAGAAAATGTAAAATAAATCAGAACAAGAAAACGAACTACCTTAGCACATGAAAGTCCACTCCCAAGACTATGTTCCTTCATGGTTTCTGATCGTATCTTCTCAATTTTCCACAAACAATCCACATCTCCTGAGGAGAAGCAAAGATACAGTCAACAACAGTGTGCTGAAGCCAGAGCAGTAAGATTTACTGTTTCATTGGAAACTATTATCCATAACTGAAGCAACAAAGAAATTCACCCTATTACTTGGTTCTATTATGAAACTTACCACCAACCACTATTGCAGTCATGCAACCAAAAAGAAGATTTGTGTGTAAAATTCTATATCATGACATGTTATAATATGATATGATATGATATCATGTCATATGCAACAAATTTGTCATGTTGGGTTACTCGCAAATGCTATCAAATCATCGTGATTTTAACATTTTTTATAAAATAAAGAAAAACGTGATATGTATTGTAAATAAGTTATTTGTGAATGTTCACATAATACCCATACTTTATATACTACACCTATTACACATAGTATTGTAGTGTGTAAAGAAGACATATCTTTTGTACATGTATTTTCATATGCTACATTTTTTTACACCTACTCTTGACTATAAAAGGCATGGTATGTTACATTGTTAAACACACCAAGAAGAAGAAACAAAGTCTTTTCTTATATAGATCTCTCTCCTCTCCTCTTTTATTTTAGCATATTTCAAAATATTTATTTACAACACGTTATCAGCACGAGATTCCTTATAAGGTACGTATTTATGATGTGACTATTTATTTTCAGACTCTACACACACAAAAAAATATATATAAATTGCTAAAGGAAACAACCTTTTGATAATAATCTATTAATAATATATGATTCTATTTAAATTTATTTGAGATGGTTATCTTATTTTGAAAATATCATTATATCTAACTTATTAATCTTTTTATGATAGTTTCATTATGTCAAATTTATCAAAACTTGAGTTTGTGGCACTGGACATTATCGGAAAGAATTATTTATCATGGGTCCTTGATGCTGAAATTCACCTTAACGCTAGAGGTCTTGGGGATACTATCAAACAAGAAAATAACGCATCTTGTCAAGATAAGGCAAAAGCCATAATTTTTCTTCGTCATCACCTCCATGAAGGATTAAAAACTGAATATTTAACTGTGAAAGATCCACTCGAATTGTGGACAACTTGAAGGACCGATATCAACAACAACAACAACAAACCTAGTGTATTCCCACCAAGTGGGGTCTGGGGAGGGTAGAATGTACGCAGTCCATACCGCTATCTCCAGAGAAGTAGAGAAGTTGTTTTCGATAGACCCTCGGCTCAACTTGCGAGAAAAGTAGACCAAAGCGTAATTAAATAAGAAGCAAAATTGACAGTATTATCAAAAACTAAATATGACTGGATACACCTTCGATTTCAAGATTTTAAAACTGTGGTTGAATATAATTCTGTTATTCATAAAGTAAGTTCAATATTAAGAGTATGCAGAGAAACCATCACTGATGAGGACTTACTAGAGAAAACTTTTTCCATTTTTCATGCTTCTAATGTATTGCTACAACAACAATATCGTGAAAAGGGATTTAAGAAATATTCAGAATTGATTACAGGCCTACTTGTGGCAGAACAGAATAATACTTTGTTAATGAAAAATTATGAAGCTCGTCCCACTGGATCTGCTCCATTCCCTGAAGCGAATATTATACTAGCACATGATCAGCCTGAAATAAGGAAAAATTATTATCGCGGTCGTGGTTGAGGCCATGGTCATGGACGTAAGCGAGGACGTGGCAGAGGACGAAATAATTATCGTCATAATGGTGGAAATAAATAAGAGAATAATAAAGGTTCTTAAAATAATCCTTCAAAGGGTAAAGTTAATATTTGTCACCGATGTGGTATGAAAGACCATTGGGCACGTGTTTGTTGTACGCCTGATCATTTTGTCAAACTTTATCAAGCTTTCCTTAAAAGAAAAGAAAATAATGTGGAAGTACACTTGACCTTTCAAAGTGATGATGATGAAGCAGCTCCATCAAATACATATGATGATGTTGAGGTAAATCTTGCTTACAATGATGATGACTTTAATGGCCTCTCAGATATTATCCATTTGAAAGCTGAAGATTTCTATGAGGATATTGATTGAAGAAATGATCACCTTAGTTGAGAATAAATTATAAAGAAAGATATTATTTTCTTTTGTTTGCAATTATGTTTTCTGTTTTATTAAAAGTACCATGTATTCCTAATTTCTACATTTCTTATGTTAGTTTTTCAAATTTCTTATAATATGTTTTTTTATTTGAAGAATATGAAAATTCCCCAATCATCAATTAGATTCAAAATAAGTTACGATGATACATGTCTTATAGATAGTGCTACCACACATACTATTCTAAAAGATAAGAAATATCCTCTTATTTGGTGATGAAAGAAGTCAATGTTAATACTATATGTGGTAGTACAAGATTAATTGATGGCTTCGGAAAAGCTAACTTATTACTTTCCGGAGAAACAAATTTGGTGATTGATGAAGCATTATATTGTAGTAAGTCTCAAAGAAACTTATTAAGTTTCAAAGACATTCGCCAAAATGGCTATCATATTGAGACTATAAATGATGAAAAAATTGAATATCTTTATATTACTATAATAATGTCGGGTAATAAATATATACTTGAAAAATTACCCGCTCTTTCTTCCAATCTATACTACACAAGTATTAGCACTGTTGAAACACATTCCATAGTAAATCAAAAGTTTACTGATTCAAACAGTTTTATTATTTGGCATGACCGATTGGGTCATCCCGATTGTAATATGATGCGCAAAATAATTGAGAATTCATATGGACACTCATTAAAGAACCAGAAGATTCTTAAATTTAAAGAATTCTCTTGCGTTGCATGTTTTCAAGACAAATTAATTACTAGGCCATCAATAATAAAAATGGGAATTGAATCCCCTGTATTTCTAGAACGTATACAAGGTGATATATGTGGGCTCATTCACTCTCCATGTGGACCATTTAAGTATTATATGGTTTTAATAGATGCATCTATAAGATGGTCACATGTGTGTTTATTATCAACTCGTATCTTGGCAACACGAGTTAGGACGACTAATAAATCAGCAACCACTTCGTATGTCGTATTTAAAATCTAATCTGAGCCCACCTTTTAAAAAATTATATATTTTTATACATATAAGCACACAAATATTTTCAATTTATTTTGATAATTATTCATTTGTTACAAACATTTTTATTTACAAGTGTTTATACAGGTTGGGAATACTTGACGGGAGTGACATTTAACGAAAGTTTAAATTTTGTGTTTGCATTTTTTATATTTTTACACTTGTACAAAATATAAATTATAGTGTAAAATTTATTTTTGGGGCATTGGACGGAAATGCTTTTTACAAATGTTCATCACGTGTTTAGGCAAATATAGGTCGTTAATATTTATATTAAAAAATTAAATTAATTTAGATACTTACTCAATTAATTCATACTTATACATTGAAAGATATTGCATAGTTTTTTCTTTAATATAATTTTTCTGATATTTTTTATTTTTCACGCGATTCTCATCACACTTTAGGCAAATTTAGGTCATTACTAGTTATATTAAAATTGATTTAGATACTTAATCAAATAATTCACTTTTTTACATTAATGGATATTATGTAGATTTTTTGTCTTAAAATAATTTTTCTTTATTCAATTTTGTCTTTACGTACATATTTATATATTTAGCTTATATATATATTTTACGATAGCATACGCATTATATTATTTTAATATGTATTTTATATTTGCATGCATTGATTTTTTTTTCTTTTTTCTTTTTTTAATAAACCTAAGTCTGGCCGGGAACCACATTTGTAGATTCTGAAGAGTGTCTACTTAGTAACTACTTAGTAGTACAATATACTCGTAGAATTACATATAGTAAAAACTAAAAAGCCTGCACCAATCTAACCTAAAGTGAATGGGCAGTTCATGCAGTTTATGATTGTTTCCAATAAGTGAAAGCTGACAAAAAACAACTCACTCACTCACCTCTTCCTTTTTGTGTGTATTTTGTGTTTGGTATTTTTATTGAGGTACGACTAAATCAAAATTCACATACTGAATGACCTATTTTAGGAGCGATGCATCCAACACAGTTTTATTTCCAATTGCAAAAACTCAAATATATCATTTTATATATGACTTCGTGACAACTAACGCTCAAGATTCAAGTTCATGATAACACATAGTCAGTGGCTGAGGCAGGATTTTTATTAAGGTGGGTCAAAAACAGAAAGCAAAAAAAATAAATTAAAAACCTATCGTGAATGGGTCTCAAACCCAAGACCGGCAGGCCCTTTGCGTGAAAGTTTGCACCCCCTTTGCCACTGAATCAAGTTTTTTGCTTGTGTCAGGGAGGTCAAATTAATATATATACACATGAAAAAAACAATCATACATATATACAATATAATTTTTCGATGAAAGGGGTTTGGATCTGAAGTCCACGTAGCTCCGCCCCTGCATATGGTCCGTTTTAAGTCTAGACTACTCAGCGTGAATTTGTTCTTTGAATTACATCACATCAAGCTTTCGTACATGTAAACTTAAATTCTGTCTTTTAAATTAAAGCTCTTCACTTTTCTTTCTTATTTTAAACGTCAGATTTACCTAAAGCTCTTCACTATTCTATTTCTTTTTTGAAATTATTTTAGTGTTGAAAATGTTACTATAAAAGGTGAATCACTGTACTTAGTGGGGAAATACACAGTAAATAGAAGGTTAAAGTAAGAAAAAGAATGATAGAGGGGAGCGTCATGAGGTAATCTTTTTTTGTGTGTGAAAAGGAATGAATAAAGGTAAAAGTCAGATCAATTATTAACACTGTACAAATGAATAGAATGGACCCAAAAGAAAAAAAAAAAAAGTACAAGTGAATATAATGGTCATATTTGTAAACAGAATTTAATGGATCTTTGGCAGAATAGGACTCTGTACCTATGTGTCATGCCAAAGAGAATTATTCACAAGAATACAACAACATAAACAGTAAAATTCCACAAATAAGGTCTGAAGTATATGTGAATCTTACCACTATCTCAATATCTGTCTACATATATAAATATTTATTTGGTTTGGAATATCACCAATAAATATGTGGTGGGTTCGATAATATTTTTTCATCATTAACCAAAAGTTTCAAATTTGAACACTAACATTGAGAAAATTGTTGTTGATAGGTATTTTTCGTGAAATAAGACTTGTTTGAAGGAATGTATATTGGTTGGATTACTAAATTTCGAATATTAGAAAGTTAAAGAAATTGACTTATCTTTATAAGAATCTTTTAAAATATTGAAATATCTACTTGTATAGGTTTCTAAGGTAGATTTTGATATATTTCATAATTCTACAAAATATAGTTGTTATTTTAACAGTTTAGAATGTTTCTAAAGGCTGTAAATATTACATAGCCCATCACTTCTTCCTTTTAAAAAATAAAATTATACGATAAATGTGTTTGTGAAAATATTAAAATTTTATAAATGTTTTATTGGAAGGAATGCTGATTAACCGATAGAATTGTTGGCTCCAAACTAAGGGCAGTGGCGGAGCCACCTTTGATCCTTCGATAAAAAATTATATTATTTTTATATGAGAAAATAATCTTTATGTATATAGAGTAAATATTGAACGTCTTCGACTAATTATCTAATTCATATGTTTACTTTTGAACCCCGTAAATAAAAACTGATGGAGGGGGTTGGGGGTTGGTGACTTGGAGTCTACCTTTCCTTATCTTTGTTCTTAATTTAGTAGTAATGTCAACATAATCAAATTTACCAACTAATCAATACTCCTTAAATTTAGAAATCGGAAATGTGTGCAAACAATGACATTTAGGATAAAGACATTTAGGAGTATTAGGGAGTAGTTAATTTTCTCAATAAAGAAATTATTTTATTTTATCTTTCATTTCTTCTACTTAAGAAAGTATGAAAAATCTAATTTTGTTGCTACTTCTTTTCTTAGAAAATAAATAAAAATATAGTTCCAAATCTTATGAACCTTGCTAGTTACAAAACTTCCAAGGATCTTTTTCTTGTTCCTTTTTTTTTTTTTTTTGTCATTAAAACTTATGATTTATATAACCAAATCTTCAAAATTTAGCAAAATCCAAAAGATGATCATAAAATCATTATTGGTGGGCTTATATGTATCTAATATTTGTCACGCATTTACAATAAGGAGCTTCTCATTTTAATGATTCCTCATTGCTGCAATTTTTTGTGGTGTGGTCCAATTGTTATAATTAGGTCTAGATCCCAATCATACACATAAGATCATGAAAAAAAATGTGTATACATAGAGAGAACCCTGAGACGGATTCAGAATTTCAAACTTGTGAGTTTTTAATTAAATAAATAAAATTGAAAAAAAAAAAAAAACTCCACAGAGGTTCAAACTCACGATCAGCAGTAGCATGGCACGGATCTCAGGTGTGATCCTCCTACCAGTGAGCTATCTCATTACTTTGTTATGGGTTCTCACCTGTTAATATTTAATCTATTGAGAATTTTTCTAATGTAATTATAAGTCTTATGATAGCGGGTGGAGGTTCACAGGAACCCCACTCGTTACCGTAGATCCTCCCTTGGTAGAAGCATTTTGAACAAATATACAAAAGAGTTGTATTATTATACTGAATCGATCGTACACAATTTTACCTTATATTTCAATAAGTTATGGTTTCTGCGAGTTGAACTCGTAACTTCATGGTTATGCCAACAACCAGGAATGGAGCCACCTTATGTTTAAGGGTTCATCCGAATCTTCTTTGACGAAATTTTTTATTATATATACATGTTGAAAAATTATTTTTATGTATATATAGTTCGTTGAACCCCTTTGACTAGTTCGTATGCTTACTTTTCTTTTTATTTTCAACATCCTTAATAAAAATTTTGACCCCACCACTAACAACATTTGTTGTTTCACGATACTTTCTTCAAAGCTTGTCAATATATTATTTTGACATTAGTTTTAGGAAAAAGTTAAAAATGCAATGAGGTACAGTAAGTATATTGTGCGTTCTGCAAAAATCAATAAAATATCGTGCATTTTTTTACACGACTCTAAAAAAATATTAACTGGAAAAAATATTTTCAAAATTTAACCTTTATTTATATCCTAACATATTTGGTATTTTCTTGAAACAATAACTATTTTTAGTAATAATGATATATAATTTGAGACAAACGAATATAAGTACTACCTCTATCCTCCTTTACTTTTTACTATAGTAAAAAAAATAATCACTTTTACCATATTATTAAGTCATCGATTCAAGTTGTGAGAACAGTTTTTTACAGACATGCATAACAAGATTGCGTACACTAAATTCTTATTGATTTTTTCTTTCAATTTTGCACATAACAGAAGTTTTAGTATACCCAATAACTCTCTTTTATTTTCAATTCACCTAATAGTTAGTGAGATGAAACGACTTATAATAACGAAGGATGCTCTAGTAAAAATATCAAGTTTTCAGAACATGTCAAGTCAAATATAAATAAATAAAAATAAACGGAGAAAACATAATATTTGTGGACCAAAATAAATGCTTAAAAAGAAGCACCACATGTAAATCCTCAACTTTTCCCATAGAAGGATCAAATTGCATTCATGTGTCAGTGACAATTACTAGTGTACTGTATGTATCCATTGCACATGTTTCACTATTTTGATACCTTTAATACTTATTTTTATCAACTTGTCGAAAATGACCCTTTTAATTACTTGAAAACGACACATGTATCCTCTTTATTACACCCTACATTTCCTCAAAACCTAATTTACACCCCCCAAAATAGAATTAATTTTCTGTTTTACACCCTTCTTTATTTAATTTTATGAAAACATTATAATATTTCTATTTAAGATTGAACGGTATTGATATGATTGAATATCGATTAAGCAACCAACATTTTAGAATTTATTTTTTAGTATACATGATAAGGCTAAAATAAGGTATTACAAACAAATTTAATTTGTTGGTGCATTACATATTGGGTATTAATTCTTGTGGTTTAGTTTTGTCTCTTAGTTAATGTTTAAATGGGAATAACTAACTAATTAAGCAACCAAAATTTTAGTACTGTATTAATTTGTGTTGACAATTACGAAGATAGGGCTAAATAAGGTATTGCAAACAAATTTAATTTGTTGGTGCATTGCATATAGGGTATTAGTTCTTGTGGTTTAATTAATTATTTGATTCTTAGTTATGTTTAAATGAAGATTATTAAATAAGCAACTTCACCAAATCTAGTTATGAAAATTTACAACATGATTAATGAGGCAAGATACTGTTATACAACAAAGTGGAAGTGTAGATTAATTAAATAATGGGGATTGTCAAATCATGTTTAGTTAGATTGCTTCATAAAAAATATATTTGATTACACTCTTTAATTACGCGTGATACTGTTTGCAAATTACACTCTTTAGGATGGTCATTTGTTATCTCCCTTTGTGGACTAATATAAATAGACAGTGTTAGGGTTATTTTTGAGTCATTTGTTATCTCCCTTTGTGGCCAATGAAGAAATTTTTCATCAATTCTTGAGGTCTGTACAAATAAAAAGACGTATATTATATATATAAATACGTAATAAAATAAATAAGTTTGGGCAATGACGAAATTTTTATAACGTAAAAGTTTTATGATTCGTATCTTGGCAACACGAGTTAGGACGACTAATAAATCAGCAACCACTTCGTATGTCGTATTTAAAATCTAATCTGAACCCACCTTTTAAAAAATTATATATTTTTATACATATAAGCACACAAATATTTTCAATTTATTTTGATAATTATTCATTTGTTACAAACATTTTTATTTACAAGTGTTTATACAGTTTGGGAATACTTGACGGGAGTGACATTTAACGAAAGTTTAAATTTTGTGTTTGCATTTTTTATATTTTTACACTTGTACAAAATATAAATTATAGTGTAAAATTTATTTTTGGGGCATTGGACGGAAATGCTTTTTACAAATGTTCATCACGTGTTTAGGCAAATATAGGTCATTAATATTTATATTAAAAAATTAAATTAATTTAGATACTTACTCAATTAATTCATACTTATACATTGAAAGATATTGCATAATTTTTTCTTTAATATAATTTTTCTGATTTTTTTTTTCACGCGATTCTCATCACACTTTAGGCAAATTTAGGTTATTACTAGTTATATTAAAATTGATTTAGATACTTAATCAAATAATTCACTTTTTTACATTAATGGATATTATGTAGATTTTTTTTCTTAAAATAATTTTTCTTTATTCAATTTTGTCTTTACGTACATATTTATATATTTTGCTTATATATATATATATATATTTTACGATAGCATACGCATTATATTATTTTAATATATATTTTTTATTTGTATTTGCATGCATTGATTTTTTTTCTTTTTTTAATAAACCTAAGTCTGGCCGGGAACCACATTTGTAGATTCTGAAGGGTGTCTAACCCCTTCCTTCGCAATAATTTGAATTCTTACCTAGAATCTAAATTGGTTTCGTCATACTCCCTCCATTTTGAAAAGAATTACCTACTTTGATTTGACACAAAGTTTAAGAAAATAAATAATTTTTTTGAATCTTGTAGCCTTAAATTAAAGTAGTGTCAAATGTATCAAAATGCCCTTTAATCTTGTGGTCATAAACATGTCATTTGGAAAGTTTAAATTAAAGTATTGCCAAAAAATGAAAGGGTCATTCTTTTTTAAACGAACTAAAAAGGAAAGTAAGTCATTTCTTTTTAAACGGAGGGAGTACTTCTTAATAAATAAATAGGTTTCCTATTTTTTCTTGAAAATTAGGTGGCGACTCTGTTGACACCCAATTTTGACCTCCCGATATCACCTTTAGGTTGTTATTATATCAAAATTATTTAATTTTAATTATCAATATTTTTAAATATTATTCTTATATTGAGTACATACTAGCGTGTCGCATTTATAATTAAATGAAATGCAATTATTTCTTAGCTTTTAGTATCATTGTCATAATTTTTGAACTCAAATTTAGCATTTTATGTATTTTTTATTAATATTTATTAAATTATTTTCCACGTAGTTATGCACATCCACAATTCTGCAAACACAATATCTAGTTTTCCATTATTTAGCATTATTTATTTTATTAAATTATTTATTATTAATTATTATTATTTATTATTATTTATTACTTATTATTTAATATTGTTATGTATTATTTAATTATTATTATTATATACTATTATCCCTATTTTAATTTAAATAACAGCCTAATTTAATTCATTTTGCCTAAATTTATTCACCTTTTAACTTAATTTTGTCCAATTTCTTACAATTCTAGCCATTTTGAAACTCAATTCCAAATTTTCAATTTTTAGATCTCAGTCGTTGATCCTAAACGGATCCAACGACTGAGATCTGATGCACCTTTCTTTCCTTTTTAATCCAAAAACCTAACCCTAATTCCAAAACCAAACAACAGCCGCTCCTTCTCTCTCTATCTAACCTCTCTCCTTCTCTCTCTATCTAACCTCTCCTTCTCTCTCTATCTAACCTCTCCTTCTCTCTCTATCTAACCTCTCCTTCCCATGGCTGCCGCCGCTGATCGGCGGAGCAGCGCCACCGAGACCCCCTTCTCCAATAGCTTTCCCACCGCCCTCTATATGCGCCGCCAACGCCTACTCCGGCGATACCAGATCTACCACTGCCTCCTGCCGTTCGTCCTCGCCGCTGCCAGCGCCGCGCCGCCAGCCCCTCAGCCTCCATCACCATCTCTCCCTCCATTACCCTATTCTAAAAGGAGAATTGTGCAAAACCAGGTGAAAGCTGATGTGGAAAGTCAAGGTGAATTTGTCGAGTCATTGGCAACTGAAGTTCGTGTTGCTTCATTTACTAATATCGAGGATCTAGTGGCATTCGTGAACTGGCTAGATGAAGAACTCTCCTTCTTGGTATTTCCTTGACATTATACCTTCAAATTCCCTATTCCTTAAATACCTTAAATAGGACATGAACATCACTTTTCATAAATAGCAGTATTTGTGCCCCTAATAAAAAAGTATGGCGATATTTATTGAGTTTTCAAAACATAAAAAAAGGTTTCTATCAGAATGTATCATATATACACTTACGATCATACAAACATACAGTCATACATACACTAGCCTGAGGGATGTAGTAAAAATCTGCTATAAAAATAAAAGAATCTAGCTATTTTCTGTAATAATTTAAAAATATTGCTAAAACAGGTAATTAGTGTGCTTAAGTTGTTATATCATGTCAGTTTCCCTTATTAATCATATTTTTATACAGTGGATATGAAAATAGTTGGTTAATTAATCTCTCCCAAGTGACGAGGACCATGCAATTTCTGCATTATATACCTGCAGCATTCATTAACAGTTTATCTCATTGATCTTTTCAAGGTTGACGAACGAGCTGTCCTCAAGCACTTTGACTGGCCTGACGGAAAAGCCGATGCATTAAGAGAGGCTGCCTTCGAATATCAAGATCAAATGAAACTAGAAAAGCAAGTAACCACCTTTGTTGATGACCCAAATCTTCAATGTGATGCTGCTTTGAAAAAGATGTACAGGTTGCTTGAAAAGTAAGTCTCTGATGATATCTATGCCTCTTGTTGTCTATAAACTAGAGAATTTAGGTTTAGTAGGATGCAGTGGAGGATCCAGGCATGGACGAGTCTGAACCCCCATGGCGGAAAATTACACTGTTTATACACGTTTAAAATTATTTTCTATGTATATACCATGGATGTTGGACCCCCTTCATAATTTGAACCCCCTTAGCGGAACTCCGGGCTCCGCCATTGGTAGGATGTGAAAATGGTTGAGACTTAAACAAACTGTTCCATACCACATTTAAACTTAAACATATTTTGAATTGGTACCTTTTCACTAAGTTGTTCGGACTCTCCAAAAATGTTGCTGCACCCATGTCGGATCCTTCAAAAATACACTACTTTTGGAGGATCCGGCACGCACCAGTCGACATTTTTGTAGAGTCCAAGCAACATAGCCTTTTCATGTGTAGTTCATTTTTTTCTTCATTTCATTCCTATGTATAGCTAGCTCAGATTTTCATTCTGGATGCCAGGGTGGAACAAAGTGTTTATGCACTACTGCGTACTCGCGATATGGCTGCATCACGATACAGAGAATTTGGCATTCCTACTGATTGGTTGCAAGATTCAGGTGTTGTTGGCAAGGTATGTTCTTATGTAGAAACATCATTGCGGTGTCCTTTCTCGAGGCTTTTTCATATAAAAACGCGAACTTTTCCACCAAAAACCATGCTGCATGAAGACCTCAGAATGTGAAGTGAATTAGGAAATATCAAGAACCTGTGTAACTAACATAAAATACGATTTCACTTAGCGATAAGTCCAAAAGAAAGAACAAAAAATTTGCAGAGAAATGATCTATTATGTTTTTCTCTTCTGCAGATCAAGCTTTCTTCAGTACAGTTGGCGAGGAACCGGCGCTCCTTCTCTCTCTAAGGCTCCACCAAAGATGCCGCCGGCCACCACCACGGCGGTCACAGCGGCTGGTGAGCCATCGGAATCCAGCCACCATCAACACCAGCGAAACGCCATCAACCCCGCGCTGCCTCGAACCAGCCGCCGCCCCTTGTCGAGGAACCGGCGGAACCAACAGCAACATCAACCCATCACACCCGCGCCGCCTCTGTTCTCCTTCATGCTGCTGCCTCGCCGCTCCAAACTCCGGCCAATTGACGCCGGAAAAGAGTAAAACTCATGACGGATTTTTTCGAAATCCATCTCAGGTTTGTTGTTTTGTTTAAATTTCCTTTTTCTACTCTTTCTTCTGACTTATTTTATTAGATTCAAAATTGATGAAGTTTGAATGTGGATTTTGAGTTAAATATGCATTTAACCCTAATTTGAGAATTTATGCAGATTTTGAGATATGTTTCTTTTGTGTGTTGGCTGGTTTTGTCTGTCTCTGATAAAGGCGAAATTTCTGCTGGTAGCCATGTTTAACATTTAACCGCTCCATGTGTCATATTGGTTTCATTTTTTTATTCAAATCTTGACAACTATTGGACTATCCAAGGTTATTTTTTTATTTATCTGTTCCTCTTTTAATCAAATATATGTTTACTCTCATTTCTGGAAAATCTCTTTTTTATTATTGATTTCAACAAAAGGGTATTTTATGGAAGGAAATTCATTCTTTCCTTTTATTTTTTTGCTAAAGTTTACATTGATATAATGATTGTTTTAATTGGTACTCAGTATACTTCCATGGATTTCAATCTTGTTCTCCATTTACTTCTGATTTCCAGTTGTTCTTCGAATTTGTGCACATTCTACTTTGTTTTTGCATTGTTCGCGTCTCAGTTCCGCGAAAGAATTATTAACTGTCATTCTGTTTCTGTATTTTTGGTCGTTTTTTCATCCTTGCAAGTTTCTCAATTGAGAGTTTTCTGACCCTTGATTATGACAATTGAACAGGAGAATCGACTGCTGCAAGTACTACTGATGTCAACGGTGCTCTATATGTACATCCCTCGAATAGCTCCGGATGATGACAACTATTGGACTATCCAAGGTTATTTTTTTATTTATCTGTCCCTCTTTTAATCAAATATATGTTTACTCTCATTTCTGAAAAATCACGTATACGGATTTTCTTTTTTATTATTGATTTCAACAAAAGGGTATTTTGATCTTTTGGGGTATTTTATGGAAGGAAATTCATTCTTTCCTTTTATTTTTTGGCTAAAGTTTACATTGATATAATGATTGTTTTAATTGGTACTCATGTTGGAAAGGAAATCTCTGCTGATTGATATTTCTTTTCCTTTTATTTGCTTGGGCTGGTTTTAAATATTTGACTGATATAAGTGTGATTTTGATATCTATAGGAAAGTTTCATTGATTGATATTCTCTCTATTGATTGATATTTCTTTTCCTTTTTTTTTGCTCGGACTGATTTGAAATTCTTTGACTGATATAAGTGTGATTTTTATATTTATGGGAAAATTCTATTGATTGATTACGTCAAATATTCTTTTTTCCTTTTTAAGCTTGGGCTGATTTATTTTTTCCACACTATATAAACAACCAACCCCTCCTCATTTTTCATCAGGACAACTTACAACTTACACTCTCTCACACAAAAGTTTTAAACAAAGAAATAATTGATTATGGAAAACATCTTGCATATTTTGCTGTGTTGGGCTTTCTTTGTATTTCTATTTTACTACTGCTTGCCGGTAAGTGCCTTTGCAAGTTAGTCTCATATTTTCCAGCTATAGCAACATTTCCAATGAGTTCTGAGCTAGTGGTGGGGGGCATATTTGTGTATATTGCTTTTTTTGGGTGAATTAGGATAATTACTGCATATTTGTGTATATTTGTTAATTTTCTCTCTCTCTTCAATATAATGTGATTGGTGCTAGAAAGGAAAAGACATAGTTTCAGTTTGGTATTCATCGATTTTTTTTTTTTTACAATAATACGTTGTGAGAGAGCTTCATTCAATTTGTCTCGTCTTGGTGATTTATGTTTTGGTTTCCGTTATATTTCAGGGTAAACAGGAAATCAAGCATGTGCAAATTTCCGTTGAATCTTATTCTTATTCACATTTGACTGGACTGGAGGATCGAGTTAAGTCTCTTAAGTTGGCTGCTGCACAGTCAGAAATGACTAATAAGGAAAACCTGGGAAAACAATATGCTAAAGTTGCTGAAGAAGCTGTCTCAGGTGATGTTCCTTATTGACTTGTGTTTTTCTTGCAACAAGTGTTTTGCAACTTGATACTGAATTCTTTTATTCACATCTCTCTGTATAGGTTTGGAGAAGGCTGCCAAACAGTTTGACAAAATGAAGCATGAGTTTGAAGCAAAATTAGCTAACCTGGACCAACAGTTACTCAGGTCTGCAGCGGAAAATTCTGCACTCTCAAGGTCTTTGCAGGAGCGTTCTAGCATGGTGGTACAGCTCAGTGAAGAAAAAGCCCAAGCTGAAGCAGAAATTGAGATGTTGAAGAAAAATATGAGCGTACGGTCTGCAGAAGTTGCAAACAAGCAACACCTGGAGGGAGTGAAGAAAATTGCAAAATTGGAGGCAGAGCGTCAGAGATTACGTGGTCGTGTGTGGAGGAAGTTGCTTGGGCCTACAGTATCCTTGGCCCAGGTGAAGCTTGACCTGACCACCCAAACATATGACATGGAGGGAGTGAAGAAATTTGCAAAATTGGAAGCAGAGAGTCGGAGATTACGTGCTCTTGCGTCGGAGAAGTTGCTTGGGCCTACAGCCTTGCCCACATGAAGCTTGACCTGACCACCCAAACAACATATGTGGTAAACACTGGTTAATCCTGGGTCCGACACTGCTAATCTGTTGCCAACTAGAATTAGTGACAAATTTTATTGTTTAGCTAGAGATATTATCCATCAATAGTTCCTGCTTTTTTAGTAGTCATTGTGATTAAGACACAAAGAGATGGCTTAGTGTAGAGATTAATATTCTTGTCAAGTTTGTTGGTGAGACAGATTATCCATTTGACAAGAACTATGTGGCTGGTCCAATTGTAAACACAACTAGGGTTAGGTGATTGAAAGTTATTGTACATTATTACCATCAATGGAACTAAGGACTTTCAAGAAAATAAAAATACATTTCATTGTCAACTGATTTATATGCCCAAAGCACTTTCAAATTAGAGTAGTTAGCTTGTTCTTTTAGTTGAGTGGACTTAATTATTTGAATTAACATATTGTCTATCTCTAATTAATATGGCTATTATTCAACTATATATAACCTGTCTATGGCAATTCTTTATGTCGTAATGTTGATTAGTGAACTAAATAAGTTAAACTAGATAGCTAGGACCGCAAATTGTAACCTAATTATAAATGTGACGTTCTTGATGGAAGGTAGGTTGATGAGGGTGGATCAAGTAAAATTTGACGGACTTTCAGGCTGACAAACTTCTAAAGTTGAGGTGTACACGACATTTTAAGTAAATCTTATCTTAAAATAGTATGACACACTTTTGAAATATGATGTAACGTGGCACAAAAGAAAAATTCGTGTGGAACTGTCCCAAAAATGAACAATACGTGTCATGAGCTTTAATCACGACAATAAATCTCAAAAACACTATAGAAATTAATGGAGTACTAGCTAATTGTTGTTGGAAATAAACCTTTTAATGCAAATAATAAAGAAATTGTCCTCTTTTCCCTCTTTATTCTTATGAGTTCCTTTTCAATTATTCATCCTTGTTATGTGAAAGGTAATGTATCCCTCGTTAATTAGTTGTGGAAAAGAACTTTCATCCACATTACATTAAATCGTATATTATTGGGCTTGTAAGGAGCCAGTAATTAATAGTAGCGGTCTCATACATATGAGGTCGAAATGAGTCTTTCTGCAAAGCAAAGTGAGTCGATTTGTTACCCTTACCCAAACCTCGCGTGCGTGCAAGATATACATGAGGCCTAATTTAAATCTGTTTTTTTAATTAATTTAGCAAAAAAATGTCTAATTTCTGTTCTATATCAATATTGCATTACTTTAGTAATACTAATAAAATGCTGAAAGAAATGGCTAGGGGTGCAAAATGAGGAAAGAAAGGAGTACAAATTAAATAGTACAGAATTATTGTGTGGCAAAATATAATGCAATAGGATTTCAAATTTTCAATGAAGCAGATGGTATGTCTAGTACTAAAATAGCGAATTATGTCTTTTTCCATATGGGAATTAAAGCAAGTCATGTGTGAATAATGCTAAAGTTATTACTAATTCATAATTTTTTGAGCTAACTTTTACAAGTATTTTGATCCTAAAAAGTAGTGCAATAATTTTCAAATATGCTACAACACGTTCGATACTTCTTAGATGTTCAGTTTGCTTCCAATCTCCACAAAAACAATAGGAAAAACATAGAAAGAAGCCTAACATACAACCCACACCTTTAAATATCGCTAAATGTTAGTAGCTTCTATTTTATTGCAGGGATATTCATGTTTTCCAAGAAAGCAAAATAGATCCTCAACTTTGTAAAGATAAAGATATCTGACATTTCAAACTACAAAATCTTCTGAACTGTGTAAAGAAAAAAAAGGACTTTAAACTAGCTGAACTCCCCACCCCAAAAAAACATGATTCAGAACAAAACTCCTAACCTCAATTGATAAGAATGGTAATTCAATGTTTAGTCATGGTGAAAATTCTGAGGCTACCTTCAAGCCACAAAATTGTGTCATGACAGTAAAACTGCAACATAGCAAACTGAGATGGCTGCTTCTCCGTAATGCAAAAATATGTTGTAAAGGGGCAACCATGATGTTTGATGCTTATTCACTAAAATTCAAGCAAAAACACCTTCTCTTGTTAGATCTTCCACATTTACGTTCAACCTCAAGCCCATATTTGACAAGGCACTGAGCATGGTAGGAAGATCATCATGTAGCGTTGCAGACAACTCCTGGAAATGTAACCATCAAAGACGATATTCGTAAGCACAATATACAGTGACCCTATATCTTCTATCTAATACTGTACATATATTATTATAAAAAGTGGGAACCCAAACAAAAAAAATTTAGACTTAAATAGCCTTCTAAACAATCTAAAAACCCTAAGGGGTCATTGGGTTGCAAAGAAGTTATCTCGGGATAACTAATCTCGGGATGCATTTATCCCAACCAAACATGGGATAAGCTAATCCTATAATTAAACCCGGGACTAGTTATCCCTTGTACCAAATGAGCCCTAAGAGTCCTCCATAACCTAAAGACCCAAGCAAACACTTCATACTACTCAATTTACAGTGACAACACATCATATTTAGCACCACCCATTGGGCTCATGTGCTAAGAATGCCAGGTGGTGTTTTTATGGCTTGAATTTGATGTTGGGTTGTTTTTGGTGGACGGAATGTTCAACAAATTGGCAAATCAGTCTCTTAGTCCAACTGTTTTTATAGTAAAATTGAAGCACTCTAGGCAGTTAAAGATTGGTCCCATACGATTACGGATAGTGCTGACAAGTGGGAGAGTTGGATCAGATATGGGGGTTTGAAAACGGGTAATAAACAAAAAATGGATAAAAAATCCAACCACCATACATAAAAAAATTTGATTGTGTGACAGATAGTATGAGTACCCATGTTATCCATGGCTTCTTGAATAACTAGATAAGCATTGCCCATGCAGAGCTCGAGCCTAACATTTTTGATCTTCAGATATTGCATATTGATTTGCATGAATATGATATTCTTGTGCCACATTTTTAAGTTGACTCAAAAAAAAAAAAAAAATAGTCTATCAAAATATGATAGTAAGTCCTGGCAGAAGTTCTGATGGATTAGCAAATACTTGCCTTGCCACAAGCCCTAGCGAACTGTGAGGATTTTAGAATAAATTATACTATAACTTTGACACAAATGTCTCACAAGTTATGGTTGATCCCTAGAGTTCAAATGGATGGAAAAGACTTGCTACCATATGCAAGTTTTGACAGATCATCAAAGCTTCAATATAAATTGTGAAATAACTTCATTACAAGTTTGTTCAGCAAATTCTGATGGATCATCACTGTGAAGGGTTCCTATTATCAAATTTGTCTTTCATTAAACCATATAAATGTGAACATTTCATACTTGATAAAACACAAATTTCCAAATATTATAAATAAATAATTTTATATTTCAAGATTTACTTATTGCACCAAGATCAAAGGTATGCAACAGGATAACAAAAATTAAACTATGTAAAAAAGGTGAATGAAAGTGAAGAATCTCTTAATTAAACTTTTTGCATAATCTGATAATATTCTATGTCGATATAATCACGACTCACAATTATTTGCTAGTACTTTTTATATTCAACTTCAATTTAATGAGTTCAGAAGAATGAATCTTTCCTGACCTAAACATTGGTGAAGTATTCAATATTTATATTAATAATAATTTTTTGGAACTCGAAGATGGTTGTGACACTAAACTTGGAGTAAGAGATATTGATTCATTGTTGGCTCTAGACTATGTAAGTCTAAATAAAAGAATCTATACTTACAGCACTTTGCATTTTATTTAGAAAAAGAATGATAACCACAATTTAATTTCAAAACAATTGAATCTAAAGAACCTAAGCTCAAAAAAAAAAAAAAAAAAGCACTATGTTAAAGCTTTTGATTTTCTAGCTTTGACTAGACACAAAGTTAAAGAAAATAAAAAAAAGACTTCTGAATCTTGTGGTCTTAAGCCAGAGACCACAAGATGCCATTTAATCTTGCGATCTTAAACATACAGAGCTGCCAAGAGGGAACAAAGATTTTTTTAAAATGGACTAAAAAGAAAAGTAAGAAAAACGAATGTAAACGGGAGAATTAAGAAGCTCCATAATGAGGACTCCACCCCCAAGGGGGGAAGAGGGGGCTGCTAAATATCAAACGCAATACTCTTTGAAATTGAATAGGAGAAATGAGCAAATTAAAAATGGAAAAATTTGTCCGCCACAACCCACAATCATAATGAGAAATGGAACCCATTTAAAGTATATACAGCTATGTCAAAGGCCTAAGGGTCCGCACAGTCGAAAATTAATAAGGCATGTACAAGAATTAACTTATTTGGAACAATCAAATTCGGCACCAAACTCAAATAACTAAAACGCCACCTATAAATTAATTAATGATACTACTCATGCTTCTTCTACATAGTAGAAGATAGTAGAAATGTCACCGTTAGGAGAATTCCTAGCCTCAATATCTGTTGTCAAATGGCTAAGTTGAAGTCCTTAAAAATCTACTAAGAAAAGACTTGAAAAATTACAAGTACTTCGCTTATAATCTAATGTAAAGAACACGGTTTTAAATAGAGGATATAAAAAATACAAACTGAATACACACTTAACAACAGTAGATGAAACCCATGCCAAGTTGTGAAGAAACCAGAATTAGTCATCTAGTCATCTGGGATCAGAACAAAAGCAAGGGAAACTACATAGAAGCAATCCCTAAGTGGGGTCTGGGGAGGGTAGTGTGTATGCATAGCTTACCCCTACCTTCGGAGGTAGAGAGGGGGTAACCCATAAATACGACCAAGCACAAACAAACCAAATAAAACTCCTCACGTCCTACGTCAGCACTAATCATTACGGAGCAACTCCCATAAAAAGGTAATAGTTCAATTAATATATTAGTATGTTCAAAATAAAAGGAATAACAACTTACCTTCCTCCTCTCATCCTTTTGTCGCTTTATCACCTCCAAAGGCCACTCCTCAACTAGCTTTTGAAGTTCAACCATGAATTTTTGCCTTCTTGAATCAGGTACTGTCTGCAATGAACATCAGCACTTCGACTTTTGAGTGTATATATCGAAGGATACATATATATGAAATGCAACGAGGACCAAACAGTGAGACATGGTGTATACGAGAACATGAGAATAATAAGTCAACTTCAATAATTAATCTATGTCATTCATTGATTACTCTTGCAAAAAAAGTCTAATTGCAATGACCACCGGAAGGAATGGAATGACTTCATTTATCTTATTCAGTTAAGCAAAAGAGAACGAGCAAATATATGCATGTCTACCTTCTTCAATAGATTTTTTAAGACCGTGTAATTGGATGGAATGCACCAAAATCAGGAACCTATAAACCTTCAATGAGGAGAACTAAAGCATACAAAACCCCTTTCATCACTTAGACTCCCTCATTTTTTTACACTGAAAAATCCATCTAGAACCCTAAGTGGCTTGGACTCGGGTGCGAGTGTCCAACACGGGTTCGGATATAGAGGTCGAATCCTTCACGGTCTCAATTTAAAGATTCAGGATGGATCTAGAGATGGATACGGGTGCAGGGATTCGGCGAATAATAATTTAAATATCTAAAAATAGAGTTATGAAACACAAATTATGAGATATTATGTGAAAAACTTGAGAAAATATTGTTCAAGAAGAAAATCCCAAAAGGAGAATTAAAAAAAAAGCAATAACATAGAAATTTCAATATACTAGGTATTCTATTTTCTTCAATTTTATCTTAGCTTTTGTTTTGATTACAAAATTTCTTAAATCTGCCCGGACTTTCCCAATCGATTTTGGTCAAAGTATCCAAAATCGGTTGACCAGATCGGGTATGGGTCTCACACCCATGTCGTGTCGACACGGGTGCAGCACCGAAAGTGAAGAGTCCGAGTAACTTAGCTAGAAACTAAGTTTCTCGGACTCGGGTGAGTATGTCCGATACATGTACAGATCTAGAGGTTGGATCATGCATGCTCTAAACTTTAAGATTTAGTATGGATCTTAGGTACGAATATAGGTGCAGGAATTCGGCTAAAAATAATTCAAATATCTAAAACTAGAGTTATTTTAATAAATTATGAGAAATTATGTGGAACACTTACAAGGTATTCCGAGGAGAAAACATTAATCAAGAGGAGAATCCTAGAAAAAGATATAATGAAAAGGACCGACATAGAAATTTCTATATACAAGGTATTCCATTTGTTTCAATTTCATCTTAGCTTTTATGTTTACTACAAAAATCATTTTATATGTTGATTTTGGTCAAAGTACCCAAAATCGATTTTGACCATATTCGGTGCAAACACCATCCACACCCACGTCGTATCGACACGGGTGGTGCGGCACCGAAAGTGAAAAAGTCCGAGCAACTTAGTCTAGAACCAACCCTTTGGGCCAATTGCAACCTTTGAAACTTGAAAATGATGGGTCTGTCCCTCTACCCTTCTCAACTTAAATACTAGACTTAATTTGTTTGGCGTTGGGCTCGAACTTTTGACTAAGACACAAGTCCCTTAACCTTATCCAACTGAGCTAATCCCAGGGGCCTTTCCATCTCTTTCATTGAGCCAACCATTGTAAAAACAACAGTCTTTAATCACATAACCTAAGAATCCTCAATGTTTGAAAGATCAGAATAGCAAGTAAGATTGAACAAATTTGAAGAAATTATTATTTGGAAAATCATAATAGAACCGATACATCTGCTCTCTCTAACCATCGGGTGCATGCTACATGATTAACATGTCAGTCGGACAATTTATGAACATCCAAGAAATCAACATTCGAATGTAGTTGATGATTGAGATGGTCCTCGATATTAAAAAGCCTATTCAAAGGGGAGATACATGATCAATTATCCAAAAGAGAAAAAAAGAGACATGCATTATTTATTTATTTTTGATAACCGTGGTGTTGGGGCCAACTTTCGCGCATCTCGACTAAATCCACGAGATACCTGCCACCTCCCACCAACAACAAATATCAAGGAACTTTTCCTTTGTCCACCAAGGCTAGGACAGGCAAATGGGAAGAATCACCCAATGCTTTTTGTCTCTGCTGGGAATTTTAACTAAGACCTCAAGCTCTCAACCCACTTCATTGACCACTAGGCCACACCCTTGGATATAAAAAGAGATGCATAATATGGGGGATCACCATGAATTTTCAGAATTTATCAAAGGGCTCAAGTCCGAAGCACAAATTATCCATTGGTCAATACAATGGACAACTTTTTGAGCACTTAAGTGTTAGTCCATTCTAGTTGTCTAAGAGCTTACTATTTACAATGCTCCAAATCAAATTATAATATCCTCACTATAGCACAAGCTATGTGCATGCTTGATAAAACCTCTCCATAAAACAATAAAATAAAAGACTCCAACAAGTTGGACCAAGCAAAAATTGGCAGCAACCTGATTGAGTAATTGAATGACGGCAGCAGCATCTTCAGGTTTGTGGTCAATTAGGAAAGCCTACAAACAAAACCAAAATTTGTTAATGTCGAGTCCAAGACCACATCTATCCCTATCCAGTGATTGGATTAAATTTGCCGAAAGCAAAAGATGTTAAATAATAGGTGTAGGTTATCATGTTGCATTTGCAACTTCTAAGCAATTAAAAAGTCAATTTTCTAATCGATGTTGAAGTAGTTCCCCAATCATCTTTGACATTGATGCTGCATTTTACCATTATCCAACCTGCTCTGAGGCTGTCAAAAAACTACAAGGGCTCCAAGAGGAAATACTTCTCTAGCACTATAGATCAACCATGTCTAGAACTTGATAGCCAGCCCTTCTATCAGAGCAAGGTTTGTTAAATAACTATTGCTGCCTACTTCGGTTGAATTTAAGAAGATGGGAAGGAGGAGTGCTACTATTCAGAGCGATCCAGACACACCGTTCTTACAGCAGGAAAGTGACAATGGCATAAAATGCACGAAAGCACCAAAAGATGTGTCTATAATTCTACTATCAAGACCTCAAAATTTATTTTAACCACTTCTCCAGTAAGCTATATGCTATGAATTTTTAGTAATTCAGTTTTGTGCTGAAACAAGAAAGAGAGGAAGGTAAAAGAAAATGTAAAATAAATCAGAACAAGAAAACGAACTACCTTAGCACATGAAAGTCCACTCCCAAGACTATGTTCCTTCATGGTTTCTGATCGTATCTTCTCAATTTTCCACAAACAATCCACATCTCCTGAGGAGAAGCAAAGATGCAGTCAACAACAGTGTGCTGAAGCCAGAGCAGTAAGATTTACTGTTTCATTGGAAACTATTATCCATAACTGAAGCAACAAAGAAATTCACCCTATTACTTGGTTCTATTATGAAACTTACCACCAACCACTACTGCACTCATGCAACCAAAAAGAAGATTTGTGTGTAAAATTCTATATCTTTTGAAAAGTTTTATATAGGAAAAAAGGAAGAACATGTACCCATTTTCGAGGCAAATTCCATCCAAGTGTCCAAGGAAGTCTTTCGTAGCTTCACTCCTGCCTTGACAAACCTTTTACCATACTTACATATCAAGTCCCAGTTATCAGTTTGGGAGCAAATGCTGCAGTAAGCCAATCCAACAAGTAAAAAGATATGTTTAGAAAGAATGAAGTGTAAACGGAAAACTTAAGCAGGAGATTAGAGTTCAGACATGACATAGAAATAACAAAGCTGATGTTACTTCTCTATCACTAAAGGGAAGTTCAGTGATACCACCATCAAGAATATGTTGTACCTTGTGTAGAGGGGGTAGCATCAGGGGCGGAGACAGCCTTTGGAATGGGGGTTCACCAAACCCCCTTGAGCAGAAAATTATACTATTTATACATCACTAAAATTATATTTTATGTATATATAATAGATGTCGAACCCCCTTCGATCAGTTTTTCTGGCTCCTCCTCTGGGTAGCATCACTACATGTTGTGCAAGGAGCTCAAAAAGTCTATCATTGCTTGTGTGTCATTTGCAATTGCCATGTTACACCAAAAAAATAGAAGAGAAATACATTTGCATTTAACGCTAATTACAGATTCAATTACTTCCAAAGATTCTCGCATTTCATTTCTTCCAGATGCTCCACCAAATTTCCATGAGATGTGTATTTGAAAAAAGCTTCAACTCTACCTATGTGACTTTGATCCCAAAAAACATGAGTGCAAATGAGTTCACAGACTTCAGGCCCATTAGCCTAATTCGTAGTGTGTACAAAATCATTTCTAAGTTGCTAATAGAAAGACTCAAAAAGGTGATGCACAGGTTGGTGGATACTCAACAGCTAACCTTCATCAAAGGAAGACATATAATGGATAGCTGGATATACAAAAAGCTTATGACCATATTAATTGGAAGTTCCTGTTGGAGATTCAATCAAAAAGGGGTTTTGGAGGAAAATGGTTAAGATGGGTGAAATTTTGTATTAGCACTGTGAAATTTTCTGTTCTAATTAATGTTGCTCGAACTGGATTTTTCTCTTCACCAAAAGACTTAAGGAAAGGAGACCCTTTGTCCCCTTTTTTATTCATCATTACCATGGATGTCCCCTTTTTTATTCATCATTACCATGGAGGGGCTGAATGATATGCTGAAAACTGCCAAGAAAAATCCTGGCTGAAAGGTTTCAAAGTAGTAAATGGATTGGGGATTGATATGGAGATAACTCACTTCCAGTATGCTGATGATACACTGATTTTCTGTGATGCAAAAGCTTATGATGCACCGGATGATTTTTGTCCTCTTTAAGGCAATTTCAGGACTACACATTAACCGGAACGAAAGCTTCTTGTATCCCGTTAACGAAGTGACTAGCCTATCTTCATTGTCTAGGACCTTCGGGGGAGGACTGGTGAACTACCAACTATATACTTGGGTATGGCACTGGGAGCTAAAAGCAAGTCCATAGATATATGGAATGGGGTGGTAGAGAAATGTGAAAGAAGACTTGTGAACTGAAAAAGTCAATACCTATCTTTAGGTAGAAGACTAACACTCACTACCAGTGTTTTGGATTCCATGCCTACTTACATGATGTTTCTTTTTCCTACTCCAAATGGTTTTATTCAGAGACTCGATGCTCTAAAATGGAATTTTCTCTAGGAAGGAAATAGTGAAACCAAAAAAGTTTACTTCATCAGGTGGGATGCATTGATTGGTAGTAAAGGGACTGGGGATAAGGAATTTGAGAACCCAAAACCAATGCCTTGTGATGAAATGGCTTTGGAGACTTGCATCCTTTGAGCAAGCTTTATGGAAGGAGATAATCTAGCTAAAGTATGAAATGGATGGTTACTGGACTACTAAAATGGTCACTAGCTAAGAGAACTACAGTATAAAAACAGAAAATGGCATGAAGGTTTTCTTTTGGGATGATAGATGGCTGGAGTAAGGCACATTAAAAGATCTATTTCCTGATATTGACATCCTCAACCAGCAGCAAAATACCATTGTTGCAGAGCTATGCTCAAACCAGGGATGGAATTTGAGCTTCGGAAGACTACTAGAATTTGATTGGGAAATTCAAAGGCTACTAGAGTTCTTTAGAATTCTGGAGCAATTCAAGGAACAGCTACTTTACAGGATAGTCTGTAAGGCAGAATCACAACCAAGGCAAATTCAGTACTATGGAGGCCTATATGAAGTTCAATACTTCCCACAGTCAAATTGGTGGTTGGCCATGGAAACTAATTTGGAAAGTAAAAATCCCATATAAAGTCTCATGTTTTACTTGGTTATTGGCTAAACAGGCGGTGCACTTACCCAAGAAAACCTAATGAAAAGTGGTTTCAATCTAAATCCAAGATGTTTCCTATGTGAAGACATGGCTAAGACAGTCACTCATCTCTTTCTATACTGTAGGATCACTAGTTATTTGTGGAAAATCTTCATCAACATGAAAGATCTGAACTGGGTGATGCCAAGGAGGATAGTACAGACTCTGTGAATCTAGAGCAGCTATGCTAGTATCTTTGGTCATAAAGAAAGATGGAAAAATCATACCTGCATGCATTGGTGGTCTGTCCGGAAAGAAAGAAATCTTCCAGAACAAGTGCAATAACATTCAAAAGATGAAGATGGATTGCATAGTTTTATTTCATTTTTGGTGTAAACAGGAGTACATGGAAGATCTAGAATCAGTTAGAAACATTTTAGGCTCATTATAAGTTTGTGCTATAGGGTTGAAGATCTTCCTGATACTCTCTTCAAAATTATAATTATGGAAACCTGTAACATGTTGTGGCAGATTTAATTGTTTGGAATAGAATACAAGTTGAATTTTTTGTCTTTTTCCTTTCTTGAGTATCTGCACTTGGTGTGATATTGAGAGCAAAATATCGAGATCAGTTGCACCACCGACCGACCACTGCCAACCATCTCCGGCGACCTTCGTCTCCGGCGATCACTGCCAACCATCTCCGGCGACCTTCGTCTCCGGCGATCTAGATCTTGTGCAGTCCAGCGATCTACATCTGCATCTTGCTTGCCGGAAACTCATCGGAAAACGTTTCCTTGCCGGAACGCGTCACCCACCCTCATTAATCGCCGGATCCGGCGCCACCCACGCCCCTCTCCCAGATTCCGTCCGTCGACCCCCTCTCGCCGGTGCCGCCACTACCTCCCCCTTTTCCCTTTCACTGCCAGCCACTATCACGCCGGAAAAATACCAAATCCGGCGAAGCCCCGTGGCTGCCATCCCTTTCCCGTCGCCAGTGACCCCCCTTCTCCCCATTCCCAGTGAAACCAGCCGGTAACCAACCCAAAAGCGGCGACCCATAGCCCGCACACACAGATCTGCGCACAAACCCACCGGAAAAAAAAAAAAACACGCGCCTACGGCGACCATCACATCGCCGGAAAAACCCCACCGTCGCCACATCATCTACAGGCCAGATCTGGCCGGATTTGGTGTTCACAGGAAAGGAGAACTTGGTCTACAAGCGTAACCCGGTGACCTCTAACCTTTGTTATTTCATTCTTCGTATTATGCTAGTAGTATCTCCTGTATCTTGACTTGCGTTTGATTTGTTGATATTGTCTGTTGTCGTTTCTTGCACTGCTTTTTATTGGATTATCGGCTTGGGGCTCTGTTTTTGAGGTTTTGGGTGTTGAGGCCATTGGTGTTTGCTCTCTATTTGAGTTTAGTTTTGTCTCTTGATTATTTCTTCGAATTTGTGTGAGCCTTGTATTTCTTGCTGCTGCTTTGTTACTACCATTGTTTATATTTTCTTATATTTTCTTGTAGTAGTGGCTGGGGGCGTTGATGGTTGGATAGGGTCATGTCCGAGGGGGTTGGGGCGGGGGCTGTTGTGGGGGCGGGGGAAGAGGAAATGGCGGGAGTGGGAGGGAGGCCAAGGTTTGGCCTCAGGGGTGGTAGAGGAAGACGTGTGGATAGTGATGGTAGGCTGAGGGTTGGGTCTTGGAATATAGGGACTCTTCAGGGTAAGTCCATAGAGCTTGTGAAGATTCTTAGAAAGAGGAGGATTAATATTGCGTGTGTTCAAGAGACCAAGTGGGTAGGGTCTAAGGCTAGGGATGTGGATGGTTACAAGCTTTGGTACTCTGGGAGCGAGAGGCGTAGGAATGGCGTTGGCATCTTAGTAGATGAAGAGCTTAGAGATCAGGTAGTAGAGGTGAAGAGGATCAACGATAGGTTGATGACTATTAAGTTGGTCATTCGGGGGTTTACCCTGAACGTGTGTAGTGCTTATGCGCCGCAAGTGGGCTTGGAGGGGGAGGAGAAGATGCGGTTTTAGGAGGCTTTGGAGGAGGTGGTGAGAGGCGTGCCTAGCTCGGAGAAGATTGTTGTAGCAGGAGATTTCAACGGGCACATCGGGGCGTTACCGGGAGGCTTTGGTGATGTGCATGGTGGTTTTGGTTTTGGGGAAAGAAATGAAGAGGGGGCTACTCTATTGGATTTTGCGAGGTCCTTTGGGCTGGTGGTGGTGAACTCGGGCTTCCCGAAGAAGGACAATCACCTGATCACCTTTCGAAGCGCGATAACCAAGACCCAAATTGACTTTTTGTTGCTTAGGAAAGGGGATAGGGTGTTGTGTAAGGACTGTAAGGTCATCCCAAGTGAGAATCTTTCGACCCAGCATAGGCTCTTGGTTATGGATTTGGCTATAAAGAAGAATAGAAAGAGGAGGGGTGAGGAGTGCAGACCTAGAATTAAGTGGGGCGGCTTGACGCCAGTGAATACGTGGGAGATAGGGGAGAAGTTGGCGGGAATGGGGGTGTGGGAGTGTAGGGGGGACGTGGATAGTATGTGGGATAGGGTGGCTAGGTGCATCAGGGAGAATGCGAGTGAGGTGTTGGGTGTTTCTAGGGGCCGGGCCCGGCATCATCGGGGGGATTGGTGGTGGAATGAAGAGGTTAAGAAGAAAGTGAAAACCAAGAAAGGGGCGTATGCTAAGTTGGTTGAGAGTAAGGACGAAAAAGAGAAGCGGGTAAACAGGAAAGAGTACAAGTTAGCTAGGAAGGAGGCTAAGTTAGCAGTTACGGCGGCTAAGACGACCGCTTTTGAGAGCTTGTATGCAGGGTTACCGGGGAAAGGAGGGAAAAAAAAGTTGTTTAGACTCGCTAAGGCTAGGGAGAGGAAGGGTCGTGACCTCGACCAGGTGAAGTGCATTAAGGGGGAGGACGGTACAGTGTTGGTGGAGGACGGCCACATTAAGAATAGATGGCAGTCGTATTTTCATAAGCTCTTGAATGACGAAGGGGATAGAGCTATTGTGTTAGGGGAGCTGGAGCACTCAGAGGAGTGTCGGGATTTTAATTATTGTAGACGTTTTAAGGTAGAAGAGGTTAGAGAGGCTGTTCGCAGGATGCGAAGGGGTAGGGCGACGGGGCCGGATGAGATACCGGTGGATTTTTGGAAGTTCGCTGGAGAGGCTGGTGTAAGGTGGTTGACTGGATTGTTTAACGAAATCTTCAAGACGGCAAAAATGCCCGAGGCTTGGAGGTGGAGTACCATGATCCCTCTGTATAAGAATAAGGGTGACATTCAGAGTTGCAATAACTATAGGGGGATTAAGTTATTGAGTCACTCTATGAAGATTTGGGAGAGAGTGGTCGAGGTGAGGCTGAGACGGATAGTGTCTATTTCGGAAAACCAGTTTGGATTTATGCCTGGCCGCTCGACGACGGAGGCAATTCACCTGGTACGGAGGCTGGTGGAACAGTATAGGGAAAGAAAGAAGGACCTGCACATGGTGTTTATCGACCTGGAGAAGGCATATGACAAAGTCCCCAGGGAGGTGCTTTGGAGATGCTTGGAGGTAAGTGGAGTCCCGCTGGCATATATCAGAGCAATTAAGGACATGTATGATGGAGCGAAAACTCAGGTGAGGACGGCGGGAGGAGACTCAGAGCATTTCACTGTCTTGACAGGATTGCATCAGGGATCTACTCTTAGTCCCTTTTTGTTTGCTTTGGTGATGGATGTGTTGACGCGGCGTATTCAAGGGGAGGTGCCTTGGTGTATGCTTTTTGCAGATGATGTAGTTTTGATTGATGAGACGCGAGGGGGTGTGAATGACAAATTAGAGGTGTGGAGACAAACTCTTGAGTCTAAAGGGTTCAGGTTGAGCAGAAGCAAGACAGAGTATTTGGAATGCAAGTTTAATGACGTGAGGCTGGAGAATGAGGTGGTAGTGAAGTTGGAATCACAGGAGGTATGTAAGAGGGATAGCTTCAAGTATCTCGAGTCCGTGATTCAGGGTAACAGTGAGATTGACGAGGATGTCTCGCACCGTATTAGGGCGGGATGGTTGAAGTGGAAGCTCGCGTCGGGGGTGTTGTGTGATAAGAAGGTGCCGCCCAAGCTTAAAGGCAAATTCTACAGGGTGGTAGTCCGTCCGGTCATGTTGTATGGAGCGGAATGTTGGCCAGTTAAGAACTCCCACATTCAAAAAATGAAGGTGGCAGAAATGCGGATGTTGCGTTGGATGTGTGGGCTGACTAGAGGGGATAGAGTTCGGAATGAGACTATCAGGGAGAAGGTTGGTGTGACTCCAGTGGAGTATAAGATGCGGGAAGTCCGATTGAGATGGTTCGGACACGTGAGGAGGAGGGGCATGGATGCCCCGGTTCGTAGGTGTGAGAGGCTAGCTTTGGATGGTTTTAGGCGGGGTAGGGGTAGGCCGAAGAAGTACTGGGGTGAGGTGATTAGGCGGGACATGGAGCAGTTACAGCTCACCGAGGACATGACCCTAGATAGGAAGATCTGGAGGACGCGAATTAGGGCAGAAGGCTAGGGCCAGTTTGGGTCGCTAGTGTAGGGAATTACTTGGTGGGAGTATTATTCTTGTTATGATACCTTGTTCCATGTTTTATTACGAATCGGTTTGCTTCTCAGTTTTTTATTACTTATGGGTGTCGTATTTATGTTATGACATCTTGTTCTATGATTTACTATGTATTTGTGTAGTATCTCGTGTCTCGAGACGGGGGTCTATCGGAAACAACCTTTCTACTTCTTTAGAGGTAGAGGTATGGACTGCGTACATCTTACCCCCCAGACCCCATTATGTGGGAATACACTGGGTTTGTTGTTGTTGTTGGAATAGAATACAAGTTGTTGCCTTTTAAAAAAAATATATATGACAATGGGTGTGATCCCACTGAAACCACATGCAATATAATAAGAAATTTCAGAATTTGCTCTTTGACCTCAATAAAATGGTATAAAATATTCAAAGTTACAGATAATATTAACTAATATCCATCAGGATTTCGTAATTCAGCTTGAATAACTCACCAACTTCAAATAGAAATCAATCTTCTTTCGCAAAGCAGTAGATAAACCTCTATAGGACCAAGGGGTCGTTTGTTAGAGTGTATAAGAATAGCACAAAATATGATGTATTAGTAATACACGTATTACTTATGTTTGTATTAGTTACGCTAAGATTCTTTCTTATACAGTGTGTGGTTTGGTAACTTTCATTGCATATTTTTAAATAAAAAAATTATTTACAAAAATACCCTCCACAAATATAATGAAGATGTGGAAAAGGGTTTGAGGGGATATTGTGTCTTTACACATGCTAATGCATGCATTAAAGTCCATTGTGTTGCTAATACCAAGGGTTTCCCATGTATTAGTTATGCCCGGCATAATACACAATAGAGTGTATAACTAATGTCTGCATTAGTTATGCATAGGTTGGAAAAGTGTACCACACAAGGTATCAGTAATACACAAAGTTAATGCATGCATTATTTTTTCTAATGCATCCTACCAAACGACTCCCAAGGTTTCCTACTTCCTTCCAGTGTGGTCAAGGCATGATTATTTTTTCAATGACCAAGAAATCCACCTGGAACCAACTCTTTGGGCCAACTGCAGTCTCCAGAACTCAGGGATGATGGGGCGCCCATCTACCCTTCTCTACATAAAAACTAGACTTAGTTCTCCTGGCGCGGAGCTCAAACTTGTGACCCTATGACACAAGTCAGCCAACCTTTGCCAATCGAGCTAACTCTTGTCTGTCGACCTTTTTCCAATCGAGCTAACCCCTAGGAGCTTCAAGCCATGATTAAATAGGCGTATAGCCAATTAAAAAAAATGGGCATTGACAATTTCCCAGATATTATGGTCCTCAAATTACACATAAATAGAAAAACAATGTTGGCGAAGAACAATCAGAATGCCACACAAATTACATTTTCAAACAAATAGGTAGGAGTGCCACCAAATTTAATTAAACAAGAAAGGGAAAAAAAAGCAAAGAGGAAGGAATATTTGGAAATAGTGTGTACTGGATTTGTACCTGAAGACTATATCTGCAGTTCCAGGCTGCAGGATCAAGTCATTTTTCTTCACCAGATTCATAATTTCTACCAAGAGTTTAACATCATTATGCTGTTTAGAAAATAACTGCAATCATACAACACCAAATTTTTAAATGGGGTAATCATTATGCACATATCATACATCTTGAAGCCAAAGTTGAACCCAAATTACCAGTAAATGGTGCGCAGATCCAATATTAGGAGTCAGTCCATAAACATTATGCTTCCACAACACTTTCTTACCTGTATAAAAGGTGAAGCTTTAACATTCTCAACAAGCTTTTTGCTAGCACAAATACTTGAAAATTCAGTTTAACAATCCATCAGCCCATTAAGATACCCATAAAAAAAAATCAATTACATATAATAATTCTAATACTCTTTTATCTCATTTATGGACCTACTCAGTTATTCGTCTTTCGAAAGGTTTAACTACTGCACAAGAAAATCCATAAAGATGACCACTAGGATATCTTACATGTCATACCAGCCGGAATTACAATCCTAAGATGGTCAATCTTTCCCTTTAAAAGTTTGTAACCATAAAATGAACTTAAAAACTGAACATTTTTAAGTGATTCCAACTTGATTCTAACATGAAAAATATGGGGATTTTAACCAGAAGCTGATGAACTTATTTTTGTTTAGCTTGGATGAGCAAGTGCAGCAGAGCCAACGCAACAAGACGAGACGCACTTCTAGTTTCAGTCCAAAAGACTATATTCTTTATAGATATTAACAAGTTTGCACTACGAAAGGTGGCAACTAGCAATCAAGCTTAAATACTGAATTAACTTTCAAATAGGTTTGCAATTCTTGCGTACGTAACAAAAGATTCGGGTAATAAAGACACATCAGACATCATACCCAAATCAATGGCGCCAACACGTACACATGCCTTGGTAATTTCCTGGCAGAGGGCACAGTTGAAATTTTCATGGATACGGAGATTTGAAAGTCTCTGCACTCAAACATAGACCACATGCTACTCACCGTTAGATATGCAAATAAACAAGGACCTCATATTCATAAGTCAACAAGATAAAAAGACTAACAAATATCCGAAGTCTCTTCAATATGTCGAATAAAAGATTAGCATCTTCACGGTTTGCACAACTCTGTACTAGGGACCACAACCAGGCATTAGGCGGAGCACTTCTTTGATCCAGGACAGACTTGAGCATCTTGTCATACAATTCCTTCACAGACTCTGCTTCAAAACTATGTTTCAGAAAGTAAAAAATAACATCAAATCACTCGAAACCAAAACGGAAAAACAACTATCACCTGTCACACTACTTTCAACTGTCCCTGCTTCCGTAGAATATGATGCCCTGAGCATCATAGAGTATTTCTGACACTGACATACATTTCTCTGAAGATTGCATTTCGATTGCATATAATCCCCATAAATTTTACCTGTTTATTCATAAATAATGATCTTAGGATATCAGCAAGTCAAATCTATCATTTAGCTGGAAAAAGCGACCAAGTTAAAATCTGGTTAATTGCAAAACTCATTAAATAGCATTCATATATTTTACACCATTTTTAGCAAGTAAAATCCAGAATGTTACCAGAGGTAAAGTAACCACGCTGTAAAGAAGAAGTGCTGCTATGGGATTCATTAGGTTGAAGGATACAAGAAGATTGAAGTCGTGAGAGTGAACAGAGAAGAAGAGAAGAGGACGAGCGTCTCAAAATAACCCTAGCAAGTTGATGAGCCTTCATAACCCCTTGCATTTTTCCTGTGCCAAAACCCTCACAACGGGAGTGACAAGTCTACAACAACAGCTGTTGAACAATTAATTATGTTGGTGCCAAACAAGCCCTTTGCCGCTCTTTTCCTAAACGTGGTGTTGAGGTAAGAGTGCCATTGCGTCCAACAATTTTTTGTGTTGTTCCAAACAACCTCTTCCTTCACTTTTTTCGGGTCGGGTCGGAAGACCAAGATTATATATTTTTGACAAAGTGAACATTGTATCAAATGAAGCAAATTTGGACCTCCTGTTAGTGCACAGTTGGATATGATTTATGCTAACATTATTAATCTTGAAAGGTTATCAATCGAGGTTGAAACCTATCATCGGTAGATCACCACAACAGTAGTTCATCTCACCATCCTACATTTCTCACCAAGGCCAATCCCCCATAACCATAGTACCAAACAGGCAAATCAAAACATAGATCTACTATTGGCTCATCAATCATTTCACTCAGTATAACCAAAAGCGAAAAAAAGAGGAAAAAAATTTCCCCGTATTTAACAATTGCATACAAATTCAGAAAAAAAGGAAGACAAAAGTTTGTTCATGTACGGACCGTTCATTTTGCCAACGAGATTAAGCTCATGCTGAGCCTGACCACAACCAAGCCGCTTCTCAATCATTTCAAAATCTTCTTCCTCCTGACATACACTTAAACCGCGTCGCGTGAATCTTTCCACATCTTTGCAATATTCTGCATCCTCCGGCACAGCCTTGATCTCCTCTAGGGTTTTCGTATAAAGATCAATGAGAACTTCTCTGGCATTTGGAACTACGTGAAGACCTACGATCCCCGTTGGCTGTTTCAATTTCGCTGTCATCATCAATGGCCTCGCTACTCTTCGTAGAAACATTTTTCCGACTCGCTCGCTCGCCCGCCCACTGTCACTTGGAGCTTTGAACAAGCTAAATATGCTCAAAGTTCAGAGAAAAAGGAGTCAACAGACCTCTCAAGTTTCCAATTGGGGACAAGTGGGTCCCGCAAATTTATTAAAAAAAAAAAAAAGTCTTTTGGTTGGACAACTACGTTAGTTGTCTGAATAACTTTGCGTAGTTGTTGAATAAGTTCGCTCAGTTGTCGAATAACTACGCCTAGTTGTTCAATAACTAGGCGCAGTTGTTGAACAATTGTGTCTAGTTGTTGAACAACTTGTATAGTTATTGAACAACTTGGGTAGTTGTTGAACAATTTTGCAAAATTATCGAATAAGGGACAAGTTATTTGGATGGAAAAACTTAAATAGTTGTCCCTATCGAACAAGGGACAAGTTGTTTGGATTGAAAAACTTAAAAGAAAAATCAAAAAAAAATTGTCCCTCTCACTTAATTTTAAAAACTTGAGGACTCCCATTTAAGTGGACAACTAGTTTGTCCTCTTTAATCCAAAGTCCCTAAAGTTTAGCTGATGATGAGTGATAATTTGGGCTTGTTGGTATTTGAAGTCTGAACTAATTAGATTGGGTTTACTTTTTTGCAAATATTGAGCTTGGAAGTATGACTCACATTGATTTACAGCCTACGGGTAGCAAAATTAGCCTAAACCCATATGACCCACCTAATCTGTCCAAATTTTAATGTGTTTGGGCTAGAATAATTTTGATTGTGAAAAATTCTCAAACATACTTATTAAGATTGTTTATTATAAATCATCGCAATACTTTTCAATGATTATTGGATTAGAGAAATAATTGCAAGTTATAACAACTTTTAAGAAAAAAAAATTCAAAAAAAAAAAACATTATTTTTTCAATAATTAATATTCACATTATCTCCTTATTTGTAGCATTTAATATTTTTCTCTCTTCATTAAATCTTTTGATAACCATGACAAGTGTTATTGTTGGTATCAACAACTATCTCTCTTTTTTTTTTTTTTTATTAGTTACAAAATCAGTTCTTAAATTAAGAAGCAAAATATAGTAAAGATATTTTTTTAGATTGATACACAATATTTGACTTTTTAAAACATTATTAATTAAGTTATTATTTCAATATTTACATGATTTTTCATTGTCACTTTACTAATGAAAGATTTCTCGACCATTAATTTACTCTCTTTACCATAATTTAATTTTTTTCTCTTTTTTTTAACAGAACGATATATGTCTTGCGTATGAAGTTGAGTTTTCCGTCATATATTTCTTTTTTGAGATTCAAAGTTGCTTCAATTTGAATGAGTATATAAATTGAACATGTTATATATAATTTTTCTTAGAATTTTCGTGTATGAAACCCGTATAAAATCAATATGAAATATCAATATTTCGCTCAAGATTTATAAAAGAATTTCTTACATGTTATATTTATATGAAATGAGTATAATAATTGCAGAAGTTGGTATGGAAATTGAGTTTCAACAAATATTATATGTTATTATTTATTTTAGTGTATGAAATAATTATACAAACTTGTATTTTTTGACTTATGATATTCTAACTAGGTGATACCAATTTACATACTCATTTCATTACAAAATTCTCAACAACGCATGTTGTTAAAGACCCAATCTTTGAAACAATTTATTACTTGATTCCTAAAATATCATACAACATACTAAATTAATTCACTGCTACAACTGTTTGATATCAATTTAGATACCATTTTCATAAAACATGAAATAACTAATCATGTCGTGAAGTATCTTTTTTAAATACTTTTTTCATACAATACGAAAAGAAAACAACTAATCATATTATATGGGACATCTCTTTATACATCCTTTTCATACAATATTAATTTATACACCTCTTGAATACTACACAATACAATACAAGGCAATATAATACAATCAATGTGTGTCTTAATGGTAAAACAAAAAGAACTAATCACATCATGTTTAATGGTTGAATTGATAGATCTTCTACATTTGAATGATTATTATTTTGGCTCCAAGCAATTATTTCAATATAAAACTTTTATCTCCCGAATTTCTTTAATTGAATGTAAACTGTTTTCATCAACAACGAATTCGATACCACGTTGTTACATCCATAGTCATGTTCCTCAACGTTAAACACAATGGATGCTTGATGAAGAAATTTTTATCCACCTTTTCCTGATTCAAATATATCTGCACACCAAAATGCAATCACATTGATCGGGTCATTGTAATGTGCTTTTGGATGATAAAAATTTTCTTTGAATTTAAAATTCGCATGTGTATTTTTTAAAATCAATACAAAACAAATAAAATATAATCAAATCAACATAATTTTATGTATAGAATTAGAAGAATTTAAATATTGAAAAGGATTGAAATTACATGTGATATTTCAGTTTCCTCCACGCTGTGTCATGATTGAATGTAAATTATCACCATCCATATTATGAGGAAATCATTCTATCTTTTTCATTTTTTTCGTTTTGAATAACATAGGCCTCAATTAAAATACTTAAATCAGTATTATAATAGAATTTCTCGCTGTAAATATCAAAATTATTTGAGAGATTATGATTGAATATATAAAAAATATCTGTGATATCTCATCTACCTTCGTGTTGTATCATGATTGAATGTAAATTATCACCCTTCATATTTTCACACAATTGATCCGTTGTTTCATTTTTTTTCCTCTGAAGAACCACAATTTCAATTAAAATACTTTAGTTAGTATTTTAATCCAATTCAATGCCTTAAATACAATCCTTAATTGAGAGATTTTGTGCTTCAATTAGTATATTTTGTTGATTTGTTGAAGAAGATTATCGTTGGAGAAGAAGAATATTTTTAGAGAAAAAGTAGCTACTTTAAAATCGTTTGAGAGAAATTGGAGGTGATTGACATCCTTTAATAACTACCATCTATTTTAAAGGATTTTTTTTTTTTTTTTACCAAAAATAAAAAACAAGTTTTTGACAATTAAAAACTAATACTAATACCAAATGGAGCTCCTTGCTCTAGTTGAGGGACTGAAACTAATGAAAGAAAATGCTCTAATGCCAGTGGACATTGATGTAGACTAGAAAGAAGTTATAATACTATAATTAATGATTGTACGGTGGCTGGATGCACTAGCAAAAGAGGGAGCAAGGTTGGATCTTTTTGGACAAACTAGTAAGTCATCTAGTAATGGCAGAGACATTCCAAACAGAACAAACCTTGTGTTACAAAACCTTTGTTATCAAACAGAACAAACCTTGTGTTACAAAACTAGTAATGGCAGAGACATTCCAAAGACTGTCTCCGCCCCTGATGCTACTCCCTGTACACAAGGTACAACATATTCTTGATGCTGGTATCACTGAAATGATAGAGAAGTAACATCAGTTTTAAATTCGACTGAAGTAGGCAACAATAGTTATTTAACAAACCTTGCTCTGATAGAAGGGCTGCCTATCAGGTTCTAAACACGGTTGATCTATAGTGCTAGAGAAGTATTACCTTTTGGAGCCCTTGTAGTTTTTTGATAGCCTCAGAGCAGGTTGGATAATGGTAAAATGCAGCATCAATGTAAAAGATGATTGGGGAATTCCTTCAACATCGATTAGAAAATTGACTTTCTAATTGCTTAGAAGTTGCAAGGGCAACATGATAACCTGCACCTATTATTTAACATCTTTTGCTTTCGGCAAATTTAATCCAATCACTGGATAGGGATAGATGTGGTCTTGAACTCGACATTAACAAATTTTGGTTTTGTTTGTAGGCTTTCCTAATGGACCACAAACCTGAAGATGCTGCTGCCGTCCTTCAATTACTCAATCAGGTTGCTCCCAATTTTTGCTTGGTCCAACTTGTTGGAGTCTTTTATTTTATTGTTTTATGGAGAGGTTTTATCAAGCCTGCACATAGCTTGTGCTATAGTGAGGATATTATAATTTGATTTGGAGCATTGTAAATAGTAAGCTCTTAGACAACTAGAATGGACTAACACTTAAGTGCTCAAAAAGTTGTGCATTGTATTGACCAGTGGATAACGTGTGCTTCGGACTTGAGCACTTTGATAAATTCTGAAAATTCATGGTGATCCCCCGTACAATGCGTATCTTTTTTTATATCCGGATTAGCCTAGTGGTCAATGAAATGAATTGACAGCTTAAGGTCTTAGTTAAAATTTCCAGCAGAGACAAAAAAACACTGGATCCTATTTGCCTGTCCTAACCTTGGTGGACAAAGAAAAAATTCCTTAATATTTTTTGTACTTGTATGTTTATAAATTATTGATTTTGATTTTCAACGAATTTAATTCCCTTTTCATCATTAGTGTCTTGTGCAAATGTAAACATACTGCTTTTGTTTTAATATTTTTTTTTAGAGCTTAGGTTCTTTAGATTCAATTGTTTTGAAATTAAATTGTGGTTATCATTCTTTTTCTAAATAAAATGCAAATTGTTGTAAGTATAGATTCTTTTATTTAGACTTACGTTTGTGTGTTTGGTATGAAGGAAAACATTTTTGAGAAAATGTTTTCTAATTTTCTCATGTTTGATTGGCTTAAAAGTTTTGGAAAATGTTTTCCAAATCAACTCATTTTCCTTAAATCTAAGAAAAATGACTTCCTTTCAAAAAATAAGGAAAACATTTTTCAAAACTCTCTTTCAATCTCACTCTTATATTGTAATATTCATACAACTCTCAAAATCACACACTCTACTTCGTCCCTCAACCCCCACCCTCACCCTCACCCCCACCCCGCCTCCTACCACCCCTATTAAAAAAATATTTTAAATTTTCTTCTTACCTCACCCCCTACCCAAAACCTAAAACCCTACTCCCTTTCCCATTCCCAAAAAAAAGTTTTTTTTTAAAAAATAAAATAAAATAAAATCAAATTTTTCTCTTACCTCCCCTACCCAACCACCTACCAACCTCCTTCCCCTTCAAAAAAATTAAATATTTTAAATTTATTTTTTGAAATTTTTTAATTTTTTCCTTATCCCACCCTCACTCCCCTACCCCGACGCCCACTCCCTACCACCCCATTCAAAAAAATATTTTAAATTTTTTTTCTTACCCGACTCATACTCCCCTACCCCTACCCCCACCCCGTACTAGCCCCCAATCCCCCTCCCCCCAACCAAAAAAAAAACTTTTTTCTAAAATGTATTTTTACACTTTAGCTAAACATTAAAATACATTTTTAAAAAGTAAAAATTTCATTCACCAACCAAACACTACAAAATATTTTTCATCCATTGACCAAACATAAAAAATAAGTAAGAATTCAAGAAAACATTTTCCTTCGTACCAAACACATAGGACGAGTACAATATTTTCTCTTCTTAGGTCCTAGATAAACTATTATACATATAGAGCTGATTTCTTCACATAAGCACATAACTTCTTTGCTAGATTGGCCCCTGAATTTTTAGTACAATGGAAGATCCAATCGCGGGCGAATACGGTGGAAACAAGCGATGAACCTCCATAGGCTAAAGAACATTGGCCACATACACTTGCCTCCTCTGGTCATGCCTTGGCCAAAAAATCACCATAATGTTTGTGCAGGCCAAATGTAGTAAGCCAGAAACAGGAAGCATGAGACAAAGCAAATACAAAACAGGACTAGGTAAGTCTGGTAGCAAAATAGACCCCAAAGATGCAACACACAAGGATCCAAACAACAACATTGAATAATAATGAACAAAAATGTAGGCGTAGTACCTTGTAATTAGTGGAGAATTTTTTTTTTCTATGTTATGTAATATGGAATAAGAAAGAAAACTTGTTATGGCACAATAGATAGATTTAGGGTGTGTTTCAAAGGGTGTGTTATTTTGGTTTTGGTACTTCAATAGGAGAAAGTTGAAAAGTGCTGAGATTAGTAGAGAAAAGATTGAATGGGGCAAATTTGCAATTCCTTGTGATTGAAAGAAATGGGAATTGTAGTAGCATATTATATTGAACAAGGAAATTGTAATGTTATATGCCATAGTTGTAGATCAAAGAAAATAGTTGTGATAAGAAGAGAAGATATAAGTTCATTTATAACTAGCAAGAGTGGACCCACATTAGCACTTGTATTTGTGTTAACTCCGTTTTTGATATGGGAAAGATCAATAATAATAAGGGCATATGGTTCAAAAGGGTAAAGACTATAAAGCACGTTAAAATGTTTGGGAGATTTAATTTATTTTTTTTTTTCTTTTTAAAAAGATATAATATAAAAGATACAAGAAACTTTGTGGAGATGTGTTTAAAAGTGCAAAGGGTTCAAAAGGATAAGGGGTCTTTGTTCTTGGTTTGCTATTACAGCTGAATGACGCTTTTGCTTTGGTGATTTGGTTTTAGTTAAGTTGACTATATGAATACTAGTATTAATTTAGGAAAAATAACATAAACATACCCCTTTTACTTATCATATTTACACAAATTCTCACCCTTAAAAAATAATTACAAAAATCTCAACTAATTATGTTTATATCTTTTATTGAATGTACCAGGAGTTAATTAACCAAAATCAAGAAAAATATATCGAGAGTTAATTATGTATTTTTACAAAGGAAAAATGTATCTTTGTTGAATATTTCAGGAGCTAATTATGTATTTCGACAGACTCAAAATTGAGATTTTCATTAATTATATGAGGTGTCAAAATTTTCTATAATTAAGCTCCAAACTATCGAAATTTATGTTGTTTGTCCATTAATTTATGTTCACACACAAGGATGATAAAGGAAATTTGGATCTAAAATTTAAATTATGAGTTTAGTTTTAAACTTTTTTATTATTAGTGCTTTACATATTTAGGTCCGTCAAAATAATGAATTCACTCGAATCTATCACGTATCAATCAAACCATCACAATCTTTTCTCCTTTCAATTCGAACTCAATAAAAATTAGCGTATGATGATTTTAGTGATGGGAGGATTATTTAGAATTTTATATATGAATTTCAATGTTCTTATTTGTACACATTTAATAAATTTCGAACAAATATACAATATTGGCAAAAGTTTTCTTGGAATATTGTATAATTGCTTGAAATCATGCCCTGCAACACCAAATACAAACACAAATACACAATAGTCTAATGCTAATTATTAGACAAAAGCTTTATGTTACCTTATTTTTTGGAAATCTAAGGAAAATTGCAACCTCTACCTTTCGAGTATGCATTAGGTAAATTTATTTGCGTGTAATAGCTTGAAAAATCACATATTATATGATTAAGCAAGTCCGATGTGATGCATTCCATTGAAAATGTTTTAACAATGAAAATCATCCCTGACCTTCCTTATGAAATACCACGTATTACACCAACTCAACCACGCATATGAGTTATATTAATGTTTGTCATCTCATGAATATTACAATGATAAATAAGTTAAGAGAGAGATATTAACACTCAGATGATAAGATTAGAAGAGAAACTAATTTATATACAACCAGTTTTTTTGTAAAAATCATCATAGTGGTAATTTTTCCGTATTATATCACTCTCTATTATATGTTATATATAACGACATTTCTCTAAAAAAAATCTCGTTATAATGAGATTTCATTGGGTACCAAAGTTGTTGATCTAGCAGTTAACTCTTTCAACGTGTTGTTGAATTGTATTTGTCTCTTTTGGTGACTCTGGACCTTGAACAACTCCTGTTTCAATTTTGATCTGAATATAAAAATACTCTAAAAATATATAATATTGAACGATCAATTCAAATTTATGGAAATTGAAAAGATTTAAATAGAAAAATAATAATTAATAACTACCTACCTCCTGGTGAACTTTTTTCCTCCGTGTTAACTCATTAATTTCCTCCACCAATTGCTCCTACAGATTTCATTATATCAATAAAGAAAATGACACTTATAAATTGGTTATGATTGTATGAATATATAAGTATAATAATAACAAATAGGAGTAGTACTATTATATTGAACGGTTAAATCAAATTTAAGAAAATTGAAAGCATTATTATCGAAAGAGAAAATTAAGCAAAACCTGTTGGTAAACTTTTTTACGTTGTGTTAATGCATTAATTTCCTGCAGAAATTGCTCCTACATAAAATAATACAAATTATTTAAGTTGGATAAAATAGTAATCATCAACATAAATTAGAAGAAGAGATGACAACAACAACAACAATAAATCCTAAATTATTTCACAGGTGTTGTATGAGAATTAAATTTTAAAAAAATAGGTTTACAAGATTACATATTTAATATATATAGTAGAAAAAGATACTAACAAGAATACGTCTCAAATATGGACACCTACAAAATAGGGATTATAGAATCTAACAGCCATTAAAACTATTCTATTCACTTGGATACTACTACAAACCGACTGATTAGTTTAGTAGAAATTGATTAACAAAAGTACTCTTCTACCTGACAAAATATCTAAATTTTAGCCTTTACTAACAAATGGCGAAACAGTAATAAAAGCTATTGAGCAAAATCTCATGAAAATCAAATCCAAATTTTTATATATTCAAAAAATACGATACTAACAATTAAGAGATCAAATAAAATTGTAGTCACAATTTATCAATAAAATATTCTTGTTTCTCAAAAGAAAGAATTTATCAATTTAAAATTTAAAATTCTGAATTTGCATATTTGTTTGTACTTGACCTTACTTTAGTTTAAACACTTAATCCATAATCTAGTTACTTAAAATTTTAAATTGGCAAAATTGTTTGTTGTGGACAGACACTAATAGCTTTAGCTCAAACTCGCAATTCAGAATCTGTGACCTTAAAATTCTGAATTGCAAATTTATTTGCCTTTTAACCTCAGTGAAATTTCAATTAGAAGTACAACTAATGATAATTTTGAATGACAAATTCATACTTTCATCACAAATATTTTAACATGTGAAATTCCGCTAATTCTATATAAAATTAACTTCGAATAATACTTCATCATAATCTTTGTTGTATAAATAATAATTCCCACAACAATATTAATTAAGCATGGACAAGTAAGTTAAATTGTAACCTTAGTATGTGCAACTCTAGGCTTTAATTTCGACCTTCGTGGTGGAGAAGATGAGGGTGACGGTAACGGAGAATTAACCGGTGACGGAAACGGAGTTAACGGAGAGTTAACGGCAGACCTCCTTTTTTTCCACCCCCAAGGAACAAGTTGATCTTGACCATAATTAATACTTAAATTTGTTAAATTTTCTATAAGCTCCGGTAAATTTAACAGAATATCCACAACGCCTTTCTCATCTTCCGTCCAATTGTCACATTGTGCTGCTAGTAAATCCACATGATCAACCATAGTGAAAAAAATTAATATTTGGGAGAATTTTCACCTATGTTTTTATAATAATGATGTCATCTATTTATACATAAAACTAACTAAATCCTAGTGGAGCCATAATTAATTAGGAGCGTATAACTTATATATTTACCATATATAACGCTTCCTATATTACCAAATTTGTCCCCTAGACATGTGTGTTTTACGTGTATCATATATTCAGAGTTTAAGTCAAACTTGAAAAAGTATTGGGCACTCTATAGCTTATTCTTTATCGTTATCTTATTCAATTGTTTGTAATTTGTATCATTATTTTTAAAAGCGTTTTTGGAGCAAATTTCGGATGAGGCATATCGAAAGCGCTTCAGGGCGCAAATGAAATCATAGATTCATAGGATGTAAGCTCTAAAGTTTGGGGGGTAAGCCTCGGGTGTAAAAGCGTAAGTCCCGAGTGTAAAAGTGTATGTCCTGAGAGCTAATTTTGATTTTTATAATTTAAAAGTATTTTTGCTACAGATTACATTTTTTATTATTGGTGTAGTGATATTTATACTTTATGCTATCATGTTTTCAAAGAGAATAACTTACTTTCCTTTTTAGTCTGTTTCAAAAAAAAATTATCCCTTTCCTTTTCTGTCAATCCTATAATTTCAACTTTCCACGTGATATGTTCCACAAGACCAAAATACATTTTGGTACATTTGACATAACTTTAATTTGGGACCACAAGATTCAAAAGATTTTTTATTTTATTAAACTTTGTGTCATGTTAAACTAGGTCATTCTTTTTGAAACACAGAGTATAATATTTTTTTTTCTATATTATTGGTCATTTATATAAATTTATTTGCAGAATCATTGCAAATGTTACTTTTTCTTAATTTGTCAGTAATGAAATTATAAAATTGAAGATACATAAGATATATGCCTCATATATTCAGGAGACTTACACTCTATGTTTCGAAACTTACACCTCACCCCGTGCTATGTATAACAGATCACCTCACGCTCCTGCTTTTTAAAAATACACATGCAATGGATCATCTTTTTTTGTACAAATAACATTGGGATACATCAATATGGATTGTTGTGCAGTGGATGAGGCTGCTCCACCCTTAACCAGAGGTTGAGGGGTATGGAGAAAACTCTGTTGGGAGCGCTGCCTGCAACGCGCAATCCGAATTAGTCGGGGCTCCAATGCGGACACCGAACACCGGATGGGAAACTAAAAAAAAACATTGGTGCACCCCAAGGCGATATACTTGGTCGAACAAAGCCTTTATCAAGCTACGACATGGACTATATATATAATACATCAAATGCTTTTCAACAGTTCTGGTAGTTGCACAAAGATAAGTCTATTCTTGATCTTGTAATTATAATTGCAACTTCAGTTTAAAGTTGGTTAGAAAAACATTTGACAACATTAAAATAGGAAACTACTAACTAGTATTAGTTGTATTGTAGTCGAAAGAAGAACAGAAAGTCTAAATAGATCAATTGGAACTTCTACAGAAGATTCAGCCATGGCAAACTCTGCTAGAACATGGCATCTAGGTCTATACTTAAGACATTAGTCGATAGACAATAAAATAATACAAGAGAAATCAACATGCTCTCTGCCGCTTTGTGCTTTTGAGAGAGGCAACGAAATCATCATCTGAGTCTTCTTCAGATGAATCATCCCTCATCTTCCGTTTCTTTGAATGCTGCTTTGATTTAGCTCCGGAATCTGGTGTTTTCTTTTTCTGTGTTGATTGCGGGGTTGAGGAGGATGTCTTCTTCTTAACAGTAATGACAGACCCTGTGGTCTTTTTCTTAATAGTAACGACAGACTCTGTGGTCTTTTTCACAGTAACAACAGTTTTCATAGGTGAAGCAAGTTTTTGCTGTTGGGCCTTCTTTTGTTTCTTCTCTAAAACTTTCTTCGCCAAGTCCTTGGGAAGCAAACCAGACTCCATCATCCTGCAAGAACATCAGTAACGGGGTATAATTACTTGAACTCAACAGCAAAGGCGTGGTTGACATAGTTCTCAAAAACGTTAATGACCCTGGATTTGGTTGTTTAGTTTTTCAAGAAAACATTTTGAAGAATGAGGATCCATCAAGACCCTTTCTGTAGTATCGCCAATGGCCAAAAGGGTTGTTGAGGAGCTAATCATGCATAGACGTTGCTCGGACAGCTCTATTTTGCAACATTTACAGAATAAGATCACCAGTCGAATTCATTAGAGAAACTAGTTCAATGTGTTAATCCACAAAAGCTTGTTTTGGTGAGACAAAAAGAGAAGGGTGACTGTTTGTATCAGAGAATAGGTGAGCAATAAAATAGGCTTTTAGCATCAAACTACAATAGTGGACACAAAATAATTAAGTGACGTCTAAGCATGGTGATATAAAGAATGGCGAACAGCCATAAGTAAACCGTGAATCTTGGTTGAAGTTATTGAACCATATTTGACAAAATCTTGTCAAATGCACCAACTAAACAGTCTAAACTCACATGACTCTTTTATTCTCTATCGGTTGAATGAAGAAAGAGATGCTACCAATCTTCCCAAAGATCATTCTTCATGCATGCAAAAGGCATATGATTGAACATAACGAAACAGTTTAGTGTAAACATCAACCAACAAATTCACATGGAAATCTCCCATGCTTAAGCTTCACACACAAATACTAATTTGCACAATAACCACTACCAACACTCATGACTAACACAAATTATTCTTGGTGGCAATTTTACCTTATGTAAAAGCCTGTGCCCAGTACCACACGGCTTCACATAAGGATGTTTTAAACCATAGTCAATAAGTGGCAAAATGCACTACCAGAAAATTTTCCACCTTACACATCACAATTTAGGTCAGAAGTTAGCTGAACTCATCATATAGTGTCAAAAGGTTGAAACTATCCATTTTCTCATTCCATACAGAAGTTTCAATGAAGTTAAAACAAATCTTTATACTTTCTATTTCATTATTTCCTATGTTCAAATCAACACCTGAAAGATGATTTCTGCATCTTCAAACTAAAGTACTGCATTAGATTGATCATAGCAAGCTTAACCTCTTAGATTAGGACTAACGTAGTCAAATTCATATTGTACTTAACTGGCTGTGTATTCCTTGTCCAATGGATACTAACTCGACTAGCAACTTCACTAAGCATCTCAGTTCTAGATGTACCACTTATATCATGCTGATGCTTCTTTGTTTTATAAAAAAAAAAAAGCAAAAATGAAAAAAAAGACTTGCAAGTTCATGTTTGAAGGCTATTCTTTTGACATAGTACTGTTTACTTCACATGTTTCCTTTGCTGCTTCCAGCCTAGTTGCACTTTCATGCACGTTCACATTCAAGCACACACCTCGTGTTTCCACTATTGCACTATCCGTTGTACAATAAAAAAAGATATATTAACCATGCAATCTAAGGGGCATCCATATGCCCCCATTGGGACTTGGGAGGAATCTTTAAGCAAAAAACAGAATTTTCTTACCCCTACTCTGAGTCTGATAACGAACAGATCTAAGCCTGTTTATCTCACCAATTTAGATTTAGTAGTAGATAGTCATTCAATGAGGTGTTTGACTAAATGAAAGCGTGAGCTAATAGAGAGCATCAAACAGGTGAATAACATACACTTTGTTAGGACAAAAACAAACATTAGCCTTCACGGTATCATAACATTCAAGGTTCTCTTTTTCAAGCAATCAGTAACTGAAAGAAGCTAGAGACAGCTTCATGAATATTCAATAACACAAAAGGCAACAGAGCTACATATCAATAATTTATCCAGAATTTATTAAAAGGAAGAATGTTATAGTACCAGATAGCTGCTAGTTCACTTTCTGGCACTTGCTGGTACAAAGATTCATAGAAAATCCTTAACGGGTCTCTCTGAAAATCCAAAATATAACAGTACCATCAGATTAAGAATAACAACAACAAAAACAACAACATACCCAATGGAATCCCACAAGTGGACTCTGGGGAGGATAGAGTGTATGCTGACCTTACCCCTACTTTAGGAAGTAAAAAGGTTGTATCTGGTAGACCCTCGGCTCAAAGAAAAGTATATCAGAGCGAATCGAAAGAATAACAAAATAAATCATGGCAAAAGACTATAGAAAGCATGAGAAAGCACTCTAAAAAATGAAAAGTAACTACAACAAAAATAGTGCACTAATTGAAGTACAAGAGATGAGACAGTAGATAGTAACAAAAATCGAAGGACAAGAAACTACAGGAGAAATACTATGAATACTAGTATGGGAGGATAAGCACGACTACGCTCAACTATCCACTATGATTCCACCCTAATTTGGGTCGTCCACAACCTCATATCTAAGCTCATGTTCTCAGTAAGCTGCAACTGCATTTTTTTTTCTTTTCCTAATGCTTTTACAACAATAAGATAAAGGAACACACTTCCTCGAAGTACAAGAGACAGTGGATACAAGATAGCATTAATAATCGGACAAGAAACTACATGAGAAATACTACGACTACTAGTATGGGAGGATAAATGAGACAGCACACAACTATCTACTAGCCTTCTACCCTACTAATCCGTATCATCCACAACCTCCTACCTAAGTTCATGCCCTTGGTAAGCTACAAATGTGCTTCTCTTTGCAAATGCATTCACAACAATAAGATAAAAGAACATACTTCTTCAGGAGGATCTCTTTTTTGTCCAGGCAAGTCATAGACTTTCTTTTCCCTCTTCTTCATAATGCTGTCTCCATTTTTAGTTCCTTTCTTCTTATCCTCCTCCTCTTTCTTTACAACTTTCTGCACAAATAAACCCAATTAAAAAGGGAACAAATATAACAAAAACAACAACGTACCTAGTGAAATCACACAAGTGGAGTCCGGGGTAGCATAGAGTGCATGCAAATCTTACCTCTACCTCGTAGGAAAAAATAATACAAACACAAAAACATACTACAAACATAACAAAAATGCACCAAAAAATATCAACTATATACAAAAAATACTACAAACACAAGAAAAGTGCACAAAAAATATCAACTTTATACTACAAACACAACAAAGATGCACACAAGAATACCAACTTTATACAAAAACGCTACAAACAGAACAAAAATGCACAAAATAATACAAATTCATACAAAAAATGCTACAAAACACCAAAAAATACCAACTTTACACCAAAAAATATTACAAACACAACAAAGACGCACAAAAAAATCTTTATACAAAAACACTACAAACAGAACAAAAATGCACAAAATAATACCAACTTTACAAAAAAAAACTACAAACACAACAAAAATGCACAAAACTTTTTTACCAACTTTATCAGTTTTACTGGAGTTTTTTTCTTCCTTCTTGGGCTTAACATTTTTTGGACTTCTTTTAGAAATGGGTTCTTCAAAATCATCATCTGTGTCTTCTTCTTTCTTCACTTTTGCATTCTTGATAGATTGAGATTTTGAAGCAACATTGTTGTTGCTAGGTTTCTTCTTGTTGTTCACAAGAGACCCAATGCTTTCTCCTTCGTCAATTTCCTCTTTCTTCATTGCCTTTGAGCCTTCGGAAGCCATTTTTGAAGGATTAATTCGAAAAAATCAGCTGTAAAAATACTGAAATTTTGGTTAAATGTGATGGAACTGAGGGTTTTTTCTCAATGAAGAAGATTTTGTTCTGGTTAATTGGTCTTTGAAGTTGGAGACAAATGGGTTGTTTTGTTTTTGGGCCTGAGATAACATTCAGGTTCAAAGCCCAATGACTGAAAGCCCAATAATAATTGGATGAATGATAAGGGCCTTATGATGGAAAGTTTTGACAAAATTTTCATTTTTGGACCACTAATTTGACAAAAAAAAAAACTCAAAAAATGAGTCAATATGTGATAAATATCGAGATAACAATCAGCTCTCGATACACCCAACGAAGATACATTTTTTCCTTTGTAAAAATACATAATTAGCTTTCGATACATTTTTTTCTTTGTAGAGATACATAATTAGCCCCCGATATATATATATTTTTTATTTTGGGTCTGTCGAAATACATAATTAGCTCTCGATACATAATTATTTGATAATTTTGTAATTACTTTATATGAGTGGAAATTTGTGTAAAAACAACAAGTTAAGGTGTATATTTATGTTATTTTTCAAAAAAATTTAATGCGGAAATAAACATTTGGCTAACATTGTAAGCAAAATTCAGCATCCTTAGTTACACTTTGGCTAATTACAATTCGCTGCTACATTTTAGTAGCTATTTTAATGATGAACTATATTTATCTCTCGAATTTAACATTCGATACAAATACAAAAGCATCTTGTAAATACATATGACATCCAATACATAAACATATAATTGTTGAATAGAATTATGAAAACAGTTCAACTATATAGCTAAATATATATAAAATACACATACATATTATGACATAAAGACATATCATCAAATACATGTAAAAATATATAGTATAACACATCAAATACAAATACATACATTTGCGATTCAATTTAAACCTTAGCTGCGCATAAGGATGTTTCCTATGTAACTGATTTATCCTTAAAAATCCCTCTAGTTTTATCTTTCAATCTCTTAATCCTAAAAATATATTTTGAACGTTTGTTAGTCTCACAAGAGTTCTCATGGAATTTCCAAATTGACTAAACTCAAACTGAGTAAAAATATTGGAACTAAACTATGGTAGTTCAAAATTTCATGAAAATTGCTCAAGTTTGGGCTATATAGCAATTTTAAAACTCCATAAGAAGTTATTGGGTATTGAATTTTAGTAGTACAATACCAAAGAAAAATAAAATAAAATGGAGTCTGTAACTTAGAAAGTTTAAAACTCTATGAAATAATGTTAAAAATTGAAATTGCGGTTGTTCAATTTTAATGCAAAATTATGTGGATAGAATATATTGTATAGTATTGTTGATCGACTTGCATAATAGTGAAAAAAAAAAAAATCATTAACAGCATAGATAAGTCGGGCATAGGAAAATTATGAAGAAATGATTTCTAATTAACTAAATATGTTTTCCTTTATTTAATTGTAAATTATCTCTTGAATTTTAAATTAGATAAGTAAATGTGAGTGTGTATTTTTAATATACTGAATAAGTAAAAATAAACGATAGGAATAATTGTTTTACCAATTAAAATGTCAAAGTTATTGGAATTTGGATGAACCAAATGTCCTCCATCTCCATGTAGATGGTACTAGAATTCAATTATTGATGAATAGCATCCTCTGAGGAAGAACAAATATCAACCACAGTTTAGTTAGAGAAAAGTTATTAAAAAATAAATAAAAAATATGTGTATGAAAAGATTAATTTACTTCCTTGGATTAGCAAAAATAGGAGGAAAACGAGTATACAATAAAATTCTCACTAGGGTCTCAAATTAATTTTATTTGCAGTGTTACTAATAATTTATTTGATTAAAGACACAAGTGAAAATTTATTTAAAAAAAGGATCTTATTTTGATTATACTTTCCCAACATCATGATCTTAAATTTTAAAAGAAAAAAAATTTAAATGCAACAATCAAGTCCGAAATTTAAAGAGCCAAATCAACAACAACAATAACATACTCAGTGTATTTTCAGATAGTGAGGTCTGGGCGAAGGTAGAGTGTACGCAGACCATACCATTATCTCAGGTGAAGTAGAGAGATTATTTTCGATAGACTCTCGGCTCACGATTGATTGCAGCATAACAAACACAAAACATAAAATGCATATAAACTAATACAGTATGCAAAATAAACTCACACTGCTAGCTAAACTATCTATTCGAAATCATAGACATCACTCAAACACCACGAACAAGAAACTCCAGACACAAACAAAACACTCTCCCCTACTGTTACCGACACACTCCTACCCTCGAACCCTCTACTCTAATCCGCGTTCTCCATACCTTCCTATCAAGAGTCATGTCCTCCGTAAGATGTAACTGTTCTATATCATGCCTAATCGCCTCTCTCCAATATTTATTCGGCATACCTCTACCTCGCTTGAAATCATTCATAGCCAGTTTCTCACACCTCCGTACTGGATCATCCGAGCCCCTCCTCATCACGTGTCCGAACTAATGTAACTTCACTTCTCTCATCTTGTCCTCCATTGAAGCAACTCCTACCTTCTCCTGAATAATCTCATTCCCCACCCTATCTTTCCTGGTAAGGTCACTTATTCATCGCAACATCCTCATCTCTGCCACCTCCTACTTATAAACGTGGAGTTCTTAACTGGTCAATACTCCGCTTCATACAACATAATCGATCGGACTGTCAGTCTGTAGAACTTACCTTTAAGCTTTGGAGGCCTCTTTTTATCACATAAGACTTTCGAAGCAAGCCTCTATTTTAACCACCCTGCATCAATACGGTGCATGATGTCCTCGTCAATTTCACCATTTTCCTGAATCATTGACCTTAGATACTTGAAACTCCCCCTCTTCTGAATGGGCCGAAAATCCAGTTCTTTTGCCATCTTATGTATGTATGTCTCTATATTTTCTTTTGATTTACTTTTTTTTTTTTTTACTTTAAAAAGAACACGCTGAAGTTTCCAGCTCATTCAAGAAAACTCAAAAAGTCATATTTAGTGTCTTACTAATTACTTTGATAACAATAGTAGTGGGATTATAGATGAGTAGCTATCAAGGCGGAGCCACAACTAGAATTTAATAATTTTTGCTTAAATTTTATATTTTTATTAAAAATCTAACATTTTAATATTTTATAGGTAAAAATTAGTTTATCTAGAATCCAATAAACAAAATAATTATTATCCTAAAAGATAAACATAGACTCCACCCTCAGTAATTATGATTATTGATTGAATGCCAATTAGTGAATGGATCGGAGATAAAACCCACTAAGTATAAAACTGTAGATTTTAATCAATTGTCTAAATCAAAACTATTCATTTCAAACGCTAACTTATTTCATATATAAGTGGCACCATTTAAGCTGCCCAACACATTGTAATAATTTTTTGCATTAAATTTTAGGCTAAAGTTTGTTCAGTATTGGGACCTAGATTTTCTTCATATATCTGTATCATCATGTTTAACATTTTCAATCCTATATGGGCCAGTTTGGTTTGGGAACAAATCATCCACAAATTATAATATGGAAATTAAATTATTCTCGAAATATAATGTGATAATTATTTTTATAAAAAAGGTCAAAAAAAAAGTATTCTGAACTAAACTATTCAAAATGAAGCAAAAATATCTTTCGTTAGTCTTTTGATCCAAAAATACTTCTCCGTTAAAATTTTGGCTCAAAATTACTCCTCTACCTAACGATGGACACCAGACATGCCACGTGGACAAAAAACATCACTTGAATAGTCCAAATCAACGTCCACATGGAAAAAAAATCCCAGAGAAACATATCTAACATCTAGAAAAAATAAAATTATTGAATATTACAACAGCTCAAACAAAGCCTAGCATCAAAATAGAACACAATCAAAACCTAACAATAAGCCACTTAATGCATTTTTTGGTCATCAACAAACAAACATAAATACTACACCATTCACATAAAATGCATTTTCTGCATTCACTTTATGCTTCAAGCTACATCAAGAAACCAATAATAAGCTAAGCCACTTCAAGATCTAATAACCCAATAAATTAAAGCCACCAAAACAGTAATTAGAAGTATGAAATTGAAGGATTTTCCACGTGGATGCTGACTTTTATGGTCTAAGTGGCGTTTTTTTGTCCACGTGACATGCTTGGTGTTCACTCGTTAGAGAGAATGATAATTTTGAGCAAAAAATTTAACGAAAAGATATTTTTAATCAAAAAACTAAGAAAGGATATTTTTATTTTATTTTGAATAATTGAGAGATATTTTTAGCTAACGAAGATTTATAGTTTCCATTTATTGGAGGGGAGGCAACATTAGTTTTTCTTTCTTGCTAACTTCATAAAAGCAGCCTTGTGGACACTTTTCTTAGGTCAAACTAATTACGTATGCACCGTTGCATGCTTGCCATTTGTCAACAAATTTGATGTTCAAATGCGGGCGAAGCCACCGTTCATCCAGGGTTCATCCAAACATCCGTACGAAAAATTATATTATTTTTATACTATTTTTATTTGTGTATATAATACATGTTGAATCCCCTTCGACTAGTTTGTATATTTACTTCTAAATTCTCTTTATGAAAATCCAGATTCCGCTACTTTCAAATGTACAAAGAGAATTGTGCGAATTCAACTAATTTTGCTTATCTTACTTCAATTACCTCTATACATACAATAAGATCATATTCAATCGAGCACATCTAGTTTAAACTTTACATTTATTTATGAACTTTCTGATTGAAAATGGTCGAATTGTAGCCTCTTTGTGCAGTGATACATCCCATTTAATTCATATAAAAACTTTGATATAAAATTTATATCAATTTTTATTAGTACAAACAATTAAATATAAGATAAATATAACTTTAAATTTGATGTCAAAGCAATCGAATGACCTCTTATAATTTTATCCTCGAGCATATACGCTTTATCCTAAAAGGTATTACTTTAACATTAAATTTGTTGACATATAATACTTATATATATGTATACACAAACAATGTGAAAATTAAATCACCCTCAAATTATAATGCGAAAATTATTATAGAAAATTAAAGAGGATGAAGAAAGATTATATTCATTTTGTCATCACATTTGTCATTATTCAGACGTATGATTTAAGTGAATTGCGCAAATTCAACTGAATATATATTGCTTTTGATTCAATTATCTCTTTGATTTTTTATTTTTTTTAAATACATTTATATATATAATAAAATCATATTCATTCGAACAAGATTTACTTTAAATTTAATATTCGCCTATATGCTGCTTTCATAATCAAAAGCAGTTGAATTGTAGCCTCTTCTACGCATGAACTAACGTAGCCTCACCAAGTATAAATATATATCTAAAAATATGCAAAAACATCAAGAAATTATATGTTTAAACTCATAATTTTAATAATAAAACAAATATGACATTACGAATTTTAAAAGTGAGACTCGTTAAATTTAAATTCTAGATTGATCAATCCCTCTCTATTTCCCTTTCAATAATGCTTGGACATTAAGGCTGTATTTGTTTTTATTCAAATTCAGACGTCTGAATCTGAATGCATATCTGAATGATTAAGAAGTTGTCTTCGGATCTGAAATCTGAATGGTTAGGACCATTTATTTTTTAATATCTGAAAATGCAAAAATTATTTATTTGCATATATAATAATAAAAAAATATAATTTCAATAAAAAATAATTATATATTACAAAAATATTTGATTTAATACGATAAATTATTTTTTTGATTGAAAAAAAATCATATTTGTTAGTGATAACGGAGATAGTTTGTAATGGTGGTGGTGGTGGTAATGATTGATGTTCGTGATTAGTAATATTGGTGGTGATAGTTGTGATGATAGAGATGTTTGGTATTGTAGTGATTGTTATGATGGTGCCGATTGGTAGTGATGGTGGTAGTGGTGTGACACGACTGATGTTAGTAGTTGGGGGTGTTGATTATAATAGCTTAAAAATGAATGTATGATGGTTGACGATGTATTGGTGGTAGTTGGAGATGTTGTTTGTTGTGATGGTGGAGATGATTATTAGTGGAGATCATATTGTAGCGATGATGGTAGTTGAAGCAGTGGTAGAGATGGCGACACTGATGACACTGGTGGCGGTGGTCGAAGAATGTGTGGATGTTGATGATGTGTTAGTGGTAGTTCGCGGTGGTACTAGTTGTGATAGATGAGTAATTGGTTAGTATTTGGGATTGACCGATAGTGGTTGATGATAGTGGTGGTGTTGGTGGTGTTGGCATTGGCGTTGGCGTTGACGGTGGTGATAGTTGTGGATATAATTAAATCAATGGAGGTGTATATATGGTAGCGACTGAAAATAATGGTTAGTAGCAATTATGATTGTGAATGGTGGTTGTGATGTGGTTGGTGGTGGGGTGGCTGGTGGCAAGGTGGTGGTTGATGGTGGTGGCGGCGGCAGAGGTGGTTAGTGATGGTGACTGATGATTATGGATAGAGTGGTGGTGAATATTATTCAATACAAAAATACCTCTTAATGATTAGGCCTCATTTATTTGCACTTAATGGAGGTCTGAATCTGAATGGTTTAGACTTCAGACCATTAAGTGTATTTATTGTTTATTAAGGTTTTAACTCTTAATAGGTCTGAATAGGTCTTAATTATTCTGATCTAGAACCAAGTCTTAATAGGTCTGAAGGGATATTTTGGTGTTGGATAATATTCACCACTCTATTCATAGTCAGCAGTCACCACCACTAACCACCACTGCCACTGTGACCATTGTCAACCACCACCTACCACCACCAACCACCTCCACCATCACAACTACCATCAACAGAAAATACCGCTACCACACCTACTACCTCTTTTATTCTAATTATATTCACCGCCACCACTGTCGTCACAACACCACAATCAGCAACTACTACCGGTCAATCCCTACTACCAACCAGCTCATCTATCACAACTAGCACCACCACTAATTACCACTAATACATCACAACCTCTACACATTCTTTGGCTGCTACCATCATTGTCACTAGTAACGCCACCTCTACCACTACTTCAACCAGTACCATCGCTACAATTTATCTCTACTAACAACCATCTCCACCATCGCAACAAATAACATCTTCAACTAGCACCTGTTGACATCTAATTTTTGCCCTCCATAACTCAGTTTAAATCGGAGTTTCTTCGATTCTCAAATAAAATTACAACGTTTATCTTATCCAAAATAAAGGATTTTCAAAACATTTCCTGGACGTAATTTTGTCATTTTTAAGTAGCGATTGTATATTGTCGTATTGAATTATACGAAATTATACAATTTTGAGGCTTGAATATTGGTTTTGCAAATAGCGGATTATGATCAAAGCTTATGTTGAAGTAAGCTTATAATGATTAAAATCTTAATTTAATTATAATTTATTCGCAAAAATAATTTATTTGGATGAATAGGAGTTCGATTTTATCGGATCAAGAAACTTCAGAATTGAATTGGTTGTTAATTCATTTCAAATGACGTTTTGATTTAGTCAATTTATTAAATTACACCTTTATTGAAATTAATTTGACCATAATTGTAATATAATTGGTCAATTTAATTTGAATTAGGCTAAGATTTAAATATGATTGTCTAAACTCTTCATTCGTTGGCTATTTGATAAATGGCCAAATCCCTAATCTACCCACTATAACCCAACAACATATCAATTTCGGCCCAACAGCTAGATGCCCAGCAACCTATTTCTTATTTTAAAAAAACCATCAGCCCAAAACCAATCCAATATCAGCCCAACCAAAACCCCTAACCCGGCCCACATCAATAATCCCCTTTATCCCCCCTTCTTCATAAAAACACCCGATATTCAACATCAACAACAGCAACCAGTCAATCCAAAATCCGAACACTTCTCGACCAGCCCCGAGTCGACCCGCAACTAGCTCGCCTTTATCCTCTTTGCGCGTCCTACGCGATGTTGTACCATGGACAATCCGAGAAACTTCTAGAAAAGTGTGAGTTGGCTCGTCTAACGTCTATATTTCGCATATTTCGGGATAATGGTACAGATTAGGTACATATTTGGCGATTTTTTATTGGGTCTGGGAAAGAATTCGTTTCTCCCATTTCTATTGGTCCACCAAACCTAATTTTGGGCGGATTGAGGACAAAAATAGAGCTGGAGGGGGGGAATTTGAAATTCAAATGGGCTATTTTTGGAAATTCCGGGAATGCCCTCAATCCCTTCTATAAAAGAGTTCACAGAGAGCCGAGAAAGGGATTGAAGATTGGAGGGTTAGAGATTCTAGGTTTTGAAAAAAAAGAGGAACTGAAGAAGAAAACTTTTTTTAGGCTGTTTCGAAAGTCTGGGTTCGAAAATTAGAGTCTCAAAATTGGGGGATCAAGAAAAAGGGTCAGAAATTTGAGGGTTTAGAAATTGTGTTTAGAAAAAGCTTTGGGAACTCGAATTTTGTTTCTTAGAAATTTTAGGTTTTTGAAATTGCTAGGGAGAGATTCGAGGGTTGAAAAGGGAAATCTTTTGAGTGAGTTTCTGATTCGGAAACAGAGAAAGGAAATTTTTTGAGGTTTCTAAATCTTAGTTGAAAATCTGGGGGGTTTCAAAATCTCTAAGATGAAAAAGAAAAAAGGACACTCTATTGGTGGTCGACATTGCGAGATTCTGGTAGCGACAAGTTTGCTGATAGCTTGTTGTCCCGTTTTGCTGCCCCGAAGGAGGTAAACACACGCTCTTCTCTTTTAATTTCGTTGTTTCCTGCTTCATCCTCTTTCTTCGTAGAAGTAGTTATCTGTTTGAAATGAATGAGGCTGGTTTGTCTGCTATAGAGGCCTAAAAGACCGTTGTTTCTCTTCTCTTTAGAGAAGATAATATTTGGTCGCATTTGTTATGTTAGGATAACCTTTGTCGTGAATTCCTATATGCAATCTTTGCTGATTTCGCCTTAGATTTGAATTTTTTTGCTTACTCTTGATATTGTTGATGAATTTGCGACGTGACTCTACTGCTTGCGATGAATAGTTGGTTCCGTGACAAAGATTCATGCTTTGATTTTGTTTCGGGCTGTTGGTGTATCGTTAAGCTGTTTTCATAATAAAGTCTCTTGCTTTGAGTCTGTTGGATAGTTTCTGGATAATGGCGTGTCATGGTAGCTATTTTCGTAGTAAATTCACATGCTTTTTATTTTGGTTTGGGCTACTAGTATCTCGTTATAGCTGATTTCATACTAAAGTGTCATATTTCGATTTTGAGTAGTTCGGGTTGCTAGTATCTTGTTATAGATTGATTCTATCATTAAAGTTTCATACCTTGATTTCTAATTAGTAGTTTCGGGCTGCTACCTCGGGTCTAAGGATGGTATCCCTATCCCTATCTTGGTTTGCTGTTTTGGTTTAGGATCTCTGATTTTCCCTGATTTAATTTCTAAGTGTCTAATCTCACCGACTATGTGTTTCGGTCGTTAATCTATCCAGCATGTTTAACCGTTTGTTTTGCAAATTATGATGGTTTTCTGTAGAATTTTATTGATCCCGAATTAGATGACCAAGTTGCCTCCCTTGTTTGATTAGAATTTGGTTCAATGGGAATGAGAAAGTATTTAAAAAGTTGAGCTCTAACTAGAACCTTGAGTATCCTAACTCGATTTTCTAGGTTGCTCCTTATTCCAAACTTTCTTATCGCTCATTGAATTTTTCTTTGATAAATATCCATTGATGTCGCTTGCTCACGTAGGCTCGCATTAAGTACACGATGTTTATCTGTGTATTAGTATACCCAGGAAGTATGTTGAGTTTTGTTATAGCTTAAATTCCCTTTTGATTCTCTGTATATGTGTGTGAAAATCTATTCTTTGCCTTCACAAAAGGCTCAAACTTTCTAGTCGTTAAAAGTTGTGATCGTTGCTTTCATCATTATCTTTCCTTAAGTTTTGATTTCCAAAAATACCTCTTTTTTTGGATAAAATTGTATAATATGTAAACCCTATATTTTGGTATCTCGGCGAATATTCACAATCTTGTCCACATTTTGATTTTTTTTTTGCTTTATAGAATCTTGAATAATCTTCTTTTCATGTTGCTTTGATTGATTGTCTATGAAGAAATAGTACTTTGGCTATGAATACCCGTTCAAATGAGTTTACAGTATGTTCATGAGCTACCTACATTATTACTCATGATATGCTCTTAGATATCAAACATGTTACTTACACTTAAAGGTTTATGTCAAGACATAATTTGCTTAGCATGTGGTTTGACTATATGAACACACCCTCCATCTTTCATATTAGCCTTTTGGCTTTGCTGTGACTGAGTATTGAGTTAGTTTGCTTTGTGATTTCTTTCCTTCAGATAGTCATACGTTATGTATCTCACTTCTTTATTTCCTTGATTTGATGTTTGTGTTTTTCTTTAATCCCCTCTTTTTCTTTTTCTTTCTTAGTTGATCGTATATTAACATTCATTACTTTTTTGCTTTGCATGAACCCATCTTGGAGTCCAAATGGACTCTCCTTCCCTTCGCATCCCTCATTGGGCCAATGAGGCCCATCTCATTGAGTCAAGTTACAAGAAAGTCCAAAAACCCGTTGCATTGGCGTATGGACGTAAAAAGGGAACGAGAGAAGAAGAGTGGACCAAAGTCCCATCTTTGAAGATGCAAAAAGACTAGAAGCCCTTCGGCTTCTCATTCGTTTATATATTCGACCTTTATTTACTTAATTATCTATTTATTTATTTATTTATTTATTCATTTTATTACTTATTCATTCATTTGGGGCCTCAAAGCCAAAGTTGTATTTAATACAAGTGGAGCAAGACTCGAGCCAAAGGCTTGAAAACTAGATTAGGACAGGTGAAATAGGTCGAAAGCCTATTTAGACTAGGACAGGTCTCATTAATTTGGGCCGATGGCCTAAATCCCTTACTTCCTCCCTTTCCCTTTGTTCTTTATGTTTGTTTTCCTTATGTGCATGGCGAACCTAGTTAAATCCTTAGTTAAGTCGCTAAAAAACTAGTTTTGCATAAACACCCAAATATTTCCAAAATCACTTTCTTTTAAAAAAAATAATCAATCACTTTTCAACAAAATTAATCTTTTCGAAGTTAATCAAAAGACGATTTTCAAACAGTCCGGATAACCGCAAGTTAGCGGAGGTTTTAGGTGCCTAACACCTTCCTAAAACGTTAATAGGAACCACTTATCTAGAATCTCTAACTTAAAATGATTTTTCTGTTTTGAATCGTTTGAAGTAACTTTTATAAAGGTTTCTTAATTTCTTTTAAAAAATTAAGTGGTGACTCTCTTCAAAAAGTCAAATTTTTCACAAAACAAAAATGGCGACTCTGCTTGGGATCTTTAACTAGGTTTTAACCAAATGATTGATTTCGTCTTTTGATTAACTGTTTATGTGTTCCGATTATGTAAAGTTTAATTATCGCATCTCATGGCATATTCCTGCATCTTATAAACTGTTTTGGGGTTTCGTGAATGTCTCGGCCCCTGTTGTTCAATTTCAAAATGTGTTGGAAATACGAACAGCTTATCAGCACTTGAGTCGTCTGACGTTGTTCGTATTTTCGAACTCAAGTTGTCCACTTGAGAACCAATGTTCAAACCCACTCTAGACACCTAGGATAGAACGAAACCAAAATCCTATTTTAGGCATGAGCGTAGGACGACCCATTACCCGAGCGGGGTATTGGGCCCATTAGAATACCTGCCTTACGTCTATTGACCCCGAGTCAATTATAGATGAACCATATTTATGTGTTGAAGAAAATGTATGCATGTCTAATTCAATCCATTATCCTTTAGGGGTCGGGAAAAAGCTTGATTTGCTTACTTTCGTAAGAAGAATTGAAGCAAGTTAAGCAAGAAATTAATCGATTTGGGAGGTTGCATCTAAGGCACAATTTGAGCGCCGACGGATGTCACCAATATGAGAAGTGGACAAAGCTAAGAAGGCAAAGGCAGATGAAGGAGCCTCCAATAGCTAGTTTTTCTATTCTCCCCTGCGCGGGAACTTATCCTTTTTCATGTTATTTCCCTTTTCCCCCAAAGATTGTATCCCTCTTTTGTTATCGTTTGTACGCATTTATGCCCGTTTTGTATCTATATAAGTTGGGGTATAATGGATTGACTTTAGGGAAGCATAAATTTTCTTCAAAAATCGTTAGGCCTGAACCCTTGGCTCAAAAAGGGTCACCCCAGTTAAGATACACATTATTATAATGTTTTGTGTGCTTGTGGTGTTTGTTTGGATCAAAGGCAAGTTTATCCGCTATGCTCCTATGGATGAATTTGTCTAGGACTCAAAAAATTCTATATGGTTATTTTTTGTCAAATATTTTGCATTACTTATCACATACGGAAACTAACACATCTGCCTTTGAGTTGTTTTACTTTACAGATAATAGAAATTACTCCATGTTGATATAAGCTGGTAGAACATCCCCACTTCACCCGATCGAAAGCGCACAAAATCCTATCTTTTGACCATCATTCAAAAATGATGGGAAATGACGAAGAAAGCGCACTGACTATCCGGGATAATGTGATAGCAGAACAGAATGAGATGATTGCGGAACTTGCAAGAAAGTTAGAAATGCTTCAGGAAGAAATAAATCGCACTCGGGATTTGGCTAACTTGGCCATCACCGTCAATGCTCCCGCTCCGGGAGGACACGGGACTCCACTCCAAATTCTTCCCCTCATCACACCTATTCTCGGGGATCAGCCGAATAATGTATCATCCGGCTCCGCTCCTCCATTTGTCCAAAATACTAATCGTGAAAATAATCCAAACGTCTACCATCCACAAAATTCGTTCGTAACCCCACAGAACCCACATTTGAATCCATTCCCAAATCCTTAAAACACATTTCCAAATCCTCAAAACACATTTCCAAATCCGCAAGATTCACTCCCAAATCCACAAAATACATCAAACCTACCTTTGAATCCACCAAATTTATGTCCAAATCTGTGAAATCCTTCTCAAATTCCGCCAAACTACTCGCAAAGTCCGCAGAGCCTTCCCAATTTCCAAAACGTCCTTCCCACTTACCAACCAAGTTCCTTTCATCCACAAAATCAAGCCTCTCTTCCAAATCCCCTTCAGGCTATTATATCCCCTAACACCTATGAACCCCTTCCTAATCCCGAGATGGACCATTACGATGAGAAGGAGAAAGAGTGGAAGGCCCAACATGAAAGGAATTTACTAGCTATGAAGGAGGAGATCATGAGGATCAAAGAGTCTCATGGAGCCAAGGACCACGACGATTTGGGGTATGACGATTTATGTGTTCACCCGGGAGTAGATCTACCAGAAGGGTACAAAGTCCCTAAGTTTGAGATGTTTGACGGTATCAGAAATCCAATGGCCCATCTAAGAAGGTACTGTGAGCAATTGGTAGGGATAGAAAAAAATGAGGCGCTATTGTTGCGCCTATTCAATCGAAGTTTGAATGGTGAAGCCTTGGAGTGGTTCATGTCTCAGGAGCCGAAAAAGTTGACTGGTTGGAAAACATTGGCCAAGAGTTTCCTTGATTGGTTCACATTAAACATTGAAATAGTCCCTGATCGGTATTCACTAGATCGGATTAAACAAATGAGGGTTGAGAGTTTTCGAGATTATGCTTTTCGTTGGAGGAAATAAGCTGCCAAAGTGCAGCCCCCCATGTCCGAGGAGGAAATGGTATCCGTGTTCTCTCATGCTCAAGAAGAAGAATATTATACCAGGATGGTGTCCGCTGTCAGAGCGACCTTTGTAGATTTGGTAAAAATAGGAGAATCATTAGAGGAAGGTATTCGGACAGGAAAAATTACCAAAACCCCGACATCATCTGGAACTGCCATGTTTTCTAAGAAGAAGAAGGAAGAAGTAGGTGGGGTTTCTGCCAATTCTGTTACAAAATTGAAATAGCGGTTCAATTCTAGAAACGTTTTATCTTCCCCGCCATCACCTTACCTTCCGCACGCATTCCACGTCCACCCCCAATACCAAACTCCACTCCCAAACATCCCACCATCATACCAAGCTCCACAGCCAAATATCTTTCCCCAATACCCAGTTCCACCTCCAAATTATCAGTTTCATTTCCAAACTACTCTCCCAAATAGCCGAACAAATTTCTAAACACCTCCAAATTACCACTAAGTACCCCCTCCTACAAACCTAAGCCCGTATAACCCCCAACGTCCAAACCATGAAAAGAAACCTCCCCGATACTTCACCCCACTAGCTGAAAGTCGCACCCAATTATTTGAAAGATTGAAGAATGCTGGTCATTTGCAACCAGTACAGCCAAAGCCTGTCAATCCTAGCTCCCGGTTTTATCACCTTGATCAAAATTGTGCCTAGCATTCAGGGGCAGCAGGGCATAGTACCGAGGACTGTCTTATCTTGAAACACAGAATCCAAGATCTGTTGATCAAAAGGTCATCACGCTCCAGGCACCTACTCCAAATGTTAGCAGTAATCCACTGCCCAACCATGGGGGATCTACAGTTAACATGATTGAAATAGAAGGCGAATGGGCATCTGGCAAGACCATTACTCAGGTGAACTCCGAAAAGCGCAAAAGGGCGGAAGAGGTAGGAAAGATAGAGAAAGCTGTAGCTGCCTTAAGTATCAGCGAGAAAGCCCCATTTATAGTGATGATTGCATCGACTCGAGTGTACGCTCCCCCTCTAAAGAAGGAATTTATTGTGCAAATCGCCGCTGCCCAGGGGATGACGCGATTAGGACGATGTTACATCCCTGAGGAATTGACCAATAAGAAAGATTCACAGAAAAAGGCCAATCACTAAAGGAGAGGCAGAGGAATTTTGGAGGCGTATGCAACCAAAGGATTACTCAATTGTCAAACACTTGGAGAAAACGCCAACCTAAATCTCTGTCTTGGCACTATTATTAAGCTCGCAACACCACTGACAAGCTCTGTCGAAGGTCTTGGAGGAAGCGTATGTTCCTGCAGGAACGAGCATTGAGAATTTGGCTGCGATGCTAGGGAACATTGTGGGGAACCATCGCATATCATTCAGTGACGAAGAGTTGCCATTTAAAGGAGTAATGCACAACAAAGCCATGCATGTCACCGTCATTTGTCAAGATTATACAATTAATCAGGTATTAATAGACGACGGATCTGGTGTGAATATTTGTCCCCTCTCCACGCTAGTCCAAATGGGTTATGATCTGGGGAAAATTCGTCAAAGCCACGTAAATGTGAGAGCATTCGATGGAGGGCAGAGAGATACCGTAGGAGAGATTGATTTGCACATCCAAATGGGGCCTGCTGAGTTTAAGACTAAGTTTCATGTTATGGATATCCATCCTAGCTACAACCTTCTTTTGGGAAGACCATGGATACACGGGGCAAAGGCAATTTCATCACCCCTTCATCAATTATTGAAGTTCACTTGGAAAGATCATGAAGTAGTCATCCAAGGAGAAGGAAGTCGAGCTGACCGTCCCAATGGTTATGTACCGGTGATTGAAGATGTTCCAAAAGGTAGCAGTTTCTATACAGTGGAAATTGTAAACGCTGCAGAAAGAGATTCGACACCCAAAATATCAATGCCTTCTGTCTACAAAATGATTGCAACTGTGATGTTAAGAAATGGGTTCAAGCCTGGTCGAGGCTTAGGAAATAATTTACAAGGAATTATCAAGCCTATTGTGAATCCAGAGAGAAGCTCTAAGCACGGGTTAGGATATCAGCCTACCAGAAAAGATAGGGTTGAGGATGAGCCAGAAAAGAGTCTGTTTAGGCCCTTGCCACTCCTATTCCAGTCATTTCCCGTACGAAAGATGTCAGATGATGATGGTCTTGGGGATATGATAGGAGATTTGTTTGAAGGATGCAATGTTGTACCAGAAGATCTCCCAGAGTCCAGTGGGGTGAAGCAGATTGCGCCAGGGAAGGCTTTGCAAAATTGGACCTCCACTCCACTCATAACCCGTCGTGGTAGATGAAAGGGCAATTACTAATAATTTTGAAATTGGTGATGATCCGAAGGAGGCCCCGCGATCCAACTTTTACATGTCAAAACTTTATTTTCGTATGTTACTGCTTGTAAAAAAGGCGGGGGCTTGTATTTGTGCAAGTCACAAGCCATGGTGTTGTAGTTATTTCTCAAATTTCAATAAAAATGCCTTCATTTATTTGGAAAACTATATTAGTTCTAAAACACTCCTAGTCATATGTTTTGTTACTTTCTTATCATCTAACTTAGTTTGTTTGTCCATTACAGTAACAGTAGCTTAAAACCTGCCAATGTTGTGTCATGTCAAAGCCTGAACGAACAAAATGAAGGGGATGATGATGGCTGGAAGGACGATGAAGAGGAACAGTTAGTTGAAGATATGGAGGAATTTGAGAATCGCGAAAAACCCAATCTGGAAGAAACTGAAACAGTCAACTTTAGAGATCACGATGAAATCAAAGAGACCAGTATCAGTGTCCACCTCGCGACGCCACAAAGGGGAGAGCTCATCCACCTGTTGCGGGAGTATATCGACGTGTTTGCTTGGTCCTATGAGGATATGCCAGGGCTGAGCATCAGTATTGTGTCACATAAATTACCGATAAATTCTGAGTTTGATCCAGTCAAGTAAAAAATGAGAAAATTCAAGCCAGATTTAAGTCTAAAGATCAAGGAAGAAGTGACAAAACAAATCCAGTCTAAGGTTGTCGAGGTCACAAAATATCCGACATGGTTGGCCAACATCGTCCCTGTGCCAAAGAAGGACGACAAAATTCGAATTTGTGTTGACTATAGAGACTTGAACAGAGCCAGTCCTAAAGATAATTTTTCGTTGCCCAACATCCACATTCTCATCGATAATTGTGCGAAACATGAAATGTAGTCATTCGTTGATTGTTTCGCCGGCTATCATCAGATACTGATGGATGAGGAAGATGCAGAAAAAATGGCTTTTATTACGCCCTGGGGTGTTTATCATTACAGGGTAATGCCGTTTGGTCTCAAGAACGCAGGTGCGACATATATGAGGGCCATGACGATGATTTTCCATGATATGATCCATAAGGAGATTGAGGTGTACATGGATGATGTAATTATCAAATCCCACGAGAGTTCGGATCATCTAACTCATCTGGAGAAATTCTTCAACAGATTAAAAAGGTAAAATTTAAAGTTAAATTCTGCTAAGTGTGCTTTTGGTGTGCCATCAGGGAAGTTACTAGGGTTCATAGTCAGCAGAAGGGGGATCGAGCTAGACCCATCCAAAATCAAGACAATTCAAGACTTGCCACCGTCGAGGACCAAGAAAGAAGTTATGAGTTTCCTGGGTCGTCTGAATTACATTAGCAGATTCATCGCTCAATCAACAGTCATATGCGAGCCAATTCTCAAGATGTTGAAGAAAAATGCACTAAATGAGTGGACAGAAGAATGTCAGAGAGCTTTTGATCGCATCAAGGAATACTTGTCTGCACCACCGGTTTTGGTCCCACCGAGAAAAGGTGCTCCATTATTGCTTTGTCTGTCAGTCTCAGAAAATACTTTCGGATGCGTCTTCGGGCAACATGATGAGACCGGCAGGAAAGAGAAAGCCATTTACTACTTAAGTAAAAAGTTCACACCATATGAAGCCCGTTACACTCTTATAGAAAGGACATGTTGTGCTTTGACTTGGACGGCACAAAAGTTGAGGCATTATCTGTCGTCCTACACAACTTACCTTATCTCGAGAATGGATCCATTGAAGTATATATTCCAGAAGGCCATGCCTACAGGAAAGCTAGCCAAGTGGCAAATGTTGCTGAGTGAGTTTGACATTGTGTATGTAACCCAAAAAGCAATCAAGGGGCAAGCCTTAGCAGATCATTTGGCTGAAAACCCAGTTGATGAGGAATACGAGCCACTTCGAACATACTTTCTAGACGAGGAAGTTTTGTTCGTAGGAGAAGATATCATGAAAATCTACCCCAGATGGAGGCTATTTTTTGATGGGGCGGTCAACTTCAAAGGTTCAGGAATTGGAGCAGTTTTGGTGTCAGAAATGGGCCAGCATTATCCGGTAACTGCTAAGTTACGTTTTTCATGCACCAACAACATGGTTGAATATAAAGCTTGCATCCTGGGGCTCAAATTGGCACGTGATATGGGTGTTCTTGAATTGTTAGCCATCGGAGATTCAGATTTGCTGATTCACCAGGTACGAGGAGAATGGGCGGTAAAAAACTCCAAGATTACTCCTTATGTGGAGTTGGTGCAAGAATTATGCGGAAGATTCAAGGATGTTGATTTCAGACATATCCTACGGACACAAAACGAATTTGCTGATGCTTTGGCCACAATATCTTCCATGATTCAGCACCCGGATCAGAGTTACATCGATCCTTTGGAAATAAGCCTGAAGGAACAACCCGTGCATTGCATACACGTGGAAGAGGAGCCTGATGGAAGGCCTTGGTACTATGACATTAAGAGGTATTTGGAATCTGGAATATATCCTGAAGAGGCTAGTAACAACCAAAAGAAGACAATCCGGCGTTTGGCAAAGAATTACTTTCCAAGTGGAGAAATTCTTTTTAGGAGGACTCCTGATTTGGGATTCCTAAGATGCATCGATGCGGCGGAAGCCAATAAGTTGATAAACGAGGTACACGCTGGAGTTTGTGGGACCCACATGAATGGGTTTGTCCTTGCCAGAAAGATCCTGAGAATCGGTTACTTCTGGATGACTATGGAAAATGATTGTAGTAAGTTTGTGCAGAAATGTCCAAAATGTCAAATACATGGAGATCTGATTCGAATTCCTCCACACGAGCTTCACACAATGAATTCTCCTTGGCCTTTCGTAGCTTGGGGCATGGATGTCATCGGACCAATAGAGCCACTAGCATCGAATGGGCATAGTTTTATTTTGGTTGCCATTGATTATTTCACTAAGTGGGTCGAAGCTGCTTCGTACAGAGCCGTCACTAAGAAAGTGGTTGTAGATTTCTCCAGAAATAACTTGATTTGCCGATTCGGATTGCCGGAATCGATTATTACTGATAATGGGACAAACCTGAACAGTCACTTGATGAAAGAAATTTATGATCAGTTCAAGATTGTGCATCGCAACTCGACAACGTACCGTCCCCAAATGAATGGAGCCGTAGAAGCTGCTAACAAGAACATCAAGAAGATCTTGAGAAAGATGGTCGAAAATGATAGATCATGGCACGAGATGTTACCTTACGCCTTGCTAGGGTATCGAACTATAGTTCGAACTTCCACAAGAGCAACTCTCTATTTACTAGTTTACAGAAATGAAGCTGTGATACCCGCTGAGGTTGAAATACCTTCCCTAAAGATTATTCACGAAGCTGGACTGAGTAACGAAGAATGGGTCCGTGCTCGCTACAAACAATTCATGTTAATTGATGAAAAGAGAATGGCCGTTGTATGCCATGGTCAGCTGTATCAACACAGGATGGTTCGTGCCTTTAATAAGAAGGTAAGAACTCGAGCATTTGAAGTGGGGCAACTGGTTCTCAAACGAATATTCCCTCACCAAGAGGAGTACAAGGGCAAGTTCGCTCCAAACTGGCAAGGGCCATACATAGTTCGCAAGGTGCTATCTGGAGGAGCTTTGATTTTGTCTGAGATGGATGGCACAGAGTGGACCAAACCAATGAATTCTGATGCGGTAAACAGATATTATGTTTGAATGACGTTCTAGTTTTTGTGTTTTCTTAGTTTGTTTGTAATCACCTTTGTAATAACGTTGTTTGCTAGTGTGTAACTGCCTAGAATCCTTTCCCTTTATGTACAAACTACGTTTGACCTGAATTCTCAAGAATGAGATACGTAGGCGGCCTATGTCGGTTTCGGTCAACCCCTTAGGAAAATAGAATCCTTTCTCTTTATGTACGAACTACGTTTGACTTGAATTCCCAAGAAAGGGATACGTAGGCGGCCTATGTCTGCTTCGGTCAATCCCTTAGGATGATTTATCCTTTCCTCTTATGTATGAACTACGTGATGACCTGAATTCCCAACAAAAGGGATACGTAGGCGGCCTATGTCGGCTTCGGTCAACCTATTAGATTTTTTATATATATCCCTAGCGTAGTCCTGAACTACATTTGACCTGATTCCTACTTCAACGGGATACGTAGGTGCCCCAACGGCTCGGTCATATAACCCTAGAAAATGAAAACTGGGGCAGAATTTTCGAGAAGGAATCTCAAAAATTCGCAAGAGAAGATCGACATCCAACAAAGAAAATGAAGATCAGTAAAGACTTCAGATCCACTCAGATTGGTATTAGCTCAAACAAGTTTAAACTGGGGCAGAAATTTTGAGGAAGACCTCAAAATTTCCACTAAATGCCGGAACATATTCCAAATTCCCCAGCACCAGAGGTTAAAGCTTTGGAAACCACCAACTGTAACAAAGTCTGGGTAGACTCAATTTTTGTCTATGATACAACCACTTGATGAAACCCTCCAACAATAATCATGAGTTTTGGAAACTATCCATCGGATATAGTCAGAACCGCGAGGAAGACATTCATTGAGCTAGTACATGACATGACTGGCAGAAATTTTCTAAAATTTTACAGAAGTTTTCAAAATTATTTTCAAAATTTAAGACTATTTTCAAAAATCTTACGACTCACTTACTTAGTACTTGCCTAGACATCATTTGAGATAGAGTGTCAGGGTGGAAGTCTCAATATGGTGGAATGCCCAAGAGATGTCAAGGAGCAAATCAAGGATCGAAGAAGGTCAACATGGAGTAATTTCATTCAACTAATCATTTTTCTGTGGATGCAGGGATCAATACGCAAAATGAGAGTCTCTTTCAAAAATCCCCGAGCAAATTGGGAGCCACAACAGATCATTAATGCCCAAGAACGGTATTTTAGGGCAGCCCTAAAAATAGGTTTAATGCCCATTTATTGAGGACCTTTTGATTTGTCCATCTCATTTCTTGAGATCGTAGGCGACAAACAAAAGCACTTTGTCTTCTTTACACGTATCGTATTTAGAAGTTTCCTAAAAATAGTCGCTAGTAAAGACGACTTTGTGTCTACTAATCGTCTACCTTGAGTACAGGTACATGTAGAAAGCAGGACACTGACAAATGAAGCCAGGTAAAATTATTTTATCACTGCCACAATGGCCATTGCATATCATTGCCGCAAAGGCCATCACATATCATTGCCGCAGAGGCCATTACATATCTGTTGACGCGCTAGACACAATGCTGGCATCGAGGATATCATCAGTATTCAATATCTGTTGATGCGCTAGACACAACGCAGGCGTCGAGGATATCATCAGTATTCAATATCTGTTAATGCGCTAGACACAACGCTGGCGTCGAGGATATCATCATCATTCAATATCTGTCGACACGCTAGACACAACGCTGGCGTAGAGGATATCATCAGCATCCAATATATCTGTCGACACGCTAGACACAACGCTGGCGCTGAGGATATCATCATCATCCAATATATCTATCGACACGCTAGACACAACACTGGCGTAGAGGATATCATCAGCATCCAATATATCTGTTGACACGCTAGACACAACGCTGGCATCGAGGATATCATCAGCATTCAATATATTTGTCGACACGCAAGACACAACGCTGGCGTCGAGAATATCATCATCTTTTCATGAATCAACATCTGAATACATTAAGAGCACACGATTTGGAAGGACGCCTTCAGGTCGTTATCTAAGGATGAATGATATATAAGATTTCCTAGCAATTGACAATTTAAAGGTCATCTATAAGTCATATTATTTGAAATAGGATAGTGTGCAAGATCACCTATGAGTTGATAGCCTGAAGGTCATCCGTAAGCCACAATAACATCCTAACTGGATAGTGTGCAAGATCACCCAAAAGTTGATAGTTCAAAGGTTATTCGTAAGTCGTAACCAAATCCTTACCGGAGGATATGCAAGATTGTCAAATTGATACGTCCAAGGGTTCTCTATAAGCCGTGTCATATCCAAGATTGATTATGTGCAGGATTACCCAAGGACGATCAATTTGAGGGATTATCTATAAGTCATATTGTATCCAAGGTCGGATGATGTGCAGGAACACCTGAAAGCTAACGACTGGAGGGATATCTGTAAGTCATCTCTTATCCAAAGTCGGATGATGTGCAGGATTACCTAAAAGCTAGAAATTCAAAGGATATCTGTAAGTCACCTCGTATCCAACATCAAATAATGCGCAAGATCATCTGAAGATTGATAATTTAGGTAAAATTTATAAATCGATCATCGGCTACAACCGGAGAGGTTATCATGCCACATACAACAAGTGATATAGGTAACCAAAAGGGCCACCCACTTTGAAAACATATTCGCTCGACAGATGAGCTAATTATACAACAACCAAGGAGGTTGTTGTGTCTGTTATTGCGAGTTATTTCCCATCAAACAGGTACAATAAAGGATGACTTCGCTTTTCAGGCCACAACTCACGTGGAGATATGGTAAAAGATTACTTACCTCTTTCGTGAATTATGTTTAACACTAACACTTTTTGCCTGAAGCATTGTTGAGAGCATCCGAGAGGATGAAAATCTCAAATAAAAACCACAGGTGCGGACGACTTCAGGTAGGACGCAGCACAACGTGAAACTCTTTCTTAGCAGCAAAACGGGACATAGTCTAAAGAGGAACATCAAACTCTTTGGACGCGAGCTAAAGGATGATCACCACCACTATCCAACCACACCCATGTTAGAAGGCATGTGGGTATTTCAGGATATTCTGGTTTCAGCTTCACCTTCGGAATATTTTTAAACTCATGCCGAGGGTAACCTTCTCTTTCTTTTAAATTCGGGTGGCAACACACTTAGAGTTTTGGAAATTATGTCCAGGTAAGTTCTTGCCTATGGATGTGAAGGATCCCACATTCATGGTTAAGAGGTTACAAGCCTCTTTTCTGCAAATCGATTGACTGGTCACCCATCTTGAGCCAAAGATCGTCTGAAATAAAAGACTATCTTTTCTACCGGTTGAGTCGAGCTACAAGCAGTCTGATTTCCTGAGTCTTTGGGATATGTAGGTAGGGATCTATGTAGAAAACTCAACTGCATTCCAACCTCTACCCAAATCCCTCTATTCCCCAGTTTCTCGGTTTTATCAAAAACTCTAAAACTGAGATAGCTTGTGAATTTTTTAAAAATCGTGCTTAAAATCAAGCTTCATGAACTACAAGTGGCCTGAATTCTCATGTAACCTGAGATATGTAGGAAGCCTAATACCGAGGTCCGGCCATAACTCCATAAACTCATGCAAAAGCCAACCCCTTTTCAGATATGAATTTGTGGTCGGACAAAAATTAAGAGTGTCAACCTCACTTTGCCCAGGTTACTAGCATCCACCCTACCCAAAGGGAGGGGCAGTTGTTGACATCTTATTTTTGCCCTCCATAACTCAGTTTAATTCGGAGTTTCTTCGATTCTCAAATAAAATTACAACGTTTATCTTATCCAAAATAAAGGATTTTCAAAACATTTCCTGGACGTAATTTTGTCATTTTTAAGTAGCGATTGTATATTGTCGTATTGAATTATACGAAATTATACAATTTTGAGGCTTGAATATTGGTTTTGCAAATAGCGGATTATGATCAAAGCTTATGTTGAAGTAAGCTTATAATGATTAAAATCTTAATTTAATTATAATTTATTCGCAAAAATAATTTATTTGGATGAACAAGAGTTCGATTTTATCGGATCAAGAAACTTCAGAATTGAATTGGTTGTTAATTCATTTCAAATGACGTTTTGATTTAGACAATTTATTAAATTAGACCTTTATTGAAATTAATTTGACCATAATTGTAATATAATTGGTCAATTTAATTTGAATTAGGCTAAGATTTAAATATGATTGTCTAAACTCTTCATTCGTTGGCTATTTGATAAATGGCCAAATCCCTAATCTACCCACTATAACCCAACAACATATCAATTTCGGCCCAACAGCTAGATGCCCAGCAACCTATTTCTTATTTTAAAAAAACCATCAGCCCAAAACCAATCCAATATCAGCCCAACCAAAACCCCTAACCCGACCCACATCAATAATCCCCTTTATCCCCTCTTCTTCATAAAAACACCCGATATTCAACATCAACAACAGCAACCAGTCAATCCAAAATCCGAACACTTCTCGACCAACCCCGAGTCGACCCGCAACTAGCTCGCCTTTATCCTCTTTGCGCGTCCTACGCGATGTTGTACCATGGACAATCCGAGAAACTTCTAGAAAAGTGTGAGTTGGCTCGTCTAACGTCTATATTTCGCATATTTTGGGATAATGGTACAGATTAGGTACATATTTGGCGATTTTTTATTGGGTCTGGGAAAGAATTCGTTTCTCCCATTTCTATTGGTCCACCAAACCTAATTTTGGGCAGATTGAGGACAAAAATAGAGCTGGAGGGGGGAATTTGAAATTCAAATGGGCTATTTTTGGAAATTCCAGGAATGCCCTCAATCCCTTCTATAAAAGAGTTCACAGAGAGCCGAGAAAGGGATTGAAGATTGGAGGGTTAGAGATTCTAGGTTTTAAAAAAAAAAGAGGAACTGAAGAAGAAAACTTTTTTTAGGCTGTTTCGAAAGTATGGGTTCGAAAATTAGAGTCTCAAAATTGGGGGATCAAGAAAAAGGGTCAGAAATTTGAGGGTTTAGAAATTGTGTTTAGAAAAAGCTTTGGGAACTCGAATTTTGTTTCTTAGAAATTTTAGGTTTTTTAAATTGCTAGGGAGAGATTCGAGGGTTGAAAAGGGAAATCTTTTGAGTGAGTTTCTGATTCGGAAACAGAGAAAGGAAAATTTTTGAAGTTTCTAAATCTTAGTTGAAAATCTGGGGGGTTTCAAAATCTCTAAGAGGAAAAAGAAAAAGGGACACTCTATTGGTGGTCGACGTTGCGAGATTTCGGTAGCGACAAGTTTGCTGATAGCTCGTCGTCCCATTTTGCTATCCCGAAGGAGGTAAACACACGCTCATCCCTTTTAATTTCGTTGTTTCCTGCTTCATCCTCTTTCTTCGTAGAAGTAGTTATCTGTTTGAAATGAATGAGGCTGAGTTGTCTGCTGTAGAGGCCTAAAAGGCCGTTGGTTTCTATTCTCTTTAGAGAAGAGAGAATACAATATTTGGTCGCATTCGTTATGTTAGGATAACCTTTGTCGTGACTGCCTATATGCAATCTTTGCTGATTTTGCCTTAGATTTGAAATTTTTCGCTTACTCTTGATATTGTTGATGAATTTGCGACGCGACTCTACTGCTTGCGATGAATAGTTGGTTCCATGATAAAAATTCATGCTTTGATTTTGTTTCGGGTTGTTGGTGTATCGTTAAGCTATTTTCATAATAAAGTCTCTTGCTTTGAGTCTGTTGGATAGTTTCTGGCTAATGGCGTGTCATGGTAGCTATTTTCGTAGTAAAGTCGCATGCTTTTTATTTTGGTTTGGGCTACTAGTATCTCGTTATAGCTGATTTCATACTAAAGTGTCATATTTCGATTTTGAGTAGTTCGGGTTGCTAGTATCTTGTTATAGATTGATTCTATCATTAAAGTTTCATACCTTGATTTCTAATTAGTAATTTTGGGCTGCTACCTCGGGTCTAAGGATGGTATCCCTATCCCTATCTTGGTTTGCTGTTTTGGTTTAGGATCTCTGGCTTTCCCTGATTTAATATTTAAGTGTCTAATCTCATCGACTATGTGTTTCGATCGTTAATCTATCCAGCATGTTTAATCATTTGTTTTGCAAATTATGATGGTTTCCTGTAGAATTTCATTGATCCCGAATTAGATGACCAAGCTGCCTCCCTTGTTTGATTAGACTTTGGTTCAATGGGAATGAGAAAGTATTTAAAAAGTTGAGCTCTAGCGAGAACCTTGAGTATCCTAACTCAGTTTTCTAGGCTGCTCCTTATTCCAAACTTTCTTATCACTCATTGAATTTTTCTTTGATAAATATCCATTGATGTCGCTTGCTCACGTAGGCTCGCATTAAGTACACGATGTTTATCTGTGTATTAGTCTACCCAGGAAGTATATTGAGTTTTGTTATAGCTTAAATTCCCTTTTGATTCTCTGTATATGTGTGTGAAAATCTATTCTTTGCCTTCACAAAAGGTTCAAACTTTCCAGTCGTTAAAAGTTGTGATCGTTGCTTTCATCATTATCTTTCCTTAAGTTTTGATTCCCAAAAATACCTCTTTTTTGGATAAAATTGTATAATATGTAAACCCTATATTTTGGTATCTCGACGAATATTCACAATCTTGTCCACATTTCGATTTTTTTTTTTGCTTTATAGAATCTTGAATAAGTCTTCTTTTCATGTTGCTTTGATTGATTGGCTATGAAGAAATAGTACTTTGACCATGAATACCCGTTCAAATGAGTTTACAGTATGTTCATGAGCTACCTACATTATTACTCATGATATGCTCTTAGATATCAAACATGTTACTTACACTTAAAGGTTTATGTCAAGACATAATTTGCTTAGCATGTGGTTTGACTATATGAACACACCCTCCATCTTTCATATTAGCCTTTTGGCTTTGCTGTGACTGAGTATTGAGTTAGTTTGCTTTGTGATTTCTTTCCTTCAGATAGTCATACGTTATGTATCTCACTTCTTTATTTCCTTGATTTGATGTTTGTGTTTTTCTTTAATCCCCTCTTTTCTTTTTCTTTCTTAGTTGATCGTATATTAACATTCATTACTTTCTTGCTTTGCATGAACCCATCTTGGAGTCCAAATGGACTCTCCTTCCCTTCGCATCCCTCATTGGGCCAATGAGGCCCATCTCATTGAGTCAAGTTACAAGAAAGTCCAAAAACCCGTTGCATTGGCGTATGGACGTAAAAAGGGAACGAGAGAAGAAGAGTGGACCAAAGTCCCGTCTTTGAAGCTGCAAAAAGACTAGAAGCCCTTCGGCTTCTCATTCGTTTATATATTCGTCCTTTATTTACTTAATTATCTATTTATTTATTTATTTATTCTTTTTATTACTTATTCATTCATTTGGGGCCTCGAAGCCAAAGTTGTATTTAATACAGGTGGAGCAAGACTCGAGCCAAATGCTTGAAAACTAGATTTGGACAGGTGAAATGGGTCGAAAGCCCATTTAGACTAGGACAGGTCTCATTAATTTGGGCCGATGGCCTAAATCCCTTACTTCCTCCCTTTTCCTCTGTTCTTTATGTTTGTTTTCCTTATGTGCTTGGCGAACCTAGTTAAATCCTTAGTTAAGTCGCTAAAAAACTAGTTTTGCATAAACACCCAAATATTTCCAAAATCACTTTCTTTTAAAAAAAAATCAATCACTTTTCGACAAAATTAATCTTTTCGAAGTTAATCAAAAGACGATTTTCAAAAAGTCCGGATAACCGCAAGTTAGCGGACGTTTTAGGTGCCTAACACCTTCCTAAAACGTTAATAGGAACCGCTTATCTAGAATCTCTAACTTAAAACGATTTTTCTGTTTTGAATCGTTTGAAGTAACTTTTATAAAGGTTTCTTAATTTCTTTTCAAAAATTAAGTGGCGACTCTCTTCAAAAAGTCAAAATTTCCACAAAACAGCACCAACACATCGTCAATTATCATGCATTCATGTTTCAGCCAACACAATCAGCACCTTAAACTACTAACATCAAGGAACGTCACATCATAACAGCCACCACCACCATCAATTGTCACCGTCATAACAGTCACTAAAATACCAACCATCACAATCATCTCCACCAACATTATTAATCACTAACATCAATCATTGTCACCACAACCACCATTATAAGCCATCTCTACTATCACTAACAAACATAAATATTTTTTCTCAATCAAATACTAATAATTTTGTTGTATTAAATTACATATTTTTAATATATAATTAATTTTTTATTTGAATTGTATTTTTTATTTTATTATGTATACAAATAATTTTTTTTACACATTCAGATGTTGAAAAACAAACAGTCTTAATCATTCAGTTTTCAGATCTAGAGACAACGTCTTAATCATTCAGATGTGCTTTCAGATTCAGACGTCTGAATCTTAAAAAAAAATAAGTGGAGCCTAAGACTTAGTTGCAGATCTGAATTATTAAGACCTATTCAAACCTATTAAGAGCCAAAATCTTAATGATAAACAAATGCACTTAATGCAGGTTGAAGTCTAAATCATTCAGATTCACACCTCCATTAAGTGCAACCAAATGAGCCTTAATATAATTTTATATTTTAATGTGAGGTATTAAGATGGTGATTAAACGGAATAACTTTTAGACTTCATGAGCAAGTAATAAATGGACCAATATATACCATAGTTGTGAGACACCAATTATATTGAAAAGAATATATCCTTTGCTTTTTGTATTTTTTGCCCATTTTCTTACTATCATCTTCGAATCAATCCCCTTTTTCAAAGTGTAGAAAGGAATTCAAAAGAAGGACGGTTTTCGATTGGAACCCAAAAAGGTAGAATTTATACCATAACTTTAAAAGATAAAATTAGAGGCGAATTTAGAATTTAAATTTAATAAATTTAATTTTTAAAGATTTTAGCATTGAGCTCATCGTGTTATTTTAAAAATTATGAATTCCAAATTTAATATTTGGTGAAATTTTGGGAAGTTTTCAAATTTGAATCTATGGTTCATGTGTACAAAATATTGAGTTCATCAACTCAATTCGGAGGCGGACTAGGTTTGACAGTAAATTTAGTCATTGTATTATATATTATTTTGAAAATTTCGCATCGTGAACTTGCTCACATTATCGGTCTCAAAATATGAAATAAAGGAGGGTTGTGATATGTTGACAATTAAAGTAAAACTTGCTAATTCATGATACATCCGTAGAAAATATGATGTTGCTCACAAAAACAACTCAGACACTTAAAATTCTGAATCACAGATGTTGACAATCAATGTAAAACTTACTACTTCATGATGTATCCTTAGAAAACATGATGTTGCTATAGGAAACCTATAGACTTAAAATCCTGAATCCGTTTTTGATTAGACCCAACCAATATAAGCCCCCCATCTGTCTCTCCTGACCATACAGTATACACCTCCTTTAATTTCTTCCTATCTATATATATCATCACATATTCCTCTTTGCTCCACATAGTCTTTCAAGAAAATCAAACCTTGATAAAAACTAGAAAGAGAGAAATTCTTCTTTCAATTATATTGAGAGCTAGCTTAGCATGGGTTGGTTCATAGGAGAAAGAAGAGGAGTTAGTTGGAGAGATCAAACTCTAGAATCAATATCAGCACCACCTTTAGCCTTAATAGTTTTATTTGGCCTAGTAATTTTCTTGATGTCCATGTCTACCTATTCAGAATACAAAGCAACAGTTGAAAAATCCAAAGCTAGTATAAAGCTCATGTCTTTCTTGTTGCCTTTTCTTATAATACTTTTGGTTTACCTAATGATTGATTTTAATAGATGGTTTTATCCTTATGGAAGTGTTACAAAACCAGTTGTGTATCATTTGGCTAGCCAAGAAGGTGGATCTCCTTGGGGTATTGCTTTGCTTTTGGTGCTGGTTTTGGTCATGGTTCATTATCAAGACTCATTTCAATCTACTTGGTTTCGTATACTTTGAGAAAAAAATGATTATACAAAGCGGAGGGCGCGGATTCAGAATTTACATGTGGAAGTTCGACGATTATATTTTTACTTTTGGAGTAATACTTTGCGTCGAAAGCACTGGGTTATAGCTTGTACATGATTATGATTAGGGTGCAACTGTTTTTCATTTCATTAGATAATGTTTAGAGGTATTTGGGTTATGGTCTAAATATAAATAATACATAAATCGTATGTAGAAGTTATGCCTAAATCAAATTTTTGCATGGGGTGCATATTTGAGTTCTTTGATTTTTGCCTTTGGTGTTCATTTAATGAAATTTATCGATCCAAACTTGTTATGCCTTATAAGGCATAACTAGTGTTATATTATGGTATAAAAATATAAACTAATGCCAATCAATTTTTCTTTATGTTTTTGCAATGTCAGAGTTTTTACGGCCGTGTACTTAAAGACAAAAATTAAAGATCATCCCAAAGTAAAGGCGGTCGAAACAAGCATACCAAAATTAGTAGTAATAAACTTTTGGGTTGTTGGCAGGGGTGGGGGTTCGATTTGGTATTTTCAAAGTTCGGATTCAATAATTTAATAATTGGTGTTTGAAAGTAGATACCGCATATCATACTTTTAAATATTGGTTTGATAATTCGATAATCGGTAAATTAAACTTCGGTTTGGTACAGTATTTGGTATACCGTTTTTAAGTTGGAGATGTGCAAACAACACTTAAACTTCAAAGAGTACATGTAATAAAAATCCTATTTAGTATTCTTTTTTGTACTTTTTACGAATATATTACTAAAGTCCAAGGGTTAGTTTTTTTATATATAACAAGTTTTTTCTCCTAAAGTTATTTCAATTTCTTCCTTTTGGATGTTATATTGATCTAAACTGTTAAGAAATAATCCTCCTAGGATTATATTATAATCATTATCATGATTAGTAATATGACAAGGAATGGTTATCCTGATTGATGATTAGTAATATAACAAGGAATGGTTATCCTTGAACTTGATAAATTTGTCATTTTTGAACAGCTATATCTGTTTCCTTCAAAGGTTTTGTAAATACAAGGTATACCTTCATAGGTAGTTAATCCATCTAGGATGCTTTTCTTGTGTATCCTGAATATTGAAATATTAAAATTTTACTTTCAAATATCATACAAATATCGAATTACCGAATATCAATTACCAAAATTTTTAATTCGATTCGATAATTCAGTTTTCGATATTTTATGTACAGCAGTAATTGTAGGTTTTAACATAAAAACGGCTTTAGGACGTGACGTCTAGTAAAACAAGGCATGGTCTGCTGCTCTCTGTTATATTTTATTCATCATCAATTTGCTGAATTTAAGCTTTTATGTGCATACACAAACACTTCTCCATTATCTCAACTAATATTTTTAAAACATCATATATTAAATTTACTAATTGGATAGCGCGAAATGTGAAGCGCAGACAAATTCAGTAGTTATATCAGTAATAAAAGAAAGGAGACTGGGAGATTGAGAAGAAACAATTACCACTTTGATGGTGTGCAACAAGAACAGAAAATCAGAAAATGCACAAATCAAACAATTGATCCTCATTTTACTACTCCAAGTTCAATGAAATCTTGCAACTAAATTAGTTACAACTTACATGGACTATCTATAATAGTATACAACATCAACATCTAGTACTGACTACAATCTACTGTTACATAGCTTGAAGAACCAAGACCCAAGGGTCAGTACAGATGATCAAGAATCTTGATCCAAGATCCAATAAACAAACATATGTACCGAAAACCTATCACCTAATATAGATACACGCCAAAGTTCTGGTGACGAGGTCATGTTACACAGGGAGATGCAATTTTTAATTTAGGTACCTTAAATGAGGACGTGAATAGATTTGGAGCACCCAAGTTACTATTACCAGCTTTCCGTTTTGAACTTCTCTGTCCCTGCAAAAAAAAAAGAAGAGACGATCTATCAGCTTACATAACACGTAAAACCTATGTTACTCAGACCTTCCAACATGACACTATACTGGTGCCAGGTTCTCCAAAAATGAACAACTTTTGGAGGATCAAACACATGTCGGACAGCATTTTTGAAGGATTCAAGCAACATAGCATAGACCGTAACATATTTCTCTGACATGCTCAGAAATGAGATCAAACAATTGTGAAGATACATTTGAATCCAAATGACTGACTAATGTAGCACCAAGATTGTAGTCTAGTCGCGCGCACAATGCATTCCTTTAATGTCATATAATATCTCCCACAGTTGGGATAAGACGGAGGACACATCAATGATGTTCAAGTTATATGGGCATGCTAGCTTGTTATCTGCAGAATAGAGAAATCGTCTTCTACAAAACTAAGTAATTTCTTGAAGACGTAGGTTGATCCTGGTTGGTTCTTGAATTTAAACGAGCTGTTTACATCAGGCACAGAAGAACATGCTAGTGCAAATGCCAAAATCAATTCATTTTTATCAAGGAAAATTCTGCAAAAATCAAGGCAGAGAAAGATGTCCAGGATATCAAACGGCAAAGTGTCAAGTCAATGCTAACACCTTTGATGATTACTCGGTCATTCTTTTCCTTTTTCATTTACGAAGTGAGAAGATAGTTTTTAACATAACAAAAAAATCGATCTGCATTACAAGAATAATCTATTCTTTACATCATCAGAAAAAAAAAGGGCCAGTTTCTTGAATCCAAGACAATGACACACTTCATTACTAGGCGAGATACCTCAAAGAAGAACAACATTAACATGGACAAATTATGTAACAGGAAAAGGACAGCTGCAGAAAAGTTTCTTCTAAAATTAAGACAAGGTTACCTTTTCAAGGGCTTGTGAAGATTGCTTTTCTTCTTTGACAGTTATATTCCTCTGATCCATTCCACGAGACATGCCTCTCAACTTCGAAGGCCCACGTGACGTGCCTCTCAACTTCGAAGGCCCTGATCCATTTGTGGAGCGGCGCAGCACAGGAGTGACAGAGGCACTTCCAGACTTCTTTAGCAACACTAGTTCAGCGGAAAGTTTGGATATCTCTTCACTCTTTTTGACGGAGTCAGACTCCAATTTGGCCATTTGACTTCTTAATGTTGCAATTGTATCATCCATTTGAGTTCTTAACGTTGCAATTGTATTATCCTTATTAGCGTTGGACGATTGCAGTTCCTCAATCTTCGTCGTAAATGCTTGTATTTTCCCATTTGCATGCTCAAGCTCAGCACATTTTCTCCTCAATTGCTCAGTCATGTCGTTCTCCAGTTTGTTAAATTGGTTCCAAATAAAATTCTTTTCTGCCAAGAGGGCAGAAATCTCAGAATTTTTCTCTGAAGTAAGCTTCTCATTTTCTGTTTTAAGCCTTCTCACCTCATCTTCCCAAGCCTTTTTTCTCGTCTCTGGTTTTTCATTTGTTGCAGTCCTTGATACATCCTGTGGATCAAATGAATGTTCATACGTCTTATCTTCTAGTTATGATTACTAGAGCAAATAATAACTTAAAGCCCCGAAAAGAAATGAGAAACAATATTCATAAAAGAAAAAGCAATTGAAAGAACATACATTTAGCTCAGAGCATTTTTGAGAGAGGAGATCAACCCATTCTCTGAAGTCAGCCAGTTCACTATCTGCATCTTCTGCACTTTTTAGGTGAAAAGTAAGTAAGTCCCCAAATTGAATGCTGGAATAATATAACTTAAAAGATCATGTCTACCCTGGAACAGAGAAGGCTACTGATACCTTGGGGATGGGACGACATTTTCAAGAATAAAACCATCTAAAATAGCCTCAGCAATGAAAATAGTTATCATTTTTTTCTAGTTTGCTTTTGGTTTGGTCTGAAAAAAACCCATTAAAAAAGAAGTATCTTAAGGGCCATTCATAATTTTTTAATAACACGCAGGAACTCCATTCTTGCTAATCTAAGTGATCCACTTTGACAAGCTTGGAGATACACAAAAAGAAAGTTAATTGTGCCATGAGATGAAATCCAAAGAGAATTTTTTAGAACAAGAGCTGAAATGTGTACAAGTGAAAGTGAGTCAGACGGAGAAGTAAGTCGGCTCGAGGTAACAGAAGAAGTAACATGCCCTTTTTCCAGTCTCGGGTTGAAAGTTCAACCACTCATGTCAAACAACCCATCCTGAGGTCTCTTCCCTTTATTTTTTCTCCTTCCTGCCCTCCCTCACGTGACAGGAAAAAAAGCATGGATTAACACCATAAAAGACCATAACTTCTCTGTCCTAGACTCTTTTGCCTTCTCTATCTCAATTGGGTTAAAGACTTAAAGCCATGGTTTGTATAAGGAGAAAGTTAGAAAATAATCAGGGGATTGTATGCCATTCAATTTTTCTGGGGACCTTATAGACTTCTGTAAATTGAATGAAGTGCTCAAACGTACTTTATTTCAGTGCTGGGTTTGTAAAAGTGTAATTGAAAGAATTTAACTTATCTAATGGGAAATAGGTGAATTAGCAGAAGCCCTGACACGTAGCTGTTTCTATTCTGTTTCAATTTATATGACCATGAGCACCACTAGTCCTGACACATAAATGCTTCCATTCCGTTTCAATTTATATGACACATGCGCCACTAGCCCCCGAGGATTTCTAAGTTATCAAAAGAAAACAATATCATTTTATACAACTTTATTCCGTGTTGGGTTTGCATAAGTTTATTGACAGAATCTAACTATTGATGAGAAATAGGGTGAATTAACAGAAGCCCTGCACGTAACTTTTCTACTCCATTTCAATTTATGTGATACGTGCACTACTTGCCCTGACATATAACTGTTTCTATTCCGTTTCAATTAATATGACACGTCTGCCACTATCCCTCATGGATTTCTCGGTTATCAAAAGAAAATAATATCATTTTTTTACAACTATCAATAATTCAAATTTTAGAATTTAATGTCATAATTTTTATCAAAATAACTTTTTATCCATTACTTCAATATTCGTTTCTACTACCGCTAGTATACTATAGTCCCCTTGACAAATCTCAACAGATCGAATAATAAGAACCATGAAAGAAAATGAAATTGCATTTTCAAGCAATTTCAACACCGTAGTTTAGGCAACAACAACATATCCAATGTAATCCCACAAGTAGGATCTGAGGAGGTGGTGTGCACACGCAACCTTGCCCCAACCTTGTGAAGGTAGAGAGGTTGTTGTTGATAGATCCTCAGCTCAAGTAAAGCATACAAAAAACAAGCATGTAAAGTAAATACAGTAGCGAAGAAGCCATGCTAAACAATAAATAATACAATATCTGAAGCAAAGGAAACAACATGTAATACTACGATCCAAGAATAAGATAGTAACAGAGGATATATAACAATACTGGGTAGGGAACTAGACAACGCACGACTACCTACTAACCATAGTTTATGCAGTGACACCATAATTTGCGGTAAACCGCAGCACAAAATAGAGGCAAAATAAGGCTCATGAAAGTTGTCATAGGCAGTAATCACGAAATTTCATCATTGTTATCCGGCTTAAACAAAGGGCAACTTTAAAGTGAAAAGTTGCCATCTTTGAACTCTGCATAGCAATAGAACTCTACCTCCCAAGGTAACGGTAAGGTCTGCATATACACTATCCTCCCTAGACCCCACTCGATTACATTGGGTATGTTGTTGGAGCAAAAGGTCCACGGTTAGATCAAATTTCGATCACGTCCTCCAATTTCAGATCAACCAAACAAAGCTTATGGCAAGAAAGGTGATTTCTTCCCATTTGTCCTAAAGCCTTGGTGGTGGACAAAATTACGTGATATTTATTACTTCCACCAAGGTGGAACCTAGCAGTTATCGTGTGGAATTAACCGAGTTGCACGCAAACTGTCCCAGACAACACGATTACAAAACATATAGAAGGTCTTTTCTTTAAAATAGAACTCACCAAACTTCCTTTTGAACATGGCAACATCTCGTTGCTTCAAACCAACAATAAACTCCGATTTCGCAACCTCAAGTATACGCTCCATCTCTTGAACAGTAAATTCCTTCTTCATCTGCAAAAAAAACCTAAATTTATCAAAGATCCCTAAAATTCCACCCAATCAAAACCCTAAATTAATTTTAAAAAAGCAAATTCCATCAAAAATGAAAAAAATAACCTCATAAATCTGTTCTTGAAAGTCATTAATATCAGATACCCATCGTTCATGCTGTAACTTAATTCGATCTTCGAGTATAATTCTTTCTTTTGCGAGTGATTCAAGCTGCGTTTGTTGTGATGACAACATGTGGACTAAGCCGTTGAATACTTTGTTCCATTTCTCTCTATCCGATGAATTTTTCGACTTTTTGGGCTTCGCCATTGGAGATTCAAGAGAAAAAAATTGTGAGATTCAAAGGGAGAGAGAGCGCAAAGGAGCGTAAAGCCGTTGAGTTCGAAAATTTGCTCAACGGTCATGTACAGAAGCCTTTATTCGAAACGGTACGTTACATGAGGGAGTGTGTGAGAATTGGGCTGGGCCCGGGTTTGGGTTTGGGTTTGGGTTGGGCCTGGTATTGGGCTGCTCCTGGGGTTGATGCCTTTTGAGCTCTTGTAAGTGTTGTATCATGCGAGTCGTGACGATAGATCGGTATGACTTCATGTTATATTTAAGGGCGAACAACATAAATTTTGATAGCTTGCTACTTAATTAAAGAAAAGTTTGATATTTTGTATAATTACTGAAAATCTCGATTTTGCGTCCGTCGAGATACATATTAGCTCCTGATACATCCAACGAAGATATATTTTTTTACTTTGTAAAGATACATAATTAGCTCTCGATACATTTTTTCCGATTTTGGGTCTGTTTACACACATAATATATCCGACGAAAATATTTTTTTTCTCGTAAAGATACATAATTAGCTCCCGATACATTTTATTTTATTTTATTTTGGTCTTTCGAGATACAAAATTAGTATAATTAGTTTGGACGATTATTGTAATTACTTTGTAAGGATAGAAATTTATGTAAATATGGTAAGTTAAGGTATATATATATATATGTGTGTGTGTGTGTTATTTTTTATATTTAATTTAGCTATTATGTTGGATTACTTACAAATTATATTAAATCAAATAATTTTGAAAATACATTTTCAATTTATGGCATGTGCACCCCACGATGACTCCAAAATCACAACCTCAAAATTAAAGGTAGAGTATGTTTACCATCTGAACAATCTCCTTTTGACTACAAATCCTCTTGGCTATGATAGGGTGATGTGACTTCAGGCTATAATAGATCAAATTATCATTTTCGACAAATCATAGATCAGATCAAATCATAATAATTTGAACCTTTTGACTTGTGGTACTTTATTTAAACTTATTCTATTTTTTTTCCTTTGTATCATTTGATTTTATTCATAAATATGTCTTTTATGATTTCAAAGCTACAAAAAAGGAAAAATATGCATTTTAAAATTGTGGCGTGCAAATCATGGCATGTTATAATATGATATGATATGATATGATATCCTGTTATATGCAACAAATTTGTCATGTTTCAAACTACAAAATAGAAAAAAATGCATTTTAAAATCACGGCATGTTATAATATGATATGATATCATGCTATATGCAACAAATTTGTCATGTTTCAAACTATAAAATAGAAAAAGGCCAAATCTATCGATGGCCTCCTAAACTTGGCACGATCTTTCACTTAGGCACCTCAACTGGATCATGTTCATTTTAAACACCTCAAGTAGACAGAAGTGTCTTACTTTGACACTTTTTGTCCTATTAAAATTAACCCGAGGCACGTGTGGGTCAACTGACCCACGTAAATTTTATAAGCCAATTATAACCTGCCACGGAGGAAATTACTTTACACATCATATTTGATAACTTAAGGGGAATAAAATCCCCAAAAAATCACATTTCCACAATTTCTGAAACCCGATTGAACCTTTGGTAATTTTATTTTATTTTACTTTTGATTCGATTTTCGTTGATTCGTAGAGAGATCTAGCTAATAATGGTATTTTTTGTAGGTACAATGCAATCAATGAAGTGTTGATTAATTTTCATCAACGAAATTGAAGATTTTTTTTTTTAAAATTGAAGAAATTTGAGGTACAACTAAAGTTGTTCTTTACTTTTTTTCTATTTAGCTTACTGTATGGACATTTTACCCCAACAAATTGTAGTATTTTTTTAAATTTTTGTTATTAGGTTTTTTTTAGGGATTTCAGTGACAAAGTTAGGGTTTTGTGTCGGTTTTTGGAGATTTCACTAATTTATGTGTTATTTTCCAGATTTCACTGATAAAGACAAGGTTATTTTGGTACTTTTCTGTTTCAGGGGTATTTTAGGTATTTCTTTTTGTTGAGAATCTTCTGGGGACTGTTAAGGAAATATAATGGACAACTATATTTTGACCTGTTTTCATCATGGGGGACTGTTGTAGTCGGTCCTAAACTTAGTTATAAAGGTGAGGTTGATGTCTTTGTTGTTGCTATTGATAAAGACCACTATAGTCTTTTTGAGTTTCTTTCCTACGGCAAAGATCTTGGGTATTCAAATATTGAGGGGTTCTAATGTCAAAATATAGATGGTGAAGAGTTAGTTCTAATTAATTTTGATAGGGAGTTATTAGACTTAGTGAAGAACTTGAAAGATGGTGATGAGCTTGGCGTGTTTCTTCTTCATGGCATTGATGAATATATTGAGGTTGTGTCACAGTCTTCTCTTCTTTTAGAAGGGCCACCCGTGTGTAGTGATGAAGATGATATATGCAGTGATGGTAATGAGGGTAGGGGTTTTGATGAAGATCTGAATGGTAATGAATCAGATGTGCCCAGTACTGATTCAGATGTTGAAATCCCTGATGAGAATGGTTCAGACATTGATGAAGAGTTGAGAGCCTTTAGGGCTGAAAGTAGAAGCAAAAAAATCCAAAAAGAAAAGCAAAAACTAGAGAAAAAATACATGTAGGTGAAGCTGGTATTGTCAAAGTTTTTTCAGGACAATTTTAGAAAAAATAAAGACAGATATATGGGAGGCGATGAAGAGTTCATTGATAGTTCAGACTGTGATATAACACTGATTTGATAGATAAGGATGTTGTTATGGGTGCTGACGCAAGAAAAAGAAGAAGTAGTAAAATCAAATTTGATGATGATTGTGGTAGTGGTGTTTTTGAACTTGGGATGATTTTTAATAGTCCTACGGAATTTAGAAAAGCATTGGGGAGGTATGCAGTAGAAAACAGAGTTCAAATTATTTTAAGACCTAATGAGGCTCATAAAGTGAGGGCTAAGTGCAAATTGAAGCCAAAATGCAGTTGGTTGTGTTATGGTGCAATTGACAGAGATTCAGGTGATTTCATGATTAAAAACTATAATCCAGTGCATAAATGCACAACATCAAACAAGAACAAGATGTGTATAACTACATTTGTTGCTAACAGATATAGAGATGAAATAATTAAACAACCATCTTTGAGGATTTGGAAAATACAAGAACTGTGCAGAGAAAAATTGAGATTATATGTAGGTAGAACAATCTGTTATAAGGCTAGATTACGGATTCTAAGAGAGTCCATGGGGGACTGAAACTTGAAGTTTGCAAGATTATGTGATTATACTGAGATGATAAAATAAATCAATCCTGGTAGTTCTGTTTGGATGAGAATGGATACAGAAACTGTCCCTGGTAAAAATTTATTTATGGATTTCTATGTGTGTCTTGATGCATTGAAGAAAGGGTGGATGGAAGGATGTAGAAAAATTATAGGATTTGATGGATGTTTCTTAAAGGGTGCTTGTAAGGGTGAACTTCTAGTAGCAGTTAGGAAGAATGGTAACAACCAGATGTTTCCTATAGTCTGGGATGTTGTGGACAAGAAAACCAAGCATAGTTGGAGTTTTTTTTATCAAGTATTTAAAAGAGGATCTACAGTTGGGTACTGAAAAAGGTCTTACTGTGATGGCTGATATGCAAAAGGTAATATTTTAGTTTTTTTAACTATCAATAATTAAAATACTTAGTTTCTTTGTCTAGTACTTTAACTATTTTCTGTATGTAGGGCTTTCTTGCTGTTGTTTTTTACTTGCTACCAAATGTTGAAGTAAGAAGATGTGCTAGACACATTTGGTCCAATTGGAGTCAACAGTGGAAGGCAGAAGAAAGGAGAAAATAGTTCTAGAAATGCTCAAAGACAAGCTTTGAAGTGAAGTTCAAAGAGGAACTTGATTACATGAGTCAACTTGGCATGCAAGGTAAGGATATTCTTGGTGATTTATTGCATTATCCTAGGCAGTCATGGGTTAGGACATTCTTGAAAGAAGATTGTAAGTGTGATGATGTTGAAAATAATATGTGTGAGACCTTTAACTCATGGATCTTAGTTTCTAGACACAAATCAATCATTACCATGTTGGAGGGTATTAGGAGAAAAATCATGGGTAGAACATTAGATATGATTAGGTTTGTCAATACTTGGATATGTGATATTTCACCCATGGCTAGACTTATATTGGAGGAGTATAAGGAAAGGGCTAGGGCTTTCAATGTTCTTTGAAATGCTAATGTTGAATTTGAAATTGGAGAAGGGGAGTTTAGGCATACAGTGGACTTGAGTAGTAGGATTTGTAGTTGTAGAACTTGACAGTTAAGAGGCATTCCCTGCCAACATGCTATTTGTGCTTTGTATCATGTTGAACAAGAGCCTAAACCTTATGTGGAGCATTGGTATAAAAAGAAAACCTTCATGAAGGCTTACAGTCACTTTATACAACCAATCTCCAATATGAAGATGTGGCCTGAGACAAATAATTCAAAGATTGAGCCTCCTGAGCCTAAGAAAATATCTGGCAGACCTGTAAGAAATAGAAGAAGAGGTAAAGATGAACCAAAGAAGAAATATGGAAAGCTGTTAAAACAAGGGGTGAAAATAACATGTTCCAAGTGTCATCAACAAGGCCATAACAGAAGATATTGTAAGGTAAAACGATGACTTTTAATTTAATTTTAAAAGTTGATTTCATATTGATTTAACTGTTGTGTATTTGTTTATAGATTCCTGATCCAAATGAACAAGTTTCTAGCCAAGGGTTCCAGCCTAGTGGTCAGAGTTCACAAGCAAGTTGCCAGCCTAAAAGCTCAAGTCAACCTGGACCTTCAACCTCAAAAAATCAGCAAAATATAGCTCAAGTCAGCCTTCACCAACAAGCTCAAGTCAAACTGCAACTTCAACAACAGTTTGTGGTGATACAAGCATAGTTAGGAGCTTGAAGGCATCTGCAACATCTACCTTTTATGGTGATAGTAGGATCCCCGTTACAGAAAAAATAAACAGCCAACTACCTCCTAGAAATAGAAAAAATATTGGGCATAAAAGAGGTAGAGTTGAAACAACAATAGATGTTGATTGTGGTGGATCTAAAAGGTCAAAGAATGCTGAATTTGGAATCTATAAAAGTCCAAGGAGAACCCAAATATTAAATGTAAGTTAACTCAAACATTGGTTTTTTAATAAGAAAGTACATATAATAATTATTGTTCTTTTTTTTTTCAAAAAACAGCCGAGGACATCAAGCCAGAGGATCCTACAAAGTGGTACAACTTACAAGGATGCAAGTTCTACAGGTGTTGATCTTGGTTATAAGCTAAGAGGCTTGAAATGGAAAAATAAAGATGTTGTCACCACCAATCAATTGCAACAAATGACAAACAAAAAGAAGAAGAAGTAGTATATTTTGATGGTGTTTTGTGATTTTGTTGTGTAACATATGGTACCCAATATTTTGGTAGTTTAAATCTGCTAGTGTATAGCAGTAAACAAGGCCTTTACTTCTTTAGTTTAAATTTGGCCTTAAATCTGCTAGTGAATGCAGTAAACAATTGGCCTAAACAATTGGTTGTTTGAAGCGTGTTATGTATGTACATTACTGTGACTTTGAGCTCAAAATGAAGCATAGTTATGAAGTTATTATTGGTGTTGCTTTGTGAAGTTGTTATTGGTGTTGCTTTGAAGCTGTAATAAGTTGTTGTTGCTTGTCTTCTTTGACACTTGTTTTACAATAAATGTGTGATAAAAAATTTACGATAAATAAATATTTTATTTCAGCAAATGTAAGAAATATTACAAGGCCAACATTACATCAACAAACTACACCTTACAAGTCCTAATGCACATCACATCTATACACCTAAACGGTCAATTTGCAACATCAATATCAGTAGTATGAGTTCAACGCCAAACTTCAGCAATTAGGTTTCAACATCCATATTCCCGACAACACCAAACCAGTGGCAATAACACCAATAATATACAATCTTCTTGCTCGATTTTGTTTTTCTTCAAACACCTTGACTTTTTTCAACAAACCCCAAATCACCCTAATTGCTTGTGAAGGGTGTCGTTCTTCATACCAATCAAAATAATCACAGCCGCCCAATTTCTACAAAATCAATTACAAAATCGATGACGAAATCATAATTTCAACTACTTTAATTAAGAAGTCAAAAACATTACCTTTCAACATTTATAAGTAAAAAATCGACGACCTAGATTTTGTTGAGTCCAAGAAGTCTTCAGTAATGCTTCATGACCACTTTTACAATAGCGGTAATTTTTTTTAGAATAGGTTATGAACGACGAGCTCTACATTGTCCAATATAATTCGAGAAAATCTAGAAAAAGATTAAGCTTTTGAGAAATTGCATAATAAATTTTTCGTTCAGAATGAAATATGAAATTAATTTAAGGCCTAATTTAAATAAGGAAGTTGAAGAAGAATGAAGAAATTTAAAAAATTAGGATTATTTTTAGATGGTGGACTGAAGAAGAAGGTGATATAAATAGTGGAAAGAGAGAAATTACCGTTGGGGGGCTGCATTTTTATGCCAAATCAGCAATAATGAGGCTTGGACGCGCCTCTGCAGCGTATGAAACACACATTTTGCCAACAGGGCAAAAAGTGTCAAAGTAAAACACTTTTATCTACTTGAGGTGTTTAAAATGAACATGATCCAGTTGAGGTACCTAAGTGAAAGATCGTGCCAAGTTTAGGGGGCTACCGATGGGTTTGACCATAGAAAAAAGATGCATTTTAAAATCATGGCATGCAAATCATGGCATGTTATAATATGATATGATATCATGCTATATGCAACAAATTTGTCATGTTTCAAACTACAAAAAAGAAAAAATATATATTTTAAATCATGACATGTTATAATATGATATGATATCATGTCATATGCAACAAATTTATCATGTTGGGTTACTTGCAAATGATATCAAATCGTCGTGATTTTAACATTTTTTATAAAATAAAGAAAAATGTGTCATGTATTGTAAATAAGTTATTTGTGGATGTTCACATAATACTCATACTTCACATACTACACCTATTACACATAGTATTGTAGCGTGTAGAGAAGACATATCTTTTGTACATATATTTTCATATACTACACTTTTTACACCTACTCTTGCCTATAAAAGGCATGGTATGTTACATTGCTAAACACACCAAGAAGAAGAAGAAGAAACAAAGTCTTTTCTTATATAAATCTCTCTCCTCTCCTCTTTTGTTTTAGCATATTTCAGAATACTTATTTACAACACGTTATCAACACGAGATCCCTTATAAGGTACGTATTTATTATGTAACTATTTGTTTCCAGACTCTACACACAAAAAAAAAATATAAATTGCTAAAGGAAACAACCTTTTGATAATAATCTATTAATAATATATGATTCTATTTAAATTTATTTGAGATGGTTATCTTATTTTGAAAATATCATTATATCAAACTTATTAATCTTTTTATGATAGTTTCATTATGTCAAATTTATCAAAACTTGAGTTTGTGGCACTGGACATTACCGGAAAGAATTATTTATCATGGGTCCTTGATGCTGAAATTCACCTTGACGCTAGAGGTCTTGGGGATACTATCAAATAAGAAAATAACGCATCTTGTCAAGATGAGGCGAAAGCCATGATTTTTCTTCGTCATCACCTCCATGAAGGATTAAAAACTGAATATTTAACTGTGAAAGATCCACTCGAATTGTGGACCAACTTGAAGGACCGATATCAACAACAACAACAACAACAAACTCAGTGTATTCTCACCAAATGGGGTCTGGGGAGGGTAGAATGTACGTAGTCCATACCGCTACCTCCAGAGAAGTAGAGAGGTTGTTTCCAATAGACCCCCGGCTCAAGATAAAGAAAATTAGACCAAAGCGTAATTAAATAAGAAGCAAAATTGACGGTATTATCAAAAACTAAATATGACTGGATACACCTTCGATTTCAAGATTTTAAAACTGTGGTTAAGTATAATTCTGCTATTCATAAAGTAAGTTCAATATTAAGATTATGCAGAGAAACCATCACTGATGAGGACTTACTAGAGAAAACTTTTTTCGCTTTTCATGCTTCTAATGTATTGCTACAACAACAATATCGTGAAAAGGGATTTAAGAAATATTCAGAATTGACTACATGTCTACTTGTGGCAAAGCAGAATAATACTTTGTTAATGAAAAATTATGAAGCTCGTCCCATTGGATCTGCTCCATTCCCTGAAGCGAATGTTATAGTAGCACATGATCAGCCTGAAATAAGGCAAAATTATTATCTCGATCGTGGTCGAGGCCATGGTCGTGGACGTTGCAGAGGACAAAATAATTATCGTCATAATGGTGGAAATAAATAAGAGAATAATAAAGGTTCTCAAAATAATCCTTCAAAGGGTAAAGTTAATATTTGTCACCGATGTGGTATGAAAGGTCATTGGGCACGTGTTTATCGTACGCCTGAACATTTTGTCAAACTTTATCAAGCTTTCCTTAAAAGAAAAGAAAATGATGTGGAAGTACACTTGACCTTTCGAGGTGATGATGATGAAGCAGCTCCATCAAATACATATGATGATGTTGAGACAAATCTTGCTTACAATGATGATGACTTTAAGGGCCTCTCAGATATTACCCATTTGAAAGCTGAAGATTTCTATGAGGACATTGATTGAAGAAATGATCACCTTAGTTGAGAATAAATTATAAAGAAAGTTATTATTTTCTTTTGTTTGCAATTATGTTTTCTGTTTTATTAAAAGTACCATGTATTTCTAATTTCTACATTTCTTATGTTAGTTTTTCAAATTTCTTATAATGTGTTTTTTTATTTGAAGAATATGAAAATTCCTCAATCATCAATTGGATTCAAAATAAGTTACGATGATATATGTCTTATAGATAGTGCTACCACACATACTATTCTAAAAGATAAGAAATATTTCTCTTATTTGGTGATGAAAGAAGACAATGTTAGTACTATATGTGGTAGTACAAGATTAATTGAAGGCTCCGGAAAAGCTAACTTATTACTTTTTGGAGGAACAAATTTGATGATTGATGAAGCATTATATTGTAGTAAGTCTCAAAGAAACTTATTAAGTTTCAAAGACATTTGTCAAAATGGCTATCATATTGAGACTATAAATGGTGAAAAAATTAAATATCTTTATATTACTACAATAATGTCGGGTAATAAATATATACTTGAAAAATTACCCGCTCTTTCTTCTAGTTTATACTACACAAGTATTAGCACTGTTGAAACATATGCCATAGTAAATCAAAAGTTTACTGATTCAAACAGTTTTATTATTTGGCATGACCGGTTGGGCCATCCCGGTTCTAATATGATGCGCAAAATAATTGAAAATTCATATGGACACTCATTAAAGAACTAGAAGATTCTTCAATTTAAAGAATTCTCTTGTGTTGCATGTTCTCAAGACAAATTAATTACTAGGCCATCAATAATGAAAGTGGGAATTGAATCTCCTGTATTTCTGAAACGTATATAGGGTGATATATGTGGACCCATTCACCTTCCATGTGGACCATTTAAGTATTATATGATTTTAATAGATGCATCTACAAGATGGTCACATGTGTGTTTATTATCAACTCGTAATTTGGCATTTGCGAGATTACTTGCTCAAATAATAAAGTTAAGAGCACAATTTCCAGATTATACAATAAAGACAATTCGTCTTGATAATGTGGGTGAATTTACATCCCAGGTTTTTAATGATTATTGTATATCAACTGGAATAACAGTTGAACATCCGGTTGCCCATGTTCATACTCAAAATGGTCTAGCAGAATCATTGATTAAACGCCTCCAATCAATCGCTAGACCAATGCTTATGAGAACAAAACTTTCACTTCGATATGAGAACAAAACTCCCATTAAAATTAATTTTTGGTCAAGAGACAAATATTTCTCATCTAAGAGTTTTTGGATGTGCGGTATATGTTCTAATTGCTCCACCACAACACACAAAAATGGGTCCTCAAAGAAGATTGAGAATATATGTTGGGTATGAATCTCCTTCTAGTGTAAAATATTTGGAACCTATGACTGGAGATTTATTTACGGCAAGATTTGCTGATTGTCATTTTGATGAAACAATATATCCAACATTAGGGGGAGAAAATAAGCAGTTGGAAAAGGAGATAGACTGGAATGCATTATCATTATCTCACTTAGATCCTCGTACAAATAAATGTGAACTAGAAGTTCAAAGGATAATTCATTTGCAAAACATTGCAAATCAACTGCCAGATACATTCACTGACCTATCAAAAATTACAAAATCTCACATTCCAACTGCTAATGCTCCTATTCGAGTTGATGTCCCGATAGGACAATTGAGTAATGCAAATCAGTCTAAACCACACTTAAATCGTGGTAGACCAATCGGTTCTAAAAATAAAAATCCTCGAAAAAAAAGAAGAGCAAATGATCAAAATAATCATAATATGGAGGAAGCTACTCATGAATAGAAACAAGACATAACAATTGATGAAACCTCAGAAAAGGTTCAGGTACCTGAAAATAATAAAAATAAAGTGATCTCAGTCAGTTATGTCTCATCGAGAAAAATATGAAATCAAAATGATATAATTATCAATAATATTTTTGCTTATAATATTGCTAATGAAATAATGCAACAAAATGAGGATCTTGAACCAAAATCTGTCGAAGAATGTAGACAGAGAAATGATTGGCCAAAATGGAAAGATGCAATCAAAATTGAATTAGCTTCGCTTGAAAAAAGCAAAGTTTTTGGACCTATAGTCCAAACACCTGAAGGTATAAAGCCAGTGGGGTACAAATGGGTTTTTGTACGAAAACGAAATGAGAAAAAAGAAGTCGTAAGATATAAAGCACGACTTGTGGCACAAGAATTTTTGCAAAGACCTGACATTGATTATATGGAGACATATTCTCCGGTGGTGGATGCAATCACCTTCTGGTATCTTATTAATTTGGCAGTTCGTGAAAAACTTGAATGCATCATTTGGACGTTGTCACAGCCTACTTATATGGCTCATTAGACAGTGATATTTATATGAAAATTCCTGAAGGATTCAAAATGCCTGATGCATATAAAACTTCTCGAGAAAATTATTCAATCAAGATTCAGAAATTCTTATACGAGTTAAAATAATCAGGCAGTATGTGGTATAATCGCCTTATCGAATACCTATTTAAAGAAGGGTATAAAAATGACCCAACCTATCCTTGTGTCTTTATTGAAAGGTTTGGATCTAAATTTGTCATAATAGTTGTATATGTTGATGATTTGAATATCATTGGAGCTCCTAAAGAGCTTCCAAAGACAATAGAATGTTTGAAAAAAGAATTTGAAATGAAAGACCTCGGAAAGATAAAATTTTATCTTGGTTTATAAATTAAACATTTTACAAATGAAATATTTGTCCATCAATCCACATATACTGAAAATATTTTAAAGAGATTTTATATGAATAAAACACATTCATTGAGTATCCCAATGGTTGTGAGATCACTTGATATTAATAAAGATCCATTTTGACCTCGTGAAAATAATGAAGAACTTGTTGGTGCTGAGATATCATATCTTAGTGCAATTGGGGTATTAATGTATCTTGCTAGTAATTCACGATCGGATATATCTTTTTCTGTAAATTTATTAGCAAGATTTAGTTCTTCCCCGACACGAAGATATTGAAATGGTATTAAACATATATTTGGATACCTCCGAGGAACTATTGATATGGGACTATTTTATTCAAATGAGTCCGATTCACAATTAATTGGTTATGCAGATGCAGGATATTTGTCTGACCCACATAAAGGTCGATCTCAGACAGGTTATTTGTTTACATGTGGAGGTACAACTATATCATGACGTTCAACAAAACAAACCATGATTGCTACATTTTCAAATCATGCAGAGTTAATAGCCATTCATGAAGCAAGTCGAGAATGTGTCTGGTTGAGGTCAATAACTCAACACATTCAGGAAATATGTGGCCTTACTTTGAAGAAGAATATTCCAACAATATTGTATGAAGACAACACCGCATGCATATGTCACACCCCAAAATCCCATCGGGCCGGACTGGCACCCGAAGCCGAGAAGGCCCGGGAGAACCCGTTCAAATACCTGTACTTTCCCTTACATGTCACCAAAAATTTGGACAGCACTTCGTTGCATATAGAAGGATCTAATTACCTGTATCAGCACAACACGCACAAATATATATATATAATACTTGTCCGTCGGGGCCACCACGTATACAGATATAACATCACTATATAAACTTCCATGACTGTACCCTTCCTTATGTCTACAAAGCCTCTAGGATATACATGACATAACTAGGGTCGGGACAAACCCCCGCCCACACATGACTCCTGTACAATAACAAAACATAAGGAACCGACTCGGAAAACTCCGAAGCAAACTGGAGCTCACCAACAATAGTTGTATGACCTGGCTCCTATCTATGCTGTGAATGAGCTGAGGTACCTGTGCCTGTAGCATAAAATGCAGGTCCCCGTGGGGGACGTCAGTATGAAATATGTACTGAGTATGTAAAGCTGTAGATAATCACAAATGATATAGGAGCTCAATAGAAATCCGAAACAAGTGAATAAATCGTAATAGGAGTGGACCACACTTACTAGAACTTGTGACAACCTGTACATTGAATTTATTCAATCACTTTACCTTCGTTCTTAACATCTTTGTAATCATTACTGTACTGTACTGTGACCATTAGGCTGCCTCCAATACATATCAACTGGGATCGACCCATGCCAGGCTTATGCCCCTGAGATACCACCCATAAACACGTAAATAGGGATCGACCCATGCTAGGCTTATGCCCCTGGGATACCACCCGATAAGAGAGAACTTCCATCACTTAGTTCAATTAATCTTTGAGATTGTTATTTCGGTCGCCACCACATTTTTGATACTTTGAAACAACGATACATCAATAAGAACCAAGTAATAGACCTTCTATACAATAACGACGTAATAAAGACTCATTGGTACATCAACAATGTGTTTCAAAATCATCAATATCACAATAATGAAATAGGAGCCTTTTGGTATATCAATGAAACATTTTGACACTTTATAGAATGGAAACAACTTCGTTGGTAATGTAGAACAATACATGTTTTTGGACAACCTCGAAATCTTACTTGATGGAACATTGGTGTTTTCATGTCAAAGAACATCGTTAGAGTATGCTTTACATACCTCGTTGTAGATTCGGATACCAATTCTACACAACTTCCCGCCTTTACAAATCACTTATCTACAATGAAATGTTTGGCATCTAGTATTAGCAACCCAACACCACAATTCTCTTCCATAATTCCATACAACCAATATTTGCAAAACATTCCAAAAACCAACTTGAACAATAGGTTATATATATATAATCATCATTTCAATACCACATCATCCCTTCACAATTCAACATAATCCAACATCATTTCCCAATCATCTTTCAACAACAATCAAATAACATACTTCTTATGCTCACATGCATATATATATACATATCCATATAAATAACACCAACATAATTTACATCCTTACCATAAAATGGCCCTTTTGATTTTGAAGTCCTGTTGGCACAAATAAGGGGTGCTTCTCGAAGGCCTCGAGACGGTGAACACAACTACGGAATCAATTTGGACTTTCTACGATTGAATCACAAGATAATTGGAGTTGAACTTAGACTAGGGTTTCTTATTCTTCAATAATTTGGATGATAATATGATGGATATGAGGCTAAGTATATGTATATAATGACCAATTTTCGTCCATGAGGTGATGGAAAATGACCATATTGCCCTTAAAAATTTAAGTAAATCCGAATCTGTCCATGGTGGACTGTTTTGATAGGCTAAAGTAAATCGACCATAACACTTTGCTCCGATATCGGATTTGGGTGAAATTGGTATCGTTGGATAGATAATTCAAAGGTCTTTCATTTCATATAAAGTAGGCCACCAGTTCGTCCTTTACAAGGAATTATGACCGTTTGAAGTTGACCCTAAAAATATATTTTGAGAGGCTGAAGTAAAACGAGTATAACTCCTTACTCAGACGTTGGATTTGTATGAAACTAATTGCATTAGAAAGAAGACTCTCGGGGATTCTCATCAATATATAGCATCTCATACAGTTCATTTTGTACAAGGAGTTATAATCGTTTAAAGTCGACCCAAAAATCTGTTTGGCTGCAGTACTTTTGTGTGCAGAAAATTTCTGCACATTTACTGTTCATTGCGTCCACCGTTTTCAAGTTTCGAACATGCTCGCTTATATCCGATACTCATCTGTTTTCAGAAATCTTTATATCGTTGGAAAGCTAACTCGATAAACTTCGCATAGAAACTTCGACGAGCAAATTTCGGTATAAATAAAGTCGATTCCCATACAAATATAATCAAACTATACACTTGAAACCATCTCAAAATAATCAATACTCATACTTAAACTCATATATACCTAACTTATGATCAATACATATACTCCCACACATATAACCATGGCTAATGCACGTAATTAAGTACGGGGCGTTACAGCATAGCTCAATTAAGAGGAGGATACATCAAAGGAGACAGAACAAAACACATTTCACCAAAATTATTCTTTGCTCATTATCTTCAAAAGAGGGATGAAATAGATGTTCAACAAGTTCATTCAAGCGATAACCTAGCAGATATGTTCACTAAAGCATTGCCAACATCAACCTTTGAGAAGTTGAGATACAAGATTGGGATGCGTCGTCTCCTAGATATTAAGTGATGTTTTTATCAGGGGGAGTAAATACGCGTTTCATTATTTTTTCCTTCACCAAGGTTTTGTCCCACTGGATTTTCCTGGTAAGGTTTTTAATGAGGCAGCAAACAAGGTGTATTATAAACCGCTATGTACATCTTATTTCTTGTAGAATTTTTCTTTTACATGAACATCCAAGGGGGAGTATTGTAAATAAGTTATTTGTGGATGTTCATATAATACTCATACTTCACATACTACACCTATTACACATAGTATTGTAGCGTGTAGAGAAGACATATCTTTTGTAAATGTATTTTCACATACTACACTTTTTACACCTACTCTTGCCTATAAAAGGCATGGTGTGTTACATTGTTAAACACACCAAGAAGAAGAAGAAGAAACAAAGTCTTTTCTTATATAGATCTCTCTCTCCCCTCTTCTCTTTCGTTTTAGTATATTTTAGAAGAGAAAATGGTCAACCCCCCCCCCCCCAACCTTTACCCCAAATCCCAACTACACACTTATACTTTGCGGGGGTCTTATGACCCCCATGAACTATTTTAAAATGAAATTATTACCCCCCAAACTATTTTAAAGTGGAATATATGCCCGCCTAAAAGCTCATACCCAGATTTTATTTTAATTTGTGGTCTACACGCGCTGCCACGTGTCATTCCACGTAATTCCACGTCATATTACTTTTTTTACTATAAAAAATAATTCCACGTCATGCCGCATCATATGTTCTTCTTCTTCTTCTTCTTCTTCTTCTTCTTCTTCTGGAATAATGAATCATATGGAATTCACACGATAGGTAATCTTATCAAAATTAAATCAACAATTAATGTCCAAAAAATATTCAATTTTCACAAAATGACGCCTCCTTCAATGGTGCAGCTTCAATGGTGCACAATTTCTAGCAATGAAACGCCGCTGGACAGTGACAACGTCGGCAAAATTTAAAATTCCGACGTCTTTGTTTTTTTCAATGAATTTCAACATTCTCAATGTCAATCAATTTTTGGGGAGCTAAGGAATGATTCTAACCCAGAAATTAATTCAAATTTTTCAATCTGAATTGATTTAATATTCTCACGTAATTCGAGTTCTTGGATGCCATTGATGGGTTCTTGAATGTCATTGAAGAAGAAGAAGAAATGTCATTGATGAGTTCTTGGATGCCATTGGAGAAGAAGAAGAAGAAGAAGAGGAAGAGGAAGAGGAAGAGGAAGAAGAAGAAGAGGAAGAAGAATAAAGAAAAATAATAATAATAATAATAATAATAATAAAAAAAAAATGAGTTCTTGGATGTCATTGAAGAAGAAAAAGAAGAATTGAAGAAGAAGAAGAAAAAAATTTATTTAAAGAAATATTAAAAATAAATTTTTAATAAATTATTTTCGTTCTCACTCTCTTTAAAGAGAGTGAAACACACTCTCTTGCCATATCAGCGTTTGGGGAGTAATAATTTCATTTTAAAATAGTTCAGGGGATCATAGGACTCTCGCAAAGTATAAATGTGTAATTAAAATTTGAGATAAAGATTGGGGAGGCTTTTAATCATTTTCTCTATTTTAGAATATTTATTTACAACAACATGCAACTTGTGAAAAATATATACTTTGGATTAGTCACACATGTGATTCTCCTTGCTCGGAGCTTTCATATTTTATGTTACGCTTTTTATTATAACATTTTAATATAGCAATTAAAAGATACCTATTAAATCATATTGTTATAGAGAGATTTACCCGTAATATATATTTAACTTACATGTCAAAGTCTTTATTTTCATTTTTTTAAAGTCTATGTTCTTAACAATAATATAATATATCAACTATCAATTGAAACATATGGGGCAGTATGATCTAATTTTAATTTGAAATTTTGATACAATAACATTTTTCTGTTGGCATGAAAAATAGAAACAGCAGATAAGATTTGCACTTAACATAAGAAAGACCGTCCAAATGACACGTAAGTACACGTAGGATATTAAGTCAGCTTTCACATCAATTCAATTTTTCAACGAAGTTGGACGCTTAATTAAATAATAATAAACAAAATCAACTTGGTCTAATTAATTAATTAATTTGTATAAGCTTTTTATTTAATTTTATTATTTTCCTTTGCGTACTATATATCAAAAGAGGGACGTTTCATGCAAATGGAAGTCATTGAATTACTAAAAATTGCTATCTTATCGTTTAAAACAAGGCAGAAGAATAACAATAAAAATAAAAAATGGTACAAAGAAGTAGGTAGCTATAGAAAACATGGAAATAAGCACGCACTGAATAATACAATAAAATGGAAAAAGTAAAAACAAATACAAAAAAAGTTTTAACTTTGGAGTTACATATATAATCTTACTTATTATTGTTCTTATTGTTGTAATAGATAAAAATCTATTTACACTATCAATGAATAAAAGTTAAACTCCAGAAAGAACACCTCAATTATTTCATTAAAAGAAAAAGGTTACATACATCCCGAAAGAATGCAAGATCAGAAAAGGGACGATTAACACTAGGGTGTACATAGGTCGGGTTGATTTGTTTTTTTATTGAAAAAAAATCAAATCAATTATGTCGGTTTATTAAAACTATAAACCAAATCAAACCAACATAAAATCGATTTTTTCGGTTTAGGTTTTAGTCGGTTCTTTTGATTTCTTCGGATTTCTCGGGTTTTTTTTTATAATCTTTATTTTTTATAATTATATTGTGATTGAAGATTAGATCAAATATGTTTTCACTCATGTGCTAATGAAAAATCACAATTATGAAAAATTGAGGAGCGAAAAAGTCTCTTGAAACTAAAAAGTAAGATGAGTGAAAAATTTAGGTTTTAAGTTTATACTGGGTTTTGGATCATTTTATTAGCAATATATAGATAAATATTACAACTTAAAGGCCCAAATATGAATATATATATATATATATACACACACATCTACTTTCTAAATATTGAAAATTAATAAAACTAATTGAAAAAGTAGATTATAATTAATATTTTATGTGTAAAAAGTTAAATTATATATATGCATATATACACACATATATACATATACATATATATATATATATATATATATATATATCATTTTGATTTGAGTTCGATTTGACTTATTTTTTTTTGTTAACACCAAATCAAATCAAGAATGATTTTTTTTTTTTCAAACATCAAACCATAAGTCGATTTTTTTTTCTTAGTTTGATTTGATTCTTCAATTTGATTTAACTTGACGATTTGGTCTGTACACCTCTAATTAATACATATCAAACCTTTGACCTGCATGAATTAAACATCAATGTCAACAAATTTTAACCTAAGTTAGAAACTTAGAAACTACATTAAAGAATGCTTTAAATTACAAAATTCCATAGTCAATTTCTTCCATAAACGTTTAACAAATTACTGTTAATTTTTTTGTTCCAACTCCCTTGACATTAGTAATTTCATTCTTCTTGATCTAAATGTATTAATAAAAGGCAGGGTTTTAAATTTTACTTCAATATTAAAAATAGTTTTAAGTTTTGGTGAATAAAATTGTTTGATATTTATATTGGTGAAAGATAGTACTTAGTACGTATCCATAGATTTGATCAAGATGTGCAAACTACCCTAATTGTGAAATTATTTCATACTCAAGATTTGATTTAATATATTAAAAAAAAATATGTTTTTATATTATCATGACTAATATAATATATGTATTCTGTAATAAATCCTACCAAACCAACCGTGAGATATACTACTTACTAGGTTGCGAGGATATGGGAATAATCGTTATCACTAATCCTACTTAAGATCGTAATTATCGTTAACAACAACAACAACACTTTCCCTTAATCACTATTTACAACTATAATAATAATAATCCATTTTTAGACAAAGCTAGCTCGAATAATTTTCCTTCAGAACAACTAATCGGACATTCCCAGAAAATCTTACGTGTCAGTCACCAGTTACCACCTCATACCGTGACAAGCACAATATCTTACCGGTATATCCAGTCAACTACTCTTTTGACCTTCATTTCCCGGTTTCTCTCTTACACAGTTCCAACATACTATATAAACAAAGCCCCATTATGTTCCCAAAGTCTTTCTGGTAGTTCGTCGGTTGTTGCCTTCATCGGAAAAAACCTTAGATCTCACCGTACTTCCCCGACGCCGCCGACATCTTTGAGGTTGTTTTTACCAGCTCCTAGGTTTTTTTTTCTTTGCTCAATTTTATTTTGTATTTTTTATTTCGATGATATTAAGGTTGATGCATTTGAGATTTTTAGTTGTGAGTTTGTTTCAGCTGGTTTAGTATTTTGCTGGATTGAGTGATTCACTATGTATTGATCAAAATGAGAATTAAAATAATGAATAAATTGATTATGGGAAAAAGATCTAATAGGAGTTGAATGTTTTGACTTAGATTGTTTGATTAAGTAAATGATTTATGACTAATTAATTAAAGTTATGTACAATGAACTTGTTTTAATTTTGCTTAAGTTGACTTAAAACAGTTAAATTTCTAGGGAATATCGCTTGTAAGGCTGCAGCAAAAAATTACTCTAAAAAATTAAAAATTAAGAGAATGTTGATTGATTGATGATTTTCTGGTCTGGTGTATTTTTTAATTTAATGTGTTTCTAGTTTAAGAGACATTAATTGCACTACTTGTTATAAGTTGATTGTATTTTTTGTTATATGGTTCAATGTTGTTCGGATTCTTGAAAAATGTTGTTGTATCGCTTTGGATCCTCCGAAAAATGCACTACTTTTGGAGGATCCGAGATATCACTTGTTGATGTTTTTGACAAGTCGGAGCAACGTAGCTTTGAGTTTACTAAGCTCCTGTTATGTGGAAATCTTAAAAGTTAAAATTGTTTTATTGGTGATATGCAGATCTTTGGATTCGATTTCTTGTCGTGTAGTACTTTTGGAAGTATCGAAAGATGCCTAGCCCTGTGGATGTGTCTCAAAATGGGAATGTAAGACACGTTGAAGCTACTCCATCGTTGTTTGAAATCGAGGAAGATTTGGCTAGATTGCTGGAAAGACCAAGACAGGTTAATATAGAAAGGAAGAGGTCATTCGATGAAAGATCTTTCAGCGAAATGTCGATGACTCATTCACCCCCACGCCAGGTGTACAAAAATTCGGAGAACTCTTCTCGTGTTTTTGATAATATGGTTGGAGTGTATTCTCCAGGAAGGTGGTCTGGAATAAACACTCCCAGATCAACCTTCGGATTTGAGCCACATCCTATAATAGGCGAAGCATGGGAAGCTTTGAGGCGTTCTATTGTTAACTTCCGAGATCAACCTGTGGGAACTATTGCTGCTATAGATAATTCTGCTGAGGAACTTAACTATGACCAGGTATAATGCGTACTGTTCTAGCTCTTAGGTTGACACAAGTTTGTCGTTATGTTTTTATTGCAATTTAATATCCCTTGAAACAGGTCGATTACGTGCTTCAATGGAACTTGTTTTGACGAGTGTCCTCTAAAAAGTTGTACTAGATGTTTCTTTACGTAATAAACAAAAAATGTTGAATTCTTATGTCCACACTATAGTTATCATGAAAACTTATGTAGAGATAGTGATTTATCATTTGGCCAAGGAAACGCAAAATGAGGTGGCGTTAGAATCTCACATAATCATCGACTAAAATTATAGTCCCATATCAGTTATATAATTAACTAGTCATCAATCCCAAACTAGTTCAAGTCGACTATAGAAATCATGTATACCCATTTCATTCAGTTCAGTCGATTTGTTTTAAGGCAAATTAGGACTTTCTAGATTGAATACTTGTTCCATTGTTTGTTTGTACATCGTCTAAGAGAACTTTCGTCCATTCTCTTTGATCACTGTAGTATCCCATTCAAGCACCTATACATTTGGAAGTCTATGTACAGCGTGGTTAAACCCCCATCGTATACCTTTTCTGAGTTTGTCCTTTATGTATATTACTTGTATCCCGTGTCAAATAATTTAAGTCAAGCCGTACCAGACTAGAACTCTTTCACTTTAATTTAACATGAATTGCCATGATAGTGTTATTTTTCATTTTTGTTAGTTTTATTTGTTTCTTTTCTGGTCTTGGTACACGAGTAAGGAAAGATTGTCTTTGACAGTTTTAATTCAACATGATCCGAAAAGCTACTCCGTCGCCTACACGTGGAAGTTTAAGAGATGGCCTTTATCAAGCAATATGAATGTATAAAAGTTTGATGCAGAAGCTCCTAAATAAATATGATCATAATTTATCATTTTACTAGAATTCAAATGTTAAATTAAAGAATAGTAACTGCAGTCTAGAACCAGATTCTAGATGTTCTCCAATGGTAAAACCAGCTTTCTGCTGTGTATATTACTTCTGCATGCTTAAAACTCCAACTAAAATTCGTTCATAGTTGTCTTTCTCTATGTATATGACAACCATTCTGCTTGCAATTCTGACTTAAAAGTTTGGCAGGTTTTTGTCAGAGATTTTGTCCCTAGTGCTTTGGCATTCTTGATGAATGGTGAACCTGATATAGTAAAAAACTTTCTTTTGAAAACTTTGCGCCTCCAATCTCGGGAGAAGAAGATAGACCAGTTCAAGTTGGGGGATGGAGTTATGCCTGCAAGTTTTAAAGTATCCCATGACCCTGTTAGGAACTATGAGACCATAACTGCAGATTTTGGTGAAAGTGCTATTGGTAGAGTTGCTCCTGTTGATTCTGGCTTTTGGTGGATTATACTACTTCGTGCATACACAAAGTCTACAGGGGACACTTCTTTGGCTGAGATGCCGGAATGCCAAAGGGGTATAAGGCTAATTCTTGAATTATGTCTTTCTGAAGGTTTTGATACATTTCCGACCCTTCTGTGTGCTGATGGATGCTCTATGATTGATCGCAGAATGGTCAGTCTGATGTACTATCCACTCTTTATCGTTTTTATTTTAACTAGATCAGACTTATGGACCTGTCTTATATTCTGTTTATTATCTATGATTCTTTAACTTTATGTCAAACACATGGTTATATCTATTATCTGTTATCTTTTGAAATGCATTATTTAACAAACACCTATAGGACCTGTCAAAATTCTTAGTCAGTAAGATGCAGACATATTTCATGCTTGATTTTCTACTTTATTATTACATAATGACAGTGATTTTTCAGTTCTTCTTATTCTTGATTTAAGATATATATCAACTGTTACTTTTAGAATGTCTATAATTTATCAAACGTCTATATATAATCTGTCAAAATTTGGTTTTCCTACAGACTTATTATGTGCTTGATTTTCTATTTCTTGTTACATAATGACATTGATTCTGATTCTGACTTAGGCTAAGTTAGGCTTCGAACGTGACTTCTGCTGAGATAGTCACATCCTTTGCTAGAAATTAAGAAATAGGTAGAACGTTACTGCTAAAGGTAGTTGTTCTCATGTTGCAGTGACAGTTCTGATTTATTTCATACATCTAGGAAGGCAGTCATGTTTGTTGTAATCTCTTAATTGTTGGCATGTAATTTAAGCCAAAGAAGGAGGTTTGCCTGATTCAAGTTACCATTTGATTGTCTGCTCGAGCTTCGGACGTGTCCGAATTTAATCTCCCATAGTTGTCTAAAAGTATGAACCGTTGAACGTCTTCTTACTTAACTAAAGTGTGTTCATTTTACTTCGATAAGAAGTCTGCTTTTGCTTTCTTGTTTCTCCTATTTTCAAGGTTTTCATCTTGTACTTTTTGTCATATTCTTTTTTCCTCAGTTCAATGGATTGATCATGAGAAAAAAACTATCAGTGTCATTTTTGTACATCTTAAAATTTTTTATTATTGCAGTCCAACTTCCTTTAAAAATTCCACTACTCACAAGTCACACATTAAAAGTATTTCATTTCATATTGTTCCCAGGGTGTCTACGGTTATCCTATTGAAATACAAGCACTTTTCTTTATGGCCTTGAGATGTGCCTTGCTTCTCCTCAAACACGACGAAGAAAACAGAGAGTGTTGTGATGCAATAATTAAACGCCTTCATGCTTTGAGCTATCACATGAGAAGTTACTTTTGGCTCGACATAAAACAACTGAATGATATATACCGGTACAAAACGGAAGAGTACTCTCATACTGCCGTAAACAAGTTTAATGTGATGCCAGATTCCCTCCCAGAGTGGGTTTTTGATTTCATGCCAAGTCGTGGTGGTTACTTCATCGGAAATGTTAGTCCTGCTCACATGGACTTCCGTTGGTTTTGTTTGGGTAACTGTATTGCAATCTTGTCGTCTTTGGCTACACCTGAGCAAGCTTCTGCCATAATGGATCTCCTTGAATCAAGATGGCAAGAGCTAGTTGGAGAAATGCCGCTGAAAATTTGTTATCCCGCTATGGAAGGTCATGAATGGAGAATTGTAACAGGATGTGATCCTAAAAACACTAGTTGGAGTTACCACAATGGTGGATCTTGGCCAGGTTAGATTTTCTTCCTAAATATTCGACGCCCAAAAGTACTTTAATCTATTTAATAGTAGATTCCTATTTCATCTCGTGTCATGATGGCGTATATTTTTGTCGAGTTGTTTTGTAGCTTAATAGTTCTCCCTATGTTCCATTTTTTGCGTCAATCTTGCCTTTTTTAGTGTATTCCAAGAAGAGTGATGCCTTTTTATATTTAGAAACAATTTAATGTTGGCTCCCGTTTACCCTTAATGACGTGTTTTTATAGCCACGAAAAGCGTCATGACACCTTTAAGATCACGTGTTCAACTCTGTGCTCAGTCGCACCTTCACATATCATGAAATAGAGGGAGTACTATTCATTTTCTCTACTGTGTTATTTTGTAGTTTATGCTAATACCAATTTGTGTGGTTGTGTCTAGTTCTTCTGTGGCTCCTTACTGCAGCAGCTGTTAAGACTGGTCGACCCCTAATAGCACGACGGGCCATTGAACTAGCTGAATCACGTTTACTAAAAGATAGCTGGCCGGAGTATTATGATGGAAAGCTTGGTCGATTTATTGGAAAGCAGGCCCGTAAGTTCCAGACATGGTCCATTGCTGGTTACTTGGTAGCTAGAATGATGCTGGAAGATCCATCTCACTTGGGAATGATAGCACTTGAAGAAGATAAACAGATGAAGCCTACCATGAAAAGATCTGCTTCTTGGACCTGTTAATATCCTTGTACAAATTTTCTTTCAACTGACATGTTCTTTTTCCTATTTCCTTTTTGAATTCTTAAACCTTGTCTTTTAGTTTGTCACGAAACTGTTGAATTTTCTAAGAATTGGCCCCAGTTAATCTGGTTTTTGTCTAAGGGTATCCGTGGAATGCCAATAGATTTGTGATGTTATCTGATCTACCGGGTATGTAGATTCATCTGATTGTTTAAGCATATCATCTTTAATGTCATAGGAATGTCCTAGCTATTCGGAGTGTTTTGGTGCCCAAAGGGGCCAAGCATACAACGACATATCCAGTATAATCCCCCCACAAAAACAAGTTAAAAGAGTTTTTGCATTTGGACCTCCAAATTCAGTGCAGTTGTATTGATTGTTCGACTTCCAAAAGCTTTATATCCTCTGGTTTTTGACCATTTATTTGATTCCTCTTCCTTCAGCTTGCATAATAATGAAGAAACTAAATTCATAAACACCACAATTTGATATGGGAAAGCAAAGGCGAAGCTGTGAAGGAATTGCAAAAATTGCAATGCTGCAGAATACTCGTCAACAAATAACAAGCTTGTATATTATATTGATCAAGTGATTTCTGATTTCCCTGCTGTCTAGTTTCTGCCATAGTATACAACACCCTTTCCTTGCCAAATGGCCGACCTTGCCATCAAGTCGGGTCACTCAGTCCTGGAGTGCTTCTTCAACAGCTTCCGTAGCTGATAACACACTCCACAACTATCGTCATGTACATGGTCGGTCTACAACAAGAGAATTAACAAAAGACGAAACGGATGGTGCCTGTAATTGAACCATACATCAGCAGAACATATGTGAATTGCCTCAAGGACTGAAAAACCGGATTCTAACATGTTACTTGCCACATCGGAGCTTGGTCACTATGTGAATTTCAAGGAAGTGAATAAAGAAAATTTCACACTACGACTGAATGACTTCTATACTGTAAATTTCAAGGCATTCTGGACACTAATTGTCAAGAAATTTGTCAAGTCTACTGTGCCCGCTGTGTGTAGAGTTTAAAGAGCAAGCTACTGTCCCTCAAGGGTACCAAGTGCCTCCTTTAGAAGCTTCTGAGCTTCTTCCCTTCTCCTATACAAGCAAATAGAAACCACAATCAGGACTTAAATCAAATTATCCAGGATAAAAAGATAAGAGAAAGAATTGAACAGTCTGCCTCAACTCCTACAATGTGTTAATTTATGTACATTATTAAAGTAACAGTAAATACATATTTCTTTTCTATTTGATAGGTAGTTTGATATAGTATTACATATATAATCTGCAAAACTGAAAGTGACTGAAGCAGCTTATAGGTAAACTGGTTTCTTTCACTTACAATTTTTTAGTTGCAGCAAAGCTATGAACTCATATAATGAACACCCCTAGTTTTCATCTAAATCTAATGAAGGAAGAAGTTAAATATATATGATAAAAAGAGCGTGCAAACCACATCATACCGCTTGATATCCTCTATCGCTTGTTTACGTCGTTGTATCTGAAGTTCTAGAATATGGATAAGTGTGGCTCGAGCCTGTGAGAAAGAAAGGAAGGTATGATAATTGAGATCATCTAGTTTTCTACAATGCTAAAACCAGGAAATATTTGAACACTAAGATTCACCAGTTGATCACCTGGTGCGGACGCAGAGAATTGAGTAGGTGGTGCAAGTTCTTGAATATCAGAGATATCTCTTCCACTCTCCTGGCATATTGTGAAGGGCGTTCTACAAGAACATCAGCAAGCTCCAATATATGTAGTTGCAATTCTCTGTTAAGTGCTCTTAGTTCTTTCTTGAAATCTGTAACATGACTTAGCAGAATAAGAATATAATACTTTTCTGACAAGTGACAAAAAGCACCTACACTTATCCAATAACAGGGGACATCATGGTACATCCTTTCAACTATGGAATTGATTCTGTAACAAACTTCTGCAATGCGCAGGATACTTGATTGCTTATCTTTTGTCTAAGAACTTGGATAACCTAAAGGGCTCTAACCTTATAACTATCGCAATATCCGACATGACATCCTAGATCCCGAACACAAAATCAAGAAGCAGTTTCTAGAGAACATGAAGTTCTCATTGGATTTTCCTATTCTTTGTTCTGGCACTGGCTCGGGAAAGAGAACAGAAAGGATAGAAATATAGATTAACCTTGTAGAGGATATTTACTTGGAACTTACAACAACAACATACCCAGTGAAATCCCACAAGTGAGGTCTGAGGAGGGTAGAGTGCACGCAAACCTTACCACTACCTCGTGGAGCTAGAGAGGCTGTTTCCTAAAGACTTTACTTGGAACTTACTAGAAAGGAAATAAAAACGAGTGTTGTGCTCCATGCAGACTCATATCTAAAATGCAGGAGGATATATCCACATTATTGAATGAGTGTATCCACATTCTTAAATTCCTTTAAGCATAAACATATTTTTTTAAAATATGCATATTACCTACACGTTAGTATCAAAATAGGAACAAATACGGCTTTTTAAATAACTGCAAACATTACCAACATTAGGCCCTTTTGGGTATAATTGACGCACACCCTGCTCTTCCAAATTTGGGAGTGCATCATCGGTCTGCACATATGATAATAGCAAAAACAATACTGAGCGAATTTGTACATAGTCATCTAATACAAACCACAACGAACCACTTATTTTCAGCTATGCAACTGCTAAACAAAATTCACAAAAGACCAGCACACAGAGGAGTGACCAGAAAAATTATTCCTGATAAACATGCATTCCAATTCAAGATAGCATAAGATAAAGGTGAGAGTGTTAATGGAAACCTCATTCGTATTTCATAATACATAAAATCCAAGTCATTGCCAATTGAATATCTTACTGAACCTCATATTAGCATCAGACATTTCCCCCTCTACTCTTTTGTACTTTTTATGCGCACATTGAATTAATTCCATATCTTTACCCCAAAAGCAATATAGTATATCAATGTGAAGAAACTGAGTGTAATTCAATAAGATAAAACCCAAATCTTCTGAAGAAAAGAGCTACCCAGAACCTTGCATAGGCCTCAAATACACCTTATACATTCATACACCCAAATTAAGCACAAGTAAGCAATTGGGTATCATGAATTTTACGTCCTTCCTTTGGGGAAAGGAGAATTTCAAAAGGGAGTAGGGGAACAGGTGAGAAGCTTTACAGTGTAGTTGCTACCAAAGAGGACATAGGTCCCCTCAATGGGAGGAGGAGGTTCCGGAGCAGACTTGGGGTCTTGAAGATAGTCCTTGTACAGCCTGTAATACGGCGGTGGCGGTGGGTATGTTGCTGTCGACATCTGATTTCACAAAAATAATGCTCTTTTATAAGTTGCCTCTTTCAAAGAAAAAAATAATGCTCTTTTATTATCTGTCCCAATAATAATAACATTAAGATGGAGCCAAAGGACTCTTCTCCAAAAGAAAAAAAAGATGGAGCCAAAGGACTTCCAAAAGGAAGTTTTGAGGGTTTTTTGGTTCAACCAAAAATAGTGACTTCTCTCGGCATTGAGTCAGCACTCACTCTGCAATAGTATATTGCTGATGGGAGCACCTTAAACTAATTTGTAGTTTGGTCCAAGCATAAGCTACAATTTTGGGCTTTACCAGCTGCAATACATAAAAAGCAACAATTTTGAAAGTCAGAGGGGTCCAAAGTATAAAAGACAAGTTTATGATAAACAATATGAAGAGAAGATATATAATGTATATTTAAACTAGAAGAAAAGTCATTCAAGTAACAGAGAAGATGCCCATGTCACATGTGTATTTATCATTAGAGTAGTTTGTGATCCTTTTTAGTGTTATGTGACTGCTCAGTTTTGTCGTGATACTTGCTTTTTGGGGCATCCAAATTCTCACCATGATTTTAAGCAGTTCATTTCTTCTCAAACACCACCAACATACCCAGTGTAGTCCCACAAAGTGGGGCTAGGGAAGGTAGAGTGTATGCAAACCTTACCTCTACCTCAAAGGTGAGGTAGAGAAGTTGTTTCCGATAGACCCCCTGTTTCAAAGATTTCTCATGGAAAGGCTATTTCACTGTGAGGTGATTAAATGGTAACTTATGCTTGAGCTTACTAAGGATATGACCCTAGGTAGGAAGGTTTGAAAGTCGATGATTAGGATAGAAGACTAGTAATTAGCAGAGTGTTGTAGCACTTCATGTGGGAGACATACGGGGCTATTTAATACTCATGTAGTCTCTTATTCTTTGAATGTGTATTACTACATGTTGCTCATTTGCTCTGTATATTGTTATTTCGCTGTCATATTATTTTTGCAATCCTGAATATTTCCTTTGAGCCAAAGGTATATCAGAAACAACCTCACTACCCCACAAAGTTAGAGGTGGAGTCTGTTTACATCCTACCCTCTCTGGATCCACTTGTGGAATTATACTAGTTATGTTATTACTTCATTTGCTTTATGTTTATCGGTGAAATTCACGTGTTTGACATGTGGAAATTTCATTAAATGTTTTGTTTCAATTTTATATTATTCCTTACCCTTTTCTCCTATATTCTCACCATCCCTGCAAACATCAAAAGTACTTTCACCATCACTGCAAACACCAAAAGTCCACCAATCACCTAGCACTACCCCTTTCCTACTACCAATACTACCAAGTCTTAAACCTTTTGACATTCCGAAAAACCTGAGTTTAATCGCTGGCAAATCGGTCATCCAAACAATTGTGTTTATAATTTCTATCATCATTCACTTGCTACAACAGAAATCTCATGGAAGATGGAACCGGCCGAGTGTTCCACGTCATCGTCGATGGCCACGGCACAATTTTGAAGAGGAAAAGTCCGGCGAGGATTTCGATTCCTATCTACTTCATCCACCATTTGATTGGTACTAAAATCATTTAGATGGATGCATCTGTCAAATTACTCAAATTGAGGCAATGAATACATAACAATGGATACTACTATCTAAGCAGAGACATGGATCTTTCCATTTCCATTTTCATTCTCAAAATCACATTCGAGTTTCCTCAAAAATACGAAATTCTTTCTGGATTTGGATTAAATTGCCAAATTGGGACTCCGAAGAACCAAGATAAGAATAGCCAACTCAATTGGCCTAGTGGGTTGGCATGTAATGGATGATTAACAGCTCCAATAATATCAATAAAGAGTTGTTTGTCAAAATTTCCTAATTCCATACAAGTTGAAGAATCAATATTCAAGAATCGAGAGGAATCCTGAAATTCGATGGTGAATCCGGTGGAAATGATGGTGGCAAGGCAGTGACAACGGCTTAAGGATGGGGAGGGGTGGAGAGATTTGGTCTATGTTGCTATGAATAAGAAAGAAAATAAATAAGGAAAAGAATAATTAAAAATACATATATTTGTTGCAAAGAAATATTGAAAATAAAGTTTTAATATTTGTTTTTGGCGCTCATTCTCTTTGAGAGGGTAAAAATGCATTCACTTTTCCACGTAAGGAATCCGGAAATAGGTTTTGGGTGGAGAGGGGGGTGGGGGGAGTTGGCTATTTCTCTTACTTATTGTATTATGCAATTCCAATATACCAATGGAGAGAGCATCAAACTGTTAATGACGACATTAGACCAACAAAATGAAATGATACTGATCTCCTAACTTTTATGATCCAACAAGTTTTGCCTCTCTACCCCGAAAAGAAGGTCTGCATACATCCTATCTCCTGGAACTCCACTTTAGGATCACACTGGTATGTTATCTTGTAGTATCATATGCACCAGAAACGAATCAAACTAAACCATATACCCTACAATAATATCTGTCATGAATAAAATACAAATCGTATTCCAAATGCCACATAACTCATGTCACGTTTGTAATTATCACTATTTTCTTGTAAAGAGAGGATACTCAAAGTTTCTACTTTCGTCCGCCCGGAACAAGGAAACATAAAAATATGTTAACCTACAAAGACTTACAAGCTGAATGATTTTTTCATAGCTTAAACACCTTCCTTCTATCTCAAAGTACAGTTACAGCCTACACACAACTTTAAGATCAACGAAAACATTCAGCAGAAGGAATCCTATCTAACCTAACAAGTAACTATCAACATCTTATTTTTATGCTATGGTTCAGTCAAATGGTAGAAGGTATCCGATGAAATTAGTCGAGGTGACACCACGATTATCAAAAACTAAAAAAAAAAAAATGTGATTGATAATTATACATTTAATCTAAGAACATTGAGTTCAAAAGCTTCAAATACATAGAAATATACATTTAATCATCACGCTTCGAGCTAGTATGGATTCAATTATAGCGTATATAATTCAGTTCTTATTAAGTTGAAAAAATTCAACAGATTGTTCTTAATTTCCAATTATGGAATTTACCTGGACAATGAGGAAGACGGACGAGCAGCGGCAGGCGGCGGAAACGGCGGCGAAAGGCGGAAGCCGGCAGTCTCAGAGTGAAGGGAGTTTAATTTGGATCCTAAAAGGCCTAAGTAGTATGTAGAGTCGAAGGGCCCAAGTTTTAGGCTGAAGGATGCAGATTTATCTATTGGGCCTATGTGTTTTTTAGACTAGTTATCATGGTCCCAAAAAAAAAAAACATTTCTTCATACCCATTAGGTAGGAATACACTGGGTATGTTGTTGTTGTAGTTACAAGGTAAAAGGAGGAGGAGAGAGGCGAGTGAAATTTGGGGGGTGGGGGGGAGGTGAGTAGATTTGAGAAAGGAAAGATATACAAGCGAGATTTGGGGGAGGGAGGTGAGAGACGAAAGGGAAGATAAACTAGCGAGATTTGGGAGAGGGAGGTGAGAGATGAGAGACAGGATGAATACATGATATAATTGTATCATGAATACGATTGATTCATATCCGCGACTATATTTGTATCAAGGAATATAATTGAATAAAATAGTATCAACTAATACACTTCTGAAATTTTATATAATAGAAAATTCTAGGAATCTGTATAAATTTCAAACACTGTAATTTAAAAAATTAGTCAAGAGAGAAACAAAAAGAGAAAGGGAAGAGGCAACGAGTGCAAGAGAGAGGGAGAGGAGAAGAGAGAAAAGAGAGGGAGCTGAGAAGAAATTTCATTATATTATTGAAATTTACTTTATTGTTGTTTTAATCGATCAACACCTTAGATCAAAATAATTACTATCATTAATTTTTTTTTCATTTTGCAACACTAACTTACTTTCACTTAAAACTTTTAATTTCGGAGTATAACTTTATAGAATAATCACGTTTTTTTTTTGTTTTTTTTTTTGTTTTTTTGTTTTCTTAAGTGTAAATGTTACATTAAATTCCTGGTCCAAAAGGTGAAAGTTCACATTAAAATTAAGAATTTCAAATATTTCAAGGAAGCTCTAGAAGAAGTTCCTACTTCAAAAGCATGTCGTTAATTACACATTTACAGAAGAGACATAGATAACTTGATCAAATATCTCTTATAATTAATGTTATTAAATAGTAATAGTATATTTTAAATTGGTGTATTAATTTTTTTATGAATTTACATAAAGTAGTATCGGAAGGCAGTGACAGATTCAGAAATTTATTCCAGGGGGGTCAAAAAAATATAAATTTAAATGTGTGAATACGTCAATAAAATATAATTTCAAGGTATAGCAGCTGTACATGCATCTTTTTTTTTATTCTAGTTTTTTTATTATAGCTGTACAAGACAGCTACTATAGCAGTTGTGCAAAATAATAGATTTTCCAAAAAGATGCAAAAAAAATGCGTCCTTTCCAAATTCAAAAAAAAAGCCTTCGCTGGTAGTGGGAATTGAACCACGATCGAGGGCTGAAGGAGCAACTCAAGAAGCGGACATAGAACCATTAGGCTATCCAATAACCTTGTCTTTAGGTGGTTCAAAATTAATATATATACATAAATATAGATTTTTTACGTTATATATACAACATAATTTTTTGCCGAAGGAATTCGGGTGAACTCCTCGATATCACGTGGGTCCGCCCCTGTAGTAAGGTAAAATTCATGAGTTACTTCTAAGGGTGTGTTTGTAGTGAGGAATGAGGAAAACATTTTTTGATTTCTCTTCCTCATAAATTGGATAAAACTTTTTAAAAATATTTTCTCGAAAAAATAAGATCTTTAAAAATTGAAAAAATGACTTTTTAATAAAAATAAATAAATAAAAATTCTATAAATAATGTTCTATATATTTATCGCGTCCCCACACCCACCCAACACTTCAACCCCTATCTCTTGACCATCCCACACCCACTACCCCAGATGCCCTACACCCCTCCATTAACGCCTCTATAGTTTCTTTTACTCAATTACTCTGACCCTCAACGTCGTCTAGTTGTCATTTAGTCATAGTCGTTGTTTTCATTTTGATTCGTTTCACTTCAAAAGATGTTTGTCAATGTCCATTATTTTGATCTTCAAAATAAAAAACCCAAATAAAAAAAAAAGAATCGAATTTGTAAAAGGCAAACTGAACCAAATTTATTTCAGTTCGAGTTCGGTTGTCATTTTCGTTAAATTGTAAAATCAAATCTAACAAACAGAATGTCCATCCCTATTTCGAACTCTGTAGTTTCTTTTATTAATTTACATATAGATGTTCGTGAGATAAAAAAAATTCTATTTATTTTTAAACACTAGAAAATAAGTAATAAATTAATTTATTTTTGAAGAAAATATTTTTGATGAAAAGTATTTTCTTTCTTTCGTACCAAACAAACCTTAAAGGTTAAAATAGTCATTTCAATGTCCCTTTCAACTGAATTTGCTCACAACATCACGCATCACTCATGAAGCACTCTCCCCTTTTACTCAGCGCCAGAGAATCAAATCATTACCCTACGTGGGCCCCAAAACCAAAAACTATTTATTAAAATCATTAATTAATTCGCCGTAGTAATAAAATTACTCAATTAATCGCCGATTTTTTCTATTCCCCTCGGCAATATGTACACGCTGGCATTTTAAGAAGAAAATAATTGCCACGTAGATGACACGTGGAACACTTAGGCTTTTGATCCAACGGTGGAGAAAATCCCGTTTGTATGGTCCGTAGATAATGCTATCGACGTAATAATAATGATTATTAATATTCCTTATAAACAGAGTATGTTACTTATAGGTTAGTATTTTTTTTTTTTGTGAAATCTTGAGAGAATCGGGTAATTAAAAACCGAAAGCTTTGGTTTTTCCGTTTGTTAAGCAGAAATATTCTCAGCTCTCTAAATCAGTTACTATTTGGGTAATCAATTATAATTATTTTTTACCTTTTTTGATTCTTCTTTGTTCAGTTACAAGTTGTTGTAACAGATTATAAGCTAGATTATATATTTCTTTTAAAATGTTTTCTGCATTTTTGAGTTTTTGTTAATTGTTGATCTGAATGAGTGGCATTTGAGCGTTTTTTCGGAAATAGTGTCTTGTTAAGCAGAAATATTGTCAGCTCTCTGAATCGTTACTATTTGGGTAATCAAAAATTTGTTCTTTTTTGTTTTTGGTTCAGTTATGAGTTGTTGTAACAGCTTATAAGCTGGATTTTTTTTTTTCATGATCGGTTAAAGTTTTGGAGGAAGGAATTAAGTGAGTGATTTCTGTGTGTGTCTGTGTGTTTTTTGTTTTCTGCATTTTTGAATTTTGTTTTTGTTGATCTGAAAGAGTGGCAGTTGAGCGTTTTTTCGGAAACAACCTCTCTATATTGATGAGATAGAGGTAAGGTTTGTTGACATTCTATCATTCCGTAGACAAATTGAGCTGGTTATGTTGTTGTTGATCTGAATGAGTGTGCCTTGAGTGGACGATCTTTCGAAAACAGCCTCTTTATCTCGAGGGGATAGAGGTAAGGTTTGCGTATATTCTGTGCTTAGTAGAATCCAGTTATGGGATTATACGGGGGTATGTTGTTGTTGTTGATCTGAAAGGTGATGAAATTCTGCTTTTTTTGAGAAAAGTGTGAAGGCAAAAAAGTACATTTGATCGAATAAATCTGAAAATTTAATCGATTTTTTCGTTTATGAATGGAGATGGTACTGTAATTTCTTCATGGCTGGATTTATTTTTCTTTTTCTTTTTTCTGATGTACTTTTTTTTTTTTTTTTTTTTCTATTTTTCATTGATGTGAGTACTTTGCGTGTGTGTTGTTGTCTTTCTCTCTCTATCTCTTTTTGCTTTTGTGGGGTTGATGAGTACGAGTGTGACAGAGTCACAGTGATAGCGGCTTTATTATGTGAAGAAGAACCCGATTCTCGTTGTACATAAAAGGACTAAATTCACTTTCTTCTTCTGCTAATCTTTTTAGTACAAATTTGCTTTTCACCTTCAGCTCTTTCTTCCTTTTTAAGTTCCTCGTATACTCTACTAGCTCACTTTGCGCGATTACACTGAGTATGTCAGTACTGTAAGATCCAAAAGCCTCTAATTTTGCAGTTTCTGATTCTTATAAATTTGGATTTTTTTTATGTGTAATTTGTTTGAAGAATAGTAAATTAATTTGAGCTGGGGTTGGAAAAAAATTGGGATTCGAGAGCTTTTTTTCAATTCAATGTTGTTGCAGATATTTGTTTTCCCAGAAATGGACAAGAAAACTGACGTGATTGAAAGAGTGAAATTGAATTCAAACGGTTTACTAAACAACAAAAAACTCATCAATGCGTCTGCTGTCTGTTTCTGCAAAAATATTCTTATTCTTATTCAGCTTTATATGTGGAATTTTGGTGTTTGCGAGGCTACGTAATGCGTGTCGTCTTGTATTTCTCCTTTTTTTTTTTTTCCATTTTCGTTATCTTTTATGAAGTAGTAGTTGTTTATCTTTCTTTTTGTTTTGAATTTCACTAAATTCTCTGAGAATTTTACTGGGTTTTGATTTGAAGGTTTAGATTGCAATGGAGGAAATGAAATAATCGCGAAAAGATTGAAGAAAAAGGGGCAAAATTCAGTATGGACAACAGTGAAATGGGTTGTTTAAGGTCTGATGGTATTGAGGAGATTCATCCCGATGTTTCTGTTCGGAAGCGATTCAAGTTTCCGAAAAAGGTTTGACATTTGAGCTCAATTGAGTATTAATCAATTTGTGATTGGGACTATTAATAGTAATTGGTTTGTTTATTCATATCCCATTTTTGGATTTGCAGTTTTTTGATGAGTGTAATGGAGTAGATCATGCTTCTGTTCCTCGGAAAGTACGTTCAGGTTTGTATTTTGGTGAATTGAATTTGGAAATTATTGATTTGGTTATGTTTGTTATGTTATTTGGAATTTTTGTGTGTGTTGGAGCCCAGTTCTTGGAAGTGGGTCACTTGTTGCTTTCTTTTGTAAAAATTATTATGTAGTTAGTTCCTTTTTACCTTTTCTTTCTTTTTACGCATGAGAAGATTCTGTATGTTTCTTCATCTTCTTCTCCCTTTTTATAATGAACTTTTGGATTCACTAAAAAGTACTTTAATCTGCAATTTGGGTGATTGTACTGGCCAATTTTTTGTTTTTTAGTGTTTTTTATATTACTATTTGTTGTCTCAGATGCCTCTATTCTTTACGATCTTGCTATTGCTTATGTCTGCGTACACACTACCCTCCGTAGACCCCCCCGCTTGTGGGATTATACTGTGTATATTGTTGTTGTTGCACTGGCCAAGTTTCGGATTTTTATTACTTTTTATATAAGGTGAAATAGCTCTTGTTTGAGTTAAACGTTCGACTTCCAATTGATCATAAGCTGTTTACATGGGTTCAAATAAATTGTCTGTTAAGAGAATTCCTTTCCCTTTGTAGCTAGCAAGAAGAGAATTCGCCGGCTCATCTCTCCACCTTTGCCAATTTCCAAAAGGGCGAATCACATGTCAGATGGAGCTGAAACACTAAGGAAATATGTCAAGAAGTCCAAGCTTAATTTGGTTAGAGACTTGTAAATTTCAGTTTTTTTTTTTCCCTCTTTGGTTCCTCCATCATACAATTGAATGATATGCAATTCAATGGAAAATTTTCATCAATGATAACGAGATTTAAATGCAGAATCGTTGTGGCTCAAGTCGGTGTATGGAGGAGGAGCTTGAAGGCCCAATCACCAAAGATGAAGAGGAAGTGGCTGAAACCTTGTATGCTTTGGCTGGTATGATCCCAGACACTGACACCTTGAGCGAAAGCAAAATAAATAGTCAGCTTCCGGAAGTGAAATCATTGGATTTACCAGAACCTGAGACTTCTGTGATTGCAAGTGGAGGTCTGCTTGTTAGTTCTTTGTTTCTATGTTAGTATCTTCCATAATTGGTATTTGCCGAACTAAGTAATATTTCACAAACGGTGTAGTTGTAACAGCAGAGCAGGACATGAAGACAACCGACTCCCAATTCAGTGCTGAAGCTTTGGATCAGTTTCCAGACGTAGCTGCTTCTGCCGGAGAAGCTGCTAAATCAAAATCATTTGATAATGCTTCCCAGTGTGATACATCTACCAACACAGAGCAATTCAAAATTTCACAGCAACCAGTAAGTTTTATTTGGACATATATACTTTTTAGTGAATACGAGACATTAATGCTGATCTTACGGTTCTTTAATTCAGGTTGTTGCTTATCAAGCCAACCAACAAAACATACACAAGGAGAAGAGGAATAATGGTATAGCCGGCAAGTTTCGAATTTCTGATGACTGGTTGTAATATATCAGAGACAGCACCATCCATATTTATGTGTCTTTATGTCTACACTAACAGAAATGTTGTTTTGGTGATCAGGTTCATCATTGTGGCCAGGCTTGTCTGCAGTAGGGTCGTCTTGTTCCGGCATACTTGATTCTTCACAGTAATTTCCCATTTCTTACTGCACTCTTTCTTGCCTACAAATATTGTTTGGTCTCTCATGTGCCGAGTAATGATAGGTTTCCAATTGCCAAATGTCCTGTCTGGTTCAGAAGCACTAGTTCTGAACTTCAAGCTCAAAATGCAGAATCTTGTCTCCCAACCGTGAAGGTGTTTTAGCACTTCGATAGGGCTTTCAGTTACTCATCTGTACTTCGTTCCATTATGAACGACTGTAAGGATCACTCATTTGATTTGATTATGCAGGATTCTCATGTTCCACTTGATTTGAGGAAGTCATTTAAGAGGTGTGCTGCTCATGTTTATATAAGTCGGCTGACTAAAGTCTTACAGTCTGGGGTGAGAAGCGACACCATCTCCTCGCATCCTTCTCAGTCTTCATCTCCTGATGGAGTGAAGCAAGAGATTCGTATAATTCAGAACAGCCCAACTGGAAAGGTGAATGATATGCATGGAATTGTTTCTACTGGAAGCACTGCCTCTACTGCTGAGAAAAATCCAACTGAACTTAGAAATGCAATCCTTTTGCACAAAAGACTCCTCCAAGATCAGCAACAGGCTTCTACTACATCTGGGTTCAGTTCTTTGGCAAAGCAGGTTAGTTACATTCACTGATGCGTGATATTTTCGTCATTCACACACGATAATAATTCACTCTCTCTTTCGTAGAACGTCGATTTCCTTTCATTGTCAGCTGGAAGTTATGTGATAAAAGGCACTAATGGCGCTAATATTACTGGTCATAACCTTGAAGCGCCCATAAGCTCACATAAACATCCAGCCCTGCAATTCTTGCCGCCCCAGAATGGTTATTCATCTGCACCTTTCCGTTACCATCCTGCAACAGCAACAGCTCAACAGGTGACTTCTAATTAAAATCGCTTTGCTGCATTTGAAACATAACTAGTTTCTCAGATTTTCAGTTTCTTGACTTAATCATTGTTAAAGACTCTGCACATTCTTTGACTCATTCTTTGAGTTGATTTCTGCTTGCAAAATGTTCCTGTCACTTTACTGTTTTCTACAAACCACAAGTAAATAGATTATTTTAGCCCTTTTTATTTAGTATCAAGATGAGAACAGCGTAGGCACATGCTGAAATATTGACCTTTGGTGCTAGGACCAAGTAGAACAACATAAAGTCAGCTGTGGTTCTTGCTACAGCTATTACGGACTAGAATACATGAGTTTATTTAAAGACACCCGCACACACAAATACGTATCATATCTACGTGTTTATATACAAAGCTGTGGGTAGATAACACTGTTCTGCTTCCAACGTAGACTGTCCTGCACCATGGCTCATTCTGAGAACCCCTTCTCCTTTTTGGAATGTTTGAGAAGTGTTACAGTAAAATGTTGTCATCTGTTTGTTGCCTTTTACTGGTTGGCGCCTTTATAAAATGATTCAGGGATAAGTTTGTGGCGAGACTACTACCACTAGTACTAATTAATACAATGTTTAGAAGATTAAGCCAATTCTTTAATGTCTAGATGCAGGTTCTGCTGCCTCCATATCTTGGAGGTGCATCAATTTGTCCGTCAAGAGAAGCTACTATGGCCTTACCAAAACAAATGTCACAGCAGAATGAACTACAAAAACCCCATTTCGCTGCTCAGTACAAGTTTGGAGTCACTGCCTCACAAATGGGAGACTGGCTAAATGCAGGGCGACAAATGCCTATTTTTGGACTTTCTCAAGCGCAATTTGCAGCGCCTTCTTCCCCTACGGAAGCACTTTCTTCCAAGTATGCTCCACCCTTATTGAATGAGCAGGAGCTTATGTCCATTTCTGCGTCACGAGCTACTTCAAGGATGAGAGGACAATATTACAGTTTCCCTTCTGGCATGGAAGGAAACGGACATGGACTCTACCCCAATAATGTGCCTTCATTGCAGCTTCTTTGCAATGATCGTCGTTGATACTCAGAGCCATGGCACCATGTTCAAAGATCATAATCGATTTGTTCTTTTCTTTGCTTATGCATGAGAGTAGGTGTTCATTCTGTTACTGAATATACCAAGAGAAGGAACAAAAAGAAGGGGAGGATGTAGTAAATTTCGTGTCCCTTACTAGATATGCTTTGGCTTCATCTTTCGTGTCCCTTACTAGATGCTTTGGCTTCATCATAACAGCATATGTTATAGAAGGCTACACTAATTCTGTTTCAATTTTATTTAATTATAGAGCAACACAACTTTCGAAATGGCTGTTGGTTTCCACCTAGATGGATTCGATGGAAAGAAAGTTTTATGTGTCTGAGATGGTTCGACTTGGAACAAACTACTACACAAGAAAAAGAATGACAATGAAAATATTTGATGCTGCTTTAAATTTCTTTCAGCACGATATTCTTTTGCAAATTGTTAGCTGAGCTAGTACCTGAGGTGTTAATATAGGGTCTGTTTGGTTCGGAGGAAAATGTTTTTCCAGAAAATAAGTGAACTTTCTACTTCTCTGTGTTCGGTATGTAAACTATTTATATATCATCTTAAAAACATTTGTACATAATTTAGAAAATATAATGGATTGTGAGGGTGGGTATAGGGGTCCGGCGTGGTGGGAATGGGGGCTATATGGGCAAGGGTGAAGATGAGATGTATTAGATGTGTAACACCACCTGTGAAATTTGATGAGATGTATTAGATGTGTAACACCACTTGTGAAATTTGATGAGATGTATTAGATGTGTAACACCACTTGTGAAATTTGTTATCTTTTCACTAGGGAAGTTATTTTCATCTTTAAAAAAAAATTGTTTCTTAGAAAAAATAATTTTTGAACATGAAAACTTTGTATTATTCCTTACAGAAACATCCATAGAGAAAATAGTAAGGAAGATATGCCGTGAGCATGATAAAAGATAGTCAAGACAGAAGTATGATTCAGCAACAGCCAAGACTAATTCACCAATATCATTTTGCTTCCTGAATTGGTACATGGAGAAAAATGACATGGGTTGATAAGTTCTTTTGCAAAAGTAAACTGCCTTTCGATGTACTTATGAATGAAGGAAATCTTGTATACAAATAAATGAGGCACAGCAACATGAAGGTATCAACAAGAATACAGAATCTCTAATGCAGTAAATACAGCCAGCCAGGAGAGAAGTACAGTGCAGACGATGAAGGCAAAGGAAAGTGTCTGTCTTGACTCTTGAGCAAGCACGGAAATCTTCACTCCTGCTTTTCCAATTCTCCCATTCTCTCGATAATTGCCTGCCGTATATTAAAAAAAAAAAAAAAAAAAGACGTTGTTTACTGCAAACATATACAGAATAATAGAGTGAAGGCATAATCAGATATGCATCAACTTTGTTTTTCCTTTGAGCAGGGTGCAAGAGACGAGAGCAAGTAATACGTATGTGAACCAAAACATCAGTCTTCTCATGAATGAGGGATAAACAAAAACATCATATCTAGTTACCCTACTTCAGCAAAAAAATGTCGAACCACCACTAAGTATGCTTTTCAGAATTAACCATGAAATTAGCCTATACATGTCTATTTACAAATGTGTATGAATATAAATGTGTGTATGAGCGTGTTTATCAAAAGATCAAAAATATTGGCCAGCTACAGGGCCGGGGGCAAGAGGTGATTAGGATAGCATTTTTCTTACCCTCTTACTTGTTTCCTGGAGCTCCCCGGCAAGGATAAACTCATCTAATATCAGATATACCTGCAGAGGGAAGAAGTTGATCATAAATGATTGAATGAGTTAAGAACGGTGGCCATCGACTCTACTAATGAAAAGTACATTTCTTTCCAAAGCTAAGTTTTGTGAAAATCAGAAGATTTATGATTTACGGAGAGGAAACCGCAACTTATAATAATAAATTACCACAAGCGATGAGGAGGGAAAACTTCGAGCTTTCATGCAGGACGGGATGCTAATAGTATTCACAGATGGAAATGTTGGATGGGAAGATGAAATCCTCTTATATTAATCGCCAAGTAGGACGACGAACAGGTCTTGAGTACCACTCGTTATGGTACACCAGTTTCTACCTTTTAAGAATCTTAACTTTGAAGCCATGTTAAATCCTGCAGTGAACCATTTGTTCACTGAAACGTCAAATTTTGATTCTTCTACTTCATTCGATACCCTTCCATCTCTGCCTAAAACCATGCTTTAAACAGGGAAGGCTGCCTCATGGAGCTGATGAAAAGTAAAATTCAGGTTACATTTCATGGTGTGTGATCTCTAAGATGTAGTAGACCCATGGATGTAAGTAACTCACTACTTGTGCTACGGGAAGATCATGCAGAATGAAGGGGCATATAAAGTAATCGAGTTTAACCCAATCTGCAGCAATAAGTAGGTGTGTAATTTATATGGTTCAGCTAAGGATTTGATGACAAACACAAAGTTGGAGAGCCGGCACAAAAATCTAAAAGAAAAAATACAGCAGCATTTAACGACGTCTTAGAAGATTCAACGAGAATATTGATTGATTTACAACCAATGGAAGACCATTGTGTGTCAGAACAGGGGTCACAGGAAAGAACAACAACAACAACATACCTAGTATATTCCCACCAAGTGCGCCTGGGGAGGGTAAGTGTACGTAGTCCATACCACTACCTCAGATGTGAGATAGAGAGGCTGTTTCCGATATACCCCCGGCTCAAAATAAAACAGTCTAAAAAAGAAATAGTAAAGGGACAAAGGGGGCACGGGAAAAAAAGATGTAATGAACTTTGTTGCTTTTGTAAGTAGCAATGTTTGATGAGAAATGTCTAACCTTGTGGAAATTGAAAACCAAATCCAGCTCACAAACATTGCTGAAAAAGTGATCCAAAATTTCCACAAACAAGTGGATGGACTCCAAATAAGCCAACTCGTTGTCCGTGATATCAACACAAAGTGAGAAAAATAATCCTGCATATCTTCTGTATATTACCTTGTGGGTACGGAACTGCAAAGAGGAGATCACAAGCAGGTGCTAGTCATTAGTGACACATCAAGGAAGATATCTTCACGAAAACTGAAAAGAAGTGGAGACTGAAAACTAATAGTGACAGCCAGCTATGTAAATCTCATGCAACCTATTACTGAAATAAGTTGAGCAGCTATATCATTAGACAAAACTTCACAGGGTTCACTTCTTTCATCAATTCTGTTCACGTTTCAGCACAAAAGGTATTGATTTCCCTTTTATTATTCACATTCTGTTGCTTTCTGTCTTATTTTACACAGTATAATATACAAGTTCAAACTTTTTTTTTGATGAAGTATATTATACAAGTTCAAACTTCAAACCAACCTGTTCTCTCCCTTCATTTGCTTACCTCCCCCTTACAGTTCCAATCATAAATCACTTATTTAAGGAAAAAGAGATCTATTTTCCAACATCTTGCTTTGTACATTTGTCACTGAGGGGTTTCCAAATAGTAGGTTATCGATCATGAAGCAACTTGATGATTACTCAACAATGTTAACACGCGATGCATCTTTCGTTCCCTTTTGCAGGTTAAAGATTACTGAGTCTTTAAGAAATCAGATCCAGGAATATAACTTCAATATTTTTAAGTCAAATTTAATGCATAAAAAGTAGTCGATAAATGATTCTCAATATATCCTCTTATCATGCACAAGCTAAAAGGAAAAGGCTTTTCTTTCTTGATCCTTCCCTCCCCCACCAACCCTTTCCTCCACTCCCTTCCAACCTCTAAGTTTCTAACGCCAAGAGATTGAACTAGGAAACATGTAGATATGGAGAAATTGCCTCAATTAAGAATTTTATACTCAGCCATAACATAGGTTACTCTACAAAGAAGTTACCAATTAAACAATAAACCATTCTTGAACCCCCCCCCCCCCCCCCAACCCCCCAAACCCACACACACACACATTAAACCTTAACCAAAGTTATTCCTTTGATACCAGTGGAACAAGTATTTAAAACACAACGGTAAATGACATAATACCAACAAAATAAATCCTCATAATACTACTTCACCAAAAATGTGAAGTATCAGTATGATAACATACAGACCTAAGGACGGGAAAGCAACCCAGCAGGAATGGCAGCGCAAATTGATTTCCATCATCCTCTATATCTGCAAAATTCCGATACACTTGGATTGGTGTTATTTGGCATCAAGTTAACAGGACCTGAGAATTACACATTGTGGAGCAAATCGATGCGATTGGCCTTGCTAGGGAAAAACAAGCTAGGTTTCGTGGATGACAGTTGTACAAAAGCTCAGTACAGTAGTGATTTGGGGAAACTCTGGGAACGATGTAATGCGATTGTTCTGAGTTGGATAGGAGCTACTGTTTCGCCGGATTTGGTTTCTAGCATAGTGTATGTGTCTGATTCAAAAAAGGTTTGGGACGAATTCAAGGAAAGGTTCGATAAATCAAATCTCACTAGAATATATCAGCTCTGGAAGGATATAGCTACTCTAACTCAAGGTACGGACTCAGTCACTGCTTACTATTCCAAAATGCGAGATTATTGGGATGAGATAGATGCCTTAGTACCGGGGGTAGGCTGTAGTTGTGAAGGATCTAAGGCTTCCACTGAAATGCTGAGAAATCAAAGGTTGTTGCAATTTTTGATGGGGCTAAATGAGAGTTTCAGTTATGTTCGAAGTGATATTTTATTGCGCACCCCCTGTCTTGACGGTCAATCAGGCATATGCACTAGTAGTGCAAGAAGAAAGCCAAAAAGGCATGGGTTCTGGTAGCAAACAAATGGATTCCATCACCTTAATGGATGGAGGTGGCCACAGACACAAGGGATCAGCATTGAACCCGTCTAAACCTGCTTCCACTTCAAATCAGACCACCTATAAGAAGCCACTTTTTCCTACAGGTTGTGCTCACTGTGGTTACAGAAACCATTTAACAGAGGATTCTATAGAGTGGTAGGATATCCACCTGATTTCAAAAGCAAAAAGAAGGGCCAGTATAGTTCCACTAAAGCCTATGCCCGAGGTAATGCTGTGGATGTAGAAATTGGACCTGTTTCTTCAGGAGAAGGGAGGTACATATCTGAGGAACAATATCAACAATTCATCACAGCAAGTTCCAGTAACACCTCAGGCAGCAACAACACTAACAACACTAACAATACCTCAGGTGATTTTCAGGCTAATATGATAGGTATACTTGCACATTTATCCAGTATTTTTTCACATGAGTGGATAATTGATTCTGGTGCATCTCACCATATCACACCATATAAAGAGTGCTTGTTTAATCCCTTAAAACTTGAGGGTTGTGAGAGAAACAAGGTCCAAGTACCTACAGGTGGTAGATGTGAAGTTACACACAGAGGAACCACTGTCATACTGAGAGATCATAGGCTTAAGAATGTTCTATATGTTCCTGATTTCAAGTACAACTTGTTGTCAATGTCAAAGATGACAAAAAATATTTGCTGCCCAGTATGCTTTTACCCAGATTTTTGTGTTTTCCAGGACCTTTACTCTGGCAAGGTCTTGGGGATTGGTAGAGAAAACAATGGTTTGTACTTGCTGAAGGATGATGCATCAAGACATCCTGTAGTAGGCTCAACAATTCATAAAGAAGTTGATGGTGCAATGTGGCATATGAGATTAGGCCATCCATCCATCAGTATTCCAAGTTGCATTCCCATTGTTCAGAATGGAAGAGAAGCACACAAACTATGTGAGATATGCCCATTATCCAAGCAGACAAGGTTACAGTTTCCTGTTAGTAACTCACATTCTAATAGCATTTTTCAGTTGATACATGTTGATGTATGGGGTCCTTTTAAGGTTCCTACTTATGAAAAAAAACATTACTTTGTTACCATTGTTGATGACTATAGTAGATATACGTGACATGTTTGGTTCAGTATAAGTCTGAAGTGATTGTTGTTCTGAAAGATTTTTTGTTGAAAGTAAAGAATCAGTTTGGTACTACTGTGAAGACATTAAGATCAGACAATGGAAGAGAGTTTTTCAATTCTCTGTGTTCTGATTTACTTTCATCCTTGGGCACATTCTTGAAGTAGCTAGAGCTCTTAAATTTCAGAGTTCCATCCCTAACAAGTTCTGGGGAGACTGTGTTATGACTGCAACATATCTTATAAATAAACTGCCTACACCAATTTTGCAAGGAAAGTCTCCTTATACAATTTTATATAAGAAACCTGTAGTATATGATCACTTAAGGGTCTTTGGTTGCTTATGTTTTGCATCTACTTACGTAAAGGAGATAAATTTAAACCAAGAGCCAAAAGAGCAGTTTTTATTGGTTATTCTGAGACTCAAAAGGGATACAAGTTATTTGATCTTCAGCAGAACACATGTTGGGTCAGTAGAGATGTGGTATTCAGAGAAGACATCTTTCCTTTCAAGGGAATCACATATGAAGGAACCACTATTTTTGATGTTCCACACTCTGTCAATGATCATCATCATCCTGACCCTATTCCAATACCCATGCCTACATCACATGCCCCTGTATATGATGATCCTGCTAGCTCTTCTGGTATGCCAAAAGTTGCAGATAATATGCAACATTCCACAGTTGAAGCTGATGAAGTGCCACCAGTGGAACATTCATTTCCACCTGTTCCACAACCAGCAAACTTGAGAAGGACAACAAGGAGTGCCAATCCGCCAATATGGTTAAAGGATTACGTAACCACTAAATCTGGTGGTAAGTCTGGAAGTGTGATCCTTTATTCTATCTCAGATGTGTTTTCTTATGATAATGTCTCACCAGCATATCAAGCCTATCTGCAAGCCTTTTCAGCTCAAATTGAACCACAAAATTTTAAAGAAGCCGCAACAGATGAACACTGGATTAAGGCTATGCAGCTTGAAATTCAAGCCCGGGAGGAAAATCAGACTTGGGACCTGGTCCCTCTACCACCAGGGAAACATGCTATAGGTTCTAAATGGGTATACAAGATTAAATATAAGGCTGATGGGAGCATTGAAAGATACAAGGCCAGATTAGTTGCGAAGGGATACAATCAGCAGGAAGGTTTGGATTATCACGATACCTTCTCACCTGTTGCTAAAATGGTGACAGTTAGAGCTGTGATAAGCCTGGCAGCCTCCAAGAAGTGGGACATCTTCCAAATGGATGTAAATAATGCTTTCCTACAAGGAGATCTTTATGAAGATGTATACATGGAATTGCCTCAAGGTTTTCAGAGACAAGGAAGTAAACTGGTATGCAAACTGAAAAAATCATTATATGGACTCAAACAGGCTTCAAGACAGTGGAATATTAAGCTCACAAATGCATTAATTGTTGGTGGCTATACACAAAGAAGCTATGATCACTCACTGTTTATTCAGAGATCAGGATATGATATTGTAGTGGTCTTGGTTTATATTGATGATTTGCTTATCACAGGAAGTAACTCTACTCTAATTCAGCATGAAAAAGACACACTGAACAAGGCATTCAAGGTGAAAGACTTGGGCCAGTTAAGATTCTTCTTGGGAATTGAAGTACTCAGGTCTGACAAAGGTGCCTTGCTTAACCAAAGGAAGTATGTGTTGGAAATGATCTCACAAATTGGCCTGAGTGGGTGCAAACCATCTCCAACACCATTAGAGGTCAATAAGAAATTAACTTCTGTAGAGTATGACCTCCAAGTTGGTCCATCTGATGATCCAGAAATAGATGACATACTTGGTTATCAAAAGCTGGTTGGCAAATTGCTTTATCTCACTATTACAAGGCCTGACATTTGCTTTGCAGTACAAACATTAAGCCAATTTATGCAGAGACCTAAACAGTCTCACATGGATGGTGCACTAAGGGTGGTGAGGTATCTGAAGGGTAATCCTGGACTTGGAATTCTACTTAAAGCAGATGAGATCACATCTATGACTGCCTTCTGTGATTCTGATTGGGCATCTTGTCCCAACACTAGAAGGTCAGTTTCAGGGTATATAGTCATGATGGGTGATTCTTTGGTTTCCTGGAAATCTAAGAAACAACAAATAGTGAGCAGAAGCTGAGTATAGGAGCATGGCAGGTGCAACTGCTGAAGTGATGTGGCTGGCTAGTTTATTGGCAGAGCTTGGAGTGACCTTAACCATGCCTGTGAAGTTGTTTTGTGATAATAAAGTTGCACTACAAATTACTGCTAATCCTATTTTTCATGAGAGAACTAAGCACATAGAAATCGATTGTTATTTTGTCAGAGAAAGAATCAAATCAGGTTTGCTGCAACCAGTTCATGTCCCCTCCAACATGCAACTAGCTGATCTCGTGACTAAAGGACTTCCAGCAGCTCAACATCAGTTTCTTCTTTCCAAGCTGAGCGTCCTTGATGTTTTCCGGTCACCAGCTTGAGGGGGAGTAAAGAGACTAGTCAGTTAGGTTGTTATAGTTTGTTAGAAAAGAGAGTGGTGTACAACTGGTGTACAACTGTCAAGTTAGTGGAGTTGGATGTTAGTGGAGTCGGTTATTTTTCTCTATAAGTAGCAATTGCATCACTAACATTGTAATAAGAATTAGATCATTTTCAATCAATAAAGCTTGTTCATTCCTCTAAGAACCATATCAACGAACTTGGTCCAACAGCTCTAGGGATTTTATCAAGCTAGTTTAAGATTAAACATTTTAGAAAATTAAAGATTAGCAAAAAAGTTTCTCCTTTGGCTTAGCACAGCAAATTTGCTTATTGTGGAGTTCTGTCGATCAAAAAGAAAAGAAAACAGAAACATATAATCACATTTTAGCCTTTTGCATTTCAAGCTAATCAAGTTAAACTCAATTCCATAGATATTAAAGTGCTTAAAGGAGAAAAATGGCAGCTTTAATCAAAGATTAACAATTCTGGACTTCATTACCTCAACAAAATTGGTGAATTTGGGATCTCTATTCACCACCAACCGATGAACCTACAGAAGCCAAATTAACGAAATAATCAAAACCCATAATCTAAAATTAACAAATTAACCAAACAATCAAACCCCATAATCTAAAATTAGCAAATTAACTAAATAATCAAACCCCATTATCTAAAATTAGCATATTAACTAAATAATCAAAACCCATAATCTAAAATTAACAAATTAACTTAATAATCAAAACTCCTAATACAAAAAAAATAAAAAAATCAGCAAATTTAATTACCTCGTATTCGACCTTGTGTTTCTCGGATTCCTCGAGAGGTATGTAATACTTAGCCAAACGAGTTTTTCCTTGTCTGTTCTGAAGCAATATGAAACGGATCTACCCATTTTCCATTTGATAACAAAGAATCAAAAATCAGCAATGAAAATGAAGATTGCAAAAACAGCAAATTCTTGAAATTGAAAAAAAATAAAAGATTGTAAATAATTTATGAGTGAGATTAAATGGAAAGAGGAAAAAAAAATACCATTTTGTTAAGAGGATCTGTAGGCAAAGGAGCTGATTAAACACTTGAAAAAAGTTGGAGAAAGTCTCTTTGATTCTTTAATTCGTAGAAAATGGTCAGCACTGATGTGCTACCCCCACAATTTTCACCTTAGTTTTTGAGAAAATGAGAAAAATGGTCCCTTGTGCGTTGGGGGGTTATGGTTTAAATTTTGGAAAAATAACATAAACATATATGCCAACTTATTATATCTATATAAATTTTCACTTTTACAAAGCAATTATAAAAATTCCAAATTTTTATGGGATATTTTGATAGATTTAAAATAAAAAAAAATATATATATCAAAAATAATTATATATCTTTATAAAGAAAAAAATATATCTATAGGAGTAATGATTTTGATTTTTAGATTTCTTAAAAGTGAGTTATTTTTATTTTCGTTAATCTTTAACAAATCTTATTTGTCAGATTTAATGAGAATTATGGGAAAAATAATTTTGTTAAGAAACTCACGTTAAGGTATTGTTCGTAATTTATGTTGTGTTTTCTCTGACTTTAGGTTTTATGACAATTTTTTTTTTAAGAAAGGTAACATGATTTTATGACAACTTTGTATGCGTAATTTCTGCTTTTTCTAATTTACGTACGTTTTACTGTATAGCATAATAGCATAAATTTTGACGTTGCGATTTTCAGGATTTGATGAGACTATTTTGGTATCTATGATTTTCTTGTTAGATGTATTTGGTAAAGATCAAAAATGCTCATTTTTGTAAAACTCAGAGGACCAAAATTGTTCAGAGGATACTCTATGGCCTATTTTGAACTACCCCAAACATAAGGGGACCCTTTTGTCATTTTCTTCCTTGTTTTTATAAATGAGCAATGCAAAATGGAATTTGTGTTTTTTTTATTAGGATAACATTTTTGTGCATCCTAAAAGCCGATAAGAAAGCATGGTATTTTTAGTGTGCAGTGGAGTAGCCAACTCATAGGAAGAGCAGGGGCTCTATTCTCTCCATACTTCACTCGTATGATTATACTGGTATGTTGTGAAGAAGTAATATTTATAGCGTACCGTGGAGAAGCCAACTCATAGGAAGAGCAGGGGCGCTATTCTCTCCAGACCTGCTAAATCTCAACGGGGAATGGTCAGAGAACTGTTTTACCACAATTAGTACCTGAGAAACTGAGAAAATGTCTACCAAAATATGGTTGATTAAATAACCAATATGAGAAACAACAACATACCCAGTGTATTCCCACAAGAGTGGCGTATGGAGAGAGTAAAGTGTACACAGTCCATACCACTACCTCAGATGAAGTAGAGAGGCTGTTTCCGATAGAAATAACAACACTAAAGAAAATACTCAAATACTATAGAAATGTGTTTATTAAACAATTTATAACCAAACCAGATGTTCAATATTTACTGATACATCATACATCTGCTTTTATCTCATAAAATACATCACCGCTGCATAATAAAACAACAACTACACCTCAGTCCCAAACAAGCTAGGATCGGCTATATGAACCCCCGCCTCTTCGTACTTCACTGCCATAATAGGAGTACAAAAATGGCATCACAAACAAGAGCCTCTACTTAAAGAATGAGAAATCCAACCATCAATCCTTCTTGGAACATTCTAAATTACGCGAAAATTACAAATGCTCATGTAAATTTATCTCAAGCAGACCTTTGAAGACATGGAATTTAGCATTTTCACTGAAAATCATGTTCATACTTTGAGTTAGCAGCAGCTAATAACGCAGCTCCAATTCCAGATCCATCTTTTGAATGTTCTATCAGTACATTTTTTGAAATTTCCGAGCCTAGAAGCTCTGTGACAGCTTCTTGGAGGTATTCTCTGTACTGAGGATAGTGCTCGTATAAGCCTCCATCCATCGCTACAACTGTTCTCTTACCAAAGACGACGCCTTTAGAATCCTCCTCCATTTTCTTTAGAATCCCAACAATTCCTGCACCAGCCAGACGACCCCCTCGTTTTGCAATAGTATCGCAAATGTCCACAACTGTTTTCCTTGCACTTAGATCGGATTTTACCTGAAAACGAATAATTAAAAGCATATCGTGAATGTCGAAAGGTTCATAGACTCCTAGCAGGTACTACATTTCCATATTTTGTAAGACGTGGAAAGTCAGTTTCTTACATACACCGAAGAAAGTAAAATGTTTTGTAAAGAACTTCTAGAGCTATTGTAACTTTCTTTAGAATATTTGAGACGGGCTTAATAACATGGAAAATGAGAATACATATAGCTGACCTCAACTTACTTGGGATTGAGGCGTAATAGAGGTAGTAGTAGTTGTTGTTGTTGTTATGTGTTCATATCTATAAACATAACTCTAAAAAATGTTCTATTTTTATGAAAACAAGTGCTAAACTATCCTTTCGAATATTGTCTTTGGAATGAATAGAGATCTTCAAATGTAGGGCTCTTCACGAATCAATTATTGGACAACATTTATTGGATTGAAAAAAATTGGCCTAGAAGGTAGGCGGAAAGGAAATAGCATTGAAATATAAGTTAAAACATGAGAGCTAAAGAATATACCCCAGCTACATCATAGAGGACAGATTCAACAGCTTCAAGATCTCTTGATGTATCCTGCTGCATGGCACATATATCAGGTGTCCTATACGATGCAGATCAGGCCGAGTGAGCATAACCAGCAAGAGTACGAGACCAATTATTATTCATGAAATGAAGGGAACAAATGCAAAACTCTGACACACGAAACTAATACTTCCCCCAAAACATTTCCATCAACTTCTGATATAACATACCTCAGCACAAATGGAGTGACTAACTTTTCTGGAACATAGCTGCCACCAAATAAGCCCCCATCCTTGGCCATTTTGACCAGCACCCGTCTCACAATTTCTCCGAGGTACATGCCCGAGATTGTCTTTTCAAAAATCTTCATCAAGAAATAAGACAGCATTAAAGATCATCACGAAACAGTATGATACCAAGTTATATGAAGAAAAGAGATTTTCACATTTAGTCAATAATACTTGCCTGCTCACCAGGGTTAATGCTCTCGGCATCCATTTCTCTGTCAAATTCAGTTAAAGGAAGGCCATTTGAAAAAGCTCCCCATTCAGTATTCACAATCTAAAAGACAGTCTAAATCAGATATTATCTCGAACTCAATGAGGCTGTTCATGAAATAACTTGACAAAGGAGATTTGGACTCCACTTACCGTTATTGGGGACTTGGATATTCCTTTTGCCAGCTTAGGAATAGCGTCTACACGTTCTACATAGCAAGCATTGGTTCCGGTCCCAAGAATGACAGCAACCATGACATCATCATCCCAGTATCTTGCTCCGGCAAGTGTTCCCACAGTGTCATTGACCTAACTTGACAATGGACAGAAATCATAAATCGGTTGAACTGAGGAGTGCCAGGCTATTCTCAAACATTTCTTCAATATGCAAGAAGTTGAGCAAGAACGTACCAGGGCAGACACTTGCATATCCATTCCCTGTCTTTCCATGGCTTCATTTAAACAAGCAACAACATCTTTTCCCGCCTGTTTCATGTTATGCTGGAATCAAGAAATTTTCCGCAGGTGAAATGAAAACAATAGAGTTAAGAGAGACTAAGTTAAAAATCAATTCTAAGGAACTCATCTCTACTAGCTTGGAATCCAGTATTTTCCGATTCGACTTTTGAGATCAAAGAGTCAACTTACTAATCAGTCATCATACTGTAAGCATTACTTTGAAAACTTTGCTGTGTTTGCAAAAAATGGACTCACCGTATGGAACACACTCCTTTGTCCAGAAAACAGATTGAATCGAAATCTCACATGCACAATTGGTTGGGGATGGAATTACAGGATTTTACCAAAAAGATGATTCCGGTGCTTGAATCAAAAAACTGAAAAAATGTTCGTTCAAAGCTTAGTAGTGTGATGGAAACTGACCATCTTTACTGAAACTGAAATAAGGGAAGGCAGCATGATAGACCATCGGATAAAATTGCTTGGATTTGAGTCATCTTAGTGATGCATGGTGCTCAAGGAATTTTATTTGTTAAAAAAATTTCTTGACTGATGGAAAAAAAAAAGTTCAGTTAGGAGAAAAATATTCATATTAAGCTCGTGGGACTTCCAACAGTAAGCTTAGGCCATGTGTTGGCTTATTTCATGATCGTCCTCTTAAAATTTGTTATTCCTCATTGACGACAACCATTTCCAATATATATTTACTCGTGCCAGAATCAGCCATACGTTAAAATAGTCTGACGTCAATAATCTGCCACTGCTTTACACAAATGAGAGAGTGACGAAATACTAACAGTTCCAGAGACAGCAAAACCCTTTGTCCACTTGATTAGGATTCCAGTTCTAATTGAAGTCTGTTTCACTGGAAAAGAAAATGTGAATCCTATTTCCCTTGTCCGTCCTTGTGGCAGCGCAAAATTACCGCCTTCCTTTTGTGCAAATTTTCCTAGCGCAGAGGCTATGAAATCAAACAGCTCCTAGAATAAACCGATGAAAATATGAATACAAGAACAAAAAAGATAGTATTGGTCATGACGTCGCATTATAGCAAGAAAAACTAACCAACCTCGGAGGTGCCAAACATCAATTCTTGGGGTATAGAGACTTGCTCAAACTCAGTGGCGATTACACGCTCTTCTTTACCACCTAGCTGCACCCTTAGCACTCGGAAATTTGTACCACCAAGGTCCAATGCATAAAATAAACCTTTCTCATTCCTTCATATATCATTGAAAGTTGTAGCACATATAAGAAGAAGCTCCACAATCAAACAAGTGAAGGAATAGAAACTACACGAGATTACTTTCTATGTTTACTACACTCTTTAATTCCAACATTCAGATCACGAGATTCAAATGACATTTTGGTACATTACAAACATCTTTAGTTTAAGACCATAAATTCAAAAGTTTTCTTTTCTTTCTCAAACTAAAGTCCAATCAAACTAGAACATATAAAACATACGGAGGGATTAATATATAACTAAGACACTGAACCGTGCTCAAACTTTTAGACGAGATAGTCATGGGCATCAATATGGTACTAAAGCAGACATAGGTTATTGGTTCAGATATCATCACCACCCATAAAAGTTTTAAAAAAAAATTATTTCAACGTGTTCGTCCCATGAACAAAACATCAGGACCACATGTGAGTGTGTGTTCATACATTATACAACTATTCAGCTTCAAGCTTTTAGACGAGATGCCAAACACATTTCATCGCGAAAAAGATTAATTCTTTAAACCCTGTAACTCCTTATGATTATGCTCATCAAATTAACCTTCTGAGCTACACCCAATACTCAGACGTAACTAAAAGAAAAAGGGCAGCCCAGTGCACTAAAGCTCCCGCTATGCACAGGGTCTAGAGAAGGGCCCCACCCCAAGGGTGTATTGTGGGCAGCCTTACCTTACATAGCTGAAAAAGGTAAATGTAAAGCGATCTTTACACAAATAGCCAACCGGCCAACTGTTCATTTTTTTCTAGCCGGTATGCATAAATTATACATTAATTATACATGAGTTATCCATATATTATACCTTCACTGGTTATTTTTAGTTAAGACAGATAGACAGCTATTTAAGTTAATTCTTGGAATATGGGAAAATTTATAATGGCAACAAAAATAGCAGCTTCAACAAGTACTTTCCGTTCACTTTTACTCATCACGTTTCATTTCTTGAGAGTCAAACCGCATACACTTTGACCAACATTTTTTTATAGTTTTCCAACATCTAAGTCTCGTGAAGCAAAATGTGACAAGTAAACCTAACTGAAACAAAAAAAAGTCAATAAACAAGAACATTTATAATGGCATGCAACAAAAATAGCAGCTTCAACAAGTACTCTTCCGTTCACTTTTACTTATCACGTGTTTCATTTCTTGAGAGTCAAACCGCATACACTTTGACCAACATTTTTTTATAGTTTTTCAACATCTAAATCTGGTGAAGCAAAACGTGACAAGTAAACGTAACTAAAAACAAACAAAAAAGTCAATAAACAAGAAGATTTAGTAGTATACCCAGTAGGCAAAGTATCAACATAACTAAGTATCATCTTCAGATCACTGCCACCATCAACAGCAAGCCCAGCCCGCATATCAACGGCCATAGCATCCGCCACGTGTCGCAAAACTGGCAAAGGAGTAGCACAGTCTTTCTTCAACTTAGTCAAAATTGGTGCTACACCTAAGCTATCACTAGATCGGACAGCTGACATAACGACACGTGGCTTAGAGATCCTTTTATGATGTGATCGTGAAACATGGAGTGATCGGACGGCCGGTGAACTAACAGTGACCGACATTTTTCGGCACGTAGTAATTAATTAAAAGGGAGTTAATTAAATTAATTAACAGTGAGATTAATGGGAGCAATGTGTGACGGAGAAAAAAAGAGAGGAAAAAGGTATAATAAATGGTGAGAGGTGTATGGTTGTGATCTTAATATTGATGTTATTATAAAGTTTTGAACAGTTGGATTTGAATAAATTATTAATGAGGAAATATATTATATGTCAGGATTTAAAGAAGAATATAAGAATTTGGTTATATGGCTATCTAACTACCCAACTGTTCGTTACTTTCATAGTGCTGATCAACTTTAACTGTATCAATGTAGGGTGTGTTTGGTACGAAGGAAAATATTGGTTTAAAAGATGTTTTCTTGAAAAATAAATGTTTTTTTTCTTTTTTTCTTTCAAGTAGTATTTAATAAGTAAATAAAAAACATAATATAGTTTAGTAAAATACTGTGAGGATGAAATGCGAAGTGGGGGTTCGAGAGTAGCTTACTCATCGAGTTGTCAAGTGGTGGGAGTTGGAGGCGTTGGGTGAGTGAGCGGATGAGGAAGAGACAATACACTTAAAATGTCGTTTATAAAATTTGCTTTCTATATTTTCGAATTGAATCTTCTTAGAAAGATCTTTTGTCTCATGGTAGCCTGCTCCAGTCCCCTTTAGCCCACTTATTTCTCAAGAAGGGATGAAAAACGTGTTCAATATCATTTGATTGAATAGTTTAACCAGTCCATTGTTGTTTGAAGAAACCCTTCACTTTAATTGGTATTTTTTCACGAAAAGTAGATATGAAATAAAAAAAATCAGTGTTTCACTAAAATTTTGAATAGAGGTTCCGAATTTAAGTTGATTCTATTTTGACTCTTTCCTCAAAGAAAGCCGAATCAAACAATTCCCAATTAGCTAAATCATTTTCTTCAATTATTAAACTTATATTTTTTTTCTAGAGAAAGTGTTTCGCGAAACATTTTGAACAACCAATCGTGAAAAAATCTAAAAATGTTTTCATTCATACCAAACACATCCTATGTGAGCTTTTCTTCACCTTTTGCATCAACTAATAAGTGTAGTTCTTCCATTATTTTCTTCTTAATCAGTCTTAAAACGTATATATTTTTATATAATTAAATTATTTTATTATTAATGAGATGATTTATAGGCATAAAAATATATATAAAAATTATTATTAGATGACAATTTAATTTTCTTTAAGAAAAATGTCATATTTAATCGAAGTAAATTACTCAAATTAAAATGAAAGAGAGTAATAATTCTATCATACATTTTACGAAACACTAGGTTTAAAAGAGAGATATTTTTGCTGCTATTTAACAAAAGCACAGTACCATATTTACAACTTGTACTTATAAAAGCATAGACCTTGCTCATTTATCTTAAGAATTCTGCATGCAACTCCTTTTAACTGTCTTAAAAAAAAAAAAATACTACTAGCTAGTATGCTGTGTCGAATTTGAATAAAAAATAAAATTCGCAATGCGTGAATTCACGTTTTAATACAAATATTGAGCATCGAGCCGAAAAGAACTCTTTTTTCTTAACAGAAGGAGGCTTTGGAACAGTTGTGAGTTGCTGGCAGACAAGAGAAGAAATAGCTGGGGCTGCTTGGATTTTTCTCTTCTTCTTTTTTGTTTGCTTTTGGTTTTCTGTCGGAGTTTCAAATGTTTTCCTAATTGATACAGATTTAAGAATTAATTGATCTTATTAATATTGAAGGGGTTACAGCTGTATATATAGAGAACTGAAGAATAACTAATTACAGAATAACCCAGATGTATTTAATAATTATATATGTAGTCTATTATCCCCCCGCAAGCTGATCAGCGGTAACGAGGGGCAGCTTGGAGCAGAGAGACTGAAAAGGCTGTAACGGAAGAGGCTTGGTGAGAATATCAGCAAGCTGGTCAGTAGATGGGACATAGTGCGTGGCCATTGCTCCTGCAAGTACCTCATCGCGAACAAAGTGACAGTCAGACCCAACATGCTTCATACGATCATGAAGGACTGGATTTTTGGTAACACAAATAGTGGACTGATTGTCACAATAAATCTGTGGTTTCGTCGGGGGAATGCCAAGTGCATCCGTAAGGTATCGTAACCACATGGCTTCAGCAACACCCGCAGCCATGGCACGATATTCTGCTTCTGTGGAGGAACGGGACACTCGCGTTTGCTTCTTGGTGCACCAGGAAATCAGATTCGGTCCCATCATAACAATATATCCAGTAGTGGACTTTCGATCATCTTTGTCGTTAGCCCAATCCGAATCAGAAAAAACAGATATATCAAACGAGCCCTTTTGAAATAAAATTCCACAGTGAAGAGTACCTTGAAGATAGCGCAGAATGCGTTTCAAGGCCTGAAAGTGTTGTTCTGTGGGAGCATGCATTGATTGGGAGACTCGATTGACTGCATATTGGATGTCCGGACGAGTAACAGCAAGATAATGAAGTCCACCGACGAGGCTCCGATATAGTGTAGGATCGGCAAAGGGAGTATTCGGCCCTGGGGATTGGCGGACTGCCATGGGAGTGACCGCGGGTTTGCAGTCTGTCATTCCAGCCCGATTTAGAAGTTCAAGGGTATAATTTGTCTGATGCATCAATATGGTTCCCGATTTGCGGATGAGTTCGAGGCTAAGAAAGAACTCCAGAGGACCGAGGTCCTTAAGTTTGAAGTCACGATGCATAGCTTCAGTAATTTCAGTGATGAGTGATGACGAGCTGCCTGTAATAACAATATCATCCACATAGATAAGAATGATGACTGTCCCTCGAGAACAGTGAAGGGTGAAGAGGCTGTTGTCATGATGGTAGGTGCGAAAACCAAGACCCTGCAGAAAAGTAGAGAGACGTGTGTACCAGGCACGAGGGGCCTGTTTCAGGCCATACAGTGATTTGCGAAGCTTGCAAACATAGTGAGGACGGTTGGGATTAACATATCCCGGTGGCTGAACCATATAGATTTCTTCCTCAAGATGACCATGAAGAAAGGCATTGCTGACGTCTAGCTGATGAAGCGGCCAATCATAGTGAAGAGCAAGAGACAAGACCAGACGAATAGTCTGTTGCTTAACAACAGGGCTGAAGGTCTCCTTATAATCCACACCATACTCCTGATGATACCCTTTTGCAACCAGACGTGCTTTATAGCGAGAAAGAGATCCATCTGAATTTCGTTTGATGCGAAACACCCATTTGCACCCAATAGACTTTCGGTTACTAGGCAGAGGTACCAAATCCCATGTACGTTGTTCATTCAGAGCCTGAAATTCCTCATCCATAGCTTGGCACCAGAAACTATTTTTGGAGGCTTGGTTGTAGGTAGTAGGCTCAGTTGTGGGATGTGCATCAAAGGGTATTTGAGTGTGGTAGGCTTTGGGTTTGAAGGTACCGGCCTTGGCTCGGGTTGTCATAGGATGAGTGTTGAGTGGAGGGTGATTAGGAAGGGGTGGTGGAGTTGTATGATGCGTGAGCGGGGGTTGGGTGGGGCTGCCGTGGGAGCTGGGATGTGCAGCGGTGGATGGGGTGGCTGTATGTGTGTTAGGAGTATGATGTAGGGAAGTGGTGGGTTGTGTGGCAGTCGGCTGGGTGTTCGGGTGGGAGGTTTGGGGTTTCGGGTGGGTAGTGGTGTAGTGGGGTACCGGGTTAGGTGCCGAGTGAGCCGGAGCATGAGCGTGAGAAAAGGACGGAAATAATGGCACAACGCCAAGTGGATTGGGGGAGTATGGAGTAGAGGAAAGACTTGTGTAAGGAAATTGTTCCTCCACAAAACGAACATGACGGGAAACATATGTTTTCTGAGATACAGGATTGAAACATTTGTAACCTTTGATAGTGGGATGATAGCCTAGAAAGACACAAGGGGTGGACCGAGGTTGAAGTTTATGTTGAGTGTGCGGACGCAACCAGGGATAAACTAGACACCCAAACGGGCGGAGATGGATATAGTCGGGTGGATGATTGTAGAGACGGGCATATGGAGTGGAGTTGGAGAGAGTGTGAGTGGGCATGCGATTTATGAGGTAGTTGGCAGTAGCAAGGGCATCAACCCAAAAGGAAACAGGTAAGGTGGAATCATGGAGGAGCGCAACAACTGTTTCTATTAGGTGACGGTGTTTGCGCTCAGCAACGCCATTTTGTTCAGGGGTATATGGACATGAAGTGTGATGAAGAGCCCCTAGATTTTGAAGAAAAACACCAAATGCATTGTTGACAAATTCTTTGCCATTGTCACTTCGAAAAATTTTGATTTTGGCATTAAATTGATTTTGAACCATTCGGTCAAAGTTTACAAAAATAGTATAAGCTTCGGATTTAAATTTCAGAGGATAAAGCCAAGTGAATTTACTGTAATCATCAACAAAACAGATATAATAACGAAAACCTTGAACAGAAGGAACTGAGGTTGGACCCCAAACATCAGAATGAATTAATTGAAATGGCGCAGTGGCCTTGTGTTCAGACAGTGAAAAAGGTAAACGACAAGATTTAGACACTGAACAGGACTCGCAATGTAATTTTTCTGAAAAATTAAAACCTAAGGAAGATAAAATGGATTTGGTGATGGCGGATGATGGGTGCCCAAGCCGGCGATGCCAGGTTGACGAGAGAATGGCTTGACTCACAACAGACGGAGACCTGGATGGAAGAGTGTATAGCCCATGCTCACAGCGGCCCGTGTACCGCACCCGGTTCGTGGTATTGTCCACTATCTGGAAATTGGTGTCATTAAAAATGAGGGTGCAGTTATTTTCTTTAGTAAAGCGATAAACAGATAAAAGATTGGATGTGAGGGAAGGGACGTGGTGAAGGGTTGAGAGATGAAATTTACCATTTGGGGTATAGACATACCCAGAGCCGGTGTTTGTGATGGGAAGGGATTGACCATTGCCTACTGTAATAGTTTCTGAGCCATGATACGGATGAGGAGCTTGAAGTTGTGAATAATCCGACGTCACATGGGTGTTAGCACCTGTGTCTAGATACCAATCGCCAGATTGAGCGTTTGTGGACGCATGCATCGCCCTTGATCCTCCGGACTGGCTATTTACATTCTGCGAGTCATCATAACGATACCAGCAATTAGCCGCAGAATGGCCCCGTTTAGCACAAATTTGGCACGTCGGAAGATCTCGTGTGGGCATCCGCTGGTTTCCTCGTCCCTGTCCGCGGCCTGACTGGAAGCCGTCCCTCGGTGGAGGCCCGCCTCTGCCTTGCTGCCCGGTGTTTCGACGGTCACCGCCGCCGCTGCCTCGCCCTTGGTTACGGCGATCGTCACCGCGACCCCTGGCCGAGCCTCCGCTGCCAGCCGAGTAAAGAGCCGTGACGCCAGGGGTGGAACTGGCTTCTCCGAGCAGTAATTTGTGTTCCATGTCTAGATTCAATTCTTCTGCATTAAGCCATCCAGACAGTTGATTCAGAGTGATTTCGACAGGCGAGAGGCGAATATGCTGTTTGAGAGAGGAATAGCCAGCCGGAAGACCACGTATCACGGCATTCACCACGTCTCGTTCAGGAATAATCTCGTTCACAGCATCTAGGTCAGACAGAATAGAGGCCACATCATCAAGGTATTGAGTCATCGTCTTCGTTCCCTTCCGAAGAGTATGCAATTTGTCACGCAACTGGAAAATATGAGCCGTGGACACAGAGTTGTACCTTGTGGCTAGTGCGTCCCAAAGTGAAGCCGATGTGAGAAAACCCCGGGCGTGTTTGTGCACAGAGGGGCTAATAACTGCGAGAAGACAGGCTCGGATCTGAGTGTCTACGATCATCCACAGAAGGTAGTCGGGATTTGGGAGCTTGACGCCGTCCTTCTCGGCTGTCTCGGGCTGCGGCTTCTCCGCACCGTCAATCCATCCGAGCAGCAAGTTGGCTGCGAGGGCGGTGCGGACGTTAAGTGCCCAGGCCGGGTAGTTGTTGTCAGATAATTTTTCGGGGATGAGATTGTGGAGATTCCTGAGCAGTAATTTTACTCCAGACGGTAATTTTGACAGAGGATCAATAACCTTGTCCATGGCGCCGACCTACGGCGGAGGAGGGAGGTCGTGCGGCGTGGTGTAGACGGTGGCGGCGGCGCACACACGTCGGAAAAGAGGAGAGATTAGGGTTTGGGCGGAAGAAGAAACCCTAGCTCTGATACCATGATACAGATTTAAGAATTAATTGATCTTATTAATATTGAAGGGGTTACAGCTGTATATATAGAGAACTGAAGAATAACTAATTACAGAATAACCCAGATGTATTTAATAATTATATATGTAGTCTATTACTAATGACTTGTTTGACCTGCTGAGTGTGACCTTATCATTCTGGATAAATACCTATTCTAATATTCTTTCCCTGGCATAATTTGAGTTAACATGAAATTTCTTACGTGTTAAAAAAATGGAGATTCTAATTAAAGTTTATGTGTAGATATACCATGTAAAATTGTCATTTGTAGTAAAATGAGATGCAAAAGTTAATAATTTCTAAATTTAGAAATGTGGTATCATTAATAAACGCATAAACCGAGTTTGGATAATTGTTGTTGTTGTTTATGTTGCTCGATTTTTTCAAAAGTGTCAAATGAATATGTATAAGATTCTTCAAAAATAGTGTACTCCACCGTCCGTTCCTTTTTATTTGTTCGATTTGAGTTGGCAACACCTTTTAATAAATCCATTACTCCTATAAAATTAAAAAGTGATTTTTATCAATATATTCCTAATTAAATTTTATATCTTTTTCAAAATAACAAGGTTGTGGTGGAGTCTTTTCCAGACCCGGATAGCGATATCTTTAGTACATCGAAATGCCTTTAATTTTTTGTTGAACAAGTATATAATAGGAATATTTAATTAAATTATTGTTGAAAGATGAAATGAGCTATTAAAAAGAAATATAAAAACAACTCAAATGGAATACGAAGAAATTGAGGGAATATCTTTCAAGGTGCGGCACAACAAGTGAAGATGCCGCGCAACTTATATTAGATTGTTGTGTTGTGTTGTGTTGTGTTGCGTAATCAGGTGATTTGGGCTCAAAGTTAAAACATGTCTTATTCGTCCCATGTCAAAATCGAAGTAGCCAGGCCTATCAAATAAACTACAAAACAGCTCATACAATCCAAGCCCAATTTGCAAAATCTTCTACTTGAATTTTTTTACCAAAAGAAAGAGGTCCAAGGCAGAATAATTCTAATGAAGTGCACATGAAGAAACGAAGCTCCACTTCTCCATCTTGTTTTGTTTCCACTTTTTGAGCTCTTTTATAGTCTCTCATTCACCAGACACACTCACTCCTACAAACACAACCTATACACATTGCGATCGATAACAGTGTCGAAACTGATAATAAGTAGTATGGAAGAAACAAAAGGAGGAGTGACGATGATTGGGAAGGCGGAAATCGACACGCGGGCCCCGTTTCGATCGGTGAAAGAGGCAGTCGTGTTGTTCGGAGAAAGAGTTCTTGCTGGAGAGCTCTACTCAGCTAATAAACTTAAACAGGTAGTATACACTTCATAGTATATACATGGATAGTATACACAATTTTTATACACTGAGAGAACCTTTATGTGGCACGTAATCTGCCTTATTTCCCAATTTAGTGATTAAATCACTTCTTGTGACAATTATATGTAGTTGTCTCATAGGAACCTGATGGAGTATATTTGTTTTATGATGTTAGGAATAATACAACACCAGTATAATCTTATAAGTGGGGTTTGGGGAGGGTACACATGGTGTACCTGCTAAGCTTCCATTATGGGCATCCTGATGCACTAAGCTCCTCAATGTGCGGGGTCCAGGAATTAAGGATCAAACCACAAGGGTCTATTATACGCAACCTTACTCTGCATGTTTGTAGGGAACGGTTTTCACATCTCGAACTCGTATCTCCTGATCACACAACACATATGTTTTCATTCAATGATTAGAAGTCCTTAACGTCGGTGCATAAATCAAATCTTAGTACTATATGATATCTATCATCCTTTCTTACTTAATTACACTTTTGTTAACTATGGACGTTCTAGGTGAAATGAAAATTATGTTAATGCTTATTAACTTGCTTTTTATACATGCATCAAGTATGTCGAAAAGAAAAAAAAAAAACTTCATTAGTATTTATTATAATAAAACTCTTAAGGATTTATAACAATAGTCATAATCAGGGAAAGAAATTTAAAACATCTCAATTTATGAATAGTGATCTTCCTAAAGTATATTAATCAAGCATGATTTATACCAGAGATTTTTTTTTTTTTTTTTTTTTTTTTAAATTATATACTTGAATCCTTTCTGAGTATGTTATTCATTGAATGGGCATAACAACGGAAGGAATATAAAAAAGATTTTTTATTATCTTATGGGAACAAGTTCTCCTTCGAAGTATTTTTCCTTTTCAATATTTTTCTTTTGGATTTTCTCTCAATCCTTTTATTAAAAAAAATAATGTGAATCAAGTTTTAATGAGCTGTTATATGCAACATTAAGCAGTAAATAGAATAGGCAAGAACTTTGCTTAAGCAGCAATTCAAGTATATGTTTCTTTTTCAAATTGGAGAATAAATACTAAAAAAATTAAACATAACATAGTAACATTTTAAATAATCAAACTAATCGAGTTACCTGCAATAACAGGTACTCAGATTGATACTACAACAAGTATCATCTAATATATCTGTTAGAGTTGTGACCCGAAGTTTGTTGATTCGGCCAGAAAGTTTTGCGGTGCGATCCATGTTTGTGATTTTCAATGGGGTCTGTGGTGGTAGCGTAGGGATCGGGCCGTATGGACCTTTATGTTTTTGGGCCTAGGACTTATTTGTATGCCCGTATTATATAAGTGCAATTAATGGGTCGATTTTGATTATTCAGAAATTACGTCGGTCCACATTGTACTCCTCTCCTTTCATAGTAAAACCTTCCTGTGATTTTTCCCGCAAGAGTTTCCACGTAAATTTTGTGTGTTGTTCCTGTTTTCTTTCTGCTTGTGGTTTGCTTTATTTCTTTCTGATTTCTAACAATATAAAAAGGGCAGCCTGGTGCACTAAAACTACCGCTATGCGCGGTGTCCAGAGAAGGGCCCCACCACAAGGGTCATACATAACTCAATTTTTTTTAATTTTTTTTCAGAAACAAGATGGAGCTAGCGAAGACGACAACGACGACGACACATTTAATGAGCTAATTGAGACGAAGCAAAGACTAGAAAGGGCAAGAGAAGAAAGATTGGTAATGGCTACTTGTCTTTCTTCATTAGAAGAAGAACTTGAACGTACAAGAAATGAACTTGATAAGCTAAAAATTGAGCAACAACAAGTTAAGTTATCAGAAATTGATGAAGACCTAAAATTTATAGAGAAGTCACAAATTATGGCACATGAAAATGTTGATGATTTTCAGAAAAAAAGATATGTCACATTTGCAAATAATCCTCCACAAGATGATGATGATGATCATCATCATCATCATGTTGTCTTACAAAGCCATCCTTCACTCAAGAAGAAGAAGAAGAAGAAAATACCTCTAATTATTCCATTGATTGGGGGAATTTTCTCGAGGAAGAAAGGTAGTAATTCTTATATTCGATCTACACAAGTTTAATTATGCGAGTTGCAATTCCCTTTTGAATAAGGTTACGCTCCATCGAACCTTTAAACTATTGAAAATAGAGTCTTTGTTTTCAGGTGGGTTTTTCTTATAAATAATAATAATAATAATAATAATAATAATAATAATAATAATAATTTCCCATGATTTTGCACTACTATTATATAATCGATCAATATGTACTATTGTAATTCCTTTCCTTTCTTGTACTTATGACTCGAATGTGAGTTATACAAATTTCATGTATTAATTAAAAGTAAAAATAACATAAATCTCAACCTTATTAGAATTATTTACACTCTCTCCCATTTCCTTAATTACTTTACTCTCTTTCCCGATTTATATATATAACAAAGCCGACATATACATAGAAACCTTTGTATATAACAAGACCGACATACATATACATAAAAATGCCGATTCATACACATAACAAGGCCGACATATATATAGCTTAACATATTAACAAAATCCCATTTTTTATAATTCTTAAAGATCGAGAAGTAAGTAAGACAAACGTCTAGTCTAACCTCGTTAAATAAATAAATCTTATGATAGTTCTCTTAAGAGCACGTAAAATCCTTGAATAATATGGACCAATGCAATATTCAGCAAATTAAGCAAAACTAATTTAACAAAACCTGAAGATGTATATTCCACATATATACTATTTACTCGAATTTACAACAACAGATTCGAACTCATAAAATTCAAAAAAAAAAAATCAACACAAGCTACAATCAAGGTTGCACATACCACACAATAATAATCACACAATAACGTCTGATTTTCTACCGCTAAATATTCCCTCATCTTGTGAAGACTTATTGAAGAACTCTATACATTCAGCAATAGCTTCGTTATAATGAGAAGTTGATGAGTAATATGAGCTACACGAAGTCTTGGGCGGGTCGGGCCGGTCACACGACCTCCGTCTCTGTCCTGAGCCTGGCCCGGAAGACGACGTCCCTGTCCCTGTCCGAGCCCGATTCGGCCTCCTCCGGCCCGACGTAGGGATGGGAAAAACAAACCGCATGACGATCTTGCGGAATCGATCGAAAAGCTTCATGGTGGAGAAATTGATCAATTTATTAGAAGAAGAAGAAGAAGGCCTAATAGTTTGTGAAGATTGAATATTTTCTGAAAATTGTATAACAAAGCTTTCTCTTTGAATAGAGGCCTTGTTAGTGAACATTATTAGAAAATTTCCAAGAGCACAAAAGCTTTTGTGTTTTGTTCGAAGTTTGGTTAGCTAAGGTTTTATATATATTCATGAAAATTGGAAAAAGCTGATGCCTCAATTCTTTAACCATGTGACCAAATCATATGTATGGGCTTTTGCTGTCCTTTCAAAGTACATTTGTTTATTTAGATTGTTAATTTCATTAACTCCCAAGTAATAATAATGTCTTGTTCCATGATATATAATATTAATTCATTCTGAAAAATCAAAGTCCTGATTCAAATAATCCTGTAAGCATGGTAATAAATAACCTTTTGAAAATAACCCTCATGGATAGCTATTGATCACAAACTTAATTAGAATCAGAGGTAGAGTCAGGATTTAAAGTTTATGACTCGAGATTTAGTTCTTTAATGTTACTCGGTTAAAATTACTAATTTATACACATTGAATGAATCTCTAAAAGTAAGTTCTATAAAGTTTAAACCATACTGAGTTCGGCCCATAAGTTATAGTCTAGCTCTAGCTACACCCTCGCTTAGGGTTATATATGTGTGTTCTTGCACAGGTTAATTCATAATTCAAAGTTAATGAGTCAAATAACTGTGGTGAGTATATTTTAAATATTTCTCCATACATGGGTCGATTTAAAAGTAATGAATTCAGTTGAACTCAGAGTCCAACTGAAGCATGCATGAAAAATATCACCCAATTACACACCAAAAAAGGTGAATTTTGCACTAGGTAACGACAAAGCTTATAAGGTGATTATCTACTTGAAATTTTTCTGAGATGAAAAGCTAAGATTGTATATGATGACTTGCTAATCACATTTATATTTAAATGATTAAATTAGTAATAGACAGCAAGTTCACTAAGACATGATTGAGTGGCCTAGCTTATAATTTAAAAGTAAAGAAGTTGTAAAAGTACGACATCAATGAGTATGTATGAATAATAACTTTCCTTTTCTCCTAAGATAATATTCTCTAAGAATCACTCCCAAATGAGTACTTCATGTGCAAGGGCCTATATCACACGTCACAAAATAGGTGTTAGCTTCAAATTTTACGAGATAAAAAGGCAGTCTGATACACAAAGCATCCAGCGTTAGTAGAGTTCGAGAAAGAGCACATTCCAAAAAGCATGATGTAGACAACCTATTCTAATGCAAGCATGAGTACGTAGTTGCTTCCACGGCCTGTGAGATTGGATGATAGATATGTTGTAAGGTGGTGGACCAACAATAGGTGAAAGTAGAAGATACCATATCTTTAAAGGGTGGATGAGATACATTCAAATTTACCCAATTGTTGATCCAATTCGGTGATTAATTTATATGACCAACGAGGTATTTTTTTTTACTGATTTATTTTATTCCAATCGATTTGTTTTCAGATTTTGTCTCATTAGGATCAATTGCATTGACTACAAATTTCAAAATTTTAGATCATTTTTCTTAATTCGTTCTTACCTGTTCTTGATCTAAAAATAAAGAAAAATCTTTCAAATTTAAACTCGATTTTGATTCGTTACCAAATTCATTGATTAAAGCTAGGAACTCGTCAATTTCTATTGATAATAATTTTTTATCAATCCTATCCACTTGTTCGCACCTTGACTATATTCAAGCATTTGTTGTCCTCCACTAGCACAAAGTTCACTCATCAACTCTTCTACCCCGTAGATGTTGTCTCCCACCACCACTAGTATATGGACTAACTCTGTCTATGAAGGGTTAGTTGCATCACTTCACCGCAAATATCGGATAACTTTGTATATCGAAGTTTGGACATATGAAAAGAAATTTTCTAGTATTTTTTTGTCAAAGAGTGAGAGAATTTTAGTAAAATGACTACTTGTATTATTTGTCAATGTATGAAAATCTTCATAAGGAAAACAAAGGAATGAAGTAAAAAGGCCCAACTTTGATTAGAATGTGGGGATGTGGGCCAAGCCCATGAACTGGAATGTGCAAGGAGATCAACTAGAGGCCCAACCCTAACACAACTTGAAAACCTTGATGGGCTATGGCCCGAGAAATGCAGTCTAACTAGACCCAGGGAGACGAATGACAATGGGCCATTTGCACTTGTGCACTTATTTTGTGATGGTAATTTAATTTTGCTCCTTAAAATAAATAACTTTTTTTAGATGTATGAGTTTATATTTTTTCACTATAATGTTTCACAAGTTATGCCCTACGCCTTTAAAGAACTTCTGCCCTACTAGGCATAAGTTCAATTGCTGAGGGCAAATAAAGAACAAAGCCCGCAATTAAATGACTCTAAACAGATATACATTAAGAGCTTTATAATTTGGCTATGTTTTAAATAACGATCCTCCAAGCAATTATATCTATCCTATTATATATCAATCCTCACACAACAGTGTGTTGGCTGATTCTAATATGTTACTCACCTTAGCTTATTTTAGAATGCCACACATATTTAATGTAAGCTCTTGCCTATAATTTTTTTGAGCCGACTGTCTATTGAAAAATCCTTATTAAAAAAAAAAAATAGAACCTTTATCACTGGTAGAGGTAAAATTTGCATACATTAGGTTTGGCAACTCATACACTCAAAAATTAGCTTAGAGGGACGAGAAAGCCTTATAAGGAGCCAAAGGTTCTCGTTCTTTATCAATGTGGGATTCATTTCATTCACCACGCTATCACTGCCAAATTTAGACATTCTTTATCCCTTGTCCAATCGGTGCAGGCACATTCATGGATCTAGGATATTTTCACCGCTCCAATCGTCCGAGGCCCACATCAGATCAGACCTGACTCTAATAACATGTCAAATTAGGCTGTTGGCCTAACTCACACTCAAAAACTCTCAAAGAAAGATCGATTGTCCAAGACATGCATGTAAGGAGCTTAGGGTTCTCATCCTTTACGGATATGAAAATCATTTACAATTCTGTTTGCATGAGAACAAAGTAATTGCTAAATACTTTTTATTTTACATCACATAAGCTCAATAACTAATTTTTAAACAAAAATGATAGCTCTGTGAGTTCCAGCTCAGTTTAGCAAAAGAAGTATGAATATTTTTAACAATATAGAAATTAGAAACAGCAGATTGCCAGAATGGTCGATGTACTGTACAACATGAATTAATTGCGAATCTCAGTTTTCAAAAATCAAAAAATAAGGAGGGAGATATCCTAAGTTTGTATTTCAAACTACTCAATTTAATACAAATGTACCCATCATTTCCCCACTATTTAAAATAAGTAAATGCAAGATATTCAGTGATCTTCATTCATAATTATTAATGTATCACAACGAGGGGGTGGAAACCAAGAACTACAAATCTCATCTATTTTTAAGATAAATAATTAGAGCTTGGTTGCATGTGTATACTGATGTGTTAAACAAATTATACAGTCAATTAATTACGTTAGGTTGACCTGTGAAACTCCTTAATTATATCATTCTAATATATTATAACATGAAATTATAGAATAAGAACCTGTAATCGGTAAAATTAAGTACCTTGACGGTGTGAAATTACACATTTTGTAAATAATAACTTACAAGCCATTAGTTATTGAGTTTCATGAGGAATTGGACTAATTAGTCATTCTTAAAATTTGAAGTTGAATGAGGTTATTCAAAGTGTCGATCTTAATTAATGTGATATCAAAAGTAGATCAATAACAATTATTGATTTACTCGATGTTAGGTCCGGGCATGCACATATATATGTTGAGTTTCTCTTATCGATTGCGAATGAAATATTTGATCTCCTTATATATAATCTTGAATTATCATCAAGTTTGAAGAAAATTTTACAATTCTAGTTAAAGTGCATTTTTATCATTACTCAAAACTCCTATTTTGGTTTTTAATAAACTAATGAAATGATAGTCATGAAAAGAAAGAAAAATAGTTAAGTACAAACTAATTTTTAGTTCATCACTGTAGTCAAAGTGTTATCATCTCTTTTTCTATTCTAAAGTTAAAATTAATTTTGTAATGGTCCCAATATTGACCCCACGTGCCCAGCTCATTCATTAATAACACCACAAAGAAAATAAAAAACATTTATGTGATTGATTGATTCATGCGTTTCGTACAACAAACCTTTTTTCCTTAATTTGGGTAATCACCCAATTACAATAATATAATTAATATATACTCCCTCCGTTTCATAATAAATGAATTGTTGAATTTTGACACACATATTAAGGAAAAAGCATTAAAGACATAAATTTAACACAACTTTCCATTTTTACCCCCCCCCCAAAAAAAAAGTTGATCTTGTAATACCTTTTCAAAAGTTAATTAGTTGTCAAATCATAAGGGCAAATTTGAAAAAAAAAATCAATGATTCACTTATTTTGAAACACCAATAAATACCCCAACAATTCACTTATTCCGAAACAGAGGGAGTAGTACACAAAATATACACTAAGATTTGGAGAGGATGGTCGTAAGAATAGAGTATATACAGATCTTACTTTTAGCTTAAAGGTAGATTAAATATTTTTGATAGATCCTCAAATTAAAAAAAAACACCAAAGCAATTCAGAAAAGAAGTAACATATCTGAAAGCATAACAAAGCATGCTAAACATTAACTACAACAAACACGGGGATCCAGGTAGGATCAAGAGGTTCATCGAATCCTTTTATAACAAAAAGTAACGTTAGTTATAATGGTTAAAATTATTTCTTATGTATATGTAGTAGATATTGAACATCCTTCAATTTTTTTTTATATATATATTTATATTTGTATATTTTGACCTCTCTGAGTAAAAATTCTGGCTATACTACCTCACAAACCAACTTTTTTCCTTAATTTTGGTAACATTAGGAATAATTGTAATTAATTATCCATCAATCAATTAGGTACAACTTCAATAAAATTACTATCATCATATTAATTGCCTTCTTTTTTGACTCATTTTGGCCCCAGTTCAAACCTATCCTTTGAGCACTGTGATGCTTCCTTTACCCTACTTCTTCTATCCATGTCATTCAGTTTCTTTATAACCTTTAGTTGTTGCAGCTTTAGAAGAAAAAAGTAGACACAGAAGTAGAAAAAATAGTTTAAGTTTCGTGCATTATAGTTGTATAAATTTTTATATACCATCATGTTAAATTCAGTTACAATAATAAAAGTACATAAATTTTCATAATAAACTTGATACCATATAACCTGAAAAAAAAGAGAGACCAATTAGTTGGTATACTTAATTAAATTAGACTTGATAGAAAAGTGGTACGACTTAAATCAATGAAGAGTAACACTTTTGTTTGAATGGCTGTTACATATGGTTCATAATCTATCATATTGTGTTATTATTGTATTTCATCGTACTATACCGCTTTAATGAATATAATGTTTGAATAATTTGAATCATTTTTTATCGTTTCATAACGTCACATATCAACTGTTTGAAGGATAAATCTGTTAAAAAGTAAGGTAAGTGCTATACTATTAAAAATAACTAAAGCAAATAATAAAATGTGATTATTAAATAATAAGTAAAAATAAAATTAAAAAAATAAGGGAACAAGGCCATCACATCAAATCAGCCGTTACATAAATTGAAACTTTTTATTGTTATCTAAAATAAATTGAACGACACAATATAATAATATTTAAATAATCAAAATAAACATCATCTTTTAACCAACAATATAATACAAATACATGCATTAGATAAAGGAAAAAGGACACTCTATAACACTTTTTAAAATAAATAACCCAAGTTTGAAAACTTTCGAAAAAGTGGTCAGTCGGATATACTATTTTCGCTTTATAGCCATTTCCTAATTTGGATCATTTTGGCCTACGTAGTCCATATACAGCCCATATACAATACTGATACAGTCTATATACAATACTGATACAGTATTCAACTTGGACAATTCGGCCCTTTTAAAAATATTTCAATTTTTTTTGCTATAAATTTTATAACTGATCAAATATTATGCTTTTTTATTGTTTAGAAATAATAATTGAATTATATAAAAACGATATAATTGTTAAATAGAATATGTATCTATATAAGATATATGTATAGAAATTGTATAGTTCTATCATATATGTATATGTATAATATTTGTATAGAAACTATATAGATGGTGTGTACAAATGATATAAAACAAGCCATTAAATTGAAATGATTAGAAAGTAAAATTTAAATTTCATGATCATCTTTATAGAAATAGTTTAATTTGAAGTGTGATTGGACAAAACCATCCAAACAAGCTGAAAATTAATGAATTTGGTGGGGTAACCGAAAGTGACAAGTTAAATGTAGAAGGACGCCATTTTTTTCGAACATAAATTGAGGGGGCCATATTTTAAGATATTTATTGGCACAGTTGGGTAGCTCAATTTATATCATCAATACATTTACTCACCTCAACAAACTACGTAACAATATGTAAAAAGGCAAATAATATATGTACAAAAATCATAGTTGGATCAGCATTACCTCACGGGTGTTAAAATTTTTAACCAACCCTAAATTAGTTACATAACATTAAAGGACACAACAAAAAAGAGACAACAAACTAAACCGTACAAACACTCAAGTACAAATAGAATAAAAAAAAAAAAAAAGTAATTAACAAAACCTAAGATTCCAAAGCTTCGTATATCACGACAAAGCATGGAAGTATCGCCCTTGGATTAAATACGTATAATTCCTCGAGATTCGAGTAGATTCCCGCGTATCCAGCTACAGAATCGTATGTAGTCGAGGTAACACTCGACAAGCCAGAACCAGAACCAGAGCCAGAGGTTGAGCAATTCTCCTCTTCCGTAGTTGGGGAAGTCACCACATCCTTTGTTTGCCTGACTCTCCCGGCAATGACACGACACACTATCATCGCCCTATGTCGGGCGGTGCCACTCCCGAGACAATCGTGGGCCCGCCCACTACTAGCAGTGGTGCGGACCCCACTGATTTTGTTTCCTTGGAAGCCGTGACGTATGGTAGTGCAGACTCCGCAACCAGGTACGGAGCCACACAAGTTGGACGAGCCACGTGCCCCAAGGGAGCAAGTAAGGCTCGTGCAGTAAAATCTAAGTAGCTCATTTCCATCAGCGGCGCATCTTGGGTTTTTCTTGCCTGTGGCGACTGCATGTATCTTCACCGCGTCCCTACAGTCCTCGAACCGTTGGATTGTGCGTTTGGTGTTGTGGACTTTTAATATCCGTTCGATCTTGCAGATTGGATTGTCCTTTTTTAGCCAGCTTGATTTGAAGATTATTTCCACTATGTTTCGGCTTGAATCTTCGGGACCCAACTCAGACACTGAAATTATATATAAAAGAATTAATGTAAATTCGTTCAATCGCTTAAATTAAAATTAATTTGCTACGTATAACATAAGTATAGTGCAAATCGAATATGTGTAAGTATATATAATTTATATATAATTCACAACATTACAAATTGTCATGTTGCTTAAAAATAAATACTACATGATAAATTGAGTTTTATATATTTACCATGTTCTTAAGTTTTCAATGTAATAATTAAAGAATAACCATCTAAAGATACTGTTATAGAAAAGTTTGACAGTAGTTCATGAAACTGAAAATGGACATTTTGATTTTTCAGAAATGACAGTGTACAATCAATAAAATGAGTCCTAACAAATTTATTGCAATCAATTCTATGAATTTTCATTTCGATGTTGTTTTTATTCAGGTCAATTGCAATATTCGACAATAATATACGAACAAGAAAAACGAAAATAAATTAATGGGGTCTCATTTCTAGTTGGTAAGCTATCAAATCTTACTGGCCAACCAGCAAGCAATTATAGGTGTTATTTACTAATTATGAAATTATTTAGGAATAAGTTTCTCCAAAATCAGTACTATGATAATTAATTAGAGCTCAAAAAGCTAAACAAGATAAGAAAAGATTCTTTATTAAGTAGAGTGGGCTACCAAGTGTTGATAATTCAACAAGTCATATCTCAGTAGAAAAGATTCGATTCTTCTTATGTATGCATTCTTAATTAAACAAAAGAAAATTAATAATCTTCAACATTATATTATTACTATTAATTTTAGTAGATGTAGTTTAGGGTGTCATGTTGTCGGTGTGGCATATGATAAAAAGAAAATAATTATGGCCAATTGTATTTTTCCTCCACGTAATAATGTATAGTTATTTTCGATTTTATGAAGAGGTTGTTGACAAATATTACTAGATGGTCCTCAAGATATTTAAGTTGTGTATAGGATAGTGACTATTCCAAAAAAGAAAGAAAAAGTATTTATTGGGGGGTTCAATTCAACCAAAGTATCACAAAAATATATTTAACATTTAATGTACTTTACATGTTTTATTTAAAAAGTTGTACAAAATCCCATGGCTAAAAATTACGTTAACAAATCCGTTTTGCCTCCACTAACACACTTTGAACTTTGCCTAAAACAAATCAAAACTTAAAATGTTGTCTAATGCTTGTCTCCTCCTTTTAAAAGATTAATATCTAGGATAAATATGAGCAAATTACGTATTTAAAATATGATGGAATGGAATCTTCTATACATGAAAGAAAGCAAGAAAAATAAGTAATTAGAAATGGGAAAGTCACACATTTGATAGCTCAACCAAAAATATTTAAATTTGCCAATTAATTTACATAATATATGTACCTATGTACTAATATATTATACATCTACTGATGTCTGATTATGATTTTTTGAGTGGGCTAGCTTTATGTCAATTTCCAAAAAGAGATTAAACAAAAGAAATAGGAAAAATACGTAAAACCCAAGGACTTAACTTATAGACACAAACAATGCACATCACTATTAAGGGGTCGTTTGATATGCGGTACAGGGTAAAGTAGTCTCGGGATAAATACAGAATTATTTTATTCAGATTTTAATTGGTATTATTAGTTAGTCTCGAGATTATTGATTCCACCTTTATGCCATAGTACTGATTGATTAAGTTATCTAAAATATACTAATCTCAAAATTAATTATCTCGGAATGACTTGCTTCCAACGAAACGACCCTTAAGTGTATCTATATAACTTGTTGATTATAGCCTAAAGTTAACTTGTCTTGTACGTTTTTGAGGGTACTAATACAAGTTTCTATGGACACTTATTTATACTTAATTTTATTTAAGGGATTTAATAGTATTAAGTGTATTCCAAATATGAACAAGAAATTAAGAAAATAAAAGATTTAATTTACCAGCATGCTTGACTGCTTGATGATGTTCCAAGCTTTCAATTTTTGGGAAAACTTCTCCACATTCAGGACATGCACATATAGTTGACCTTGGTAAAGGATACCTATAATTTTTACATTTTAATTAATATTTTCACACATTAATCACAAAGGAAATTTATAAATGAAAATTAAAGTATACCTGCTAGGATCAACTATCATGTGACACTCATAACATCCAGATAGCTTACGAAATTGCATTCCTCTGGAAGAAGTAGTGTACGTGGAGCTACCACCAGCGTTGGATTTCGCAAGAGACCTTGAACTTGAAGATGAAGGGCCGTGATGAGAAGTTTTATTCTTGCTTAGAAGTCGAGTTTCTTGGCCTAAACTGCTACTTTCTGGAGAATGATCAGCTCTATGTACCACCCTTGTGTTGCCATGTACAACATCCCTGATATCGAGACATAATTATAATTAAAATGCAAAAAATTACCACTTTTTTGTCAATATGATTTAAAAAATAATTATTGTTACCAAGTTTCAAATTCTAAGAAAGAAATTTTAGTACATTATTAAAAAACTAATAATCATTGTCACAAAGTTTCGATTCATAGTAGACAATCTGGAACAGGTTTTTCAATTGGATCAATATATGTATAATTCTAAATACTCTAGAGCAGGTTCTTTAACATAATCAATGCATGTATGAACTCTAAAAAATTTCTGATTTTCATTGGGCCTAGCTATTTGTTCTTAATTTATTTACCTTTTTCCTTTTGTGGGAAAGGAAGTCATAAGGAAAATATGCCCCATTAATGCATATAGATGCACCTATGAAATCGAAACTTCACGACAATAATTATTTTTTAATTATAAAACTGTAAAATGGCTAATATACACTATTTCTATCTAAATTTTTATTTGAGATGTTCACATAATTCAATATAGTATAAATTATAAAAGGCTTTGATACATGAAGGAGAACTTGCCTAGCTAGCACATTATTGAGACGTAATATAATTAAGTAATTAATACCTGAAATTACATATGGAACTACAAGAACTCAACTTGGAATAAGCAGCAGCAGTAGAAGAAGAAGGATTATTATTCTTGGAAGCTGCAGGGTCATGAACAGTTGAGTTTTCAATTTGTTTGCAAGTCAACAAATTCTTGAATTGATCCCATGAAGATGGTTGCTTTTGTTTCTCTTTGTTTCCTTTTTGTTGTTTTTTCCTCCTCTTAGTAGGTTGATTTTTTTGGTTATTTTCTGGTGAAAAAGTTAAGAGAGCCATCAAAAGGAGAGCAATAAAATGGAAAAGAAATAGAGGAATTATTGTTGAAGAAGAAAAAGTTCTCTTCTTCATAAGAGAAAAAAGAGAGAAGTTTTATTCTTTCTATGTTACTCTTGAATGTAAAAGTGTGTGTAGTTTCTTTCTTTTTATTAATGGAGAGGGATCCAAGAAGGGGAGGGGGGGGGGGGGTCATATGAAAATATAAAAAAGAAAGAAATAAAGTTGGGCTTCTTTATTATCTACTTCCTCTACTGTATTTAATATTTTGTTTGGTGCTTCTTAGCATTATAATCATGATGCATTTGTCTTTTTGTGTTTAGTATTTGATATCTAATATTTATAGTTAGATTCTGATTAATTTAGATCTGCGTCGTATAGGATTCATATTATAATTTTTTCATATTTAAAATGCGAAACTTTGATTAAGATAGACAGACCTATGCATCACACTATGCTTCTTGTACCGAACCGCTTTCTATCAATTTCTTTTTTATATTTAAAATTCAAGATTTCTAATTAAGAGAGAGAAGGAATTAATCTAAATTCGTGGCACGGAAAAGTCTATTAAAGATGGAAACAGTACTCTCTGCTTAGATTTTCTTCATATCTAAAATGATGCAAACTCGAGATTGATGATTAAGAATAGAGGAATATCTTGTTCTTGCCAGTTGCCACCACAACTTTTAATTAATGGTATATATACATTTGTCTCTTTTCCTTATTTGATCTAATCTATACCTTGATTAATCTAATTTTATATATATCCTTTTAATCTCAACCTTTAATTTGATTGGATTTGACATTTGGACTTTGGCAAGACCAAATGAATTGATAGTTGATCAGCCACTTTACACTATGAAGTGACTTAATTTACATGAATTCAACATTAAAAAATGTTGACTCGGGTTAAGTTGATTTCGTTTTAAAGAGAATTGCATTAAATCTAACACATGCACACACTCTAAAAGGCAACTTGAATTCAATGCTTCTTCCACTTTTATTGTTGTTTAATACACTCTTTTTTTTTTTTTTTTATAATCGTGATGTTCGGGTCAGCTTGTGCATACCTTATGTCACGGATCTACCGTGAATCCTCACTGAAAAGCCCATAACTTTTCGTTTCGAATTTAGATTTACAAATGGTAGGTGGCGTTGAAAAGAAGACTTAAAACCCTTCAATTTGGTAGGTCATGAATCACGTTACTCCTCATATTCTAGGAGAATTTCTTGTCTGAAGTTGACTCATGTAAGAGCATATACTAAAACTCAATAGATCGAAATGTTCTTAACTCAACTATACGCTCGATGTTTTTTATGACCATGATTCATATAAAAACCACTCATCATATTAGGAACTTGATCTTAACGCTTTTATTCAATTAGAAATCATCGAGTTTGGAGTCTATACGTGTACAATAAAGGGTTCAAATCTTAGTCGAAAGTTCGGGGTGCTACACTTTTCCTTTTTTGGTCTTATTTATACCTTGATTAATCTATACTTGATCAAACTTATTTTCCCTTTAATCTCAACCTTCAGTTTCATTAGATTTGACTTTTGGGCTTTGGCAAGACCAAGTGAATTGATAGTTGATCAACCATGGTGAAGTCTACTTTACGAAGTGACTTAATTTACATAAATTCAACTTTAAAAAATGTTGATGACTGCCGTTTTAAGTTAATTTCGCTTAAAAGAGAATTGCGTTAAATCTAACACATGCTAAAGACAACTTCAATTCAATATTATTTCTTCCACTTTTTGTTATTTGTTAATTAATACATCACTTTAAAAGACATCTATGGGCAGATTCATAGGATGTAACTTATACTATGCAGAAAAAATATTTTGCTATCAATGAAATTTAATTAGTCACATTTGATCACCCGTCTTATTTTTCAAATAAATTAATAGCTTCATTTATATTATGAATATCTTTTCGTTACTAAGTCTGGTTATCCTTTAGATGATATAACTCTAAATTCTAAAATTTTTGAACTTATAACTCTAAATTCTAAAAAATTTCGTGTATGATAGTACCCCACTTAGACGTATGGTTACACCATGCCTCGGAAATTTACTTTTTAATTTAATTTTTTTTAATTATTATTATTATTATTATTTTTATTTTTTATTTTTTTTATTTTTTGGTGTAGAAAAGATAAAGAATCAATGCCTTTGAGTGTAAAAGAAGAGACTTTGAGAAAAAAATACAAATTAATGTCATTTTTCCAAATTTTCACATTATCTTTCAGCACTTTATATATCTTATGGGATCTCTCTCAAACTTTTGGAAGCTTCCCATTGTTCATATCTACGCACTTCCTCATATGCCATATCTAGTTTGGAAATCAACGAGTGCATTTTATAAATTCCATGATTTAAGAAAATCGAGTTAATTCTAATATCGATACACCATTACAAATTGATAGGAAAATCTCGAAAAAGTATTTTTAGTAGTGTATAGACCGTTCTACATTAGTTGACCCTTTCTGATCTAACACACATCCTTTAAATAAACTTTAATTAGAGGTGTATTTTGCTAAGCAATCTTTATTAATAATATTTTAGAATTCTAAATTTGGGTACTACAACTTTATGTAGTTACTTAATACTAAGAGTAAAAAAAAAGAGGTAATTCAGTGCGTTAAAGCTCCCGTTACGCATAGAGTCCGGAAAAGAGCCCAATCACAAGGATATATTATACGCAGCTTTGTCTTGCATTTTTGCCGAAAGCTGATTCCAAGGCTTAAGTCTGTGACCTCCTGATCATATGAGAGCAACTTTACTAGTTTCTTCAAGACTTTCCTTCAGTAAAAATAGTATGAGAAAAAAAAATATACTAATTAAAATGAAATATTTTTTTTGATATAGTAGCCTAGTTAAATGAAAGGGAGAGTATATATCTTATATGGGATCACTCTCCAACTTTTGGAAGCTTCTGATTGTTTATATGTACGCACTTTCTTGTTAGTTTGGAGTGACTAGTCAATTTGATCATCAAACACATGGTGGCTTGTCAAGATTCCAAGAGCTAGCAAAATGAGAATTGATAAATGCCAAAAGAAACCACACACATTTTGCCAAGAACAGTTAGTAAACACTAATTAACAGGTGACTGACTTTTATGAATGAATATACATCAATTTAGGTTCCTGAAATTCAACCAAAATACATCTATCTTTTCAGTACAAACTCCCAAAGAACATCCCTATTATAAGTCCACAATGTCTTCCAATCTTTTTAGCCACTATAGGGCTTTAGGGCACTTAGCAACATGTGAATTTGGAACATGCTTTGCCTATAGACAACTTGCAGTTGAAGTGGATGGCCAGCAGATAAACACAAAAGCTAAGAGAAAATACTTAATAAAGTACTTGTTCCCTAACTAATTAATTAATTATTATTATTATTATTATTATTATTACATTTACTTTTTTTTTCCAATCCAGAGAAGGACACTCCGGTACAAATTAAAAATATCCCGTATTCACGCATAGTCCCAAAAAAAAACGATCGCGCCTCAAGGGATATATTATGAGCAATTTATTTTGATGTAAGTATAAATATAGATTCCACGAACCCGTCTTAAAGGTACTCAGAAGGATCACACTCCGACGAAGTTAATATAGGTAGCAGGGGTGGAACTGCCCTTGGGCTAGGAGTTTATCCGAACCTCCTTCGGTGGAAAATTATGTTATATATATGGTTAAAATTATTTTTTATGTATATATAGTAGCTATTGAATCCCTTCGATTTGTTTGTATTATGTTCACTTATGAACCCCTTAATGAAAATTCGGACTCCGATCCGCCACTGATAGCTTATAGGTAGCCTAAGCTGACACAAATATTAGTAATTGATCTTATGGCTCAAACTCATCACTTATATAGGTCATATAAAGATAACTTTATCTAAGCTCCACATGATCGAAGGTTACCCGCCAGAAAGATCTTAATCTATTATTATTTTTATTTATGAAATTTAAAAAGGGAGAATCTTAATGGAAGTGGTTAGAAGTCAGATGTTGATTTGGCCAACCATTCACTATGGAGAGATGTTGCAGAAGGTGTTCCCTTGTCGTCCCAAAATATGCGGACTTGTTCACTATTTTCCTTCTCATCTCATCCCCATATACAATTGTTAATTCACTCATGGACACTATATATAAACAACTCATCTAAAAAGAAAAAAGAGTTTAAAATGATGTATAGTGATAATGCAAATATTTTAAATATTATTAATATAATTTAACAAATTATATTGTCTGGATAGTTTATCATGTGGGGAGAGAGTTACCTTTTATAAGTTAATTTAACATGACAACATAAAATTATAATACTGTAAACACACAATTACAGAATATGCATAAGGATGCATAATAACATGACTATTTTTATTTTAAAAAATAAATTAGAGATGGGAAAAGGGGAATGCGAAAAGAATTATAATATCGAACCCTCAACAATAACGTGAAGTTTTGGATAACCAATCAAATAATATGACTACAAAATCCAGTGCTCCCAAAAACGTTCGTAAATGTGCGTCGAGACTAATATTTTTTGTGCATTAAAAGTATGCTTAATTAAGGGATATATTATTATAGTGTCAACCACCAATACCAACTATTTTTGCTAGTACCAACAGATTTAATACCCGTCTAAACATTTAATCTTGATTTGTTTATATATATGATGGATGTGTATCATCAAGAATATTTTTTGTGCATTAAAAGTAAGCTTAATTAAGGGATATATTATTATAGTGTCAACCACCAATACCAACTATTTTTGCTAGTACCAACAGATTTAATACCCGTCTAAACATTTAATCTTGATTTGTTTATATATATGATGGATGTGTATCATCAAGAATATACCCTTAATTACTAAAAGAAAAATTACACATGAAAGCAATGGGATCCATTTTGGCTTTTGAAACATATATAGTAGAAACTTGCTTGGATCTTCTTTTGATTAGAGATTTGCATTGCAAGTTTGCACAGGATAAAATTGTTATTGGAATATTATTGTATTTGTTGATTGAATCGGGTTGACTCATTTGTTTCATCTCACTGTATATACTTCTGTTGCAGTTAGGGGTGTGCATTGGTCGGTTCGGTTCGGTTTTGTGTATTATCGGTTCGGTTTATTGGTTTTCGATTTTTAAATATGCTAAAACCAATAATCAAATCACTAAGATATTTTTTATCGGTTTTCGGTTTATCGATTTTTAGTCCTTAACGGTTCGATTTTCAGTTTAACTGATTAGAAAATAATCATAAAATAGAAAAAGTAGCAACTAACATAAAAAGAAACCGAATCTTAGTTGCCATCAAAATCCTACATGATGTGTTTTAATTTACAAGAATCTTCAAGCTTAAACTAAATGTTAGTTAGGAGAAATTAAGAGTTTGCATAGTTGAAATAATAGTTTGTTAGTTAGAAGAAGTTAAAGAGAAATATACACACACATATATATATATATCGGATTGGTAGCATGGTTGATTCGATTTTATGACTTTTAGATCTCATTTCGATTCTTGATTCAGAAATTAGTGAAATTAAATCTCAGAGGTTAATTTTTTTAAAATAACCTATTTTCAAAAATCTAATGTCTTCATTGAGTCTGCAACACCAAATTTAGTCAAATAGCATATTTTGTTTGCCTTCACGTGATTCCAAACGAATTTTGAGGGATTGATCAACAACTTTGCAACTTAGCAATGTTGTTGATCTAGCTGAAATTTGAGGGGTTGATCAACAACTTTGCAACTTTGCAATTTCGTTTGCCTCTTTAGCACCCAATGAACCGCTAAAGTTGTAGTTCTTTAGTGGATCCTAGCAGACTGGGAAACTATATACCGCTAAAGTGAATGTTTGACCGCTTTTGCGGTCGCATATCCTAACATTTCACAATAACCCGAGTCTCTTTCCAACATTAATTCGGGATTCGTTTCTTGATCCTAGCTCTTGATTTTTGACTCGAGACTCGACTCCTGATCTCGAATTAAAACACAACTTTCAATCTTAACACTTGACTCTCAAATATGATCCAAGACATATAATTTAGAATCCAGACACATGAGACTCGATTTCAAACTCAACCTAAAAATGAACTCTTAAACTTGATTTGGGACTCGAAACTCGATCGGACCCTGAATCCGATCTGAGAACAACTCTCAACACCAACTCAAGATTCAACCTCGAGACGGGAATCAATGTTATCCGACTCTCAAAACTTCAAGTCCAACTCCGACTCCAACCTCAACTCAGGACCCATTATCCTAAATACTTTTAAGATAATATTTTCTCCTTACTAATCAAATGCTATAAAATATATAAGAGATCATTTATTTTCCAACAAAATATTTTCTGAAAAATATTTTTTATCATACCAAACACAACATAGTTTTAAGTTTTAACTTTACTTATCACTATGTAAGTTATCCGTAGTAGACTATCTCATTAAACTTACTTATGAGTTTACCTTATTAAATTCTGTACACTAACGAAATTTTTTCATTTCAACTTTTAAAAAATCAGTTCTAGTAATTACATAAATTCTGTACACTAACGAAATTTTTTCATTTCTACTTTTAAAAAATCAGTTCTAGTAATTACAACTGTTACATTATAATTTAATTACAACTGTTACATTATAATTTTCAAATTTCTATTCATACATGTATCCATTACAAAATTACTTATAATAAAAAGTCTATATTGTAAGTAATTATCTGTATTTGTCTATTATTGACCTCATAATTTGTTAATCTATCGATTTTATTCTAGAAGCTTCTTTCAGTTGAATGAAGAAATATCTGAGAGAGAGAAAGAAGCCGAAAGAGTAAATAAGAAAATGATCCATTCAGCTTTGTCCAAATGTTCACAGTCATATATATATATATATATATATTCACAATAAAAATATTAACCGGACAAGGGCCGGGTCCCTGGACAAAGAAAGGCCCAATAACATGCGACCCAAATATATGAGAACGTAAGTCAATCCGGGTCTATATCTCCAACACCCCCCCCCCCTCAAGCTGGAGGGTGAGTGCACACCGAGCTTGCAAAGGAGACGATGATGTGAAATACCAGTCAAAGCCTTGGTGAGCAGATCAGCAAGTTGAAGATGAGTGGATATATGTTGTAAAGAGATAACACCAGACTAAAGAACTTCACGTACAAAATGGCAGTCGACTTCGATGTGTTTCGTACGTTCATGAAAGACAGGACCGCGGGCAATATGGAGAGCGGCCTGACTATCACAGAAAATAGGCACATGGGTAGAAATATGTACGCCCAAATCATCAAGTAAGCGAAGCAACCATACAATTTCAGCAACTACCTTGCGGAGGGCACGATACTCAGCCTCCGCAGATGACAAAGAAATGGTAGGCTGTTTCTTGGACTTCCAAGAAATAGGAGAGCCACCCAACAAGACAAAGAAACCAATAACAAACCTGCGAGTAGTGGGACAAGCAACCCAATCCGAATCAGCATAGGCCCGAAGGGAAAAATCATGGGAGTTGGACAATAAAATTCCCTATGCCAGATCATTAAGCAAATAATGTAGCACGTGAATACCAGCTAGCATGTGGGGCACCCTTGGTGTAACCAAAAATTGACTAAGATGTTGAACTGCAAATGAAATATCCGATCTGGTATGTTGTAGAAAGTTTAACTTTCCAATAAGCCTTCTATAGATAGAAGGGTCAGAAAGAAGATCACCGCCATCAACAAGCAATTTGTCATGAGGATCAAGTGGAGTGAGAACAAGTGCAGCAACTGAACAATGGAACTCAGATAACAAATCAGTGACATACTTCTTTTGATGAACTATGTAACCAGCAGGTGTATAGGTGATCTCAAAGCCCAAAAAATAATGAACAAAGCCCAGGTCTTAAATCTTGAATTGAGCATCCAAGAATGATTTGAGAGACTGAATTTCAGAATCATCATTACCAGCCAGTAGAATGCCATCCACATAAACACTAAGTACAACAATAGAAGAACCGGACAGCTTAGAGAAAATAGAGCTGTCATTTTTTCTGGCAGAATAACCCCTCAAAAGAAGACATTGGGATAGCTTGTCAAACCATTGCCTAGAAGTTTGTCTAAGGCCATATAGAAATTTTCTTAGTTTGCATGCAAGGGGAGGGTCGGATGCAGAAGTAGAGACAGTAAAACCTGGGGGAATTTTCATATAGACTTCCTCATGGAGATCACCATGGAGGAAGGCATTATTTACATCCAATTGGTGAACGGACCAATTATGCTTGGCAGTAACAGTAAGTAAGCATTTAATAGTGGTGATTTTCACAACAGGGCTGAAAGTCTCAGAAAAATCCAAACCAGCAACCTGAGAATCACCTCTAATAACAAGTCTAGCCTTGTACCTTTCAATAGTCCCATCAGATTTTTGCTTAATCTTGTACACCCACTTACATGGGATGACCTTTTTTTTAGGTAGTAAGGGAACAATATCCCTAGTGTGATTAGCTTCCAAGGCCTGAAATTCCTTGGTCATGGCCTCTTGCCAAACAAGATTATGGACAGCTTGTTGATAAAATTGAGGCTCATGTAGCAACAAATCAGTAGAAGTAAACTGGGTAGATTCAGAGGGAAGGAGGGAGTTTGCAGAAGAGCAAACATAATCTTCAAGGTATTTAGGCTTGGAGTGAGTTCTTAAATAAACTCTGAGAGGAGGAAGGGCTGGAATGGAAGGGGAAAGAGAAGAGGAAGGACTTTGTAAAGAAGGAGGAGAAGGTGCAGTAGAAGGTGTAGGTGGTTCAGCATGAGTAGTAGGGCAAGTGGGAGGAGATGGGTCATCTACAAAGTAGGAGTTGAAAGAAGAAAAAGTAGAGCGTGAAGATGTGCTCATTGAATGGTAAGGAAAAAGGTGTTCATGAAAGACAACGTCCCTGGAATAAAAAATGGAAAAAGTGTCCAAGTTGAGAAGTTTATAACCCCTTTTCCCAACTGGATAACCCAAAAAACAGCAAGGAGAAGCTCTAGGGGTGAATTTGTCTCTTCCAACCTTGGGTGTAGAGGCATAGCATAAATATCCAAAAGATCTGAGGTGAAAATATGGAGGTGGAGAGCCATGAAGCTTTTTATAAAGGAAAATGTTGTGAAGAATAGGGGAAGAAAATTTATTGATTAAGTCGGTGGCTGTGAGGACACATTCTTCCTAATATTTAAAGGGAAGTTTAGCCTGGTAAATAAGGGCCCTAAAGGTTTCTAGAAGGTGTTTGTGCTTTCTTTCAAAAACACCATTGTGTTGGGGTGTGTGAGGAGTTGTGATTTGGTAAACAATGCCACAATCAGCAAAGAATGATCTAGCATAGGTACTAGAACCTAGCTCAAAGGCATTATCAGACCTAATGGTTTGAATATTGGATTTAAATTGAGTTTTGATGAGAGTAACAAAGGATTTGATAATGAAGAATACATTACTCTTACATGTTAGCAAGTGAGTCCAAGTCACTCTAGAGTAATCATCCACAATGGTTAGAAAATATTTAAAGTCATTATAAGTAGGTGTGTGGTAAGGACCCCACAAATCAATGTGTATTAACTGAAAATAGTGGGTGGTTTTAATAGCACTATCAGGGAAATGTAGTAGTTGTTCCCTAGCTAGAGCACATACAGGATATGTAAAAGACTGTTTAGATGAAATTTTATTATAAAAATATGAAATGGACTTCATTTTATGAAAAGGCATGTGACCAAGTCGCTGATGCCAAAATAAATCTGCTTTATTGTTGCTAGGAGAAATATTACAAGTAGTAGTGCAAGCATTGTAAGTACATGGAGATGTAGTGCTAGAAGAAGATATGGTATTTATCAATGGATCAGTTGAAGAAAGAGTGATGCTGGAATAAAAGACATACAGTCCATTTGCCTCTCTACCAACTGCCAAGGGCCTCTTCAGAGAAGGGGCCTGTATAGAGTAAGAAGAAGAGTTAAACGAAACAGTGCAAGATAGTGTATTAATTAATTGGGGCACAAAAATGAGGTTGAATTGAAATGAAGGAACGAGTAGAACATTTGTTAAGACAAGATCAGAATTCAGGACTAAGGAACCAGTGTTATGAACTTTCACTTTGTAACCGTTTGGAAGAGTGACTAGAGAAGGGAAAGGAAGAGTTTGAATGTCATGAAGAAGGTGTTTATTAGGGGTCATGTGATTGGTGGCCCCTAAATCTATAATCCAAGTGTTATCTTTTAACTGAGATGTGCAACTTAAAACAACACAATTTGTAACAAACATAGACACAATACCTACAAAGGTAGCTGTCACACCTCTTTTTCGCTCGAGGTCGAGTCGAAGGGTTTTTCCAATTAAAGTGACGGTATTGAATAGGGATTATTTTTATTATTTTCAGAGTCGCCACTTGAAATCGAGTTATGGTGTTCCAAGTCACCTTTTTGAATCCCTAGTCAAAAGGAAATGACTCTTTTATTTTGGTCTGCGAAAACAGAAGACCGGGTAAGGAATTCTGTTGACCGAGGGGAAGGTGTGAGGCACCCCTCGAGTTCCGTGGTTCTAGCACGGTCGCTTTATTGACTTATACTTAACTTAAACTATTTAGAAATATCGTGTTAAGGCCTAAATTTGCTCATTTTTAATATACCTATAATATCTCTATATCTCGTATATTAAATCGGTGAAAAAATAATTTTAAAAATATTTATCAAAGTGCATTATTGCATCCTTGAATTACTTGAAAATATCTCAGAAAGATGCGTGCGCCGCATTCTTAGTTGAGACGAAAATTTTAAATGTGTCAAAAATTTGCCTCGTTAAAGGCATTAGTTTTATCCTTTTAAACTCGAGACAATTATTCTTATCCATTTGTTCACTCTTTTCTCCTCACTATTTTATTTACAATTTGCAACGATTTTCGGATTAAACTAGCATCATTATCTAATGTTACACCTTATTTCGAACAAAACTGTGAAGAATAAACCTAAAAAAAATGACCAAAAGAAATTAAAAATGATTCAGTATTAACGAAAAATAAAATAAAATTAACATGCACTTTAAAAATTTAAAGATCGTTAACGAAAGAGAACACTAAACAGTAACTATATAAAACTTTTAAAGATCATACAAGTTTGAACTATTTATGTCAAGTAAACAGAACTAAAAACAATAAATATAAAATATATTTAACGGCATGTATAGTTTTCAGATATATATATAAAATCATTATAAATAACGTACTACTTTGGCTTCAATTAATTTTTATGAAATTATTATAGTATTGCAATGATTTAAAACAAAATTGTTTGAACTAAGCCCACCGTTATAACTCTCAATTCTCCAATTCCAAATAATATACAGTATTATAATATTATTTAAACTTTCACATTTCAATAAACTATAAACTAGAGACCATGACCTTTATATAATATCTTATCATCTATCTTAAATTATAAAAAATAATAATAATTTAAAAAAAAATAAAAAAAAATGAATATATAAGATGACAAAAACTACAAATGTTGCCACTTGCACACAAACAAATAACCTCACTCACATTTTTTATGCCTCAAATACTACTCACCTTTCAAAATATGTATCAATACACACGTCCACCAGAATACTTCGACATTCTTTTAACTATCCACTTTAGAGAATTTAAACACTAATTCGCCTTTTATTTCACCATTTTACGCAATAGAAATACTTGGATCACAAAATATATAATATAATTTATGACAATAAATTCACATAAATAATCAACTTTGCATATTGAATAATGCATGAAGCCATTAAACTAATTTTATTCATACTTCGATTCATAATGATAAAACTTATGAAATAATAGTACAAAATGGATTAAGAACCTGTGTGATGAACTAAATAGAATATAGAAGCAAGAACGTTATCACCAAAAATTCGAACAGAAATCCGAAACTCGATTCTCCAAACTCCAGGAACTCTCTTTTTGTTGTCCTATTTGCTTTTTTCTCTGTCTCAATTTTTCTCTTTGACTTCAATTTTTCTCTCTGTTCGTTTTTTTTCTCTCTGACTGTTTTTTTTTCCCTCTCCCTTGTAGTCTCCGTGTGTTGTTGTATATATAGAGATATAGTAGGGGAAGTTTAAGGGAGTTGGGGGTTTGAGGGAAATTAGGGATTGGATGGGGTAGTTTCTTTAGGATAGGATAGGAAATCTTTTTTTTTTTTAATTTATTTATTTATTTATTTATTAAATAATAATAATAATAAAAAATAATAAATAAATAAATAAGATAATAGTAACAAATAAAATAATAACAATAATAATATAATAATAATTAATTAATTTTTATATTTCAAAAAATACAATAAAAGTCTAAAAATAGTCAAAAAAAACAAATTATATAATTAATATAGTACAAAAACTACTAACTTATTTATTTTAAAATAATAATAATAATAATAATAATAATATTTTTTTTTTAATTTTTTGTATTATTTTTTTTTAAAATAGGAATAAAATAAAATAATATCCTAAAATTAACTTTATTTAATTATTTTTATAAATTAAAATAAAATAATAGTAAAAATAATATATGATTAAATATAAATATAAATATTTAATATCGATGAACAAGTTAAAATTTAGGGAGGATCAAAAATCACGTGTCTACATGTTTGCCCCTCTTTGTGTGAAATCTCGAAGAGTTATCATACAAAGAAGTAGACAAGATATGATTTTTGACCCTCCAATTATTTGAAAGGTAAAAAAAAAATAGAAAAAAATAAAATATGACCGAGTCCTGTTTTTGGACATCCTACCTATCCCGGGTTATAAGGGAATCAGGTCATGAGTAGTTCAAAAGGTAATTTGGTGAGAGAAAAAGTTAAAGTCGAGTGAGATTCCGTCGAGTTTTCAGTTGACGACTTCTGCTTTTACATTCAACTGACTAATAAAAATCAAAAATGAAAAAATACAAGTAAAAATTGCAATCTCTAGAATATTGATTCAAATCTTTATGACTTGAACTTGAAAATTTACCCTATTCTTCAGGCGGGCTCCTGAACTTTCGATTTCTTCACCCTGTTCTTCAGGTGGGCTCCTGGTCTCACAATTTCTTCACCCCGTTCTTCAGGCGAGCTCCTGGATTTATAATTTCTTCACCCTGTTCTTCAGGCGGGCTCCTGAACTTTCTTTTTCTTCACCCTGTTCTTCAGGCGGGCTCCTGACTTGCAACGTCTTCACCCTATTCTTCAGGCGGGGCTCCTGGATTTGCAATTTCTGCACCCTGTTCTTCAGGCGGGCTTTTGAACTTTCTTTTTTCTTCACCCTGTTCTTCAGGCGGGCTCCTGGACTTACAATTCTTCACCATGTTCTTCAGGCGGGCTCCTGACTTGCAACTTCTTCACCCTGTTCTTCAGGCGGGCTCCTGAATTTTCTTTTTTCTTCACCCTGTTCTTCAGGCGGGCTCCTGGACTTACAATTCTTCACCCTGTTCTTCAAGCGGGCTCCTGACTTACAACTTCTTCACCCTGTTCTTCAGGCGGGCTCCTGACTTGCAACTTTTTCAAAAGGGTCCTGTCCCCGCAAAGAATAAAGTTTATCATGATCGAGATCCAGTATCGGATGTTGTAACCATGCTTCTTGCATTGAGAGAAGTGTGAAATTGCATCCTTTATCTGAAAATAATCATTTCATCTCTGTTCCAAACAAAGAAAAATTGTGAGTTTTAGAACATGTGGTGGTTGGTTTGTGGAATTTGGCTTTTGAAGTGGCCGCTCTCGCACTTGTCAGGCTCAACTCTTTTCCCATCCATGATAATATTCATTGAATTGTTATACCTCTAATCTCTGAATTCTGACTACTGAGATCCTCAACTCAAATCATATTTCTGTTGTATGATGCTTCTGAGTTTAGCTTCCAATATATCCCTTAGATTTTTACTATTTTAAAATTGTCAAATCACAATCATCTTGAGTACCTTACTTTTACTTTGAAATGTTGTCTCTGTACATCGACTCTTTGTCTTGCTTTGTACCCTTAAAGGAGTTGGTAGCGAGTTTGGAGTCTTTTCTGACTCAACCTGATGTGAATTTGACTCAAAAGACAACAAAGATTTTTGTTTGATGACAAAGACACAAAAATCAAAAAATAAAAATAAAACAAAATAAAAGACAATAGATATCTCTTTTTCACAACAAAGAGAAAACTTATCTGAATGTGGAAATCGATTCTGGTGATTATGACATGCATTTTGAATAAAACAACCAGATCTACCCACATCAATCATTACAACTTTTGTCCACATATTGAGCTTGAAATTAAGCCAATCTTGAATTTGTTCCTTCTTGATAACAATCTTTCTTAAGCTAGTGGCACCTCAATGGGTTTTTGCCAACGAGCCTATCTCCTTTTCATTTTAGTCTCAGCTCACAGTCGTCTTATGATGCCCGAAAGGGTCTTCACCAATAAGACTCTCTCATTTTCATTTTTTCATCACCTCTTATATATATATATATATATATATGAAATATCATACACTCATAATATGTTTAGCCTTGACATTCTCAAAGATTAATCCGAAAGTCTTTCTTTGGTTGTAACTTGGCTTTCGGATAGAGTTAGAAAGAAAGGTAGGCATGAGGCTCAAAAAATTTATATAACATTGGGTGAAACATACAACTTTTGAAATCAATTCTTTTAAGAAAATAAATTTTTGCCCCAGTTTCATTTCATTCTGGGTAATTTGAATTTTCTTCTGGTTAGACCGAACCCCGGAGTAGGGCTACCTACGTATCTTATCATAGCAAGAATCATGTCAAATGTAGTTCATGAAGCATCATTCTTTTGTTTGATTTTGAATTTTTGATTGATTTTTTTTTTTTTTTATTCCAAAAAAGGGGTTCGAAGAAAAATAAAAGCTCAAAGGGGTAAGCAAAGGTTTATATATTATTCAGATAGTAGAACAAAATGTCTTCATCATTTCAATCTCTAAAAATATAAGTGCAAAACATACATAACAAAATTGTACATGAATATCATACATAATATCTTTTAACTGCGTCAGCATTGACCGGCATTCCTTCCATTTTTCCTTCTACATCAGTCAGATATAACGCGCCATTAGGTAACATTTTCTTTCCCATGAATGGCTCATGCCAATTAGGAAAAAATTTGCCTTTGGCTTCAATCTGATGAGGAAGGATGCGTTTTAGTACTAACTGACCAACTTCAAAATGTCTGTGACGCACCTTTTTATTATATGCTCGTGCCATTCTCTTCTAATATAGTTGTCCGTGACATATTGACGTCAATCTTTTTTCATCAATCAAGCTTAATTTCTCCAAACGAGTCTTGACACATTGGTGTTCATCAATTTCAGCTTCCACAACTACTCGAAGAGATGGAATCTCAATCTTTGCAGGTATAACTGCTTCAGTTCCATACACTAACAAGTAAGGAGTTGCACCAATTGAAGTCCGAACTGTAGTACGATAACCCAACAAAGCAAAAGGTAACTTTTCATGCCATTGTCGGGAACCTTGCACCATCTTACGGAGTATTTTCTTTAAATTCTTATTGGCAGCTTCTACAGCTCCATTCGCCTTTGGACGATAAGGAGTTGAATTTCGATGTATAATCTTAAATTGTTGGCACACTTCTTGCATCAGATGGCTATTAAGATTCGCAGCATTATCCGTGACAATTATCTTTGGAATGCCGAAACGACAAATGATGTTGGAGTGAATAAAATCAACCACAACCTTCTTGGTCACTGACTTGAAAATCGTTGCTTCTACCCATTTCGTGAAATAATCAATGGCTACCAAGATGAACCTATGTCCATTCGAGGCCTTTGGTTCAATTGGTCCAATTACGTCCATTCCTCAAGCCATAAAAGGCCATGGAGCAGTCATTGTATGCAACTCAGATGGAGGGGAATGTATCAAGTCTCCATGTACCTGGCATTCATGACATTTACGAACGAAATTGATAGAATCTCGCTCCATGGTGAGCCAATAATAACCTGCTCGGAGTATTTTCTTTGCCAAAACATACCCACTCATGTGTGGTCCACAAATCCCAGAATGTACTTCAATCATGATTTTTGAAGCTTCTTTAACATCTACACACCTCAGAAGTCCCAAATCAGGAGTCCTCTTATACAAGATTCCTCCACTTAATAAAAATCCACTAGACAAACGTCGAATGGTTCTTTTTTTATTACCATCAGCATGTACAAGATACTTCCTAGTCTGAATATATTCTTTGATATCATAGAACCAAGGCTCCCCATCAAATTCTTCTTCAACCACATTACAATATGCATGTTGATCATGAATCTGTATATGCAAAGGGTCAATATAAGTTTTATCGGGATGTTGAAGCATCGAAGATAAGGTCGCCAAAGCATCAGCAATCTCATTATGAGCTCTGGGAATGTGTTTGAACTTCACTAATACAAATCGTTGACAAAGATCTTGCAAACAACTTCTATATGGTAGGAGTTTTGAATCACGAGTCTCCCAATCTCCTTGGATTTGGTGAACTAATAAATCTGAATCTCCTAATACCAACAATTCTTGGACCCCCATGTCAATGGCTAATCTCAATCCCAGAATGCAAGCTTCGTATTCTGCCATATTATTGGTACAGTAGAATCGAAGTTGGGTTGTTATGGGATAATATTGTCCTGATTTAGAAATAAGAACCGCTCATATCCCCACTCCTTTTATATTAGCAGCTCCATCAAAGAACAACTTCCATCCTGAATGACAATCTTCTGAAACAAACTCACCAACATACAATACCTCTTCATCTGGAAAATAAGTCTTCAATGGCTCATATTTCTCATCAATAGGATTTTCAGCCAAATGATCTGCCAAGGCTTGAGCTTTCATTGTAGTTCGTGTCACATAAACAATATCAAACTCTGTAAGCAACATCTGCCATTTCGCGAGTCTGCCTGTGGGCATAGGCTTCTGAAAGATGTACTTTAAAGGATCCATACGAGAGATGAGGTAAGTAGTATAAGATGACAAGTAATGTTTCAACTTTTGAGCTACCCAAGTTAACGCGCAACATGTTTTCTCAAGAAGAGTGTACTTAGCCTCATAAGTGGTAAACTTTTTGCTGAGGTAGTAGATGGCTTGTTCTTTTCTTCCTGTGACATCATGTTGACCCAATACACAATCAAAAGAATTATCTAAAATAGATATGTACAATATCAAGGGTCGGCCTGACTCTGGAGGAACCAAAATAGGCGAATTTGACAAGTGTCTCTTAATTCTGTCAAATGCCTCTTGACATTCTTCAGTCCATTCAACTTTAACATTCTTCTTCAACAACTTGAATATTGGCTCGCAAGTTGTCATAAGTTGAGCAATGAATCTACTGATATAATTCAACCTTCCAAGTAAACTCATCACCTCCGTTTTATTTTTTGGTGGAGGTAAATCTTGGATAGCTTTTATTTTTGAAGGATCTAACTCGATACCACGTCGACTGACTATAAAACCCAAAAGTTTTCCTGACGGAACTCCAAATACACATTTTGCTGGATTAAGTTTGAGATCATACTTCCGAAGCCTTTCAAAGAATTTTCTCAAATCTTTGATATGATCAGATTGCTCTCTCGACTTAATGATCACGTCATCCACATAAACTTCAATTTCTTTGTGCATCATGTCATGAAACATTGTGGTCATTGCCCTCATGTAAGTTGCCCCAGCATTCTTTAGTCCAAAAGGCATAACTCTATAACAATATGTCCCCCATGGAGTAATAAATGATGTTTTTTCCGCATCTTCTGGATCCATAATGATCTGGTGATACCCCACATAACAATCCACAAAAGAAGCAAGATCATTTTTGGCACAATTGTCCAATAAAATATGAATATTAGGAAGTGGAAAATTATCTTTCGGACTTGCTTTATTTAAATCGCGATAATCAACACACATCCGAACTTTGCCGTCCTTCTTTGGAACAGGGACAATATTTGCCAACCAAACAGGATACTGGGCCACTCGAATGACTTTAGCCTGAAGTTGCTTCGTGATTTCCTCTTTAATTCTTACACTCATGTCAGTTTTGAATTTTCTTAACTTTTGCTTGACAAGAGGAAAAGCAGGATCAATTGGCAACTTGTGAACTACCAAATCAGTGCTTAAACCGGGCATATCATCATAAGACCACACAAAGATGTCTTTATACTCATGCAAAGCTTCAATTATAGCTTTCTTTTGTTGTGGTTGAACATGCACACTTATCTTAGTCTCCCTGATATTTTCATGATCTCCTAAATTAATCGCCTCAGTTTCTTCCAAATTGGGATTTGTCTTATTCTCAAAATGTTTGAAGTCTTTGCTTATATCCTCAAATGTTTCCTCTTCATCGTATTCAACCTCCTTATTCATTATTTCAAAATTAGATTGGTTTTTTAACTCTGGTGAACAATTCTTCATGCATGTCATATCATTAGAATCGGCATAGAAAGAACTGTATAATAGAAAATAAATAAATAAAAATCAGACTTAAAATAAAATGAAGGGACAGTGCGCTTTATTAGAAACATAGATAGAAAGAGTTTTAACCTAACATACCAGATTTAAAGTTCTGAATTATAATCCTAGAATGATTTAGATTACAGAAGTAAAAACAAACAAACTACTAAGACTGTAAGAAAACAAACAAACTACCTAGACTCTTTTATAATAGGGAAAGGAGTGGCCTCCCAATTGTTAAGCTGGACATCAGGGCCGACAAACTGCACATCTGCATTACTGGTACCTTCCCCAATTTCAACCATATCAGCTTCAATGAACATATTCTGAAAAAGGTCAATCAACTCTGTACCATCATCATTCATTGATTCTGCAGCAGGTAACTTGGAGGATCTGACATCACTGAATTTTATAAAAGACTCATGAAGTGGCGGTATCGGCTTGGCAAGTGACCACGACTCTTTCTTACGCTTTTTAGCCTTCTTTATATCTTCAGCAGTAGGCTCGTATCCCAGACCAAAAGTACCAAAGTTCTCATAGAGTGTTACTGGATGAACTATGCCTTGCAAAAACAACCCTAGACCTTTTCCTGGTTCGAAGCCATGCTTCAACATTTCATTAGCTACCATAACAGATGCAGAGGACAATTGTGGTCTTGCAATGAGATTCCCCTCGAGGATATACTCAACAGCCACTACCTCAAAAGTTTGATGAATTAACACATTGGCAGTATCTGCTTCGATGGAAGAAACAGAGAAGTCTTTATACATTGATAAGTCTCCTTCACCATGAACCACTATCTCTTGCCTGTCACATTCGAATTTGACCATTTGATGCAACGTTGATGCGACTGCTTTAGCCCTATGAATCCATGGCCTTCCCAATAACATATTATATAAAGCATCAATGTTCAGTACTTGAAAATCCATAGAAAAATCCACAGGCCCAATTGTCAATATGAGTTCTATTTCACCAATGGCATCAGTTTTTGATCCGTCAAAACCTTTGACGCACACATTGTTAGGTCGGATTCTTTCCACATTAACATTCAACTTTTGTAAAGTTGACATAGGACAAATGTTAGCGCCTGATCATCCATCAATTAACACTCGAGTGATGATGGAATGTTTACATTTCACAGAAATGTACAGACCTTTGTTATGCTCCGTACCTTCTATAGGCAATTCATCGTCTGAAAAAGTAATTTTATTTGCTTCAAGGATCCGTCCAACAACTTTTTCCAGCTGATTTACTCTAATCTCACTAGGAACACATGCTTCATTAAGAATCTTCATTACAGCCTTGCGGTGTTCCTCTGAATGTATCAATAAAGACAACAAAGAAATCTGTGCTAGTGTCTTCTTCAACTGTTCTATAACAGAATATTCTGGCAACTTCATTTTCTTTAAGAATTCTTCAGCTTCTTCATCAGTGACAGGCTTCTTGACTGTCATTCGTTCTTCACCACCTTGTTTATTCTTTCTTAACTCTACTGGAGCATAACATCTTCTAGATCGAGTTAATCCCCCTACTTCATCTACATCTTCAGTCACTTTTTTCCCCTTGTGCATCACCACAACGCGATCATAATTCTAAGGGACTGCCTTGGTATCAACCATAGGTAGCTGTGACACTGGTTTAATAACAATAAGAGCTACAGGAGCTCCTTTTATGATTAAAAGAGGCTTATTGGATCTTCTGGGAATAATGAGTTTCGGCTTTATTTGACTTGACCCAATATTTTCTGAAATCTCTTTCCCCATCACCAAGAGATCATTCGATGATTCGGGTTTTGCTATCACCACCTCCGCTTCTGCAGGCTTTTCTTTCGATAAATCTACAACATTTGCTGATTTTTCCGAATCAGTTTTAATTTTAATGATCGGCTTAAAGGGAATCGTATCATCTTCACCACTGAGTATCACATCGAGCATGTTTGTTTCATTATGATCTGGCAGCGGATTTTGATTGACATTTGGAGTGCCTGGACTTTCTACCATAATTTGTTGGGTATTAATCAACTCTTGAGTGACTCTTTTCAGATACCAACATTTCTCTGTGTCGTGCCCTGGGGCATCAGAACAGTATTCACATCTTCTAGAATAGTCCAAATTCTTCGGAGGAGGATTCGGGATCCTTCTCTCAATTGGGTTTAGAACATTCATTTTTCTCAATCTATGAAATAAACTGATGTAAGATATTCCAATAGGAGTGAAATTATCTTTTACCATGTTATCCCTTTTGAATTCTGCTCTAGGCCAAAAATTAGACCTCGGAGGGCCTCTTTGAACTTGCGGGGCCATTGGATGATTTTGGATTGCTGGTGTACGCCACTGTGGGTAAGAAGGACCTCGAGCATATGGTTGTGTATTGTAAATGGGATATTGGGGGGATGGAATAAAATATAACGGATTCTGTGTGTATGGTTGACGCGCACCTCTCCAATTTTGTCGTGGACCTGCCATGACAGTTGCTACATCCTCTTTTCTTTTCTTTCCCCCAAAACTTCCTGTACCACTTTGAATTGTCTGTGTTGTTGCTTTCAAAGCGGCCTGACTGATGATCTTTCCTGATTTGATTCCGTTTTCTACCATCTCTCCAACTTTGATAACTTCTGCAAATGTGCTTCCGATAGTAGAGAGCAAATGATGGAAATAATCAGGTTCTTGTGCTTGCAGAAAAATATCAATCATTTCAGATTCTTTTATCGATGGTCTAATTCTTGAAGCCTACTCTCTCCATCTGACGGCATATTCTCAAAAACTTTCGATCATCTTTTTTCTCATGTTGGCAAGCGTAGTGCGATCTGGCACTATCTCAATGTTATACTGAAATTATTGAACGAAATCTCGAGCCATGTCGTCCCACATGTGCCAACGGTAAATGTCTTGGTCAATGAACCATTCAGAAGTTATCCCTGTAAGGCTTTCTCCAAAGTACGCCATCGATAATTCTTCTTTTCCTCCTGCTCCCCTTAATTGATTGCAAAACTTTTTCAAATGAGCTATAGGATCGTCGTGTCCTTCATATTTGTCAAATTTTGGCATTTTCAACCCTATCGGCAAATGGACATCAGGAAACATACATAAATCCTTGTATGAAACACTTTTTGGTCCACCTACTCCTTGCATATTTCTCATACTTTGTTCCAGGCTTCTAACTTTTCTAGCCATCTCCTCCTGTTCTTCATTCTTAGCAATCATCTCAATCACGATAGCAGTATCGTGTTGATGAACATGATAATGTGGATTTTGTGATTTGAAAGTCATTTCAGGAGGATATAACATATCATGATTTGGTTTTCCCATATTCTTTGGTATTGTCGGTTGAATACTCGCAGTAGCTGGCGCTACAGAAGTAAAAAGTGGGTTATTTGCGACAGATGGATTTGGTGGGCGCACGGTAGAAGTACCAGCAACTCCAGACATATTAGCAAATGGGCCAAATCCTGGTGGGTAAAATGGATCACTAGTTTGAGCTGGGTCAGAATTTGGATCATTTGAAGTTGAAAGTCCAGGGATTGAAGAAGGCGGGGCTTGTCCATTCAACCAAGCTTTGTACATCTCCGCCATCTGTTGTTTTAATGCCTTTATTTCTTCCATTGATGTTACTTCCTGCGAAATCAACTGATTCTGCTCTTCTTCACTATCAGACCCTATATCTTCTCTGCGAGTCATTCTTCTTTTACCCTTGTATCTGGTATTATACAGATGTGATGCCAGTTTAAACCACAAACCAACCACCAATTATTTTATCTTTCTGTGGTCAAGTAGCAAACGGGTGAGTGTTATATATTTAACACATTATAATGCCACGTTATATGTCATGTTTCTATATGCATTTCCCAACCTATCATGGAAGCTTTGTGTTTCATCCCGGCTTTTCTAGGCATATTTTCAAAAATTATGATCGAACCCTTTGGAAGGTTGCCTACGTATCATGTCAGGACATGAATCAAATCTTGCGTAGTTCGGGAGGAATTTAACAAAATTGTTTTATCTTTTTTTTTAATTATTATTGAAGAAAATAAATAAAGTAAGTGAAGTAAAACATATGTAATATCTATAGAAATAAACAGTCAACTTCATTACATCCTATAATATAAATACGACAAAATAACTGACCCATCTCCTAAAATAAAACCTACTAGCTGACATCTGAAAACTAAAAGACATAATATCTAAACAAGAAATTTTAAAACTGAAAATGAAAAACTATGACAAAGAAAACAACGATCCATTCAAGGAGATTTCGATTTAATATGTCCTCCCAAACTCAAATATATATCCTCCAATGAAGTAGTGAGTCGTTGTGCGAAAGCTGGTACTTGTGCCAAAAAGTCCTCACAATCTAACTGCTGATAATCCAAACTCATTCTGGCAGTATCCTGTGCTACACGGTGGACCTTCCCTCGAAGGGAACTGAAAGCCAGATCCCATTCCTGGGCCTGTCGATCTCGGAAATCAACCATCTCTCTTGCACGTTGTTCACGAGCAGAAACAACCTCCAACTGTTCTCGCAATATTCCTCTTTCACGAATCCACTGAGATCTCTCTCGATCAAATTCTTCTTGCATATTCTTTTCAACTTCTTGAAGTTGTTGTCGGCGAGATGCGGCAAGTTCTGCAATGTGTGACCCCCTAGTGGTAGCAAACTTGATTTGTCCCCGAAGCGCAACCTCAATATCTGCTGACTTAGCTTTCTCTTCAGAAAATTCCCTTTGTTGTTCGTCTATTTTTACCCTGGCATGCTCTAATTCTTCTCTCAAAACTTGGTTGGCTTCATGATATTCTCGCATGGCTCTTTCAATTCCTATCCTGATTGCAGCTTCCTGATCTATAGGTCCCTTAACCGATCTTTTTGGTCTGACTGGCGGACTCGACTGTTCTTCAAACCATTCACGGTAATCTGGGTGCACTTCTCCTTTCTCACGCTCTATGACCATCGTTTCAATCCCCATAATACGGCTACCCTCCCAAATCTGCTGGGCCAAATCTTCTGGAAGTGGAATCTCTGGTCTGACCTCAAATACGAACTCAGTCATGTTTTCTGTTATGGGAATTATTTGACGTCTGCCTAGCTGACGTAGAACCCTCAATGGAACATACGGTTGAACACCTCTAATACCCATTAATAACAAGAATGGACGAGTGACAGAACTATATATGACTTGCCTCCATGGGAACCAATGGAGATTCCAAGTGACTTTATCTGCTGTCAAAGAACGAAAAAGATTAACCCAATCTCCAACTTCTTTTGGACATTTATATTTCTCCATTCTTTCCTCGTAATCGTTAATGCGATTAAATCGCTCGGGATCGAACCTTGTCAATGTAGGACGTTGGTAAAGATGCTCCACAATCCACATCTGTAGAAAGATATTACATCTCTCGAAAAAACTCTTTCCCTTCTGACAAACAGTCAGAGCACGGTAAATATCGGCTAGGATCATTGGCACCATAGTGTAATCTTTCTTAATCAGTATCTGTACTACTCCCGCTAAACGAATATTAATTGTTTCTTCTCTTCTCGGGAAGACCATAGTGCCTAAAAAGGCTACCATGAATGCAAATCGTCTGTGAATTTTCCAAGCCTCAAAACTCCCCTTCTTACAAAGTTGTTTACCGTACTTTTCAAACCCCTCTTGCCTTCCGTATCTGTCATATGAAAACTGCAAGGAAACCCAACCTTTTTTCATTGATTCTTCTTTTGTATTCCGTATGTTCATGAGCTTGCAAAATCTGTTTATTGAAATAAGTCTTGGGGCTATAAGTTTCTTCCGATGCATATCCCCATATCCAACATAGACCGCTATCTCTTCTAAAGTAGGTGTCAACTCAAAATCTGAAAAGCGGAATACATTATTCTTCGGGTCCCAGAAAAATAAAATAAAATTAACATGCACTTTAAAAATTTAAAGATCGTTAACGAAAGAGAACACTAAACAGTAACTATATAAAACTTTTAAAGATCATACAAGTTTGAACTATTTATGTCAAGTAAACAGAACTAAAAACAATAAATATAAAATATATTTAACGGCATGTATAGTTTTCAGATATATATAAAATCATTATAAATAACGTACTACTTTGGCTTCAATTAATTTTTATGAAATTATTATAGTATTGCAATGATTTAAAACAAAATTGTTTGAACTAAGCCCACCGTTATAACTCTCAATTCTCCAATTCCAAATAATATACAGTATTATAATATTATTTAAACTTTCACATTTCAATAAACTATAAACTAGAGACCATGACCTTTATATAATATCTTATCATCTATCTTAAATTATAAATAATAATAATAATTTAAAAAAAAATAAAAAAAAATGAATATATAAGATGACAAAAACTACAAATGTTGCCACTTGCACACAAACAAATAACCTCACTCACATTTTTTATGCCTCAAATACTACTCACCTTTCAAAATATGTATCAATACACACGTCCACCAGAATACTTCGACATTCTTTTAACTATCCACTTTAGAGAATTTAAACACTAATTCGCCTTTTATTTCACCATTTTACGCAATAGAAATACTTGGATCACAAAATATATAATATAATTTATGACAATAAATTCACATAAATAATCAACTTTGCATATTGAATAATGCATGAAGCCATTAAACTAATTTTATTCATACTTCGATTCATAATGATAAAACTTATGAAATAATAGTACAAAATGGATTAAGAACCTGTGTGATGAACTAAATAGAATATAGAAGCAAGAACGTTATCACCAAAAATTCGAACAGAAATCCGAAACTCGATTCTCCAAACTCCAGGAACTCTCGTTTTGTTGTCCTATTTGCTTTTTTCTCTGTCTCAATTTTTCTCTCTGACTTCAATTTTTCTCTCTGTTCGTTTTTTTTCTCTCTGACTGTTTTTTTTTTCCTCTCCCTTGTAGTCTCCGTGTGTTGTTGTATATATAGAGATATAGTAGGGGAAGTTTAAGGGAGTTGGGGGTTTGAGGGAAATTAGGGATTGGATGGGGTAGTTTCTTTAGGATAGGATAGGAAATCTTTTTTTTTTTTAATTTATTTATTTATTTATTTTTTAAATAATAATAATAACAAAAAAAAAAAAGATAATAGTAACAAAAAAAATAATAACAATAATAATATAATAATAATTAATTAATTTTTATATTTCAAAAAATACAATAAAAGTCTAAAAATAGTCAAAAAAAACAAATTATATAATTAATATAGTACAAAAACTACTAACTTATTTATTTTAAAATAATAATAATAATAATAATAATATTTTTTTTTAAATTTTTTGTATTATTTTTTTTTAAAATAGGAATAAAATAAAATAATATCCTAAAATTAACTTTATTTAATTATTTTTATAAATTAAAATAAAATAATAGTAAAAATAATATATGATTAAATATAAATATAAATATTTAATATCGATGAACAAGTTAAAATTTAGGGAGGATCAAAAATCACGTGTCTACAGTAGCCATTGCAGCAGAGGAAGTAGGTGCAGTGTTGAGTTGAGATTGCTGGATTAATGCCAGAATATGTTGATGTTGCCCATTGCTGAATCCATGAAGAGAATCTGAAGTGGATGGAGGACCCTCTTTGCATGCATCAACTTTTACACAAGTTGCTGATTTTTTGTTCTTAGTAAATTTGAAGTCAAGTGGGAATCCATGATGTCTATAGCACTGTTCAACAAAATGACCAGGTTTTTGGCAATATTTACAAATTCCATTGAGTTTTCTGTTGTCAAAATTCACCCTTGGATTGTAGGTGTAACACCCCGTAAATTTTTTCGTACACTTATCGCGATTATATGGAGTCCTAAAGGCTTGCGTATGGGTTAAATTAAGTTTATGGTGTTCGGAAGTATCCCATCAATAGTTGTATGTGTAGGTATTGGAATAAGCTTTCCAACGATATAAAGTTTGCCCAAAACAGAGGAGTATTTCATATAAGCGAGCACATTCGAAATTTCAAAACGGTGGCCGGGAAGCCTGTGAACAGTAAATCTGCAGGAAAATTACTGCAGCTAGGCAATTTTCTTTGGATCAACTTTAGACGATCATAACTCCTTGTACAGGAAGAACTGGGTGGTATACTTTATATGAAAATGAAAGACCTTTGAATTATCTTTTCAATGCAATTGATTTCACCCAAATCCGATACTGGAGCAAAGAGTTATGATCGATTTACTTCAGCCTGTCAAAACTGTCCACTGGGGACAGATTCAGATTTATTTAAATTTTTAGGGCAAAATGGTCATTTTCTATTACCTCTTGGACGAAAATTGGTCTTTATAAACATACACTTAGCCTCATATATATCATATATCATCCAATTATTAAGAGAAGGTGAAACCCTAGCCTAATTTCAACTTCAAATATTTTGTGATTCAACCGTAGAAAATTCGAATTGGTTCCGTAGTTGTGTTCACCATCTCGAAAGCTTCGAGAAGCACCCCATGGTTATGTAAGGAGGATTCTAAATACAAGAGTTCATTGTTAAGGTATGAATATTGTTTATTCTTGATTCTTATCCATGAATAAGTATTGATAAAGGATTATGAGTATTGTCTTGATGTTGGAAGATAACTAGAAACATAGTTATGAATTGTTTTGTATAAATTGTTGTAGTAAATTATGGAAGTTGTTGTATTGGATTATGGAGGATGAATTGTGGTGATATATCATTATATTAGTGGTTATGTATGCCTAGTGATCATGTTGGTATTGGATGGTGATTAAGAGGGGAAATAAAGGCTAAGAGTGATGTTGAAGGATATTGCATGAAAATGCATGATATGTGAATGTAATAAGAGTATAAGAGGATGTATGTAGCACTCTTATTGATGAGTTAAAGGATTACTTCCTAGACATTATTTGGTGAAGTTAATACCTAAATGGTAAGGTTTGGTTGCTAATACTAGTTTGCCACAAATGAAGTTGGACGGGAAGTCAAGTTGGACTTGTATTGAAGTGGTTATATCAAGGTATGTAAGACATACTCTATCTAATCTTTGGCATGAATAATGACCCATGGCACTCTCAAGTAAGCTTCCAACATTGTCCTACGACACATGACACATAATAACATCATTTGATCTTCGACACCACCAATCGAACTTGTTTTCACTTTTAAGATGTCCGGCTAGTCAAAAAAATGTCCATATACTATTGTTGACTTCGAAATGGTTTAATGAGGTATCCATGATTCTCTACTTCATTTTCATGATATTGATTACCTATTTACATGTTTTTCCTATTGAGGTATCATGGTTTCAAGTTCCATAAGGTGTGACCACAAAGTAACCAATCTCAAAGATTAATTGAATTAAGAAATGGAATGTCTTTATTTTAAATTGATGATATGATGTATTGTATTAGTACCACTGATCAGTTGGCCATTGTATTATAAAGATTATGTATATATGCTATTCCAGGGGTGGTCCCTGATGTATTGTATTTGTACCACTGATCAGTTGGCCATTGTATGACATATGTTATGTATTGATAAGGAATACGGGAAGTAATGATATGAAAGTAATGTGCAGGTATCTCATCAGCTCTTTTAAGTGTGGTCTACTCATACTATTTATTCACTGGTATCTGGGTTCTGTTGATCTTTTGTATCTCATCTTGATACTCACTACCTTACATACTCAGTACATATTTCCGTACTGACGTCCCTCACGGGGGACCTGTATTCATGCCTGCAGGAACGGGTACTTCAGGTCGTACACCTCCGCAGTAAGAGCCAGGACATTCTGTTGATAGTGGTGAGCTCCAGTTGTTTCGGGGCATCCCAAGTCGTTTCTATATGTACTTTTGGTATTTGTATAAAAGTCTTTTGTGGGCGGGAGTTTGTCCCGACCCTAACTCAGTTGTGTATCTATGTAGAGGCTTTTGTAGACATATTGTGCAGCCATAGGAGTGTTTGGTTGATAGACGTGATGACTCTGACGGCCAATTACTGTTTATATATATATATATGCGTGTCTGCTGGGCTGATACAGGTACTGTTTTCTTCTATTTACAACGAAGTGCTGCCCAAATTTCTAATTTTCATAAGTAATGTAAGTGTGAAAGTATAGGTTATGAACGGGTTCTCCCGGGCCTCCTCGGCTACGGGTGCCAGTCCGCTCTAATGGGATTTGGGGCGTGACAGTAGGACTTATTGGTGTTAGTGTATGGGGATAGAGAAGAAGGTGGCAAAATATGTTCCTTCGCATTGAAGGAAGTGTGATCAGACATGAAAGATGAATGGGATGACTGAAGTTCTCGTTGGTTTTCATCATGGAGAAGTATAGAATAAGCTTTTCCTAAACTAAGGACTGGAGTCATCATAAGTATGTTGCTCCTCACATTTGAATAGGACTCATTCAAACCAGTTAGGAACTGAATCAACTTCTGTCCATCATTACACATAGGTTCAGCACCACATGTGCATGGAGGACCAAAAGAGACTGATTTTAATTCATCCCATAATTTTGTTAACCTAGTGTAATAACTAGCAATGTCTGGTGAACCCTGTGAAACCTCAACAATTTCTCTTTGGAGTTGATAATATCTACTAGCATTGGATTGACCATATCTCTCTTCAAGGTCATACCAGATATCCCTTGTAGTCTCACAGTGTAATACACTCTCAGCAATATCCTTAGACAAGGAATTGCTTAGCCATGAAAAGACCATATCATTGCATCTTAACCATTGGTCATATAGAGGAGAGTCGGGATTAGACTTGGAAATTCTACTATTCACCAATCCAGCCTTATTCTTAGCGGAGAGGACAATCATTACATGTCTTCTCCAAGACATGTACCCAGTCCCTGAAAAGGGAACTGGTACAAGCACGATTGCAGGACTGTCCGAAGGGTGGACGTACAAAGGTGGGATGAGTCCACAACAGAGTTAGTGCTCGTTGTTGAGTTGTCAACATGAGTTGACGGAGTCGAATCAGTAGATAAAACCATCTTCACTCGAGAGTAGTATCAAATAACTACTGAAACAAGTCTACCACAGCTATGAGACTATCTAACACACAATTCAGAATATGTAAAGCTTCGCACAATACCAACACACAAGAGAATATAGATGAAAACCGTAGGAGATTAGGGTTTCCAAAAAAAAAAAACTGCACCCAAATTTGGGGTTTTTGAAATCTGGTGCCGTGAAAACCTCAGACGTCACCAGGGAAAGCTTCGCTGAAGAGGAATTGATGAAATACTGTCGGAAACCTCATAAGACCGTCGAAAAAAAAATCCTTCAAAATTGTCATCGTTGACCAAACAGTGAATGTGAACAACACTATGCCATGGATTGAAGATGTAGAATGGAAAATCGAAGGATTTAGCCGTCAAAATCGAGAGGATCGATGCTCTGATACCATGTCAACCTATCAATTTTATTCTAGAAGCTTCTTTCAGTTGAATGAAGAAATATCTGAGAGAGAGAAAGAAGCCAAAGGAGTAAATAAGAAAATGATCCATTCAGCTTTGTCCAAGTGTTCACAGCCATATATATATACATTCACAATGAAAATATTAACCGGACAAGGGCCGGGTCCCTGGATAAAGAAAGGTCCAATAACATGCGACCCAAATATATGAAAACGTAAGTCAACCCGGGTCTATATCTCCAACATAATTTTATGAATCATGAACACCAAGGTGTGCCTGAAATATTGTGATGTATAACATATGAATGTAATATCTTTCTAGGGAGGTCAGACAACATCGATATAAGTTAGAACTCGTGATTAAAATTTAAGCGAATCCATATAAATGAATATAAAGTCTAAGAAATAAATAGTTTTCCTTCATACAAATAGTATTTGTTTTGTTAAATAATTATAGTGAAAGGGTTATATCAAGTGTACTTATCTGTAATTTATTTGTTGTTATTGCATCATGATTTTGTCGATCATGGAAGACAGGGAGAATTTGAAATATAAGTGCTTCTCACCTAGTGAAAATGGAATATCACAATGACTTTTCAATATATAGAATTCAAAGAACTTAACTAGACGAATAATAGTATCTTTTGTGGTGCATCTTTCATTTAACACTTTATCCGTATATTTTTATTTTTTAAAAGAAAAAAACTTAGACTAAGACCAGGCCAATTCGAAAAGAAATTCAAGAGGTGCTGCAAATAATGTAATAGCACGGAGGATTTTCAAAGAAAAAGTATGCACAATTATTATGATCCCAATTTGTGGATATCAGTGTTTTCATACACAAATTCGGGAATATTTGATAAAGTGAGGACATAAATCAAGTTCAATATCAATTCATAATCAAAGTTCTTGAAAAATAATTATTTGGTGTTTAGATGTTCAGATTGTTTAATATCATTATCAGGCTGTTCGGTTAAAAAGACGTATCAAATTCGTGATCATTAATAATCACTTATAACAATTTCTAGTTGATGCATTAGAAGTTAAAGAATACGAAGATGGCAAGGAACTGCAAAAATTTGATGTATGTAGACAAATATTAGTTGCATCACAATAGAAGTACATGAAGCATATTATTTTCGATTAAACTTTTCAACAATGAGATCATAACTATTATCATGACTTAAGGATACATATTATTTATAATATTTTGGCACCACAAATCAGAATGAGATCATAACTATTATCATGACTTAAGGATACATATTATTTATAATATTTTGGCACCACAAATCAGAATGAGATCATAACTATTATCATGACTTAAGGATACATATTATTTATAATATTTTGGCACCACAAATCATACATATTACTTATATGATTTATTATATAAGTAAAGTGCTATACACTTAAAATACCTAAATGCAGACTTTTCTCAGCGATTTGTTTAGTTTTGGAAAACTTCCAACTATACTTATTTAATGAGAAAAGGTAACTTATTTATTGAGGAAAAGAAAAAGTGAAATGAAGATTTTGTCTATTGCGAAGTATTTTAATGAAGGGTAAAAGATTCAAATTAATTTTGTAAGGGTCTTTATAATTTTAGTATATTATATTATACTTAGATTATAAATTATAGATATAAATATAGATTGTTATGCATAATGTGAAAGATCTATTTTGGAAAGTTTGAACAACAGAACTAAAAGTTAGTGCACGCATTGTTAAAATTTGTGTCGAACATGTTTAAACGAATATAAAGTTTATGAAATAAATGGACTTTTTTGAAACTTAATAGCTCCACCTTCCCTCTTAGATTCATGGTTAGCTATAGGAGGAGGAAATTTATATCCATAACTTGATTCACTTTCCGCCTAATACTATACTTTTCCATCATCATTTTACCCATGTTTTTGGAATTTGGGTGGGTATATTTTTATCCTTTTTGAATTTACAAAAAGAATAAGATGCTAGTTATTTGCATGGTCTAGGAAAAATCGGTTGGACGAGTGGAGTTAGAATTTTTAGTTTTTAAATTTTGGATTGAAAGTTTCTTTTTCTTTGAAAATTTTCTGGAAAATTTCTGATAGTTATTCTTCGAATGTGCATTGGATAAATCTGCTCATGTAAAGTTGCTTGCAAATTGCACAAGACAAGTTTGATATGACGAGTTCGACTAAGAATGAGACCAACAGGGGATATCCCCGGGCACCCATGACCCTTGATCTACTGAAACTCAGTTCAACTGACTGAGAAAGGACCAAGTAAAATTTGATCTTTGATCTCCTTCCTCCGTGTTAGGATAGCGATCTATACGCAGATAAAAAGCCTTAGAAGCATTAACTTTGTCAAACCATTCTCTTATTATATGGTCATACAAGTTTCAAAAGTCTTTTATTATTTTCTTAAAATTATTCATGCCAAATGAAATGACATCACCTAAATTTATTGGAGTAAATTTTTAGGTCTTGGAACTAATCTTTGCGCTTGCATATACTACCCAAGAATTATGAGGCCATCACAAATGAACATATAATTTTACCAAAGCATTGAATTATCCATATTAAGAGTTTGTTTAAACAAAGTAAGAAGAATAAATTAAAGAGAATTTATTGACATTTGAAATTAGAACATGAGCCAATTCTTTAGGCATACATTATATTGTGAGGTGGTTATTATATCCTCATCAACTTAATATCCTCAATCAAACGGTCCAAATCTTGGTAGGAAGAGCCATTTTCAGCAACACTTGCTATTGCCAAATGGCTCATCAGTTTAGCCCTTTCCAAGAATTCAATTTTATTGACCTCCATCACTTGTCTCACCATCCTCTCAACTGTGGCTCTATCACATGTATCTTTCATGTCTAGACCAAGCTTCCACACCTCCCCAACATACCTACTATTTACATGTTGATCGACAAAATAGGGCCAACAAATCATTGGCACTCCCTCTACTATACTTTCCAAAGTTGAATTCCACCCGCTATGAGTTAAGAACCCGCCGATTGACGAGTGAGCTAGAACCTCTTCTTGTGGTGCCCAACTGACAATACAACCCCTCTCCTTTGTACTTTCAGACAACTCCTTGGGAACATTATTAATGTTGTCCTCGTCCTCTTCCTCTTCAAGTCCAATAATTGAACCAGGCCTCTGCACCCACAAGAACGGCGTCATACTGTTCACAAGACCATACCAAAATTCCAAGAAATGAGCCTTGCTCATTGTCGCAAGGCTTCCAATGCTGACAAATAGAACTGATTTCTTTGGATGCTTGTCGAGCCAATCCATACAACTCATATCCTCTTTCCAGAGGCTGTTGGACATTGTTGTTGTCTTTGGCAAACACTGCTGGGAAGCAGCTAATTTTGCCTTGATTTGAATGTGAAGAGGCCCAATGGCATAGATGTTTGGAATCATTGCTCGGAATTGTGACAGAATGGGCCCTTCAAGGCCTTCAAATGTGTTGAATATTACACCTTGGGCTTGAACAATATGTTTTCCCTCCTTGATTACAAGTTGGATAATGGGGCAATCAAGGCTAGGTGATCGGCAGAAACTGGGAAGGTCTCGCCGCCTCAGGAGGACACCTTCCATTCCTGGCACATTATTTACTAATGCATCCAAGTCATTTCCTGTTCGTACCAAGCAAACACATATTATCGGTTTTTATATATAATAAGCAAAAAAAATTATATTGAGATTTCATTTGCAGAAACTTTAAGAAATAAAACTATATTATGGAAATGATCATGGATTGGTTAGCCCAGTGTACGAATCTTTTCCCAATATTGTGCCTACGAATAGGAAAACGGCGAAAGTAACATGAGGTAAAACTTACACGCACCCAGTGTATACATCAAACTAATATTTTTTACCATGGTTATGTAATTAAATTAAGTAAAATATATGTTGATTAATCATGGTTAAGTAACATGAACTTTAAATTCAAACACATGACATGCATGTATTGGCTTGGTGTATGCACCGGGTTCGTGTAAGTTTTTTTCCGTAGAGTACTCAAAACATAGAACGTATAATTTACATATGTGCCATACAAAATGTCATTTTAAATAAATATAAGTCCACAAACACATTAAAGTTTGCTATCAGAATAACCTGGCCGTCTCCATGAAAAATTATCTTATCAGCTAGCATTGCTGATCACCTAATTTGAATAGTAATTTGTCTTTGTTCTTTTAGATGGATAAGAAAACAAAATAACAAGGTGGTACTACCAGTTCAGAACATAGCTGCTGCACAATCGGACACCTTACTTGCAAAGACTCTTTGATGATGTTAGATATATACTACTACTAAATTTAGTGTTATGATTCTGACATAATAAGCAAACCAAGAGTAAAAGAAAACAACAACACACAGATTTACGTGAAAACTTTTGCGGGAAATAACACCGACAGAGACGGTGGAGGTTTACTATAATGGAGAGAGAGTACAGTGTGGAGCTGAATTTTCTAAATAACAAAAATAACCCACTAAATCACACTTATACAGTACATGTGTACAAATAGGTTCTAGGCACAAAAACATAAAGGTCCATGCATACCGCGGGGAAGAGCCCCGCAACCCATCGGGATCAGTGGTGGGCTCCGGGATCGGGCCGCTACCACCACAGACCCCATTGAAAATCACAAACATAGATTGCACCGCAAAACTTTCAGGGGCAGACCAACAAAATCCGGGTCACAGCGGTAACATTCAGGGAACTCAAATATGGTAGAAAAACATTAAGAAAAAAATACAGTAAAACCTTTTCTTGAAGTCCAATAAGGCTAATTAGACTAACCTTTGAAAGGAATTTCGCCAGCTTCAATGAGTTTGGGAACAGCCAAGTAAGTCCAGAGACCACAAGGACTTATAGTGTCAAAATAAAGAAGTGGGATTCTAGCCTCTTTTGCTATATCAACAGCAAAAGTAAAAATACCATCAACTATGAGACAAGTTGGACCACAAGCTGCTATCACCATCTCTCTGAACAGTGGGATGCTCACCTCTTCTATACCTTCAATAATCTTCCTTATTTGGTCTCCAGTTCTTGGATTATCATCTGGAAGTCCATCTGGAACTGTCACGAATTTGAAGTTTGGATATTTTTCAAAACGGATTTGGATGTCTGTGCAATTCAGCAGGCGTTGCTGGATATGTTCAGTGTTTAGGAAAGTGACATGAATTTCCTGGTGAAGGCACAAAAGTTCTGCCAGTTTTAGCATACAGTTCACCGGACCTTGTAGAGGCAACGGGAAAATGAGTACGTGAGGAACTGCCATTCTTAATCTTTTTAGATTTTTTTAGAAATTATAATCCGGTTGAGCTTCAATCTTGATATATGCTGGTTATTAATATAGTAGAAGAAATTAAAAGTAGCTACGAATAGAGCCGACAATATGGCCAGGCCTGTTGGGTTGGCTCGGATAAGCTCCTGGCCATAGTCGGTCCGTAAGTTAAATACATATCACTATTTAGATTATTTATTACTTTAGTATTTTTATTAAAATTTAAATTTGATGCATTATTTTTTTTTTATACCATCACGTAACTTTTATCTGTTGTAGTAGGTAATTCATTTTTATATTTTTTTCTGGGAAATGAATGATCTGCTGTAGCAGATAAAAGTTACTTGATAGTATAAAAAAAATACATCAACGATGCATCAAACCTAAAAAAATTTTATTTAGTTCAATGTATATTATATCAAAAGTTATTTAGTTTCGCTGTTAGAAGTATTTTTTGGAGTGTTAGAGACTTGATTAACAAGTATTAACGTTATATAATATTGTTTGGTAATATTTATATTTATTAACATTCTAAAATTAAATTATAAAAATATTATTTTTTTAACTAAAAATTACACAAACCCATAACTTAAGTTTTACTTATTACAAAAAATTTCATCTCTCCAAAACATATTACAAAAATCCCATTTTTCTCTAAAAATATATATACATAGTTTTCTATGTATATGTCGGCTCATTTATGTATATGTCGGTCTTATTATGTATATGTTGACCTTGTCATACTTGTTATGTATATGAATCGACCTTGTTATGTATATGTCGACCTTGTCATATACAAAGTTTTCTATTATGTCGGCCTTGTTATGTATATAAATCAGCAGAGAGAGTAAATTAATTAAGAAAGTAAGAGAGAATGTAAATAATTCTAATAAGGTTGAAATTTATGTTATTTTTTACTTTTATTAAAAGTAGGCTGATCCGTGAGGCCTGCAGCCCACAAAGTAATGGTGTGGGCTTGGTGTTTTTGACCCATCATTTTGATGGATCAACCCGATCTGATCCGTCAAACTCAAAGTCCGTATGAATTGAGCCGACCCGTATTCACAGCTCTAGCTACGAAATTGTTAGTATTAAATTGTCGCCGTGTAGCACATAACAGCGTAGCGAACACGACTTGTTGATTCTGACTAATTTTACTATTCAATAATATAGAAATCATCCATGGCTATTTTCTGTAAATGTTTTCTGAAATAAACCCATCGACTAAGAAGCCAAAAGAATATAATAATCAAATACAGTGGAAAGACACAGACACAGATAGGGTCATATTGTATAAACTATTGTATGAAAGTAGAATTGGACCAATTTGCTGATGATGAAGCAGCTGGAAAGTTTGGCAAGTATCTGACCTTAGTGGTTTTATTGGATCTTCATAATGAAAGATCACTTTTTCTTTTTTGTCTTAAAACTGATATCGGTTCCAAATCGGGATCTATCGAAAACAGTCTCTCTATTTTATTTGAATATAATTTACGTACACTCTATCTTTTTCGGACCCCACTATATAAGAATATGTTGTTGTTTTTGTCCTAAAAAAAAAATAAGGAAAGCTTGGATTTACAAGATCCGTAAATTATTCTACGTACCACAAACCCAAGAAAAAGAATTTTACTGGTCATCTTTGGCCTAGAGTATTTTATGGAAAGAAGCAGGACTGTAGGATTTTTTAAATTTTATTTTCGTTTGTCTGAAGAACTAATTAATGTCTGGCTGTTTTACTTTACAAAATACAATAGGTAAAGTGACATTTATTCTTAGCAATTTGTTCAACGACGATAATGATGTTCTACTGAACTCTATGGTTGTTCCTGAATACATTACTAGTATATACTCTCTCCGTTTTAAAGAGAATGATCTGTTTTAACTTGACACAAAGTTTAAAAAAATAAAGAAGACTTATAAATCTTGTGGCTTTAAATTAAAGTTATGTCAAATGTATCAAAATGTCATTTAATCTTGTGGTCCTAAACATACCATGTGGAAAGTTGAAATTAAAGTATTATCAAAAAAGAAAAGACGTTAATCTTTTTAAAATAGATTAAAAATGAGAGTAGATCATTCTTTTTAAAAAGGAATACTATTTTCTTTTTCTTTCTTATAACCATCCAGTATTTGGGTACACTAATTACATCAGCTCACACACCCTATAGAATTCAGGGAATAATGTTCTTTTGTAAGAAATTTCCTTATTTTTAAAGTTGAAAAGTGTTATGAGTAGGACACAATAAGCAACTCACAAGTAAAAGAAATCAAGAACAACACATAAATTTATGTGAAAATTTTTGTAGAAAAAATCACGGGTAGGGGCAGAGGAAGTTTCACTATAATGGAGAGAGTATAATGTGAAGAAGGCTGAATTTTCTGAATAATAAAAGTAACCCACTAAGTCGCATTTATATAGTATGTGCGTACAAATAGATCCTAGGCCCCAAAACATAAAGGTCCATACTGCGGGACTTTGCTCCCACACCATCATCGGGATCAGTGATGGGCTCCAGAATCGAACCAAACTAATAAAATTCGAGTCACAACTCTAACAAAAAGTACGAAGAGATATAATTTATTTCGTCTCATCCCTAACTGGTTATTGTATTAGTTATCCTGCAATTTGCTCTTGCCGAAATAATTTCCTCAAAGAATGCGGTGCGTGAAAGCGGTCTTCAAAACGTCCACAATTATTGATATTTGTTGGGATATTTTATTTGCTGATCACTTATGTGAGGTCAAATCATATATATATTTAATTATATATTACTTGTCTCACATTTTAGTACTTTTAATCATTTTTTGAGTATATATTAAGTACTATTGTTTGATGCTTAATAGTATTATATATCACTCCCTCCGTTTCGAAATAAGTGAATTGTTGGGGTATTTATTGATGTTTCAAAATAAGTGAATCATTGAATTTTTTTTCAAAATTACCCTTATGATTTGACAATCAATTAATTTTCGAAAAGGTATTAAAGGTCAACTTTTGCTTTTTGAAGGATAAAAATGGAAAGTTGTGTTAAATTTATGTTTTTATTGTTTTTTCCTTAATTTGTGTGTCAAAATTCAACAATTCATTTATTATGAAACGGAGGGAGTAACGTGTAGGATTAAATTGATGTAAAGATAAAAAGATTTAGAGTACACACAAATACAAAACATGAAAAATTATACTCTTTCCGTCTCATTTTACGTGACATACTTTGACCGGACGTTGAATTTAAGAAATAAGGAAAAGACTTGGTGATGTTTACCAAATTAACGTTTATTAAAAAATGTATTATTTCTATTTTTAATTAAGTGGGACCAATTAGAATAAAAGTGAAATTGTGTCTTTTAAATAGTTATCAAATAAAAAAGGCTAAATGCTCTATTGGACCCCTAAACTATGTCAATTTTGTAAATTAGACACTTCTACTTATATATTTGTCATTTGGACCCATGAACCCACGAAAAAACTACATTTTAAACACTTTTTTGGAGAGTGTAACACACTCTCCCATGTCAGATGTCACGTGTGTCACGTCATCTGCCACGCGTGCCACATCATCTGCCACGTCATTTTAAAAAAATAAAAAAATAGAAAAAGTATTACATTAAATTCCAAGTCATTTTTAAAATGCTACATAACAAATTAAATATTAAAATTAATTTAATTAAATAAGAAAAATTTATAAATTGTAGAAAAATTTGAATAATCATTTTTAAAATAAAAAAATAAAAAGAAAAGTATTACATTAAAATTAATTAAATAATTAAAATTAATTTAATTAATTAATTTAAATTTTAAATTTAAATTAGTAAAAAATTAATTAATTAAAATTCTTAACTAATTAATTTATTTAAATTAATTAAATTTTAAATTAATTAATTTATCAAATTTAAAATTCTTACCTAATTTTAAAAAAAATACTTAAATAATTAATTAATTTAAATATGATTTACATATTTAAAATATTTAATTTAAATTAATTGTGGGGGAGGGGCTGGGGTGGGGTGGCGTGGGGTGGGGGCTGGGGGAGGGGGTTGAGTTGGTCTAGGTGAGGTGGAGTGGAGGGCTGGAGGAAGGGGGTTGGGTGAGGTGGGGGGCTGGGGAAGGGGTTGTGTGGGGATGGGGTGGGATGGGGATGGGCTGGGTGGGGTGGGGGCTTGGGAAGGGGGAGGGGTTACGTGGGGCTGGGGAAGGGAGAGGGGTTACGTGGGGCAGGGGAAAGGGGAGGGGTTACGTGGGGCTAGGTGGGTTGGGGACGGGCTAGGCTGGGGAGAGGGGTGGGTAGGGACGAGCTGGGGTGGGGGTGGAAGAGGCTGGGTGGGGTGGGATTTTTTTTTTAAATTTATTATTTTTTAAATTTTAAATTAAAAAGGATGGAGGAAAAAAAGGAGGGGTTGAGGGGTGTGGGGATGGGGACGGGCTAGGTGGGGACGGGCTGGGGTGGGGAGGGATTTTTTTTTTTTTTAACTTTTACAAATATTTTTAAAATAATTTTTTAATTTTTAAAAATAAATTTAAATTATTTTAAAAATATTTTAAAATTAAAAAATATGGAGGGAAAAAAAGGATCCTTTTTATTTTTATTTTTAATTTTAAAAATATTTTTAAATTTTTAAAAGTATTTTTAAATTTAAAAAGATGGAGGGAGAAAAAGAACCCCTTTTTTTTTTTTTTAATATTATCTTTATTTTTTAAAATTATTTTAATGTAAAATTGGCCCCACTCGCACTCCTAGGTGAGTGGTTATACTCTCTTTGTCCTAGTCACCATGACCTTGCCATATAGGTAAGGTCAACGATCAAAGGGTGCGAAATAGTGCTTTTTGATGGGTTCAAGGGTCCAGATGACAAACATGTAAGTAGAAGTGTCCAACTTACAAAACTGACATAGTCCAGGGGTGTCCAATAGAGCATTTATCCAATTAAAAAATGTGACATTCTTTTTGAGATTATCTTATTAGATTTTTTTTAAAAAAAGTTTGAAGGCAAAGTCTACTAGATTATTTTCATACAAGTTAATAGTTAAATTCGAAGTAAAGTTGATTATAATTAGGTTTGATCCTAAAATATTTTTCCCTTTATATAGTATATATATAGACGTAGTAAATTTGTTATGTTATATATTTTCAACGTGAAAGTGTATTAAAAAAACAAATTCAACGATTGAGAAACTAATGAATAAATAAAATCTCATTTCTGTTAATTACCATATAAAATTTACTAAACAAAGATACAAGTTGGATTAAAAATAAGTCTAGATCTAACATTAATTGAGTTGACCCTTAATATGATATTGACCATATTGGGCGTGATGTCAATTGGAAGTCAACCTTCATAAATAATGGGATTAAAATCTGCTAATACATAAACTTAAGAGGGTATTTCACCAAACACAAAAGTCTAGAAGGAGCAAATTGAAATTTCCCCTTTTCACAAATTATCCCCAAACTTAAATCCCTAAAAAACACGCTAACTCCATTACCCAAATATTCATTTGCCTAAATTACGTTCCCAATATAGTAAATTACTTGAACCCCTCTTTAGGGTTCTAGGGTTTAAACTAAGCTTATACTGTAATGGTTAAAGATTGAATTTTTTACCAGCAATAAGCACCAATAATGTCGATTAATAAAGCAGTTGATGAGGATTTGAATCAAAATGATAATAGTAGATTAACTTTTGAAGGTTGCAATGTATTGCTTGACATCAATGATGGTGATCGTTTAGTTTTTTCTCGGCTTACTGCTGCCTCGTAAGTAATTATGACTGAATTAGCGTAGAAAGTTAGTAGGTAGTAGTGCGTTGTCTCGTTATCCGTTCATACTAGTAGCTGCATACATATATATAATTTTTTGTCTGCTGCATTTAGCGTTAGATAGGAGGTTGTGGATGACACGGATTAGAGTAGAAAATTAGTAGTTAGTAATGTGTTGTCTTGCTATTCGTGCATATTAGTAGCCGTAGATTTTTCTTTTTCTGTTTGTTGCATGATAGCCAAAATGCAGGGATTCACAGAGGAATCCGAGGTTTTAGCAGCTGGACAGGAGTCTTTACGGAGAAAACTCGAGTAATCCGCTATGGGGGTGGATTCGGGAAGAAGATGAAAATAGAATTCAATTAGGAAAACTGTATTATTGTTCAATTGATGATTGAATTTGTAGATACAATGCCTTTTATAAGAAATGAGAGTGAATCTAATTTGCTAACTGCTTCTAACTAATTCAACAGCCCGTAACTAACTGCTGATATGGCAAAGCTAATTAACTTGTCCAGTTGATTCATTTTCGTGTAACACTGCATTTAGTCTTAGATAGGAGGTTGTGGACGACACTGATAGGATAAAAAGTTAGTAGTTAGTAGTATGTTGTCTTGCTATTCAGCCGTACTAGTAGCCATAGTTTTTTTTTTTTTTTTTTTCTGTTGGCTGCATTTAGTTTTAGATAGGATGTTGTGAAGGACGCGAATTGGGATAAAAAGTTAGTAATTAATATGTTGTGTTGCTATCCCTATTAGTAATTAATATGTTTTGTTGCTATCCGTACATACTAGTAGCCGTACTTTTTTTTTCTGTTTGCTGCATTTAGTCTTAGATAGGAGGTTGTGAAGGGCATGAATAGGATAAAAAGTTAGTAGTTAGTAATCTGTTGTCTTGCTAGCCGTCCATATTAGTAGCTGCATATTTTTTCTCCTGTCTGTTGTATTTAGTTTTAGATAGGAGGTTGTGGAGGACATGAAGTAGGATAAAAAGTTAGTAATAGTTAGTAATATGTTAGTCTTGCTATCCGTCCATATTAGCAGCCGTAGATTTTATTTTTTTCTGTCTGCTTTATTTAGTGTTAGATAGGATGTTGTGAAGACACAAATTGGGATAAAAAGTTAGTTAGTTAGTAATATGTTGTGTTGATATCTGTACATACTAGTAGCCGTACATTTTTTTTCTGTTTGCTGCATTTAGTCTTATATAGGAGGTTACGGATAGGATAAAAAGTTAGTAGTTAGTAATATGTTGCCTTGATATCCGTCCATACTAGTAGCTGGAGATTTTTTTTTTCCTGTTTGCGGCATTTAGTTTTAGATAGGAGGTTGTGAAGGACACGGATTATGATAAAAAGTTAGTAGTTAGTAAAATGTTATGTTGCTATCCATCCATACTAGTAGCCGTAGATTTTTTTTTCCTGTCTGCTGTATTTACTGTTATATAGGAGGTTGTGGAAGACATGGATTAGAGGAGAAAATTAGTAGTTAGTAATGTGTTGTCTTGGTATTCCGTATTCGTGCATATTAGTAGCAGTAGATTTTCTTTTTTTCTGTCTGCTGTATTCAGTTTTAGATAGGAGGTTATGAAGGACACCAATAAAAAGTTAGTAGTTGGTAATATGTTGTCTTGCTATCCGTCCATACTAGTAGTTGTAGATTTTTTTGCTGTATTTAGTGTTAGATGGGAGACTACACGGATTAGAGTAGAAAATTAGTAGTTAGTAATGTGTTGTCTTGCTATTCGTGCATATTAGTTGTTGTAGTATTGCTCCAGTAGTTTCTTGTTATTCAATTTCTGTTATTTCGATTGCCATATTATTTTGTTGTATTTACTGTTCAAAATGCTTTCATATGTTTTTACTTCTATTACTTTTTTTAGATGGTTAAGGTACGTGTGCGTTTTTCCCTCCCTAGATGGTTAAGGTAAGTGTACGTTTTGCCCTCCCTAGACCCCACGTTGTAGGACTACAATGGTTTTTGAATTACTTGCTTTTTGGTCAGCTGCATTTAGTCTTTAGATAGTAGGTTCGGTAGGAAATGGATTAGAGTAGAAAGTTAGTAGGTAGTAATATGTTGTCTCGCTATATGTGCATACTAGTAGTCGTATTGCTTCAGTAGTTTCTTCTCATTTGATTTTTGTTACCATTTACTTTGATTAGTGTATTATTTTGTTGTATTTACTACTGTAGATGCTTTGTTATGCTTTCGCTTCCATTAATTCTTTTTGGACTGTTAGGAATGTGTACTTTGTACCCTCTTAGATCCCAATTTGTAAGACTACATTGGGTATGTTGTTGTTGTTGCATTTATTTTTGTAAAAGGGATTCATCTAATCGATTCTAACTAATATGAAATTGAGATGTAGTTGATTGATTTTTGTGAATAAAGAGGCAGTTTTTTTCCCTGCTTTTTCTGGACAATGGGTTTTTTGGTTGACGGGGAGGTTGAATTGTTCATGCAGGACATTGAAAATTGGGAATAAGAAGTGTTTTCTTCAGCCACTGATAGGTTGTCCATTTGGGTCTCTGTTTCAAGTTGAGTCCGGAAAAGAGGGACCCTGTTTGACTCGTATGGTTCCGAATGGAGAAGGTATTCTTCTGATTTAGCTTTTGAATTTGCTCTTAATTCTGTTATCTATGTTCTTTAATTTATTAATAAGCTTGTTTTTATAGTAGCCAATTACCCCTTTTTTGTAAAAATGCAGAGACTGACAGTATTATGTGTAATGTAATTTTATAATATTACACATAATAGAGCTAACCAGCTATATGTGTAATGTTATATAATTATAATCTCTATCTGAAATATTCCACTGCTCGGCTTTCTTAGAAAAACACATCTTCTCTTTGCTATGTATGGATAATCATCGTAATAGACTCTTTTAGGATAGGAGGAGCAATCATGATTAACATAACATTTTTACTTAATAACGAATACGATTATATGTAGGACTTATACTGCAGCTGATGGTATTATTGCCTATGCTAATGACCTTCAGGGGTTACATTTTGTGGACCTTCCTGCCACATTGAACATACCTTGTTTTTGAATAGTGCCAAAGAATTGGCTCTTGCGTTCCAAGATGCACTCAAACTTTTTTAGTAAAACCAGAATTAGTCTTCTTTTTAGCTTGTGTGTATTACTATAGAATTTCTTGCTTATTCTCCTCAAGCTTTTGGGAGAAAGAACCAGTTGAAGCGGGTCAAGAAGATTAGGATGTAGAGGTGGTATATAGTTCTTGGATCAAGCTAGTATGCAAAGATAGAACAAACTAACTATGCTTATGCATCTCGTATTTTCTATAATTGTTCTCATCAGTCTTTTAGCAAATTATGCGGAATATAGTAACTTTTGTGCATTTTCATTATCAGGTAACAACCTTGAAGAAAAAGATGTGGATGGATCTAAAGACAACCGTGCAATTGTTGATAATAATACTGCTCAGAGTCTTACTAGTGAAGATATCGATGAGATGCGAAGGTGAGAGTTTATCGGAAATTCATGGTTTTATGTGGTATTTTTATTTTATCCTAGTGGGCAGTTTCAAGAAATGTGTGAGATACACCGCTGCACAAGTTTCTATTGAAAAATTGTTAAAGATGCTCTATTTTCAGATGTATGGCAATAGTAACCGCGTTTACTTTTCATCCCCTCCCTCTGGGAAGGAAGGAGCTTATTTAGTGGATGTTGATAATTTCTACTTTTAGCTAATTAGAAGTCCTCTAGGTTTGGTAACTGCAAACTAGTTTGGAATGGTGGTATGCATCATCCGCTGCCGTTTCACTCTGTTTGGTCCAATTTCATTAATATTAACAGTCAAATTTGAGGTTTTCTGAATCTGGAATTTCTCTACATCTATGTATTATATTTTCTTCTGATATGTTTGAACAAATTTTGGTTACAAAAGATCTCTTAAGCAAAGAAAAAGCTGCTTAGGTCTTCATGTAGCAGTTTTGAAGAAAGTATTAAGCTTACTATGTTCCAGGCAGGGAGCAAAAGGGGATGAAATAGTTGAAGCACTCATTGCAAACAGCGCAACTTTTGAGAAGAAGACGTTATTTTCACAAGTAAGCTTGGCATCTTTTGGTGTTGATTAGTTTTCCTTTGGGAAAATATATTCTGACCTCTCGATGTTTGCAGGAAAAGTATAGGGTTAAGAAACAGAAGAAATATGCACCTCGAGTACTATTGAGGCGTCCCTTTGCACGAAGGTGGACTCCTGCCTTTAGATTTCCTTTTGTTATACTGGAGGTCTCTATTTTTAGACTCCCCAATATCTTGCTTCATCTATAACTTTATCTTTGGGGAAGGGGAGGGGGGGGAGATGAGATTGGATCTATGTTGCTCGGACTCTTCATAAACACCAATGGATATGTGTCGGATCCTCCAAAATTTGTACATTTTTGGAGGAACCGACTCATGTGCAGCAGCATTTTTGGAGAGTTCGGCCAACATAGGAGTGGATAATGTTTTTATTCCATTTCTTTTGTTTCTAGCTTAGTAACTAGAACTCTAAGAATGGTAACGTAATCAAAATTAAACAAGTAACTTCCATATACTGCAAAATGTAGCCCGACTGCTCCAAGTGGAAGAAGGCAGTATTTCTTAGTTGAGCTATGATATCCAGTAACTGTCAATTTGTTGTAACTAGATTATACTATACCACTTCATTGATGTGGGAACAGTCAGTTTTTCTGTGGAATTTTGAGTATGCCGTCTTACTTCTTTTTGATAAGTAAAGCTAGGGCTCGTGTGGATTGCGTTTCACTTTTTATGAATCTTTTTATTCAGGTGATATTTTCGTTTCAGTCATACACAATGGTAGTTCTGCATTAATTTCTAAGCACTATTGTTCTTTGAAGCATATAAATGATAGTTCTGCATTTAATTTCTGAACTCAGAATCCCCAAGCAGCTAGTGCTGATTTCAATTGTAGAAAGGCGTAATGCTCCATTTGGTTTCTAGTTGCAAATCTCCTAGTCACTGTTGTTCCTCGATCTTTTCTTTAATTTTTAACATATATCTTGCATTTTTCAGCATTTGTGAGGCCTACTTCAAGAAACATCCTGACAAAATTGGGTAAGAATATGGTCTTTTCTTGTGTTTGAGCTACTATCTTCATTTGTTGTTTTCTGGTTGTGATTTACCTTTTTGATCGGAGGGAAATAAGGATAGCCTTTGATTACTTATTTAAGAATCAGAAAATATTGAAATCTGAGATATTCTCCTTGATGTTATTTGTTGTTGGTATGGCAGTGCTCATGTAAGTGAAGAATATAAATAGATTTATGGTCCAGATGTTCATTGTAGTCTAATTACCCTAAGTTTTATATCTTGCTCATCTTGCTTTGCATGATTGTGGGTTTTGGAGACATGGGGGTTGATTTTATACTCTTGTTTCCATCAGGTTCATGCGAGTGGACGCACTATCTCTACTGCTCTGCTTGGGGAATGTTACTGCAAATGCAGATGTACTTGTAGTGGACATGGTCAGTGGTATTCTTACTGGTGCTATTGCGGAACGACTAGGAGGTATGTTTATTTGTTCTTCACTGTAGTTGCAATAAGAACATCAAGGGCTATTTGTGATCATTGTTTTATACACATAAAATTTGATCATGCAGCCTATACTATTGGAATTTGTATGTCTGTGAATTGTTGCTATTGTTACTGATACTGATCATATGGTTGTCGATTTGTCATGATGTACACAACGCTGAAGCTTCATAGTTGTGAAACCTTGTCAAACATGCTATAGACTTATAGGATTGTCAGATACTGTTAATTACTATGAAGTTAATGAATATATAGTTTTTTCATGACAATGATCTTAGCAGGTACTGGTTATGTGTGCAATACTTATCGTGGATTGTCACCATATCGTGTCGATATCACTAGGATGTTTAATTTAAGTGATGAAATCTGTAAAAGGTACACTTCCTCTTGCAATGAAATAGAAAATAATCCAATTAGTACTCAAGCAAAAAATCGTCTAAATATGTTTATTGCATTAGTACTAACAATGATTTTGCTATTTGTCTACGGTTATAGAATTGTGCATGCATCACTGACCGACCTGCATTCATTTCAAACTGGAGTTTCAGTGTCTGAGAGTGAGGTAAAATCAAAGTTGATCTTTTTTGGTGTAAATTATTTCTTCTGTAAATGCATGCCTGGATGTGTTTTAAACTTCTCTCTAAAACATGTACCTGCAGGAGGAAACCTTACCTGCCATTAATTCTTCCGGTCTAGAAGAAGTTGGTGTGTCAGCTGAAGATGGTGGCATGGATATAACACCTGAGAAAGTTCCTTCTCCAATAACCAAGCCTGCTAAATCTATAAAAGCGGGTCAGAAAGCACCCCCGGAGGCCATCAAGTTGTGGAAAGAAAATGGTTTTTCCAGGTTTGAATATAATCTGGGTTTCATGCTTTTCGTTTGACATATTATATTGTTGTGTTCAATTTCATTTCCAATTTATTTTTTTCAGCCTAATAATTGCTGCTCCAGAACTGGACCCGTGGGGCATTATTAAAGAAGTGCTTCCTCTTTTAGCATTTTCAGCTCCTTTTGCTGTTTATCACCAGTATGCTTTGGTATTATTCTTAGCTTGCCCATCTTATTTAATGTACTTAGCCTGCCACGCTGCTCATTCTTTGTTTGCACACACAAGCCCTTTCATATCCACGTATGTAATAGCCCAACTTCTGCATTCTTTATATGTCAAGAAGAATTTTCTTAGAATTAACTTTAGATAAACACTTTTTGGTATTAAAACATTTAATTGTTGGATTTGGGCACCCTGTAGTGATCATGGTAGCAAGTCAATATCCTTTTATTTGCTTTTAATTTCCAAAGCTGAGTAATTAGTCGAAGAAAGTAACACAGTTTTCAAAAGTATCATTCTCATTTTCCATTTGAGAGATACAAGCATTCGAGAGGAGAAAACTGTTTTAAAACACATTCTGTGGTGATCCTACAATAGTATCTCCTCTCGAATGCTTCTAGAGTCGTGGTGTCTTCGTTGTCTTTCTATGTTGTTACCCAAGCATAGAAGAGGCTTATGAAATTTATTTCTATTACATCTTCTTGGTAGAATAATTTATGTAAAGTGTATTCTTTGTTGCGTATTCTGCTTCTGTCTCAAATGGATCTTAGGCTTTTGATGTAAATTTGTGATTTTCACTACAACATTTTGGCTAGAATTGTAATAAGCCTCTCCGTTCTTAACGATCAAAACTGATCCGTTGTTTTAATTGCAGCCTCTTGCTACATGTATGCACAACCTGCAGATAGAGAAAATGGCGATTGGCTTACAAATTTCTGAACCATGGCTACGTGAATATCAGGTTTGTTTTAATTAAAACCCAAACCACATCCCACTTACATGACTAACTTTATTTTTATATGCATTCTCTAACTTTATTTTTATATGCATTCTCAGGGAACTCTATCAATCAGATAATAGAAATTTTATAATAGTTGGTTGACATGCATACACCTTTTATTTTACTGACAACTTGTTTCTCTATATTTGCCATCAGAATCTAGAGTCAATAGGTTTAAAGTGAGTCTAATACACACACATACACAAAAGCATTACATTTCTTGCACGTGTAACTACGGATCGAACCAAAAACAATGAGTTCAGTCGAACCTGCTAAACCCGCTCTAGATCTGCCTCTATTTGCTATTTTGTTAACTGTGCTTGAATTAATAATTAGAATACGTGCAGGTGCTCCCATCGAGAACCCATCCACAAATGCAGATGAGCGCGTTTGGTGGTTATATACTTAGTGGCACCAAAATATCTGGCAGTGAGCCCGTTACCAGCTCCAATTAGGATAACATTTTTTGACATCTCTCTGCTTGATTGTACATGTCGTTTGGCTATGTCATTTCCTCATAATTTCGAGAATATTTCCTGTTAGAATAGATGTAGGATTATCTTGTCTTTCGTTTGGAGAAAAGCAAGATAATTTATGTTGTACTTTATTCATTGATTGATGTAAGCTTGAATAAGCAATTCTCTTGATTCATGGACCAGAAAGTCTTTTTTTCCCTCCTACTTTATGCTTTGTTAATCCCATCCCCCATACCAAACGATCCCTTAGCTTATATCGTTGTCCTCCTTTGAGCAAACAGTTGAAATGTGTATTGATTTAGGAATATAAAAAATGTAATACAACATTAGCAATTACTCTTCAACACCAAACTAATCGAGACCTAGCCACATGATCATTACTATTTATGTTCTTGATATTCTTAACAACAAATTAATTTGTTTTCCACTTGAAGTTATCTACATTTTCTACTGGAAAGCGAAGGAGCATGGGTAGGCGAGTTCACTCACATTATCGGTTTTAAGCCGGTCAAAAAGAACAAGCGAGTTGCAATTTAATCGACACAAAAATTATAAAATCTATTAATTCATGATGAATCTTCATAACACGTTAGCAACTTAAAACTATAACGCAAATGATCTTTACATAATCTCACACAACTTGTTTAAGGATATTATTATGTTATAGCAAGTGAACATGATGAGGCGCAGATTGTGCGGAATGCCGCCTAGTTTTTAAATCACAGCTTTTGAAATTCAAAAACCATAGTGTGTTGGTTTATCACACTATTGTTATGACTCATGTCCTACCCTTGAGGAGTGGACAAGTTTCCTACGATTAGGTTTCAATTTATATGACGTAATTTGATTGAATACGGAATTTTGAAAAGATAAGAACTTTAATACTTGTAATATTTGAATATGCTGTATTTGTATAATTATAAGATTTTTGAAAGTTGTAATATTAAAAATATAAGTTCAACCTAAATTATTTTCAATTTGGAAAGGTAGTTGTATTTATTTTAGAACAGAATAATTATTAAATAGTGTCATTCTCTTTGAAATAGAGCTACTAACCGGGAAACAAAAACTTTCTATATAAAATTTTCAGCCAATACTTGATCCGTTCTGAATTAAATATATGAATTGTTACCCCTCACGAAAGTCAACTAAAGATTACAACAAAAAATAACCATGATTGTAATTTTTATTTTTAAATTTTAATCCGTAATTACATAGTATACTTTCTAGACTCTCTTCTCATTTTTACTTTTTGTGTTTTGCCTGTTATGCTGCTCTAAAAACATACTAACTAAAAAGATAATTTAAATCACTAAAATTTATTCGTTGGTCTTAATTTATTACTTTTTCTTAATTATATTAATCTCTCTTCATGTATATTAGCGTAAGATATATTCTACGATATCAAGTATCTTGAACCAATACTTATTACAAGTACTAATAAAACGAACAAGAGGAAAATCTTACAAACTCAATTGATTTGTCACATAAATTTTCACCTTATTAATGAAAATTTGATCCCCCATAATCCCTTGAGCCATTTTCCCTTTCACAGTTTCACTATCACATATATGGAAAAAACTTATTCGCACTCGATATTTATATCAATTCAATACATGCATGTCGTGTGTTTGAATGTGAAGTTCGTTTTACTTAACCATACTTAATTATCATGTATTTACTTTATTAAATTACTTAATCATGGTTAATCATATTAGTTTGGTGTAAACACCAGATGCGAATAAATTTTTTACACACATATATTGAGAGATTGACTTTGGATGATTTCAGGCGGGATAGAGATAGCTCGAAGAAATACTGGAAGGAGGTGATTAGACATGGCATGGAGCAGTTAAAGCTTACTGAGGGCACGATACTAGATAGAAAGGTATAGAGAATGCAAATTAAATTCGAGGGCTAGTGCGTGTGAGCGTAACCTTGCTGGTAGTCGTACGGCTTTGTCCATAGATTGGAGTTTCTAACTAAGAGGTTTTGGGTGAAGTGTGTGCTTTCGCTTTGATAGTGTATAGTAATACTTTGTGGGTGTCTTATTCTGTTATTCCATCTTTGTTTCATGTTTTATTACGGCTTTATTTACTGTCTTTTTGTCCTGAGGCGGGGGTCTATAGAAAATAATCTCTCTACCTCTTCAAAAATAGTGATATAGACTGCGTACACTTTACCCTCTCCAAACTCCCATTACTTGGAAATTTACAGACTGTTGTTGTTGTATATATTGAGTAGGCTAAAAATGTTAAGATCCTTGAGATCTACCTTTGTTTAATATTGTCATCTCCACTCCAAATTAGTATCAAGACACTCTATTATGGGCCCATATTACTAACATGGCCCAGGGCCACATGAATTTCCACAAAAATATTCATAAAAGGTGAGCGGGGAAGCGGGCCCTCGCTTATTCGAAATCGAAACTCAGCGCCTCCTCCCCCACATAAGCTTTTGCGCTCTCCATTCCTATTCATTCCCGCTGTTTTGAACCCCTCTTTTGTACTATATTTTTCCACATTTTGCTTGTTCAATCACCTGTTCAATTATGTCTACAACAGCTGCTAGTGATAACGTGGATCTCAACTTATCACTTGGCGCTGCAGCAGCTACACTTCATCACAATTCTCCTTCGGCTTCGGCAATTGCTGCTGCAGCTAGCCGGAGCCACCGCAGTTTGTTCTCTAATATTCCTAGAATTTGCTCGGAATCTGTCTCCTTCTCCGGCAATCCGCTTGCGTCTTCTACATTCCTTTTTGCTCCGGTGAGTTTTCGTACTGTTTTGTACTGTTGTACGAATCTCGATCAGTACAGAAAAGTAGTATTTTGTATCTGTTATCTCGATCAACGTGGATACATTGTGCTTCTGTTGATCCAAGTTTAGATATATGAGATGAAGGATTTCTCCTTTTTGGCGCTTTATCTGTCTATGATTGTACTTAATTGCGTCTTCTGCATTCCTTTTTGTTCCAGTGAGTTTTCGTACTGTTGTACGAATCTCGATCAGCAAAGAAAAGTAGTGTCAAAAGTACAAAATACTAGCTAATTACAGTAAGAATATCAAAGAACTAAGCAATTGGTAGCATTCATTTAGAGAGAAACTAATTGCAATTCTCATTGATTCATGTTTTGTAGCTTACAATGAAAGCAAATGGGAGTATTTATAGACTCCAAGTCTCAACTCACTATCACTCAACATGTGCACAACATGTGTTTGTTATAACTAACTCTAGCCAACCCCTCACTCCTTTTAGCTTTATTTTCTTTGGCTAGATATTTCCAACACACCCCCTCAAGCTGGAGGGTGAAAGATATCGAGAACTCCCAGCTTGGACAACAAAAAATGATGTTGTGATGCTCCTAGAGCCTTTGTAAGCATATCTGCAAGTTGGAATTTAGTAGAGAGGTACACTGGCTGAATTAGACCTTCTTTGAGCTTTTCCCTGATAAAATGACAATCGATTTCTATATGCTTGGTTCGTTCATGAAAGATTGGATTAGCGGCAATTTGCATAGCAGCCTTGCTATCACAGTAAAGCTGAATTGGGGTAGGTACAACGACACCAAGATCCTTCAATAAACCAACCATCCAAATGATTTCTGCCACAGCACCTGCCATGCTCCTGTACTCGGCTTCTGCTGAACTTCGACTTACAGTGCTTTGCTTCTTGGATTTCCAAGAAATCAAAGATGATCCTAATTGGATTATGTAACCTGTAACTGATCTTCTCGTATTTGGACATGATGCCCAATCCGAATCACAATAAGCAACTAATTTTGTAGCTGATCCTTTCTTGAAGAAAATTCCCAGGTGAACTTTTCACATATTTGATTACCCTTAAAACAGCCTCCCAGTGCGATTTCTTGGGTTTTTGCATAAACTGGCTTAACAATTGCACTGTGAAACAAATATCTGGTCGGGTGATGGTCAAATAAATCAGTTTTTCAATTAATTTTTGATAACAAGAAACATCACTGAGAAGAGGATCATCTGTTTTATTGAGCGACTGATCATGCTCAGCAGTAGTGAGTTTGATGTTCTGCTCCAGTGGTGTAAAAATAGGTTTAGATCCTCCTAATCCAACATCAGCAATGAGGTCTAAGATGTATTTCCTTTGGTTTAGCAGAATTCCATGAGTTGATCTGAGAACTTCTATCCCAAGAAGTATTTTAGCTCACCTAAATCTTTCATCTTGAATTGACTATGCAAGTAGGTTTTTGCATCCTTAATCAGAGAAGGATTGTTACTTGTAAGCAATATATCATCAACATATATCAATAGAATCACAATATCATCACCCTCTTGTTTGGTGAATAACGAGTGGTCATGAGAGCTTTGAGCATATCCAACCTCTAAAAGTGCAGTGGTCAATTTAATATTCCACTGTCTAGAAGCTTGTTTAAGACCGTATTGAGATTTGAGCAGCCTACATACTCTAGTCTCCTCTTGGCTGTGAAAACCTTGCGGTAAGGACATGTACACTTCTTCATAAAGATCACTTTGCAAGAAAGCATTGCTCACATCCATATGGAAGAGATCCCAAAAGCAGCCACACTAATCACTGTTCTAACGGTACCCATCTTTGCAACCGGAGAAAAAGTATCATGGTAGTCCAATCCTGCTTGTTGAGTGTATCCCTTTGCAACCAACCGAGCCTTGTACTTGTCTATAGAACCATCCGCTTTAAGTTTGACCTTATAGACCCATTTCGAACCAATGGGACGCTTCCCAGGTGGAAGTGGAACTAGTTCCCAAGTCTTATTTTCCTCAAGGGCACTGATCTCTTGCTGCATAGCCTCAACCCAAGCAGGTTGTTGAGAAGCTTCTTGGAAAGATTTCGGCTCTTGAATATCTTAAAAACAACTTAAGTAGGCTTGATATGATGCAGAAAAATGGGAATACGCCAGATAATCTCCAATAGGATAAGTACAATTGCTAGAAGGTTTCACTGAAGTCACATAGTCATTAAGCGAAGCAGGTGGTTTTGTCTTTCTTGCTGGTCTTCTCTGATCACAGATATTAGCGGGACCAGCACCTCCTCAGGATTTCTATTACCCTCAACTATGATTTCATCAGGAGGTAAATGATCAATTGAATCAGAAACTTGTTCCTGCAGATCAGTACCAGAGGGAGTAGATGATACATCTTCAATGACCACAGGGAAAGAAGTAGTGTCAGGAATAGGAAAAACAAGAGGTGAGTGATGAAGCAAATCTGTCGTGTCAGTGTTGGGATAATTTTCCTTGTGTTGGAAAGGAAAAACATACTCATGAAAGGTCACATCCCTGCTCACAAAGATGGTACCTGTGTAAAGATCATACAATCTGTAGCCCTTTTGTGTTTCTGAGTATCCCAACATAACTGACTTCTTAGCTCTTGCCTAAAACTTATCACTTTTAGGCAAGTTACTAGCATAGCAGAGACAACCAAACACTCGCAGATGATCAAGTCTTGGTGGTTTGGCATGAAGTAGTTCATAAAGGGATTTACCACTCAACACCTTTGAAGGTAGCTTATTTATCAAGTACACTGCTGTCTTGACAAAATCACCCCAAAATCTGATTGGCATTCCACTCTGAAATTTTAAAGCTCTTGCTTCCTCAAGAATGTGTTTGTGTTTTCTTTCAACTATTCCATTCTGCTGAGGAGTATAAGCATAACTACTCTGGTGAATAATCCCATTAGATTTAAACAAGTCAAGGCATTTAGAATTGAAAAATTCTGTGTCATTGTCTGATCTAAACACTTTAACACAAACAACAAACTGATTCTTTATTAACAAGAGAAAGTCTTTCAACACAGTAAACACTTCACATTTGGAATGAATGAGACAAATCCAAGAATATCTACTATGATCATCAACCAAGGTCACAAAGTAATACATGTTATCATATGTGAGCATTTTATATGGTCCCCATAGATCAAGATGAACTAAGTCAAAACAAGAATCAGAAATAGTAGTACTAATAGGAAATTTCAGCCTGTGTTGTTTAGCAAAAGGACAAATCTCACAATCTCCATGAATGCTTGCCGGTACATGGCCTTTTAGAGATGAAATGTGATTCATAGCTTCACCTGATGGATGTCCCAATCTATAATGCCACAATATACTATCAACACTTGATGCATGAGCTGCCAGTACATTAGATTCAACTTCTTCTTGCAAAATGTATAATCCATCCCTTTCCTTACCAATCCCCAAGACCTTGCCATTGGAGAGAGCCTGAAAGATGCAAAAATCAGGGAAAAAAGATACAGCACAAGATAGCTCCTTGGTCAACTTGGAAACTGAGAGCAAGCTGAATTTAAAATCTGGAACATGGAGTACATTTGTTATTTCATGTTCTCCTAAAACAAATGTTTTTCCCGCACCAAGAATTTCTGATTTATCACCGGTAGGGACCTGTACTTGACTATTAGGTCCATTCCCCTTTAAATCTTTCAAAGATTTGAGTAATTCCTTATATGGAGTAATATGATATTTGGCACCTGTGTCAATTATCCACTCAAAACCAATGGTTTTAGACAACAAAGAGTGAATACCTGCCATATTAGACACACAATCAGCTTCATTTGCTTTGGTCATCATGTGTTTCATCTGCTCAAATTGTTCATTCGAGAAAAAATACCCCTGACTTTTAGAGGATGAAGCTTCCCCTGCTGTTGCAGTAGCGTGGGCATGGGGTTTGAAGGCTGGTGTTGAAGTAGACTGAGCAGACTTATTAGGAAATTGTCGAGCACTGGTTGACTGTCCACCATAAGAGGGGTTATGCATAGGAGCCCTAGTATGCTCATATCCATTTTTATACCCTTGATCACCTGGAGGTTTAAAGTTGGAACCAATTTTCTTCTTACTTTTGAAGTCTACTACTCTATAACAATCAGCAACATTGTGATTTCTATATCCACATATTTCACAAAACATCTCAGAGGTCTTATGTGATGGTCTTTGTGCCCTTCCTGCGAGCAAAGTTAATGGTTCCTTGTTGTTATCAGTGACTCCTAGAACTCTTTGACTCTCCTCCTGAGTCACAGTAGCATAAGCTTCATTTACAGTAACTATAGGAGTTTTAGAGAGTATACTACTCCTGATCTGACTGTAACTTTCATTCAGTCCCATAAGGAACTGGAGAAGCCTCTGAGATCTGAGATGCTCTAGGTATTGTCGCGATTCAGCACAATCACAATGAGGTAAGGGAACCATAACATCAAGTTCATCCCAGAAATCTTTCATCTTAGAGTAGTAAGTAGTAACAGAATCCATACCTTGTTTCAATGTCGCAATCTCAGTCCAGAGGTGATAAATTCGAGTAAAGTTTGATCTATCAAATCTCTCTTTGAAATCAATCCATACCTTCTTTGCATTTGACGCAAACACAATACTTGGCATCAACTCCTCTGCCACTGTACTACCAATCCAAGAGAGCACTATTGCATTGCATTTTTCCCAAAGTTCTGCCAATTCACCTCTGTATTGAGATTTGAGACATGAACCATCTACAAAACCTAATTTCCCTTTGCCTCGAAGTGCCAAAGTCATAGATCTGCTCTACAGCGCATAATTTACAGGACCCGTGAGCTTGATAGGAATTAGAACAATACCTGGAGTATCGGAAGCTTGAAGATACAAGGGATGATGGTGGTCAATCGTAACTGCTGTAGTTCCTGATGAGGATACACTAGCACTGGAGTCCGCCATGGAAAACCGAAGTCAGGCTTCAAAGTTGTCGAAATGCGGCTAGGGTGAAGATCGCTGCTCTGATACCATGTCAAAAATACAAAATACTAGCTAATTACAGTAAGAATATCAAAGAACTAAGCAACTGGTAGCATTCATTTAGAGAGAGACTAATTGCAATTCTCATTGATTCATGTTTTGTTAGCTTACAATGAAAGCAAATGGGAGTATTTATAGACTCCAAGTCTCAACTCACTATCACTCAACATGTGCACAACATGTGTTTGTTATAACTAACTCTAACCAACCCCTCACTCCTTTTAGCTTTATTTTCTTTGGCTAGATATTTCCAACAAGTAGTATTTTGTATGTGTTATATCGATCAACGTAGATACAGTGTGCTTCTGTTGATCCAAGTTTAGATATATCATATATGAGATGAAGGATTTCTCCTTTTTGACGCTTTATCTGTCTATGATTGTACTTAATTGCGTCTTCTACATTCATTTTTGTTCCAGTGATTTTTCGTACTGTTTTGTACTGTTGTACGAATCTCGATCAGCAAAGAAAAGTAGTATTTTGTATCTGTTATCTCGATCAACGTAGATACATTGTGCTTCTGTTGATCCAAGTTTAGATATATGAGATGAAGGATTTCTCCTTTTTGGCGCTTTATCTGTCTATGATTGTACTTAATTGCGTCTTCTGCATTCCTTTTTGTTCCAGTGAGTTTTCGTACTGTTGTACGAATCTCGATCAGCAAAGAAAAGAGTATTTTGTATGTGTTATATCGATCAACGTAGATACATTGTGCTTCTGTTGATCCAAGTTTAGATATATCATTTATGAGATGAAGGATTTCTCCTTTTTGATGCTTTATCTGTCTATGATTGTACTTAATTGCGTCTTCTACATTCGTTTTTGTTCCAGTGATTTTTCGTACTGTTTTGTACTGTTGTATGAATCTCGATCAGCAAAGAAAAGTAGTATTTTGTATCTGTTATCACGATCAACGTAGATACATTGTGATTCTGTTGATCCAAGTTTAGATATATGAGATGAAGGATTTCTCCTTTTTGGCGCTTTATCTGTCTATGATTGTACTTAATTGCGTCTTCTGCATTCCTTTTTGTTCCAGTGAGTTTTTGTACTATTTTGTACTGTTGTACGAATCTCGATCAGCAAAGAAAAGTAGTATTTTGTATCTGTTATCTCGATCAACGTAGATACATTGTGCTTCTGTTGATCCAAGTTTAGATATATATCATATATGAGATGAAGGATTTCTCCTTTTTGACGCTTTATCTGTCTATGATTGTACTTAATTGCGTCTTCTACATTCGTTTTTGTTCCAGTGATTTTTCGTACTGTTTTGTACTGTTGTACGAATCTCGATCAGCAAAGAAAAGTAGTATTTTGTATCTGTTAACTCGATCAACGTAGATACATTGTGCTTCTGTTGATCCAAGTTTAGATATATGAGGTGAAGGATTTTTCCCTTTTGACACTTTATCTGTCTATGATTGTACTTAATTGCGTTTCTACATTCCTTTTTGCTCCGGTGAATTTTTGTACTGTTGTACGAATCTCGATCAGTACAGAAAAGGAGTATTTTGTATCTGTTATCTAGATAACATAGATACATTGTGCTTCTGTTGATCCAAATTTAGTTATATGAGATGAAGTATTTCTCCTTTTTTGCCACTTATCTGTCAATGTTTGTACTTAATTGCGCCTTCTACATTCTTTTTTGCTCCGGCGAGTCTCCTATTTTGATGATACTGTTTTGTACTGTTGTATGAATCTCGATCAGCACAGAAAAGTACTATTTTGTATCTGTTATCTCGATCTACATAGATACATTGTGCTTCTGTTGATCCAAGTTTAGATATATGAGATGAAGGATTTCTCCTTTTTGGCACTTTAAATGCTTGTACTTAATTGTGTCTTCTACATTCCTTTTTGCCCTGTTGAGTAGTATTGTATGCTAATCGCCTTTTTTCCTATTTTCAAATTACGTGATTTCTGTACTTGTTTTGTACGATCGTGTGCAATGTTAATTGTTGTGTATTTGTTATCTCGATCAACGTAGATACGGAGTATCTTTGTCAATCCAAGTTCATATATATATATATATGAGAAAAAGGCTTTCTCCTGTCTTTTGCTTTGCTTTATCTCCCAATGTGTGCACTTAATAGCCTTTTCTACATTTGTTTTTGCTCTGGATTGTGTTCTATAGCTTTCTCCTTTTGGAGGGATAAACATGGTGTCATAACTCTGTCCACCAAGGCTAGAACACATGAGAATAAATCGCCTAGTGTTTTTGTCTCTGCTGGGAATTGAACGTGAGACCTCATGGTGCTGAACTCACTTAATTTTAGGCTACACCTTTGAGTGCCGCTTTCTTTAATTTTTAAATTAAAGGGATTTCAATAAAGCTAGTTGAAAGGGAAAAGGACTTCGCAAACCTTATAAAGTGTTCAGGGATTTCATCCCTCACCGATGTGGTACATTTCTCTTCAACAGTTGTCTCGATCAACATAAATACAAAGCAACCCTGTCGATCAAAGATTAGAAAGATGAGAAGAAGGCTTCTCCTTTTGTTTTTTACTTATCTCCCTATGCTTACTCTTGATTGCCTCTTATACATTCGTTTTTGCTCCGACAGGTAGTATTATTATGTTCTCATTGTTGTGATTTACTATTATGCGAATCTCAGATAATTTGTTGCTTATCTATTATCTCGATGAACACATGTACGGGTTAACTCTGTTAATCCAAGTTTAGATATATAAGAAAAAGGATTCCTCTTTTTTTTTTTTAAAAAAAAACACTTGCATTTAATTGCCTATTCTACATTCCTTTTTGCTCCGGTGAGTAGTGTTGTGTTTTCGTCGCCTTTTCTCCTATTTTTAAATTTAAATGATTTCCGTAAAAGCTACCTTAAAGGAAGGAGAATTACCCAATTCTTATAAGGCGTCTATGGATCTCATCCTTCACCGATGTGAAACATTTATCTTCAACAGTTATCTCGATCAATATAGATGCAAAGTAACTCTGTCATTCCAAGCTTAGAAAGATGAGAAGAAGGCTTATCCTTTTTCATTTTTTTTACTTATCTCCCTATGCTTGCACTTGATCGCCTCGTCTACATTTATTTTTACTGTGGTAAGTGTTAGAACAATCACGAAACACTACTACGAATTTACATAAATCAAGAACACCTATGAAATACGCCAAGAGAAAGTTCGGACCTTTATCTGCCATAGCAATGCATGCTTGAAGGCGATATACTCCAAGAGAAAGTTCGTACCTTTATTTGCCATAGCAATGCACGATTGAAGGCGAACTAGGCCGAGTCTTCCTCTCTTTGGCTTACGACAGATGACAGCTTATAGGAATACGGCTTAGGTTAAACCAGGAGAGAGGACCTAGCCTTATATTCTCCCTCTTCTGGATGGCCTGAGAATCCAACTTCACAACCACGTCATCCTTATGCGATAAATCACTAAACTTACATCCCAAACACTCCGTCTTGGTCCTGCTCTCATTGTTGTCATTTACTATTGTGCAAATATCAGTAATTTAATGCGTATCTGTTATCTATATCAACACATGTATGAGGTAATTTTGTCAATCCAAGTTTACTTATATGAGACAAAGGATTTCTCCATTATTTCTTACCTTTTATCTAACAATGCTTGCACTTAATTGCCAATTCTACATTCCTTTTTGCTCCGGTGAGGAGTATTGTGTTTTCGTCGACTTTTCCTATTTTTAAATTAAGTGATTTCCGTAAAAGCTACCTCAAAGAAAGTAGAATTGTCCAAGCCTTATAAGGAGTCTATGGATCTCATCCCTCACCAATGTGGTACGTTTTTCTTCAAGAATTATCTCAGTCAATATAAATTTGGAGTAACTCTGTCAATCCATATTTAGATATATGAGAAAAGCTCTCTTAATACTTTATTAAAGTAATGCTTGCACTTAATTGCGACTCTACATTCATTTTTGCTCCGATGAGTGGTATTATGTTTTCATCGCCTTTTCTCCTATTTATAAATTAAGCGATTTCCGTAAAAGTTAGCTCAAAGGGAAGAGGATTTCCCAAACCTTATAAAGAGTTCAGGTATATCTTCCCTCACTGATGTGGTACTTTCTCTTCATCAGTTATCTCAGTCAATATAAATTTGGAGTTACTCTGTCGATCCAAGTTTATATATATATGAGAAAAAAGCTTTCTCCTTTTCTTTAATACTTGATCTCCCAATGCCCTACAGAGGGCATTTTAAGAACAGCCTCTGGCAGAAATGTAAGGTAAGGTTGCATACAATAGACTCTTGTGGTCGGGGCCTTCCCCGGACCTTGCGCATAGCAGGAGCTTTAGTGCACCGGATTGCCTTTACTTTATCTCTAAATGCTTGCATTTAATTGCCTATTCTACATTCGTTTTTGCTCCGGTGAGTAGTATTATGTTTCAATCGCATTTTTCCTATTTATAAATTAAGTTATTTCCATAAAAGCTAGCTCAACGGGAAGAGGATTTCTCAAACCTTATAAAGAGTCCTGAGATTTCATCCTTCATCGATGTGGTGCATTTCTCTTCAACAGTTATCTTGGTCAACATAAATTTGGAGTTATTCTATCGATCCAACTCTAGATATATGAGAAAAAGGCTTTCTCTTTTTCTTTTAATACTTTATCTCCCAAGCTTGCTCTTAATTGCGTATTCTACATTTGTTTTTGCTCCGGTGAGTAGTATTATGTTTTCATCGCCTTTTCTCCTTTATATGAATTTATTTCCATAAAGGCTAGCTCAACGGGAAGAGGATTTCTCAAACCTTATAAAGAGTCCAGGGATCTCATCCCTCACCGATGTGGTAGATTTCTCTTCAACAGTTATCTCGATCAACATAAAAACAAAGTAACTCTGTCAATCCAAGCTTAAAAAGATGAGAAGAATGCTTCTCCTTTTGTTTTCTTTACTTATCTCCATATGCTTCCACTTGATTGCCTCTTCTGATTTGTTTTTACTCTGGTGAGTAGTATTGGTGAGTTGTATTGTATTCTCATTGCTTTCTCCTATTTTTAAATTACTTGATTTACAGTGGTGCAAATCTTAGATAATTTGTTGTGTATCTGTTAACTCAATCAACATATATGGGGTAACTCTGCCAATCCATGTTTAGATATATGAGAAAAATGATTTCTCCTCTTTTTTCCCCCCTTTATCTCCCAATGCTTGCACTTAATTGCCTATTCTACATTCCTTTTTTCTCCGGTGAGTGTTATTGTGTTTTCATCGCCTTTTCTCCTATTTTTGAATAAAGTGGTTTCCATAAAAGCTACCTCGAAGGAAGGAGAATAGCCCAAGCCTTATAAGTAGTCCAGGGATCTCATCCCTCACCGATGTGGTACATATCTCTTCAACAGTTATCTCAGTCAACACAAATTTGGAGCAACTCTATCAATCCAAGCTTAAAAAGATGAGAAGAAGGCTTCTCCTTTCTTTTTTGACTTATCTTCCTATGCTTACACTTAATTTCCTCTTCTACATTCATTTCAACAGTATTGTGTTTTCATCTCCTTTTCTCCTATATAAAGTTACATCATTTCCGTGTTGTTTTGTGTGCACATCTGAGTTAGTTTGTTGTATATTTGTTATCTCGATCAACACAGATACTGAGTAAGTTTGTCAATCCTAGCTTAGATATATGAGAAAAAGGCTTTCTCCTTTTCTAAAAATATTTTATCTCCCAATGCTTGCAATTGATTGCCTCAGCCAACGGTTGCTAGGTTTCCCATTCCTTCTGAACTTCCCTCAGTCTTCGGCTCGACTTCTTCTAATCTCTGGCTAATTATAGAGATAGTGCCTTAATTTGTGCAATTTAGTAGCTTAATCTTATAAAGTCCTCCGTTAATTGTCATGCATTTGAATGGTCGAATTCACCTTTTTATACTAGGTTACTGTCATCTAATCCTTTAGAATGAAGATTTCTCAAAACTTTTTTGTTGATTATACAAGTTCTGCTAATAAATGTACCTGCTGAATCTTTTTGAATCATATCTCACTTCTGTCCCACTTTGTGGGAATACACTGATTATGTTTTTTTTTATCTCACTTCTGAGATTGTACAATGACCTATACTTTTTTCATATTAATGGAGTTCTTTCATTGCTTGAGGCAGAAAAATGAAATTGAAAAGCCTGGGGAATACAATTGTGTATATGGAGCTAGTAAGAAGAGTCTTGCAGTCAACTATTCTCCCCTTAAACAAGCAACTAGTGCACGTACTAAACAACCCAGTAAAGGAAAGGTTTCAAGAGATGCCGTATCAGCTGCTAAGGGAGTAAATGCAGGTACTAGATTGAGGTTGTATATTCCTAAATATGTATTTATTTGGTGGTTAAGTTTGTTAATGTACTAATTTCTTTTCTTTTTTCTATTAAAACAGATCTACTTGATAACTTGAATTTAGGTGGCCATTATCGATATGACAACTCTTTGGGTAAGCTACTTTATGTAAATGAAATTTATAGGACCAGATGCTTCTGCTCTTGCTGGTGTTTGAGATACTGACTAATAAATATATCACTTTTTGGCAGGCTTGTTGACAAAGAAATTCATTAATTTACTTCAGGAGGCTGATGATGGAACCCTTGATTTGAACCATTCTGCAGATGTTTTGGAGGTAAATTCCCCCTGTATCATAGTATGAAGAAGTTACATGTTAAAAATGGCTTCATGAATATGGATTTGTAAGATTAGTAGAAAATATTTTGTGCTTTTCTCTTCACTTCATTTAGTTCTTTTTGTTTCATATGTGATACTAAATTTATTAAAATTCTTGTTCTACAGGTGGCAAAGAGAAGAATTTATGACATCACAAATGTCCTCGAGGGAATTGGATTAATTGAGAAAACTACAAAGAGTCATATACGGTGGAAGTAAGAAACTTGTGTATTTGGTTCAGTTTTTATGATCTTACATGGTAATGACCCAAATTTATCTTAACAGAGGGTTCCGGTCAACCAAACCTCGAGGGCTGGATAATCAAGTATCTAGACTGAAGGTTTTTATAAATTGCTTCTAAGAATGAAGGAGGGAGAGTGTTTTGTATATTCATCCATTCTGATTGTTTTACTGAACCTTGCTTTCCTATGAAATGACAGGGGGAAATTGCATATTTAAATGCAGAGGATTGCCGACTTGATAACTGCATAAGGTTTGATAACTTGTCATCAATGAGGGAAATGTTTTTGAGTTTTCTTACTTTATTAATGTGAAACAATTATCAATACAGGGAAAAACTGGAGCAAATAAGAAACCTGGAATCTGACATGGATTCTCAGAAGTATGCCCCTTATCTCCTGATGCCATTCTTTCTATTTTGAAAATGTGATCAATTTCTTAAAATCATCTGTTTCGACTCTTCAGGAGCCTCTTTCTGACTGAGGAGGATATCATGAGTTTGCCTCATTTCAGGGTATGTAACAGCTATCTTATATATGTGATTCATGATGCCGTTTCAGTTCTCTACAACATTTGTCAGTATTAATGACAGGATAAAACTGTTATTGCTATAAAAGCTCCATATGCTAGTTCTATTGAAGTTCCTGATCCATGTGAGGTGAGTAATTGTGGTCTTTGTCAATATTGAGGATTACGGACAATATGCTAGACTCTGATCCCCTATGTTTGTTTATAGGATCTTGATTTGGAGAGGCAGTATAGGCTTGTTCTTAGAAGCACAACAGCACCTATTGATTTGTTTCTCTTGAGGTATCTCCACTACATGACAAGCTTCTCTCCTCTTGTAACAACTGGATGTATGTGTAGCTTGGCAGCTTACAAAATGTGTAGCATGCCAGGTTTACTAATTCTCTTTGTGTAATAGTCTTCCCTTAAATGAAAGGGATATACTACTGTACAAAAAGAAACAAATTCAGGCCCCGTTAACTGACATGATTATCAACATATGCAGCAAACCGGGTAGGCAGCATGAGGACTTAACCATCAAACATGAGAAGCCCTTGGATGCATTGTCTGCTGCAGAAAAGACAGATGATGCTTACCTATCCTCAGTACGACCTTGCTCTTTAGATTCAACTGCCTCAAAGCTCTCGGGTGTTCACAAAATAGTACCTTCTCATGCCAGTGTAAGTATATGACTGAACCCCTCTCTTCTCCTTCCGATTTACTGGTAGCTCTAACTGTGTCGCATGAGTTGAAATGTATACGAATCAGTGTGATTAAACACTATCTGCCTTGTCTTTTAAAGCGATAAAGTAATTCAAAGCAAAGGGATATCTCTTCACGGGTTATCAGTCATGTACTTCAAATATTTGAGATGCGAAGTAATTCAAACAATAAACAGTCACTTTCTGAATCTCAAACTTGTGAGGAGTTTGATAAATGGCCACTTCTTGTATATGGCATAATACATAGACACCTTAACTTGGCCTCAACTAACAACTAAACACCCCAACTCCGAAAATGCACATCTAAACGCCTTAACTTGATGTAAGTTGGCTACAAAAGCAACACAACTTTGAGAATGCACCCCTTTAAAGGTGTCTAGATGTGCATTTTCAAAGTTAAGGTGTTCGCAAGACACATGTGTCAAGTTGAAGTGTCTAGATGGTCACAATGAAAGTTGGGGTGTTTTGTTGCCATTGAGGCCAAGTGATAGTGTCCATGTACTATGCCTAGTTATTTTGATTGCAATATTATTACTATAGTACTGAATTCTTCATATATGTTTTCGCTTTTAAAAACACTCATTCTAATCCACAACATGTTCTTCCCTTAAACTGCAGGTAGATGATGATTACTGGTTGCACTCGGAGGAGGAGGTCAGCGCTACCACTCTATGGGGTGCTCAATAATTTTTTAAAAATGGGGTGACCTGGTTATGAACCCCATATATGGATTCAAGAAGATATACACAAATAAGGCTTCTGACAGACCTGTAAATATCTTCTAGCCAAATTATAGTAAGAAATATCTGGGTTTCAGGGAAAATCCTGCACCTTTGGAGTATAATTATGCCGCTGATTTATATTAATATGGTTTACTGGAGAATCAGTCTTGAGATTAACCAATGTTGGGACTTGAGACTAGGCTTAGATATTACTTCATTGAACATGTTCCGTTGGCTGTTATGTATTGTTGCTTGCCCGCAGCTTATGCTATACATTAAATGGTTCTGGAGAATATTAAAGTAAACTGTGATAGTTGCACAATTTTGTGAATCTGAAATATCTAGTCTTTCTGGTTACTTTGAATAGGTTGTAATTACATGTACATCTCTTCCGTAAATATCTGTTAAGTCAACGTTTTGTTTCTTCGACCTTGCCTATTGGCATTGCAATTTTAAAGGCGATTTGAGGCAAAATTATAGTGCAGAAGCAACAGTTTTTCGAGGAAAATGAGTAGCCAACCAACCATGAATCAGGTATTATGACAACGTTTACCCTTTGAATAGTAGCATTCTCAGAGACAACACTATTGAATTAAAAATAATAGTGAAAGAAGCCATACTACCAACAACATATACCAACCGAGACAATGAGGGTAAAGATAAAGATACAATTACAGAAACTCAGTCCCATATCAATTACCACTCAGTACAATGACAAGCCACCCCAAGAGCCAGATGTTATACATATGTACAGTGATCCTCGAAGATAACTGATCATCCTCAAGTCGCTGAGTGCAAACACAAGTACTTTAATTTGGACATTCGATAATGAATGGTAATTTCATCTAGCAGTCTTACCCACTCGACCCTTTGTATTTTTCAAGCCATGCTCAAAAACCATGGACAACTTAAGTAAATGAATGAACTAAGATATGCCAGATGTACACTGGACTCACTAGCCTAGAATGAATCCTTTTTCTGACGTTGTATAATAAACCACATTCAAACTAACATGCAGAAGTACTTGATGTCACAAATTCATGGGTTGCTTCCAGCCCTTGTCTTCCTTGATCTGGCGCGTGTTACTCTTACTGCTTCCTCCAAGGCTGTCTCGGCAGGAGGGTTACCACTTTCATTAGCTGACGAAGGCACAGAATCGATCTGCATTACTCGAGTTTCAACAGATGTCGAAGATTTGGTGGTTTCAGGAAGGGCTTTGGATGGAGATGCTTTCTGTGTGTTCAGAGAAGCAGCTACAGTCGAAACCATGGATTTGGATGGAGTTGCTTTTTGTGCGTTTGCAGCTGCAGTGGAAGCCGGGGGAGGAGCTTTGGAGGATCCCGCATCTGCTGATGTATCTGTTTCTTCCCCACTTGAGGATTCATCAGAAGCAAGGGATGCTTGTTCCTCAGCTGGTACTTGTGTTGCTCCAGCGGATGATCTACGATTTAGTGTTGCTGTGGATTGACGACCTCTGCTGCTTTGCCTTAGTGGCTGCAATTTTGAAAGACATCTCAAATGGATATTTTGAAACTAGGATCAAATTAAGCCCACAATCTTGAAGCTAATTAATAGTACCACTCAACATTACCAATTGAACACCGAAAACTCTTTCTTTTTAATTGTTGAAAGTATAGTATTAATCTCAGCAACAAAAGCTCTAAAATATTTACAATATGGACTACATTACTGAAAATGTAAAGTTGAACACCGAAACTCTTGTACTGCTAGGATAGGTTACAGTTCGTGCTTATTATTATTGTCATTAATATTTTCTTTCTTTTTGATCAAGTAGAAAAGAAAAGAGTTTAATTCATATCTATAATTATGAGGGTGGAAAGAAAGGATGAACGGTGGTTTGCCTTTTAGCCAAAAAAACACTGAAGCCACATAAAACATTTGTTCGCAATTTTGTACAGGCAAGTAGGTGACTCTAGGTGAGGAAGTCATGTGGTCAAATAAGAGGCATGACAAATACACACCAGGTCACCAGCAACAAAATTCCCCTTAGATTCTAACTCCTATATATTCCAGGCCCCATCTTTTATTAACTTACCTGACTGCAAATTAATTAGTAAACCTGGTTAGAATGACAAACATAAACAAATCCATACTCAGCAAAGTACCAGAAAATGCAACAGATCATATTATCTGTAATCTGGCTATTATCTACACCGCACGCCCGACCTCCCCCCTGCTTAGGCTAACATGATTCAACCTATCTATTAAACCCCAACAAGTATTGAGTTATAAATGTATAATTAGCAACACAGCACACAGTTAGAGAAGGATTTTCCGCAGTTGCATCATAACCCAGCTTCATGGATTCATAAGCATGCAAACTCTAATACGAATAAGATCTTCAGATGTAAAACAGCTAAAACAATCACTTAGTAAAGAGCATTTTTTAAATGTTGAAAATGATTGGGTTTGCATATAAACTCTGAAACACGTCTTAAATGAAAACCTGAGTGGGGGGAGGTGGATTTGACTGCGAAGCAATATACTGCAAAATGTCAAAAAACCTCGTCTGACCATAGCTAGCAGCTTTCTGCCAGTATAAAAATAACATATCTCCTGCTCTGGTCCTCAACTCCAATATATTTTTATCAATCTCAGGTTCATGCTTTAAAACCACGGGTCTAAAAAAGGCATCATACACATATGTAGTTCCCTGCAGTAATTTATGACAAAATGAAGAACCAAATAGATTAATATGAAACTGAAACCAATCAAAGACTAAATATTTGTTTTCCAATCGAGAAAATATATACATGAATACCTTAGTTTTGGGGCACCACAAGTAAATGACGAATGCCAGCTTAGCTTCACTGTACATTGGAACCCTTGAAAAGAACGAAGTATCACACAAAATAAAGAGAAAGTTAACATCAACACGAATTTTTCACAATGAAACAAGTTGGAGTAACATACATACAAAATGAACAAACAAGTTCGTTGTGATTACCATGAAATAAAAGCATCACCGAACCTCTCACAAACCGTCAACATAGCAATTAAGATCCTGAAATATTGGAGGAACGGGATAGTTAGAACCGAGATCCACAATAAGATACTTTGAGGTCTAAAAAGCAAATGTAGCAAGATACCAATATTGGCACCAAAAGCGGAGCTGCTGAATATCAGGTTTGTTCATTTCCACAGTTTTGAAGCATTCATAGGCTGGATAAGCATAACCAAAAACCATCCTGCATGACGAACACCAAAGATCAAAGCTTAAGAAACTCGAAGAATAGAAAATTTAGGACTACTAGTCTTTAAAGCTTTATAAGTGAAGTCGGAAATTTACACAAGCCCTCTGGTGATAAAAGATCCAATCATCTTGAATTCCTGACACAGAAAAGGATAGCACTGTTTACCACACTCTTCTATTAAAACAATCCAGAGAAATGCATCGAGAGAATCAATCTTTGGATGACTGAAATGAAACGGGTACAATGGAGCAGAAATATATGGATACAGATTATTTTATTTATTTCTTTAAAATTGGGTTAAGGGCAAGGGGTAATGGGGAAGGGGCTTACAAAGTGGGGAATCGAATCTTGACCAACAAGTTGAAAGTTCAGGTAGCCAACCAACTAACTGAACTACTAAGACTCCCCAAATGGATATAGATGATTCATATAACCTACCCAATTAACTTAAAAATTGAGCTGCAGTTGTTTTGTTGTATAAAAACGAACATCAAAATTGCAAATGACTTGAAAATGCAACACATCATACTATCTCAATGTAGGTGCGTAGGAGTTAAATGAGTACTCAACACCTAGTCCCTTCTAAAACGAAGTCCATTAAGAATGTCACAAAACAAAAATATGCACTTAAAAAAAAATCTTTTATTCTTCCATCAGCTGCTTTATTATTCATTTTGTTTATAGCAAGACTGAAAATACCAAACTTTTGGAAACACCCCCAAAAATGTTAGGACTTAAACAATGTCAATCAAACATTAAGCTTGCGAGTACATTTTGAAAATCTATCTTCAAGTATCTATTTGACCATGAATTTTGATTAGATTCGTTCGAATATTTTCAAGTTCTCAAATTTTTGGGACTTCCGCTCACAAAAGCTCAATTTTCCGACTAGAATGCATGTCCAAACACAACTTCAAACTCAAATTTTCAACTTCCAAATTTCAACTTCAAAATCTATGGCCAAACGTGAGCTAAATATCTTCGAAAGTATCTAAAAATTTTCAACTTTTTATCCAGATTCTGGTTTTCTGCGACTTTCACTCGCAAAACTTAAAAAAATTTCCATGTAAAATGCACAATTCAAACTCAAAATTTTCACATTTCAAGTTTCAACTTCAAAATATATGGAAAAATAGGAGCTAAATATCTACAAAAGTATCTAAAAACATAAAAGACAAAATATAAGCATCCTAAAAATGCCAATAATGAAAAAAAAAAAAAAAAAAAAATGCACATCGAAACACAACTTCAAGCTCAAATTTTTCACATTTCAAGTTTCAACTTCAAAATCTACGGACAAACGGGAGCTAAACATCTACAAACACTATCTAAAATCATTAAAAAAAGACAAAATATAAGGATCCTAAGAAAATAGTAAAATTAAATTAAACAGCAAAATGACGAACAGAAGAAGAGCAAAAACCTCTATAACAAACCGATCAGTACCTTTTATTGATCAATCCAAATCAACGGTAAACGGTTAATTAACGGCGGCGAATTGGCCGTTAGTTAACAGAAGTAGAAGGAAAGTTAACGGACTTGATTTGTTTTTTAGATGTTGGTGGTGGCGCCGCCGCAATACTCCGGCGAACGGTTGAGATGTCGGCGGAGAAGAAGTGAGAGATAAAGAGACGGGGGAACTAGATTGTATCGTTTTGGATTTTTCTCATACAATTTTAAATGAGTTTATTTCTCATCTTACACTGGGTGCGTATTTAAATCTTTTTTTTTTTTGAGTTCCTGAAAAGAGTTTTTCAATTTTGTTTTTCTTTTGCTAAAACTTGCTTCTCATCCAAATATAAAATAAGATTTCTTTTTTTCACTTGACAAAAAAAATAATATGTGAACTTCATTGATCTATAAATACAATAACATAGCTAGTGAAATTTTACAATTAAGGTATAAAGAGATTGAGTGTACACAATTTTTACACTATCTTGTATAAGGGTGTGCACAAATTGAACCGATCGATAAATTGAATCGATAAAAATGTTATTGGTTTATTGTTAATGGGTTATTGAGTTAACGGTTTTTTAATGATTTTATAAACAAAATTATTGGGTTATTGGTTCGATTTGATTTTTTCTTATTGGGTTATTGTGTAAACCAATAACCCAATAAGAATGAATATATATATATATATATGACTCATTATATATTTCTCTTAATTTCTCTTTAATCTCTACTAATTAACAAACCTATTATTTTAATTATATAAACTCTTAATTTCTCCTAAAATCATTTAGTTCAAACTTGAAGATTCTTGTAAATTAAAATAAATTATGTAGAATTTTTGTTTGCAACTGAGATTCGATTTTTTTTCATGTTAGTTACTACTATTTCTATTTTATAAGTATTTTCTCATCGGTTAAACCGAAAACCAAACCGTTAAAGATTAAAAATCGATAAACCGAAAAGCGATCAAAAATATCTTATTGATTTAGCATATTTAAAAACCGATAAACCGAACCGATAATATGTAAAACCGAACCGAACCGACTGATGCACACCCCTAATCTTGTAGAAGTCGAGAGTTTGTTTCTGAAAAACTCTCGACGCAAGTGTAGAAATTTCAAGTGCACAGTGAAGATAATATATCAACTAATAAGAGATACAATGTTGAGTCAACAAATAAGACAGTAATAAAATAATGTGATAATCAAATACACAAACTAATAAACTATGATATATTCACTTTGTCTCATTTTAGTTGGTCATTTTACTAAAAATAAATATCTTAAATTAGTTGATTACTTACTAAATCAGGATATATAGAATTAATTTTTTATTTTATTTTATTCCTATATGTTTAATAGTATTTAAATATGAACAACTACAATTTCAATGTCCATTCTTATGCCAATATCATAAATAGTAAAATGTACTCCCTCCGTTCCATGTTAATTGATAGTCTTACTAAAAATAAATGTCTCATATTAGTTGATCACTTGCTAAATCAGGATAAATTTTTTATTTTTTTTTATTTTACCCCTACAATTAATAGTATACATTAAATGTGAACAACTACAATTTCATTATCCATTCCTATGCTTAGTGAATATCATTGTGGAGTCAAATAATAAAATTTATTATTCAATTTATGATTTATTAATCACAGTATAAAATCAAATGTGCCCAATTAAAGTTGAACAGAGAAAGTATCATTCAATTTATAATTTTTTAATTATCGTGTAAAATGAAATCTGTCCAAAACTAAAATGAAAACAAAAAAGTATAAAGAACTATGGTACTACAGCTAGTATGATGATAAGTACCTACAAGCCTAAGCCCTCGAAAAATACGACAAACTCCTATCCTACTAATCTTCTACCCTGATACGCATTCTCCACGCTCTCATGTGTAAGATCTTGTCGTCGATAACATTAAGTTGCCTATGTCTAGCCTAATCACCTTTTCCCAATACTTTTATTTACTTCTCCTCGTATCTGCTATATCCAACCTTCCGCACCTCCTCATTGACGAGTGTGTACCTCGCTTCTTCATTTTCGTTGATCATCTTGCTTCCCACGAAGGTCACTTCCATCTTATCACGAATATCCTCATTCTTAATCTCATCGCACCTAGTATGCCACACATCCGCCTCAAGGTAAATTTCTTTTTGCAAATTTTTTTTTCCATCCAAATATCAAATAATAATCTTTTCTCAAATTTTGTACACTGAGAAGTTACTCAAAACGAAAGTTGAAGTCTTGTTTAAATATAAATTATACTTGAAAAAAGAAGAAAATTAGAATATCAAATTAAACATCTCCCTTGAAGTTTAAATAGTGAAATTTAGAATTAGTGATTACTTCGAAAAAATGGACTACAATATTTTTGGATTTTCTTTTTTCCTTTTAGCTTACAATTACTAGGAATATTATTTTTGTTAGTAAATATTGCTATATGGGTCCCCTGATGGATTGGAGAAATGGAATTGGGATAAGTGGATAATGTGCAAAGTATATGAAAAAATTAAACCCTGATACAAAGTGCAAAGTATATTATTTAACCTTCTCAAAAGAGAAATGTGTAGCAGAAAAAAGAAAAAAGAAATATAGAATATGCTTAAATTGATGGGAAATAATACTTCAATTACACTCTTTGGTGACAACTGACAATACTTGCCCACCAAAAGGTATTTGCATATGCTTAATTCCTCATGCAACAGCTTTTTATTTCCCCACTTTATTTTTAAAGGAGATATAAAAATAAAATAAGGCTTTTTAATTACAATTCATATCTATAAAGATGAGATAAATAATTTCAAAATTTTGATATAAAATGTATTTTCATTTATCTAATACTCGTAATCAAATAATGGACAATTAATTTCGATTTTTATATGACAACATACCCACTTGTTGTAACCAAATGATTTCTAAGAAATTTAAGTTATATGCATGATAATGTAATAGGTTCTTCTCTGATAACATGATCCATGAGTAGAGGTCGATACAAATAGAACGATGATTCACGACTAGGATCATAAGGAGGAGAGTTGTGATAGGTCGAACCATAGTAAGGTTGATTATCCAATGCATTGTAGCCATAGGATCCATCAAGTGCATTATTGTAGTTATTATAACCATATTGTCCATGACCATAATTGTTGTGTCCATATTGATTTCCTTGATTACTAATAGCAGGATGATTCAATTTCACATTTATTAATTCTGCATGTTGTCCTGAATTTAACAATGCCAATAACAATCTATTTGGATCCACTTCTCCACAAACATTTGCTATTTCTTTTTCTGCATCTATTGTTATTGCATACACTCCTATACATAAGAGGCAAATGCAGAATCAAGAGTCAGTTAAATATAAAATACTCGTGATACTCCTATTCAAATTGACTGATCTATTTTGACTTGACACGAAATTCAGGAAAATAACGAAAAATTTGAATCATCATACTTTTTAAAATGGACTAAACAAGGATGTAGGTCAAATAAATTGAAACTAAGGGAGGATTACTTAACTATATTTTGTGACAAAAAGTGAACACCTAGTAAAGTGTGAATAAAGATTTTAAATAAATATTTTGCTATATACCAATGCATGCACACTTATACATAGGTAATTCAGAATCAATTGATACAAAATATTGTTATACTCTTTTTTTGTGTGACAATAAGTAAGTTAGACAGTTTTGGTGTACTAAATTTTTAGTATGCACGGGATTCAAAAAAAGGTCCAATCACAAAGATTTATTATACACAATCGCAATCTTACCCTGTATTTCTGCAACAGATTATTTTCACGACTTGAACAAGTGACCTTCAAGATCACATGCTAACAACTTTACACATATAACTTAAATAGGTAAATCTCTATAACAAGTATTATTTAGGAACTTCATTTATAAAATTAATAAATTAACCTAATATAACATACTAAATTATATTCAAACAAATTTACACTAATTACCTCTTATAGAGTGCAACACTTCCCTTATCTTCTTCTGGCATGACTCACACTGGACATTCACTTTCAAATTGCAACTCTACAAATTAAAACAACAATTGAACAAAAATGTGAAAAAATAAATTTCTCTTTTTTTAAAATGGATTTTCAAAAAGGTAATTTCAAATAGTTGAGGGGTTGCAATTAACTATGAATATACAAAAAAATGTTACTTGTTGCCGGTGGAAGGTGGTGAAAACAATCAAGACTCAAGGTGCACGAAAGCTGGTCTGGACGTCAAGATTATAAAAAACTAAAGAATAAAAAGTTTTTCTCTTACCACATTTGCAAAGTTGCGCTCCATTGAAATTAATTGTTTGTGTATAAACAAATGATAAATATTCAAAAAAAAAAAAAAAAACCTCATAATACAATGAAAATTGCCAATGCAAATTAAAATGGTTTTACAAAAAGGATATAAATAGTTGCGGAGCTAGAGTATAGTTTTCGGGTTCAAAATTCATATTCATTGAATATAATATGCAAAAAGTATTATTTAGAACTCAACAATAGAATTTCAAACCTGCAAACTTCAAATTGAGACTTCGCTTATGAAATTATCAATGGAAAATATTATGAAACCTGCAAACTTCAAATTGTGACTTCGCTTATGAAATTACCAGTGGAAGATATTATGATTAAGAGGGTGATAGGGTTTTTAATAATAATGAGATTAATATGCAAAAGCATGTATATATAATACTTTTAAATTTTTTATTTATTGCTGAAATGGTAAGTGAAGATTTGATCATTGTTTCAGAAATGGAAATTAATAAATGTGGAGACTAAAAAGGGAAATCAAATATCATATAATTTGTATAATTACCACGTTCGAAGGGGACATATCTATATAATTTATTACCAGACAAGTTATATATATAGTATTATATTGTATGGTCGAGAAAAAAGTTTCCTCGACATTTGAGATTCATTGGACGACTTTTTTACGTGGTCACACTCACACAACGGCTATATATGACAATCTAGAATTATTGGATTTCATGTCATAACTTTATTTTTAATATATGAAATGAAATTTTAGTTTGAGTACTTAAAGATGTCAAACGTACACAAAACAGAAAGTTTCATATTTTTAGGGTAAAAGAACACTATTCTTAACACGATGGCAGTAGGAGTTAGGACCAATTTTGTTCGGTAGTCGAAATTTATATTTAAGGCCAATTAAATTTAGATTCGGATAATATAGAGTTTATTTTTAAATGTGGTGCTCCTAACACAATACTTTCCATTTCTAGATGTTCTAAACCAAAACCTATAATTAAGGATAGAGAGACCTCAATCCTTCCATCACAATTAATGTTGATTAACCGCTTTTTAATTTGTGTGATTCAATTTCTTAGTGAAAAAAAAAAATATTATTTTTTCCTAGGATACCTTTTATATATAATGGTACTTACATTGATTAAAGAATCTTCGAAGAATCATATAAATTGTGACACTACCATGGTCAAGTCCAAAACGTGAATTGTTACCAAATTAGTTAAAAGAGCAGTAGCTTTCACAAATATCTAATTTTATTATCTTGTGAAAAAAGGACGAGTTAATTATACCACTCTAAAGGCTAAACTTTTGGCTGTAATATCTCGGAGGAATGATTTTAGTTTGAATTAAAGGCGTGTTAATATTTGTACACCTATAAAAATTTCTCACTAAGATAAAATGAGAAATGCAAATTCTTTTTAAATTAATAATAAGACGTGTTGGTGAAATTATAAGAAATATTACAACTGGAAAATTATAAGTGAAGAAAAAATAAAAGTTATCTTCTTCGGCTCAGGGGCGAATATCTCGCTTTCTTTAAGGAGATTCATCATTCAAGTTCACTTCAGCAAATTATTTTACCGGTCTAACAAGTAATCTTTGATTTAAAGCTCCACAGAAAGAACACCAACCCTCAACTAATGAACTCTTTTTTTTACTTTTATGAACTCTATATTATCTTGTATGTATATCAAAATCATGCAAGACCATCGCTATTTATAGCCTATAGGTGTGGAAATCTTCCATGGAATGAATAGGAAGAAGTAATGGGAGATAAATGACATACAAGTTACAAAGGTTACAAGAGTTATACCACATAAAGAATAAGATAATGGATGAATAAAGAGTGAAAAATTAAAAGAATTTTTAGATAAATGATAACCAAATTCATTCATCAAGAGACAAATGCACACAAATTACAGAATGCATGCACGTTCATTCTATTCTACCTGAAGGTTTCCACTAACTCGAGTAATTTTACACTTATTAACTCCAAAGTAAATGGAGAATAGTAAAGCCATAGGTTACAACAACATTAATACTAGAATAGTTAATGCCACTTAAAGCACTAACGTCCTAACATGAGTAAAGTGCTCTAGGCAGCATATTTGATGCCCACTTTAATTCTTATGAGCTAATTTAATATAATAAAAATATTAAAATACTCAAATACATTGTTCCCGATAAATTTTATCAACTTAAAATTATTTTAAAAAATGTGAGAAAAATTTAAAATCAAATATTTTTAAAGATACCACACGTCATTTCTGACTAGCATGGGAACAATAAAATGGAGTAGAGAGAAGTAACATTGTTGGATGAAGGAGGAGGGACCAAGGGACGTACAAAATTAATTTACATCTAATATTTAATATCATATCATAAATATTTGACGATTCGATTCTTTTTCGAATAATACGCATGATAAAATTCTAGTGCACTAAAAATCTTTATTAACTATAAAGCATGATATACATTTTGTGTATACACTTCTTTTATTAGATCATGATTAATTATCACATATTTGTTATCCAATAAACTCTACCATAACAAAATAATATGATATGATATAAAGATTTGATGCAGATGAATTTTTATGATTAAGGAGTGTGGTCACACCATCACATGCTATATAATGATGGCACACTTTGAGGGACTGTCGCTCTCACGTTTTCAACCCCTTTTGTTTTTCAATCCAAATTTCGCTTTTACCAACAACTTTACTTGTGGATTTTTTTGTTTTGATTTTTCATTTGGTGTTCGGTACTTGTATTGGAATCTGATTAATTTGAATTCACGTCGGGTAGGGCCCCATTCGGGGGGTAGCGCTCCCTATCAAGTATCTCTCCATACCCAAGGCTCGAAGCCAAGATCTCTGGTTAAGGGAAGAGCAACCCCATTCACTGCACCACGTCCTTTGGTGGTTACTTGTGAATTTTAGTTATATAATATATTTAGTTTATTTTCATAAGTGAAATTTGAAAATGATAAATTTTACGTAAATCTTATATGTATTTAGAGAAGGATGAGAGTTTGTTTTCGATGATTTTAGTAATATGTATTCGTAAAATTCTTGTTATATTGACATTACAAATTAATCAATTACAACAAGTTCTATTATCTTATTTTCTCGATCACCATAGGCAGGGGCAGAGCTAGCAAGGTCCTAGGGTTCATTCAATTTCCTTCGACAAAAGATTATATTATTTATATACGGTTCAACAACAACAAACTCAGTGTATTCCCACACAGTGGATTATTTATATACGGTTAAAAATTAATTTCTTTTATGTATATATATAGTAGATTTTGAGCCCCTTCTGTCTCTTTTATATGTTTACTTTTTATTTTTCGAACCCCTTTAGTAAAAATCCTCGATCCATCGCTAACCGTAGTCAATGTTTCATGTCTATCGAAGCATTCATTTACTGCACAATTACAATCATGATACATTTATGAAATTTTTTGCAAATATAACTGTTGAGAAACTTTCCTTTCGATAATGTTAGACTCGATTTTAATGCTTACTCATCATGTATTGCATAACTCTATGGAGAGAATATTAGAGTATTCTTCAATTTTTGTTATAATATACAAAAGTTTCGACTGTGATCTAACACTTTCTGATATAATTTTTAATTTGCTCAAAAAAAAATTTAGATCATAATTTAAAGATCCGCATATAACCAAATAAAATAAAAAAGTTCATTTACCAAACAACTATCTAAAAATTGAGAACTAGACAAAACTTTTACTAACTACCCTGCTGGATAGCTAGAAATCTGAATATATGCCTAAGGTAGGATTGGGCTTATTGCTTTTACCAACAACAAAGGCCAAGACGAGGCCCAAGAAACGCAGCATGGGTCGCTGCTAGGATGTTCATGGTACGATATGATTAGGGGTGTGCAAAAACCGAACCGATAAAAATGTTATTGGTTTATTGTTAATGGGTTATTGGGTTAATAATTTTTTAATGGTTTTATAAATTTTTTATATTGGGTTATTGGTTCGGTTCGGTTTTTTCTTATTGGGTTATTGAGTAAACCGATAACCCAAAAAGAATATTCCAAATTACGCTTTAACCCTACTTACATACATACACACACACACATATATATATATCCTATTCAATTTTTCGAAAATCTATTCAAATTTGAAGATTCTTGTAAAATAAAAACATCATGTAAGATTTTTGCTGCAACTAAGGTTTCGTTTCTTTACTTGTTAGTTGCTACTATTTCTATTTTATGCATATTTTCTTATCAGTTAAACTGAAAATTGAACCTTTAAGAATTAATAATCGATAAACCAAAAACCGATAAAAAATATCTTATTGGTTTGATTATTGGTTTAACATATTTAAAAATCAATAACCGATAAACTAGACCGATAATACATAAAATCGAACAGAACCAATCGATTCTCACCCCTAGATATATGCTTACTAAAAGGGCAAAGAAAAAAGACATATAGTGACCCCTCAACTTGTTCGACTTTTTTAAAAGACGCCTAAACTATATGGACGATCTATTATTTCACAAAAATTACATATACTGTTGTAAATAGACCAATTTGACCAAAATTTTGCCTATACGTGTAGACACGCATAGGACGCGCGTGAGTGAAACAAATTATTGAACCAACAAACTAAAAAATGTCACGCGTAATAAAAAGATTTCATTTTTTTCATTTTGTATTTTAGTATTTTTTTCTTCCTTTTCTAGTTTTTCCCTTTTGTTTCTTCCTTCTTCTCCATTAATGGTGTCTTGTTTTTTCCTCTTCCTCTTCTTCTCCATTAATGGAGTGATGATAAATTTTATCGTGATCGGTATTTTTTTTTATTAAAAATGATAAAGATACATAATCAGGGCCGGTAAAAAGGACATGGTATGTTAGCTATCATTTTTTTGACGAAAAAGTATTTTCTGACACCTAAAAAAGTGATGAAATTTCGTCGGATTGCTGAATTATAATGGTGAAAAAATTATTGTTAAAGTGAGCTAAAAAATTTAGTAAAAGAAATCATAAACAATTATATAATTTATTAATTTTCGTATGAAATTGGAGGATAAAAAATAACTAACAAAATATTTCAAAAAATTTATGTTCAATATTAATTTTCAAAAACCACTACAATTATAATAAAACAAAAAGAATGAAGTGATTATATTTTTAAGTAAGGTTGATTATGGAAGTTGGACTGCGGAACGAAGGAGATGGAATCAGTTGAAGAAGAAAAGAACAAGAACGTGTGTGGTTTTTGGGGGTGGGGGGTATTAGCTGATGTGGAGAGAGGAAATTGGGTGAGAGAGGGGGGAAAAAGTCAAAAGAATAAGAGAGAGAAAAATATATATTTCTATATAATAGAAGAAGTGGTTTAACATATCATTTATTTGACATTAAATTAAAAAATAAGGGTATTAAGATCTTTAAAGAAAATTGTAAGCTTTTATTGAAAAAAATTGTGCTTCTTTTTTGTGGGCCTATCAAAAATTTTAAAACAAAAACCACTCTTTTCTCATTAATTACAGAAAATGTCATTTAAAAAATTTACATAAATGTCATCACACGTGGCTTTTAGCCTTGCATTCATTTCCACAGGTGGGCCATAATCTATCATCTATTTTTCATAAAAATTATATTTCGCATTGTATTTAGGATGAATGGAGGAGTGTGCATCGATCGGTTCGGTTCGATTTTACGTGTTATTGGTTCGATTTATCGATTTTTGATTTTAAATATGTAAAACCAATAACCAACCAATAAGATATTTTCTTATCAGTTTCGGTTTATCATTTTTTGGTCCTTAACGGTTCGGTTTTCGATTTAACCAATAAGAAAATACTTATAAAATAGAAATAGTAACAACTAACATAAAAAAATGAAATCTTAATTACCGCCAAAACCTACGCAATGCATTTTAGTTTACAAGAATCTTCAAACTTGAACTGAATGTTAGTTAGGGAAAAAATTGAATCTTAATTGTTGGAAGCTATAAATGCTTCAAGCTTTTTATTACGATAATAGCAGAACTTTATATTGTGTCTTTGTTGCACTGAATAAGTTAATACTTTGTGAATCACTGAATTATGAATTAGTACTGTATATAATCTATATACATAAACATATATCTCTCTCTCTCCATATAGATAGATAGATAGATAGATAGATAGATAGATAGATAGATAGATAGATAGATAGATAGATAGATAGATAGATAGATAGATAGATAGATAGATAAAGAGAGAGAGAGATTTAAATATATACCATAAATAGAGATAAAACAATAACTTAGTGTATCCTTATGGGTTATCGGTTTAACCGATAACCCAATAAGCTAAAACCGATACCGAACCGTTTACCCAATAAATGTTTTTATAAAATCAATAAAAAACCGTTAATCCGATAACCCATTAATATTTTTATTGATTCGATTTATCGGTCGGTTCGGTTTTTGCACAACCCTAGATGAATGTGCGTACCTACATGGTACTTTTATTTAGGTTATATAATATAAAATTATTTCAAATATATTATGTTTAGATAAATTTATTAATAAGATAATAATTTATTATAATACTTAATATGATAAATATAATTAAATACATTTTATTCCTTATTTACATTTCATATCAAACATATAATTTGCTTTCTTCCTTATTTGTTACATGAAATACAAGTTTGCCTAATTTAAATTTTTAATGTAGAATTAATAAAGTTAATTTAATAATATAAATTTTTAATAAATATTTTTTTTTAGATTTGTGCCAAGTCAATATATACCAACAAAAAGAAATTAAAGCAAAATACCTAACAAGATTTTATTTATATAAGGTTAAACATAATTTGTTACTAAATAATAATGATAATTAGTTTTTTTATATATATGCAAATCATATTATCCGTATTGGATTAAGCATATTATTCCTACGAGTTAATGATTTTTTAATTAAAACTTTGAACATTAATTACTTGTTGGATTGTAGTTATTTCAACCACCTCAAACTCAAACCAAAAGTTTTAATATTTTATTTTTAAAAAACTTAATATATAAAATATATTTTACTCATATAACTTATTTGATTAATCTGATAATTTCTCGATTTATCTAAAACCTACCGAATTATGATTTTAACTAAATAAACCTAATAATTAGTGTTCCTTTGATTTTTAAAATATCACCAACATTCCTATATCACCCTTGATTAATTATTATTATAATTCATTTAAATATTTAAAAATTAATAATATTTAATTAAAAATAAAATAAACAGTTATAACATGTCTGCTTTAATCATAATTTTACTATATAACCTCTAATTAATTATTATAAATCATTTATATATTGAACAATTAATAATATCCAATCCGTAATTTTATTATACCACCTCCAATTAATTATTATAAGTAATTTATGTATTAAAAAATTAGTACACCCTCCGTTTAAAAAAGAATGACCTACTTTTCTTTTTAGTCTGTTTTAAAAAAATGACCCCGTTCTTTTTTTGACAATACTTTAATTTCAATTTTCGACATTATATGTTTAAAACCATAAGATTAAAAGGCATTTTGGTACACATTTGATTCAGCTTTAATTTAAGGTAACATGATTCAAAAGTCTTCTTTATTTTCTTAAACTTTATAAGGAGTAATATTTAATTAAAAAATGTAAAATAAACATCTATGACATATCTGTTTTTGCTGCTTCAATCGTGATTTTACTATATCATCCCTAAGTAATTATTACAAGTCATTTATGTATTAAAAAATTAATAATATTTAAGTAAAAAAGTAAAATACAAATTTATGACATGTCTGTTTCAGTTGCTTCCACCATAGTTTTACTAAATATCACCCCTAATTAATTATTATAAGTCATTTAAGTATTCAAAAATTAATAATATTTAATAAAAAGGTAAAATAGATATAAAAATGACAAATTAACTTTTGATGTTTTAAATTAATTTGACATCTTATATGAGATCCACTTAAATTTTTTCACGGGCATTTTTATAGTAATTTTGCTATGTCATTTCTGATTAATCGTTGTAAGTCATTTAAGACATTTATGCGACGCTGCTCAATCGTGATTTTATTATATCACCCCTACTTAATTATTATAGTCATATAAGCATTGTACCACTTAAATTTAAATAAAAGAAATATTATAAAGCATCATAACTAAAAATTTAAATTATTTAAAAAATATAATTGGCTATCAACTACATAAAGCCCTGGACAAAGAGAGTAACATATATTATTCATAAAAAGTATTATAAATTACAATAGTTAACAACTTAAAATATCTAAAAATAATTTAATTTGTTATATATTTTAAAAAACTATGAAAAAATACGATAAATCACAATAATCAACAACTTTAAATTTTTTAAAATATAAACTATTTGGTTAACTCTCGAAATTATATTAGTGCCACTTAAATTGAAACAGAAGAAAAGTATTATAAATCACAATAATTAAAAAAATATTTTTTAAAAAAAATATAATTGACTATCAATTTCACAAAAGTTTGGACAAGAAAAGTAATGTATATTATTTGAAAATTAAATAAAAAATATTATAAATTACAATAGTTAACAACTCAAATTATCTAACTACATATTAAAAGTATGATTGATTATCTAAATTATATTTGTTTCATCTAAATTGAGACAAATATAACATATATTGAACCCGTGCTAAATCTCGGATGAATCTTACAATGTATATGCAATCTTTTTTTTTTAAATCTTTATTTAAATATATCAAGATTGAAAAGACAAGTTCTAATACAACACATCAAATAGTGTATAAGAAATAATATTAGCATAAATACTACCAGCATTACTAATACAAGCATTATTAATGCTAACATTACTAATACATTCTATTCAAAATTATTTTTATACACTCTAACAAATGACTCTTACGTTTCAATGAAAGGAACATATACAAAAGCAAACTTCGATAAAACATTTATAGAAGTATGTTTATCGTGTTCTCAAAGTGAAATAACTTAAATTAATACGACAGATTGTACTTATAGTTTTTTTTATATATAATTTTCAAAACATTTAAAATTTAAATTTAAAATATTAATTTGATTTATCTTTAAAGAACAAGTTAACAAATAAAAGAAAAGGAGAAATGAAAGCAAATGATGTTTATGTCGGTTTGGTAGGGAATACATTGCAATTTTGGGCTATTAATTGCAACCACACGTGATATAATATGCAATGACTAGATAATCATTTATCTTTTTCAACAATTATTCTCTATTTTATACAATAGATGTCAAGTCTTATGTATCAATTTTAATCTCATATTTTATACTTAATGTATCAAATTTCGGTTATATGACTAAAGATCTGAACTTCAAAATGCATTGAATTTTGTTATTTATATGAGTAAGTCATACATAATTATCTTCTGAAATAATTTGGCTCCTTGAAAAATAACTATCAAGCAATTAATATGTTTTGTGTATTCATGTTTTATAATTCATATTGACATCAATCTAACTTGAGAAAATTGAAGGAAAGGTGTCTTTTAAGTCTTGAATGAAGCATTGGTGACATTGACCAACAGATAGGGTCAAACATCATTAGGAAACTTGATTAAATTAGTTGTGGACTTGATTAATATTTTCAAAACTTTCTAATATTTTCTAAAATACAAATCAACCCAACCCATACCCCTCTTCAATCCAAATCAACCACTCTCTCTCTCCAGCTTCTCTCAACTCCCTCCCAACCAACAGTTCTGCAAAATTTCTCCCTTCAACCTCCGACGAAAAATAGTCGGGCGAGTTCCTTTTTGACTTTCAACCATCAATCGACGTGAATACTTCTCCGGAGACAACAACTTCGAGTTCTTCGTCGTCCCATTTCCTTTTTCACGGGTAAAAAATTATGAAGAAACAGAGGAACTTGAGCCAACTACTCCTCTAGTATTGAAATGTGGATTGAATAAAACCCTAATTTCTGGCATTTCTTCTTCTTGTTGTCGTACTGTTGATTTAAATTTGTTGGTGATTTTTGGTTACAGTTGATGTTCTTAGTGTGTGTGTGTGTGATGTGTTGGTGTTGCTGGGTTGATTTGTTATTTGTCTTGGTAATAATGGTATTGCAACAGCTGAAACATCTGATGTAATAGATGAAACATATGATGCAATAGATGAAAATCTGATGCAACAGGTGAACAATCTAACAAATCATTCATCTGTTGCGACAGACGACTCTTCTGTTTGGAAGAAATCTAAACAATATTGATCCAACAGATAACTGATTAGTAATCTATTTTTATGGTTTCCAACGGATTACTCATCCGTTGCAACGAGTCAGTTATATGTTGCATCAGATAAAATACCAGGTGCAACATATTAGTGTTGTTTTTATGGTTTCCACGAATTACTCATCCGTTGCAATAGGTCGGTTATATGTTGCAACAGATAACATACCTGGTGCAACAGATTAGTTGTCTGTTGGAACAATTATATTACTGTTATGCATTAATCAATTATAATCTATGTTATATTCCTACTAATTTAAGATAACATGGCTCCCAAAAGAAAAGAAATCGAATCAAGTCCAAGTAAAGGAACAAGTGCAGCAGCTCAGCTACATCCACCACTCTATGAGCTTGCTTTACAAGTGTTATCTCAATCAGGATCAGAAGATAATGAACACGGGGAGGAGGAATCTTTCAAAAGAGATGATCCAAATGCTAATAGCCCTTCCTCCGAAGAGTTGATCAAAACCTTCAGCATTGATCGTTATCCTGAGAATGCAGTGCGATGGTGCCACAGATTTAACGGGTGATCTCGTGGTTAAGTCAGTCATGGGAAAATCTTTCGACGCCTTTAGAAAAATACTTCGAGAACAAAAATTTTATTCTTATTTCAGGGAAAGCTATTTTGGGCAATATCTTGATTTATTGGAGGACAACAATGCTCGTTTCCAGATGAAAATGGTATATGATCTTCTCAAGCGCAGGTTGATGTATGAAAACAAAGATAAGATGGATGAGGTGTGGATAAATTACTGTGGCATGCCTGTTTATTTTGGTTGGAAGGAGTTTGCCATAGTTATCGGACTAAAATGTTATCCTCCTTCTCCTTCTCAAGTTATACCTACTCTGACCCAAAAAAAGCACCCCGCACACCCAAAAAAGGAAAAGGCAAGTCGAGTGATCGTGATGACCTGGTGTCCATTGTTGGTCCAAGCTTCAAAAATAAAAATCTGATAGAAACGTTGAAAGGTAAAGGACTTTCAAAGAAACACAAACAATCATTGTGCTTGGTTTGGTTTGTACATAATGTTCTTTGGGCGAGAGACGTTAACAACAACATAAGCCTCGGTTTAATAAATCTCTCCGAGGATATTGAGGCATTTAACAACTATCTTTGGGGTTATGAAAGCTTCAAAATAATTGTCGAATAGTCAACTTATATGGTTTTTCATGGGCCTTCATGGTAAATATTTATTTTATCATGATATGATTCATCATTTTTTTATTCAATAATGCTTTTGATTTATTGGCGTTATGTTATAGGTTTGGGCATTTGAAGTCATTCCTTATTTCAGACAACAAGTGAACTACCAGGAAGAAGTTTTCTGTCCAAGAATTCTGAGATGGTTGTAGGCCAAAATCGATAAAAATATAAAATTTCTTGATCTTTTCAATCCCCCCAAGGAAGCAGTAAGTCCAATTCTAATTAAGTTTTTGTTTTAATTAATGATTAAATGATTTCATCATCATTCTTAATATATGTACCGATTTATTTTAGATTGTCCATCCGTGGCTTGTTCCGACCAACCGAGAGTTGAAGATGCCATTTTTTCTTATTTTACGGTTTGTGCAAACTTCATTGGACCCTAAGGTCGTTGATGGAATAAAAATAGAATTGTTTGGAGCAACAACCATCACAAAAAAATAATTTTGAAGGGTGGGGCTAATGATGCTCCTCTTATAGTTTTTGAAACAACAAGCCATTATGATTATGATCATAATGGTTGTACAGATTTTTCTCCAGATTTTGCCGCATCTAGCGAATGTTCTTCATGCAAATGTTAAGACTGCAAGGCGAAACATGATGGAGTGATTAATGCTATTAATGCACTAACTGCTTCTGTAAAGGAAATGACATCTAAGAGGAGTCTCATTCCATCAAAGAGGATTTCATATCCATACACTCCACTAGAGATCAAGGCGGCTAAGAGGAGAAGGAAAGACACTTCCAAGACATTATCAATCATAAAAAAATGTAAGATTGCAACTCCCCTGTCTTTATCTTGCACCGATGTTTAGTGTGCAAGGGCCACAGAAGAGCAGCATGAGATAAAGAAGGTGAATGTACATCATCTATTCCAAAAAACAAATAGACACATATCTGTTTCAACAGATGATACATCTGCTACAAATTATCAAACAGCTATATACATCTGTTGCAACTGTTGTCTAACCTGTTGTATCAGATTCGTTATCTGTTTCAACAGATGAGTCTTATGTTGCAATAGATGGGTCATCTGGTCAAAATTATCGTACTGCTCTGATTTGCCTGTTCAAATTTATCCCAACAGATAATCCATCTGATGCAACATAAGACTCATCTGTTGCAACAGATGGAAAATCTATTGTATATCTGTACTTAACATTGATAATTTTGGCTTTCCAGGTGGATATCCCAGCTACTGCCGAAGAGCATAATATGACAGTTGATAATCCATCAACTGCTTCTAAAGATGAAGAAAAAGTGGAGCCTGTCAGTTTGGGAGAACGGAAGAATTACTTGTTTGAAGGGTTTAACATCTCGGACGAGGCTCCAAAAAAACTAACACAGTTGATCAACGACTATTCAGAATGGATTACCGATGGGCTGTTAAAGCATCATGCCAGCAGGTACATAAATTAATTTTATGGATATTGGTTTGTACAATTCTTGTTGTAATAACCTGACATTAACACATATAAATCATCATGCAGAAAACAAAATGACGAGCGCTACAAAGTGAACGAATTGAGTCTTGATTTTGATATGTTTGACTTTGTTGTTGCACATTCCGGAATGAAGAATTGGTTCTATTTGATGTCACAGCCCCAAACTTGTTGGAATGATGAGGTTTAAATGTCATACATATTGCTATTAATTAATACTTTATTTAATTGCATCTGCATATTGATTTTTTTATCACGTAATTCGAAATGTTTGATAATATGCGCAGCACATCGATGTCATTTTTTACTACCTCCGAAAGAAGGCCAAGTTGCAAACACAAGAACACAGATACACAACAGGCAATTGTTTGTACAAAGTTTACATCAATAATGCCTACGATAGGTATTGTCAACATCAACCGAAAGTTTCCCAAAATGAGGAATGCTTAATCAACATCATCAAAGGTTTTAGCATTACGACTGGCTTACCTTGGCATTTGGTCGACGAAGTGTACATCCCAATCAATTGTGGTGATGAATTCCATTGGGTGTTGGTTGTCGTCGTTCTAAAAGAGAGGCGCATCCGAGTTTATGACTCGATGTCGCGAAGGAGACGTTTCGGGTCGTCGTTTGAGATACAAAAGCTAGCCAAAATATTTCCTACTTACCTTGATATGAGTGGCTTTTTGGATCAAAAGGTTCGTACCGATTGATCGACAATTGAAGCATACCGGGATAAAATGGCTAATCCATTTGATGTACAATATGTTGACGGAATTGGTCAACAAACCATTGGTAGCCTGTAAGTTTAAGTGTCATGATTTAGTTTCATTTCACAAATTTCACAATGCTTGCATGAACTGCAAGATATGGATTATCTATTTTTTTATAACGCAGGAATTACGGTCCTTTTGTTGCCGCCTATGCCGAGTATTTGAGCGATGGATTACAAGTACCAAATGATGGAATTGATGCCGGATTACTCCGCAAAAGATATGCTGCTCTTTTATGGAAATATGGAGAGTCGAAAGCTCAGAAGTCGTACGCAACCGACGTTAAAGATCCACGACGACCAAAGCCGAATTCCGTAGCACTGGATGAAGAACAATTTGTCCATATTGATTAGATCTTTATAGCTTGAGTCCTTCAATGTAATAACCTATCCTCCTTGGTTTAACTTGTTGACTTATTTATAGAGTAGATCGTTTGTACCCATTGTTATACCCCATTTTAACACGAGGTCAAAATAGCGTACAACATATTGGAAAACTTCTGAGTTAAATAAAAAAGTCTCCACCTAATTAGTTCTACGGTGAATTAGGATACCTATTATAAACTATGTGATTAAAATAAATAAAGACTTCATTTTTAAGGTCTGCAAAAACCTAAATTCTAGGTAAGGATTCTAAACTATCCTAAAGGAAAGGGATTAGGCACTCTACAGGATTCACTAACTACGATTAACCGGCCAAACTTAGATTAGATAATGAAATCAAATATTAAATTAAGAAGGATATAACTAAGGTATTAAGAAATATATACATCCTATTAAGGCGTGCTAAGATTAGAAGAATTTAGAAAAAAGTTCATCCACTTGTCGAAAAATATCTAAAACGACTCATAAAAATATTTCAACCTTATTGTTGTCAAAGAAAGTTATTTAAAATTAATTCCTTACAAAAGCTGAGAAATTTATTATTTATTACGATACAAATAAATAAAATATATTTGTTTTTCCATTGGGAAACCTTAGAAGGAACTTGTGAAGTTCCATCTTTTATTTGAAATTAATAAAAATAAAATTTGATTTACCATATCTAAAATTAGTAAGGCCGACTTTCCTAGTACCGCAAAATTTATATTTAAGGGCTTTCCAAATTATTACCTAATAATAAACTAACTTGATTTTAAAGATAAGTTACTATTTCATATTAAAGAAGTATTAAGGAATTTTAACAAAACTTGACCATTATTCTAAAGGACATATTTTACCTACCAAATTTTAACTTTTAGGGACATTGAATTAATTACATAAGCCTAGTGATTATGCTAAATTTAAAACCTAAGAGATGAGAAATGAATAATTGAGTTGCTATCACATTCAAAGATTCACATTCAAATAAGACATACCAAATATAAAAAAAATAAAAATATGCGAGATATTAAACGAAAATAATAACGAGTGTCTAAAGAAGAATAAATCCGGAAGAGAGGGAAAGAGAGACTAGACTCGCTAGACGACAATGTATAATGCGATATTTTCACTTCTCTGATTTGGACAGAGATAGGGTCAAGCCTTGAGACCCCAAATGCGCTCCCGGATTTACATGTAAAGAAAAGGATAAAAATTAGTAGCGATCAAATAGCAGGGTAATGTAAGGACGTGAAACAAAACAAAAAGATATATACTAAATAAAGTATTTTTAAGTCGAATCCCAATGAAACATGAGAACTTAAGAATGTTAACAGTAGAGATGGTCAATTTTCAAACTTAAAATCTCAAACATTAAACAATTGAAAATGATTACTTTAGCTATTCTACTACTCTTAATTCCATTTGCCAAAGTTCTGAGCATAAGTGAAACAACCAGACAAGCAAGCATATGCAGAGGAAAGCTAAAAAAGAAAAGAAAAAAACTGGAACAAAAATGCTAAAGAAAATGTTAGTAAGCAAGCTGCGATTGCTGAAAATGTCCCAAATAAAGAGCCTCCCTTTTCTGGAAATCATTTTAGAGGTCCTTGCTGTGTCAGAATTATAAGTCTATTACAAAAGGCAATCTAGTTTAGACTTTTAGCAGGTCCATTAGGTAAATGTTTAGTGACAAGTTTGATTTTTTTTTTCTAACATAATTGGCGAGTTTCTAACAAATTGTTTTCTTTACTAGTTACTCAAAAAATGAAAGAAGTTAGACGAGCAACGAGAATACATGAATGATTATATTCTATTCTAGCGGAAGAGAGCATGCAGTAACTATTTTTATCACATATCTAACAACAATCCCAACGAGTTATATTAGATAGCCCCATAGCTAGATTTCATCGGAATGCTAACTTTACGATCAATTTCAGCGATTTGATACTCATGCTCATGCCATAAAACACTATGGACAACTGATAGTTTGAAACTCGCTCATACAACACATTAACAAGCAGTAGCTATGTATCATGAAGCAAAACAGAGAGAAAAAAAAAGTTCTACATTTAGGTGATTCAAAGACCAAAAGGTTGAGGAAAGCGAGCTTCAAAAATTCGTATAACCGATCACCAAAACAACCTTACATCCATTACGATCACGAATATAATCATGACTAAGTAATAAGGGTAGAATTTCACAGTAAACCAATAAATTCATACACCTGAAAGAAATTTATGTACCAAACCAAATTTTCGGAATCAACAACAACGTAAAATTGGAAGGGATTCACATAAAACTCAACTCCCAGAACCTAATTATATTCCTTATCCGTGAAGGCAGTTAAAAACAACAATAATGAGACTTAGAATGAAATCATATATTCAACACACCAAATCAAAATAAGATGAAGGAGAAGAAGATGAAAGTAAAATCGGAAGGACCGAATTCATATGTTTAAGCATAAAGCAACTATATGTCGAGACGAAGGAAAATCAAGGCAACACATGTTCTCGAACTCAATTTGCCAAGAAACGGATAACAACATCAATCTAGTTTAAAGCCAAAACAGGTCACATATTCACAGAACAAGAACAAAATGGGCTGAAAAGAGAGATAGGAGGATCAATTTTACGTGATAGGTCAACACGTTCTATACTTTCGACCAAACATAAACGCTTCAAGCAATATTATTAACTTTAATCCATATATTATTAAACATTTGAAGACGAAATAGCCGCACGCAGTGACCAACTCGAGTGAATCAGAAAGTGAGAAAAAATAGTTTTTTACTTGGCAATTTCATGCTCAAAACCACAGTTCACATCCTAGTTAATTAAATGGTATATAACTGGTTCATATTTGCATTCGCAAACAACCGAAATAAAACAGACCACTCAAATATGCACTTCAGATTAAAGATATTCAAGCTAAGTCCCCACCTAAAATATTTCATGACACATTACATGATGAAGAGAATCAGATAAACAAACACCATTTTTACCTCATGCTTATGTTAATAATCAAGCCAACATTAATAGATAAAATCAAAAGATTAGTGAACCACTAGAAGCTGAACATAATATAATTAAACGAGATTGAATTACCTTGTGTGGGACAGCGAACTAGAGGCTTTTCGTCGGCGATCCAAGCTCAAAGTCTAACTTCGATTTCGGAAAAGAAAATGAGAAAAACAAGAAGGAAACAGTAATGTGAACTGGATGATCTCTCTTTTTTCACTAGTTTTCACTCTTTTCTTTCAGTTTTCGACCTTCAAAAAGCTATCCCCGCTCAGAGGGGCGGAAGTTCGGCTATTTATAGCCAAAAACAATCAATTTGAATTTCAAATTTAACTCCTTTTCAGATTTGACACAGGCTGAAATGAGATGAGATAAAACATATCCCCCATAATCCAGATTTGATTGATGATTCTACCATAAGATTGAATTTTGGGCAACAATAAGCCTGAAGTCAACAATGAAGGCTTAAGATATCAGATGTGAAGAGATTTTGAAGATTGTATCTTAGCAGATTCGAGGGGATTTCGCAGGGATAAGACCTGTCTTTGACTTGGATGACTTATATCGCTGTTCGGTGGATTTTTGGGGTGAAGAAGCTGTTGTTTGTTGAAGTTGTTGCTGTTTGCATTGATATTGCAGTGGTTGCGGATAACAACCAGATAAAGGGAAAAAGATTAAAGGGTCTTGGGCCGGATTGCTCTGTTGGGTAAAAAAGATTGGGATGATATGTTGGAGTTGAATTAGAATAGATGAGGATTTTAATTGTTGTTGGGCCATCTGGATTAATCAAAATTGGGCCTGGGGTGAAGGGTCTTGAAGTTGGGCCATTTGGTTGTTTGGATTACAATTTAACTGAAACAAAAGAAAGGCCCAAAATGAATTAATTTAATTCACCCCTAATCAATTTCACTTAACTAATTTAACGATGCTTTAATTAATTTTCTCAAAAGTATACGCATATATATATATATATATATATATATATATATATATAAAATTGAATTAACAAAAAATAGAGTGAATTTTGCAAAAGTATAATAATGTAGTAAGTATTATGTTAATACGCTAACATATATTTATTTACTCATTTTAGAAAAATAGTGGAATGATGATTTAACATATATTTATTTATTTATTTATTTATTTTTTATTAAATTTGTAAGATGTGATATTAATAAGAAAAACATAATTTTCATACTGTTAACGTCTCTCTCTCTCTCTTAAATGTTCAGAAATCCTAAGCATCGAGAAATTAGTTTTATGAAAGGGAGAGTCAAAAATTGGGTGTCAACACCCATAATGATTTTTTTTACATTTCATTTATTTGGTGAGTTATTTCATGTAATTTTCGAAGGCTTCGATTTATTTTATCAACAGATTTAGACATATGTTTCAACATGAGATGCAACACGTAGGTCATCTGCTAGAAATTATATAACAGATCTTCCTACTTTTTTTATTTGTTCCAACAGATTACCGATCAGTTGCAACAGATAAGTTATATGTTGCAACATATCGTAAATCTGTTGTGACAGATAGACGGGGAACATCTACATAACGCAACAGATGACCAACCTATTCCAACAGATAATCAATCTATCACAACAGGTACTATATCTGTTACAATAGATATAAAATCTGTTGCATTATAAAAATTCAACTTGGCCAGACATAAAAATTATTGCCCCTACATGTAAAGTAAATTGGCTTGAAATGAAAATTTGTTATCGTGTTCATCTCTATCTTTGTACATGTTCTTTTTTATACACGGGCTCCAACTATTTAGTTAGTACCCCATATGCCCAGACCCATTGCATCTTTCCCACAACGATGTCGCACATACCGGTCATTTGTGTGCCGGTCAGCAAACACTTGATGTATGCAAGCGAGTACGGCCCGCACGCTGCACTGGTTGTATTTGGTGGGAGCTGGGTGTTCTTATTTTGACCTTCAAAATCTCATGATTCCTTCGCCAAGACTTCAGCCGACAAATAATCCATCAGCTTACTCTGCGTCAACAACTTGGGCAATAACTTCAAGAGTGGTTGCATGTGGGTTAAAAATATTTTCTCGCTGAAGATAGGTAAGTTGCAGTCATAAACCTTAATCTTTTCCTCGTATAGTAGTATCTCAATAGTGAGAAAATGGGTGACATCCACGTTCATGACTGCAAGGATTCTCTTTGCCTTGGTCCAGCTCTTGTCGTATGGATATGACCTCTTCCCTCTAACATATTTAATCGCTTATTCATCCCATTAGAACATAGAAACTAACTGATCAAATCCCGAGCCATCGGAATCAGCTATCTTACAAAGTTTAGCGTACCTATCCTAGAAATTATTGTAGAAGTTGAGGTCCATTATCCTATCGGCAGCATCATAAGCATCTGGGTATGCTAATTTCCTACCCCTCATGAGGTAGAGAATTTCATCAACTCACTGTGGTATAAGAAGACAATTTTTAAATAGGTTAGTAATTGTAAAGAATAAAAACACAGTCGAAAGAATCCGATGTAGAGGGTTCTCTAAATCAGTTCACAAATTACCCAGCCAACGCAACTCATGCAACAGATGTGTATTATGCTGCAACAGAATCCCAACTTTTTACAACAGATTACATATCTGCTGCGTAGAATCTTCTTCATGGAGTAGATTGGAAGGGTAGGTTAGCAAAAGTAAATTTACCTTGTCCTCGTACCACACACACATATTTGTCATATTCGAGAAGTTTTTGGCGGCAAATGAATGCATGGTGTATTCTTTAACCTTCATCTTGATGAATTCTTCCAGTTCCTTTTTCTTTTCCTTTCCAAGCATCGCGAATATGTCCACCTTCTTCGGCGGCCCCTGAACTTCAACAACTATTGGAGTAGAGGGAGTTGCAATTTTTGTTGATTTCAGAACGGAGAGAATTTTTCTAATTTTTCTTCTCTTTCTCCTAACCTCCACTGTAGGAGGGCATGGCTCCCTCACCTCGTTGGATGGTATGACACCCCCCCTGGATTTCAACTCCTCGCTAGCTTCAGCAATAGCCTCTAGCTTGTCGAGGAGTTTATCCTCTCTGTCCTTGCATACTTTGCATTTGCAATGAGAATATAAGGGTGACGAGAGGTGAGAGGGACCACTGTAAGGGTGGGAGGGACCAGTGTAGGGGTGAGAGGGAGGACCTGTGCAAGGGGTGTTTTCAAACATATTTGTTTTTTGTTTAGCACCAACATGCTCATAATCACGATTGGCAGCAGAAGCAGCAGCAGGATGGCTGCCACCATCACAAAAAACTCCACCAGCAACACCCCCAGAAGAAGCACCCGGATCTGTTGCAGTTTGAGTTTGGTCGTGAAGAGCTTCAACATTATTCTGACCTTGCCTAACTGTTCTTCTTATGGATGTTGCTCCATCCAATTCCTTCTTTATTAACTCCATCGTTGGGTCTTCTTTTGTATCAACAAGACCCAGAGTAAGAAAAGAAGTCATCCCTATCTCATCAATGGTAGGCACGATCCAAGGATGCACAACCTATTAAAAAACAGGAGGCATTTAAATTATATAATAATAATTTGCATTCAGTTGGGTTACATGGGGCTTGGGTTATGTTAACACAACCAACTTATACAACAAATGATCTAGCTACTGCAACAGTTGATCTGTATGTTGAAACAGATTGATAATATATTGCATCAGAATACCCATTTGTTACATAATTTGCAGTAGATTGGTAATCTGTTGAGTAGAGTTCAGAGACCAGAGCAACATATGGTTAATCTATTGCAAAATATGGATCGCCTGTTGCAACAGATTACCCATCTGTTGCACCAGTTGCAGTTGACGGGTAATATATTACAACAGACTACCCATCCATCGCAACAGATAGAACATATGTTTCAATATCTTTCTTTAAGGCAAATTATTTTAGTTGAAAGAAGACGTACTGCATCATCCGTAGGTTTAAAGAGATCAGCCTCGTTAATATTTATTTTGCTTCTCTCTACTGCAGCCAACCACCTAAGGATCCTTGGATGAGTAACCTTATTCGGGTAATCCTTGAAATGCTTTCGGAGGGGAGGAATCATGTCACGCCCCAAAATCCCATCGGGCCGGACTGGCACCCGAAGCCGAGAAGGCCCGGGAGAACCCGTTCAAATACCTGTACTTTTCCTTACATTCACCAAAAATTTGGGCAGCACTTCGTTACATACAGAAGGGTCTAATTCCCTGTATCAGCACAACACGCACAAATATATATATATAATATAATACTTGGCCGTCGGGGCCACCACATATACAAATATAACATCACTATATAAACTCCCATGACTTGACCCTTTCCTATGTCTACAAAGCCTCTAGGATATACATGACATAACTAGGGTCGGGACAAACCCCCGCCCACACATGACTCCTGTACAATAACAAAACATAAGGAACCGACTCGGAAAGCTCCAAAGCAAACTGGAGCTCACCAACAATAGCTGTATGATCTGGCTTTTATCTATGCTGCGAATGACCTGAAGCACCTGTGCCTGCAGCATGAAATGCAGGTCCCCCGTGAGGGACGTCAGTACGAAATATGTACTGAGTATGTAAAGCTGTAAATAATCATATGTAATATAGGGGATCAGGAAAATCAGACACAAGTGAATAAATCATAATAGAAGTGAACCACACTTCATAAACACTTTTAGGATCATGTACATTATCATTAATCTGAATTGGGTTCGTGAATTCGAACACATTTGTGGAACGGTATACATTCGTTCATTTCATTCTTTACAATTATCATTCGCCATTACCTCCTCCTCCCAAACCTCCAACCACCTAACAATAATCAATATTGTACCGTACTGTGGCCATTAGGCTGCCTCCAGTACATATCAACTGGGATCGACCCATGCTAGGCTTATGCCCCTGGGATACCACCCATAAACACATAAATAGGGATCGACCCATGCTAGGCTTATGCCCCTGGGATACCACCCACACGTATATCAAGTAACACACATAAGAGATCTTTCCAATAACTTAGTTCAAAAGCTTTTGAGATTATTACATTAGTGTTCATGCCAATATAGTACCTTTGGAACAATGATACATCAATAGGAATCAAGTAATAGACCTTCTATACAATAACGATGTTATAAAGACTCATTGGTACATCAACAATGTGTTTCAGAATCATCAATATCACAACAATGAAATAGGAGCCTTTTGGTATATCAATGAAACATTTTTACACTTTATAGAATGGAAACAACTTCGTTGGTAATGTAGAACAATACATGTTTTTGGACAACCTTGGAATCTTACTTGATGGAACATTGGTGTTTTCATGCCAAAGAACATTGTTAGAGTATGCTTTACATACCTCGTTGTAGATTCGGATACCAATTCAATACAACTTCCCGCCTTTACAAATCACTTATCTACAATGAAATATTTGGCATCTAGTATTAGCAACCCAACACCACAATTCTCTTCCATAATTCCATACAACCACTATTTGCAAAACATTCCAAAAACCAACTTGAACAATAGGTTTATGTGTATATATATATATATATATATAATCATCATTTCAATACCACATCATCCCTTCACAATTCAACATAATCCAACATCATTTCCCAATCATCTTTCAACAACAATCAAATAGCATACTTCTTATGCTCACATGCATATATATATATATATACATATTCATATAAATAACACCAACATAATTTACATTCTTACCATAAAATGGCCTTTTTGATTTCGAAGTCCTGTTGGAACAAATAAGGGATGCTTCTCGAAGCCCTCGAGACGATGAACACAACTACGGAATCAATTTGGACTTTCCACGGTTGAATCACAAGATAATTGGAGTTGAAATTAGGCTAGGGTTTCCTTATTCTCAATAATATGATGATAATTGATGGATATAAGACCAATTATATCTATATAATGACCAATTTTCGTCCAAGAGATGATGGAAAATGACCATATTTCCCTTAAAAATTTAAGTAAATCCGAATCTGTCCATGGGGGACTGTTTTGACAGGCTAAAGTAAATCGGCCATAACTCTTTGCTCCGATATCGGATTTGGGTGAAATTGGTATCTTTGGATAGATAATTCAAAGGGATTTCATTTCATATAAATTAGGGCACCCGGTTCATCCTTTACAAGGAGTTATGATCGTTTGAAGTTGACCCTAAAAAACTGTTTTGAGAGGTTGAAGTAAAACGAGTATAACTCCTTACTCAGATGTTGGATTTGGATTAAACCATTGCATTGGAAAGAAGACTCAAAGATATTTCTTTTGATAGGTTGCAGCCCTCCCAGTTCATTATATTGAGAGAGTTACGATCGTTCAAAGTCGACCCAAAAAACTGGCAGGCCTCAGTAGTTTGAATTTCCTGCACATTTACTGTTCACAATTATCCCGGCCGCCGTTTTATAGTTTCGAATGTGCTCGATTATATCCGAAACTTATCCGTTTTTGGAAATCTTTATATCGTTGGAAAGCTTATTCAATAAACTTCGTATGGAAACATCGACGGGCAAATTCCGATATAAATACAGTCGATTCCTATACACATATAATCAAACTATACACTTGAAACCATCTCAAAATAATCAATATTCATACTTAAACTCATATATACCTTAGGATCAATACTTATACTCCAACACATATAACCATGGCTAATGCACGTAATTAAGTATGGAGTGTTACAAATGACTTCACATGCCCAAGCCTAAAAATTGTAAACAGGAAGCAAGCAAAAAAAAGTCACAAGTATATTCAATATAAATTAATGAATGAGTAAAAATAGTGATCAATTTTCCCATGAAAGCCCAAGGAAAGTCGTATAATGTGGTTGTCTTTGGCTTTAGCTCTTTCAGTAAATATTTGACAGTCAAGTAGTAGTTGTCGTATCCCCAAGAATAATCGTTGAATTTCCCAAAATCATCAGCAAGCGCTAACAAATCACGTTCTAGGACTTTCCTGACGTCTCTTGCCAATAAAACGGAATGGACAAACCAAACTAAGCACAATTTCTCGCTGTAGTGCTTTGGTATGTTTTTATTCTTGAGATCCGCTATCAAATCCTCCACTTTGTAGTTAGGTCCAACAATGTCCAACAACCCATCTTTTTTACCTTGCGTTTGTTGGACCCTTTGTGGGGTGTTTTCTTGATGAGAGGTTCTTCTGGACGATCGCATCTCAAGTCTGTCACAATGACAAACTCTTTCAATCCAAAACAAACCGGCATGCCACAGTAGTTGATCCAGACTTCATCCATCTTTTTTCTGCCCTCCTTCGGACCTCCATCATCCCCCGCATACATGATCCTGCACTTGAGAAGGCCATATACCATGATCATTGGGAAACGAAGAGGGCGGAGCCCAGACAGCTCAAGAAAGTGTGCAAAGCAGCTTTTCTTAAAAAGTCCATCTATGTTTTCCTTCTTCATAATACTCCTAAGTTCGTCAAAAGGTTTCCTCAACTGACATTTAAGTACAAGATCACCAAATACTGCTTTAGGGTTATTCACCGGCATCACAACTCAAAACTTGTCAATACTAATGGTTTTGACAGAATCATACTGAAATTTTGATATTATTTCACGCCCCATTGGTGAGGAGGAGTCATCACTTTCCTCGGTTTTATTTTGCCCTGACTGAGATTGTTCTGAAAGTTCCTCCGAATCTATCTGTACTCTAGCCTTTTTTGTTTGGTGATCAAAAGTTGATCTACTTTCTCTACTCTCAGTTTCTTTTCTTTTGGGAGACATCTTTTAACTACAAACAAAAGAAAAATAAAAAATACATTGTATTTGATGTCTGCATAATTTTTTTAAAAAAGGTGAGATAAATTTCAATAAATTATTCTTACCACATAACCAAAAAAAATACTCCAACAGACAACCCATCAGTTGGAACAGATGGGGAACCCGAATCTATTTGAAGACCTATTTAATATCTCCCAACAGATATTCCACCTATTGCAACAGGAGGACAAATTTTAATAAATTATTCTATGCCACATTACAAGAAAATACTCCAACGGATAACCCATCAGTTGGAACAGATGGGGAATCTATTTGAAGACCTATTTAATATTTCCCAACAGATCTTCCACCCGTTACAACAGATGGAACACCACCACCACAACCAATGCCACCACCAAGACCACCACCAATGCCATCAATACCAACACTAAGACCACCGACACCACCGCCAAAAAACACAAATACCAACACCACCAACAACAGCCACCAACAACACCACAAACACCATCCAACAATACCACGACAGTCAACAAAACACTGAGAGAAAAAATAGGATTTTCTTGGGTGCTTCCTATTTTTTTAGCATCAAAACTCAAAATTGTTAACCCATTCTTGAAGATAATACAACTAAAAGTCTTCTTTTTCATCATTAACTAAAAAACCTTATTTTTTATAATAAAGAACAAATGTAGAACTCTTCTCGAACTCTGTTACATGCGAAGACAGAGAAAACGATGGATACAAGTGCGAATGAAGTCGAAAACAACAACTATATGTAGTCGTAAATGGGGAAAAAATTGACCTATTTTGAAGGGTTGAGCAATATGTTGAGTAGCTGTTGTTTGTATTGTTGAGAGGGAGAGGACACCCCGAGAGAGAGAGAGAGAGGGAGAGAGAAAGAGTGAAAACTTAAGATTTGAAATGAAATTTTTTTTGCGCAAATGGATGATTTGTATGGGTTGATTTGTAAATTTGGAAAAGAATGACAAGTTTTGAAATTGCTAATTTGGTCTGAATTGATCTTAATTAATTTAAAATTTTTTAAAAGATATAGTTTTTAAAACATTGAGTTGATAAGAACTCATTTCAACTCAGAGTGATCGATCGATGACTCGGGTTGAGATGAACACAATACCAACGCCATGCAATTGCAAAGACTTGATTGGTTTTGTAGTTGACCCTACGAGCTCATTCATTCATCCCTAGTTCCACCTAAATCAACTTAGGTACTATAACTATCCTAACATTGAGTTGATGAGAACTCATTTCAACTCATAGTGATCGATCGACGACTCGGGTCCGGATGAATGCAATACCAACGCCATGCAATTGCAAAGACTCGATTGGATTTGTAGTTGACCCTGCGAGCTCATTCATTCGTCCCTAGTTCCACCTAAATCAACTTAGGTACTATCACTATCCTAACATTGAGTTGATGAGAACTCATTTCAACTTAGAGTGATCAATAGATGACTCGGATCGGGATTAACGCAATACCAACGCCATGCAATTGCAAAGACTCGATTAAATTTATAGTTGACCGTGCGAGCTCATTCATTCATCTCTAGTTCCACCTAAATCAATTGCAATGAAATTTGTTACAACAAATGACTGAACTTTTGAAAATTTTCAAACAGGTATTCATATCTGTTGCAACAGATGACATATCTGATTTAATTATCAAATAGAAATTTGCATCTGTTGTGACAGATGACTGAGCTATTGAAAATTTTCAAACAAATATTTATATCTGTTGTAACAGATGACATATCTGATTTTATTAATTATCAAATGAACATTTTAATCTGTTGTCATAGATGACTGAGCTGTTGGAATTTCTAAACAGATATTTATATCTGTTGATAGATATTTATATCTGTTGTAATAGATGACTGAGCTGTTTAGATTTTTAAACAGATATTTATATATGTTACAACAGATGACATATCTGTTTGAAAATCTTTTTTTCTCTTTTAATTTTAAAGCAAGCTTCTGGTTCGAGTAGATAATATCAAGTAGTAGTACTTACTACTAAAGGCGGTAAAAAATATTTCTTGGATATCTCAAAAGTGAGTTCATTGACAAGTCTTGTCTTGTCTTTTCAATGTCAGTAGTCTTAGTCTTCCTCGTGCCCCTCAAATTATTAATGAAATTAATGAATATTAATTAATAAATATTAAAAACTGCCATGCCTACGTACACAATACATCTATAGAAATTATCTCATCCCATCTCTTCCTTCAGCTGCAGTTTATTTTATTCAACTCTCATCTTTTTCTTTCTCTTCTCTTTAGGGTCACAGTCTTTTTTCTCTCTTTTCTCTTCTCTTCTCATAAAGATCTTTTCAGTTCTAAATCGATCTATATCTTTCCTCGACTTAAATTTCTATTTTGATTTCCTTTTGGATATTAAGGTATGGTTCATTATTGCTCTTTCATTCTCGTCTTCTTCTTTGCAAGTTATTTACATCTATTTTTTTTATTTAATTACTATTTATCCATATCATATTTATTAAAAAAATTTGAAGGAACTTTTAAGTATTGAATAAACAAACCAAGAATTTTTATTACAATATGAGAATAAAGTCATCTGTTGGGAGAAATTTAAAAGTCTTATTGGCAGTATCATTTTTTTGTATGTATTTTTTTTGTTTCTTTATTATTGATACAGTTATTGATGTTGTTGGCGTTGTTGGAACTTGTGGTGTGGTGTTGTTGATGGTTCTAGAATAAAGGATGTTGCTTCTTTGCTGTTGATGATGTTGTTGGAACAAATGTTAATTTTTTTTTGTTGATGTTTATGCTGTTGTTGATGTTACAAAAAATGGAGAAACTGTTGGAACAAATAAAACCACCAGAAAGGCTGATTTGATGTATTCCATCTGACTCCACATCTGTTGCAACAGACTCCGCATCTAATGCAACAGATGGATAATATTTTTTTTGTGACATCAATTTTTTCTTCTTCTTTGTAGATATAAGGAACTGACAGTTGATCAATTTTTGACAAACTATCGCAAGAGGCTGCAGTAAAGATGGGTTCGGAGGAATAAGCAGCTTGCAGATGGAACCACTTCATATGTGAGATGTATGTATTACTGATAATGTTATCGTGGAAACACACATAGAGTGCACTGATTTTGTGAATGTTGTTTTTACTGATTAGTCATAGATCGTTCAAACAAAATGTCTGCAATTTTACAGTTAAGTTTGGTAGGTTCGAACTGATAAGGCTGAGGGACCATGAATATGGTTCTGATACCCGTTTAAGATTTAATGTCGGTTGTAGCTCATGTTTATTTTTCAAGCATTGTGAAGAGATCTAGTTTTGGTGTCATTGTAAAGAGATTCAATAGCGATTGGACTAACTTTTAGGGTGCATTGGACCCTTAGAGGGCCTTCAAAGCTTAGCACTGCATCTAACAAGAACGAAAAACCAATATAGTTATTGTCCTAGCCAAAATTTATATGGTTGGGTTGCTTGCTCGGGGTAATGATTATATGCCAGAAGGTGCAGTAGGAGAATGCCTTCGAGGGAAAATGGGTGGTTGATGGAAGACTATATTATCTGAGAGCTAATTGAAGAAGAGACACATGGTAGAAAGTAACTTCTAGCGAATCTGACCGATGGAATTATCTTAATAGATGCGAGATCTGAATCAAGTGCAAATATAAAAGTGTATCCGGTAATGTAATTTCATCTGTTGTGTCTCTGAAAGAAAAACAATGCAGATGGACACTTTTCTAAGGAGCTGCGTGGTCGGGATTATCACCTAGATTGAAAATAAGAAAAGACCAACAAAGAAGCCTCACGGGCATCGAAAGTTGAAATGATGTACAACAAGTCTAGAAAATTTATGCTAACAACAATTGCAGTTAAAATAAGGAATCTAAGTGAAGACGATAATTTCTGAATTTTAACTTTTATCCCATGCTTTCTTGTTTGTGTTTTCGATCAGGTCCACTGTCGTTGACCTGATCGGAACCACAAACGAGATTGAAAGGCAAATAGAGTATCATTGTTTCCTTAACAATATGGTTATAATTGATTGTGTTTTCTTGCTTTAACATACTTTCAACATTCCTTGGAGAAGATCAGATGCTTGCTGTAGTATGTGAATCCCGATAATTTTCAAGCTTGCCTCCAGCTTGCTGATTCTGTATTCAAGTTGGTCGTTGCCATTTTCGAAGTTAGTCAGGAATTACTCATCTCTTATGAGCTCGATCAGGGACACCACCTTCAAAGTTGTGGAATTCTAGAATCCCTTCAGAACACTTTCTTCAGAAGCCTTATAGGATACATGGATGGTCTCTGTGTTTGTTTTAGGTGAAAATGTGTTGATGCACGTTGAAGATATGGTCCCAATAGTTGGACAACACACTTTTATCGAGCGTTGCTCCATGCATCTTGCTCAACCAATTTGATAAATTAGTAAGCATAGAGTTACGTAACATGTGATCTAAATCATTTCTATAAAGCCTATCAAACGTTACGTAACTCTAAGCTCATTACCCTATCAAAAAAATATGACCGAGTTAGTGCACAAATCGAATGAGCTCAATCTCTCAGCCTTTCTGTTGATTGCTCTTCTCCAATATAGATGACAAGATATCTTCTATGCAAAAGTTTACACCATCGCCAGACATGTTTGCCTGAGAGCAATTCTTCAGATTGGGCTTTTTTTATTTGTGCACTAACTCGGGTATATTTTTTTGATAAGGTAATGAGCTTGGAGTTACGTAACGTTTGATAGGCTTGGTAGAGCCGATTTAGATCACACGCTACGTAACTCCATGCTTACTAATTTATCAAATTGGTTGAGCAAGATACATGGAGCAACACTCGATAAAAGTGTGTTGTTCAACTGTTGGGACCACATCTTCAATGTGCATCAACACATTTTGACCTAAAACAAATATAGCGACCCTCCATGTATCCTTTAAGGCTTCTGAAGAAAGTATTCTGAAGGGCTTCTAGAATGCCACAACTTTGAAGGTAGTGTTCCGGATCGAGCTCACAAGAGACGAGGAACTCCTTACCAACTTTGAAGATGGCAACAACCAGCTTGAATACAGAATTAACAAGCTGGAGGCAAGTTTAAAAATTATCGGGATTCACATACTACGACAAACATCTGATCTTTTCCAAGGAATGTTGAAAGCATGCTAAGGCAAGAAAACACAATCAATTAATCCATATTGCTAAGGAAGTAATTATACTCTATTTGCCTTTCAATCTTGTTTGTGGTTCCGATCAGGTCAACGACAGTGGACCTGATCGAAAACATAAACAAAAAGGCATGGGATAAAATTTAAAATTCAAAAATTGTTGCCTTCACTTAGTTTTCTTATTTTAACTGCAGTTGTTGTTGGCATAAGTTTTCTAGACTTGATGAACATCATTTTAACCCCCGATGCCCGTGAGGCTGCTTTGTTGGTCTTCTCCTATTTTCTACCTAGGTGATAATCCTGACCACGCAGCTCCCTAGCAAAGTGTCCATCTGTATTATTTTTTCTTTCAACGACACAACAGATGAAATTACATTAACGGATACACTTTCATATTTGCACTTGATTCAGATTTTGCATCTGCTAAGATAATTCCATCGGCCAGATTCTTTAGAAGTTACTTTTTACCATATGTCTCTTCTTCAATTAGCTCTCAGATGATATAGTCTTCCATCAACTACCCATTTTACCTCGAAAGCATTCTCCTACCTCACCTTCTGGCATATAATCATCACCCCAAGTGAGTAACCCAACCATATACATTTTGGCCAGAGCAATAACTATATTGGTTTTCCATTCTTGTTTGATGCAGTGCGAGGCTTTGAGGGCCCTCTAAGGGTCCAATGCACACTTAAAGTTAAGTCCAATCGCTATTGGTTCTCTGCAGTGATGAAAAATATTGATCCCTTCTCAAAACTTGACACGCATAAACACGAGCAACAACCGTCAGTAATTCGTAACAGGGTATCTACACCATCTTCATGAGGTCCTCAGTCTTATCAATTTCGAACCCATCAAACTTAACGGTACAATGCAGAATCTTGTTTGAATGATCAATTCCTAATCGGTTAAAAACTGCATTCACAAAAATATTGTACTTTGTGTGTGTTGTCTCGGTGACCTTTAACTCCCACACATATGATAGTGGATCCATCTGCACGCACCTTATTCTTCCTAGCCCAACTATGGCTTAAATTGAATAAACAGATGACTAGCTAGTTGCAACAGATGGCACATCTGTTTATATTGTCAAACAATTGGAGACATCTTTTACGATAGTTGATCAACCTGTTGCAGAAATCAAACAGATATATACATCTGTTGCAAAAGATTGACAGTATGTTGTATTGTAAGTTATCTAACAGAAAGAATATATTTTGCAACAGATTATCCATCTGTTAGATTTATTTTAAAGTAATTTTCTTTTCTTTCTGAGATACAATAATTTATAAATAGGTCCCTCCTTACAAATATGGATGATCCAGATTCGTACAAGAATATTCATATCGAGTCCTTGCGTGAACTTCAAAGGCAGTTTGATGAATTCCAGAGAGATTTGGTTGACTTTGGAGCAAGGCTGCCGGATGAAAAATGTCTGATTGACAATAATAATAACAGTAGTAATAATAATTAGGTAATGTTTTTTATTTTAGCGCATGTATGTGTTTTCCTCCTTTTGTATATCGGATCTACCCAAGGGATTCAAAAATCGATGAACATTCATTTCATTTTATTGTCGACTTTGAATTTTTAATTCCCATTTAGTATTTAATAATAATCATTCTGTTTATTCCTTGTTCTCAACATGTCGTCGACGGTTGGTGGTAGGGATTGAGCAGCAATTTGTGTCAACAGAGGTTAATCTACTACGACAGATCGATCATATGTTGCACCTGACAGTTATTAATAAAAAAGGATTATTGTTGTTATTGAGAGGGTGAAAAGAAAAAGACATGACTTTCCGATTATTCAATATGAAAAATATTCCGTAAATAAATAATAAGGAAATAAATGGTAAACACAATTTATAACCACAATTTTAATAACTGATCGTGACTTTTCACCATTTTTGTTTTTGAATTTGTTTTTAAAATTATTTATTATATAATAAAATGGTTATTATTTTATTAAGAAATTTGAAAAGGTGTTTTTTTTTACTTAAAAAATAAAAAAGTAAGCAAATTTAGATTAATGATATGATGATAGTTATTTTTTTTTAAAAAAGTAGATTATATGTTGCAACAAATAGATTATCTGATGCAACAGGTTCACTATTGTTGCAACAAATGATATATCTGTTGTCACAGATGATTTATCTGATGCAACCTATGTCGAGTCACAACTCAATAAAAGCGGTTCTTGGAAAGAACTAATTAATAATAATAATCTAAAAAGTCTTGACTTATCACAATATTTCTTAATTTATTTAAGTCATTACTTTTCACATTAATCAAAAATGTAATTAATAAATGGAGGTGAACAGTTAGATTATATGTTGCAACAAATAGGTTATCTGATGCAACATATTTTATATTTGTTGCAACAGATAATATATCTGTTGTCACAGATGTGTTATCTGATGCAACAAATATAGAATTTGTTGCCACAACTCAATAAAAACGGTTCGCCGAAAGAACTAATTAATAATAATAATCTGAAAAGTCATGACTTATATCACAATATTTATTTTCTTAATTTAATCAAAAATGTAATTAATGTATGGAGGTGAATAGTCGCTCCTTTTTGCCTCTCATTCAAATTCAATTCTCTATAAATAGGTCCCTTCTTACTCCATCGTTCATTCAACTACACTCTATTTATTTATTGTATCTCGTCTTTCATATTACACTCTAGAAGATAAGATTATGGCTGACCCAGTGTGGGACGTTGCTTTTCTGCAAGACGCCATGAATGAACTTCGGAATCAAGTTCATAACCTGCAATGGGAACTGAGAGGAGTTAGAGCAAGAATGCTCCGCGAGATACGCAGGCTGAGGAGGGCCTTGCTACTTCCAGTTGAAGATTGGCCGGCTGACAATGATGATGATGATAGTAATAATAATTAGATTATTATTTTTCTTTTAGTCTATTATATGTATTTTTTATTTATTTTTGTTTAATAAATAAATTATGTTTGATCTTTGACGTTTTAATCCATATTTAATTTTTATTCCGTCTATTATCTTCTCAACAGACATGTCGTCGATTCGACATAAAAAGGAATAATTTAGAATCTAGTAGCAATAGCAAGATTTATCTGTTGGGTTTGTGGCAGGGGTTGATGTGTTGTTCAAAACAAATTACTTATGTTGCAACAGATAAGAAGTTGATGTAACAGATAAATAGTCTGTTTCAACATATGACTAGTTTGTTGCCATTTTAATTCGTACTCCCTACGTCTCAAATTACCCGTCCCAAATTGACATGTCACATTGATTAAGAAAAATAATTAATAACATGTCTAGTTTACCATAACCCACAGATAAGTTAGTGGGATAGTAGACGTGTTTGAAATAACCATTGTTTGCTATTCAATCGAAATTTCATAAGAGAAGAAAGCTTTTAACGTCAGTCGGCGTATAGTCCCTCTATTAAATGATGTTTTCATTTTAATTTGAAGAAAAAGTGATTAATGCAAAGGGTAAAACATGGATTTTTTTTAATCTTTTCTTGATTAATGAAAAAGACAAGTAAAATAAGAAATCGAATTAGGAAATTTGGGACGGGTAATTGGACGTAAGGAATAATTTTGAATCCAGTAGCAATAACAAGAGTTGAAAACATATTGGTTGTCTGTTGGGTTTGTGGCAGGGGTTGATTTGTGTTGTTTCAAACAAATTAATCATTCGTTGCAACAAATAATTAGTCTGGTGCAACAGATAAACATTCTGATGCAACCGATAATTAGTCTGGTGCAACAGATAAACATCCTGATACAACAGATAAGACGTCTGATGCACCAGATGATTGATCTGTTTAAATTCTGGGTACTTATGTTGGATTCATGATCAGGGTTCTATCCATTGTTGAAAAAACAGAAGTGTACCCAGATGACAAATACGAATAAAAATCATAATTTTACTTACCAAAGTCACCTATGAAGTAATGCCAAAGTGGAAAGTGATGTAGTAAACAAAATTTGACCTAAGAAATTGGTCAGATCACAGCAGTAACGTTGTACCACCAACAACAACAACAAATGGTCGACAAGAAGAAGATGAAGATGATAATGAAGTAGAAGATGATGATAATGAAGCAGAAGATGATGAATAAAGCAGCAGAAACAGAAATAATGAACAACAAAATCACTAAGAGAGAGAAAACAACAATGGATGAGAAGAGAGAGAAAGACGTCTTTTTTCCCCTCTGTTTCCCGTTATTTTAGGTATACATTGGGATCAAAGTGTAAATTTAAAAACTTGTGGGTTATTTTCAAACTTCCTCAACTTTCTTAATCCATAATAAAGTAATTGTCACCTCCAACTAATAATTAAGACTTGTGTCACCTACACTTCATTTTAAAACTCTTTTGTCACTTGTGGCCCAAACCCCCATCTAACATATCGTACATAATCAAAATATCTTAATGTTGGGCCCGTGCTGACATGGGCCATGCTATTTTAGTATATATATATATATATTTAAAAATAAATTAACACATGTCAATACGTGATTGGTGTGTGTTTACCAGTTATTTTTAAAAAACTGGAATTGATTTCAAAAAGATGTATTAATATCATTTCAAAATTATTTAGGGAGTAATAGGTCGTTCATATAGTTTAGGTGTGTTTTTTAAAATGTCGAAAAAAATCAATGGTATCTTTATGTCTTTTCTCTCAAAACAAATATGATTTTCTTACTAATCATACCATACAATGAAAAACCACCATTCAAACAGTGTGTGAATGAGAAGCACCTTTTGTTAAGTTGGCTTGAACTAAATACATAGATTGACGGTCTAATTAATAATACTTGCATCATTTTTCATAAATATTATCACCCTTTCGACACACTCTAATTATAAGAAACCTCTAATTAAATTTAGCGACTTGTAAAGTTTTCAAATATGATTTAAGTGCAAATTCAATTCAATTTGCTGAAAGGAGTAGACTAGAGTGCAGATAAAGATGACACAAAAAGAACAAAATTTAAGTTTGGTGTATCGTTAGTATATTTTTTTTTATACCATCAGATAATTTTAACCTGGATCATCCATTTCTCAGGTAAAAATAAGAAAAAAGGACACTCTGTACCACTTTTTAAAACAAATAACCCAAGCTTGAAAAGTTTTCAAAAAGTGACCAGTCGGATATACTATTTCCGCTTTATATCCATTTCCTAATTTGAGTCATTTTGGCCTACGTAGTTCATGTACATTCTATATAATACCAATACAGTCTATATACAGTATTCAACTTGGGTAATTCACCCCTTTTAAAAATATTTCAATATTTTTTGCTATAAATTTTTTAACTGATTAAATATTTGTTTTTTTATTGTTTAGAAATAATAATTAAATTATATAAAAAAGATATAATTGTTAAATAGAATATGTATCTATATAAGATATATGCATAGAAATTGTATAATTCTAACAAATATGTATATGTATAAAATATATATAAAAAATATCTAGAAAGTGTATGAAAATTATATAATTCTTGTATAAAACGTGTAAAAAAAGATACAGTTATTGTATAAATTGTGTATCATAACTGTATAATTTTCGTATAGAATATTTATATGTATAAAATTTGCATAGAAACTGTATAGAAGGTGTGTAGAAACGGTATAGAACAAGCCAGTAAATTGAAATTCCATGACCATTTTTATGAAAATAGTTTAATTTAAAGTATCATTTTTTTCTTTTCCCAAATAAGAAATAACCTGAAACAAGAAGTAAAAATTACTTAATAATGTAGAAAAAAGGGAAAAAATACACCGATCGCGCCAAGCTTAAAAACTCAAAAGAACAAGGCCTGAAATAGTAATTTGGCGTTTATCGTCCCATATATTATCGTCTTATCTTCCCATATCAATTATCGTCCTTCCTCCTTGCCCAATCTCAAGCATTTGTTTTGTTCTTATCTTATTTTGGGCTGATGGAGTCTCTTTCTATAGGCATTTCAACTTGTTTAGTTGTAAAAAAACACCACCAAATCCACAGATCTTGTCCCACCAATTCTATCCAATTGAATTCTTCCCCTAAAACCAGAAAGATGTTTCCCGTTTTACAAATGGAAGCCCCAATTCAACAAATATTGTTCCTTTGTACGAGTCTTTCTTCTTTTCCTATTACTTCCCTTGCCTCTGCCTCTGCCTCTGCAACTACAATACCAGTACCCTCTCCCTCCCCTAAAATCAGCATAGAAGCAATCTTGCTCTCTATTGATGATTTTTTCAATAAGTATCCGTTCTTTGTTGCTGGTGTTACGTTTATCTGGCTTGTTGTGATCCCATTAACTGAAGAGTACTTGCAAAAGTATAAGTTCATCTCCGCCGTTGATGCCTTTGGAAAGCTCCGTGATGACCCCAGTAGCCAGCTGTTAGATGTTCGAGATAACAAGAGTTTGGCTTATCTGCCTTCTCCCAGTTTGAAAATGTTCAATAAGAGTGTGTTGCAGGTTGAGTTCCGACAAGGAGGTGGAGATGAAGTTGCCTTTGTTAAGAGGGTGTTTGACAATATCAAGGACCCACACAATACTACGCTCTGTGTTATAGACAAGTAAGTGTTTTGTTTAGTCGAATTCTTAGTTGCATTTTGGCCGTATATTTTGTGTGTTTCCTATATGAGTCATGCTATACGACTTGCAAGACTTCACTGTTGCATAGTAGGGCGTATAACATAAGTAGTTCGTGGATGGTGATTATTTGGTTGCACATTTGGCATCTTATGTTGTAAACTATAACCATAAATACATACAATGTAAAGGGGCCAACTAAGCCGTTTGTTTTCAACTTCGAGTCCTCCACTTCTAACTCTCTACATCTCTGCTTCATCTGATGGTGAGTTCAAAGTGAAGCAATTTTTTCCAGTAGCAGAATTGGTTGACCTTTTCTTATGCAGTTTTTTACTGTCAATGTTTTCCCATGTATGTATGTATGTATATATATATATATATATATATATTAGCTGCTTTCGCGTAGTAAAGGTGTGGCAATATCCAGTTTTTCTTTTTAAATTTGTAGGCTCATAGTGAATGAAAGATATAGAATTATTAATTTTCTATTTACTTGTACTTACTAGAGTGCTCGTCTGTCTCTGGTGCGTAATGTGTGTGACTGGTTGTCTCTTGTTTATTTTTGCTTCATTTATAGAGCATAGATGTAGAGAGACCGGGAAAAGTAGCTTTGAATCCACCCTTATATTAGCCAAATAATATTGCGAAGTTCTCTTGTGACCCTTCTCCATAGTATCAAATAACTCCCTTTGTGTGCAAAAAGTGCAAGTGACAAGTGCTATTGTAGTAGGTACCCAGTGGAATGATCAAAGTTCCTGGAAGTTGACTTGAATATCATCATTATAAAAATGTTCTAAAGAAAGGCGCAATTGTTATTGTTAAGTAAGATATTCTATAATGTCAACTTACCATTGCCTTTATGGTTAGTTGAGGAGGTTATGGATGGATTTGGATTAGCTCCAATGTCTCTCTCCTTGTGTTTGTTCTTCATGACTGTAGCAATCCGAATATATTACTTTGGTTGAGAAGGATGTTTGCACCTATCCTCCTCTGGATGCCAGGAGGGTCTCAACACAGTCAACTAACATGTAGATGCAGGCAGAGGCGGAGCCAGGATTTCAACGAAGGGGGTTCCATAGTCAAAGAAAACTTAGGATTTCAACTAAGGGAGTTCCATATTCAAAGAAAACTTAGTCGAAGGGGGGTTCAACACCTACTATAACCACATAAAAAATAATTTTAATCATGTATAAATAGTATATTTATCCGTCGAAAGGGGTTCAGCCGAACCCCCGAACAGAAGGCTGGCTCCACCCCTGGATGCAGGAGGGGTTTGGGGGGAGCTGCAATTGGGACGCTTCCAGATTGTCCAAGTAGTGGAAGGTGTAAATGCATTTCCACCTAATTGTTTCCCTTTTCAAGTTACATCATCTTCTATCTGATGATTTCCTTGGGGGGTACTGAGTGTTTTTGCTTACCAAGATGGCAACCCAATATAATGCCTTTACAAATTAGCCTTATAGCTGTGTTTTACGATCAGATAGCTGCTGTAAGGAGGAAAAGATAATAATTATGTTTCCCACTTATAAACATGCAGTTGTTGAATGTCTCTCACATACTGAGAGTTGCCTTTATGGCCTCTGCTCTGACAAACACTGGATGCTTCTAAAGAAAGCTACTGTAATAGCAGATAGTGACATAGTAACACATGGATATTTTAGTTCAAAGAGTTTGACGGATATCTTTCTTTGATGTGGAAGGTAGTTTTGATGGAAACTCGATTAAAGTGGCTGAACTATTGGTCAAAAATGGTCTCAAAGAGGCTTATGCTATCCGAGGTGGGATAAGAGGCAAGAAAGGATGGCAGGTATTCTTCCTTTCTTCCAAGTAGTTTGAGTTAGGCCGATTATCTCTTCATTCATAGTCAGCTGTATCATTTTCTGTAATTAAGCTTGTATATAATCTGCTTATTTGTATCTTTGCATAGAATTCTGTCGTGTCTCAAATGATAAGAGACTCAAGTAGCTTTTGGGTTGTGATCAATGTTATAAAAGGTAGTTCAGGGCTCACCTCGGGCGAGGCATAGCCAAAAATACCCCGAGGCGTTGTGGGAAGGCGAAAGTATCGAAAGACAAACAACCTGAAATTTGGGGCATTCGCCTAAACATGAGACGCAAATAAGTGTAAGCCTAGAAAGCTTAGAGTGTAAAATGTTTTTTTCTTATTAAATCTTTAATTTAAACTTAATATTAAAATATATGATTAGTAAATACTTAAATACTCAAATCAAAAGTAAAATAAAACTTAAAAGTCACACTTTCCGGTGGGTGTCGACGACGCCACTATTGAAGAAGGTACTGGGTGTATTTTCTTCTTTCTAGTTCTTTTCTTTTCATTTAGTTCTTTCTCAATTCTCATAGTGACGAGCTTTTAGGTTATTTACTTTTTTTTCTCTCTTTTAAAATACAATATATAGCATATGGGTGCGTAAATATATTGATTGAGTTACGTGAAGGTGAAGGCTGATTAATTATGTGCTATTTTTTTATACAAACTTGTGTTTTTGAGGACATATAATGGTTTATCATATGAAAGTTGACCTTTATCTATTAGTTGTATTATGTGGCTTTGGTTAGTTTTTTCTTTTGGAAGCAGTTTTAGATACATATTCACTATTTTTTTTTATTTAGATATAGTTTACTTTTTTTGTTGATTTATCTCCTTCAAAAAATATTTTCTAATTATATTAATTTATAAAATACTAAAAATTAAAGGATCCGTAGGGCTTACGCTCCCAACGCCTCGAGGCTTATGCTTCGCCTCATACCAGATAAAATGCCTCGCCTTACGCCCCCGCCTTTAAGAACACTGGTCGTGATAACCTGCATCGACCATGCCTAATCAACAATCTAATAAGTGTTGCCTTAGGCACTTTCTTTATGTTGCCATTCTTGAAATGAAACCAGAAGCTCAATGATTTTAGTTATCAGAAATAGGGGTGATCATTCGATTTGTTCAGTTCGGTTATTTAATATTGGTTCGGTTTGGCAAAAATGACAACCATAATCGAACAGAAATAAATTCAATGTCTGCAAATTCGGTTAAGTTTTTTTCGGATTTTGAAGATCAAAGTAGTGGACTTTTTCTTGTCATGACCGAGCTTTTGAAATTGGTAATTTTTTTAGAAAAATAGCTTTTTTCAAACCTGATTTTCATTCCCAGTCGTAAATAACCCATCATGCATGAAATGAAATAAAATAACTATATAAGTTTAACATAATTACATAGCTGCATTATGCATAAGTTTGAATAAGCATAAGCATAAGCATAGCCTAATAATTAACAAGATAGAAAAACAGTAGAAGATACACCAGAGTCCAGAAGAAGTAGTTGAAGTCATGAAGATACACTAGTAGAGTCTAGTTGAAGTCATGGAGATACACTAGTAGAGTCCAGACATAATACAATAGTTATAACAACACAGAAGTCATAACAGGCTAACGACCACCAGTTTAACATATACCGTCCACAAAACAGTCACCAATAGTCCACAAAATAGCCACCACCACAATCCACAAAACAACCACAACAGTCCACAAAACAGCCACCACCACAGTCCACAAAACAGCCACCACAGTCCACAAAACAGTCACCACAGTCCACAAAATTCTATAGAATGACAGTCCGTCCGGCCATGTTGTATGGAGCATAAGCATAAGCATAGCCTAATAATTAACAAGATAGAAAAACAGTAGAAGATACACCAGAGTCCAGAAGAAGTAGTTGAAGTCATGAAGATACACTAGTAGAGTCTAGTTGAAGTCATGGAGATACACTAGTAGAGTCCAGACATAATACAATAGTTATAACAACACAGAAGTCATAACAGGCTAACGACCACCAGTTTAACATATACCGTCCACAAAACAATCACCAATAGTCCACAAAATAGCCACCACCACAGTCCACAAAACAACCACAACAGTCCACAAAACAGCCACCACCACAGTCCACAAAACAGCCACCACAGTCCACAAAACAGTCACCACAGTCCACAAAATTCTATAGAATGACAGTCCGTCCGGCCATGTTGTATGGAGCATAAGCATAAGCATAGCCTAATAATTAACAAGATAGAAAAACAGTAGAAGATACACCAGAGTCCAGAAGAAGTAGTTGAAGTCATGAAGATACACTAGTAGAGTCTAGTTGAAGTCATGGAGATACACTAGTAGAGTCCAGACATAATACAATAGTTATAACAACACAGAAGTCATAACAGGCTAACGACCACCAGTTTAACATATACCGTCCACAAAACAATCACCAATAGTCCACAAAATAGCCACCACCACAGTCCACAAAACAACCACAACAGTCCACAAAACAGCCACCACCACAGTCCACAAAACAGCCACCACAGTCCACAAAATTCTATAGAATGACAGTTCGTCCGGCCATGTTGTATGGAGCGGAGTGTTGGCCAGTCAAGCACTCCCACATCCAAAAATTAAAGGTGGCGAAAATGAGAATGTTGCGTTGGATGTGTGGGCTTACTAGAGGGGACAGAGTTAGGAATGAGATTATCTGGGAGAACGTGGTAGTGACTTCGGTGGAGGACAAGATGCGGGAAGGTAGGCTGAGATGGTTTGGGCATGTAATGAGGAGGGGCGCGGATGCCCCAGTTCGTAGGTGTGAGAGGCTAGCTTTGGATGGCTTCAGGAGGAGTAGAGGTAGGCCGAAGAAATACTAGAGGGAGGTGATTAGACATGACATGGAGCAGCTTCAGCTTACTGAGGACATGACCCTATATACGAAGGTGTGGAGGTCGCAGATAAGGGTAGAAGGCTAGTGTGAGTGTGTGGGTTGTAGCAAGCAGTCAGGAGAGATCTTGTGTAGCCGGGTTAGTAATCCTAGGACTGTGTACATAGGTGTCTTTGGTATGTGAGTGTATGTTACTACTAGGTGGGTGTCTTATTTCTTATATCTTAGTTCCTATTTTCTTGTTTCGTGTTGCACTTATTTCTCATATTTCGTATTTCTCTGATTTCTGTTATGTCATTCTATCCCCTTGTTTACTATTCTTTATCTTGAGCCGGGGGTCCATCGGAAACAATCTCTCTACTTCTTCGGAGGTAGCGGTATGGACTGCGTACATCTTACCCTCCCCAGACCCCACTTTGTGGGAATACACTGGGTTTGTTGTTGTACAGTCCACAAAATAGTCATCTACAGTCCAAGAAAACTATAGTTTAAAACCTGAAGTTTTCATTCAAGAAAACTAAATAAGAAGAAGGAGAAGGAGGAGAAGAACCCAAAAATACACTTACCCACAATCAACCACAATCCTAATATATAAGATTTTTTCAAATCTGGTTCAATTTCTTCAGCAAGATATTTTCCCAACTCAAATTCTTTATGCTTCTCAAATTGTTGTATTGTTCTCATTGTTTCTCTTCTTTGAAAGTTTCCATAACCACTGAAGAGTTTCTAGAATAAGAAGTAGATGAAGATGAAGAGTTTTTTGATTTCTTAACATAATGATCAAACAAGGCTTTCATATATGTCTCCATTGAATCGGACCACTTGGCCTCAATTTCTTTTCCAAACATGTCCACAATTACAAAAGGAACATATTCAAATTTGTTGTGGGGATCCAACACAGATGAAAAAAGATCATTTTGTTCATTTTCTCTAGATTATCCCAATACTTTCTGAACTTTTTCCTCATATTTGTCGCCATTTTTTTCAAATTAGAATTTTCATTTTCTATTATCTATTTCAAAATTAGATCAAGCTTAACAATTTTCACAAAGTGCACACTGTTAGTAACATATTTGAACCAGAAACTTTCAGAATAAGATCATAAAAAGTTTTCAGAAATTTTACCATTGCCCTCACTTTTCCCAATCCTCACTTGTAAAGGTGCAAGGCACCTGCATTAGTTCCATCTTCACAAGGAGAGGTACGAAGATAATCTGAAAAACCATTATCATAGAAACTTTATCTTTCAAATGCAAGCTCAAAATGTTGTGCTGTTTCAAGCAATAAGTATGTAGAGTTCCATCAAGTAGGAACATCTAAACATAATGATTTCTTATAAGTTATCAATTAAGATTCACAACATTCTTTGAAATTTTTAACTCTCGCGGCAGATTGTTTAACATACTTCACAGCTTGTTTCACTCGCTCGACAGACTTATCAATTTCTTTTAGCCCATCTTGCACAATAAGATTAAGAATATATGCCATACACCTCACATGAAAGATATTGACCCTCCATTATGTTAGTTCCCCAATTACTTAATTGTTTAGACATTTCTTTCATTGTAACGTCGTTGGAACTAGCATTATCAACTGTAATACTAAAAAGAATATCCAAACCCCATTCAAGCAAACAGTTAGTAATGGAAGCAACCATATCAATACCCTCATGACTTGAAATTGGACAAAATTTTGTCAACTCTTTTATGCAATTTTTAATTTGTATGTATAAAGTGAGTGGTTAGATACATGTAGTTAATTTTTTGTCTAGACGTTCGAGTCTTTGTTGTAAGACAAACTTTTGGACGTGCATCTTTGAAAACCTTTTTCAACTTGTTTTTCTTCATTACAGATTCGATAATAATCTCTTGTCAAGGTTCTACGAGAAGGTATATGAAAATGTGGGGCTGTGACTCTCATGAAATTTTAAAAACCTTCCTTTTCAACAAAACTAAATGGTAATTCGTCAACAACTATCAATTGGGTTAAAGCTTTCCTACTTCGTGCTTGATCAAATGTCTGAGTGCCCAACGCTCCTTCCTTTTAACTCGCAGAAGATGCTAGATCAGCTAACTTTGTTTGACTGTCATCAACAACATTAGGGCGGTAAGGACATAACCTAAGCATATGATTATTCATCGACGAAGTACAATATGCTTGTAGCAGCTGCATAAAGTTTCCCACAAATACTTACGTTTTGCTTTATTAGCTCCAGTTTTTTCGTCAATGATCTTGTCAAACGGCTGCCAACATTTTCCCCTAGGTTCCATGACCTTTCTTTTCTTTGAAGCTTCAACTTCAACTTCATTTGGAGATGAAGCTGAAATGTTTTCATTTGACGCCCCACCTTACTTACCCTACTTCCAATCTGTGAAAATGAAACAATTTCTTTATTAGTTATCAGCCTTTTTCCTTAAACTACCAATTTAAATGAAAAAAAAAAAAATACTGGATCAGACATATTTTAAAGTGAGGCGACACTGGATCGAAATGACTGGTCATTGTTTGACTATGACTAGACTGGTTTTTGCCAGTCTCTTGGTTGTTATGGTCTAACTGGTCACCAAAAAACTGAGTCTTGAGGGAGAGCCGGAGATACTGGTCGTTGTGACTGACTGGTCGCCGGTCGGTTGAGCTCAAGGCTGACTCGTCACTAGTTGGTTGAGCTCAAGGCTAACTGGTCGCATGTCGGTTGAGCTGTTGACGGCAGTGAGAATCGGTGAAGTGACTACTGACTAGTGAGAATTGGAAAATGGAAATGATATTTAGGTGAGAGAAGGCGCTGACTACTGAGCTGCTGATATAGAATTAGGATTGTGATTCTTGTGAAGTGAAAAATGAATTAGGGTTCTGAAGTAAAAAAAAAAAAAAAAAAGGGCAACCAGGTGCACTAAAGCTCCCGCTATGCACAGGGTTCGAGGAAGGGCCCCACCATAAGGGTGTATTATACGCAGTCTTACCTTGCATTTCTGCCAGAGGCTATTTCCAAGGGTTATATATAATAAGGGGTATTGGGTTTGTTGGACTTGGGTCTGTTGTTGGGCTCGAATCAGATTTGGCTTGGCTTTATATATAATTTAAATATTAATATATTATTTATATAATTTCGCTTTTTTGGCTTAACTGAATTATTTTTTTGAAAAGCCTAAAACCGAACCGATTAACCGAATTCCTAAAATTTGAAATCGAAACCGATCAGAAAACCGAAAACTGAAAAACCGAAACCGAAATTTAATTTTGGTTTGGTTTTTCCATTTTTTTGGTTTGAACCAAAATAGCCCATCCCTAATCAGAAACTCTGCGCAGATAATTTCATCTTTTTCAGTTAAAATGTTTATTTTTTCTTTGCAGGAGATCCAAGAAACCCTTCTCCCTCCATCTGTTCATATCTATCCCAAGAAGAAGGTTAAAGGGTTGCAACTGCAAGACAGCAATAATGGGGTGATTGAAGCAAATGAAATTGATAGTCAATCTCCATCTGCTATAGGTGTTGCCCAAGTTGGGCAGAGAAGGAATGGTTCCATTAAGAATTCTGCTGACTTAACCTCAGCGGCAAAATGTGGTCCTAGGTCATCATCCCCTTATCCAAATGTAAGATTTCTCTGTCTCTCTCTCTCTCTCTCACTCACACACACACACACACTACCATCCCACCTTGATTACACATCCACGACCATGAGCAAGCAAGTGTCTGAGATTGCTAAGCTGTTATAAGACTATCTTTATTCTATACCACACCTCTGGAATAGTGGTAAGGGTGCTTGGGACGATTCTTGAATATATGTGCCACTTTCGCTTTCAGTATCCAAGTTGGCTGTCTCATAGACACTGCGATGGATTCATTTTATGCTTTAGTTTGTGGTTCTTTTTTTGGGAGTCTGGTACGCATCCCAATTGATCTAAACTCTCTCAAAGCATCCCAGGTAGGCAGCAGTTTGATAAAGCCAAACTCACCAAAGTGGACGCTTATTTCTTACGTCTCCTTTCGTTCTCTGTTTTGGTACTGTCAGTCAGTTTAGGTCATGTACTAATGCTTAAAATGGTTCTGCAAAGCTTCTTTTTTATCTCCTCTTTCCACAGAACCATCAAAATGCTTTTTGCTGGGAACAACTTTCAGGTTGCGATATTGACTCTTATTTGTTTATATATATTGCAGTACCCAGATTTGAAGCCCCCTTCGTCCCCTACTCCTTCAAAGCCTCAAAATTGACGGCAGTTACATGTTGTTCCTTTGATGCGTCATATCTCATCGATCATGTGAATGGTGCAATCTTTTCCATGTCTGAACTGCAGCTTGACATCAATATTTTTCTGAAGAGAGTATGACAGTCTCGCTGAAAGACCAAATCAAATAATGGCTGCTCTAATTTTTCCTCGATCACTATGGAGTAGAGAATAACTTCTATAGTCCAGTTTTGGGCATTGCTAGACTAGTCAATTTTATTTCGTGTACGAGTTGTGATCTTGACAATATGTTGGACAAGAAAATTAATTAGCTCCTTCCTAGAAAACTCTGTTGCCAAATTACTGCCTTTAAGTCTCTCAAATGTCTGTTCCTTTCCTCTCCCAATACACCCACAGTCCACACACACCCCAGGGATTGTAGATGATTTATTGATCATCTGCTCCTAACACTTGGTACTGTTATCGGTTCTAAGCCGGTGGTCTATCGGAAACAACCTCTCTACTTCACCTGAGGTAGTGGTATGGTCTGCGTACACTCTACCCTCCCCAGACCGCACCGTGTGGGAATACACTGGGTATGTTGTTGTTGCTCTTTAACACTGAGAGAAGCTGGTGTTCCTGAACAAATGACTCGAAGGTTTTCATAGATCTGTAAAGGCTTTTGGAATCGCTGATATTCCTTGCGCGGCGCTGTCTATTGCACTGGATTTGGAATGAGTTTTTCCAAGTTCCAAGTAAAGATGACGAACAGAAAATATAAATAGCTTCCCAACTTTGTTACGTGATTTGATATAACAAGAAGCTAAACATGCAATGCCTGAGGATTTATGCATGTTCTTGGTGGATACACCTATACATTCCTCGTATAACTAGAACAAACCATTGTGATCACAACATTGAGGTACCAAGGGATGTGTTATTCATCTCTTTTTTGTTTTTGAACTATAAATTTGTCATGATTTTCCTTTGAAGGTTCAAAAGACAGCATTACGACTTCCATTCTTTCATGTTATTTACAATTCCTTTTTCAAAGTTGCGGTGCGGTGTTTTATTTTCATGCATAACGCAGTGGTATGTTTGAATTCATTTTATGCCAAAAAATATTGTATAAAACAGTTTCTTGCTTTTTAATAAAATTATTTCTTAATCAATACATTTATAAGATCGATCACCAACCATCTGTTTTGTGATGATAAAAAATCATGCTGTAAGACTTGATTGCTACGTCACTGGTGATTGAAAACAAGGTAGCAGCTTTATATCACTGTACCAATGAGACACTAGATTGTAAGATTTTATTGTTGAAGTAGAGCAGAAAATCTTGGCTAGACAACTTTAGATGAGCTCCCTACTTTCTATTTCATGTATATGCTTGTACAATTTATGTAGGCGGAACGGAACCTGTACATGCATGCGTTTATATTTTGGACCCTCCTGTTCACTCCTTTGTCAACTAAATCCTTAAACACATCAGAACAGCACTTTTTTTTTTTGACTTGACATCATATGTGGCTTAAACATTCAAGGTGTGTGTGATCATACATTTTTCGAGTGTGAGAGCTTCTAAAAAGGTGCTAACGGTCAGTTGAGGCCTTTAAAAAGGCCATCTTCTCCATTTACTCTAAAACCATTGTTGTACAAATTTTGATCTCTTTCTTTGCCTCTAACTCGATCTTCTCTCTCCAAATTTCTTTCCTATATTCTTTTTTTAGTTTCTGCCGTTATACTATTTCTACTCGTGCATATCCAGTTGATTTTTTTCTTCAATTCTTTGGCTGGTTCAATTGTATTCTTCTTCACAGTTCATTTTTGCTACTGTGGACTTTATGCCGAACTTAATATGTCAAAGAAACCAACTATTCCTGAAAGAATGTTTTGAGGTTATTAAAACTATGTAACTGATAATGGATGTGAATTCTTTCGATGGCCTGATGGAGCTGACTCAACATGCCAAGAACAATACTACATGAAGAATCCATCAACAGATGTTGAGCATGGAAGACAAGGAAGACTTAGAAGGCAGGGAAGATAAGGAAAACATAGAACACCTAGAAGGAAAGAAAGACAAGGGAGATAAGCATTAATATTGATATCACTGTTGTTGTGATTTGTTTTCCATCTGATGTATTTAACATGCCCTGATGATTTGTAGTTCAATGTACAATGATAATGAATGTAATGACATGACAAGTACAAGTTTGAAAAACATGTCTTCAAATTAGGTCTTATAATTACTGTTATCAAACCACAAATTCATGAACAAAAATAATTATTTGTCATAGCAAATTAACAATAGTTGGAAATCAATCTAGAATCAAAATAGTTGGTTACAAGTCAAGAAAACAACCAGCAATTAAGCTAGACGAAAGAGAAATCTACTGTGTGCCCTAAGTGCTTGGTGTGGCATGAGTGCTTGTTGCTCTTTTGTAACCCTCTTCTTTTAGCTGCCTTTGAGTAACTGTAGCTCTACCCTTCCACCTTAGTCCATTGGGTTTGTAATCAAGATCAATATTGGCACTGAACTCTTCCATGTCAGAGTATGTAACACTCTATTAGTAGTTCCAGACTGAGAAAACAATATAATTTTTAGTTAAAGATGCACCAATATCAACTAAATATCCTTAAATGATAAGCTACTTACCCTCTCTATCACAGTACCACCTGATCCAAATAGCACACCAATTTTCTTGGCCTCTTTCTTATATTAAGGATTTGCACAACCTCTCAAAACTGAGATACTCTTCCTCTTTGGGCCACCAACACCTGTAGTTGAGTGTTGAGTACCTAATTGACTAATTGGTTGAGTATCATTCCCAGATTTTGCAGAAGCAGTTGCAACACTTTCACCACATGTTGAGGCACATACTAAGGTAGTTGCAGGCCTCGAGGCGGTTGTAGGCCTCGCACTGGATGATGTAGTAGTGCTAGGACTTTCATCAACTACTGAAGTAGAGGGAGGCCTTGTTTCACTCGGACTTGTAGTTATTTATATTCGGTTGAGTAGCAATTGCGACACTTGTAAAAGCTTTTAAAGTAGTGCAAGCTAACGTAGCAGATGCTCGAGCAGTTTTACTAATTCCAGCAGTACTGAAACCATTTTTCTATAAACATAATATTAAAGCCAAAGCCAACTTAAAAATGTAAAATTCATTAATATGAAGTTAAAGCACAACTTACTAGGTTGGACATCCTTTCTTGTTATGTCCAAAAGTCTTTCACATAGAACACTTCAAATGTCTTTCCTTCTTTGGAGCCTTTCCAAACTTCTTCTTAGTAGGCTCGTCACTGTATTTCCTTCTATTTTTAGTAAATCTTCTTGGAATCTCAAAGCCAATATCACCATTAAACTTCATCTAACATATGACTGCATGTTCAATATTCTCTATTAAGAAATTCCACGGCCACGGGTGATGCTTCAGTGATCTATCTTTCAGAAAACTCTCTCATTTGATTCATACTCTCTGTGACTTTTGACTCTTACTTTCTCTAGCATAGCGATGATTGATTTGAACCTAACATTCAAAATCCAACTATTGAATATCTCATGTATATCGTTCTTAACCGCATCACACTTTCTATTTCTTTGAAAATATCCCTGCACCATGCCCGTTTTGTGCTTTAGCAAATCTTCCACAGTGCCTTCTCCTAACATAATTCATCAAGTTTTTCTTGTAAATAGACTTCAAATAATGCCCTAGCAACCCATCAAACTTTCTTTATTCTTTTTTCGCCCCTCCGCTCCTTCCTCCAGTTGTTTCATATATGTCTAGCATTCCATCTATGTTCATCCTTTGACATTATTTCGACAAGTGCTGGATGAAGATCCTATTAAACAAAAATCATTTGAAAGTGCTAAATAGCAATTGCTACAACAAACCTTTTGCATATCAGACATCATTATCATTCCTACACCTTCAGTTAGTGTCAGCTCCAAATTATGTTTGATGCTGTCACGACCTAAACGGACATGATTGGCATCCACCTAACCTATGATGGAAGAACCATGCTAAACTCATCCATCACTAACTCAAGTGTCGCTTTCACATTCATTATAATTTAATCTCATCTCAAATACATTTCCAAAGGCCTTTATTCAATTAAGTAAAATGTCAAACCAAAATAAACATCCATAAGCTAATAAAGTGTAGAAATCCCTATTTATTATATCTCTGGGACTTGAAGTCACCGTACAAGAACATCTGAGAGAAATTAAGTCTTAAAACTAAATAATTATCCAGAATAAGGAAATAATTAAAAAAAATATTTTTGTCCCAAAACAAGGGACATGAATACTGATAAGAAGATCCAAAGTCTTCCCATTCATGGTGCTCACCCTTGAAACTGAGCTTGAAACTGCTAGCTAATGTCAGGGTCTTGTATCAAACGTCGAAACACGCTCGAAACTCAACAACAAAAAGAAAAGTACAGGTAGAATCAGCACTTCAATAAGTACTGGTAGGCATCATAGGTCGACTCAACCTGATACCATACAAATAGATGCAAAGATCATCACGTAACTTATAATCGAAGACAAATACACAATTATGGCACTTCACTTAAGAGAGAATACAAATTCATACTCATACATGTTTTTATTTAGTCAAATTTGGTAATAAGTTGCACCACACATAAGATTATGACTGAACATTCAATGCACGTGAATGAATGTATGAATACAAGATGTGCATATCTTCCCTTTCTCTTCTCAATCTCATTAACATCATCAACAATCTCAACATCATAATGGTTTCCATAATATCCTCATCACCATTTTGACAATATCAATGGATATGAATATGTAATGCAAGTCAATAGTCATAAGTAGTGCTCAAAAGGGATCATAAATTCTTAATTCACATATAAGCACAGAGTCAAGCAAGTCTAATTGCTATAATAAACCATAACCTACCTCGATTCCTTGCTCAAAATCACCTCCAGGCCACAAACTTACCTTTTTTCTCTCCTTTCAACTTGTTCTTAATCTAAAACAACAAGACGACACACTTATTTTAATCCATCCATCCCTCTTAACCACTAGGGGTTCAAAATCATCAACTTTAACAAGGAGTTTCTCTTAATTCATTATTTTAAGATTTTCCTACCTTCAAACCTCATGAACTCTACTTCATTTAGCACGAATAACTAAAACTTTACATTCGTTAGTGTTTTCTAACACTCTAAAATTGTTATCTATTGATTTTATACTCATTTTCATGATTTCACACCAATTTCATGAATTAGGGTTAAATCTTAAATTCCACCATGAGAAATTTTCTAATGATGTTCGTCTATTATAAGTAATTTCAAGTTTAGAATGTAATAAACTTACTTCAAAAAATGAAAACTTCCAAATTCTAGAAAATTACCTTCCCCATCGCTCTCTCGTGTTTTTTAAAAAACGAGGAATGAAAAATATTTTTTAAATTTTAAAATTATCAAAGTATTATGCATTACCTCTGTAATGGTTATAATACCAATGCAGCGGTTCACAACTTAACATTAGCTACCGCAACGATAACTTTTTCTGCTGCAGCAATTCCTTTTTTTTACTGCAGCAGTCCTGAGGCAGAATCTGGGGGCCTCTATTCAGTTATGCCTATTTCACAACATAATCTTCAAAATATGACACTAACCCCTCCACGGTATACCCTATAACCGGTGTTTTACAACTCCATTTTAGGTGTCAAAAATTTCTATTAATTTTTAAATTTGTTATCTATCTAAAAATCAATTCACACTTCACCACCACAAATACTCACATTAGTGCTAAATTTCTTTATATTAGATGATGTGCTATAGAAATATAGCACTTTCGATGCTTAAAACTATGAAAATATGTTGTTTTGTTTTAGATATGATGTACTTTGGGTATGTTTTGCAGGAAACTAGGTTTTGGAGGCTAAGTTCGTGAAAAAGATGAAAAATAGAGTAACTGAAAATCTTGATATTCTATATAATTACTGAAAATTTCTCTATATAATTACTGAAAATTTCAATTTTGAATCTGCCGAGATACATAATTAGCCCTGATACATTTAACGAAGATACATTTTTTTTATTAAAGATAATGATTTAACTCTCGATATTCTTTTTCAATTTTGAGTCTGCTGAGATATATAATATATTCAAAAAATATATATATTTTTTCCTTGTAAAGATATCATTAGCTCACAATACATTTTTTTCGATTTTAATTATGTCGAGATATATAATATACTGAGTTAAAGGTGTATTTATGATATTTATCCTATTAAAAGCTTTGATTAATTAATTAATTAATTATAAAAATGTTATGTATTATCATCCAAATTTAGTATAATTTGATACTTTTAAGTTCAATTCCGGTAAAGTAAATATGAAATCAATAATCATAATTTATTTAATTTCAAATTAATATTGTTAAAAGTTCTAATTTTTATGTAGCGTCTCAATTATATCAAATTATCCGCAACTATAGCTAGCTCGTATTAAATACTTATTACCAGCATGGGTTGTGGTGCAGCAGGTGAGACTGCTTCACCTTTAATTAGAGGTCGAGCGTTTGATCTGAACATGAAGAAAACTCTGTTGGAGCTACTCGAATGGGACCCTATCCGATGCAAATTCGGATTAATCGGGCTCTAATGTAGGTACGGGACACCGGATGGAAACAACAACAAAAAAAAAAAAGTGTAAATACTTGTTGTATTTTGACTATTTCACCCTTGAGCTTTAAGACATACCAGTGGCTTGCAATGGAACAAATTGGATAGAGCCTCTCACTCCTTTCAATTTCAAAGCAAAGTTGGAGAAATAGCTATGGAGAGCGGTCTTCTCTCAGCTTCCCACTTCACTACTACTACTCTGCTGCTCAGTTAAGCAAATTCTGTAAATTCAATCTTTGTTAATTGTGTGGTTTGACTTGTACGTACCTCGACTAATTGCACGGGATACCTGCCACCTTCCACCGGCAATAATTATGTTGCTAGCAGGTGTGTGGTTTGTATTTCAAACTAATTTTTTGTTTTGTACGTTATTAGAATCAGAAAGAGAAGTAGCTGGTGGGCGAGTGGCTGTGAGGAAATTACAGAGCTCATTTTATGGTAAAGAGATCAATAGTCATGCTCTTTTTACCAGAAACTTCAGTGCTCTCAAGAGAATCCATCTCACTGTCACCTCTGTGGTTAGTTAATTCCTATTTCGTCCGTTCGATTTTACTTGTCATAATTTAATTTTCGAGAGTCAAATTGCATGATCTTTGACCAAATATGAGAATGATTGCACCTTACTATATTTCTCGAGTATGGTTAGTTAATTCATATTCCATACGTTCACTTTTACTTGTCATATTTCGCTTTTCGAGACTCAAATTGCATGATCTTTCACCAAATATGAGAAAGATTGCAACTTACTATATTTCTCGAGTAGTTTTTGAATATCTAAATTTTAGATTTTAAATATTGATTTAGTCTAATTGAATTTAGCTTAGAAAATTAGTAGAATTGACGAACAGAGAGAGTATTCTCTACGTTTTCCTTTGGCATTTGGATTCCTCATGAGAATTGTTATTAGTAGTACCTCAATTGTGGGATTTCACTGAGTTTATTGTTGTCGTCAAACTTTTCTATAACGCTGTTATTGTTTGTTTGAATATTTTTTGGCTTCTATAGTGAGATGCCATTACGAAGAACATGTAATATGACATAATATGAAAGTCGGTTCAAAGAAAACTCAGACATTATAGTGAAATGTTGTTATAAAGAGGTCATATTGTATGTAATTATAGTTGCCTTGAAATTTGGGCTAATGATCATGGTTTGGCAGATGCGGAGGAAACTTGTAAAGAAGGAGACTATTGTTCCTGACCCCGATTACAGAATTCCAATTGTTCTTCTAGGTGCATTCTACTAATCTCTCTTTCCTGAGAAGTCACTTTAAGAAATTTATAGTTAAAATTGAACACCTTTGGTTGTGTTTTACACCTTGTTTGGATATTTACCTGTTGTATTGTTAGTTTGATACTATAAATACAATGTGTGCTTTTATTGTTACTTAAATTTGATTATATCGTATTACTAAATCCATTGTTGCATAACAATGAAAAGTTTCATATAATGTAACGACTTGTTTGGTGCGATCGCTTAGCATTTCCTTTTTTTTTTTTATTTAGTAGTCATATTTTACCTTTTGCCCTATAATAACTCAATCTCATCGTATTTTTCCTTGATGATATTATAAGTTTATTCTTCTAATTGTTGTTGCGTGGTATTATGAAATGACAGTATACAGTATAATCTATCCAAATGCTGTATTCATCAAAACAATACAGCCTAGAGCAGTAGATTACCGTACAATACATTGTGAAACTCTATGTAACAACCATTCAAACAAGCTGATTATTCATGAAGAACTTCTCTCAGTACCTCCCCGCTGTCATTTTTGTTAAGTTATACATCTTTTCTCTAGTGTCTTTGTTCTATTTTCTTACATTTTGGCATGAACAGGGCTATCTGGTGGTTTATTTTATGCGGAAAATCTACCAGCAGCTGTTCCTATTGGTCTTCTTGGATTGCTCCTGTTATTCCAGGTACCCCGTCATTTTTCACAAATGAGATGGACAGCAAAACCGTAATTGTCTTATTTAGAATGCTATTGTGTGTTACTACTGTTTTAAGCGGTTTCGTCCTGGATGACAACAAAATTTCCTGTCATGTACTGGGCACCTGTGCTGTGGAGATCATTGACACTAGGCTTTCCTATACTTGATGCGCATTTACATGTTTAAAGTTTGTGGCTTTCACAAACAAAAAATTTGTTGGGTGGGAATTCAATGATGCTGAACTTTTTCTAGCCTTGTGTGGTGCATGAGTTGTACGCAGTAGAGAAGATTAGTAGAAAAGATTTTTGCTTATATTGCCTTGAGAAACTTGCAAAAGTACGTCAGAGAACAACCTAGAGATTCTAGGTTCGAATTCCAACAACACACCTGCTGTGAGACCATCAACTCTAAATTGGTGGATTACTTTGGCAACTCATGCTTCTGAGTTGAACAGACTGCTCGATGGATTAGTCAAGGTGCACTTAACTCAGGAATGACCAACAACCCGAATTATAAAGAAGTAAAAGCACTTCAGAATCTTCTGTGAAGAGTTGAACCCATGACCTCTAAGTTATGATGGGAAGCTTCTTCAATTTCGCGGAATCTAATAATGGCTCATCTGTTCATTCTATTTATCATCTGAGTTACCTTAACCTCATTCATGATGCAGCACCAATCGAGCTGGCCTTCCTCATTATTGATTCTCGTTGTTTTTCCCTTGCAGACAACAAGAGTGAGATTTGTCTTTGATGATGAAGCTCTGGTATGTTTTCGTGGTCCTTCAGTAAATAATGCACTGTTTAGTAATACATGCTCAGATAAAGAGACGATAAACAGACAAAAAAGTAGATATTAAAAGAAAAATAGATAAAACATCCAGTTGCGTGATTCTTTTCCTTGTTCAGCTTGCTAATTAGTTGTGCAATTTGTTAAAAAGTTGATACAAATGAAAATGAAGACATGTTTGAACTCATTAGTAAAATAATTCCCTCCTATGTATTCTTTCTTAACTCTAATTTAATTCCGTTTGGAGTGGTAACAGAAAACAATGTGTTTTATCAAGCTTAATATTATGTAATAGGGATTACAATTACAATGACCTCGTATCATATTTTCTACCGTTGTGATAAGCAAATTGGTGTCCCAAAATTGACTTGATGTGTCCTTGAATTTTAGAAGGCTCTTTGATTTGACTAATTACCATACATAGTTCTCATGGCTAATATGGTAGTGAAACACAACTTTGTATAACATGCGGTTACATCCTTATTTGTATGAATCTAATGCAAGCAATTTATATATTGTTATGTAGAATATTATTTGTTCTTTTTAATTGCTATATTAACTTGATTACAGGAGGTGAAAGTTGGGGAGCAACTCGAGGAGTCGGGTGAAAATGTTTTTGTGGGTGGAAAGAACCGCTGGAAGTAAGTAGAAGACAATCTTTGCTATACGTCAGTTTGGCCAAATAGCTGATTCAAATGATGTGAACAGATATTCGTCATTTCTGAACTGGGAACTATGGTGGCCAACTTTTCCAATTTTGGTTTATTTTAAGGAGAATCAGACAAAACCCGAGGGACAAGTGCACTTTTTCCCAGTAATTTTTGTAAGTGCTTTTAATCTTACCATGTGTATCACTTGTGAGTTGTGCGGTTTAATCTGATTAAATTTCAAAAATAGAACGGGAAGCAACTGTATGATGTTATGGTGGAGAGATGTGGCCCTTCAAAAACTAGCGGACCAAAGTAGTGCGTGCAGCACGAGCTCCAGGACGAAGATGAACCAGGCAAGCCATAAGATCAGATTTAGTAACAAAGGTATGAAGCTAAAGGGTTAAGGAACTGGTCCATTCAGTTACAAAATGTACTTCAATGTAATGACCGAACATATATTCGCTTTCCTGTTTCTAGCATCTGTAAAGTCAGTCATAAAAGATAAAATGATGCTCGCTTTGAGTTTTTCTGTCACAAGTACATGTATTATCATCATTACTAGAGGTGGAGTCTGCGTACACTCCAGACCGCACTTTGTGTGATACACACGGTATGTTTCTGTAACTTTATGAAAGGCGGTAACTGGATATATTACAAACTTTCAGTGTTCATACATGAGATGTGCAACACAAGTTGTACCTTATATTTTCTTACATTTTACAGTTCTACATGTGGTTTGGGTATCTTTCTCTTGAAATGTGTAAGTTCTCCCACACGTTGATTTTTGCTGCCTAATCAAAGGTTTGCCAGTGGTAAACCCAGAAATTATCACAAATTGCTTACGATATGTTAGAAAAAACTTTATTAATAATGTTTCTTTCATTACTCGTAAATGTTATGTCTCCCTCTATGTAATGCTACATTTTTACAAGGGAGAATACATGCATATTCGCTCCCTTATAGTCAGTGGTGGAGCCAGGATTTTCAGGGGATTCATAAGTGAACATACGAACCAACTGAAGGGGGCTCATATCTACTATGTATACATAAAAAATATTGTTAATCATATATGTATAGCATAATTTTTCGCCAACGGGGGTTTGGATGAACCCCTAGCCCAAGGGTAGCTCCGCCCCTGCCTATAGTCAGCACGGAAAAGTCATTTACATACTGGTACTTTATGGGGTACATAATATTACAATGTGAAGCATAATACCACTTTCATGGTGCCAACGTATCGAGTTTAAAACGAACATATTGGGAATAATTATTAAAAGATTGTGTGCTTAGAATTTTTATAGTCAGATTGTTTTAATTTCGCTTTCAAAGTTTAAATTCACTTCAATTGTATTATGTCTGCCGTCTGCGGACATATGTATCAATCATAATTAGTTGCATTAGCCTAGGGGTGTGCATCGGTTCGTTCGGTTCGATTTTATATATTATCGGTTCAGTTTATTGTTTTCGATTTTTTAAATATGCTAAACCAATAACCAAATCAATAATCAAATTTTTTTATTGGTTTTCAGTTTATCGTTTATTAGTCCTTAACGGTTCGATTTTCGGTTTGATCGATAAGAAAATACTCATAAAATAAAAATAGAAATAGTAGTAAATAACATAAAAAAAATCGAATCTTAGTTGCAACCAAAAATCCTACGTGATGTGTTTTAATTTACAAGAATCTTCAAGTTTGAACTAAATGTTGTCAGGAGAAATAAGAGTTTGTATAATTGAAATAATAAATTTGTTAATTGGTAGAAATTAAAGAGAAATTAAAAGAAATATATAATAAGTCATATATATATATATTCTTATTGGGTTATCGGTTTATCCAATAACCCAATAAGAAAAATCGAATCGAACCCATAATCCAATATTTTTTTTTATAAAATCATTAAAAAGTCGTTAATTCAATAACTCAATAACATTTTTATCGATTTAGTTTATCGATTGGTTCGATTTTTGCATAAACTACGTCATCAGCAATCAATACCAACAAATACATAATTTCGGAATGCATATGTTACAAGAACTACCTCCCAATTCATATGTATCATAACATCGCCCTAAAAAAACCCAACCTTACCCCCCCGGTGCGGCTCTTTTTTTTCTTAGCTAATCCCTCTCCTCGGGATTGGGATAATTTTTTTTTGAGTTTCTGAAGATAGTAGGATTAATTGGGCTTAGCTTAGATAAATGCTCTTTAAACTCATTTAATATCTTTCTCGCCTTATCCTGCTATCGCAAGAATATAGCGATCGAAGAGTTATGGCTCAGCTGCTTCGCGTATTACACCGTATTGCCCGAAGGTGGCATGCTGCAAGAGCGTAGGTGAGATTTTTTTAAGTTTTTCCGTTCGAACAATTTGTTCCAGTTGTAGAAAAACTTTGATGGTTGTTCGACAATTTTACGAAGTTCTTCAACAATTGCGCAAGTTGTTCAACAACTAGGCACAGTTGTACTAGGCGTAGTTATTCGACAACTGAGAAAAGTTGTTCAACAACTACGCAAAATTGTACGTAATTGTCCCACAACTATCCCAGATGTTTAAGGGACTTAGTTTTTTTTAGGTCCTTTTTTTTAATTGGAAACTTGCCAGGCCCTCTCCTGCTCCTATATTACCCGATCACATGTGTCTTTCTTTCCACCATCTCTCTACTTCCAATTCCTCGCAATCGGGTACTCTATGGATTAAACCATCAATAAATCTCTGTTGATCTCTCTCGCTCTAACAACTGCCGTACCTTATTTCTCTCTTTCTCCCTACGATTTTCCAAGTTTGAAATCATAAAAAAAAAAAAAAAAAAAAGGGAAAAAAATCTAGTTAGTTGTAGGGTTTTTTCCAGTTCCGCTGTACGGTGAAGCGTGAATTTACTAGTTATCCGTCCGCTCCAAGAACTATAAATTGGTTACAGGCACCTTGACATATGCTTTGTATTGAAACTTGAATGATCAGCATGGATCTGAATGCCTTGCCAATACAGCCAGAGGATAATGACGATGAGCTTTTTGGACGACAATTAGAAGATCAAGAACCTATTAGTAGATTACATAGTGACGAGCGTGCAGATTATTATGTCAAAAGTGCTGTAGAGATTTCACGTGGCGTGCGGGAGGAAAGGATTCAAAGACTTAAAAGACAACATCCAGCATATCCATGTCAACCACGAATGCGGGAATGAGATCTTTCAGACAAAGAGACAGAAGCCTAGCAGCAGACTTCCTCCAGGTTGGTTGGATTGTCCTGCATTTGGACAGGAGATAGGTTGTATTATTCCTTCAAAGGTTCCACTGGATGAAACTTTCAACGATTGTGTTCTTCCAGGCAAACGATACTCGTTTAGGCAAGTCCTCCACCAACAGAGAGTTTTAGGAAGAAAACTTGGTATGGTGATTGATCTCACCAATACAACTCGATACTATTTGTCACACCTCTTTTTCACCATCCAAAAAGATTTGATTCTAAGTTCGAAAGGGTTTTATTATTAAGGTAACAAAAATGAAAAATTTGTTTCGAAAGAGAAAAAAAAAAGGATTATTTACATTATTATTTTTTCTTATTCAGAGTTGCCACTTGGCATAATCTGGTGTGTCAAGTCACCTTTGGAGAATCCTTTTCGAAACGGTTTGACTCTAAAAACTGATCTGCGAACAGAGATTCCGGCTAAGGAATTTTGTTGACCGAGGGGAAGGTGTTAGGCACCCCTCGATCCCGTGGTTCGACCACGGTCGCTTGGTGGAGCGTATCGGCTAATTTGACATTATGAATATATAAACCACACAAAATCACACAAAACGATCAATCAAACAAACAAACAAAACAAATCCAAAGTTATAATGTCCAGTTCGATTATTACAATCCCGAAATAGAAAAAAAAACGCGAAAATATAAATCTACTCTATTCTAAACTAATCCTAAACTAAACTCCCGTGATCTACCCGATGCCTCGGGCCTTGATCACGAACGTCCTCCGGGTATAAAATTCTTCGGGGCATTCCCCGGATAAATCAATACAAATACCTCGGGGCATTCCCCGGCCAAATGAATACATTTTTTCCAATGTGAGAAAACCAAATCATTCACCCAATTTTCAAACATTCAACAAAATTTCAAATCTTCAACAAAAACCACAAATTTCAAACTTTGCCTACCCAACCTACGTTTGCCTATCCAATTCGGTGACATTTACATTCAAACACAATAAATTAAAATTTATCCGAATCTAACCTTTTCATCAATTTTTCAATTCCAAACCCCAACTTCTTTTTTATCGATCCATTAAAACATGATCAAGTTCTTTCCTCAAACCTTCGAAGCCGAATCACCAAACATCATGATTAACATCAACAAAAATCTAACAAGCATAATCACACCATACATAATCACAACCAATTCAATAAACCAAAATAACTAAAGAGAGCGGGTTAAGTAGATGGACCTCAATAGCACTTGTTTTCGTTGATAATAAAGAAGTCCGAAAAACTGAAATCCTCACGACAAACCGAGCTCCAAACCACGAATATTGAACCCAGTAGATTGCAAGAAAACCCCTAACGTACTATATCGAGCACGAATCAAGAAAAATAGACGAATCTGAAACCCCTGAAAATCAACAGAGAGCTGAATATCCGGACGATTCGAACTCAGGTGAGCTCAGACAGAGGTGGAAAACGACAGACCAAAACAGATTCCGGTGAAGCTCGCTATTTCTGGCCCGATTCAGAAAAAAAAAATGATGGAAAACGGGGGTGATTTTGAGGAATTGCAACGTTTTGGTGGATTTTTAAACCTGCAATACTGTCGACGTTGGTCCGTCCTCCTTCGACTTCTTTCTGTTCACTCTCGTTTTCTCCGAAATCTCTCTGATTTTCTTCTAATTCTACGCGTGTATGTGTTTGTGGTTGTGCCTGTATGTTTTTGAACGAAGAAGAAGAAAAAGGAAATGATACAAGGATATGTTTCTGTTTAGGTGAGTGAAAATGGCTTATGTGTGTGTATTTGGTTCCCTCCTTGTGTATTGCATTGTTCTATATTGAAGAAGAAACCAAAATTCCCAAAAGAAATGGAGAGCCTCTTGCGGAGAAGATGAGATGCTAATGACAATCCCTCCCCAATCTTCTGTGGCCCCCCTTATATATGGGAATAACGTGTAAAATAAAAGTGGTTAGGGGGGTCACGTGGGTGAGGTGTCCTAATCTAATAAGAAAGGGTTGTTAATTTTGTTACCAAAAGAATAATTAGGATTGAGTTTGTTAGGAATTTGTTATTTTTGTACTTTTGTGGAGGAATAATTATATGGTTGAGGGTACACAATAGGATAGGGTAAAAAGGTGAAAATTAATCTTTTGAAGGGACAAAATTACATGTCTACATCATTCCCCCTTTGAATGTAAACATGCAGTGTTTTCAGACAAAGAAGTAAACAACGAGACCGAATTTTGTCCCGATCATTATTCAAAGAGAGGAGTAAAAGAAAGAAGGACAATCGAATCCTGTCGGACACCCTATTTACCCAAGTAATGAGGAAGTCACAAGTATCTCAAAGGGTTGGAAGAGAAGTGGACTATACCGAGTTGGAGAGTCGAGTGAGGTTCCATCGAGGTTCCGGTCCGCGGCTCTGTCATTACATCAAAAATGAAAATTACAAGTTAAAACATAAATGAAATTACAAAATCCTATCTATACAGCTTTTGTTGGCTCTTGACTCGACTTTTATCACCCTATTCTTCAGGCGGGCTCCTGACTTGCAATTTCTTTCAACTTGTTGCTTGGCTTTCAATTGCTTCGCTTTGTTGCTTGACTTTTCATTTCTTCACCCTATTCTCCAGGCGGGCTCCTGACTTGCTATTTCATCACTTTGTTGCTTGACTTTTTATTTCTTCACTCTGTTCTCCAGGCGGGCTCCTGACTTGCTATTTCATCACCCTGTTCTTCAGGCGGGCTCCTGAAACCCAAAATTAAAACTAGGACGAAAATTATCCCAAACAAAAATTATAGTAAAGTAGTATTTCATTTTTGAAAGTGTTGTCCCATTTTCCAGGAGGGTCCTGAACTGAAAGTAAAATCCCATTTTTTCAGGAGGGTCCTGAACAGAAAGTAAAATCCCATTTTTCAAGAGGGTACTGAACAGAAGGTAAAGTTCCATTTTTCAGGAGGGTCTTGAACATAAAGTAACATCCCATTTTCCAGGAGGGTCCTGAACATAAAGTAAAATCCCATTTTTCAGGAGGGTCCTGAACATAAAGTGAAATCCCATTTTTCAGGAGGGTCCTGAACAGAAGGTAAAATCCCATTTTTCAGGAGGGTCCTGAACAGAGAGTAAAATTCTATTTTTCAGGAGGGTCCTGAACAGAAAGTAAATTTCCATTTTTCAGGAAGGTCCTGAACAAAAGTAAAATCCCATTTTTCAGGAGGGTCCTGAACAGAAAGTAAAATCCCATTTTTCAGGAGGGTCCTGAACATAAAGTAAAATCTCATTTTCCAGGAGGGTCCTGAACAGAAAGTAAATTCTCATTTTTCAGGAGGGTCCTGAACAAAAAAGTAAAATCCCATTTTTCAAGAGGGTCCTGAACATAAGGTAAAATCTCATTTTTTCAGGAGGGTCCTGAATTGAAAGTAAAGTCCCATTTTTCAGGAGGGTCCTGAACTGAAAGTAAATTCCCATTCTTCAGGAGGGTCCTGAACAGAAAGTAAAGTCTAATTTTTCAGAAGGGTCCTGAACAGAAAGTAACATCCCATTTTTTAGGAGGATCCTGAACAGAGAGTAAATTCTCATTCTTCAGGAGGGTCCTGAACAGAAAGTAAAATCCCATTTTTCAGGAGGGTCCTGAACAGAAAGTAAAATCCCATTTTTCAGGAGGGTCCTGAACAAAAAGTAAAATCCCATTTTTCAGGAGGGTCCTGAACAAAAAGTAAATTCCCATTTTTCAGGAGGGTCCTAAACAAAAAAGTAAAATCCCTTTTTCAGGAGGGTCCTGAACATAAGGTAAAATCCTATTTTTTCAGGAGGGTCCTGAATTGAAAGTAAAGTCCCATTTTTCAGGAGGGTCCTGAACTGAAAGTAAATTCCCATTCTTCAGGAGGGTCCTGAACAGAAAGTAAAGTCCTATTTTTCAGGAGGGTCCTGAACAGAAAGTAACATCCCATTTTTCAGGAGGGTTCTGAACTGAAAGTAAATTCTCATTCTTCAGGAGGGTCCTGAACAGAAAGTAAAGTCCCATTTTTCAGGAGGGTCCTGAACTGAATGTAAAATCCCATTTTTAAAGAGGGTCCTGAACAGAAAGTAAATTCTCATTCTTCAGGAGGGTCCTGAACAGAAAGTAAAGTCCCATTTTTCAGGAGGGTCCTGAACAGAAAGTAAAATCCTATTTTTCAGGAGGGCCTGAACAGAAAGTAAAATCCCACGGATGTGCATTTCCAATGGTAGCTGAATTAAGTGAAGCGAATTTGCCCCTATTTCAACAAAGAAAATTTGTCAGTTAAAAACTTAGTGGTGGCTTGCAGCTCTTGGCTTCTCAGGTATCTGCCCCAGCACTCGTTCCTTTCATCTTTGTTTCAAATCGCTGACACTTGCCCTGTCTTGCCGCATCATCGACCCGGATCCAAATTGAGGGAAATTAGTTCTGACTCGAACAATTGGTTTCATTTTACCATGCCTCTGAGATGCACCCTTTTAAAAATCTGAATACTCTCACGAATCCGGTAGCCTGTCGGTTGATAGACTTCCTTTGCTTCGCGTTGAATTACGATCATATTTGTTTCATGTGCTAGTCCTTGGCTTTTCTCATACAATTGGAAAGACTGATAACAAGTTTTGAAATCCTTTCTCGCTTGTTTTGACACAGACTTGACTTAAAATGTAAAGAAATGATGGCGACTTTTATTTTGATAAATGACATAAAAAAAATGAAATATGAATAGGTAAATGGAAGAAAAGGGCAACGTCCCTTATTCAAAAGAAAACTTATCTGAATACGGCAACCAACTCCAATGAGTATGACATGCATTTTGGATTAAGCTGCCTGATCTTCCTATCCAAACTTTCCATTTGTTGTTGAGTTCGTGCCTTTGCCGCTAAGCCGCTTCTTCAAATCCATTGGACTCATACATCACATTCAATTGACATCTTAAAAGACTTTCGCCAATAAATCTCTTTCTTTTCACTTTTCACTTTTCTCTTGAACTCGCCATCGCCTTACGGTGCCCGTGAGGGTTTTCACCAATAAGACTCTCTCATTTTATTACTCTCCACTCACCATCGCCTTATGGTGCCTGCAAGGTTTTTCACCAATAAGACTCTCTCATTTTCATTTCTCTCAACTCATCATCGCCTTATGATGCCCGCGGGGGTTTTCACCAATAAAACTCTCATTTTTGTATTTATTTCTTGATTTATTACGCTGAGGGAGACAAGTGATACCTCATAATGTATCATCATATCCATTGCATGCTTAGCCTTAACATTATCCAAAATTAATCTGAAGGACTTTCTTTGGTTGTAACTTGGCTTTCGGATAAGGTTAGAAAAGGGATGGCAAGATGTTCAAACGACACTTGAAGTGGGTGTGGGCCTTATAACTTTTGGAATCGACTCAAACAACACATTAACTCATGCCCCAGTTTTTGTTGACTGAGTGACTCTAAATTGTTTATTTGGTTGGACCGAGCCCAAAATAGGGCGGCCTATGTATCTCACTCCCGAGAGAGGAGAATCAGGTCGCACGTAGTTCCATAAGCTTGTTCTTTGTTTTGATTTGATTTTTGATTTTTTTTTCAAACTCTTTCTTTTATTCTTATTTTCTTGACATTTATCTTTGACTCTATTTTGATTCCAAAAGAGGGATATGAAACAAAAAATAAAACGAAGCTCAAACGGGTAAACAAAGGATGACACAATGTTTGGATAGAAGAATAAAATTCCTTCATCATATCAATCTTAAAAAATGCAAGTACTAAACATGCAATAAAATCAACAAAGGATAAAATATCATACATAATATCTTTTGACCGCATCAGCATTGATAGTCATTTCTGCCATTTTGCCTTCAATATCTGTCAAATATAAGGCTCCATTGGGCAACACTTTCTTCACAACGAAGGGACCTTGCCAGTTAGGGGAGAACTTGCCTTTCGCTTCAACCTGATGAGGAAGGATACATCTCAATACCAGCTGACCAACTTCAAAATTCCTGGGACGGACCTCTTTGTTATACGCTCGAGCCATCCTCCTCTGATACAACTGACCATGACACACATACGTTAGACTTTTTTCCTCAATCAAACTCAAATGTTCCAGTCGGGTTTTGACCCATTCGTCATCATCAATCTCTGCTTCTACAATGACTCGAAGAGAGGGAATTTCAACTTCTGCAGGGATGACTGCTTCTGTCCCATACACCAATAAATATGGAGTTGCCCCTGTTGAAGTGCGAACAGTGGTGCGATAACCTAGCAATGCAAACGGCAACTTTTCATGCCACTGTCTAGACCCTTGTACCATTTTTCGCAGTATCTTTTTTATATTCTTATTGGCGACTTCTACAACACCATTGGCCTTTGGGCGATATAGAGTAGAATTTCGATGTGCGATCTTAAACTGTTGACACACTTCTTGCATCAAATGACTATTGAGATTGGCAGCATTGTCTGTAATGATCATCTTAGGAATTCCAAACCTACAAATGATGTTGGTATGAACAAAATCTACCACAACTTTCTTTGTCACTGACTTGAAAGTTACTATTTCTACCCACTTTGTGAAGTAATCAATGGCTACCAAAATGAATCTATGTCCATTTGATGCCTTCGGCTCAATCGGTCCAATCACATCCATTCCCCAAGCCACAAACGGCCATGGAGCGGCCATTGCATGCAACTCAGCAGGAGGAGAACGTATCAGATCACCGTGTAGCTAACATTGATGACACTTTCGAACAAATCGAATAGAATCCCTCTCCATAGTAAGCCAGTAATAACCTGCTCGAAGAATCTTCTTTGACAAGACATGACCGTTCATATGTAACCCGCATACTCCAGAGTGTATTTCAACCATGATTGCCGAGGCTTCTCTTGCATCTACACACCTCAAAAGTCCCAGATCTAGGGTTCTCTTATATAAGATCCCCCCACTTAAGAAAAATCCACTAGCCAAATGCCTAATAGTCCTCTTTTAATCGTTGGTGGCATATGTTGGGTATTCTCTTGACTGAATGTATCGCTTGATATCCAAGAACCAGGGTTCTCCATCGAGCTCTTCTTCAACTGCATTACAGTAAGCATGCTGATAATGACTCTGTATATGCACAGGATCGATGTAGGCTTTATCAGGATGTTGGAGCATTGAAGACAGAGTTGCTAAAGCATCAGCAATTTCATTATGAATCCTTGGAATATCCCTAAATTTTACTAACACAAACCGTTGACATAACTCCTGCAAGCATTGTCGATACGGGATGAGCTTCAAATCTCGCGTCTCCCAATCTCCTTGAATTTGATGGACGAGCAAATCTGAATCCCCCAACACCAATAATTCCTGGACTCCCATATCAACAGCTAACCTCAAACAAAGAATGCAAGCTTCATACTCTGCCATGTTGTTAGTACAGTGAAATCGAAGTTGTGCTGTTACCGGGAAATGTTGTCCCAATTCAAAGATAAGAACCGCACCTATTCCGACTCCTTTTATATTGACAGCTCCATCGAAGAACAACTTCCAACCTGGATCAGCATCTATAACGACTTCATCGACACATGACACTTCTTCGTCAGGAAAATATGTCTTTAATGGCTCGTACTCTTCATCGATGGGATTCTCAGCAAGATGATCTGCCAAGGCTTGGGCTTTCATGGCGGTTTGAGTCACATATACAATGTCGAACTCGGTAAGCATTATTTTCCACTTTGCCAATCGACCTGTCGGCATAGGCTTCTGAAAGATATACTTCAAAGGATCCATGCGGGAGATGAGATAAGTAGTATAGGATGAGAGATAATGCTTCAACTTCTATGCTACCCAAGTTAGGGCACAACACGTCCTTTCAAGAAGAGTATACCTGGCCTCATATGTGGTGAACTTCTTGCTAAGATAATAAATAGCCTGCTCCTTTTTGCCTGAGACATCATGTTGACCCAGGACACAACCGAAAGAATTGTCCATGACTGATAAATATAAGATAAAAGGCCTACCAGGCTCCGGGGGCACCAACACGGGCGGATTTGACAAATATCTTTTGATTCTGTCGAACGCTTCCTGACATTCTTCAGTCCATTTTACCGCAACACTCTTTTTCAGCAACTTGAATATGGGCTCACAAGTAGTTGTGAGTTGAGAAATAAACCTGTTAATGTAATTCAGTCTACCAAACAAACTCATCACCTCCGTCCTATTCTTGGGCGGGGGCAAATCCTGAATGGCTTTGATTTTCGAGGAATCCAATTCAATCCCCCGACGGCTGACCACAAACCCCAATAGCTTTCCAGACGGAACTCCAAATACACATTTTGCCGGGTTGAGTTTGAGATTATACCTACGAAGCCTTTCAAAGAACTTTCTTAAATCTTTAACATGATCGACCCAACTTTTTGACTTAATAATCACATCATCCACGTATACCTCAATCTCCTTATGCATCATATCATCAATCTCCAGCATTCTTCAAATTGAACGGCATCACTCGATAACAATAGGTCCCCCATGGTGTGATAAAATACGTCTTCTCCGCATCTTCATCATCCATAATTGTCACGCCTCAAATCCTATTGGGGCGGACTGGCACCCGTAACCGAGGAGGCCCGAGAGAACCAGCTCATAACCTTATACTTCCCATGCATACCTCTATGACAACCCGAAATTCAGACAACATCATGTCGCATATAAAAGGAAATAATCACCTGTATAAGATCGAGCACACATATATATGTATATACAATACTTGGCCGTTAGAGTCATCACGTCTAATAACAAAATACCACCTCGACTGTACATTAGGTCTACAAAGCCTCTAGATAATACACAGAGTTTAACTAAGGTCAATACACACCCCTCCATATAACTAACTTCTATACAATACCAAAAGTGACTGGATATGACACGGAAAGCCCCGAAGCAAACTGGAGATCACCAAAAGCAGCTGGGTATCCTGGCTCCTACTTGTGCGGTGTATGAGCTGAGGTGCCTGTGCCTGTAGCATGAAATGCAGGTCCCCCGTGGGGAACATCAGTACGAAATATGTACTGAGTATGTAAAGTTGTAGATAATCACATATGATATAGGAGCTCAATAGAAATAAAAAACAAGTGAATAAATTGTAATAGGAGTGGACCACACTTACTAGAACTTGTGACAACCTGTACATTGTATTTATTCAATCACTTTACCTTCGTTCTTATCATCTTTGTAATCATTACTGTACTGTACTGTGACCATTAGGCTGCCTCCAGTACATATCAACTGGGATCGACCCATGCTAGGCTTATGCCCCTGGGATACCACCCATAAACACATAAATAGGGATCGACCCATGATAGGCTTATGCCCCTGGGATACCACCCGATAAGAGAGAAATTCCATCACTTAGTTCAAATGATCCTTGAGATTGTTATTTCGGTTGCCACTACATTTTTGATACTTTGAAATAATAATACATCAATAAGAGACATATAAATAGACCATCAATGCAATAACAATGAAGTAAGAACTCATTGGCACATCAATAAAGTGTTTTGGAGTCATCAATGCCATAACAATGAAGTAGGAACTTATTGGTATATCAATGAAACATTTTGGAGTCATTAATAGCACATGGATCTTGTTTGAGTAACCGGATACCTTCTGACATTCATTAGTGCAATAAACATGTAAGATTTGGAAGACAAGTAAGTATTGGAATGTCTTGACATCTTGTAGGGTGGAAACAAATTCATTGGTAACGTAGGACATCATACAAAATCATTATGGATCACATGTTACTGAATAACTTTGGAAACTTTCTTAATAGAACAATTGTTCACTTTCATGCCAAAGATATGGTATAGAGTATGTTTCACATACCTGACTGTCAACCTTCAATACTAGTCCCAAATGAACTTCTCGTCTTTTCGGATTACTTATCTACAATAAACATATATAACAATCTAGTATTAGCGACCAAACGTCACAATTTAATTATTTGAATTCACCAAACTAGTGGTTAAGTAGTAAGCCTTAATTACACAATAAAGGGTATCACTTTAACCCTCTTATACTCCAATTACATTCACATGTCATGCATATTCATACAACATCCTCCAATATCAAGTTTGGATTCATTTATCCTTCCAACCAATCCATTAAACCAAATTGAGCCATAGACATAAATAATCATCAATTCAATAGTATATCACCATATCCACCTTCCATAACTCAATCACCATATCCACCCTCCACAATTCAATACAACCAAACCATGCAAAATAGTCCATAACCCTATTTTCATCACCTTTCAATAACAACCAATACATATAATCATCTATCACACATATACATATGGAAGAGAACAAAGGCAAACAATATTCATACCTTAGAATTCACCTCTTGATTATGCAATCCTGTTTGCACAAATAATAGGTGCCGTTCGAAGCTCTCGAGATGACAAACGCAGTTATCGGATTACTTTGGAATTTCTACGGTTGAATCAAAAGTAATTTAAAGGTCAAATTTGTCTAGGGTTTGTTCTTTCTCAATGATTGATGATGAAAATGAGTTTTTGAACTCATATACATGTATATGTACACATATTCCCGTCCATAATATCATAGGGAATGACCAAAGTGCCGTTAAAATTTAAATAATGTCAAATCTGTCCTTTGGTGGATTGTTTTAATAAGCTAAAGTAGATCGATCATAACTCTTTGCTCCGATATCGGATTTGGGTGAAATTAGTATCGTTGGAAAGATAATTCAAAGGTATTTCATTTCATATAAAGTAGGCCAGCCAGTTCGTCCTGTACAAGGAGTTATGATCGTTTGAAGTTGACCCTAAAAATCTGTTTTGAGAGGCTGAAGTAAAACGAGTATAACTCCTTACTTAGAAGTTGGATTTGGATGGAATCAATTGAATTGGAAAGAAGACTCAAAGATCTTTCTTTTGATAGGTCGTAGCTCTCCCAGTTCATTATATTAAGGGAGTTATGATCGTTCAAAGTTGACCCAAAAAATTGGCTGGCCTCAGTAGTTTGTGTGCAGGAAATTTTCTTGCACATTTACTATTCCCAATATCCCGGCCACCGTTTTATAGTTTCGAACGTGCTCGATTATATTCGAAACCTATTTGTTTTTGGAAATCTTTATATCGTTGGAAAGCTTATCCAATAACTTTCGTATGGAACCATCGACGGGCAAATTCCGGTATAAATAAAATAAAATAAAATAAATTCTATATAAATAAGACCAATACACGTACTTGAATACGCCAATACACGTACTTGAATACGGGGTGTTACAATAATGATCTGGTGATATCCGGCATAGCAATCCACAAAAGAGGCAACCTCGTGTTTAGCACAGTTATCTAACAAAATATGGATGTTGGGCAGTGGAAAATCATCTTTCGGACTTTCTTTGCTCAAATCACGGTAATCAACACACACTCAAATTTTTCCATCTTTCTTTGATACGGGAACAACATTGGATAACCACATGGGATAACGAGCCACCCGAATTACTTTGGCTTCAAGTTGTTTCATGATTTCCTCTTTGATTTTAATACTTACATCAGTTTTAAACTGCCTCAACTTCTGTTTGACAGGAGGGAACGCGGGATCAGTTGGCAATTTGTGAGCCACTAGTTCAGTGCTTAAACTAGGCATATCATCATAAGACCATGCAAAAACATCCTTATAATCAATTAATGCTTGAATCATTCCATCTTTCAGCTGTGGCAAAGCATGTACACTGATTTTAGTTTCCCTAACATCTTCTTGATTCCCTAGATTTATTGGCTCAGTCTCATTCAAATTAGGATTCGATTTGTTTTCAAACTGTTCCAACTCTTTGCTTATTTCTTCTAGTGCTTCTTCTTCATCATATTCCCCATCCTGTTTCATTACATCTTGATTAGTTTGGATTTTAAGATCAGACTGAAAATTCCGCATGGATGTCATGTCATTAGAATCAGCATAAAGAGAACTGTATAAAAAAAATATATATATATTAGACACGAAACAAAAGGGACATTGCATTTCATTAAATAAAAAGATAGAAGGGCTTAAACATAGATTCCAACATAACATAAACAAACTAAAATCCGAATTGCAACCATGAAATAACTCGGATAAATAGAAAGAAAAACAAAATAAACTACCAAAATTCCCTCCTGACGGGGAGAGGAGTGACTTCCCAATTATTGAGCCGGACAGCTGGACCTATGAATTGTACGTCTGCCATACTGGTACCTTCTCCTGCTTCGACCATATCAACCTCAATAAAAAGGTTCTGGCAGTCATCAACCAATTCAACTTCAAATTCCACATGCTTCGTGACGCCGCTCTTAACAAATGATTCACTGAGTAGTGGCATTGGGCGAGGGAGTGACCATGTTTCCTTTTTCCTTCCCTCGGCTTTCTTCAGATCTTCAGTCGTAGGCTCAAATCCCAGACCAAACGTTCCCACGTTCTCACTCGGACATATGGGACGAACTATACCGTGCAGAGACGCTCCCAAACCCTTTCCTGGCTCAAATCCGTATTTCCAAAGTTCACTCACCATCATGATAGAAGCGGAAGACAATTGCGGTCCCGATATAACCTGTCATTCAAGGATACGATTCACTAGCACTGTATCAAAAATTTGATAGACGAATGTCTCCTCTACATTATTTGCTTCAATAAGAGACAAGGGAGAATCTTCGCAGGCGGACAAGTCTCTTTCACCGTGAATAACCACTTCTTTCCTGTCATGCTCAAACTTAATCATTTGGTTCAGTGTAGATGCAACCGCCTTGGCCTTGTGGATCCACGGCCTTCCCAACAACAGATTGTAAGAGGAGTCTATATTCAATACTTGAAACTCTATGGCAAACTCAACAGGCCCTATGATCAACATTAGTTCTATTTCGCCAATGGAGTTTGATTTTGCACCATCGAAAGCCCTGACACATACATTGTTGGGCCTGATCCTCTCAGCACCAATATTCAACTTTTGCAAAGTAGAAATAGGGCAGATATTTGCACTTGAACCTCCATCAATCATAACATGAGTGATGTAGAACTCTTCGCACTTCACTGTAATGTAAAGGCCTCGGTTATACCATGTACCTTCAACAGGCAATTCATCGTCAGAAAAGCTGATCCGATTGACCTCAAAGATTTTTCCAACCATTTTCTCAAGCTGATTTACTGTAATCTCCCTAGGAAGATATGCTTCATTTAATACCTTTAGTAAAATATCACGATGCTCCTTGGAGTGCAACAACAAAGATAAGAGGGAAATTTGAGCAGGGGTTTTCTTCAACTGGTCTATTATTGAATACTCTGGCGATTTCATCTTTATCAAAAATTCTTCGACTTCTTCTTCGGTGATAGGCTTTTTGATAGATGACGGTTCACTCACAATTGGCTTGGACTTTCTTAAACTCTCAGGCACGAAGCATCTTCCTGACCGAGTCAAACCCCCTACCTCATCTACATCTTCCACTACTTCTTTTCCGTGATAGGTCATCACAGTCCGCCCATAATTCCAGGGAACCCTTTTCGTATCAACTATCGGAGATTGGGTCACCGGTTTGAGGACAATAGGCTCTGCCAGTGCTCTTTTCACCGTCAAGATGGGCTTACTCGGAGCTCCTACCACTGTCAACTTAGGTTTGTCCTGACTTAAATCATCATACCTTCTGACACCGTGATCAGGGGTTTCTTTGTGTTTTCTTGGGCTTTATCTTCTCTCATTCCTTCCTGGCTCAATGACATTGCTTTCAAAGACTCAGCTACATTCACCGTTTTCTCCTCAATGGTCTGTATCTTGACGATAGGCTTATAACACCTTGACGACTCTTTACCGTCATATATCAATTCTAACATATTGGTTTCAGCATGGGTTGGCAGCGGATTCTGGTTAATGTTTGGACCCTCCGGGTCCTGGACCACCATCTGATTTGTGTCAATTAAATCTTGGACAACTCTCTTTAAATGCCAACATTTCTCGATATCATGGCCTGGTATGTCAGAACAGTACGCACACCTTAAAGAATAATCGAGATTCCTCGACAGTGGATTTGAAAGCCTTCCTTGAATTGGGCTTAAGACCTTCAACTTTCTCAACCTATCAAACAAGCTAGCATATGGCTCCCCAAGAGGTGTGAATTGATTTTTGACCGCCTTCTCTTTCTTATACTCGGGCCTAGGTTGAAAACCGGGTTTGGAGGGGTTTTGGTAATTCGGTGGAGCGGATGGGCGATTTTTTGGAGCTTACACGCGCCATTGCGGGTAAGAAGGGGTTTGGGCATATGGTTGCGCGCTATATACTGGGTACGGGGGTGGTGGAATGGAATATAAAGGATTTTGTAGAGGGTAGTAATGGTGGTGAGGAATATATGGAGCTTGGGCGTAGACTTGGGCTTGGGATTGGGGATAGGGGCGAGTTGGTCTTTTGGGATAAGAATGGGTTCCAGCTATGACAGTCGCCACACCCTCTTTCTTTTTTTACCTCCGAATGCGCCAGATCCACCTTGAATCGCTTGTGTGGTGGCTTTCAATGCGACAAAACTCACTATTTGGCCGGTCTTGATTCCGTCCTCTATCATCTCCCCTATTTTGAGGACTTCAATAAAAGATTTTCCCATTGCCGGAAGTAAATGTTGAAAATAGGCCTCATCCTGTGCCTGAATGAAAACCTCTACCAACTTATTTTCTTTCATTGGAGGCTTTACCCTGGCGGTTTGTTCACGCCACCTTATCGCACATTCCCTAAAACCTTCAGTTCTTTTCTTCTTCATGTTGACCAAGGATTTTTTGTCCAGAATCAGGTCGATGTTATACTGAAAATGTTGCATAAACTCAGAAGCTAAGTCATCCCAGTTGTTTCACTTGTCGATATCTTGATCGATAAACCATTCTAAAGCCAGATCAGAAAGACTCTCGCCAAAGAAAGCCATGAGCAACTCTTCCCTTCCTCCTGCTGCCCTCAATTGGTTGCAATAACGTCTCAAGTGTGCCACGGGATCACCGTGCCCTGCATACTTATCGAACTTGGGCATTTTAAAACTGAGGGGAAGGTTGATGTCCAGGAACATACAAAGATCTTTATAGGAAACACTCTTATAACCTTCGATTCCCTGCAAATTCCTCATGGCCTGTTCTAAACTTTTCAACTTCCGCGCTATGACTTCCTGTTCCTCTGTTGCTACAGGTTTCTCCGTATCAAATGGGAATGCAGGTGGCTGAGTGTACCCATACGGTTCATTCATTCTCAAGGTAGGCTCCGAGGCATAATACTGACTATCTGGAACCTTCAATACTGGCTCACTGGAAGACCGAATATGGCCCATCGGACGCATAGCATATGTGGGAGCTTCAGGTGGTGGCGGAGCCACGAATACCGGTGTGATCGGTGGCGCCGGCTGAGCAGCGGGTCTTGATTGTGGAGCTGCCAAGGGCACACCTGAACTGTCAGGATAATAATGTCGCGGAGTGAATCCTGGCGCGTGCTCAGGTGACTCAGTAGGAGCAGAGAATTGTGCCTGAGAGAGCGGTGGGCAATTATAGATATTCCCAAGACCTTCAGGGAGAGGAGGAAGAGACATTCCGCTGGCCCATGCCCGGTGCAAATCTATCAATTGTTTCCTAAGCCTTGCTACCTCAGCATTGTGTTCTGAACATTCTTCCCTGTGATCCTGATCCGGGTCAATGAGCGAATTTTCAACCTCCCTGCTAGCCATGGCGAGCTTTTCTTTGGATCTAGTGAAGTATGGGTGACTAGCCAGAGTGCTGCAAACCTACCACTGTTATCTGAAAGAACATGCTCATCAAAGATGACATCCGTTAGGATTAAGGCACACAACAAACATGGGAATCACATTGGTAAAATTGTCCTAAATTCATGTTCATTTCTAACAGCTTTTGAGGGTAGCGAGGTCATTTTAACATCATCCCGATTTTATCTAAACTTTTTTTTTCGTATCAATCTCTGTTCTTTCCCTTTATTGTCTCATCATCCTTTCTTTCTTTTCTTCTCTCGCTATCTACCTTCATTTTATCATTCTTTATGGCTTTTGTTTTTTTTCTTTAAAAGAGGAAAAATAATGAAAAACAACGAAACAAAATAATTAGATCGAACCCAAAAATAGGTTGCCTACGTATCATGTTGTACATGAATCAGATCTTGCGTAGTTCGGGTTGTATATGCATAAACATCACACAATTGAAGGTTTTTTTTTTCACGAAAAACGAAAACAAGTGAACAAAAGAAAGACGTAACATCATAACATTTCGATGAAAGAAACAACAAAACATTACAACGAATTTAGGACCACTTTAAAACCAAACAACAAATACAAAACAACATTTTAAACCCCTAACGACATCCGTGCAATTACTAATAAAGAACCGAATATCAAAAACAACTTGACTCCGACTTAACACAGACACCACTCTACAATGACAGAAACATAAAAGACTCAAAACTACATAAAGACAAGACATGTTCTTTCAAACTGGTGCTCTGTGTGACGTCCCCGACTGAGATGAACCCATCTGTGAAGTCCCCTCTTTTCCACTCAGACTTTGCAACATATCCTGCAACGACGTTTTGATACCCGGGAACAAATTTCTCGCCCATATCCCCGCCTCTTAGAGATTACACCCGCAAAGTTTTCTCTGACACCCATCCACAGTTATGATCAAACGTGACAACTGAACTCTCAAAAACTCCATCTTGGCACTCGGATCTTCCTGCTCATCATCCTCTACCATGATTGTTTCCCGTATTCGCCCTCTAAGTTGGGCTGGTAAGGGTCTACTAATGACATGGGGCAGAGATTGTAGCCAGATTTCATAGTTTTGAGTGCATCCTGGATTTTCCTCGAGAGTATCGACACCTAGCTTTATCGCGTTATTCCAGAATTTCTCATATTTGCTTTCCCCCATGACTTGGTCTTTAAAGTACTCTACATCCTTTAGAAGGTCCATTATTGGGGGGACGTCTTGCATCCTACCCAACTGACGCATCACCCTTCTTGGACTATAAGGCCTAGTGCAGTTAAGTCCTATCAAAACTAGAAAGAGTTGCATTTGAGATCCAATCAAGATTTTCTTAGGACGAAACCACATATAGCACCAAAGAATGTTGTTCGGAGTTCTTGATTCGAGAAATTCGATCCAAGAATTGACTCCCATAGGAAAATAAAATTTGTCAAAATGCATTCTCTCTTGCATGGCTTGCACTTGATCATTCAGACAACAGTCGATCACATCTTCTCTAATCAAAGAAGGCGTATGCAAGTGCTCCATCATCCACAACTGCAATATCAGATTACTCCCTTCAAAAAATCGTACCCCTCTTTTTACTTCAGTTAAAGCCTTATATATTTCTGTTAAGATCATTGGTAATGGTGACCTCATTTTTTTTCTTGAATAAAGCTATCACCACTGATTGTAGACGAGTATTGATACACCTCTCATCTAACGGGAACACTAAGATACCCAACAAAGCCAAATAGAAAACCTCAAGACGACGTTATTCCCAGATTTTAACAGAATTCATCCCAAAAGCATTCGAAACCCTCTAAGGACCCAAATATAGCAAACAAATAGTCCAAGGAAATCCAAGATTGTTTGAGACATCCCAGATGCTTGTTATCTTTTAATCCACAGAGTCGAAGGAATTTCTTACGAGTATGATTGCGGGCTAAAATCATCTGTTGACCCATGTAAGTCAACCGAAACAAACGAGACACTTCTGCCAGGGTAGGAGTCAATTCACAACTTCCGAACCTAAACACCAAATTATTTGGATCCCAGAAAGTCAACGCAGCTTCTATTAGATCCGGACGAGGCGTGAGATCCATGAGTGCTACAAGATTGCCTAACACTTTCCTCACTTCGTGCTTTTCAGAGTAATTGAACGTGCCTCACCACTTGATCAACTTTTTGGGTACCTTGACAACCATAAGGACTCTAGACTTTGTGGAAAGATCCATCCAGTTGTAGCAGATAAGAAATTATCTCAAAAATTTGATAGGAGCAAAAGGTTCCCAACCAATGGGAATTTGATGCGGACATACGTCGATGGGACAGACCGTTTCATGACTCCAAATCGCCGAATAGTAACGCTGAATAAAATCAGCCTACTTGGCTAACAACTCTAGGTTACGAGGTAAAAGACCTATCCTAAGACTAAGACGAAGGCCAAAATAAAGGTTACCGAACCCACTGAGGGTTGCCTATGTATCCCGTCCCGAGGGACGGGAATCAGGTATGCGTAGTTCGTCCATGTTGGACAAATAAAGATTAACTAACAGACAGATCCTAAATTAAGAAACACAACCCAAGACCGATGAATAAAAGAAAAATCGAAAAAAATTGGGTTTTTAATTTGACACCAACAACTATGAAAGAAAAAATCTTTTTGGTATTTTCGTTAAATGAAATGTACAAAACTTCTACCACCTTTTTTTTGAATTTTTCTTTTATAAAAAACCCTTAAAAAATCTTTTTGGAGTTTTCGAATTGTGAAAGCTTGCTAAAGGAAACAAAAGGAAAATCTTTTTGATTTTTTTTATTTTTTTTTGAATTTTTGAATCATGGAAAACAAAAGTCATAAAGAACTCAAAAAACTACAAAACTCTTTTTCGGACTAATTTTTTCTTCTTTTTTTTTTCTTTTTTTCGCACACTTTACTTTCTAACACATGATTTACCCTACATCAGTCTGTCAAATGACCACGTTATCCTCAAAGATGCAACATTTAGCACGTAGGAATGCTTTAGAGGTAAGTCTCCTACAAAGGACCAAGTGGACCCGCTAGGTCTCAATATGATGCACATAAGCATTACCTAAAGACTGACCTACGCTGGGGTTCACTAACAAGGCCGTTCGGGGGAGCATATGGTCGATAGTGGTTGCTTAGCTTTCCACCTACTCCATACATCCAACGGCTCCCCCTAAAATAAAGGTGACTCAACTAGAGTTCATGCGCACGACATGCGCTCCGAGACTTGTTACGAAAAGAATGACTCGGGTTATGCACATGATGTCAGATATAAAAGAGGTAACACATAGGATAAATACTGTAAACAAAGAGCACGAAAATACACAACAGCGAAAACACAAACAAAAATCACAAACAATGCTTATACACTCGTAATGCCAAACAAAGCCGATACGACTCCAAAAAAGCTCGGATTCTGAAGTTTTCCCCAGCAGAGTCGCCAGAGCTGTCACACCCCTTTTTCACCATCCAAAAAGATTTGATTTTAAATTCGAAAGGGTTTTATTATTAAGGTGACAAAAATGAAAAATTTGTTTCGAAAGAGAAAAAAAAAGGATTATTTACATTATTATTTTTTCTTATTCAGAGTCGCCACTTGGCATAATCTGGTGTGCCAAGTCACCTTTGGAGAATCCTTTTCGAAATGGTTTGACTCTAAAAACTGATCTGCGACCAGAGATTCCGGCTAAGGAATTCTGTTGACCGAGGGAAAGGTGTTAGGCAGCCCTCGATCCCATGGTTCGACCACGGTCGCTTGGTGGAGTGTATCGGCTAATTTGACATTATGAATATATAAACCACACAAAATCACACAAAATGATCTATCAAACAAACAAACAAAATAAACCCAAAATTATAATGTCCAGTTCGATTATTACAATTCCGAAATAGAAAAAAAAACACGAAAATATAAACCTACTCTATTCAAAACTAATCCTAAACTAAACTCTCGTGATCTACCCGACGCCTCGGGCCTTGATCACGAACGTCCTCCGGGTACAAAATTCTTCGGGGCATTCCCCGAATAAATCAATACAAATACCTCGGGGCATTCCCCGGCCAAATGAATACATTTTTTCCAATGTGAGAAAACCAAATCATTCACCCAATTTTCAAACATTCAACAAAATTTCAAATCTTCAACATAAACCACAAATTTCAAACTTTGCCTACCCAACCTACGTTTGTCTATCCAATTCGGTGACATTTACATTCAAACACAATAAATTAAAATTTATCCGAATCTAACCTTTTCATCAATTTTTCAATTCCAAATGCCAACTTCTTTTTTATCGATCCATTAAAACATGATAAAGTTCTTTCCTCAAACCTTCGAAGCCGAATCACCAAACATCATGATCAACATCAACAAAAATCTAACAAGCATAATCACACCATACATAATCACAACAAATTCAATAAACCAAAATAACTAAAGAGAGCGGGTTAAGGAGATAGACCTCAATAGCACTTGTTTTCGTTGATAATAAAGAAGTTCGAAAAACTGAAATCCTCACGACAAACCGAGCTCCAAACCACGAATATTGAACCCAGTAGATTGCAAGAAAACCCCTAACGTACTATATCGAGCACGAATCAAGAAAAATAGACGAATCCGAAACCCCTAAAAATCAACAGAGAGCTGAATATCCGCACGATTCAAACTCAGGTGAGATCAGACGGAGGTGGAAAACGACAGACCAAAACAGATTCTGATGAAGCTCGCTATTTTCGGCCCGATTTAGCTAAAAAAACGATGGAAAATGGGGGTGATTTTGAGGAATTGCAACGTTTTGGTGGATTTTTAAACCTGCAATACTGTCAATGTTGGTCCGTCCTCCTTCGACTTCTTTCTGTTCACTCTCGTTTTCTCTGAAATCTCTCTGATTTTCTTCTAATTCTACGCGTGCATGTGTTTGTGGCTGTGCCTGTATGTTTTTGAACGAAGAAGAAGAAAAAGGGAATGATACAAGGATATGTTTCTGATTAGGTGAGTGGAAATGGCTTCTGTGTGTGTATTTGGTTCCCTCCTTGTGTATTGTGTTGTTCTATGTTGAAGAAGAAACCAAAATTCACCAAAAAAAATGGAGAGCCTTCTGCGGAGAAGATGAGATGCTAATGATAATCCCTCCCCAATCTTCTGTGGGCCCCCTCTATATATGGTAATAACGTGTAAAATAAAAGTGGTTAGGGGGTCACGTGAGTGAGGTATCCTAATCTAATAAGAAAGGGTTGTTAATTTTGTTACCAAAAGAATAATTAGGATTGAGTTTGTTAGAAATTTGTTATTTTTGTACTTTTGTGGAGGAATAATTACATGGTTGAGGGTGCACAATAGGATAGGGTAAAAAGGTGAAAATTAATCTTTTGGATGGAAAAAATTACGTGTCTACATCATGCCCCCTTTGAATGTAAACACGCAGTGTTTTCAGACAAAGAAGTAAACAACGAGACCGAATTTTGTCCCGATCATTATTCAAAGAGAGGAGTAAAAGAAAGAAGGACAATAGAATCCTGTCGGACACCCTATCTACCCAAGTCATGAGGAAGTCACAAGTATCTCAAAGGGTTGGAAGAGAAGTGGACTATACCGAGTTGGAGAGTCGAGTGAGGTTCCATCGAGGTTCCGGTCCGCGGCTCTGTCATTACATCAAAAATGAAAATTACAAGTTAAAACATAAATGAAATTACAAAATCCTATCTATACAGCTTTTGTTGGCTCTTGGCTCGACTTTTATCACCCTATTCTTCAGGCGGGTTGCAATTTTTTTCAACTTGTTGCTTGGCTTTCAATTGCTTCGCTTTGTTGCTTGACTTTTCATTTCTTCACCCTATTCTCCAGGCGGGCTCCTGACTTGCTATTTCATCACTTTGTTGCTTGACTTTTCATTTCTTCACTCTGTTCTCCAGGCGGGCTCTAGACTTGCTATTTCATCACCCTGTTCTTCAGGCGGGCTCCTGAAACCCAAAATTAAAACTAGAACAAAAATTATCCCAAACAAAAATTATAGTAAAGTAGTATTTCATTTTTGAAAGCGTTGTCCCATTTTTCAGGAAGGTCCTGAACAGAAAGTAAAATCCCATTTTTCAGGAGGGTCCTGAACTGAAAGTAAAATCCCATTTTTTCAGAAGGGTCCTAAACAGAAAGTAAAATCCCATTTTTCAACAGGGTACTGAACTGAAGGTAAAGTCCCTTTTTTCAGGAGGGTCCTGAACATAAAGTAACATCCCATTTTCCAGGAGGGTCCTGAACATAAAGTAAAATCCAATTTTTCAGGAGGGTCCTGAACATAAAGTGAAATCTCATTTTTCAGGAGGGTCCTGAACAGAAGGTAAAATCCCATTTTTCAGGAGGGTCCTGAACAGAAAGTAAAGTCCCATTTTTCAGGAGGGTCCTGAACAAAGAGTAAAATCCCATTTTTCAGGAGGGTCCTGAACGGAAAGTAAATTTCCATTTTTCAGGAGGGTCCTGAACAAAAGTAAAATACCATTTTTCATGAGGGTCCTGAACAAAAAGTAAAATCTTATTTTTCAGGAGGGTCCTGAACATAAAGTAAAATCCTATTTTCCAGGAGGGTGCTGAACAGAAAGTAAATTCCCATTTTTCAGGAGGGTCCTAAACAAAAAAGTAAAATCCCATTTTTCAGGAGGGTCCTAAACATAAGGTAAAATCTCATTTTTTCAGGAAGGTCCTGAATTAAAAGTAAAGTCCCATTTTTCAGGAGGTTCCTGAACTGAAAGTAAATTCCCATTCTTCAGGAGGGTCCTGAACAGAAAGTAAAGTCCCATTTTTCAGGAGGGTCCTGAACAGAAAGTAACATCCCATTTTTCAGGGGGTCCCTGAACAGAAAGTAAATTCTCATTCTTCAGGAGGGTCCTGAACAGAAAGTAAAGTCCCATTTTTCAGGAGGGTCCTGAACAGAAAGTAAAATCCAATTTTTTAGGAGTGTCCTGAACAGAAAGTAAAATCCCATTTTTCAGGAGAGTCCTGAACAAAGAGTAAAATCTCATTTTACAGGAGGGTCCTGAACAGAAAGTAAATTCCCATTTTTCAGGAGGGTCCTGAACAAAAGTAAAATCCCATTTTCAGGATGGTCCTGAACAGAAAGTAAAATCCCATTTTTTAGGAGGATCCTTAACATAAAGTAAAATTCCATTTTCCAGGAGGGTCCTGAACAGAAAGTAAATTCTCATTTTTCAGGAGGGTCCTGAACAAAAAAGTAAAATCCCATTTTTCAGGAGGGTCCTGAACATAAGGTAAAATCTCATTTTTTCAGAAAGGTCCTGAATTGAAAGTAAAGTCCCATTTTTCAGGAGGGTCCTGAACTGAAAGTAAATTCCCATTCTTCAGGAGGGTCCTGAACAGAAAGCAAAGTCCTATTTTTCAGGAGGGTCCTGAACAGAAAGTAACATCCCATTTTTCAGGAGGGTCCTGAACTGAAAGTAAATTCTCATTCTTCAGGAGGGTCCTGAACAGAAAGTAAAGTCCTATTTTTCAGGAGGGTCCTGAACAGAAAGTAAAATCCCATTTTTCAGGAGGGTCCTGAACAGAAAGTAAAATCCCATTTTACAGGAGGGTCCTGAACAGAAAGTAAAATCCTATTTTACAGGAGGGTCCTGAACAGAAAGTAAATTCCCATTTTTCAGGAGGGTCCTGAACAAAATTAAAATCCCATTTTTCAGGAGGGTCCTGAACAGAATGTAAAATCCCATTTTTTAGGAGGATCCTTAACATAAAGTAAAATCCCATTTTCCAGGAGGGTCCTAAACAGAAAGTAAATTCCCATTTTTCAGGAGGGTCCTGAACAAAAAAGTAAAATCCCATTTTTCAGGAGGGTCCTGAACATAAGGTAAAATCCCATTTTTTCAGGAGGGTCCTGAATTGAAAGTAAAGTCACATTTTTCAGGAGGTTCCTGAACTGAAAGTAAATTCCCATTCTTCAGGAGGGTCCTGAACAGGAAGTAAAGTCCTATTTTCCAGGAGGGTCCTGAACAGAAAGTAACATCCTATTTTTCAGGAGGGTCCTGAACAAAAAGTAAATTCTCATTCTTCAGGAGGGTCCTGAATAGAAAGTAAAGTCCCATTTTTCAGGAGGGTCCTGAAAAGAAAGTAAAATCCCGGAGGGTCCTGAGCAGAAAGTAAATTCTCATTCTTCAGGAGGGTCCTGAACAGAAAGTAAAATCCCATTTTTCAGAAGGGTCCTGAACAGAAAGTAAAATCTCATTTTTCAGGAGGGTCCTGAACATAAAGTAAAATCCCATTTTCCAGGAGGGGCCTGAACAGAAAGTAAAATCCCATTTTTCAGGAGGGTCCTGAACATAAGTTAAAATCCCATTTTTCAGGAGGGTCCTGAACAGAAAGTAAAGTCCCATTTTTCAGGAGGGTCCTGAACAGAAAGTAAATTCCCATTCTTCAGGAGGGTCTGAACTGAAACTAAATTCTCATTCTTCAGGAGGGTCCTGAGCAGAAAGTAAAGTCCCATTTTTCAGGAGGGTCCTGAACAGAACGTAAAATCCCATTTTTCAGGAGGGTCCTGAACAGAAAGTAAATTCTCATTCTTCAGGAAGGTCCTGAACAGTAAGTAAAGTCCCATTTTTTAAGAGGGTCCTGAACAGAAAGTAAAATCCCATTTTTCAGAAGGGTCCTGAACATAAAGTAAAATCCCATTTTACAGGAGGGTCCTAAACAGAAAGTAAAATCCCATTTTTCAGGATGGTCCTGAACAGATAGTAAAATCCCATTTTTCAGGAGGGTCCTGAACTGAAAAGTAAAATTCCATTTTTCAGGAGGGTCCTGAATAGAAAACTAAAATCTCATTTTGCAGGATGGTCCTGAACATAAGGTAAAATCCCATTTTTTCAGGAGGGTCCTGAACAGAAAGTAAAGTCCCATTTTTCAGGAGGGTCTTGAACAGAAAGTAAATTCCCATTCTTCAGGAGGGTCCTGAACAGAAAGTAAATTCTCATTCTTCAGGAGGGTCCTGAACTAAAAGTAAAGTCCCATTCTTCAGGAGGGTCCTGAACAGAAAGTAAAGTCCCATTTTTCAGGAGGGTCTTGAACAGAAAGTAAAATCTCATTTTTTAGGAGGGTCTTGAACAGAAAGTAAATTCTCATTCTTCAGGAGGGTCTTGAACTGAAAGTAAAGTCCCATTTTTCAGTAGGGTCCTGAACAGAAAGTAAAATCGCATTTTTCAAGAGGGTCCTGAACATAAAGTAAAATCCCATTTTCCAGGAGGGTCCTGAACATAAAGTAAAATCCCATTTTTCAGGAGGGCCTGAATAAAAAGTAAAATCCCATGGTTGTGCATTTCCAATGGTAGCTGAATTAAGTGAAGCGAATTTGCCCCTATTTCAACAAAGAAAATTTATCAGTTAAAAACTTAGTGGTGGCTTGCAGCTCTTGGCTTCTGAGGTATCTGCCCCAGCACTCGTTCCTTTCATCTTTGTTCCAAATCGCTGACACTTTCCCTGTCTTGCCGCATCATCGACCCGGATCCAAATTGAGGGAAATGAGTTCTGACTCGAACAATGGGTTTCATTTTACCATGCCTCTGAGATGCACCCTTTTAAAAATCTGAATACTCTCACGAATCCGGTAGCCTGTCGGTTGATAGACTTCCTTTGCTTCACGTTCAATTACGATCATATTTGTTTCATGTGCTAGTCCTTGGCTTTTCTCATACAATTGGAAAGACTGATAGCATGTTTTGAAATCCTTTCTCGCTTGTTTTGACACCGACTTGACTTAAAATGTAAAGAAATGATGGCGACTTTTATTTTGATAAATGACATAAAAAAAACGAAATATGAATAGGTAAATGGAAGAAAAGGGCAACGTCCCTTATTCAAAAGAAAACTTATCTGAATACGGCAACCAACTTCAATGAGTATGACATGCATTTTGGATTAAGCTGCCTGATCTTCCTATCCAAACTTCCCATTTGTTGTTGAGTTCGTGCCTTTGCCGCTGAGCCGCTTCTTCAAATCCATTGGACTCATACATCACATTCAATTGACGACATCTTACAAGACTTTCGCCAACAAATCTCTTTCTTTTCACTTTTCACTTTTCTCTTGAACTCGCCATCGCCTTACGGTGCCCGTGAGGGTTTTCACCAATAAGACTCTCTCATTTTATTTCTCTCCACTCACCATCGCCTTATGGTGCCTGCGAGGGTTTTCACCAATAAGACTCTCTCATTTTCATTTCTCTCAACTCACCAAGAGAAGATGAGATGCTAATGATAATCCCTTCCCAATCTTCTGTGGCCCCCCCTCTATATATGGGAATAACGTGTAAAATAAAAGTGGTTAGGGGGGTCACGTGGGTGAGGTATGGACTAGTGGGTGAGGTGTCCTAATCTAATAAGAAAGGGTTGTTAATTTTGTTACCAAAAGAATAATTAGGATTGAGTTTGTTAGGAATTTGTTATTTTTGTACTTTTGTGGAGGAATAATTACATGGTTGAGGGTACACAATAGGATAGGGTAAAAAGGTGAAAATTAATCTTTTAGAGGGACAAAATTACGTGTCTACACTATTCATTGTCAGGTTGGAGGAAAGAAGGCATCAAGCATGTAAAGATTCAATGCAGAGGCCGTGGTTCTGTACCTGACAATGAGTCGGTAAATTTATTTGTCTATGAGGTTTCACAATTTCTTGCCCGTCAGAAACAGGCAAAGAAGCATATCCTTCTCCATTGCACACATGGGCATAATCGCACTGGGTTTATGATCGTTCATTATCTTATGCGTACGCTGTCGATATCTGTCAGCCAGGCAATTAAAATTTTTTCTGATGCTCGTCCTCCTGGGATCTATAAGCCCAACTATATCGATGCCTTATATGCCTTGTATCATGAGAAAAAACCTGAAATGGTTGTTTGTCCTCCAACACCTGAATGGAAAAGATCTTCTGAGCTTGATTTGAATGGCGATGACGATGAGGCTTCTTTGATTGACAATCGTGAAGCACAAGTAGTAATGTCAAATGATGACGTTTTGGGAGATGCAATCCCACAAGATCAGCAAAATTGTTTACGACAGTTGTGTTATCAAGCACTGAAAATGACCCCAGGGGTTAGAGGCCCACAATTTCCTGGCTCACATCCAGTCTCTCTTGACAGGGACAACTTGCAGTTATTAAGGCAGCGTTACTACTATGCCACATGGAAGGCTGACGGGACACGGTATATGATGCTGATCACGATGGATGGTTGTTTCTTAGTTGATAGGCATTTCAACTTCCGGAGGGTTCAGATGAGATTTCCGTGCAGACACACTAACAATGAAGGTTTAGCCGAAAAGACCCACCACTTCACTTTACTTGATGGAGAGATGGTAATTGATACTTTGCCTGACACACACAAGCAGGAAAGGAGATACCTAATTTATGATATGATGGCCCTGAACCATGTGTCTGTCATTGAGCGGCCCTTTTATGAACGGTGGAGAATGATCGATAAACAAGTGATTGGGCCAAGGAATTATGAACGACGACATATATACCAGAGTAGAAACCTTTACTATAGATATGAGTTGGAGCCTTTCAGGGTGAGGAAGAAGGAATTTCTTGCGCTCTCTACCGTCACAAAGCTTCTCAAAGAATTTATCCCAAAGCTTTCACATGAAGCTGATGGTCTTATTTTTCAGGGTTGGGATGATCCTTATGTTCCTCGCACGCACGAGGGTCTCTTGAAGTGGAACTACACTGAAATGAACTCGGTTGACTTCCTGTTTGAGGTGGTCGAGGAGGATCGTGGGTTGCTTTATCTACACGAACGAGGGAAGAAGAAACCAATGGACGGGAATAGAGTTGTTGGTTCTGATCCGTCAGATTACTCTGGTAAAATAATAGAGTGCTCTTTTGATGCCATTAACGAAACATGGGTGTGGATGAGGACCAGAGTCGATAAAGGAACTCCGAATGATTACAACACGTACAGAAAGGTGATGAGAAGTATTACGGACAACATCACCGAACAAGTGTTGTTGAATGAGATCGCTGAGATTATTGAACTACCAATGTATGCGGTTAGGATACAGAGTGCAGATACCAAAGCTCATGTACGACGCAGATGAATGAATCGGTGGAAGCTAGTGATTGGATTAACTTCGCATTGGAACTTAGCCTTGTTCATGTATATCAATACAAGGGTATTTACGAGCATCCTTAGTACCTGGGCGTGTTATGCATGTGTGCTATAAGAAGGTGGTCATGTATATTAGTTGTGTTAGTTTTCTTTCTTTAATTTTTTTTTTTTCTTGGTTACTGTTAAGTTGTCCAAGGTAGGTTTTCTTCCATAGTAGTGAAACGTCAAGCTCTATGTTATCTATTTCCCTGTGAATATTAGTGTGTTCTACTACTAAAAAGAAAAAAAATCCTCCCAATTCATCGTTAAGGAGCTAAAGTAATTGATAGAATAGTTAAGTTGATTGGACCTTACATCAAACTTAAAAACAATGCAACAAAATTGTGGATAGTGTAGCAAGTTATCCATTGAGACATCCAGCTCACTGGCCACAAATGAACTAGCTAGGCCGTATCCTACTAATGAGAGACATTAGGCTGATTTAAGTAAATATCCATATACATTTTATTCTTATTTAAAAAAAAATATTGAGAGTTAATTATCTTATGAATAACATTAAACTCAGAGTTAAATATTTGCTGCGTATAATACCCAATCCTACCCGCAAAATATTGTACTGTCATCTAACGTTTGCAATAATTGGTAGAAATCTTTAATTATGTCTTAACTTATTTTGTTAATGGCATAATATGGAAATATGCCTTTTAAGTTATGTCAACTTGCATCTATGGCTCAAAAGGAACTTTTAGACCGTATTTAAAACATTCGTAATTATAAGAGAAGTAAAGAATATTCCTCCTTCCGTTTAAAAAAAGAATAATCTTTTTTTATTTGATAGGGAGTTTAAAAAAATAAAAAAGACTTTTGAAGTTGAGATAATACATCAAAACACCCCTAAACTTGTATCCAAAACTTACTTTAGACTCTAAACTAATCGGGCAATTATTCACCCCCTTAACAATTTTTAAGTGAATTTTTTTCCACCCTGCAAAAATTATACCACTCACTATGGAGAGTGAAGTACACACGCCCCACGTCATTGCCAAATCAGTGCCATAGCAGTGTCATGTCATTGCCACGTAAGAAATTATAATTTTTTTTTAAAAAATAATCCAATACACATATTATTTTTATATTTTTTTAAAAAAAAACAAAAAATATATTTGTACTTTATATATATTTGCTTTTTAGTGTATATATATATATATATATATAAAGTACAAATATATATATATATATATATATATATATATATTTTGCTTTAAAATTAAATTAAATCAAATAACTCTCTATACAGTCTCATGAACTTATTAGCATAGGAAAAATTAGTTTTCATATCTACTTTATACATTCATACATATTATATTACTTAGTACCTATAGGGAATTTTAAAATCATGATTAGTGTATATTTATTAAAATGAAGGTTGTACAACCAGTATTAAAAGAATATCGAAATTGGTTTTGGGAAACCAAATTAAAAATCAAGTTTTACAATCGTAATGTAAAAAGTTTAAAAAATTATCTTAACAAGTTACATAGATTAAAAAATCATTTAAATAATTCTGAAACCAACAGGATTAGAGTACTCATAAATGTCTCTCTAAATGAAAATCATAATCAAAAATTAAAACAAATATCTAGACTAAAAAAGTATAAAATTAAATTAAAACAAATAACTCTCTATACAGCATAATGAGTTATTATACTTGTTTTCTAGATGAAAAAATTTTAATCACTATTTTAAAAGTGATAAATTTAAACAAAGATCTATAGGAGAAAATCCTTGATAAGATTATAGAGTCGTTTGTTCAAGAACAATGGTCTATCCATAGTTATTCATATATAGATTCAGATGAAGATGACTATTGGTCATATTCTGATGATAATGATTAACTGTCATACGAATATGATGATGGGTATTATACTGATTAATTGTCAAATAATTCCGCAACTTACCTTGTTTGCGAACAACACCATTTTAATGGACAAATAACTCTCTATACAACATAATGAGTTATTATACTTGTTTTCTAGATGAAAAGACTTTAATCACTATTTTAAAAAGTGATAAATTTAAACAAAGATCTACAGGAGAAAATCCTTGATAAGATTATAGAGCCGTTTGTTCAAGAACAATGGTCTATCCATAGTTATTCATATATAGATTCAGATGAAGATGGTTATTGGCCATATTCTGATGATAATGATTATTGGTCGTACGAATATGATGATGGCTATTATACTGACAAATTGTCAAATAATTCCGCAACTTACCCTGTTTGCGAACAACACCATTTTAATGGTATCAAAGCCAAGAATTATATACCCAAGTATTAGAAAATTCTAATATCATAATGATCATTTTTAAATTTAAACCTTTTAGTGATAATAAGCACAGCATTAGAGATATAAAAAGAGCTCTAAATAGTAATTATTTAGAATATAAAAGGCTTAATGAAACAAAAAATGACCCAAACAGGTTAAATTATTTAATTGATATTATCTCTAGTTTAGAAGCAAGGTTAATAGTTTTATTAAAATCCAGAGCACTGAAACATAGATCAAGTCAGCCATGGATAAAGAACAAGCTTTAAGAATATTACCAGAGTTAAGACAAGAACTTAACATCAGAAAAGAAAGATATGTATACAATCAATTTGCAGGAGTATGCAAACAATCATTATTTCATCAAAAGAAAACTATCTTCCTTTTAGAACAAAAAATTTGGCATCTAGAATTCAAATTAGATAATAATCTGTTTAAAAAATGAATACCAAAGAATTTATAGAAAAGGTCTTAAATAATTTAGATGACCTTTTAGCTATGCAAAGACATATAACTCTTAAGATAAATTTAATAGAAGAAGAGATAAAAACTCTTAAGAATAATTCACCCGCTAATATGGGTAAAATTATTGAAAGAACAGATATTTTCAATAAAGAATTAGGGAAAAGAATAAGAAATAATATTCTTACCCCTAGAATCTCAAATAAAGGAAACTATCAACAAGGTAGTTTAGATGAAAAAATTATATCTAGATTTTTAGAAAAAAAAAACAAAAAGAAGATTTAGAAAAATTAGAAAAAATTTCTGATAATAATGATAAAGAAGAAGCATCTACTTCTAAAATAAAAGTAGAAGACCTAGTAGATAAGGAAGAAAATGAATGAACTAGACGAACTAGTCTATGCTTTAGAAGAGCTTGATCTAAATGATCAAAATTATCGAGTAAATATGAATAAAGGGGATACAGGAGGACCTCAGGGAACCTTTAAGGCCCCTAAGGAAGAAGATAATGATCATATTCCAAGACGTAGTTTCTTACCAAAATCTAAGAAATGGAAAGACTATAATAGTCAATACCATATAAATTCCAAGGCTAAATTTATGCCTAATAGGCTACCAGTAGGAGATGCTGGAGCAACCCAATTCCTTGATTTGGACTGTAAAAGAGAGCCTGGAGAATTTTTAGATTTATGGGCAAAAAACCTAGAATTGTTTTTTATTCTAGGAAAAGGAAGTAATTATACTAGTGAAGAAAAATACTTAATAGCCACGAATACCTTTACAGGAAAGGTAGATGATTGGTTTAGAAGAGTATCTAAAGAAACTGAAGTCGTATTTAGACTAGCAGTTATAGCAGATTTTGAAAAAAACAACTAGAGAAGGTATAAACAATCTAGTAAGATATGTAGGAGCTGAATTCTTAGAAAGTCAGTTAGACATTTCCAAAGGAAAAGAAAAACAAGGATTACTAGCAACAGAATGGCTAGAAAAACTTCAAATTTGTAAAATGAAGTATATTCAAGAATATACTTGTGAATTTGAAACATACTACTACAAGCTATTTGATAGTAGTAAAAATTTAACTCCATTCATGGATAAATATTTTCAAAAACTGTCAGGATATTGGGCTAGTTATTTTAGAATAGAATATGCTAAAGAAGATCAAACTGATGACTCTTTAGGAAAAAAGATTATTTTTCTTAATCAACGACTTAGTCAACTATGTATGTTGCATAACATGCAGAGAAAAGCCAATAGGATTGGTACTCAAGTCTACTGTGAAGATACAAAAGCAGCATTTCAATGGGGATGTCATGAGAAAAATCCGTAAAAAAAAAAAAGAAAACTCAAGAAAACTAAAGGTTTAATTAAAAGAAAAAACTTTTCTAAAAAGAATTTCATACCAAGGAAAAAGTATTACAAAAAGCGTAGAAATTTTAAAAGGAATTCTACAGATAAATGTAAATGCTATAATTGTGGAGAAGAAGGCCACAAAAGTTATGAGTGTAATAAGAAGAGAGTAAAAATCTCTAAAATAGATAGAGAAGAAATGAAATCAGACCTAGAGTTAATCTCGTCTATTGAAAGTAAAGACTTTTATACAGAACTTTATGAAGAATTCTCAGAATCAAGTACTGATTCAGAAGAATGAATCAAGAAATTGAGAATTTAGAAGAAACAACTCAGGTTATAGAATCTAAAGAAGATCAGCGAGGATACGCATTAAAAGCAACATTTGATGGAGAATTATTAAGAAAAATCCAAGGATTAAAATTTAATCTCCGAACAGAAGATAGTATATTTAGTAGACTCCAAAGAACCTTTTTGAGAAATAAAATCTCTTACTACGAATATCAGGAGGTTGAAAAGGTTATAGAAGTCACTCAAACGACTGGGAGACATAAGCTTAACCTTTTAACCAAGCCTATGATAGACCAAATCTTAAGAAAAATTCCAGAAAGAAATAGAAAAAAGATGAATTATGTTTATCTTGGAGGAATCCAGATCATGGTAAAATCTACCTTTAAAGAAGGAACAGATTGTCCCATAGTAATAAATCTCTCAGACAAAAAATTCTTAAATACAAGAGAAGGAAATCTAGGAATAGTTTAAGGAAATTTGGCATACACCAAATTGTTATTCACCTATTACCCCAGGTATTGCATATCCTTAAAAGATGCAAATTTTAATGAAGCACTAAATTTGCATTTTCAGGTAAAAAGAAATGATCTTTTCAAACCAGGTAATCATATTATGAGCATCTATTATCAGGCTCTATATACGGTTACTAACTCAAACTATGGATATGTTTATAAAAATAAAAGTCTTGTCGAAATTGATCTAGAATGTGCAGGAATAGCAAGGATAGTTAAAGCAGAGATTCAACAACCAAACATTCCTACTGAGTATGAATTCCAGGTAGGAAAAGCAATAGAAATAGAAAGTTCCTCCACTTCAAATCCGAGACTCTCAATAGAATATGGGAAAAACTCAATAAGAAAAGGTAACTCTAAAAGATTTACCAATAATAACACTAACAGTATTACTGATGTTTCAGGAAGATTCTTTAATGGAAGTGACTGGAACAAACAAATAATTCTGATACAATCAGGATCATCAGCAAATCACGTCAAGGAAAGTATCCTAGATGGGTTAATTAGCTATAAAGGTAAACCTTATATATATAAAACATTTGAAGAAAATAGTTATGAATGTTCAAAAATGGTAGAATTACCCATTCAATTAGGAACAATAAGAACAAGAGTTCCTTGTAATATCAACGAACATGAAAATGATTATAATATAATCTTGGGAGGATTATTCCTCAATAGTTTAGATCAATATAGTATCCAAAAGGAAGGAATTCAAATAACCTTAGGCGATAAAACTTGTTTTATACCTAAAGTTAATGCCTAAAGAAACCTCATTCAGAGTAGCAGTATTCGTAGAATTTACATCCTACGAAATAAAAATAACTTCATGTTGTCAAATAGATAATGGCTCAGAAACTAGTCTAGACAAATCTTTTTTAATAAAAGATTGGGATATATCTAATTCAAACAAGTATCTTGTAGGTATAACAGGGGATAAAGAAAAATCCACTCATGAAAAGAAAAATGTCAAAATAATTTTAGGATCTAAGATATTTCCTATAAAACATGTTTATGCTTATGACAAGCTTGAAACCGACTTATTATTAGGAAATAATTTTATCCAACAATTTCAAGACTATCATCAAACTATATACATGGTTAGTTTTAAAACACCATGTAATCATTTTATAAAAATCCCAAGAAAACATAATCCCTATGTTTTAATAAAGGAGCAAGGAAATTTTAAACAGAGATTTTTGGAAAATCCAAAAAATTACTCTTGTAAATGCCTTAATTTAGAAAACATAAAACAAGATTTACAAGTTTCTTACGGAGAAAGTCCATTAGAAAAATAGAATAATAGTCATGAAAAGGCAGTTTTAACTTTAAAAGATCCTAGTATCATAATAAGAGTTAAACCAATGTTGTACAATGAAGAAAATAAAACTGAATTTAAAATTCAGATAAGGAAATTACTTAATCTTAAATTAATAAGAGGAAGTAAGAGTCCACACAGCAGTCCCGCCTTTATGGTAAGGAATCATGCAGAACTCAAAAGAGGAAAACCTAGAATGGTAATTAACTACAAAGAGTTAAATAAAAAATGTATTTTTGATGGATATTTTATTCCAAATAAAAATAATCTAATTAACCTTGCTAAAGGAAAAAACTACTTTTCAAAATTCGACTGTAAAAGTGGTTTTTGGCAAATTAAGCTTTCGAAAGAATCAATTCCCCTAACAGCATTTAGCACTCCTAACGGACATTATGAATGGATAGTAATGCCCTTTGGATTAAAGAATGCACCTCAAATTTTTCAAAGAAAGATGGATAAAAAAATTTCTGAATTTTTTTTTAATAGTCTATATAGACGGTATTTTGGTATGTTCAGAAAACTACTAGGAACACTTAACACATTTGAAAGAATTTTCAAAACTCTATGTTAAAAATGGGATTATTTTAAGCCAAAAAAAGGCTGAAATAAGTAAAAATGAAATAGAATTCTTAGGAATGATAATTTCAAAAAATGGAATAGAATTACAAACTCATATTTCAAAGAAAATAATTGAATTTCCTGACAAGCTTTCAACAAAACAAGAAATACAAAGGTTTCTTGGTTGTCTCAATTATGCAGGAGAATTTATTCCTGACATTACAAGAAAGAGAAATCCTTTGCAAAAACTCATTAGAAAATCAAATCGACTAGGATGGACCAACGAACATACTCTTTGTGTCCAAAAATTAAAAGAAGAATGTGTTAAGCTACCAAAGCTCAGGCTACCAGAACCACATGATAATTTAGTTTTACAAATAGATGCTTCAGATTTCATTGGGGAGCATTACTACAAACAGATCGAAATAAAATTTGTAGATATACAAGTGGAACATTTAATGAAGCTGAAATTAATTACTCCACTAACGAGAAAGAATTACTAGCGGTAGTAAAAGGAATACGAAAGTTTTTCGCATTTTTATTACCTAAGTCATTTGTTGTAAAGACAGATAATACCCAGATATCGGGATTAATATTCAACAAATTACCTTCAGAACCACAGTACAGAAGGTTACATCGGTGACAGGTAATATTATCATTTTATACTTTTAAGATCGAAAATATTAAAGGATCTGATAATGTTTTTGCATATTTCCTTCCAAGAAACGTTCAATATGGACGATAGAACTAAAGCATTGACTAACAGGATTTGGCAAAAGATGAATGACATCGATGAAGCCATAAATGAGAAGAGCAACATGCTATTCCAATTAAGAGATGAATTAGTAACAGTGTCTGAAAAGGCAAAAAAGTTACAATTCGAATTAAGTCGGCTTAACACAGAACAAGCAGACAACATGACAGAATTTTAACTTCTATGTGAACATTTAGAAACAAAACCTAAGGGTAACAAAGTGGCAAGAGATGTCCCACTAGCACATAGTGCCAAAAACATCTCGACGGTAAAGCAGGATATGCCGATAGCGGAGTCTTTAGACGAAGCTAAATGTCGTGCAAGGAAAAAAATCCCTAACAAAGTGGCAGGAGATGTCCCACTAGCACCTAGTGCCAAAAACATCTCAAAGGTAAACTCGGATATGCCTATGGCTGAATCTTCGGAAGAAGCCAAACGTTGAGAACCAACTCAGAGGACTTTCTCTGAAATTATACAATCAGTAACCACTGAAAAAACTTCTGAGAAATCAGAAAAAAGGACTAACTTTTTATCTGGAAAAAATATTTCTACCTTTCAGGTTGGCAAGATTCATCCAAAAGAGGAAGAATATTTAACATTCAGCAGAATGATTTATGACCTCCCTGAATCATGTGGAACAACATTTGGGGTTCTGGAGAACAAAAGCATATACCCTAGAATCTCCATATTCCCAGGAGGAACAGCTGATTTCACAACCAAATTATTTGAGTTCGGTTATCTTGATAGAGTTTATTCCAAACCTGACCTATCTGAGATAGAAGGACTACCTATGAATCTGACAAATTCAATCAAGAGTTTTGCCGGAAATGAAGCCGTTTATTGCAGATTCTACAGCATAGCTATGGAATCTCAAGATGATCAAGTATATTTTCCCACGATCAATTATGTTGAAGTGGAAAAATTAAGAGATTTTAGTATTAGCGCCACAGGTGTTAATAAGAAAATTCCAGTATATATATATATATATAATATTATTTTTAATATATATATATATATATATATATATATATATATATAAAGAACCCCTCTACTTCTTCTTCTTCTCCAGCCCCCTCAACCCGTTCCTCCTCCTTCGATTCTTTAACAGCCCCCAACCCTCATTTCTCCTCCTCTTTTAATTTCTTTTTCACCATTAACACCATTTTTTACCATTAACATCAATAACTTGATTCGAATTTACCAAAAAATTGATAAATAACTTATTCATGTAGATTAAGCCATGGCTCCTCTATCAACATTTAGAAATCAACAATTGCAAGTAGAACAAAACCTAAACTCATCCATAATAATTTCAGATCTACCAAACGATTTAGCAGTAATAATACTAACATTCGTTCCTTTGTTTCGATCTTCCATGAAAATGATTCCTCCTTTAATTTTTTTCACCATTAACACCATTATTTCAAACCTTCTCAAATGCTCCAATAAGCACAAGACGAGGAAGTGATAAATTGTTATAAGTTATTTATCATCGCAAATTGGATGTAGTCATTTGCAAAAATTAAATAAAAGGCAAAAAAAAATGATGAAGGGAGGAGTTAATGGAGCTTAGTAATGGTGTTCTTGAAAAAAAAAATCAATTTAGCCTAAATGAAGAAGATGAAACGGGGTGGGATGGAGGTGGAGGATATGAAGAAGATGAAGAAATGGGGGTGTTGGGGGTGGGGGCGGGGGTGGGGGAAGGGGGTGGTTATGAAGAAGATGAAGATGAAAGTGGATTTTTGATTTTTTTTTTAATTTAATATATATATATATATATATATATATATATATATATATATATAAAAGAAAACTTGTAAAATTAAAAGGTGGGACCCACCATTTTTCATGTTTTTAAAGCAATTAACGCGCTGATTTTTTAAAAAATTGTCACGTCAGCAATTAGGGTGGAAAAAAATTCACTTGAAAGTTGTTAAGGGGGGTAAATAATTACCCGATTAGTTTAGGGTCTAAAGTAAATTTTGGCTACAAGTTTAGGGGTGTTTCGATGTATTATCTCTTTGAAGTTTGTAATCTTAAATAAAGTTATGTCAAACTTACTAAAATATTTATTTAATTATGTGATTTTAAATATGTCACGTGAAAAGTTGAAATTAAAATATTAAAAAAAAAAAAAATTCTTGAAACATACTACTACTTTAATTCTTGTTAGAGAGTAGTTTATTTACTAAACAACTGTCAAAAACCTAAGCCCTTAAAACATAAAAGAAAAACAAGAATGAAACTGACTGGTACATATGAAATATGACCCCACACAATCCAAAGAGCTAAACTAAAACACACATGGCGTCAGTTTCAGCATTTCTTTGTTTTTTCTCATACTGATGATAGCAAAAACCCATAGCCATAGAGTGAAAAGAGGAAATGTTAACAGCACCTTCACTTTCCGGCTTTAAGTCTCCATTTATCAGCTCCCCTCTTAAGCTCCCTCCTCTTTCTAATTCTTTTTTCACTCATCGAAAGCCTAATTCTTACCCATGTATTAGAGCTGTGGATCTTGATCAAAACACGGTTCTTTTCTTTTCTTTTCTTAATTTTGTTTCGATGATTACATGGGTGTTTCTTGTTTTGTTTTATTTTGGGGTTTATAATGTACTTGGCAGGTCATAGCTATTTCAGTTGGGGTGCTCAGTGTTGCTATTGGAGTTGGAATTCCTGTTTTTTATGAGACCCAAATTGATAATGCTGTAAGTTTTTATGAAATATGCTCTTTGAATTTCCTCTATTTCAATGTGTTTGTCTAGTTGACACGAAGTTTAAGGAAAATAAAAATATTTTTGAATGTTGTTGTCTTAAACTAATGATAGTAAAATGTACCAAATGTCTTTTAAATTTGTGGTTTCAAGCATGCCGCCATGTAGAAAGTTGGAACCAGAGAGTTCTCCAAAAAGGGAAAGAGAGTTTTTTTTTTAAAAAAAAAACGGAATAAAAAGGAAAGAAGACAAACGAATTAAACGGAGGGAGGGAATACTTATGTTTCCTTTATTTCTTGACACATCCTGTTGGAATTTGATATATATTTTTCATAGTTAAAGAATGTACATTTTACAGGCAAAAAGAGAAAACACTCAGCCCTGCTTCCCCTGCAATGGCACCGGTGCTCGTAAGTACTTCTTGAACTAGACTTTCCTGTCTGTTGTTTCTTGAAATGTTCGATCAGATAAGTACGAATGATCCTAGAGAAGTATATTTTTATGTCCACAAGTGTACCTAAAATGTTATTACTACATAATTGATGGGTTGAAGTTTGAGCTGAATGACTGCCCAGAGAGCAGCAGAATTATATTTCAGCTTAATAAAACAATTTTGAGACAACGGCATTACTAGAAAATTTTCTGTCTGCCTCGAACCCGCAGAAGTTCTTTGAAAATAAATACCGGAAGGTAGTAATTCTTGTTGTTGAAGGAGTGCATACATTGGTTCAACAACAACCAAAGTAGATATGGTAGTTTTCCAAATTTCTTTCTCCATTTGCGATGAGATATGGAAAAACGTAGACTGTACATAAAGGACAAAATTTTCAAGATCCTCAAGATAAAACTAAGAAGGACATGCTCCGATTCACGCTTAGCTTCAGTTTTAGATGCTGTAGTATGGTTTTTGGCTCATGAATAACATATTCACCCATCCTTGTTACCACTTGGTTCTTTCTTATAGGTCTTAGGAAAATTAGCTCTTATAGTTCCTTTCTATGTTCTATTTTAAGATATAACTTGCACTACTTGTTTTCTTTGGTTAGTCACGGTGCTCATTTGCAACTGATCTAGACATTTATTTGCCAGCCTAGAGAAACTAGACTTTGGTTTGAGCTATCCCCTTCTCTTGCTTTTGTGACTTTTTTGCTTGTATATATCAATGATCAGAACTTCCGGAAGTCCGATCAAGGACGTTAAACCCACATTTCAATTGCTTCCATGGATCTTAAGCTGGTTAATTGAATCTATCTAGTTTTTTATATCTTCAGATTGACATATGTGACTTCTTGTTTAAAATCTCTGACATGATGGGTCGAAGAAATTGTGCATTTCTTAGAAAGCTTTCCGAAATGCTCATAGTATGGATCCAGGATTTTTTTTTTAATCACGTAATTCAAAGATCTCATTGGAGGTTGACACCTATCCCTTAGCACGCTTCTAGTGTCTTTAAGGAGTTTCTGAATTGCAGCTACTTACATGAATGGCCAATTACCAATGTGGCTCTGATCCAGCAATTTGTTCAACTTGCCACTTCGTCATCATTCCTTCTCTTAAATAACGTCATTGTAACTAGGAAGTGTTCTAGTGCTGACCCTAAGGTGGTTCTATATGCTCCGGAGTTCTTGTCCATCAAAGTGAAGGGTGATTTATGATTTGAGGTTTTTTGTTTTTCTAAGATTTGCTCGGCGACTAATCTTTGATAATTGCCGCCATAAACATCAAAGCAAATCTTGGTTGTCATGCTCCATCAATTAAGATGCATGTAATAGACATAGCATCACAAAATGAGAGAGGAGAAGTGAGTAATCGAACCGTAAGATTTACTGAGCGTTGATTATTCAAAAGTCGTCAGTAGATTGTCTGAGAAAAGACTGTAGAGCTTGTTAATCTTTAAAGTTTAACATCATTTTGAGGACCGACTTAGAGCTAATACTTACGGGGAAAGGGTTTATATTGCAGAGAAATGCAGATTTTGCTTGGGTACTGGCAACGTGACAGTGGAGCTTGGAGAGGGCGAGAAAGAAGTCTCTCGGTGCATCAACTGTGATGGTGCTGGTGGTTTGACTTGCACAACATGTCAAGGGAGTGGCATTCAGCCTCGGTACCTTGATCGTAGGTAAGTGATTGTTCTTTACACCTCTTTACCACACACACACGCGCAAAAAAAATAAAAATACGCACAACTACTTGTTTGGAAATATATTATTGGCAGAATGTGACTTCTGTTGGAGTTTTATATGGTAAAGAGAAGAACTTAGGACTCAGTTCCGCCTTAACTAAACCAAAGCCTAGCATGTTTTCTCCTAGTTGGTTTACCTGGTCGTGTAGTCGGTCATTTTCTTACGTTGGTAGTATATGGCCGTTTACTTCCATTGGAGAAACTAATACTCGGAGCGTCATTTTCTCTTGTGCAGGGAATTTAAGGATGACGATTAGATATGGAAGAATATTCACCATGGATGCCACAGCTTGTTTATCGTCTTCTAGAAGGCCTGTCATTTTGACCTGGGATATAATTGACAAAAAAAAAATTTCTGTAAAATTCATTTATGTTTATCCTCTGTCTCTACTTTCTCAGTTTTTTTTTTTACATATTCCTTTTGCCTTTTGTTCTTACATGTAATCGTTAACAAATGGAGCAATACATGATTTCAATACCAGCTTTGTCCAATTGCTAGATGTTGTTGTAAGAGAGCCAACGATGGTGCATTTGGAGTACAATTGAGGCAATATAAAGGAGCAGTTGCTTGTATTGCATTCTCATTTTTATGTATTACATCTAGTAAATATTTTTCAAGATTAAAAATGGAGCAAGCAATACACGACCGATTACCAATTAAGTTAGCCTTGGATTTTTTTATTTTTTTTTCAACAACAAAAAGTCCAGTGTAGTTCCAAAATCGGGGTTTAGGAATGTAGATTTTACCTCTATCTCATTCTATTTCGAGGAGGTAGAGAGGTTGTTCCGGGCAGACCATGGGCACAAGTAGTGAAGATGTAAAGAGGACTAAGAAAATAATAAGGAAAACATAGCATTGCATTCAAAACAAGAGCAATAGCCATAACCGACCAAATATAGTAAATAAGGATTAACAAAGGTTCAAATTTAGTCTTGAATTATGTAAACCGGCAGTATAAATAACTATTTTTACACTATCAGTGATCAAGTCATTCAAATGATTTATACATCTAAGATTTCATGATAAAATAAGATAGATTGTCTGATAAAAAGACTTGATGGATTAGCGCGGATATTACATAAACTCTTAAAATATCACACAATTAAGACAATTTTGGTTGATTCGAGACAAAATTCTCCTTTATTTTTCTCCACATATAAATAAATAGAGTAGAATTGATCACTCGATTAATAATTTTGAGATAACAGCAACTAGTTAAGCAACCATATTGAGAATTCGACTTTGAATAAATAAGAAAATGTGAAACAAGAAATATGTAGACAAAAAAAAAAAAAAAAAACTAAACGTCGACAGCAGGGTTCGAACCTGCGCGGGCGAAACCCAACAGATTTCAAGTCTGTCTCCTTAACCACTCGGACATATCGACTTTTGTTCTAGGCTGCATAAATTACTTATTATAATAAGTAAAATGTTTCAATTTATAACTTTTCCTAGGGTTTAAATTCATCGTCTCCCTCGTCCAACTGGAAAACAAGTAACTAGTAAAGCAGCATCAGTCAGTAATTCAAAGTATATTGCAACAGAAGTAAAAGGAAAGGAGAATCATGCTGTATATAATAGGACTGGGACTTGGAGATGATAAAGATATAACTTTGAAAGGACTTGAAGCAGTTAAAAAATGCAGCAAAGTGTATATGGAAGCTTACACTTCACTTCTCTCTTTTGGTCTTTCACCCAATGGCCTTTCCAATTTGGTTTGTTAAAAAAGCTACTGTCTTTTCTTCTAATTTTATTTTTAGTTAAAAAGAAGTGATTTTGATTATGAAGTTTTGATCTTTGTGCAGGAAAATCTGTATGGAAGATCAATTACACTTGCAGATAGGGAAATGGTAGAGGAAAAAGCTGATGAGATTCTTAATGAAGCTAAATCTTCTGATGTGGCTTTTCTTGTTGTTGGTGACCCTTTTGGGTATTCTTTACTTTTTCCTTTTAATTCTTTCATATGCTCATTTATTTGAATATTGAAGACCCTTTTGAATAGTCAACTTTTAGTTGGTGTTAGATCATTGGTGTGATTGGTAAAGTTGTTGTCATGTGACTAGGAGGTGGAGTGTTCAAGCCGTGAAAATAGCCTCTTGTAGAATTGATTGCAGGTTAAGGTTGCGAACAATAGACACTTGTGGTTCGGCTCTTTCTCGGATCCGTGCATAGCGTGAGCTTTAGTGCACCAGGCTGAGCTTTTAGTTGGTATCATTTTTTGATCTTGGTTAGGGTAGAAGGTTAGTAGATCCTTGTGGTTTGATCCTTCCTCGAACCCCGCGCACAGTCAGGCTTCCCCTTTAGTCGGTATCATTTTTTGATCTTGGTTAGGATAGAAGGTTAGTAGACCCTTGTCGTTCGAACGTTTCTTGGATCCTCCGCGTAGTGGGTGCTTTAGTGCACCGAACTCCCCTTTTAGCTGTTATCATTTTTTTTATCTTGGTTAGGGTATTTTAGTTGGTATCATTTTTTGATCTTGGTTAGGGTAGAAGGTTAGTAGTTAGGTGAAAGTTGTTTCGCTTTCCTACAGGTTAGGCTTGGGGTAGTATGGCACCTGTACCTGTTTCTCTTCTGGTACCAGCAGTATTAGCAGTTTTTGCATAGTTTCCTGTCTTGCGATTTATCTTGTTACCCTTTGTGTCTTGTGTTTTGGTTATTATATGACTTTGCTGCTGTTAATGTTTTCTTTCCTATATTTATGTGATCTTTCCTCCCATATATGTTTTATTTCTTTCCTGCTGTATGTTCTCTTATTCACGATACTTGAGTCGAGGGTCTTTTGGAATAGCCTCTCCTCCTCCGTAAGGTAGGGTGTAAGGGGTCTGGATAAACCCTACCCTCCCCAAGCCCCACCTTGCGGAATTACACTAGGTATGTTGTTGGTGAGTTCTTGCTGCGTTGTTCAAACTTGTTTCACTTTGTAGTGCTTAGTGTTTTTTAAAAAAAATGAAGACAGTGCCTATTTTGAAGTGAACATTCACATGGATTCTCTAAAATATCGAGAACAATAATAGGTTGCTTCTAAAAGTTTCGATCATGTGCTATCAAATATTGAACGTTGTTGCCGAACATCAACTGAATTATCAGTAATTTAACCTTCAAAGTTAGGAGGAGTGTTTGGAATCAGGACCTTTGTATTGTTTTAAAAACAATGTTAATGCATTTCTTTTTCAATATTAGTTATGCCTGATTGCCTTCTATGTTGAAACTAAAATTGACAGTTGATATCACTTATAAGAGAAATCATGTAAATGTTTTGTCGAGACTCTCATTCCAGGGTATGTGGAAGTATGGGATGGCTTGCAGAATTTTTCCAAAATGATTAACTTTGTTGATATATGTTAGCAAAGGCTTAATTAGTTAATCTTCCTTGAGGGGAGAATGTTTTCAAATGTCTTCTTTTGCTTATGGTTTTAATAAAGAACTAAAAATACAAAGATGATTCTTTTCATGTTGCGCCCGTAGATTTTTTTCCACTTATCTACTTCCTTTGCTCCCCATCATATATCAAATTCAATGCAGAGCCACAACCCACACTGATCTTGTTGTCCGAGCTAAGAAGCTGGATGTGGATGTTAAGGTGATACACAATGCGTCTGTGATGAATGCTGTTGGAGTGTGTGGCCTACAGCTCTACCATTATGGAGAGACGGTTTCCATACCATTCTTCACTGAGACCTGGAGGCCTGATAGTTTCTATGAGAAGATCAGAGAAAACCGAAAGCTTGGACTACACACACTCTGCTTGTTAGGTAAGTAGTTATTAACTACTTTTTTTTTTGTTTTTATAATTGGTGGTGTCCGGGTCAACTTGTAGCTCCTTTGACTAAACGGCCAGCAGCCTATTCAGTTCACTAGCACATGTTATCATGGTAATCTTGCCTACCAAGTTTAGCAGATGGGCTCACAGAAAATGTGCAGTTGGCATACCGCATGGGATTTGTTACTCCCATGCTATTCTAGTGACAATACTGTAGGGGTGGTCCCATGGAAATACCTTGACGCAAGCATAATAAAAAGCCTCATTCTTGTTACTTCGTCAACCAATAGATCATCTTAGGGATTTTTATTTGGCTGCATCATAAGTAATGTGTTACCGAATATATTCCATATATAAGACAATAAATTTTCAGTTGACGGTCTATCATCAATTGCTTCTAAGTGGAATCTTTTCGCCCAGCATACCTTTGGGTTAGTTTTTAGAGGGTTCGGTTCTCGACCATCTGAACACTGTTGCAGTGCTAAAAATGGATGGTCAACATGAAGCTAGATGTTTCTAGTTAAGTTTTTTTATTACTTTGCTGGTGACTTGTGGGGTTGCGAAAGTGCTCGATCGATCTTTCCTATTTTTCGTGCAGCCTTCTCCATTTAATTGCATCTTCATCTTCTGATTTGCAGACATACGAGTGAAAGAACCCACCATTGAGTCTCTTTGCAGGTTAGACTTCAATATTGGTTCCATTTATTCTTAGACGAATTACTTGAAGTGGTATGTGACCCTTATGTTATTCTCAGAGGGAAGAAGCAGTATGAACCACCAAGGTTTATGACAGTTAACACTGCAATCGAGCAGCTTTTAGAGGTTGAAGAAGCCCGTGGAGAATCTGGTAGGTTCATGAGTTTTATGCTTTTGCTTAACAAAATGGTAATCCTTCAGCAAAAGCTATCTTGCTCTCTGGCAATCAACTAGTATTAGAATTTATCCTAAAATTATTTTTTCTTCAGTTTTTTTTTGGGGGTAGTGACTATTAATAGCCTATTTCCTTTAGTTTGTATAAGTTTTCAGTACTTCACGCTGTGTATCAAGATGTGATTTACTTAATATAGAATCTTGAAGACCGGTCTTGAGAGGGTCTATCGGAAACAGCCTCTCTCCCTCACCTCGAGGTAGAGGTAAGGCCTGTGTACACTTTACCCTCCCCAGACCCCACTTTGTGAGCTGCACTGGGTATGTTGTTGTAGAATCTTGAATACCCGTCTCTTCAGTTATCTCTATGTTTCCTTGTGAGACCCCCACTTTGTGAACTACACTGGGTATGTTGTTGTAGAATCTTGAATACCCATCCCTTCAGTTATCTCTATGTTTCCTTGTGAAACCCTGACTTTGTGCTTATGTGTACATAATCTCATTTACAGTTCAAGCATTCTCTTCTTTACCGAAAAGCTGAATCCGAACTGCTTGTTTAAATGTTTGCCAAACATGCCTGTACATCATCCATATGATAAATTTTCTTAACATGACTATGAGAGCTTGCAAGTATTTTTCCTGCGTCTATGAGTTCAATCAAGAACTCAATCTGAAGCGAAATAGTAATGGACATGATTTAGATACTCCTCTAACCTACACCTTATGTACAAACATGACATACTTCTTGAGTATATATAATTGACATCTGGTTTTGTTTTAGCCCCGGCTTTACGGCATTTATAATTATGAAGCATGTTGTTTGATATTTATAGTGACTTAACCTTTCACTTCATGTTATTCAAAATTGCAGTATACGGTGAAAATACAATTTGCGTTGGTTTTGCTCGGCTGGGGAGTGAAGACCAGAAGGTGGTTGCTGGTTCAATGAAGCAACTTGTAACAGTTGACTTTGGTCCTCCATTGCATTGCCTAGTCATTGTTGGCAAAACACATCCTGTTGAAGAAGAAATGCTGGAATTTTATGGGCTTTAGAAAACATATCACAGGGATTGCAATAGCAAAACTTAGCAAATGTTGTATTCATGTGTTGCCTTTTGTACCATTCCATTCTTTTTGGTGACTATTTATTTAGGCACTAGATGAGTATGATGATAATATATATTTTGCTTCAACTCTTTCCATTTCAAGTGACTTTTAACATATATTTTTAGAATTCTTGTATTTAAAATTGTTGGTTATTTTTCACTAGTATCTGTATGACAACAACTTATCTAGTGTGGCTTCTCACTGGTGAAGTCGGGAGAGGGTAGAATGTATGCAAATTTTACTTGTCACTAATTCTCTAATTGTATTTCTACTTTTACTTGTCATCCCGGACATATCAAGAAAAGATAATTTCTTTTTTCTCATTTTACTTTCGCATTAATTGTCTTTTCTTCAAATTAATTTTAAGACACAATGTAAATATTATTTAATAGGGGTATTACGGTAAAATAATTATGTTATTAATTATATTTCTTATTAGGAGTAACATTTACTTGTTCACACCATGATTCGTGGTTGGTTAATGCTAGTAAGTTGGGAACATCTAGGTAAAATGTCTTTTCTTCCAACCAACAGAAAAATTAAATGGAGAGATCTGATATGACAAATTGTAGACTTCATTAACCATATAATGGTTAAATATTTTATTCATATTATGTCATTTTTTTATAAAAATTATGTGAGTTGCTAATGTACTCCCTCCGTTCCATTTTACTCGTCCCAAATTTTCTAATTTGACGTCTCATTTTACTTGTTCTTTTTTACTTATAAAGACAAGACAACTTTTTTTCCTCATTATATCCTTAGTGTAATTTATTACTCCTTGTTATTAGCATTCTTGAAAAATGTTGCAAAGAGGAGTACCATTAAGAGTACACCATTAAGAATATAAATGGTGTTTTGGTATTAGTCATCCATCAATATTGGAACTAACAACAAAACACAATTAAGAGGGGTAAAATGATAAAGTTACATTACCGATCATTGTTTTCTTAATATCTGTGTCATTCAAATTTGAGACGGATAAAGTGGAACGGAGGAAGTATCATAATTCACTTCTTTCAAGTATATTCCCATCAGTACAACTAGCACTTATGTTAGGTGTAACATAAAATCTAGTGCATTAATTGATTGCATCATGCAAACAACTCTATTTATTGTTGTGCTTGGATGTATGCATACCAATAGTGAAAAGTAAGACAATGACAGTTTACTGGTAGATTGTTAAGTAACAACTGATATAAATATCACCATTTACTTTATAAACTATGTACACAGTGTATACTTTATGTAAAAGGAAAAAGCTTAAATATGTCACTGAACTATTAGAAATGACTCATTTATGTCATTCGTTAAAAGTTGGGCTCATTCATGCTATCGCCGTTACAAAACCGGCCCATCCATGACATTACTTTTTAACATATGATTTTTAAAAACAGTCTTGCCACGTGGCAGCTTATTAGAGGGTCACGTCATTTTTTATTTTTTAAAAAAAAAAATAATTTTTTTTAATTTCACGCAACTTTTTGATCCATTGAAAATTAGTTTGATCTATGCTTTTAAAATTTGATTAATTTTTCATGAATATATTCATAAAACATTCTCGTTCGATTTGTTTTTTTGTCATTTTTGACATATTAAGATTGTTTTCATATTTTACCTTTAATACTAATTATTTTTTTCTTCAAATTAATTTCAAATACAATAGTAAACATCATTTAATAAATATATTATAATAAAATAGCTATTTTAATTGACGGGCGAGTAACTAAAAGGGAACGAAGAAAGTATACACTCCACGCTTTTTATCACTTTTTTTTTTTAAAAGATTCACATTAACTAAAGCTTTTGTCATTTTTCAGTTGAAACTGAAGGGATATATAAACATCAAATATTATTATTATATTATTAATAGTTAGCTTCTCATTTTGCCAACTCTACGTATACTATATATGTCGGCATGTTGTCGCCTTCCTGTTTTTACAATGATAAATGATGATGCATAAAGTGTTACGTACAAATGTTGAATGCTGATTAGGGGCGGCTCAACCCTTTAGGAGAAAAGACGGCCGCCTAAGACCCCAAAATTTGAGGGGCCTATTTTTGTTTAGTAATAATAAATTACAAATTTTAAGAAATATATTAAATACTATTTATAGAAAAAAGAAAAATTTTATATAAGAAAATAAAACGCAAGGCCTCCGTTTGATTTTTGCCTTAGGCCATAAATTTGCTTGAGCCGCCCCTGATGCTGATGATGTCATTCTATGCTTAATAAAATAATAAAAAAAAAAGTTACTTACATTCGGCTGACAAAATATTTCATGTATGGTAAGACATACTATATGCTTAATTAGAATAACGTTTGGTTATAAATTTTAGTAGTAAATTTTAAAAAAAAAAAATCTTTAAATATTTATTTGATCATGGAAAATTAATCAAATTTTAAAAGCATAGATCAAATTAATTTTTAATGGATCAAAAAATTGGGTGGATTCTTTTTAATGGATCAAAAATAAAATAAAAATAAAAATAATTTTTTTTAAAAAAAATAATTAAAAATGATGTGGCCCTCTAATAAGTTTCCACGTGGCAAGACTGTTTTTAAAAACCGGCTGTTAAAAAGTAATGACATGGATGAGCCAGTTTTATAACGGTGATGACATAAATGAGCCCAACTTTTAACGGATGACATAAATGAGTCATTTCTGATAGTTCAGTGACATATTTGAACCTTTTCCCTATGTAAAATATATATACACTATATATAATATAGAGATAAGCATCCAGTACTCCCAAATTATGGTCAAAGTTGTTATGACACGCTCAACTTCACAGGTAGGGCGGACTTACATATATTTTCAGGGTGCTCCGGCACCCAGTAAGTTCGACGTAAAATAGATATAATTACATAAAAAAATATACGAAAATAGGTACAAAACATATAAAAGCACCAACTAAAACAAAAGTTGGTTGGGTGCACTTGCATTTAAGTTGATATTAAGCTTTTCCACTGAAGGGATGTCTCGGGTTCGAACCTTGTTAAGGTGATCTTTTATTTTTATTTTTCAGCTTTTTAACTTTTTAAGCATCCACAATCTTAAAATCCCGGGTTCGCCACTATTCACAAGGGTCCTATTATCTCCCTGAACTCAATTTTAACGTACTTTCTCACTCTTTTATGGTGACGTGACACCTTTATTACATAAAATAGGGTCAACATCAAAAGTGCCACATCAGCTAAAAAAATTGACAAAATTACGCTAAAAATTAGTTCGAAGTGATAAACACCTTCGTAAAATTAAAGTGTATCGTAACCAATTTGATCATATTTCAGGTTACTATATGGTTTACTCTATAATATACATACCTACCTAGCACAACATGTACAATACACTTCAATCATATTGATTTTTGCAGCCGTACCTCTAAACCTGTTCAAAACAAATACTAGTAATATTTTAAACATCTCTAACTTTGCGTGCAACTCCTTATCAAGCTCCACGTCAAATAAATATACCACACAATCATTTTGTTTCCTCCTATTTTGAGTAGCTACGTTGAACGAGAGTCTCGGAGTAATCGATAAAATTACTATTATGTGATCAAGAAGTCACAAATTATGGGGTTAGCTTTAAAAACAGACTCTAGCAGAAGTGAAATATAAGACTACATATATACAATACACGGTTACGAGCAATTTTTTTCCGAATCCTACATACAAGGAAAATTTTAGTATATTAAATTACTTTTTTTTCCTCCTATTTTGAGTAGGTTTAGTAACCGTTTGGCTGTGAATTTTTATTTTTTTTCAGAGTTGGAATTGGAGTTGACCATGTCTTTTTATTTTTTTTTATTAGACTTTTGAAAAATCTTTTTTTAAATATGATTTTATGCCCTCAACTTTTAAAATTTATCAAAATCATTCAACTGCTAATTTACCTACTAACATATAACCAAATATTGAGAAAATAATTTATATGTCTTCAATTGATAAAATAATTAATAACAAACTAATTATTATGATTGTTATTCTTCTAAAATTTGAATAAAAATATCACGAGCACGAACTAAATAAGTTTATCTAACCATAATCAATTGAATAGAGAAAAAATATATTTTGATAAATATGATTGATAGATATAAATATATTTTATATATTCTTAAATTTGTTGATGAAAATTCTTAATTATTTTCACTTAAATTAATTATTTTATTGAATTTGGTCTTTTAAAAAAAATTATAGAATTTAGTTAATAAGAGGAGTTTATGTAAAAATTTAAAGATTAGGGTTATATGTAATAATAATGGAAGTTGGAATTGGAAGTTGAAAAAAGGAAAAACAACAAAAAGTTATTTTCCCTTTTCGGAATTAATTTCGAAATTATTTTTCAAATTTTCATGATCAAACACCATAATTTCCAACTCCAAATTTTTTTTTTCCGGAAAAATAGAAAAAATATTCATAGCCAAACGGGCCCTTAGTTCACGTTTGGATGAAACTCATGAAAATCGTGAATCATTAATTTTTAATTTTGCCTTTTTTTAACTTAGTAATGGTAAGTAGCTTTCGATTCACATAAAGTACCAACCCAATAAAATTACCATTTGCCCCAAAACACCCCCAACAAGGCAACAATATTTTAAGTATAAAAAATATAAATACCAATCTTTTCGGAAATAATTATACTCTCTCCCACTTTTTTTAATTATTTTACTCTCTCTTCCTATTAATATACATAACACATTCTGTGTATATGTTGGGATTTTCGTAATATATTTACGGAGTTAGAATTTTTTGTAATATTGGAAACATAAGTTATGTATTTGTGTAATTTTTAGTTTTATTTATTTCAAAAAGGATAACTTACTATTCTATTGTAATTTTCCTTTTTGATTTTCCACTTTCATGTTTTTGTTGCTCTTTCTTGATCTAACTAATTTAAATTCATGTCGAGAGCATCTCGTATAAAGATAAAAGAACTTTTAATAAAACATAAATTCATTCTTATTGAGATGGTTTATTAGTTGATCATTATTCATTCAGTTGTATATTCAAAATAATTAATTTATTAATTCTAAATAACCCAATAATTTTCTTTTTTTCATAAATCTTATAAATAAATTATCTCAATAATTTAGAATGCCACGTATTCTATTTATTTTGAGAAAAAGTGTGACCTAAATTACATCACACTAGTCTTTCATTTTTCAAAATACAAGCATTCTTTAATAGAAAATTGAGAATAATTGAGTCAATCATCCATCGTTACAAATTTTCTATTATACGATTAGAAAAATAACTCATAAATTATATTTACAATTAACAAATCAAAGAACTTGTCAAAAATTAACTTCAATGAGTCCATCAAATAGAAATAGATATCCAAACTTGGTCCAAGCATCTCATCACATTTTCAAAGGTGGTTTGGTGGTTGTGATTTTCTTAAAAACCGAAGTCAATTATTTTTTCCTCCATAAATCTCGTTTAAGATATTCCAAAACAGAAAAAAAAAAAAAAAAAAAACTCAATGGCATTTTAGTCATTCTTTTAACTTCCTACCTCCGTTTATCTTTATTTATTCGCACTTGATTTGATACAAAATAACAACAAATATGTATAATTTTATACTAATATTTAATAGCGACGATGAGATAACACAAAATAGTAACATTATTTGGTTTTCGAAATTGGATAAATATTTATTTTTAATATACTGAGCAACTAAAAATAACACAAAATAGTAAAATTAGTTGGTTTTCGAAATTGAATAAATATTTATTTTGAATATATTGGACAGCTAAAAATAAAAAGAGAAAATATAGGCAAGCCATCTTGAGTTTGAAGCCAAAAAAAAATCATCATCTTCGTAAGAATTTTGTCGGTGCTTCGTCCTGTAATATTCCATCTACCTTAATAACTATTTTTCATTTTCCTTCCTAAGTTTTCTCCATTATTTTCTTCATCAATTTCTCTAATTTTCTGTTTCTTTTTTATCCATTTCACCTACATTGCCTACAGTTTTTTTCCCCTCTGCAAAAAGAACAATTTTTTCCTACATATAGTCCCGCATTGCTGTGTGCGGGATCATTCAATTCAGGTTTTGAAACTTACCCTTTATTTATTTTCATCTTTAATTTATATTTATTCGTAAAGATCAATTTTTTTATGAGATCTGAATAATAAAGTTTTTTTTTTTTTTTTTTTGTGTTTTCTTGATGAGAAAATGGAGGTAAATAGTGAAGTGTGCATTTTTATGTTTTCTTGATTGATAAAAAAATGCAGGTAAATTTGTTGAGTGAATAGTAAAGTTTGCATTATTATGTTTTCTTGATTAAAAATTGCAGGTAAATTTATTTAGTGAATAGTAAAGTTTGCGTTTTTATATTTTCTTGATTAAAAAATGCAGGTAAATTTGTTGAGTGAATAATAAACTTTGCATTTTTATGTAGTGAATAATAAAGTTTTTTTTTTTTTTTGTGTGTGTTTTCTTGATTAAAGTATGCAGGGAAATCTGTTGAGTGAATAATGAAGTTTGGATTTTTATTTTGTTTTGATAATAATGCAGGTAAATTTGTGATTAAGGATGGGAGAGAAATCAAAAAAGGGGGGTTGTTGTGGATGGATTTTAGTTTTGATAGTGGCTGGTGCTGCTGCAGCAGCCATTGTGGTGCTTGTTATGAAGAAGCATAATGGTTCTAGCCCAGGTGCTGCTCCTGTTCCAGGACCACCTGGTTCTCCTGTAAAGAAATATGAAGATGCTTTAAAAACTGCAATGCAGTTCTTTGACATTCAGAAATGTAAAGTTCTTTTTGCTATTTTGTAGTTTTTGTGTTTCGTGTCTTTTGATTTCTGTTACTATTTGCTGTTTATTGTATCTCGATTATCTTATTGCTTTGTTACTATTTGTTGTTTGTTGTTTCTTGTACTTCCATTACTTCTTGTTCGGGACTGCTTTGGATTGTTCTTCTTGAGACGATATCTGCGTACACTCTACTCTCCCCAGACCTCACTTTGTGGGACTACATTGGGTATGTTGTTGTTGTGCTATTGTGTTTGTGATGTTTTGTGCTTGTTATTTAGATCCCTGATGAAAGAGTTCAATTTCATAAATGCTGCTTACTTGTTTGATGTAGTACTTAAAAGGAGTAAATGTTACTTCTTTCCTGTTTTGTTTAATCATTTTGTCTCTAAAATTTTGATTATTGCACTATTTTGTTGTAGTTATTCATGTTTTCTACAGTATTTTTTCATGATTTCATTCACTTCCGTTATTTCTTCTTCGATCTGCTTTGATATGCTTTTCCTTGAGCCGAAGGCCTATTGGAAATAACCTCTCTATCTCCCGAGGTAAGGTAAAGTCTGTGTACACTCTACCCTTCCCAAATCTATTTGTGGGATTACACTTGATATGTTGTTGCTGTACATTTTGTCTCTTATACTCCTGTCTCCAAGATTTGTGTTGTGCCATAATGACTTAGACATTTCAAATGGATGTTGCACTTCCTAATGTCGTGAATGTTCATTTCTGATCTGATAAAGATTTTATATCCGTGTTGGTGGTGGGCTATATTGTTTATTTAAGTGGCATTCCAGTTTTTCTACTATTAAAGTTGGTATGATGCATGGATCATCACTGATGCTCTGTGAGGTATTGTCTTGCCTGCATGCTGGTGTAGAAGGATTTTTGGTGAATGTGTACCTACGGCGTGAGTGAGGTTAAGGAACTTACTAGCTTTCTAAACTCTCTGTCTCCTGAAATGATGTACCCTATAGTATGAGTGAGATTAGGGAACTTATTAGCTGTCTAAACTCTCTGTTCCTTATAATGCGGAACAAGGTCCAAATTTGCTGGTATCGACAGAGTTCCTAGATAAGGGGTTTGGAAGAGGCACATTGCCTTGCCTGCTTCAAATGTTGGACAAGGTCCCAAGGTCATGATATCAACCGATTTAGGTGGTGGTATCAATTGAGCCTCCAACGAGGGGTTCAGGAAGAAGTACATAATTCTGGTATCCTTCTGATGTGAGACTAGGTCCCAAGGAGATGATATCAAGAGAATCACTGCTATGAGGAATTTGGCTAGAAGATCACCTTTTACGTTCCCAGAGAACGTCATCTAATGACAAATGGATCCATCAGCGAGTCTCTTCACAACAACAACAACAACAACAGGCCCAGTTGTATTATTTTACATGCATGTGAATTCGGAGTTCTACGAGAAAATATACCTTTGCAGTCCATGAGCGCAGAAGTTTATGAGTTCTAGTACCTTATCTCTTCCTATGTGCGGCAACGTCCTATAGTAGTGGTGTCAACAATCACGTTTGCTGACAGATTGATGTTTTAAGGTTCCTGCCTTAAATTGTTGTCATAGTTATGTCTAAACCATGACTTCTGGTATTGTCCCAGATATTGTTGAAGATTGATCTAAAAACATACCAAAGTGTCATTGGTGATTGCTCTGCTGGTAGAGTCATGGATTCGCTGTATTGTTACCAAACTTGGCAAATCTTTTTCCAGAAAAAAAAAAGACCGTTGAATGACTAAATCATGCATTTTGAGTTACTTAAAGCAAAAACTTGACTTCATGTCTTCATCAGATAAATGGAAAGTGCTAGAAGTAGTTCACCGTAGAAAGTGAATACATTGTTGCTTGTTGTACCTTGTTTTCTTGGAAACTTTTCTAGTTTTTGTTCTCTTGAATTTGTCTGTTGGTCTCATCTTCTTAAAGGTAGATCTCTTAATGTTTCAGCCGGGAAATTGGCAAATAACAAGATATCATGGAGAGGCGATTCAGCTGTCAAAGATGGAAGTCCGGCAAAGTTAGACCTCAGTAAAGGAATGTATGATGCCGGTGACCACATGAAATTTAATTTCCCAATGGCTTACACTGCCACTGTGTTGTCATGGGCCATCCTTGAGTACGGTGATCAGATGAAGGTTGTGAACCAACTGGAACCTGCTCAAGACTCACTCAAGTGGATTACGGACTACCTTATCAATTGTCATCCAAAAGATAATGTTCTTTATATTCAGGTTTGGTCTCAATTTTCTAATTCTCGTACATTTTTCTTGCTGCTACCACATTCAAGACTTATAAGCTTCACTTACCCCTCCTGCCCTCTTTACACTCCGAATTTGTTTGATGCAATGCGTGAATAGCTTGTTGATGAAATGTCAGTCATGATGATGAGCTTCATTTGATCAAATGTGCCTTAGTGTTTGTTTCACAAGCTCGACTGTTTGGCAGGTGGGTGATCCTGATGCCGATCATAAATGTTGGGACAGGCCCGAGGATATGACTGAGTCGAGGCCTCTAATTCAGATAAATGCTACTGTCCCTGGGACAGAAGTTGCGGCTGAAACTGCAGCAGCTATGGCGGCAGCATCCCTGGTGTTCAAGAGTGACTCAACATACTCAAGTGACCTTCTTAAGCATGCTAAACAGTTGTTTACTTTTGCCGACAAATTTAGAGGTTCCTACAGCCAAAATATTCCTGAAGTAGCAACATATTACAACTCAACTGGATACGGAGATGAGCTTTTGTGGGCAGCAGGTTGGCTATATCATGCAACTGGGGATCAAACATATTATGATTATGCGACGGGGAAAAATGCAGATTCTTTTGGTAATTTTGGAAATCCAACTTGGTTTAGCTGGGATAACAAACTAGCTGGTACTCAGGTATTTTATTTTGCTTATGAGATGCTTGAGTGCTACTGGTATTAAGTTATTAGCTTGCTCATGTCTGAAGTCTTCCCAATTATTGATTTAAGTGCTACTATATCTGCAAATCCAGCTGTTTGAAAGTCCAAGAGGAACTATAAAAAATTTTAATGGACCACTTTTATGTTGGTGTATTTAAGCAGTGTGTGTCTATTGGATGTGAATTACTCACTTTGTTTTTGATTTTTTACAATGGAACTATTCAAAATAAACAACTTGAATAAGTCAGTTACTGCTTTTATCGCAGGTTCTACTATCCCGGGTCAGCTTTTTTAATTCGAAAGAAAACTCGGATACACTTCAAGAATATAGGAAAACTGCAGAAGCCGTAATGTGTGGTCTCTTACCAAAGTCTCCGACAGCAACATCCAGCAGAACTGACAGTAATAACTAATCTTCTTTTATTAAGCTCTATTTGTGCTGTTCCTTTGTGTAACCGAAATGAAAAAAGCTGCAGACTTTCATATTCTCTCATCCCTAATTTCTTTCCTAATTGGCACCCTTTAAAACATCCGTCTAATAAGAAAAAAATACGAGCTTAAAAGGGTAATTGTACTGTATGCTTAGTTATTTCATTTAGTTCCGCTCTCCTCTTTTTTAATCTTACAACTTATTTTGTTTGTGTCTTTCAATTTTCCTTTTTTTCTTCTCTTTTAACTCATGTTTATTCTTCATAACCGAAGCTAAAATATGATAACATGTTACTCATTTCAAGCAAATGGTAATGCAGGCGGCTTAATATGGGTAAGTGAATGGAACGCGCTACAGCATCCCGTAGCCTCTGCCTTCTTAGCTGTGGTGTACAGTGATTACATGCTCACTTCCCGGACTGCAAAAATAACTTGTAATGGAAATGCATATACACCATCTGATCTCCGGAAGTTTGCTACCTCCCAGGTGCACTTCTTTTCTTTCTACTTACAGTTACCGATAACATCAATTTTGGAAATTTGACCTTATGTATATTAATAAACTTACAACGACAACTATATGAATCCTCACTCATGTCGCTTCAGTTAAGCTCATTTAAGTCTAATATTACATAAAATAAAAACATAAGTACTAGTTCTCTATATTTACTATTGTTATGTAAATTTCTGAAAGGACATAGAGATTTTTTTTTCCACTTTGCCTTATTTTTTGGTAGGTCAGTTTTAGAATTTAGTAGCTAACAATTTTGCAAATGCACTCGACCTTTTCTAGGCTGATTATGTTTTGGGGGACAATCCATCCAAGATGAGTTTTCTCGTAGGCTATGGGGACAAGTATCCGCAATATGTTCACCACAGAGGGGCTTCCATTCCTAAAGATGCCAAGACTGGATGCAAAGATGGATGGAAGTATCTGGACTCGACTAAGCCCAATCCCAATGTAGCAACCGGAGCTCTTGTTGGCGGTCCATTTCATAATGAAACATATATCGATTCTAGGAACAACTCAATGCAAGGAGAGCCAACCACATACAATAGTGCTGTCATTGTTGGCCTTCTTTCTGGTTTGGTTACCACTTCTTCAGTGGTTCAGTCTTTCACCGGAGCTTGATACCGCCTTTCATTTGCGCGTCACCTCATGATCTACGTCTCTCATCTTATGTAGCTGCCACCTCATGATCTACGTCTCTCATCTTATGTAGCTGCATACATATTTTTTCATTTCTTGTAATCACCTCATGTTGTACTACTCTTATTGTACTTAGTTACATACATAATTTTTTACTTTTCTTGTAGCTACTTGAACACATGAAGGTGCATTATGTATCCCTGTATGCTAGTGTGTACAATATCAACTGTCTTAGTGTACTAATATGCATTACGTATCCCTGTATGCTAGTGTGTACAATATCAATATATGTGCTCAACAGGCGCAGAGTTTTTGTAGTATTAATTTGGTCAAAAATGATGTGCTGTTTATTTTTATTACTACTATGTTAAACTTGCCAGATGTGAGAAGATATTTTGATTTTTTAGGACCAGCAAGCACTGTTATTTTTAGTATAAATAACATAAATACCAACCTTTTAAAAGTAATTACACTCTCTCCCATTTTTTTAATTATTTTACACATATACATAACATCCTGTGTATATGTGGGATTTTTGTAATATGTTTAGGGAGTTGGGATTTTTTGTAATATTGAAAACATAAATTGTGTATTTGTGTAATTTTTAGTTTATTTTTATATGAGATAAGAGTGTTAGGCCAGTAAAGAATGTCGACGTTCTAAAGATGGAGGTAACGGAGATGAAGATGCTTAGATGAATGTATAGGAATATTAGGAGAGATATGATTAATAATGAAGTTATACGAGATAAGGTGAGAGTGGCTTTCGTGACAAACAAGATGAGGCGATTGACACTGAGATGGTTCAGACATATGAAGAGGAGGTGCAAGGATGTGTTAGTGAAAAGGTGTGAGAGGTTGATTGTAGCAAGAGTAAGAGAGGTAGAGGTAGAGCGAAGAAGATCTCGGGGAGTTCATTATACATGACATGATAAAATTTCAACTGAACTATGAAATGGTCTTAGATAAGAAGGTTCATTAGACATGACATGAAATGATACAATTTCATCTGAACTATGAGATGGTCTTAGATAAGAAGGTGCGAAAGTTGAAACAACTTTTCGATTCTTATTTAACCCTTACAATATACTACAACTCATCTCTTTTTATATTTTTCAACACAAGAAAGGAAATATTATTTATATAGGTGTAGTATTCTTCCATCTAGTAAATGAGGGAATAGTGGATATTAAGTGAAACAATAAGAAGAAATATGATTAGTGTGGAAATATTATATTAGTAAAAGAGAGAGTTAAGACAAATAGAATATTCTAAGTTTTAAACTATATTCACTATACAAAAGAAAGTTTTAAATATGTTGAAGGAAGGTGTTTTTATGGTGGAACTTTGGACTCTTCAACTAATTCGAAGTTGCTTGAGTTGTACTGATGGATTGTTGTATTATAGAGGAGACAAGTCAAGAGTGATATTGCTGGATCGGTATATAGATTATGCTGCAGTAGACTTAAATCTCCTTAAAATGATTGGTGTAATATACCACAATAATTACATTAGAATTGAAAAGATAAATGTACAAAAATGAAGAAAATAAAATAATCTTCTTTTTGATCGAGAGCGAGATATTCGGGTCTCCAAGAAAAAAATTATTTTATTTTCTTTATTTTTATACATTTATCTTTTGAACTGTAATGTAATTATTATGATATATTACACCAAACAAACAATTAAGTAATGGGCATAAAGTGTCATTTAAGTTGTTGCACATTAGAATGCAACATCAGCCACCAAGGAACATAGAAAAGTAGCACAACTAAGAAATGGTAGAATATACATTTTAACATTAAATTAATATTAAAATACATCAACATTAGGTGGTCAAGTATTGTACTTTTAATGGTATGATTTAGGTATCCTATTCTTCTTAAGACTTTATTTGTGAGATTATACTGAGCAAATTGTTATTGTTTTAGCCATCAAAAGAAAAAAAAAAAAAAAAAAATTTCCTTCATCGTGTTTGAACCAGTTTATGAACACCTAAACTAATTAGTCATCAAGCATTATTTTGATTTGAAAGAACAAGAACAAGAACAAGTCTCGGACACCACTTTGCTTTTTGCCATTTAATCTGTTAAATCTTGTCTTGTTGCCTTATGCAAAACACATTCTCCATTCAAAACTATCATATGAAAACATGAATTGAGTTTTCATGTGAATGTTATCAAGATGTTAGTTGTCCAATTCAAGTTGATGTGAAACAGACCAATGGCAAACATCATAGTACATAGGTGTCACTCCACTATGAAAGCTAAAGTTAATCCCAAAACTATGAAAGTGCTTACATGATTCAACAAAAAGAATACTTTTAAAGATATCAGCACAAAGATGAAATTCCTTTTGTGTTGGATTGCTATCAGTATACCAATTAAGTAAGCAAATTGGATTGGTCTGTCCTATCCATGCTATCCACTGTTATGTTGCACCTTATCTTGTTGCTGACTTTGATATACTAACTATGCATGTGTCAAAAAGTTAAAGAAGGGACACTATGTTATCTTGTGGTCTCCGCAAGTGCTATTCACTTATAACAGATATCTCTCTCGTGTAATTCCACGAGTGGGTTCTGAATAGGATACTTTTCAAAAATATTGCCGCACTCGTGTCGGATCCTTCAAAAATATAGTATTATTTTTGGAGGATACAATACACACCCGTAGACATTTTTGAAGAGTCCGAGCAACTCAGGGATAGAGTATATACAGATTTTACCCCAACCTCATACTTCATAGAGATAAAAGAAGTTATTTTTTATAGACTCTCGACTTTTGACGTGGGCACTATGTAATAATGATATCACATCAGCACAAAAGAGTGACAAAAATACGCTAAAATTAAGTTCAAGAAGATAATAGAACCCCGTAAAGTTTGGACAATTTTGACCATAATTTGAGGAGTACTGAATGCTTATCTCATTAGCCAAAGAACAATAGAGTAGATCAACGATAAAAATTGCTTCATACAAACAAAAGTCCTATCTTGATCTCGAGTATACTTTGTGAAGTCCACATAGCCAAAGTTACATAAAGTATTAAAAAGGCATAATTTCGCATTTATAACCTCCAACTTTAGAAGTGTACAAGTGGATATTTAAACTTGTATAAAGTTGAATAAGTAGACACACACATCCTATCCTATATGTGGCATAATACACGTAGGGGATGAATTGACCATGTAGGATGCCACATAGGGCGTACGTATCTACTTGTTCAGCTATATACAAGTTTGAGTTTCTACTTATGCACACTCAAAGTTGGAGGACAGAGATAAAAGTTAAAATCAAATTAAAAGACACATTTATATATCATGCCTATTAAAGATAAAACATGGAAATTGAAGATACAGTGAAATAGCAAGTGGGAGAGAACACAAGGACCACAGAGTTATGAGGGTACTATATGAAAAAACTTTTGAAAAAAAATTCACAAATTGATATACATCAAATCTACATCCTTCTACCTAAATTTGTACTAGTATACATGTTGACATATGCAGGAGAACAAACTTTGGGAGAAACTAATTATAGCTTAGCCCCACATTCTTCAACCTCCAACCATATATTGACACTTTGATTTCTACTTTTTATAGTGGTCTTTGAACCTTCCTCTTCTAGTAGTGTGTCTTTTTTTCTTTTACTTCTAAAGAAAGTGCTAAATTAAGTAGTTACTTTTATATGATGTACGTAATATTCTTACCTACATCATTCATGGCCCTTGCCTAAGTTTTTGGATCTTGATGTTTACAACCTAACTAATTATTAGTACTATCTACTATACTTCCCTCATAAATCATGAGGTGCGTGTCTCTCTCAAAATCTCATATCAATTATCATGTACTTTAATTAAAAAGAAAATATAGTCGTGTCGAAGTATAAGTAGTGGAATAAAAAAGTATAATAAAAAAAAATTCAAAAACGATATAAAAATATCACATTTGGGATTCAAATTTTCGACCTAAACCAATTTTTTTATCCAATAGCAGAGCTTTCCGCTTCAACGATCTGTATATACTGCTATGATCGGACAGAATAGGCAAAACCACAAACAAAAGAAAAACAACAAGAACACACACAGATTTTATCTTGCGGAAAAAATCACGGGCAGAGGCAGAGGAAATTCACTATGAAGAAGAGGAATACAAGGTGTAGACAATAGTCTCAATTTCGCTTGTATAAAACTACCCGAAACAACCCACTAAACGCACTTTTATCATACGTGCGTACAAATAGATCCTAAGCCCAAAAACATACAGGTCCCATACCGATCGGCTCGATCCCTACCCTACCACCACTAACCCCACAAAAAATCACTAACTTGGATCGCACCGCGAACTTTTCAGAGCCGAATCAACAAAATTCGGGTCACAAACTCTAACATATACGTACACAAAAAATATTTTTTGCCTTGTTAAATTTGGCACGAGAAATGAATTTAATACTAAAGTAAAAGAAAATTGTCCCAAAATAAATATTCATTTCTGCTAATAAGAGAAGCTTACACATTTTACATTAGAGGAAACACAATCAACTATATTTAGAGTGACAAAAGGACTTAATATACATGAACAAACAATCATATACAGACAGAAAAGCAATTACTTGTACTACATCAACTTTTCTTGTTTAATTAGGCATTTGATTAGCCTAATGGACAAAAATGAATCAACACTAAGCAAATTAATTACGTAATAGTAGTATTTTCCTTGAACTAATCATCAACAGCAAGTTAAAAGTGCTGTGGAGCTACTAATTAATTAAATTCTCTGAAGCTTTAATTTCCCATCAGCATATCTTACCTTTTGGTAATCAAGTCATAATTGATGAATTTAAGTCCTCAAAGAAATTTATACACTACACTTCTCTATTAATTAATATTAATCTTCTAGCCATCATTTGAAAATTCAACGAGCAATTTCCAATTTTGTTGTTGTGTAGCCAAGTTGTTGCTCCATTTCCCAACTTAATTTTGGTGCCACCCCGTTATGCTTTGGGACATAATCCTACAAGTATAAGTATAAAATTCATTCAATTACACGTTAAACTCGAAATATTAACGTATGCTAATTCAAGATTATAAGTTAGTAAATGTATAATATCACCAAACAGGCGTGATGAAGCTATGAATAATAAACTTAAGATATTAACAAAGACAAATAAATTCAAGATTTTAAGTCGGTGGATGCATAATATCTCCATTCGGGCGTAGTAGACTACTCTAGATGTTAATAGATGTGAATTCAAGATTTTAAGTCAGTTAATGCGCAATATCACGATACAGGGGTGAGTAATGAACTCGGGATAATAACAGAGGCTAATTAAAGATTTATACGCCCAGACGGGCATCATGAATCATGAGTTGTACCTCGAGCTTGGACATGAGCTCATGGGCAGTTGGGGCAGAAATAATGATGTGGCGGGCAGCAGGTGTGACAAAGCCTTCATCAACAGCTTTGTCTATAAATGACAATAATGAATTGTAGTAGCCATCTACATTGAGTAAACCTACCTGCATATTACGTATAACACACGTTAATTAGTTCTATTAAATGTGACATTAGTAATTAATTATAGTACACTAATTAATCCACAATAATGCATTGTTGACATTACAGAATTCAAGAGAACAATTCTTATAGAAACTACTCTAATTTCAGTTTGTGTTATCTGTCTTTTAAGATTTTGCATATTCTTATAGAAACAATTGATAAAAGTAGGAAATTATCAATAAGGGTAAAAAAGCAAAAACATTAATAGTCCATTTTATTGTTATTTTTCCTAAAAATAGTAGTTTCCAAATACTTTTATTGTATAAAATTAATTAGTTTTTCAACTCCACTCTTAAAAGGAAGAGCCAATTTGTTTCTTAAATAGAACATCATGATCAACGAGGATTTATATAATTAATCTCAATTTATTTGAAATTGAAACATAACTATTATCGCAATACATTAGATATTTTCAAACAAACTCAACTTATTAAAATGATCGATTAATATTTGCGAGATGTACTAGTCCAATACGCGTTTATTAGGCAAAAAAGCAAATTAAAATAGTGGCATAATTATCAGTGATTTACCTAATTTTGTCATTAAATAAATAAATAAAAGAGTAATAAAATAAAAGAGATCGTACTGGTTTATCATGAATGCCTAGTTGAGCCCAAGTGATGACTTCTAAGAGTTCTTCCAATGTCCCATAGCCACCTTCCAAACATTAATAATAAAACGATTAGTTGTCTCCCAATTAGCGACTGATTTGAAATATAATACGTAAAATTTGACACTGTAATTGTTCTTGACAAGGAAGCCCCCGGTCGCTATCCGATCTAGTATAGTAGACTACAAATCATACGGGAGAAATAAATCACACGCTAGCTAAACCCCATACAACGAGCTTAGCTGGGGGGATTACTAATTTTAATTTTGAACTGGGAGATCACTTATTCAATCAACTCAGCTCGCCCAGCTTGGAGTTGATTTGGCACTGTAATTGACAAGCCTGTTTTTGACGGTTTCTATACTAGTGATACACATGAGTTGTCAACTTACGTTATTGATTGGTACATGTGACAGCAACTAAAGACTATGAATTAAATTTACCTGGTAAAGCTATGAATGCATCAGCTTGCCTTGCCATTTCAGCCTTTCTTTGATGCATTCCAGACACTGCTCTCACTTCTCCAACAGTTTCTCCAGTAATCTGTGGGGTTGTGGGGGGGGGGGGGGGGGGGGAGTTATTATAATAGTTAAAAAAAAAAAATCGAGTCGAATTGTGGATGGGCTTGGTTTGGCCCAACATAGCTTTGTGGATGGGCAATTTTAATAGCATGACTAACGAATAAAGGGTTGAGTTAGGCCGACTTGTTGAATTCTCTAACTCATCCAAATTGGGTTAGATCAACGTATTTTAAGGACTCTACTAGTCTCAACTTGTAAATAATTATAAAATATGTTCTGATAAATTATTACTATAGACTGTAGTTGGACCAACCAGACTGGTATAACTGTATACTACAGTGAATAAGAATGATCACTATTTGACTAGTAAATATGTCAAGAAGAAATTAAACAAGAAAGTACAAGGTCTTTTGCACCAGATGCATTATTATTAATATATCAAAAAAATAAAAAAAAGGTACTAATCACAATAAATGGAGAATATAATTATCTACACTTGTGGACCTACGGTTGTTGTTATTAAAGGTACATCATGTGGTGCAGGCAGTAAATGGGACTACTCAGAGATTTTAGTTTCGAGTTTTGAATATGAAAAAACTTTAATAAAAAATATTTTATATATTATAAATGTCATACATCGAATCGAAAATTAAAGTAAGTTATTAAAGGTACAAAGACAAAGTAGTAATTGTAATTACCTCTCTTGGCATAAGAGTTTTAGGAATCACCCTGTCAAGTGAAAAAACAAAAAAAATTAAAAAAAGTTGTAAGAAATAATATTTGTATTAGTGGATAAATTTAAAAAAAAATAAAAAAATTGGTACCCTAAAACGTGGCGGCCACCATTAAAAACTGATTGAGAAACTAGACCCATCAAGCCAACACTACCACCACCATAAACCAAGTCGATGTTCCTTTCAACCTGCCAAACAAAAAAATTATATTTTAATTTTATAAAATTTTTAATTAGGGCAAGTGTTTTTCTAACTATATTTTAATTAAGATAAACATTGCTTGTCTCAATTGCTCACTCCACTAAATTCAACGTGATATCCCATTTAATTTATTTATTTTTACTCACGTTAATCTTACTCATCACCTACTGCTTTAATTTACTAACACAAAATTAATTAGTCTAACGTGATTTATTAATGCAAAGCAAAAAAAAATAAAAAATGAAACAAGAGTAAGGAATTATAGAATACACAATCATAACTTTTTTAGCTAAATTGTGTTTTGTCTGTGTTAATGAAATCTCTTCATGCTCAATATTACATTTGAAAATATAAGTAAATGGAATTTTGATTAGTTTCTTCATATACATTGCAACATCATAGGAATTTCAAGAAAATTTATGAAAAACTCTGTTTCAAAACACAATTAAAGAAAGGAAAATACACCCTACCCCCCCCCCCCCCCAGAAAAAAAAAGAAAAGAACAAAAGAATTGTGTTATTTAAAATGGACAAAATACTAACCGATTTCATTTCATTTTGTAAAATTTTGTTGGTGAACAGAGTTAATCGTTACTTTAGTTAGTGGGAGATAAGAAGTATCTAGTTGGCTCAAACTTCACGATTGCTTGAAAAAAAATTTATGTAATTTGAGGACAAAGGTAGTAAATTTATTGTCATGCAGTCGTAAGGAAAATGAAAAGAAACAAGAAGAGGGTAAACGAACCGAATTCAAAATTTCGAGTCAATAAATTTCAAAACATATCCCCTTATAATATATGTATGTTTCAATTTTTACTACATGTATACATAATTCAGTTAAGCTCTCAGAATCCGCAGGAGTAAATAATAAAAGAAGATGTATATATACCAGTTGATTGCCAAGTTGAATAGCAGCAAGTTGATAACTAGGTTTTTTTCCAGGACTGCTTCCACAAAAAACACATATACGTTTGAATCTTGATGGCTTAGTAGGCTGAATAATTTGTGGCTGCTCATTCTTTTCCATTTGAAGAGAATTAGTTTTCCCTAATTAACTTCTTGATTATAATTAAAATGGGAACAGAAGGGAATTTAAGTTTGTGTGGGAAAAAAGATGTGTGTGAATTTGGTTGAGTCAGCAAGTTTTTGTTTGAATGGAAGAAGCATAAGGAGTTGTAAGCAAAGAGGGAATGTTGGAAGTGAGAAGAAAATGGGTATTATTGGTCCTTTTTTATATCCATAACTTGATTCACTTTCCGCCTAATACTATACTTTTCCATCATCATTTTACCCATGTTTTGGGAATTTGGGTGGGTATATTTTATCCTTTTTGAATTTACAAAAAGAATAAGATGCTAGTTATTTGCTTGGTCTAGAAAAAATCGGAGTTGAGATTTTTAATTTTCGAATTTTGGATTAAAAAAATTAGGAAAATTCGCGACAGTTTATTTTCGGTTGTGCATTGGGTAAATTTGTTCATGCAAAATTGCTTGTAAATTGTACAAGATAAGTTTGATAAGAAATAGACCAACAGGGGATATATCCCGTGGTACCCACCCTTGATCTACTGAAACTCAACTGACTAAGAAAGGACCAAGTGAAATTCGATCTTTGATCTCCTTTATGAAATATCTCTGCTACACTATCTCAGCCATCTCTTCGAGTTGATGTATAAGTCTTTTTACTAGCTGGATTTTGAATAGTTTATTTATACATATTAAATAAAAATTTAAGTTACTGAATTATGCCGAATACATGACTTAAATAGTGGCTCCGCCCTTGATCATGAGGAAAGTTCTTGATCAAAAGATCACAATTTAACTCTCTAACAAATGATTTGTATAACTTTTTAAAAAAAAAATTAAAATAACGTGCTTGAGAAGAAATAAATAGTAATTTAATAAGAGATAATAATTTGATTAAAATAAAATGAAAAAACTACTAGAGATATATGGAATTTTAAAAAATGCAAAAAATTGTCACTTTCAACCTAAAGGCAAAGAAGGTGCAAGGAAATTAAAGGTTGTGTGGTGAAGAAGGTCCACCTATGGCAACTCCCAATTAACATCTTTTATTCTCACCCTTAATCAAAAGTCGAGGGTTCAACCCTGAGTATGAAGAAAACTCTGTTGGAAGCGCTACCCTCCGAAGGGGCCCTACCCGACACAAATTCAAATTAGTCGAGCTCTAATGTGGGTACCGAACACCGGATGAAAAAAAAAATAAAAAAAAAACATCTTTTATTCATGTTTTCTTTTTTCTTTTTCTTTCTCCTTCCTCTTCTCTTTCCTTTTCTTCCCCTCCCCCCCTTATTTGTTATTCACTTTATTTTATTTTATGTAACAAAATTTAAGAGAATACGAACAATATTTGAATTCATTATCTTAAATACATAATATAATAATTTAAGATTATTTTATTTGAAAATTATAGTCCTGAATTATAATTCTTAAACTGTTTTATTCTATTTAGGTGGTGAGATGAAATAATTGTATGTTTGATGAAATAGGATGAGATATTTAGAATTTAGTTTAGAATAAAAGTTGATGGTATAAATTTATCTATTTTCAAATGATCTTTAGATATCACACTTGAGTCGAGAGTCATTTGAAAACCACCTCTCCAGATCTCACTTGTAAAAATTCATTGCATACATTATTATTGTTATTATTATAATTCAAAATAATCCATCTTATTCTATATATCAAACATTTCCAAATATTTAGTATCTTAAATATGTCATGTAAACGTTAAAATTTAAAAGTTAAATACGGAAAGAGACCAACGAGAGTAAAAAGAAAAATACAACACAAAAGAAGAGGTAGAGTATGAATTTTAGTGAAATTGGGAACCATACCATCTCTTTTATTATTTTTGTGATTTTGTCATTTTATAAAATATAGGTAGTTTATATATTTTACGTGTCTATTCTCATCCATATATAATTACTAGTTTAGGTGCACGCGTGAAGTATTTTGTCATTTTATAAAATATAGGTAGTTTATATATTTTACGTGTCTATTCTCATCCATATATAATTACTAGTTTAGGTGTACGCGCTTCGCGCGTGCACCTCACTTTATTGAGTTCAAATGTTATCCTAAATAAGATATTTGTTTAAATAATAAAGATGAATACAATAATTAAATTCAACATATTTTGGAGAGTTAATTAGATGAGCATCAACCATATTTGTAAATCAGTTTCTTTTCCAGTTTAACGTGTATCTCAATATTCACAGAAGTATTTTCTTAATAGAGTCCTATTTTAGGAGTATTTTTCTAATGGATCAGTAAAAATATTAATTGATCTTTAATGAGTTCAAACATTACACTAAATAAGATATTTGTTTAAATAATAAAGACGAATATAATAATTAAATTTAATATCTTTTGAGTACGTAAAGATTGAGAATTTATTTATTAAATCTAATTGAGAATTTATTTATTAAATTTAACCTTTATCAAAAATATTTTTAAAAGTCGATCGACATTCATCTACCATCTGTAAATTGCAACAAAATAATACAATGATAAGGACATCAAAATAATACAATTAAATCTTTCAAAAATCTCGCCAATATTTGAAATTACAAGCACTAAAGTGACGTTTACAATAAATGTCTCCGGCTTAAAACTCGATTTTAGAGAAATAGCACAACAATGAACCTCAAGGAACCCTCGATAGAAACTAAATTTCTTGCTAGTTGAGTTTGTTAAGTTGTTACTTTTATAGTTAAGATCTCCTTGTGCTGGTTCATATGCCAATTTATGCTAGTTAAAATCAACGAATGGGCTAGGTTTTTACCAATGAAGGTGGAAACCTAATCTTTACATAAAAAAATTTCTTAAAGCCGACCAACATTTATCTACCACCTGCAAACTGCAACAAAATAATATGATAAAAGTGATATCAAAACAATACAATTAAACTTAAATTTTACACACAAAAAATTCTCAAAACCGATCGAGATTCATCTACGAACTGTAAACAATCACAAAATAACAAACTAGTAGAGATATTACAATAATACAAAATTGGGTATCATTGAATACAAAAAATTAAAAGAACGATAACAATAGACAAAAGATGATAACAACAGACTTTACCTAGGATCTATAAATTTCACTTTTCCGCCTTGAATCAAATTTTCCTGAACCTCAGTTAGTATTCATGTGTAATAAAAAATCTTGTAGAAATCAAAATTAATATTAGTACTTGTCATATATTAAACCTCGTTGCACCTCAAGAGGTGCGATATAAACATTCTACTCTGACACAATCTTTAGCGACTGCTTCCACTAATATGATACCTGAGAAGTAAATAAAAATAAAAGAGATGATTTAAAGTGTTTTAGTAAAGAATGTTGGAATTCCAACACAAATACTAATCGAATGCTCCTGCAAAGGAAAAAAAAACACAATTAGAGTTTCATGACCATAAAGCAAATAGAAGAATTGTAACATAACATCATTCACGTAGATTTTTTATTACAGGAAATATAATATTTGAAGATTGATTGGGTTGAAATATAAAATCAAAACCCAAGTACAAAATTAAATCAAGAGCAATTCAAGTTAAACTGAGAAAAAACTGCTTAAAAAAATAGCATCTTATGAACGAAAGACATACAAGCAGCTACTCCTAATTATAGAAAGATTCACCTCTAAAAGATTGAAAAAAAAAACGTATGGTGTCATATCTTTTAGGAGTCCCATATATCTTAGGAGTCTAATTAATATAATAAAAATAATTAACTAATAAATTAAAATAATAGTGAAAAGACAATTTTGTCTAAAGAGGAGTCTTTTAATGAAGGACAAAAAGTTCAAATCACTTTTCTAAGGGTCTTCACACTTTTAACGTATTATAGATTATAGATATAGATGTACGATATTTTTTTCCCTCAACCAAGATTTGTACAATTCGTCATTAAGTTTTGAAAGCAATTGATAATAATCCCCATCTCTGGTGAATGGAGAAAATTTTGTGGCTAATTCTCTACCGCTTAGTGTGCTGACAGTGGAACGAAAGATTAGTCTCACGGCTGCCGGCTGTGGGGCTACCTGTGAAAAAAAAAAAAACCTTAAATTCAATATTTTCACTTGGGCACCGACTTGTACAATTTTTATTTTTTTTCATTTTATAAAACAGAATGCATTTGGCATTTAACTTTTTTATTTTTTGGTAAACATAAGTCGATGTTTGGCATTTTACATATATTTGGCATTTAACAAAGTGTTGGAAAACATAAGTCAATATTTATCAATTGAACACTAAAGGACATTGTCTTTTAAAAAGTTATTTAGTCCAAGAATATAAGATTAAAGATATAAGAAAATTAACTCGTTTACATCTCAAATTGACTTTCTGTTAGTCAAGATCAGCTGTTTAATTTGCTTAATAATGAAATCTAAAAAAAAGTAACATATTATATGTGTTACAATAATATTTTCGTTTTGTGAAGTTCAAATCTCTTTAAAGAGAGTCACATACGAATGAGAAAAATCTTAAACTATTTGTATTTTCTATCGATTTTATTGCATCTCTTAATAATTTTATAGTTACACAATACATACCGTAAAAGAATTTTTTTCACCAAGGTTTATTTTCTAATAGAAAGTAGCAGGATGAATTTGAAGTCAACATACATGTGAATTTACATTGGGTCTATGCAAAGAATGTAAGATTTTTTTAAAAAAAATTATTTTAGAAGACCAAGAATGTGTCAAAAAGATGAATCACATACATGTATTAGAAAGAAAATGAATTCGAATAAAATAGTAATTTTATCGAGTTAATTGAAAAGCATGTGTAAACACGTTTTAATTAGTGTGAATTGATGTCACAAATTTGGAACAACAAAGGGATGGAGAAAACAAAAAGGTAAATAGCAAAGTTGATACTTTTTTTTTTTTTTTTAATTCTTTTCTTCCAAAAAGAATCAATGGAATAATGCAAATTGTCATAGCACCTAAAAGGCTAAAAGGTCTTGGAGGATAAGCATAAAATTGTATGCTTTTTCACTAATGGATTGATATTTAATTTTGGCACTTCAACTAGGTTGATTTTTAATTTATCTTTCACCAATTGAACTAGTAAGATATAAGTTCTTAGGAGAAATTGAAGTTATGTCTAAGCATTATTTATGAATTTATGATATGAAATATAAATTTATGTCTCACGAAAAAAATTCTTAATAAGGAACATAAATTAAAGACCAGTATTTGATGTATCATAAAAAAATCATTTGTTAATAATGGACATAAATTAAAGATTCAGTATAAAATAGGGGCAAAAGTGCAAATGACGTCAGACACCTAATATATTAAGCTCTTGCTAACCCTGTATTTTTATAAGAAGAAGTTTTCACAACCCGAATTAATTACCTCTTGATCATGTAACAACCCCTTTATCAATTACATGAGGACTTCCTCCGCTTTACCGACGCGAAGATTAGTATGAAATGGATCGAGAATGGTGGGTCGGGTAGAAGGAAGAAATACATTCTTTGATGTCCGACGCCTAATATATTAAGCTCTCGCTATGCATTGAATAATCTATTGGATGCAGTCTAATCTTGTATTTTTACAAGAAGAAATTTCTACAACTCAAACCGATTACTTCCTGATCATGTAACAATTAAAGATTTCCTTCGCATTAATGACGCGAGTATTAGTAAGAAATGGGGCAAGAAAGGTGGGTCAGGTAGAAGGAAGAAATGCCTTCTTTGATGTTAGGCGCCTAATATATTAAGCTCCCGCTATGCATAGGATAATCTGTTGGACATAATCTTATCCTACAAAAAGAAGTTTCAATAACTCAAACCAATTACCTTCCTCATCATATAACAACCTCTTTACCAGTTACGTCAAGACTTTCTCCGTGACAATGACACGACGATTAGTATGTAATGGGCCAAGAAAGGTGGGCCGGGTTTGAACAAATACATTCTTTGACGGTGCCGTACGAAAATCACGTGTCGACCGTGTGGTCCTTTTTAATTGGGCCACAACTTCTTTCATATAGTAACTATCCACCAATGCATCAAAAAGCCCTTTCAACCACATACTATTCAATCTTCTTTTTTTTTTTTTTTTTTAATCTAAAAATTACACAAATCCACAACTTAAGTTTCACTTATTACAAATAATCTCATCTCTTCAAAGAAATCTCATTTTTCTCTAAAAATACATATGCATAACTTTCTATGTATATGTCGGCCCTGTTATGTATATATCGGCCTTGTTATGTATATATCGGCCTTGTCATACTTGTTATGTATATGAGTCGACCTTGTTATGTGTATGTCGGCCTTATCATATATAAAAGTTTCTACGTATATGTCGGCCTTGTTATGTAGATGAATCGGGAGATAAAGTAAAATAATTAAGAAAGTGGAAGAGAGTATAAATAATTCTAATAAGGTTGTAATTTATGTTATTTTTACTTTTATTATCTAAATATTTTTAATCTCTCTCTTATTTTTTGTTTTTTTTAGATAATATAATATATCTTATCCAAGTTGCATTTATACTATTATTTAAAACAAGGAAAAAAAAATCACCAGAACAGAACATGTGTCTCCATGTTATAGTTTGATGATGAGTGATTCTGACTTATACGATAGTAGTATTATTATTCAAAGAAAAAAGACAATTCAGAAAAGTAGTCAAAGAAATAATGTTTGAATTACTCTGAAAAATAATGTATTGACCAACAAAGGTTACGATGGGGTGATCAGTGTTGAATAATTATATCTGAAAAATAATGTATTGACCAACAAAGGTTACGATGGGCTGATCAGTGTTGAATAATTATATAGAAAATAGAAGGAAAAATACCTATGAAAATATCTGAACTTTAACTAAATTTTTAGTGGAGTATATTGAACTTTGCAGGGTCCTATTACCCTTTATACTTTTTTAATCGGAATTAATTTCCCCCTGGACTTTTTTAAAGTGGAATTAATTAAAAAAAAAAAAACGTATACCCAGTTTTTAGGTGGGAAGTGTGGTACAGGCGCTTTGTCTTCTCCATTCTATCACTTTTCAACATTTTTTCACCATTACAATCATATTAAAGATTCCACAACTCAAATTCATCCTACAAATCAAATTTTAAATAATTTCATTGAGTCAATTTTAAATTCCAAAAGTTTTCAAATTCAATTATGGAGAAAGTTTCTTCATACTTGAATTTCAAATTTCAAGTTTCAATTCCGCTAACTCAATGGAAGATACGCCAACTCAATGGAATGAAATTTCAATTTCAATTTCAAGTTCCAAGTTTCAAGTTTCAATTATGCCAAATTTCAATTTCAATTGAATGTAATTTTACATTAATCTTCAAGAATGGAATCTTCAAGAATTCAATTTCAATTAACAATGGAGCAACCATTGTTGAAGAAAAGAAAGAAAGAAGAAAGAAGAATGAAAAACTTTAAATAAATAAAAATTATAAAATTTTAAATAATTATAAAATTAAGGGGTTGTTTGACAAAAAAAAGTTTAAAATATTTTTAGCACTGTTTACGCGCGTGACTCACACGCAGTGTGCCAAGTGACAGATATATGTCATTAAAATACGAAAAAAAAAGATGTGGGGGTAATAGAACCCCCGCAAAATTCAGTATGCTCAACTGATAATTCGGTCAAACTTCAAGTATTTTTGTAAAAAAACTGAAAGTTGAGTATTTTCAAAAAGGTGATTTGAATTAGGCCACACTTTGTTAATACCTTTTTTGGCTCTTTACTAATCAATTTATAAGGACAGTTTTTCGTAGAGTCGAAAAATAAGTTGTTTCTATCAATAAGGGGCGCTTTTCTTGAGATACACGTATGTCCATCAATTTTTTCCAAATTCATAATTGAATTGTCAGGTTCGAGATCAAAAAGTATAATATGATACTCTGATTTCATAGAGAGCGTTTTACTTATTGGAACCAAGAGTTTTATTGACAAAAACAATGAAGTGAAAGAATAATTTTTTAATTTGTATACAAATCAGCAAGTTTATTTCTTTTCATACTTATTGTTAAGAATATGATAAATATGGTAGGTATATATTAAGTGTATATTTTTCTATAGGGTAAATATAATAGGTATATATTCAGTCGGTTAGAAGTTTTTGTATATATACGTCCTTGTATTACAGAGAAATTCATTCAACACAATCAATATTTTTTCAATTTTTACATGGTATCAAAGCCTTAGGGTTGATCATTCCTTTCATATCGTTTTCAATCCGTGTTATTTTTTTTTCCTCCCTTTTTCTCCCATCTTTTTGACAATGGTGAATCCAACAGCCCATGAAACAGCAGCAGTAGCTACTGGTAGCACCAAGGATGCAACCAACTCTACTTTGACTGATTCCACCCACTCGTACTACCTTCACCCTTCTGACTCACCGAGAATGATACTGGTGAATGCAGTTTTTGATGGAAAGGGTTACGGAGGATGGCGAAGAGCTATATGCATTGCACTGTCTGCTAAAAATAAGCTAGGGTTCATTGATGGAAGTTTTGCTCAACCAGAGTCCTCTTCTCCTCTTTTCAACCATGGAGCCGCTGTAACGACATGGTAATCTCGTGGATCTTAAACTCTTTGTCAAAAGATATCGTAAAGAGTGTATTGTACTCCAAAACAACACATAAAATTTGGAACGAGTTAGAAGACAGATTTGGACAATCAAACGGTGCTCAACTTCATTAACTTTAAAAGGAATTGAGCGGGCTGGTTCAAGAAAATTCTGACATTCCTGGATTGTAACACCCCGTACTTAATTACGTGCATTAGCCATGGTTATATGTGTTGGAGTATATGTATTGATCATAAGTTAGGTATATATGAGTTTAAGTATGAGTATTGATTATTTTGAGATGGTTTCAAGTGTATAGTTTGATTATATGTGTATAGGAATCAACTTTATTTATACCGGAATTTGCTCGTCGAAGTTTCTACGCGAAGTTTATCGAGTTAGCTTTCCAACGATATAAAGATTTCTGAAAACAGATGAGTATCGGATATAAGCGAGCATGTTCGAAACTTGAAAACGGTGGACGCAATGAACAGTAAATGTGCAGAAATTTTCTGCACACAAAAGTACTGCAGCCAAACAGATTTTTGGGTCGACTTTAAACGATCATAACTCCTTGTACAAAATGAACTGTGTGAGCTGCTATATATCGATGAGAAAACCCGAGAGTCTTCTTTCTAATGCAATTGGTTTCACCCAAATCCATTATCGGAGCAAAGAGTTATGGTCGATTTACTTTAGCCTAACAAAACAGTCCACCATGAACAGATTCGGATTTACTTAAATTTTAAGGGCAATATGGTCATTTTCCATCACCTCATGGACGAAAATTGGTCATTATATACATATACTTAGCCTCATATCCATCATTTATCATCCAAATTATTGAAGAATAAGAAACCCTAGCCTAATTTCAACTCCAATTATCTTGTGATTCAACCGTAGAAAATCCAAATTGATTCCGTAGTTGTGTTCACCGTCTCGAGGGCTTCGAGAAGCACCCCTTATTTGTGCCAACAGGACTTCGAAATCAAAAGGGCCATTTTATGGTAAGGATGTAAATTATGTTGGTGTTATTTATATGGATATGTATATACATGCATATGAGCATAAGAAGTATGTTATTTGATTGTTGTTGAAAGATGATTGGAAATGATGTTGGATTATTCTTGTGCATGGTTGGATTATGTTGAATTGTGAAGGGATTTGGTGTGATGATGTGGTATTGAAATGATGATTATATATATATATATATACACACATAAACCTATTGTTCAAATTGGTTTTTGGAATGCTTTGCAAATATTGGTTGTATGGAATTATGGAAGAGAATTGTGGTGTTGGGTTGCTAATACTAGATGCCAAACATTTCATTGTAGATAAGTGATTTGTAAAGGCGGGAAGTTATGTTGAATTGGTATCCGAATCTACAACGAGGTATGTAAAGCATACTCTAACGATGTTCTTTGGCATGAAAACACCAATGTTCCATCAAGTAAGATTCCGAGGTTGTCCAAAAAACATGTATTGTTCTACGTTACCAACGAAGTTGTTTCCAGTCTATAAAGTGTCAAAATGTTTCATTGATATACCAAAAGGCTCCTATTTCATTGTTGTGATATTGATGATTCTGAAACACATTGTTGATGTACCAATGAGTCTTTATTACATCGTTATTGTATAGAAGGTCTATTACTTGGTTCCTATTGATGTATCATTGTTCCAAAGGTACTATATTGGCATGAACACTAATGTAATAATCTTAAAAGCTTTTGAACTAAGTTATTGGAAAGATCTCTTATGTGTGTTACTTGATATACGTGTGGGTGGTAGCTCAGGGGCTTAAGCCTAGCATGGGCCGATCCCGATACTTGATATGATTACAGTTGATATGTACTGGGGGCAGCCTAATGGTCACAGTACGGTACAGTATTGATTATTGTTAGGTGGTTGGAGGTTCGGGAGGAGGAGGTAATGGCGAATGATAATTGTAAAGAATGAAATGAATGAAGGTATACCGTTCCACAAATGTGTTTGAATTCAAGAACCCAATTCAGATTAATGATAATGTACATGATCCTAAAAGTGTTTATGAAGTGTGGTTCACTTCTATTATGATTTATTCACTTGTGTCTGATTTTCTTGACCCCCCTATATCACATATGATTATTTACAGCTTTACATACTCAGTACATATTTCGTATTGACGTCCCTCACGAGGGACCTGCATTTCATGCTGCAGGCACAGGTGCTTCAGCTCATACACAACATAGATAGGAGCCAAGTCATACAACTATTGTTGGTGAGCTCCAGTTTTCTTCGGAGCTTTCCGAGTCGATTCCTTATGTTTTGTTATTGTACAGGAGTCATGATAGGGCGGGAGGTTTATCCCGACCCTAGTTATGTCATGTATATCCTAGAGGCTTTGTAGACATAAGGAAGGGTAAAGTCATGAAAGTTTATATAGTGATGTTATATTTGTATATGTGGTGGCCCCGACGGCCAAGTATTATATATATATATATTTGTGCGTATTGTGCTGATACAGGTAATTAGACCCTTCTATATGCAACGAAGTGCTGTCCAAATTTTTGGTGACATGAAAGTGAAAGTACAGGTATTTGAACGGGTTCTCCCGGGCCTTCTCGGCTTCGGGTGCCAGTCCGGCCCGATGGGATTTTGGGGCATGATAAAAGTGGTATCAAAGAGGTTCGTCCTAGTGAGTCTACAAAGCCGTGTCTACGTAGAGTCTTGTTTATCGGTGTGTTGTGCACCACATCTATAAACAGGAGGCTATGGACATTTAGGAAATTGTTTCTTTCCTTCAGATCATAGATCGTGCCATAGAGCTTATATAGCAAATGAAGTCATAGTTGACCACTGAATCCATTTGTTTCTCTTATTACAGTAAGAATGCCGGATACCGGAAGTAAGAATACCGGCGAGCGGGTAGATGTGGCTGCCGAAGAAGGGACTAGTAAGTCACCACCTGTACAAGTTAATCAGAGTGAAGCTCAAGCTGAGTGGGTATCTGAAATGTCTTCCACTCCAGATTAAATAAGTGGAAGGCGAACCACATTCACATAACCACTTGTTAATGCTGCTGATCAGGATATGAGGGATGCAGTACGACTGTTGACCCGGATTGTTGCCGGTCAAGTCCAAGGGCAAGCTATTCCTGCCGCGGGTTCTAGCGGTACTGATAGGGCGGCTAGTCTTCGGACGCAAGATTTTCTTAAGATGGATCCGCCTACTTTTACCTGATCCGATCTCAATGAAGATCCGCAGGACTTTATTGATCAGATCCAAAGGGCCCTAGAGGTGATGCATGTATCGGGCAGAGAGACAGGGGAGTTAGCCACGTATAAATTCAAAGGTGAGGCTATATATTGGTATGAAGACTGGAAACGATCAAGGGGCATTGATGCACCCCCAGCTACTTGGAAAGAGTTCAAAGAGGCATTTATTGATCATTATCTTCCATATGAGACTTGTCAGACCCGTGCGGATCAGTTCTTAAATCTTCGACAGGGTAATACAAGTGTGAGGGAGTATAGTCTTCGATTTAATTCTTTGTCCAGATATGCTCCTAATGTTATAGCTACTATGGATGACAGAGTTCATCGGTATGTGGATGGATTGGATCCGTATTCGGTTAGGGATTGTACTATTGCTGCACTGAATAAAGACATGGATATAGCTAGGATCCAAGCATTTGCACAGAAAATGGAAGATCAGAGGCAAAGAAAAAGAACACAGGAATTTGAAAGTGGATCTTCTAAGAGGGTCAGATCTACAAGGCATTTTATGACGCCACATGGAGGTTTTAGACCTCAATTTTCTGCTAGACCACCTAGGCCATTATTTTCTTATTCTGCAGCTAGTGCTCCACCACAGCATTAGGGGTTCAGAGACAGTTAATTTGGGCAAAAAAGTGAGGGTCATAGTTCGCGATCAGTGGGTTATCATGGGCAAGGGAACATGAGACAATCGAGACCTTCTCGAGAGCTATGTAATCGATACGGAAAACATCATATGGGCGTATGTCGAATGGGAACAAATGTTTGTTTTTGGTGCGGTATGACGGGACATATGATGAGAGAATGCCCACGAAGGGGCGCAGGTGGCGTAGCATGACCTTCTGGATCAACTGTTGCATCATCGTCACCGGTATCTTATTCTGGTAGGGGCGCACTACCTGCGGGTCACGCTAGAAATGAAAAAAGAGTCGCCAGTTCCAGCGGGACTCAGAATCGCACTTATGCTTTAGCGGATCGACAGAATCTAGAGGCTTCCCCAGATGTGGTCACGGGTACGTTGTACATATTTTCATTTGATGTATATGCTCTAATTGATCCCGGTTCTACATTATCATATGTTACTCCTTTGGTTGCTGGAAAGTTCAAAAGAACCCCCGAATTGTTAGATAAGCCGTTGGAAGTGTCTATCCCGGTTGGGGAATCTATTATTGCTAGAAGAGCTTATAAAGATTGTGTAGTAACTGTGTGTGGTCGAGACACGATGGCCAATCTTGTGGAACTAGAAATGGTAGATTTTAATGTTATAATGGGTATGGATTGGTTGGCGTCTTGTTATGCCAAAATTGACTGTTGTACGAAAAAGATGTATTTACATTTTCCTGATGAAGCAGTTATTGAATGACAAGGTAAGATTGGCGCACCAAGAGGTAGATTTATTTCTTATTTCAAAGCGAGAAAAATGATTTCCAAGGGCTACATATGTCATTTAGTTAGAGTAAAGGATACGGAATCGGAATCACCAGATCTTCACACTGTACCAGTAGTAAGTGAATTTCTTGATGTATTCCCTGAAGATCTTCCAGGTTTACCTCCTGAACGAGAAGAAAAATTTGGTATTGATGTGATACCAAGCACTAAGCCAATCTCAATTCCTCCGTATAGAATGACCCCAGCAGAATTATGAGAATTGAAAGATTTGCTAGAAAAGGGGTTCATTAGGCCTAGTATTTCCCCTTGGGGAGCACCAGTGCTGTTTGTGCGCAATAAAGATGGCACATTGAGAATGTGTATTGATTATATGCAGCTGAATAAAGTGACTCTTAAAAATAAATATCCTCTTCCAAGAATTAATGATTTATTTGATCAGTTACAGGGTGCCAAATATTTTTCTAAGATTGATTTGAGGTCAGGTTATCATCAAGTGAGAGTCAAATAAAAAGATATACCCAAGACAACTTTCCGAACAAGGCATACAGGTTGATACTCAAAAGATAGAAGCTGTGAAGAATTGGCCAAGGCCCACAACGCCTACGGAGATTCGTAGTTTTCTTGGGTTGGCTGGTTATTATAGAAAGTTTGTTGAGGGTTTTTTTTCTATTTCAGCACCCTTAACTAAGCTAACGCATAAAGCATCCAAGTTCCAATGGAATGATGCGTGTGAGGAGAGTTTCCAAGAATTGAAGAATAAGTTGACTTCTACACCTGTGTTGGTACTTCCAGAAGGTACAAAAGGGTATACAGTGTATTGTGATGCTTTGAGAATTGGTTTAGGATGTGTATTAATGCAACATGGTAAGGTGATAGCATATGTCTCAAGGCAATTGAGGCCACATGAGAAAAATTACCCCACACATGATCTTGAGCTGGCAGCGGTTATCTTTGCTTTAAAAATATGGCGCCACTATTTATATGGGGTTCATGTTGATATATATACTGATCACAAGAGCTTACAATATATTTTCAGTCAGAAGGATCTAAATCTGAGGCAGCGAAGGTGGATGGAACTATTAAAAGATTATGATGTTGATATTTTGTATCACCCAGGGAAAACGAATATAGTAGCTGATACGTTGAGTCGTAAGGCTATGATGGCACCTGTAGAAAGGCAAGGGATGATTAAAGATCTTCATCAATTAGCTGGTCTAGGAGTTCGTCTTCTCGAAACTCCGGACGAGGAGCTTATTGTGCATAATGCCGCGGAATCCTCATTAGTAGCTGAGGTGAAAGAGAAGCAAGATGCAGATCCTGTTTTATTGCAACTCAAGGAGAATGTTCAAAATGGTGCGACGAAGGTATTTGAGCTTTCGCAAGAAGAAGTACTTCTATGCCAAAATCGGCTATGTGTGCCTATTGTTGATGAGCTAAGAAAAAGAATTATGACTGAGGCACATTTCTCAAGGTATTCTATTCATCCATGGTCAACCAAAATGTATCAAGATTTGAAGGATGTATATTGGTGGAATGACATGAAAAGGAACATCGCAGAATTTGTAGCTGAATGTCCAAATTGCCAACGAGTTAAAGTGGAACATCAAAAGCCCGGAGGCTATATGCAATGCATAGATCTTCCAATTTGGAAGTGGGACATGATCAACATGGATTTTGTTACAGGTTTGCCTCGTACAGCTCGGAAATTTGATTCTATATGGGTGATTGTGGATAGGCTTACTAAATCTGCACATTTCTTACCTATTAGGACCACTTACACAGTTGAAGAATATTCGAAGCTGTATGTTAAAGAAATAGTCCGATTACATGGAGTGCCAACTTCTATTATATCGTATCGGGGAACTCAATTTACCGCAAACTTTTGGAAGTCTTTCCAATGGAGTTTGGGAACACAAGTGAATCCGAGTACAGCTTTTCACCCTCAGACGGATGGATAAGCAGAGCGCACCATTCAAACACTTGAAGATATGCTACGAGCATGTGTTATAGATTTTAAAGGCAGCTGGGATGATCATTTACCTCTTATTGAGTTTGCCTACAATAATAGCTATCATTCAAGTATCAAAATTGCACCATATGAAGCTTTATATGGAAGGAAGTGTAGATCACCAATAGGATGGTTCGAAGCGGGTGAAACTCTTATGTTCGGACCGGATCTTGTGTATCCAGCCATAGAAAAAGTCAAGGTGATTCAGCAACGGTTGAAAACAGCCCAAAGTCGACACAAGTCATATGCAGATAATAGAAGAAGAGGGCTAGAGTTTTCGTTAGGCGATTGGGTATTTTTGAAGGTATCGCCAATGAAAGGGGTGATGAGATTTGGCAAGAAAGAAAAGTTGAGTCCACGATATATAGGCCCGTATAAGATTATTCGAAGATGTGGGCAAGTTGCTTATGAATTAGAGCTACCCCAGGAACTCTCATCAGTGCATACAGTATTTCATGTATCGATGCTTCGAAAGTGCATCGGAGATCCATCCCTTATTACTTCTACTGAAGATGTGCAAGTAACAGAAGATATTACCTATGAGGAGATGCCTGTTGCTATATTAGATCGTCAAGTTAAGAAGATGAGAAATAAAGAAGTAGCATCGGTGAAAGTACTTTGGAGAAATCAACAAAGGGAAGAGATTACATGGGAAGCGGAGGAAGCAATGAAATCCAAATACCCTTATTTGTTCAAAGGTGAAAAAGAAGTGCAAGGAGTGGAACTGGGACACTAACAAGTAAGTTTTTACATATGCATAATATCTATATGATGATGTGAATATCAATTATGAATTCGAACTTGTTTCGGCTAAATAACTACATTCACATTCGAGGACAAATGTCCTTAAGGGGGGAAGAATGTAACACCCCGTACTTAATTACGTGCATTAGCCATGATTATATGTGTTGGAGTATATGTATTGATCATAAGTTAGGTATATATGAGTTTAAGTATGAGTATTGATTATTTTGAGATGATTTCAAGTGTATAGTTTGATTATATGTGTATAGGAATCGACTTTATTTATACCGGAATTTGCTCATCAAAGTTTCTACGCGAAGTTTATCGAGTTAGCTTTCCAACGATATAAAGATTTCTGAAAACAGATGAGTATCGGATATAAGCAAGCATGTTCGAAACTTGAAAACGGTGGACGCAATGAACAGTAAATGTGCAGAAATTTTCTGCACACAAAAGTACTGCAGCCAAACAGATTTTTGGGTCGACTTTTAACGATTATAACTCCTTGTACAAAATGAACTGTGTGAGCTGCTATATATCGATGAGAAGACCCAAGAGTATTCTTTCTAATTCAATTGGTTTCACCCAAATCCATTATCGGAGCAAAGAGTTATGGTCGATTTACTTTAGCCTATCAAAACAGTCCACCATGGACAAATTCAGATTTACTTAAATTTTAAGGGCAATATGATCATTTTCCATCACCTCATGGACGAAAAGTGGTCATTATATACATATACTTAGCCTCATATCCATCATTTATCATCCAAATTATTGAAGAATAAGAAACCCTAGCCTAATTTCAACTCCAATTATCTTATGATTCGACCGTAGAAAATCCAAATTGATTCCGTAGTTGTGTTCACCGTCTCGAGGGCTTCGAGAAGCACCCCTTATTTGTGCCAACATGACTTCGAAATCAAAAGGGCCATTTTATGGTAAGGATGTAAATTATGTTGGTGTTATTTATATGGATATGTATATATATGCATGTGAGCATAAGAAGTATGTTATTTGATTATTGTTGAAAGATGATTGGAAATGATGTTGGATTATTCTTGTGCATGGTTGGATTACGTTGAATTGTGAAGAGATTTGGTGTGATGATGTGGCATTAAAATGATGATTATATATATATATACACATAAACCTATTGTTCAAGTTGGTTTTTGGAATGCTTTGCAAATATTGGTTGTATGGAATTATGGAAGAGAATTGTGGTGTTGAGTTGCTAATACTAGATGCCAAACATTTCATTGTAGATAAGTGATTTGTAAAGGCGGGAAGTTGTGTTGAATTGGTATCCGAATCTACAACGAGGTATGTAAAGCATACTCTAACGATGTTCTTTGGCATGAAAACACCAATGTTCCATCAAGTAAGATTCCAAGGTTGTCCAAAAAACATGTATTGTTCTACGTTACCAACGAAGTTGTTTCCAGTCTATAAAGTGTCAAAATGTTTCATTGATATACCAAAAGGCTCCTATTTCATTGTTGTGATATTGATGATTCTGAAACACATTGTTGATGTACCAATGAGTCTTTATTACATCGTTATTGTATAGAAGGTCTATTACTTGGTTCCTATTGATGTATCATTGTTCCAAAGGTACTATATTGGCATGAACACTAATGTAATAATCTTAAAAGCTTTTGAACTAAGTTATTGGAAAGATCTCTTATGTGTGTTACTTGATATACGTGTGGGTGGTAGCTCAGGGGCTTAAGCCTAGCATGGGCCGATCCCGATACTTGATATGATTACAGTTGATATGTACTGGGGGCAGCCTAATGGTCACAGTACGGTACAGTATTGATTATTGTTAGGTGGTTGGAGGTTCGGGAGGAGGAGGTAATGGCGAATGATAATTGTAAAGAATGAAATAAACGAAGGTATACCGTTCCACAAATGTGTTTGAATTCAAGAACCCAATTCAGATTAATGATAATGTACATGATCCTAAAAGTGTTTATGAAGTGTGGTTCACTTCTATTATGATTTATTCACTTGTGTCTGATTTTCTTGACCCCCCCATATCACATATGATTATTTACAGCTTTACATACTCAGTACATATTTCGTACTGACGTCCCTCACGGGGGACCTGTATTTTATGCTGCAGGCACATGTGCTTCAGCTTATACACATCATAGATATGATCCAGGTCATACAACTATTGTTGGTGAGCTCTAGTTTGCTTCGGAGCTTTCCGAGTCGGTTCCTTATGTTTTGTTATTGTACAGGAGTCATGATAGGGCGGGAGGTTTGTCCCTACCCTAGTTATGTCATGTATATCCTAGAGGCTTTGTAGACATAAGGAAGGGTAAAGTCATGAAAGTTTATATAGTGATGTTGTATTTGTATATGTGGTGGCCCCGACGGCCAAGTATTATATATATATATATATATTTGTGCGTGTTGTGCTGATACAGGTAATTAGACCCTTCTATATGCAACGAAGTGCTGTCCAAATTTTTGGTGACATGTAAGTAAAAGTACAGGTATTTGAACGGGTTCCCCCGGGCCTTCTCGGCTTCGGGTGCCAGTCCGACTCGATGGGATTTTGGGGCGTGATACGGATACTACACTAAGGTAAAAAAGATCTGGGATGAGCTTGATGCTCTCAATACTTGTGTGCTTTGCAGTTGTGATTGCACCTATGGGAGGAAATCCAAAATCCTTAAATCACTTTTGGATGGTCGTTTAATCCAGTTCTTGATGGGTCTTAACGATACTTATTCCTCTGTTCGAAGCAACATTCTAATGATCTCACCACTTCCTAGTGTTAATCAGGCTTACTCACTTCTCATCCAAGATGAAAAATAACGTGAGATACATGTGAGTAAATATCCCATTGAATCAGCTTTCTTGGCAGCAAATCAACAAGGAGGAAATCAAAAAAATAATAGGCCAGACAACAAGTTTAAAGGATATTCTGAGGAAAATAAGAACAACATGTTTTGCAACTACTGCAAGAAACTTGGTCACACAATCGACCATTGCTACAGGTTAAAATGATTCCCTCCTAATTTCAAGTTCACTAAGCCTAGGAGGTTTCAAGGAGGGCCGTCCAGTAACCAAGCAATGGCTTCAGAGGAAACAGGAAAAGAACAAATGTATGACACAGATTCTTCAAGGAAAAATATCACACAAGAGCAGTTTTTTCAACTTTTTCAACTGTTTCAACAGGTGAAGTCTGGCCAACAGGGAGAACATACCTCTGATGTTAATGCTACTGCCAATTGTGCTGGTATAATCCAGCCTCACTTTAATCCTCTTTCATGCTTTTCACGTATTGATTCTAGTTCCTGGATCCTGGATTCAGGAGCTACAGAACACATGACATACGCCAATTCTATTCTCTTTGATATTAGACCTTTACTTAAACCTGTCTTTGTTAATTTGCCAAATTCTCAAAAAGTCAGAGTAAATCAAATAGGAATGGTCAGAATTCTTCCAAATTTAACACTAAAAAATGTCTTGTTTGTTCCAGATTTTAGATTCAATCTTTTATCTGTTTATCGGCTAACCAAAATTCTTGATTGTCACTTACTCTTTTGTTCTTTTGCTGCACTCTTTCAGACCCCTTCAATGAAGAGGACCATGGTACTTGGTAGAGTGCAAGATGGTTTATATTTGCTCAAGTCATTCCCGATCAAGCAGCGTCCAGTTTCTAAGCCAATTATTCAACAAGTTTCTCAGCTTTCTTCTAGTTGCATTAGTCAAAGTGATACTCAAGCTTTTCATTCAGTTTCTAAGTTAAGTTCAGATGTAAGACTTTGGCACATGAGATTAGGGCATATGCCCCCTCTCGAATATGAAGAATATTTTAAGTTTGCAGTTTTTGTCTCCATCTAATTCTTCTACTTCTTGTGATATTTGTTTTAAAGCTAGACAATGCAGATTACCTTTTCAATCAAGTCATATTTCTAATACTTCTATTTTTGAACTCAATCACATTGACACATGGGGGCCATATAAATCTACTACTTACGACGATTTTTGATACTTCCTCACTATAGTAGATGATTTTAGTAGAGCTACTTGAACTTATGTACTTAAAACCAAGAGCAATGCTTTCTCTATTTTAAAATCGTTCTTAGCCATGGTACAAACACAATTTCAAACTAGAGTTAAAATCATTAGATCTGATAATGCTCTAGAATTGGGTACGAGTTCACTTACGTCGGCATAGCTTTCTTCTATGGAGATCCTACACCAAACTACTTGCGTCTACACTCCACAATAAAATAGTGTTGTGAAAAGGAAGCACAAACACCTTCTTGAGACATCTAGAGCTTTACTTTTTCAATCCAAGCTTTCTATTGCATATTGGGGAGACTGTATATTAACCACAACTTTCTTAATAAACAGATTTTCTTCCAAGGTCTTAAATCTTAAATCTCCCTATGAAGTACTTTTTGGGAAACCACCTTCTTATGCTCTACTCAAGTCTTTTGACTGTCTTTGTTATGCATTTACTTCATCTCTGCATAGGTCAAAGTTTGATCCTAGATCCACGAAATGTGATCTCTTGGGCTATCCTTTTGAGAAGAAAGGATATAAGCTTTTAGATTTAACTACTAGAAAAATTATTATTTCTAGGGATGTAATATTTTATGAAATAATTTTTCCCTTTTCAGATCAGTCTATTTCCACTCCAATTTTTCCTAACTACTCTACCACTCCATTCATCAAACCTCCTATTGATTTTTTATTGCCTAAGCACACTGTCCAATCTACTCATATCAGGGAACAATCTTCTGTTTCATCTCTCGTTCCTATTAATCCAGTTATTTATGTTCCTGTCAATCTGATTGAACAAGTTCCTATAAATTCTATACCAATTACTGCTCCTATTATGCCTTCTACACAACCAGCTTCAAGGAAATTCACCAGATCGCACACTAAACCTTCCTATTTGGAGGATTATGTGTGCAATCATGTGTACTTAACTAATCTCACATCTTCTTGTTTTGACGGTTTTCTTAACCCCTCGATTTTGCCTATTTCTACTCTAACCTCCTCTAATCAGTCCCTCATTCATTCCCTTTCAAGCATTGTTGAACCTAATCATTTTTTCCAGGCTGTTTTACACCCATGTTGGCAGGAAGCAATAGCTAAAGAGTTTCAGGATTTGGAACACGAGATGTTGTTGAATTACCTAAAGGACGCAAAAAATTACCTTGTAAGTGGGTTTATAAGGTTAAATATCGCTCTAATGGAAATGTTGAAAGATATAAAGCACGACTGGTGGTTAGGGGAGATACTCAACAAGAAGGCATAGATTTCACCTAGACTTTCTCCCCCGTGGTTAAGATGACTACTGTTCGATGTCTTTTGGCTATTGTTGTTAAAAAGGGATGGGATTTGAATCAATTAGACGTGAACAATGCATTTCTTCATGGAGACCTACAAGAAGAGGTCTATATGAAGTTTCCTCCAGGATTATGTGATCCTAGTCCTAATCATATGTGCAGGTTGCGTAAATCTTTGTATGGGCTGAAGCAAGCTTCTCGGCAATGGAATGCTCGACTCACTTCAACCTTAATTTCAAAGTATATTCTCACTCTTTAAATGACTACTCCCTATTTTATAAGAAATCTGACTCTGGGATCACTATATTAGTTGTTTATGTCGACGATATTTTGGTCACTGGTAACGACCCTGCTGAAATTCAAAGTTTGAAAGCATTTCTTGATTCAGAATTTCAAATCAAAGATCTTGGCTTGGCAAGTTATTTTCTTGGCATGAAAATCATTCGGGAACAACATGGTTTAATTCTGAGTCAACGAAAATTCACATTAGAATTGATTTTTGAGTTTAGTTGTGCTGATCTCCAACCTGTTAACTCTCCACTGGATCCCACTTGCAAGCTTCGTGCAGATTTAGGTGATCTTCTTTCAGACCCTGCCATTTATCGGAGACTCGTTGGCAAGCTTAATTACTTGACCCATACCCGTCCTGATTTGTCATTCGTTGTGCAATATCTAAGCCAATTTATGGATCAGCCCCGTCGTCCCCATTTTGATGTTGTTTTACATTGTTTAAAGTATCTTCTTTTGACCCCCGGGCTTGGAATTTTCATGTCCTCAGATTCTTCCCTTCAATTGCTTGCTTTTTGTGACTCTGATTGGGGAGCATGCCCGATTCACGCAGATCAGTGAGTGGTTTTTACATTAGCCTTGGGGGATCTCCCATCTCTTGGAAGTCCAAAAAGCAGCCATCAATTTCCCTTTCTTCTGCCGAAGCTGAATACAGATCAATGAGACGAGTAGTTGCAGAACTTACTTGGCTCGTTCGTCTTCTTTCTGATCTATCTGTCAACCCTTCTCTTCCCATTTCTCTTCATTCTGATAGCAAAGCTGCAATTCACATAGCTAAAAATCCGTTCTTTCATGAACGGACGAAACACATTGATTTGGATTGTCACTTCGTCCGACAACAATTCCTTGCCGGTCTCATTTCTCTCTCATTTGTTCCATCGACTTGCCAAATTGCGGACATATTTACTAAGTCTCTCTCTCTGGTCCGCAACACCATCGTATTTTAGGCAAGTTGGGTGTCTCTTCCTTCCCCTCCAACTTGAGGGGGAATGGTTTAACCAAGAGTTTTATCGAAAAAAGCAATGAAGTGAAGAATAAACTTTTACATGGATAATTTATGAAAGCTACGATTTTATTCTCCTAATTTGTATACAAGTCAACAAGTTTATTTCTTTCCATACTTATTGTTAAGAATAGGATAAATATGGTAGGTATATATTAAGTGTATATTTTTCTATAGGATAAATATGGTATGCATATATTCAGTCGGTTAGAAGTTTTTGTATATATGCGTCCTTGTATTACAGAGAAATTCATTCAATACAATCAATATTTTTCCAATTTTTACATTACTCTATAAAAGATCAAAATATCAAGTCATAGAAAATGAGTTAAAGATTAATTTCTTGCATAAAATTGCCTGTTTTCTCAGAAATTTCCAATGTCAAAAGTTTCATTTGCTGGGCCACTTGAAGTCTCTTTCATCTAAATTATGGTCAATATTGTTCATTCATTCTTGTGTCTCTGTCCTTCATTTATTAATTTTCATAATCTCATTCTATGGTTCAAGAAAAAATAACAGTTTCAAAACTTTAAAGTCGTATGAAACATTGAATTTCGACACGTCCGTCAAAAATCTGTAATAAGTAATCATAATAATTTGAATACTTAATTAGAAAGCAAAAGAAAGATACTCTTGTTTACCAGTAGTAGTCAATTAAGCCTTATAATTGTACATCAATTTCCAAGACAAATGATGACATCTTATCACTGTCATTATCGACATATATTTTCAAAAAAGCATATTGCATAATTAGGACAAAGAGAATTTCACGGTTTCATACAGTCATTAATCTTTGGATTATTTTGATAAGCCTTTTCTTGCAAAGAACGTTTACCTAAGTTTCTCTATTGATGGGAGTGACTTTAAAATGGATTGGTAATAACTTTTATGTGAGAAAATAAAGACTAATAGCTTTTAAGATCGGATACGTGTGTCTAATAATACGGGTGATTTAAGATACTTGATACTTAAATGAGGTGTACAGTTTACAGTACAAAACTATATCAAGACTTGAAAGGGCGTGTATTAGTAGTGAAAGATGAAAGTAGACATAATTGATGATGTATTGTTGTGCTTGAATAACCGAAAGGTCAAGTTATTTGACTCAAAAGAATAGTTATATCTGAGTAAAAGTGGAAGTAAATTACCATGGACTTTATGATAAGGCTATCACATGCTCTTGATTAAATTTAATGTTGTTTGGATCATTGTTGACAAATTGACCATGTCTAGGACTTTCATATTATTAGTTCAAACTACTTACATTTCATAGAAGTTTGGCACAAATTTAAGGTAGTGATTCAGATTTCAGAGAAGGCTAAATCATAAGAATTTATTATGTTCAGTCATCTTATTTTATATTTTTGTAAAAGGTTATTTATACTTCTTAAATCCATAATTTTTAGTCATATAACAATAATTTATTAGTTACAAATTAATTCAAGGCTCCCCTTTTTTATTGGTGTTTGTCGTGACGTTTTTACTATAATTGAATTTCCTTTTAGGTACGATTTTCCTCTAGGAAAAAAAAAACGTAATCTTCATATTTGGCTAATCTTTTTTCTTGTAGGAAAATGTTATAAACTCTATAAATAGAGATGTTCTGGGGTTCGAGAGTTTCATTTGGGTAGAGAATTTGTGAGACACAAGTGTTGCGTTACCACTTGTATGAACCTCTTTTTATTCTGAATGATTTTGTGTGAGGTTGTCTCTATTGACATTTTGTACTCTCTTTTATATAGTGGATTACTCATCTTCTTTTGTGTATGTAAGTCAACTGACCGAATCACATTAAATTATTCTGTCTCTTTCGATATATTTCTCACATATCTTTTTACTGGCATCTTCTGAAATTTGCTTTGCTAACTTCTACATAACACCTGATTATTTCGAATCCAATACCCTTCATATTTGAGCTACATTAATATATAATTTGTAGACAAAATAGAGTAATGAGAAAGAAGATAAGTGGGGTGATGAAATTGGGAATGATTAGAGTAGAAGTGGGGTAGAGTTGAACTTGGGTTGCACGTGGATCAATCTTTGTCCTAAATCAAATCACTTAGCTTGCTTCTTCTTTGCTCTTTGTACCTTTTCCCCTTCTCCATAGTGATGTTTCAACCAATTATTCATTTTGAAAATCATCATTCACTATTACTCTTTACTTTTTGCTCCTCTCTTCAAATTATTGTAGTTTACTTTCTTTATTTTTTTTTATTTTCCATCCATACGGTGTTCGGTGTCAGTATTAGAGCCCCGACTAATTCGGATCGCGCGTTGCAGGGCTCATTAAGGTGACAGCGCTCCCAACAGAGTTTTCTCCATACCCAGGGTCGAACCCTCGACCTCTGGTTAAGGGTGAAGCAGCCCCGCCCCATCCACTGCACGACAACCATGTTGGTATAGTTTACTTTTTTTAATTCTCTTTGTTAGAAGCGTTTTATCTCTTAAATTGGACCTTTTAAAAAAAAAATATGTGAATTCAGAATAAATGAACTCAAGAGAGAATCAAAAACATACTAATAATTAAGAAAAGACTAAATTTATTGTAATATAATATGCATCTGAGAAGAGAAAGATTATTAAATTTAGTAGGTGACTTGGAGCGTTAATTTTATTCCCCAATATAATTTTTTTTTATATACGAAATCAGATTAGTCGAGCTCAAAAACATAATATGCATCAAATAAGAGAAAAGTTGCATTGACGTATATCTAATCTTGAAACTAATTAACTCTTAAAATTTTGTGAGGAGATTCTTTTAGCGAGTAAAAGAATCTCAATGAATAAATTAAGGGATCAATATGATACTTTGGATGAATCATACATCGAAATGTAAGAGGAAAGTGAAGAACTTTGTAAGACACAACACTATTCACATGTTATGCATGTTTTTTGGCTTAATGATGGCGTAGCGATCAAAATAAACAATACGTGTCATAAATTTAAATAATTAAATGTAACCGTCTAAGCATTTCCTTAACTTCATTTAAACAATATAAAAATATTTACTATACTATATTGTATTTCATAGTGAAGTAAAATATTCTAGGGGGAGATTCTATCGATATGCATGCTTTGAATATTTGTTGTATAATATTTCTTACTTAGATTCAATTTGTATTATTGCTGCCTCCCTATAAAAATAAAACAGATATTGTCATATATTATTCATCATCACTAAAACACAAAAGTAATTAATTAATACACAATCAATCAATCAGCAAAATAATTAATTAATTCAACCTATATTATTAGTATAATAAGTATAAATAATTCACCTTCTCATGGTCCTCTAAGTTGTTTGATAATACATAAGAATGACGATTGTTGGTTGAAAGAAAGAGGCACGCAGCAATGTTATAATCTTATCCATTAACTTTATTCTACTAATTTATATTTGTGTAGTTTAATTAATTAACATTGTGACGCCCATGATGGAGGGTGGATCAACGTTAGACTGACAAGTTCTTAGGATGTCAAGCTTTCGAAATAAAGTATATGTTACACGTGGACATAAATACGATATTAAGCAGAGTATATCTTTATAAAGTACACACTATTATGCTCGATAATAGCGTAGCTCAAGAAATGAATCTATGAGATTTGTTTGTCGAAACGGACGATGAATTTAATTAGTTGTTACAAATATACCAATCAATCAATATTTCGAATGACCAACAATATGACTGAAATTAAAAACTGGTTGATGATTGATACTTTTTTCATTCTTTATTAATGTCGTGTTTTATATGTCTATCAAATATCACCCCCTTCTGCTTCAAGTTATTTGACTAATTAATACTACTTTTATTATATGTTGATGATGTGGTTAGCAATAGAACACATTACACATCCCTTTAAACACAAAAGTGGAATTAATTCTTTTTTTTTTTTTTTTTTTTTTTTAAAAGAAAGCTTTTAATGGATTGGAAGGTAGAAAAAGGAAGAACCTAACCACAAATGGAGAAGCATACATTTGGATTTATTAAATATCTATAATTGATCAACAATTAGGTATTTTGGAATTTTGTTGGCTATTTTTTTCTTTCTTCTTTCTTCCGGAGTCCTCTTCGTGTTTAGAAGTATTAGTAAGTATCAGAGGTAGAGTCAACATTTACATAAAGGGGTTCAAAATTTGAAGAAAAACTAATCGAAGAGCATTCGGCGTATATTATACATAAAATATAATTTTAATGATGTATAAGTAGCTAGTATAATTTTCCATCAAAGGATGTTCGATGAATCCTCATTCCAAAGGCTGGCTTGGCCTCTGGTTAGTATTCACTTAGTATCTGATTCTTTTGACTTTTACTATTATATGCTATTGCTTTTACTTATGTTCATCTTGTTATTGTTATTTCCCTAATTGCAATCCTATTTTAATTTCACTTTCTTCGAGTCAAGTGAAAAATAACTTCTCTATCTCATTATAAAAGTGTATAAAAGTAATGCCACATACAATATATTCTTTTCAAACTCCATTTGAGATATTATAATAGTTATGGATGTTTTATGGAGTCCAAATCTGGTGATGCATGACATAAGTTATGCTATTATTTAATTTTAATTGGTCAGATTCAGACCTAGCCATTTGTTAAAGAACAGTTGGAAATAGGCAAAGTATACAACAAAATTATAAAATACAAAGATGGCCGAATTTTATGACTAATAAACCAAGATCCACGTGGAGGTTCACTCTTTATTAGAAACTATATTTCTTTTATCAAAAATAAAATGCATCTACCAGTCAACATATGTATGAACACCAAATATTATTTTATTTTCTTAATAGATTAAGTAGGAGCAGTTATGGAGAATTATATAAAATAAAAACACGACATTAGGATTAGTGTGAAAGACAATGTACAATCTGTTTGCGTTATATTATTTCAAATACGAAAAAAAAAAAAAAAAACCTCATACGTAATAGATTAAAATTGTTAATTGCTTATGTATAAAATGTCAAAGTTGATAATGCGTCACCAATGACTGCATGGTGGATATATATATAATAGTATATAAAAGTGTTTCATTAATAAATTATTATTATATACTTAAAATGAAGATTGTATTTAAATACTACGTACTACTACATTTTTATCTTTAAGTAAAGTAATTAATTAATTAATGATTTGCCTGATGCTGGGTGACATCTAGAAACCTTGCCTGTCGTGCTTCCCTTTAAACTGACTTTTGACTAATGTTCATTAATTTTTAATTATTATGCCGACAATCAGATAGGATTAATTATATTAGAGAGTACTATATATGATAATCTAAGTTGATAAAAAATTTCTAAAAATTACACAAATACACAATCTATGTTTTCAATATTACAAAAATTCTCAACTCCCTAAACATATTATAAAAATCCCAACATATACACAGAATGTTATATTTATGTAGGCTATGTTAAGTATATTAATAGGGAGCGAGAGTAAAGTAATTAAAAAAGTGGGAGAGAGTGTTATTAGGGTTGCTATTTATACCAATAAATTTTTCAAAAAAAAAAAGAAGAAAAAACTCGTAAACAATTGGTGTAATTTGGACACAGAGGGCATAGGCATAATCAGGACTTGAATTTCTGCTTATAGTTTTGGAATACAATTTTTTTTTACTAGATTTTGGATAAATTATTTATAATAATTTTTAGTACAAAATAGAGTATGAACAGAAGCTATTGAATTTTGCTAACTACAATGATAGATCTATATATCACAATTTGAATTGCAATTTAGGCGAATAGTTTGTGGAAGTTATATCATCATCAAAAATTGACTTAATCTAGATTAGAGGGTTTATATTAACTACAAGATGACTAGTTTCACTATGGACTCAAAATTTAGGAAACGTGGATGTCTCAACTCTCAAGGAGGTTCGAATATATACATATTGACGTTCAAAACTTTAAGATTTCGCCTTAATATCAAATCTTGTTTATTATTTCCATGGTGCTTTTTTGACCCATATGTATATGGATTGTATCTTTATTAGATAATAAAAGGTTCATGTGAGAGATGGATATGATCTTGAAAACCCTTTTTAATAATCTAGTACGTACTACGTACTGCATATATATTTTTTATTATTATTATTGCATAAAGTATAGTATTAAGAACAGGAGGAATATTAAGCATCCATGAGAAAGTGGAAGTGAGGAAATTGCAAATCAAAAAGTGTGTGTCTCCACAGCTGTGGGAATGTAGACATTCCACCTAATGACTTATTATGATTTATGACAAATAAATTAAAGACCAACATTTCGAAACCAATTCAACCATTTTTAAAGAAGAAATTAATTAATAGGTTCGTAAAAGTCAAGAAGAAGTGAGATGCTCCGGTCATGTGATAAAGAGGGGGGATGAATGTCCCAGTGCGGAGGTGCGAGAGGTTGGTTAGGAATGATTTTTAGCGAGGTAAAGGTAGATCGAAGAAATATTGAAGGGAGGTAATTAAACATGACATGAAGCAACTTCAACTTATCGAGGACATGATCCTAGATAGAAAGTTGTGGAGGCAGATTAGGATAGAAGGTTAGTATGATTTTAGGATGTTGTATCATTTGTTGTATTTCTTGGTGCATCTTGTATATGGTATTATTGGATGTGTTGATTTCTATCGTATCTTGTCCTTTTACTATTCCTTATCTAAATTATTTTATTTTGAGCCGAGAGTCTACCGGAAACAACCTGTCTATCTCACATTTAAGATAGTGATATGGACTACGTAGACTTACCCTCCCCAAATCATACTCGCTGAAAATATACTGGGTATGTTGTTGTTGAAATCTATTACTTACTTTTTTATGGGTTTTAGTATACATAGAATATCTGAGCCAACAACTATTATGATTTAAGTGCACTTGTAAATTATTAACTACGTTCTCCCAAAAAAATATGGAATATAGTATAATTGATGATCATGAGAGATGAGGGGGGAAATGAAATAAAGCTCGAAACAAATGATTAACTACGTTAGTCCATTTTTGAAGTTGAGTGTCATGTTTTTGGAGACTGATTTCGAATTTAAACATAATGAATTGAGCTTTATTATCTTAACATGAACATAATCCTATATGTTTTATATTAATGATTGATCATACTATACATTGAAATTTTAATGATTCAGCTCTCTTATTCTGACGTAAAAACGGAAAACAATAAGTCAAAGAAATAAAAATATCTCTTCTTTTTTAAGCAAAAACGATGTACTAGTATATATATTAAGTGTTTGTTCTGACTTTCTTACTATAATTCGGTTTTTCCTTAGGAAAAGGAAAACAAATTCTTCATATTTGACTAATCCTTGTTCTTGTAAGAAAAAAATTATAGATTCCATAAACAAAGACTTCTTTTTTCTAGTTTGGTAGAATCCATAATGTAGTCAGTCATAAGGGCTTTGAGAGTAGTATTCGGGAGGAGAATTTGTGAGATACAAGTGTTGGAGTGTCAGTTATGTAGACCGTTTTTTATTACGAGTGAATTATGTGAGATTGTCTCTCTCTATATTTTGTACTCTGTTTTATATAACAAATTGCTCACTCCTTATGTGGATGTAGGTAGATTGATCGAACCACGTTAAATTATTATGTCTCCTTTGATGTATTTCTCGCATATCTTCATATGTAGCGTCTTCTAAGGTACTTTATTAGCTTTCGTATGACACCTGATTATTTTGAGCCCAACAATATACCATATTGTGAGAAATTAAATAAAAATAAGTCAAATTGTTGTGTTTGAAGTTTGAACTCCAAAGCTCATAAAGCTAGTTAGGCCTACAACACGTTAAGTTTGTTGAAGCCTTGAAGGATGAATGATTATAAATAAGAATTTAAGTTTTGTGCATCGTTAGTGTAGAAAATATTCTATACTATCAGGTGAATTTAACTTGCACCTAATTTTTTCTTTTTAAATTTTTATATAACTAATTGGGTAACCTGCAATAACAGATCAAGTTAGCTAATAGTGTAGAATTTTTTATGCACTAACGGTGCATAAAACTTAAACTCTATAAATAATAAATGGATAAAAGAGTAAGGGGACCCTCCAAATATCCCAACCATCCGACCAATATAAGCTGTGATTACAATGCACACGCGTGGGTACATTGGTCCACTAACACTTCCAAACAAACAATAATACTACATTATATATAAAACACACACATACACATAATTCAAAAATAGTATTACATTATTTCTATATCCTTTGACTATCCTTAATTATTTAATGAACCTAGGCCTCTTTCACATGACTATCATCCTTTGTTGGCTTTTTCTTCTTGTTTGTTTACTACTCTCTTTGCTTTCATCACCAAACTTTGATGACCAATAGAAATGGGATAAGGTTGTACTTGTCTAGCTAGAAAAGTTTTTATCAATGAAGGTCTTTAAAACAATGTTTGGATGTTAGAAGTATTATGGGCATTTCTATTTTTCTTAAATGAAAAACAAATTAAATAGATTTATTTTTGAAGATTATAGAGGGATTTAACCAAAATTTTGGCACTGAACGAATTGAAATACAAGTTAGATCAAAGTGGTGCAATTGCTGCCAAGAGTTACAATTTGAATCATAACTATACATATAGTTTGATCAAAATCATACGTAGCAGACATCTTATTCATTTTTTCATCTAATTAACCATTCGATATCCGATTAATTCAGACTCGCGCTGTTTGTCATAGAGGCCCATAAGATAGGGAGGACCCCTTCATTTTCTCATGGGCACGGCCCATTATGTTGGAACAAATACGGGCCCATTCTTCATGAATAGAAGTATAATTTTGAATACAATTGAAAAGAGGGGGGGTTTGGCTTTGAATATTATTGAGGATATTCCTAAATACGTTTTCACTTTATTCTATCAAATACAACTTGGAGTTATATTTGGGAATTTGAAAAACGCCCAAGGCTACCATCATTCATTTCTGCTTTCCCGGGAACCTAGAGAAAGTGTTTTCCCTCAACCATTTCTTCAAAGTGATTGATTAAAACATGGAAACATTTTATCTCATTGTTGGACCAAATCTTACAGCATTAGTGAAGACAAAGGGTGAAGGTAATATCTTCAGGACACTCAGATACATCTGCATGGTAGCAGTACGTTCACAACATTATTTTTGCAAGATTTACAAAATTATAACATCTGCGTCTGAAAAAAAATATAGGTGTGGGGAAAATGAAATAAGCCGTAATCATCCCAGAGTAGGGTGTTAGAGTATGATCCCTACTGATTGCCTATCTGTGGAACAAGTAAGTATACGTGGTTCACAGAAGTAAAAACTGAACACAGTAATTTTTACGTAGAAAACACCCGGCTCAAAAAGGTGTAAAAAAACACGACCTGTACCTCTACAGGATTTAACCCCAATATTCACTATAACTTTGAGCCTCAACAATCAACACAATTACAAGACTTCTTGTAAACAAGGAATTAAAACTTCTAACTCCTATTACTACAAAGACACAAATCTTCCCAAGATAAGTGTTCTCAAGTCTTCGAGTTCCCTAACTTGAAGACGTGATTCCTAACTCAGTTTATATAATACTGAGACTAGAACAGTTTACTCATTACAACTCAAGAACCTTCCTATTACAAGCAGTCTAAAACATACTAAGTAAGAACTAGGTTCTTCTTCAAGTTGGTGAACGATTTTGCTGATTGTTGATTTTCTTATCTGTGCATGAGTGTATTATTTGAATGCAGCTTGTCGTCTAAATATGCTCCCTCAGATGCAGTCCTTTTTCTTTTTTACTTGTATCTTCTGTAGGACTCTTTCAAGTAACTCACTCCTTGTTGTAACCATCTCACCTTCTTCTAAATTGAGTAGGACTCTTTTACTTTATCCTTCTGCCTTGTAGACTTCTTGATCTACTCAAACTCTAACTGCTTCAATTACCTTCATATAGCTGTGTGAATATCCTTTGCTTATCCATGTGTTGACAACTTTATGTAATAATATGCACTCCATATGTCCGAAGCAGTTTCACTTGTATGGACCAGCTTTGCACAACATGTTTCATTCATCTGTCTATCATCAAAACTTCTCATGCCCTAACAAATTCTCCCTTTTTGATGATGACAAACTTATCAGCACAGTATTACAAAGAACCTGACATACTCAATAAGAAATTAAATAAAAGGATCACAGTAGAATGAAACAGGTTAGATCAGTTGAGTTATAAGCATTGTATAATCTTACTTCCCCCTTTTGACATCATCGAAAAATTGAGCCAATAAGTGAAAAACTGTGTAATAATCCATGGTCACTGGGGCTATCACTAAAACAAGCAAGAGTCAGAGCAAGAGATAGCTAAGCATCGAATTTAACAGAAGTAGATCAAGTGAGGCAAAAAAAAAAAGTCAATTTCATGCACAAAAACAGATACAATTATCATTATCCAGTAAGACCAAAAAGAGAAACAAGGTGGACCAAGAAGCAGGAAAGAAGAAAAAAAACTAAGGGACGAAAGAGGAGTTTATTTTGAGGAGGTAGAGGGGATAAAAAAGGTCAACGATTGAATGATAGCAGTATTTTCAATTCTTTCCTTCTCCAAAGTGGCTGTGAGGGAAGCAATTTGAGCTTTAAGAGCCCTCCTTTCATCTTCATGAATAGTCTGGGCAGCCTCCAATGCAGCCTGTGCAACCTCCAGCTCACCCTGCTTTGCCTCTAAGGCATTTCGCAACTTCTACATAGGGTTTTCTGCACGTCTCGTAGGAGCAGGTAACATAGCATGGTTCACTTGTCCAATCACATCCTTAGTTGTCTATAAGGACCACACCTTGACAGAGACACGAAAATCATCAAACAGAGGGGCAAGCCAGAACTGATAGGGCAGAGCATGACCATTTTTATCTTTGACGAGTACCCTTTGCATATGCTTAATGATGAGTTGGGGAAGGTCTATTGGAATCTCAGAATCCAATAGTTTCATTAAGGTAAGATCAAGAAAGCTTGAAACTGTGCGCCTCTCCTGCCTCGGTAAGATCATTTTGTGGACCACATCAAAATACAACTGATAGAGAGAAAACATCTCATTTTTCAACACCCTACAATGAGAAGGAATGAGAGGATTTCCAGAAAATTTTCTACAGATATCAAGGGAGAATGGAAGATTGTCAAGAGGAGGCCAAGATCCTTTGACATAGTGACCCCAACCTCCAGTAGGAACACTTAGAATTCTACCCAAATCAGCAGGATAAAGATTGATGAGTTTTCCATGAATAGAGGTTGAGATCATCTCCCCAATCGCAACTCCATGTGTATAAAATTCATACACTTCATCTTTTCCAAACCTTCTTTGATGATTACCTTGCAAAAGAAGCAGGAAAGAAGAGAAAAAACTAAGGGACGAAAGAAAAGTTTATTTTGAGGAGGTAGAGGGGATAAAAAAGGTCAACGATCAAATGATAGCAGTATTTTCAGTTCTTTACTTCTCCAAAGTGGCTGTGAGGGAAGCAATTTGAGCTTTAAGAGCCCTCTTTTCATCTTCATGAATAGCCTGGGTAGCCTCCAATGCATCCTGTGCAACCTCCAGCTCACCCTGCTTTGCCTCTAAGGCATTTCGCAACTTCTGCATAGAGTTTTCTGCACGTCTCATAGCAGCAGGTAACATAGCATGGTTCACTTGTCTAATCATATCCTTAGTTGTCTATAAGGACCACACCTTGATAGAGACACGAAAATCATCAAATACAGGGGTAAGCCATAACTGATAGGGCAGAGGATGACCATTTTTATCTTTGACGAGTACCCTTTGCATATGCTTAATAATGGGTTGAGGAAGGTCTATTGGAATCTAAGAATACAATAGTTCCATTAAGGTAAGATCAAGAAAGCTTGCAAATGTGCGCCTCTCCTACCTGGGTAAGATCATTTTGTGGACCACATCAAAATACAACTGATAGAGATAAGACATCTCATTTTTCAGCATCCTACGATGAGAAGAAAGGAGAGGATTTCCAATAAAATTTCTGCAGATATCAAGGACGGATGGAAGATTGTCAAGAGGAGGCCAAGATCCTTTGACATAGTGACCCCAACCTCTAGTAGGAACACTTAGAATTCTACCCAAATCAGCAGGATAAAGATTGATGAGTTTTCCATTAACAGAGGTTGAGATCATGTCCCCAATCGCAACTCCATATGTATAAAATTCATAACCTTCATCTTTTCCAAACCTTCTTTGATAATTACCTTGCAAAAGAAATGATGACCACCCCTGAGCCCCCAATTTGGATACCAAAGTTTCCATATCAGGACCCCCAAAACCAGTGACAACCATATCTCTAACCATCTTTCATTTCTGAAAATGCAGAACATGGTCTGGCTGAGAAGCTTTATCAGCAGGAGTATCAACAGTAATATCAACATCAAAATCATCGGGAGGCACAGAAGAAGCGTCAGGAAGATAGTCTGAATCTGAGTCAGATAAGATAGAAGGACCAGGTTTGGAGACCTAATTCTTCGGAAGTGACACAGATTTTGGAGAATCTTTCGAAGGAGTAGAGACTTTTCCAGTAGAGACTTTGGCAGTAGAGGCTTTGACAGTAGATTTTGAAGATGAGGAGGCTTTGGGAGTGGGAGGGGGGGACATTTTATGAGAGAGATATGGTTTTGATGTTTTAGCTATGGTATGATTCTTCTTCAGCTTTCTCTTGGAGCGAATAAGAGTGTCAGGAGAGAAATCACATGGAGGAGGAGAAATATTAGGCACAACTCGTTTCTTTTTACTTGCCCTAAGTGCCTCTTCCAAACAAGCATCTTTATGTTGTTTTCTTCTCCGAGTATGTGGAGTTTGAGATGAAGTGATGATGGGAGAAAAGTGTTCAGGAGTATCATCATCGACATCAATGGCGACAAATGAGGGTTTTCATTTCAGAGCTGATCTTGAACGTCTAGGAATAAGGTTAGAAATTGGAATGTCATCTCGATCAAGGATTTGAAGAGGAGCTACTGATAGTGGTAAGAGTTCTGGAAAGAGTGAGGGTTTGAAGAAAGAGTGAGAAAAAGGGTGTGGTAAGGTCTTGAAGAATGAGAAATCAGATAGGTTGAGAAGGATTTGGGGTTGGATATGTGAGGGTAAATTGATGTTTGGGTGGAGAATAAGTTGTGTAGAAGGATTTATGTCAGATTTTGTGGAAGAAAGAGGAGAGAAAGAAGATGCCATAGTAGAGAAGAAGTTCTGAATATTCAGAGATTGAAGAAGAAGTGAAGATAGGAGAGAAAATAAGATGCGTATTTAAGAAGAGTGAGAGGAAGTTGAAGGATAAAGAGACTGAATTTGGAGAAACGTGCTGATGTAGAGGTTCAGTACGGATGGGAAAGGCCTGACAGCCTTTTGAAGGAGATGACTGTTGGGTTTTGGAGGTTTTAATCATTATAGAAAGAACCATGTAGATGACCTGTTTCTCTTAATGCTGATATGGAAAATAATAATCATACTTGTGTTTGATTAGTCCATGACCACTCTTGCCTTGATGATCCATCTATCTAAAAATAACACATAGATATATCACATTGCTTTAAATCTTGGAATTAGGACACAACTAAATGTGTAAGACTGAATTAATCAACAATCACTCAGGCATAGCATATTCTAGTCAATCATTGAAGGAGATTTATACAATTTTAATCATCCCCAATGCTAGCCTATTTTTTTCAAAATATTCTCTACTCAAAGCCTTAGTGAATATGTCAGCAATTTGTTCCTCAGTTGAACAAAACATAATTGATATATTTTCTTTTTCAATATTGTCTCGAAGGAAGTGATGACGGATATCAATATGCTTAGTTCTTTTATGTTGGATAGGATTTTTGGCGATGTTTATAGCACTTGTGTTATCACAAAAAATGGGAACACAACCTACATCTACCCCAAAATCCAAAAGTTGTTGTTTGATCCATAACAATTGAGCACAACATGACCCAGCAGCAACGTATTCAGCCTCAGCAGTTGACAAAGCTACTGAATTTTTCTTCTTTGTGGACCAGGTAATCAAACATGATCCTAAGAAGTGTGCCATACCAGTAGTGTTTTTTCAGTCCACCAAATATCCTGCATAATCAGCATCAGAGTATCCTACCAAATTAAAGTTACTACCTTTGGGATACCACAATCCAAGATCACTAGTTCCTTTAAAATATCTGAAGATTCTTTTTACAGACTTCAGATGGGATTCTTTTGGATTTGCTTGAAACATTGCACACAGTCCTACACTTAACACAATGTCAAGTCTGCTTGCTGTGAGATACAATAAGGACCCTATCATACCTCTATACAGTTTTTGTTCTACATCAGAACCTGTTTCATCCAAATTAAGTTTTGTGGTAGTGGAAATGGGAGTACTTTTTTCTTTAGTTTCTTCCATGGAGAATTTCTTGAGAAGCTCTTTGACATACTTTTGTTGATGGATCATTGTTCCTGATGCTGACTATTTTATTTGAAGACCTAGGAAGTAATTCAACTCCCCCATCATGCTCATTTCAAACTCACAACTCATGAGTTTAGCAAAGTCATGAGTCATATTCATGTTTGTTGAGCAAAAAATAATGTCATCCACATACACCTGCACAACTAACAAATTTTTTCCATTAGTTTTTAAGAAAAGGGTATTGTCAATTTTACCTCTGGTGTGTCCATACTCCAGCAGAAACTTTGATAATCTCTAATACCAGGCCCTTGGTGCTTGTTTCAACCCATACAAGGCCTTATCCATCTTGTACACATGATCTGATAACTCTCTGCTTTCAAATACTGGAGGTTGCTTCACATAAACCTCTTCTTTGAGAATGTCATTTAAGAATGCACTCTTCACATCCATATGGTACAAAATAAACTCCATTTAAGAGGCAAAACCAACCAGCAATCTTATGGCTTCAAGTCTTGCTACAGGAGCAAAAGTTTCATCAAAGTCAATTCCTTCTTCTTGGTTGTATCCTTGAACCACCAGTCTTGCCTTGTTTCTTGTGACAGTTCCATGCTCATCAATTTTATTTTTGTACACCCATTTAGTCCCAATGACTGATCTATATTTTGGAAGAGGAACTAAATTCCATACTTTGCTTCTCTCAAACTGATTTAATTCATCCTGCATGTCTATGATCCAATCAACATCAAACAATGCTTCATTTACTTTCTTTGGCTTTATTATGACAGGAATGCCTTTAATGCACACATACTTCTCAATCCAAATCTTGTGGTGATTCCAGAAGTGAGATCAGTAAGTACATTCTCAATGGGGTGCTAACCTTGATACTTGTATCCTTTTGGATTAAGCCTAGTGAGCGGCTTGAATCACTGCTAATGTTCTGATGTAAAGCAATTGATGTCTCAGTTCCCCCTAACACTGTGCCTTCAGCTTCAGTTCCCCCTGTGAAAGTGCCCCCAAGTTTGACTGTTTCAGTCGATGGAAAATGTTGTAACCTGTTCCTCAGTGTCTCTTTCTTCCTGCAGGTTAGTCTTAACACAAAACTCATCAAAAATCACATGCATGCTTTCTTCAACACAGTTAGTTCTGTTGTTTAAAACTCTGTAAGCCTTACTATGAAGTGAATAACCTAAAAAGATTCCCTCATCACTTTTGGCATTAAATTTTTCCAAATTATCCTTACCATTATTATGTATGAAACATTTGCAACCAAAAGTTCTAAAGTGAGAAATGTTAGTCTTTTTATCCTTTAGTAATTCATAGGGAGTTTTTTTCTAACAAGGGTCTGATTATGTATCTGTTTGTGATATATGCTGCAGTACTTATTGCCTCAGCCCATAGGTTTTTGGCAACATTTGTTGCAAGCATCATTGTTCTAGCCATATCTTCCAAGGTTCTGTTTTTCCTTTCCACCACTCCATTTTGTTGTGGAGTTCTAGGAGCTGAGAAGTTATGATCTATTCCATTTGATGAACAAAAATCTAAGAATTTTGCATTCTCAAATTATGTTCCATGGTCAGACCTTATGGAAACTAATGAAGTGCCCAGTTTCTTTTCTATTTTCTTAATGAAGATTTCAAAGACATCAAAGGCATCTTCTTTAGAGGCTAGAAACAAAGTCCAGGTGAACTTGGAATAATCATCAACAATTACAAAAATATACCTTTTTCCACCTCTGCTTTGTTGTCTCATTGGTCCACACAAGTCCATATGAACCAGGTCAAGACATTTAGTAGTGCTAACATGGTTCTTTGACTTGAAAGAGGATTTTACCATCTTCCCCCTTACAGATGCACTACATAACTTTTCTTTCTTAAACTTGGTCTTGGGTAGTCCCAATACCATGCATTTGGAAGAAAGTATGTTCAGTTGTTTCAGACTTGCATGTCCAAGTCTTCTGTGCCAAAGGAGGGGATCAGTTTCTATTGCACTTAGACAAGTCAACTCAGGTCCTGGTATTGCCATTATGTCTGCTTTGTATACATTCTTGTATCTCTTTGCAGTAAGCACAATTTCTTTAGTGTCCATCCTTTGGACTTTAACACCTGCAGCAGTGAAAATTACTTTATTACCTTTGTCACACAATTGTGAAATGCTTAGCAGGTTATGCTTCAGTCCTTCCACAAGATAAACATCCTCCAAAGCTTTTGACTCAGATGATCCAATTTTTCCAACTCCAGTTATGATTCCCTTTTTTCCATTTCCAAAAGAGACTCCCCCACCATCTATTTTGGAGAGTGAAAGGAACTTTTGCTTGTCACCAGTCATATGTCTTGAGCAAGCACTATCTAGGTACCAGTGCCTTTTGTTTCCCTTTACCTTCTCCTGCACAAGAAATCAATAGTTAGACTTAGTAACCCAGACAAGCTTGGGTCCTGTTTTGTTAGTAAAAGGATGAATTAAATTTCCTCTAGTCCAATCAGGAAGCAAGTAGACTGACTTGTTTCTCAGACTAATTTTAGTGCTTATTTTCTTGGTCTGAGAAAGTTTGGTTGCCAGGTTCAGACTTCGATATCTGTTTTTAGCAGCCATGGGACATTCAGTAGTAGGATGTCCAAGATTGCCACAAATATAGCATAAGTCTTGAAGATTATCAGCTTCTTTATAAAAACCCAAGCCTGTTTTTTCATTGTGATTTCTTTTACCAAGCCGATGAACAATTCTTGAAGAATTTGTCCATCTGTTTGACTTTTCTAGATCCAATTTTAATCTTGCTATCTTTTGACTCATCTTATCCATCTTTTCTGTCAAGTCATAGCATTCTTGATTGTACCTAGTTAACTCAAGTTCAGCATTTTCTTGTTCTTTACTTATGTCCTTTTCCCCATGGTTAGTGAGAGCCAGTTTAAGGATTTCATACTTAAGATCATTATTTGAGGACTCAAGCAGTGTAATTTGTTCCTTGAGAGTGCAATTTTCTTTGTCAACATTTTACTTTCAAAATCAAATTTAAGACCTGCAAGTCTGTTGAACAATTCATCCCTATCAGGAGTTAATTCTTTGAAATTTTCAATTAAACCACCCATCAAGGAAACAAGTTTAGTTTTAGAAAAAAAATGCAGTTTTTCTTTTAGTTCAGGTAAAATTACTTCAGAAGCATCATCTTCTTCCTCAATGTCTGAGTCTCCAAAAGTCATTAATGTTGTCTCATCAACTCCATCATCATCATTATCAGAGTCAGATCCCCATGCAGCTATCATCGCATGTTCTTCTTTTTCCTTCCTCCTGGCCTTTTATTTTTTTTCAACTCTTTCCTTCCTCCATTCTATTTCCCAGATAGGACATTCTCTGATATGATGATTAGTCTTTCCACATTTGTAACATCCATTTGGGTTGTCATTGGAATGCTTCTTGCTACCTGTTCCCTTCTTCTTCTTAAAAAACTTGCTGAAGTGTTTTGTTAGGAAGGCAATTTGTTCCTTATCCAGTTCAATCTCTTCATCACTATCAGAAGCCTTCAAGGCCATGATTTTTTCAGAAGCCTTCTATTCCTTAATGCCATCAACTTCCATTTCATAGGTTCTTAAATTCCCTACTAGTTCATCCAAAGTCATACCTGTGAGATCCTTATTTGCTTCCCTGATTGCAGTGACTTTAACATTCCATTTTGACTTTGGTAGCACCCTCAGAACCTTCTCTACTTGTTCTTTTTTTTTATGGCTTTTCCCAAGGAGGTTAACTCATTTGTTAGAGTAGTAAGTCTTGTCATCATATCATGCAAGGATTCATTTTCCTTCATCTTAAACGCTTCATATTCAGTAAAAACGAGAGAGATCCTGAATTTCCTTACTTGAGAGGTACCTTCATGGGCATTTACTAAGGCATCCCATATTTTCTTAGCAGTGGTACAGGTAGATATTTTATTGTATTCAGCAGGTCCTAGACCACAGACTAGGATATTCTTTGCCTTAACATTTTTCTTTAAAGCCAAAAGATCATCAGCAGAAAACTCACTCCTTATTTTCTTGACTTGCACACCATTTTCTGTCTTCATAGGGATAGTAGTACCTTCAGTAATCCTATCCCATAATTCATAGTTTTCTTCTTGAATAAACATCTCCATCCTGGCTTTCCACCAGATGAAACGAGTACCATCAAAGAGTGGAGGTCTAGTAGTGGATTGACCTTCACTGTGACCAGTAGGAGGTGCGGAATTCATCATAATGATCTGATCTTAGGTGCAAACCTTATTTAAGATAACCCTCTCTGATACCACTTGTTAAGAGTATGATCCCTACTGATTGCCTATCTGTGGAACAAGTAAGTATACGTGGTTCACAGAAGTAAAAACTGAACACAATAATTTTTACGTGGAAAACACCCAGCTCAAAAAGGTGTAAAAAAACACGACCTGTACCTCTACAAGATTTAACCCCAATCTTCACTATAACTTTGAGCCTCAACAATCAACACAATTACAAGACTTCTTGTAAATAAAGAATTAAAACTTCTAACTCCTATTACTACAAAAACACAAATCTTCCCAAGATAAGTGTTCCTAAGTTTTTGAGTTCACTAATTTGAAGACATGATTCCTAACTCAGTTTATAGAATACTGAGACTAGAACAATTTACTCATTACAACTCAAGAACCTTCCTATTAAAAGCAGTCTAAAACATACAAAGTAAGAACTAGGTTCTTCTTCAAGTTGGTGAACGATTTTGCTGATTGTTAATTTTCTTATTTGTGCATGAGCGAGTTGTTTGAATGCAACTTGTCGTCTATATATATGCTCCCTCAGATGCAGTCCTTTTTCTTCTTTACTTGTATCTTCTGTAAGACTCTTTCAAGTAACTCACTCCTTGTTGTAACCATCTCACCTTCTTCTAAATTGAGTAGGACTCTTTTGCTTTATCCCTCTACCTTGTAGACTTCTTGATCTACTCAAACTCTAACTGCTCCAATTATCTTCATATAGCCGTGTGAACATTCTTTGCTTATCCATGTGTTGACATCTTTATGTAATAATATGCACTCCATATGTCCGAAGCAGTTTCACTTGTATGGACCAGCTTTGCACAACATGTTTCATTCATCTGTCTATCATCAAAACTTCTCATGCCCTAACATAGGGTTACAATACATTTTGTTAATACATGTTCTTTGTTTCGATTACCGCATTATTTTGCTATTGTAATTGTCCCATTTTTTTGAATGCCAAGCAACGGTCGATTTTCACTGTTTATTTATTTTTTTGAAATGGTAACACAGCTATTTACTTTATTATTTGTTATGTCCGCTTGGCGTCTATATGTTATTTCAAAATTGCTTGGTTATGAGTTACTTGAGCCGAGAGTTTTCAAGAAACAGTCTACCTACTTTAGCTGAAAATCTTTCGGGAACAATCTTTCTACCTCCACGTGGTAGGAGTAAGGTCTGCGTACACTCTCCTCCTGCAAATAGCCATCTGCCAAGATTGAGGAAGAAGCGCATGCATTCACTTGCTCGGAATCTCATTAGAAAGAACCTTCAACAACCCATTCAGCAATAGCCCCAGCCAAGAAATTAAACCAACCGAAAATGGTTCCTCTGACGTTGGAAAATCAATTTTAGCTTTAGAGTAGTCACCTCTTTGGATCATTCTCGATCGGTTCCTTTTTGAGCATCTATTTAGACAGGAAGCATTCGGGGTATAAAGCACAGGGAACTGGTTCAATTATAATGGTGGATGATGGATTTTAGCATATGCGACCCTAAAAGTAAGGGGCCGGAGAGAGCGCCTTAGAGACCTTGAAGCACCTTTCGAGGAAGCAGAGATCTTGTTAATTAGCCCATAAGTCTTATGCCCCCGATAAAGCTCCTGTGGTGCCAGATGGGTTTACCAAGGCTTCAGTCCGAGAGACATGAGATTATTTCATCATATCAGACATCATTGGTGTCCTCAATCACCATGACCAAAATCGTCAGATCGTATAATCTTACCATCTTGTCACACACTGTCTTCATTAACAAGCCTATCAATATTCTACGATGCATTTACAAGATAGTTGCAAATGGCTGAAAGACTAAAAGAAGCCATTGGAGAGTTGATATCAGGGCAACAACAACGTGCCTTTGCCCAGGAAGGCAGATCACTGATGCTAATAAAGTGGCAGGGGATTCAAGAGTAGGGAAGCAGGCTATTATGCAAACTTGATATTGAAAAGGCATGCATTTAACCAATTGATGATCCAGGCAACATGCTAAGAAAGAAACGTTTTTGAGAAAAATGGCAAAGATTGATAAAGTTTAGTATTTCCACTGTGAGATATTCGGTTTGACCAGTGTGTGTCAACAAGAGCTTTGTGGATTTTTCACCCCACCCCAAAAAAAGGCCTCGGGCGAAGGGACCCTCTCTCCACATTCTCTTTATTCTTCGCTCTGGAGGTCTTGCTTTGATGCTAGAAAAACAACCTAAGGAGGAGTGGTAATGGACCCAAAGCTTTCAGTTTGGAAGATCAGAGACCCTTCTATCTCAGTTAATGTCTCACACTTTCATGCAGATGACACTTCAGTATTCTATGATGCCTATACATCCCAAATCACCAATTTTAACCTAACCATGCTCATTATTGATGAACTATTTATCCGGTGGATAAAGATCGCCAATCCAAAAGAGCTCTCAAACATCATTTGTTTCAAAATTATTCCTTTCTCGGAACCTACCTACGATCCCTTTAGGAGACAGATTCAAGTCCACTGATATATGAAATGGTCATTGAGAAAGTTGATAAAAGATTAGCATATTGAGTAGCATCCTGACATACTATATGGCTCTTTTTCCTCTACCCAATAAAATTCTTAACCGTTTTAACAAGTTAAATGACATGATTCTTTTGACAAGGTAACAGTGAAACTCACTATGATTCTTTTGAGAAGGGAATAGTGAAACTCGCTAATTCTCTGTAATCGGATGGCCCAGAGCCTCTCAACCCAAGTCCGTGGGGGTTTTTAGGTCGGGGTGTGCATAGATCGAATTGGTTCATCCTTTTCATTTACCAAATCGGTTATGCGGGTTTTTAAATCAATAAACCAAATTACAGCAACAAAAGTCAATTTATTCAATCTGTTTTTTTTTAGATTTTTGGTTTGGATCGGGATTTTATCTTTTTCCGGTAAGGTATCTATCCATAACAAATGTAATTAGTGCTTCCAAATTATTTTTCTATCCTAGTAAGATACAACGATTATACTGTGCTTCCCAAGGAAACAACACAACATGTGAGATTTACTCATCAATCTTAGCCTGTTTCTAACACGCCCTGCAAAAAAACAAAAAACAAGAGAACTGTTACTAAAGAAAACGTCTCCTGCAAAATAATTAGCCTCGATACCACATTGTCTTTTGATACCCCTCTACATAGATGAGAAAACAACAACAACATACCCAGGCTGTTCTATTTCCGATAGATCCTCGGCTCAAATAGATGAGAAAACAGGCATGAAACATAACAAGATTAGGTCTCTATTTTAACCATTATACAGAGGTAGCTAGAGAGGAAATTTTTGAAACTCTGATTAGGTATTAGGCTTAAATGTGTGCGTATGATGGGAACAAAGATAATGAGGTTATGACATCTTTCAGTTGACTCTTAAAAGCAGAAAATTGAATGGCGCAGAGCAACGTTAATTATTCTGCTCATAAAAAGGAAATGGTTGCAATGTTGCATTATCTTCAAGTTTGGAACAAAGTTTGTGGTCTGGACAAACAACGTGGACGACCAGTAGATCCATGGTCACAGGATCGAACGATATATGTGGATCATTATTCAAGATGACACTTAGAGATTGTCTTAAATGTTGGTTGGAATTAAATGAAGATAGTGTTGGGTTGATAGTAATGAAAGTGTGTTAAATGGAAAATGGAGAAATCAAATGGAGAAGAAAGAGACACCAAATTAGAAGGTGTACTCCCAAATTGGAAAGTTCACTAACTCTCCCACATTGGTGGGAGAATGAAACTTTGGAGTGTTTATATTGTGAAACACTTACTCCACATGGCAAGTGAGGCAAAGAAATAGAGATGTCTTGCGCCGTCGCCGTCGCTCGGCTCAGCTTTGGATTTGGATCAATGAGATCTTTCTTTTTGGACAAATTTTATTTGATAGGAAAAAATAAATTCAATCCGAATTCCATTTATTTATGCATGCATACAGTGAACAGTTGCACTATTTCGACATGAAACGGTGTTGTGTTCGAACTGGTGCAACGAAATGTTGTAGTGTTTCTGAATTAATGCATTGTTTCGACTGAGCAGATGCAGATTTTTGAAATAGTATATACATTGGTTCAAACAGATGCAACTCTTCAACGAAGTGATGCACTGTTTCAAACTGGTACACTTGTTCTTGAAAAGGTGTCCTGTTTCAGAAAATTACTGCAATGTTTTAAATAAACAAACATGAATTTTCAGGAAAAGACACCTCTAAAATTGAACCAATGCCACCTTTTCGGAGGGGCATGTTGTGGCTATAAATAACCTGTTTTCTTCCACAGGTTAGAGCATAAAAATTTCAGATTACACATAAATCTTCTTGTCTTCTAAATACTCTTTGTGATCAATCAAACTGAGAGTGCGTTCGAAGAATTCAAGTATTTGAGGTACCGCTATACTTGAATTGTTGGCCATTTTATCCTGTGAGGGAAAATTCCGCAACCTCGGGTACAGTGAGGGGAATTATTTCCTTAAGGAAAGTCCGTGAATTCGGACGACTTGGCCTTAACAATTTCTGTTTCATCTATATTTCTGAAATATAAAATACACCTCTTGTAAAGATCATTTTGATTTGTGTTGAGGGTATTTGTTCAACTTTGTTGTGTTCTTGTTCATACTTGAACTCGAGTTGAAGTTGTTATTTTATTATACAGATTCTACGTACCCGTATTGTGGAAAATAACAATCTTAAGGAAATAATTTAACAAGAATCTGTATTGCTTGTTTTTGGAGATTAAAGCTTAGGCTTTCTACTCCGCTTGAATTTAACTAGTGATTAGAAGACATAAAATCTTCATCACAAGTTAAGGTTCACTCAGTTGACGATTCGAAGTAATAAAAACTTCATCGTTAACTAGAAACAAGAAGAAGAATTTCAAATTATTTATCTTTATAAATAGTATTCTGAAAAATACTAAGTTTTATGTCTTGTGGTGACAGGAAAAATGACAACTGAAAGTCAAATGATGGATGCGACAACGTCTATGGGGGCAAATAATATTGCCACATAAAGTCAGACAAATGCTCCGCCAACGATGGCACCGGCAGAGAAGCCCAAAAAATTTTCTGGCATTGACTTCAAGCGGTGGCAACAAAAGATGTTTTTTTATCTCACCACTTTATGTCTACAACGGTTCACTAGCGAAGACGTTCCTGAGGTCTCCGAGGGAACCTCAGACAAGGACCGTTTCGTTATTGTAGAAGTTTGGAAACATTCAGATTTCCTTTGCAGGAACTATATTCTGAATGGTCTCCAAGACGACCTCTATAATGTCTATAGTGGAACCAAGACATCAAAAGAACCGTGGGGGACACTTGAACGGAAATATAAAACGGAGGATGTAGGAATTAAGAAATTCCTTGTTGCATGATTTCTGGACTTCAAAATGATTGATAGCAAATCTGTTGTCTCTCAAGTACAGGAGTTGCAAGTCATCATACATGATCTCCTAGAAGAAGGTATATCTTTGAAAAATACCTTAGTTGAACAAATTAAAAATGTTCTTAATACTCACATAAACTGTTTTGTAGGTTTAATTATGAATGATGCTTTCCAAGTAGCAGCGATAGTTGAGAAGCTACCACCTTTGTGGAAAGACTTCAAAAACTACTTAAAGCATAAATGCAAGGAGATGACCGTTGAAGATCTTATTGTCCGACTTCGTATTGAAGAGGACAATAAAGTTGCCGAAAGAAGGTCAAAGGGAAATTCTACAATGAATGGAGCACATATTGTAGAAGATGGCTAAAACAACTTGAAGAAAAGAAAGAAAGTTGAACATCGAAGCAATCAACCCAAGAAAAAGTTCAAGGAAAAATGCTTCAATTGTGGCAAAATTGACCACAAGTCCACAGATTATCGAGCCCCGAAGAAAGGCAAGAAAAAGGACCAAGCGAATATGATTGAGTCCAACAAAGAATATGATGATTTGTGTTCTATGTTCACGGAATGCAACTTGGTGGGGAATCCACGCGAATGGTGGATGGATTCTGGTGCCACACGCCATGTTTGTGCAAACAAAGAGTTGTTCTCGTCATTTGCTCCGGTTCAAGTAGAAGAAATGCTTTACATGGCCAACTCCGCTACTGCTAAGGTGAAGGAAACATGAAAAATTTGCCTAAAGATGACTTCCGGCAAGGTCTTGACAATGAACAATGTGCTATATGTTCCGGAGTTACGTAGGAACATAATTTCTGTTTCACTCCTAGATAAGAACGGATTCAAATGTGTAACCGTTTCTGAAAAAATTGTAGTTAGCAAAGGAGAAATGTATGTAGGAAAAGGCTATCTCACGGAGGGCCTTTATAAGATGAATGTAATGACTGTTGAAATGAATAAAAGTTCAAATTCTTCTTATTTTCTTGAGTCTTATGATTTATGGCATGAACGTTTAGGCCATGTTAATTACAAAACGTTACGAAAACTGATTAACTTAGAAGTTTTGCCAAACTTTGAGTGCAATAAATCAAAGTGTCAAATGTGTGTGGAATCAAAGTATGCAAAGCATCCTTATAAGTCCGTTGAAAGGAATTCCAATCCCTTAGACTTAATACACACTGACATTTGTGATATGAAGTCAACACCATCACGTGGTGGAAAAAAGTATTTCATAACTTTTATTGACGATTGCACTAGATATTGTTATGTATACTTGCTAAATAGTAAGGATGAAGCAATAGATGCGTTTAGGCAATATAAAACTGAAGTTGAAAATCAGTTAGACAAAGAGATCAAAATGATAAGAAGTGATAGGGGCGGAGAATATGATTCTCCCTTTGCGCAAATATGTGTAGAGAATGGAATCATCCATCAAACTACGGCCCCGCATTCACCTCAATCTAATGGAATTGCGGAAAGGAAAAATCAAAATTTGAAGGAAATGATGAATGTCTTACTTATAAGTTCTGGTTTACCGCAAAACTTATGGGGGGAGGCTATCCTTACGGCCAATCGTATACTCAACAGAGTTCCCCATAGTAAGACACAATCAATTCCTTACGAAAAATGGAAAGGAAGGAAACCTAACTTGAAATATTTCAAAGTGTGGGGGTGTCTAGCGAAGGTTCAAGTTCCTATACCTAAAAGGGTTAAGATAGGACCTAAAATGGTGGACTGCGTGTTCATAGGGTATGCTAAAAGTAGTAAAGCATGTTGATTTTTGGTTCATAAATTCAAACATCCGGATATTAATAAAAATACGGTAATTGAATCAGACAATGCTGAATTCTTTAAAAACATTTACCCGTATAAAATTAGACATGAACAGTCTAGTGGAGGATCTAAACGACCTCGAGACGAACCAAGTGAGAATGTACATAATGAAGAAAATTCAAGACGTAGTACACGTCAAAGAACGTCAACTTCGTTTGGGTTGGATTTTGTAACATTTCTCTTAGAAAATGAGCCTCAAATATTTAGGGAAGCGATGGCATCTTCGGACTCATCCTTTTGGAAAGCGACAGTCAATAGTGAGATAAATTCAATCTTAAGCAACCATACATGGAAATTGGTTTACCTTCCTCCCGGAAATAAACCTTTAGGTTCTAAATGGATCTTCAAAAGGAAAATGAAGGCGGATGGTACTATTAACAAATACAAGTCATGACTTGTAGTAAAAGGCTTCAAACAAAAGGAAGGCCTTGATTACGTTGATACATACTCGCCAGTAACAAGGATAACCTCGATTCGAATGTTAATTGACTTGGCGGCGGAATATGATCTTCAAATCCATCAAATGGATGTGAAAACCGCATTCCTAAATGGAGATTTGGAGGAAGAAATTTACATGGAACAACCTGAGGGTTTTGTGGTTCCTGAAAAGGAAAACAAGGTGAGTAAACTTATCAAGTCATTATATGGACTAAAGCAAGCACCAAAACAGTGGCATGCGAAGTTTGACCAAACCATGTTGAAAAACGGATTCAAAATAAATGAATGTGATAAATGTGTTTATATTAAAGACACTCCAAATCACCAAGTCATTGTATGTTTATATATGGATGATATGTTGATTATCAGTAGAGATATTTCTGACATAAATGCAACAAAACGAATGCTCGAGAGCAAGTTTGATATGAAGGACCTTGGAGTTGCATATGTGATCTTAGGTATAAGAATCCATCGAACTCTACAAGGGTTGGCATTGTCGCAGTCTCATTATATCGAAAAGGTACTTGAAAAGTTCAAGTATATGGAATTCGGTATTGCCAAGATTCCATTGGATGCGAGCTTTGCACTTCGAAAGAATGAAGGTGAAAGTGACTCGCAATTGGAGTACGCAAGAATATTGGGATGTTTAATGTATATAATAAATTGTACACGACCAGGCATAGCATGCGCTATCAGTAAATTGAGTCGGTACACGAGTAAGCCCAACAAAACTCACTGGATGGCAATGAAAAGAGTTTTGGTGTATCTTAAATACACTCAAAATTATGCTTTGCATTATAATAAACATCCTGCGGTACTTGAAGGATATAGTGATGCAAATTGGATCACCGGATCGAACGAAGTAAAATCCACAAGTGGATGTGTATTTACTATCGGTGGAGGAGCAGTCTCTTGGAAATCATCCAAACAGACGTGTATTGCTCGCTCTACAATGGAATCTGAATTTATCTCATTAGATAAAGCTGGTGAAGAAGCAGAATGACTCCGAAATTTCTTGGAAGATATTCCGTATTGGCCCAAGCCAGTGGCACCAATATGTATACACTGTGATAGCCAACCGGCAATAGGTAGGGCAGAGAGCATGATGTATAACGGTAAATCTCGTCATATAAGACGAAGACATAATACCGTTAGGGAACTTCTCTCTAGTGGAATTATCACTATTGATTATGTAAAGTCAAAGGATAATGTGTTGGATCCACTTTCAAAAGGCCTATTTAGAGAAGGAGTAGAAAGGACATCCAAGGGAATGGGTTTAAGGCCTAGGACAAGTCAGCATGGCGGTAACTCTACCTAGCAGACTGGAGATCCCAAGAGCTAGATTCAAGGAGATCAAACAAAGTTTTGTCTGACAGGTTCAACATTGTCAATTACCCAACCCATTCTCATGATGTAGACAATGTATAGTAAACAAGGATAAGACTTAAGGTGAAAAGTCTTTTAATGATTATCTAAATTTGGCAGATTTGACCAAATAGTTTAATCTATAGGATTGAACGTTTAGAAATCACCTATGTGTGGGCGAAGTGGAAGCCGCTTCAAAGAGAATGCTAGTAAAGGCCTATTCTCTAAGCTCTCATAAAAACCGGGACGTGTTCATGGCTGAAAAGAACAAAATCGTAAGAACCATAAATGGTAAAAGGCTGGTTGTGTGACATGTGTTGTCTAGGTGTACATTAAAGCTCGACGGTTCAAAGATATCAAATCTACCGATTGACCGAATGCATCCGATACATGTTCACTACGGAAAGTTCAAAGGGAAACCCACTTATCCAGATGCAATCAGTTTTTGCTTGATGATCACATACTTTTCTGTAAAATTGTTGGCCATTTTATCCTGGGAGGAAAAATTCCGCAACCTCGGGTACAATGAGGGGAATTATTTCCTTAAGGAAAGTCCGTGAATTCGGACGACTTGGCCTTAACAATTTCTGTTTCATCTATATTTCTGAAATATAAAATACACCTCTTGTAAAGATCATTTTTTGATCTTGTGTTGAGGGTATTTGTTCAACTTCGTTGTGTTCTTGTTCATACTTGAACTCGAGTTGAAGTTGTTATTCTATTATACAGATTCTACGTACCCGTATTGTGGAAAATAACAGATAGTACATATGATTCGTCCTCATTTTTCATCATTGCATTATTATAATGGCATAGAGTTTTAACTGTCCGGTCTTCGATGTGAGCAACTCTCATCTTAATTAGGCCTATGGCATAGGCTGTCGTTGTATAGCATCTTGTGTGTTTGCATACAAGAATTCTCCTTTAGTTACAAAGTTTAGGCCAATTAGCTTGTGTCCAATTTTTATCATTCTACTAAGTTGGTCATCACTATGATAAGAAGTTAATGATACTTCCCTTATTCCTGTCGTAAGTCCCCTTTGTGAAGAAGAGAGATCACGTAGTATTATTATATCTAAAAATTACACAAATACACAATTTATGTTTCTAATATTACAAAAAATCTCAATTTCTTAAACATACAAAAATCCCAACATATACACCAAATGCTATGTATAAGTCGGCTATGTCATGTATATTAATAGGAAGAGAGAAAAAAGAAATTAAAAAAATGGGAGAGAGTGTAATACCTTTCAAAAGGGTTAATATTTATGTTATTTATACTTATTATATTAATTTACTGGACTGATTCACTTTGCTTCAAATCTCCTATTGTCTTTCAGGGTTCATAGGGATTTGATGGGGAACCTTCTCGTAAGTCCAATGGGTTCTAGATGTCGTTTGGGACATCTTTAGTGGGAATTTTATTTATGTGTAAACAACATAAATTCCCTAACTAATGAAAGTAATTATACAAAATCTCTTCTTATTTTCTCTCTCCAGAATTTTGGTAAAGATACTCATACATTCGGTCAAGTATTATACATTGGTCGAATGTATGATGAAACAACTAATCCTAAATTTAAGGTAATTAAAATCATTAATTTTTTTACAGTTCCTTAATTTATGTCAATTATTAGCTAACATTAACTCGTTTATGGATAAAACTAGTAACTGATATTTGAATTTCAAAAAAATTCTTAAACGATCATTTTTTTTGTTTGTAATCTTGGATTCAAGATCTGGAAAGCAAAAATCAACCAATTTCTTCTACATATGTTCTTCAATACTTCTAAAATCAATATGAATATCCCATATTATTGCAACATTCTGAAATTTGGGAATCAGAAATTAGTTATGAGTCATACAAAAGTGACACAATAATTGTTTCGGAAGGTATAACTTTCTTGAAATTGATTTCTACCATCGCCATGGAATTGGATATCGACGAAGTACGTAAAAAAATTGAAGTTAAATATGTGGTTGAAGGAAATTCTTCTCCAATTGTCATAAGAAACGACAATGGAGTGAGAGTTTATGTTGAGTTGAAGAAACAATTTTCTGGTTTGATTAATTTTCCTCTTTGTATTTCAACATTCGACAAATCCAATAGTGAAATCGAGTTTGATAAAGAAACAGGTGTTGTAATGTGTATCGAGGGTAGTGAATCTGATTCGGTTGCGTTAATGGTTGTTGAACGGATAATCAGTATTCTCTGTATGTTCCTGAAATTGAAGTGAAAAACTTCATTACTGATTGCAAGAACACTGAAATAATGGTGAATCAGATTTACAAGGATAAGAAAACTCTTGTTTTAGTAATGACAAGACATGCAATAGCTAATGGCTTCAACACCAAAGTGAAACGATCCGACAAAAAAAGGTATGATATAAAAGTGTAAAATATATTTGTTGAGCTTATAATCTATGGAAATCTGTTTTTTGAGGTTTTGAATAAGTGTATGTTCTAAAGCTGGTTCGTTCGTTGCTGTTTCTTGTAAAATTACGAATGTATAATGTGTTATTATGCATGCTTACCAATGTATAATTAAACGTGCCAGTCAAAGAAATGTATAATGATATGGTTTAACACATTCTTAGTTATGTATAATATTAGATTATATATTTGTATCAATGTATGAAATAGTACCATACTTTATAAAAGTACATGTTGTAAACTATGTTTGTAATTTTCTTTAAAAAAAACGTATGATAACACATATTATGTTATGTATTATTAGTTCTATGTATTTTTAACTTATAAGAAAATGTACATTACTGTAAATCATTGTTTGAAAAATAAGAAGACATCCATAAAATGTGCATTAACATCTAGAAAGTAATCTTGGAATTATTTAACATCAAACACAAAACTAAGAATTAGCTCTTTCAAAGTCAACTATTATTAAACATTTCTACTCTAAAGTAATAATTGCACTTGCATTAATTTTTTTGAAAACACTATTCCTTAGTCGAGGCGGATCGCCATTATCACTTGTGTACCTTTCATTTGCCTTTTTCACTCCGTAATGCCACAATAATGAAGTATAGCGTGCACATTGACTTGCAGCATCAAACCCACATGAATGAACTTGTTGTCCTTCACTTAAAATTTCTGCATATGCACACACAAAGCCGTCATAGTCCCTGATTTCCAAAAAAAAAACTGAAATAATAATCAATACATTACTTATAACATCGTTATACATGAAAATAAACATCCTTTCCAAAATATTATCTTGCTGAATTTCAAGCATGAGGAGACATTTTGAAATCTGTCCTATCCAGTTGCACTGTGGCAAATTCAGAAATATTCCAAAAATCGTATTTCTAAATGCCTCCTAAAACATTCTTTCCAAAATATCTCTTTATCTCTTCATCGAAAGCACAATTACAATAGATCCCCATATGCAATGGGTGTGGTGGGACTTTGTCAATTCGGTATTTCATATCCGGAAAAAAAAATCTACCATAATTAGCTAACAGATACACATTGAATGATGGTTATTTATACACTCAAAAACTAAATCAGACCCACATTAAACAACTGCTAGTTATGTATGAGGTTAACTTATACATTTATAAATAAACTGCATTAATGTATAATAAAATCAGACCAATATATACACTAGAGTAACACATGTATGAGGTTAACTTATACATCTCAAAATTAAGATAAATTGTTAGACATGTATGATGGTTACTTATTCATTAACAAATAACTTGCATTAATGTATAATAAACTCAAACCCTAACCACTGTAGAGTTACACATGTATGAGGGTAACTTATACATCTAACAATTCATATTAGACTCTAAAAAAAACTACATATAAACATGTATGAGGACACCTTATACACTTAAAAATTTCAATTAGGACCATAATTAAACAATATATACAAATGTATGATGGTTATGTATACATCTAACAGTTAATATCAGACCCAACATAAACAACAATTACACATGTATGAGGGTAACTTATACATCTCAAAATTAATATCAGCTTTATTAGTCGAATGTATAACCTATAAAAAAATATTGTAGAACAACTACATTATAAATTACTGTGATGAAAAAAAAAATGTATCATGACTTATTATACATATGTCAAATTATACCTAAATTCATAATAAATATCTTCGGAAGACGTGGTCGGCCGGAATCACCAAACTTCTTTTTACTTGCTTTTGAACTAGACTTCTTCGATTTAAAAGAGGCCTTATCCCTCAATTTCTTCATTGTAACGGGGTCGTTTCTGTGCTTTAAGCGATTCTCTGTAAATTTTGGATTATGTTCATCAAATGTATCAGGAACAAATTCAAGTGGAATATCTTTTTCATTTGAATCTAACTGAGTAATTGCTAAACTAAAACTTGAAGGATAATCCATTACCAATTAACACTATTTTGACTTAACGGTAGTGTTAAATCGAACTAGAAAATAAGAAAATCAAAGATCTAACTTGTACTCTATGAACAAAAATGAAAAAAATGAACTACTGAACTTGAATATAATTGAACAATACCGTAATTTGAAAATGCAAACAAACAAAAAACAGAAAACCCTTGATTTGGTAAAGTTGAACAAAAAAAAATTCAAAAATTAATAAAGTAAATTATTAAAAACAATTAAATCTTGATAACTTACAATTAGATAACCACTAGGTAGAAGTTACTTCAATTTTGTAGTAAAAGATGGATTTCAAAAATGGCGTAAAAATTGGATTGGTAATGGGAGCAATATCCTGTAAAAAACGGAAGCCAAAAAGTGGTGTTTACATGTATAATATTTAGCAGAAAGAAATTACCAAATAAGGAGATTTTTGTAATTATTTTGAGATTTGTGTAAATACTTTACCAATTTGAGATTTAATATAATTATGTAACTTTAACTTGTGTATATAGGTAGCAAAATTCAGAAATAACATACTTATCCCCTTAATTATGAGTTTCATAGCAACTGTTTCATAATTACATAATATAACAAATTGTATTTTGTATTTTTGCAAACTGTTGCTACAAAAATACAAATACATATGATTTTTACTTCCCTTATGATCGATATGTATTTTGTATTTTTGCAAACCGTTGCTACAAAAATACAAATACATACAAATACATATGCTACAAAATGTAATTTAATAAAAGTATTGCTATTTTTTATAATTTAATACTTAAATATGCTAATTTATGTATTTTTTCCTTTTTAGTTTACGTAAAGAACAAGGAAAAACAGTAAATTTTAAGTCAGGACAACTTTTGCTTTTGTGGCATTTAGAATTTGTTTATGTACAAAATTTTTAGAGAATTTGTCGTAATGCAAGGAGTTTTCGATTGTATTACCGCTCGTTATTTATCAAGGAGTCTTCGGTGCATGAGAGATGCATTTCATTACATCTCAGCATCATTTGTTTAAAAATTGATATTATGTCTTGACATATTTTTTTCTCGTCTTTATTTTTATTTCGTCAAGGAGCATGATCGTCGAGGCGGTGTGGGAAGCTCGAACAAAGGGGAAACTCAACAAAAGTGAATGATCATTGATAATGTGTACTTAATTAAAAGGAGTATGAGATTTTTAATATGAGACCTTAAATATATGCACATAATAAAAGTATTATCAATAATTTAGAGTTATTTTTTTATTCTTATGTACTACTTTTTTCAGTGTAGTATTCTTAGAACATAGTAATATTATTATTTATAAAAGTAAGGATTAATTTTAATTAATAAGATATTAGTCATTTGTTTGCAATACATTACCTTGAATATTATTGTAAAAACTTTATTTATTAATATCAAGATTTGATAAGAAGTTCTAAAATATTTTTAATAAATAATAGATAGTTCTTCTTTCTTTTTTCATTAGTTAAAATTTTATACCTTTTATATTTTTTAATCTTTAATATTATTTGAAGTGAAATTAAAATCATAAAATTCATGTTAAATTTTTTTGGGCCTCAAAATTTTGGGGGCCTAAAGCAAACACTTTACTAGCCTTACTCTTGAGTCACCCCTGTATTTCCTATATGTCGACGAGGGCATAATTTCTAGTATTTACTGATTAACTATTGGAGACATAGGTTGAATTCTGCACATTCCCTCTTAGGGGTAGGCATATTTTGGTTTAAATCGAAAAAATCGAAAAAATCGAAAAAATCGAAAAAATCGAAAAAATCGAAAAAATCGAAAAATAAAATCAAAATTTAATTTTGATTTTGGTTTTTTGGATCGGATTCGGTTTGTAATTTTAAAATTTCGATTTTTCGGTTCGGTTTTCGATTTATAAAAAAAATCGGTTAAACAGAAAAATCAAAATTTATAAATAAATAAATAATATATATATATTATCTATAATGTAATATATATATTATATATATAATTTACTATTATATTATATGTATATATATATATAAATAATATAATATTATATTAGATATATATATAATATTTAGTAATTCATATTCACAATTAACATTTAACAACAAATTTGCGTACGCCGCAGACTATTTATGGATTGTTTTAGTGACTCAAATATTTTATGGACTATTTTGGTGACTTTGGACTATTTTATGGACTATTTATGTAGAAAATATGTTGTTTCATGGACTATTTTTATTAGTTTTGTGTTGTTTTGTGGACTATTTATGTAAGGTTATATTATATGTAATGATTAATGACGTTATGTACTATGTTAAGCTTAGGATTATTTCATTTTGTTTCATCCATATTGAGTTATTTATAATTATTTATATTTGGGAATGAAAAACAGGTTTTAAAAAATATTTTTTCTAAAAAATCCCATCAATTTTAAATGCTCATTTATGAAAAAGAGAGGCCAACGACTTTAATATTTCAAACCGAAATAACCAAATCGAATTTGTAAAAATCGAATCAAACCGAATTTATTTCAGTTTGGTTACGAATGTCATTTTTGTTAATTCAAAAATTAATAAATCGAACCGATATTAAACAATCGGAGCGAACCGACCAAACGTGACCCCTATTCCCTCTGCTTAAACTCTACTGGTGATCAGTGCCTTGTGCTCCACTTGACGTAATTACGTAATTTATGTGGCGTAGGTGGACATAAATAGTTAAAATTGCCATGCTTTTGACTAAGACGACTGTTTCCGGAAAGTACTACTATTTATAGTTGGTTTAAATTAAGATATATTAACCCTGTTTGTTTCTGTAATTACCATTTTGAAGCTTGTTAGGTACTTTTTACTTTAAAAACTCAGGACTCGTTTGGAAGGCCGTATTAAATAAAATAATTCATGGATTAAAAGTTAGTCCAGCTATGTACAATGTTTGATTGACAATTTAAATTTATTTAATCCCACCTAATATATGAATAACTAATACACCATAGAGTGTATTATCTTATCCCTAAGAAACCATGAGATTACTTATCCATGGCTTAATAATATATGGATAGGAGAATTAAATGACTCAATTACCCCTCAATTCTTTTTATTAAATTTTTCTTTAAGTTTCATTTTAAATTTAATCACTATAAATTTGATTGTTATGTTACATTTTAATTTGCCAACTTTTTTTTACTTTGCGTATGCGTATCAAGTGTATAAATATCATTTACTCCCTTATGTTGGTTGATAGTTTCGAATGTGAACTACATTTATGCTATTTTGTAATTGTTCAATTAACAGACGGATTAATTTAAATAGAAAAAATTATTGTCAAATAAATATATAATTTGAAAATCTAAAAGTATATTATCAACAGTCCGTGATGTTCTTACATAATGTGCTTTACATTTTTTTAAAATTATTTCTCTATAATATGACAATTATTTGTTTGTTTTAAATTTTTCTTGATTAAATAGATTCAATTTTTTAAAAGAAATAAATGATCAATTAAACGGAGTGAGAATTATTATTCATATTTTAGCTTTTTTAAGATCGCGCAAAGGGTGAGCAACTTGACTAGTTAAATAAAGTAGAAAATTTTATAAAAATCTAAGGTTATAATTGTAAGAAAAAGTTTTGTCGAGTTTTAAAATACATGATATATCTAGTTTTTAATATAATAAACCAAACATTTGATAAAAAATAATCCCTATATTACTAATTCTTGTATTACTAATTCCTGTAATACTAATCCCTGTATTATTAATCCATAAATAACTTCTCTTTGTACCAAACGACCCCTCAGTGGCGTGTAGGGTCAATCCATTGTCCAACTTAACAAGACAAACAGGTATTGATCAAAACGCACAGGATCTTCAAGACCTTTGGTAGACAAGGATGCTCTCTTGGTCATATTTCAATTGAACACTTCAAATTCCTAATAAAATGTTTTAACTAGAACCTTTTATTAGGTAACTAGAACACTAATAGTTAGTAGGTTCTAACTAGACACATTCAGATCAAATATTAAACAAGAAATGATGTGTGTGTTTATTCATTCAACTAAATAATTAAATCAACCACATAAAATATATATGTCATCTCCTTTAATTATACGCATCAATCTCAAATAAAAAAACATATATTTTACGGCTTATTCAGGCAAAGACAAATTTAAGAATATGTCATATATGTGGTAAATTTAACTATCTAATAGACGAATGAATACACACAAAAATTCATTTAAAGTTTGAATCAAAAGTGTCTAGTTGAAACACTTTATTAGGAGTTAAGGTATTCTATTAAGACATAACTTTGTTCGAGTATTTAGATAACAATGTCATAACAAGGTTAAGGGTCTAGAGGTGTATTAGATTACTCTGATGCGGTATGAAATCATGATTAGATTTGGTTCTAAGATACAAAAGGATGCGAAGCATTCCCATCTATGCTTACCATTGGAGTAGTATTTACTACTACCTCTTTTTATATCTGCTTATTCCCTGGTATGCTTTTAAACTATCCTTTTAGCAAATTACCCAATCAAGTGACTAAAAAATTTTAAACGAAAAAGTATGACCTCTTCTAACTTGATATAAAGTTTTAAAAAATAAAAAAGACTTTTGAATCTTGAGTTCTTAAATTAAGTTGTCAAATGTACGAAAATATTCATTAACCTCGTAAGTCTTATACATGCCATATGAAAAACTAGAATTAAAAGAAAAATGGTCATTCTTTTTTTAGACGGAAGGAATCCATAATTAAGAAACATGTCACCTTAAAAGAATTGTGCCTAGAATAAAAGCGACACAGAAAAAAAGGGTCTCATCAAATTTGATAAAAGGAGCTGTGCAAGGCACACGGCCTTGTGGCATATCCGCCTTCAAGAAATTGTAAAACATCACAAAGGCTACTTACTATCTTGCATCACATTAACTAAGACATGTCAGTGATTACAATAACCAAGTGTGTCTAAATACAAAAACCAGTAGGAAACTTTGAGTAAACAAATATCAACCAACCCAATGCAGGCCGTCCGCTTCACTCATTTGGACTTTGCTTTCGCTTTCCAAGATTGTGGAATTGCCAATAAGTCTCCGCCCACATGTCAACATTCAAGTCAGCACGGAACCTAGACACATGGTAGCAGTTCAAGGACAGAGAAGAAGGGTCCTTCATACTCGTTGAGAGATATTCACAAATCAGGGTGGAATATGTAGCTGATTTTAACATATGCAAACCAGACAGCAAAGTTTCATGTTGAGGAAAAGGGGGAGACACATAAAGGGGGAAGCCCATCAAACTATGCCAAAAACAACATACCCAGTTTATTCCCACATAGTGGGGTTTGGGGAGGATAGTGTATGCAGATCATACCACTACTACCTCAGGCGAAGTAGAGAGGTTGTTTCCGATAGACCCCCGGTTTAGAACCATCAAACTATGCAAAGATAGAATATAAATAAGTTCCAACTTATGGGGTCTTAACAATACAGATAGAAAGGAAGTGGTGAATATGCTGATCCACAAACGGAATGCAAAATTCTGCTTTCAAGAAGCTGAACAGATAGGTCGGATTGGTTTGGCTTTTTCATTTACCAAATCAGTCATGCTGGGCTTTTAATTCTATAAACCAAATTAAACTAACAAAAATCATTTCTTTCAATCTCAACTTTTTAAGATTTTTGGTTTGGGGGGTGGGGGGGTGTTTATCTTTTTTCCGGTAAGGTATCTATCCATAACAAATGTAATTAGTGCTTCCAAATTATTTTTTCCATCCTAGTAAGATACAACGATTATACTGTGCTTCCCAAGAAAATAACACATGTGAAATGAATCCTGACATTATGCTAAAATATACTAATAAATAACACTAAATTGAGAGGATGATAACTTACTTATCAATCTTAGCTTGTTGCCGAAACCCCCTGCAAAAAAAAGAAAAAAAGAAAAAACTGTTACTAATTAGAACGTCTCCTGCAAAATAATTAGGCCCAACGAAAAGATAGCCAGCTGCAGGAAGAGTTTCTATATGTTTTCAATGGTGTACATGGGAGTTGAGTTGGTCATTTACCTACCAAGTTACTACTATTACCATTTTCAAAGGTTATGAATAAAATTATAGTTAGTCTTCTTAGCTTGGCTAAGAATTAATTGTAGCTTTTCTCCACTAAGTCATAGCTAAAATTTATGTTGAATCAGATCACTTACACCTATTTTTGACATAGAAAATAAAGTCAAACAAAATCAATCATTACATATATATATAATTCAAGTTGAGTTACGCACCAGAACATATAGACCAAGCTACCTGCAAATGACCCCAAGAAAAAAAGAACTACTTTACTTCCACCTTCTTCTTTGTCAGTGGACAATACTTGCTGGGAGTATCTCCTGAAACACCAAATAAATAATAAAGTCACCATTATTTATATAGTGTACTTCTATTTTAAGAGGCTGTGCAAATATAAACTTTAATGGGTACGTTTTGGTGTGAGGTAGAAGCATAAATAGTTTCAAAATAAAATGAAAGACTATTTTATTTCATATTAAGTGTGAGATATTAGTTAGTATCGGGATTATTTATCCCACTATTTATACTATATTAGTGGGATAAGTTATCTCAGGTACATGGTGGAATAGCTAATCTAACTAATATAGGGATTAATTATCCCACAATAACTCTTTTCCAACCAAAAAAAACTCAAGATAATTTTCAACCTTACCGTGAAAACATTAAACTGCAGTTTAAGGTTTATATACATAAGAATTAACCCCATACTTGTTGTTGGTGGGTGACAGATATTGCGTGGAATTAATCAAGATATGTATTTGTTGATCCAGACACCACGATTATTAAAAAAAAAAAGACTGTAATCTAACATATTCTCATAGCATTTTTTAATCAACTCAAAGGGAATTTGTAAACCAAAATTCCCACACCAGAAAAGATTGAATGAAGATTCCTACATACCTAAATTGTGATGGTGCTCCAATGAAAGCCTTACGAGCCAATTCATTTCTACTCAAAATCGTAGAAAAAACAAAAATTAGACAAAATTAAAACAAATACAAGGATAAATTATAAAGTTACCGCAACCAACCCTAGACGGAAAGCCATTTTAGCACTGAACAGACTTCGTTGAAACAATTTACAACTACTAAAGAAAAGACAAATCAAGAGGGGGTAAGATCACATAATGAAGGTAGTCGATCCTAATCTTATATCTTAACCCATTACAATCTTATCAACATATTCTACTTTCTCACATCATAGTTACCTACCCATGCATACATCACAACTACCTTCAAAACTCCATATACAACAATGAGTCTATACTTATAACTTATTGGCTAATCTGACCATTTTCATTCGCAGCCTATAAGCCATTTCAATAACCAAAATAACTCTCCACTCTAGGGTCTTTTCCTATTCTGAATAGATAATAATTATAGACAAACACTTCCTCCATAGACTATCATATGATCTACTAATATTGCTACCACACTAGTCTATCACCATAAAATGGCAAATCATTCCTCATTCAATGGTTATACAACTAAAACTATTTATTTACTCAACCTCGCTTTTCAAAAGTGCTACTCTTAGCTCTTGCTATCCTGTATAGTCATCACTCTACAACTCCAACTCTCGTGAGCATACTCCTCCATACTCCTTATCACAAAGGGGTACTAGTATACACATGAACATAAACTCCCTTTCATAAAAATTTTTATACAAGGACACTAAATTCATTCTAGGACATCCCCTTCAGGTACACTAATCCTAACATCCTCCAACCCCCAAAGTCATCTATTTATGACTAACGTTATCATGGGCATAGACACACATGCTTCTAGACACACAACACTTCATCTTTAACTCCTTAGAATACTATGTATTACACCTCTAATCACATAACTTGCAACTTAACAAAACCTGTAAAATTATACCAAAGGTGCATATTGCCCGCCCATATTTCCTCAATTCAACTCTAAATAATGCTATACAACAACTCCCCAGACTTTTCTATACCACAAGATTCGAGAATGAAATCTAGGTACACGTGACACTCATAAACATCACACCTTATCTAACAACATGCTACCTCGGGGTTCAACTTATTCTTTTATACCTAGGCCTTTATCCACTTAATGACTCAACCACAATTCATCATTTTTTTATACTAGTCCTCATGTACATAAATATCACAATAATCCAATCCTATTTCCATAAGTTGCCAACCTAAGCTATTTCATACCTCACATCAAGCTTACTAATTCATTCCCACAAAACATGCATTATGAATATAGAAATACTATTCTTATTACTACAGTCCGCATCTAGTTAAAGCCTATTGTCTAACAACACCAATCATATGAAGCATGTCACATACTATACTAATCAATCGAATAGAAATATTAACCTAAGTCACTTATTTCACTTCTCTATGGCCCATAACTCCATCCTCTCCATGACAGTACTACTATACCTCCAAATCTACTGACTCTACCCGATGCGATTTTGCAGACACTCTGGGACCATTAACCATGATCTGATACCAAGTTTGTCACAATCTAAATCGAGGCCCTGGCCGTGATGGAAATCCCAAACTGTGAAGGCCCGAGTGCCCTTATTCTATCTGGTAATTATACACAATGTTCATACAACATAAAGAAATGCAAAAGATTAATAAATGGAAACATGGTCACTTTTTAAATTCAACTGGACAATACAAAATGAAGTTCATAACATTCAAAGTACATGACTCTAGTTTGTGTAATCTCTACTAACTGAAAATAACATCTATCTGAACTCTGGGACAAGGCCCCCAGTAAGACCATAAATCAAAATAATATAACCATGACAAGTTTCATAACCAGGTGTAATGCCCCGAGTCTATACCCCGGGCGCTACACGGTGCCCATAATTCCAAAGGCCACGAGCTAACCTATAACTGGTGCCTATTGTAATAACTGAGTAATAATATGTTATAATGGGAAATAATGAGCTGAAATGCCATAAGGTTCAAATAACTGAAATAAAACTGAGATAAGGTATCTCAATACCAAAACTGAACAACTTTCTGAACATCTAGTCTGAAAAGCCTCTAACTGAACTGTCTGAACTGTGGAGTTGATGGGACAATCCCCCAACTAACTCCATCTACTAAAATGCTGAATGTAATAAGATAATGAAATAAAAGAATACCCTCCAATGATGAGGACTCACTGCTAGTCTACTGTTGCAGGCAGAATCTCAATCAATCTACACGTGATCGGGAAACTAATAAACTATTGTGAACCAAATCGACTTTGTATGGGCCTGTGGATTAAAAGTGGTGAATAAGACTGATTCAGTGGGAGTTTTATTTGGAATCCAAATCCAATTAACATAGGATTTAAAATGACTAGCAGTTAGAACATATTGTGTTTTAATTTGTGCGACAAAGTCTATGTTTCTCATCCCCTATTAGGTATCTTTGCTTTCTCATCTCTTTTTAGTTATCCTTTCCTTATTCTTCTAACTTCTCGTTAATGCTTGATTTTGCATTTGTATTCTATTGTAATATAATGCTTGATATACGTATGACGATTCCCTTTCTAATATCAGACTTTTTGACGGGTCGACCCACGCCAACCCAAACAAGCACTAGAAGGAGGAACCATTTTCAATGAAAAATGTAAGTTTACGTTTTTTATGGAATTTTAATTTAAATATATAGTAATTTCTTTGTTGAATATCATGTCGTTCTCTCATTTCTACTTTCTTCCAGGATGCCTTCTCAGGATTTGATCCATAACATTTCCAAGGTCTCAGTCTCACACCACTTTTATCTTGGACCAAACCTAATCAGACTTTTTTCGCATTTGTTCGAGCTTCCCACGCGGCTCGACGAGCATGCTCCCTGATGAGAAATAAAGACGAGAAAAAAAAAAATGTCAAGACATGATATCAATTTTTAAAACAAATGTTGATGAGATGTAATGAAATGCATCTCTCAAGCACAACAAAAGATTATTGCAAAGACTCCTTGATCAATAACAAGCTAAAACAACCAAAAACTCCTCGCATTACAAGTTCTGTAGATACAGAAATTCTAAATGCCACAAAAGCAACAGTTGTTCCTGACTTCAAATATACTGCGTTTCCTTGTTCTTTAAATCAAATTCCCACTAAAAATGTCCAAACGAACTCTTGAAATCTGGAGCTTTCCAAGAAAACACAGATCATGTATATATTGGTGTTATGAAGGGTATATATTGGTGATGTATGTGATAGCTGATGAAAAAATAAGGAAGAAACAGTGTTGAAAAAATCATCTTTGATGGGCTTGCATACGTGTAGAAGGGCCTAGGAACAGATCCCAACATCGGTGGAGATAGCCAACAGAGACTGGATGTTCCTGTTGCCAGTTTGGGTCGAATCGCCAGCAAGATAAGAGAGGGGGGTTCATCCCGACAGTAGAGGTTCCAGCTTTGTGTCAGCAGAAGAATCCCCTAGCTTACGACAAAAGGAAAGGAGAAAGTAATGGATCTACGCCTTTAATTTGTGCTGAGGAATACAACTTCACCATTTTCAAAAAAACAAAAAAAAAATATTGCAGTGCAGCAAAATTTTGTTTAATTCTAAAGGGCAAAGTGCAAAGTGCACTCTCTCTAATATTTTGTATGTGGATGACAACTCCACTTTAGAGCGGTGTTATCGGATATGATTGTGATCTTCAATCTGGCAATAAGTGGAATACCAAGTAAAGGGGGTGGAAACACTCTAGAGCTCAACTTGGCATCCTGACTTGCACCTTTAGAAGATTACCACCACATATAGAGGATGCTTGTGGGGGATAATCATGAAGCAGGTATGAAATGGACAGAAGCGTGAAAAATGTGACATGGGAAAATGGAAAAGCAAGTAGTTATTAACGGGAGGTAGAATTTTGCTCATTATGAGTGTGATGGATGCAATCAAGGTGGAGAAGCGGATTGATGGGCTAAGGAGATCTCGTCAGTGGCGAGGTAACAGACGAAAGGAAGTCGTCAAGGAGCCAAAAACTTAGGGTTCCGAAATACAAGTTTGAGGATAGAGAGAGGATACTGGAAGAGACCTCTACTGAAAGAGAAAGACAAGCGTCTCAATAATATAATTTTGATGCATGTGAAGCTTATTCAAGCAAAACGGACCAGGCAGCTCAGCTCAAACTTAGTGTTGCACCATGGATTTTGGTCTAGGAAGTCATGTGCCCTTGTTCGAGGGTTGGTTAGAGAATTGGTCTTATGAGCCGAAGGTCGCAGTTTTGAGCCCCACCGGGACCATTTAGGGAGGTGAGATTACTTAATGTTTTTAGCCTGGGGTCTATCGGAAACAACCTCTCTACTTCTACTTCTTCTGAGGTAGTGATATGGACTGCGTGCACTTTACCCTCCCTAAACTCCACACTGTGGGAAGTGTTTTACATTGGGTATGTTATTGTTGTTGAAGTCATGTGCCTTTGAGGAACTAAAGGTTAACATGTACTAATGGAAGATTTATATACAAGAAAGATACTACACAATAAACCTCCCAAAAACTAATTGTGCAGCAGCAAAATCCATCAACAAATATTAACATCAGTCAGAACAAAAAAGTTGAGCAACATATACAAAATACGCAAAACAAAAACAAAATAGAGGATTGGGGGTAATTAACCAAGGCGATATAACTTACTCTTTCTCAACTCTTTTAATTTCACGGCCAAGCCTGCAAAATTAATTTCAGCAATTAGCACTAGAAAATATATCAATAAGATAATAAAGGTGTAAGAAAAAATAAAATCAGCTCCAACTATGAGTATTGCTATTTGCTAACACCAAAGTTATTTGATTTACTCTTTCCCTAGTTCGTTCTTTCGTTAAAAAAGGAGGGAAGGGTGTTGTTAAACACCAATTTCTGATATAAAATAAAAAGTGAGGTACATACGTGAGATGCCAGAAAATAATAGCAACTGCTGCCCCAGAAAAACAAAATTTAGCTGCAAAGGGACCAAACATGAGTGAATTGAGTAATAGAAATTTGAACTCATAATCAAATAATCTGTAATTCATTAAAATTTCCCACCACCACCGCCGCCTCTTCTCTTCGGGACTGTCGGAATGGAGGCCACTTCCTGGCAGTATCCCCTGCAAAATCACAACCAAAAATCAACTACAACAACAACATAAGCGGTCCATACCACTACGTCAATGTGAGATACAGAGGCTATTTCCGATAGACCCCGGACTAAAAAAAAAAGCAATCTAAGATAAAATAAGGGATAGCAAAGCCAAAAATCAAAATACAAAAGAAGTGAGTAAATTTTACTCCCTCGATCCATCTTTACTTGTCCATTGCACTCAAAATTAAACGTCCAACAATACTTGTCCAGTTTGAAAAACTCGTGCATAATTTACCCATTTCTATTCATTTTACCCAAGAAATTAAATACATTCACTATCAAATACATTTCCAACACATTAAATTTATTATATTCAAAAAGTAAAACGATAAAATTATTCATATCATTTACTCAACAGTGGACAACTATTGATGGAATATGAAAATCTGCAGACAGTAAAAAACCTGATTTGTGCTTTTGATGCTCCAAACATAGCCCGACCAGCACTAGCACCCAATAGTTTTCTACCCAAAAGAAAAAAAAGACAAAAAAAAACTCTGATAAATCAAAACGTTATCAAAAGAAAGGGAATAAGAAAATATTTAATAATATTTATGGGTGAAATCAACTTACCTTCCGAAGCGGAACGCCATAACTCAACTGCTAAAGTGTAGAGTTTGTACATACGACGATTCTCATTATATTAAATCAAGCTAAATTACATAATTCCCCAAACTATTATTAAATTAAAAAAAAACACAACTTTAGATTTTATTTTAAAAATTACTTAGTCAATTTAATTATTTTTAAAATTAAATATTGCTTATGTAGATCTTTTTTAATAATAAAATTTTAAAAATACAAAATATTTATTTAATAATCTTTTTACCCATGCAAAGGTGCTAGTATTGAGTGACTCACCCATGGAGTCCTTTGCATTAGAGAAGTTGGAAACAAATGCTGCACCTTCTCAGCTCATTGAGTTGACTAACCTAGTTGTCATAGAAGTGTGTAACTTTACAGCAATTATGTTGCTAAACATTATACAAATTTACAATTTAAGTTTCACTTATTACAAAAAATTTCATCTCTTCAAATATATTACAAAAATCTTATTTTTCTCTAAAAATATATATATACATAGATTTCTATTTATATGTCGGTTCTGTTATGTATATATTGTCGGTTTTGTTATGTATATATTGCCATTGTCATACTTGTTATATATATATATGAATCGGCCTTGTTATGTATATAAATCGGGAGAGAAAGTAAAGTAATTAAGGAAATGGGATAGAGGGTAGATAACTCTAATAAGGATGGATTTATATTATTTTTACTGTTTTGCTAAATGCTCACTTAGTCAAATGTGAAGTGGAGTGGTGAGAATTTCCTAGAAATTTATTTTTCTTGGTGGCTGGCTACTTTTATAGACATCTCCAGTTGATATTAGCAAACTTGAGCAATGGTATTATTGTATCTATTACTATGTATATGGTTTATTCACATATTATGCATATATTATACATCTGTCAGTTATTTTATGTTTATGCAGTTTAGTACGCATCTATTTGGGTTAGTTCTTAATTTTTCAAGGCTTCCATTTGGAATTTAATCATGGTTTAAGCCTGTTAAGTAAGGATACTAATTAGTATAAATAACATAAATACCAACCTTTTAAAAGTAATTACACTCTCTCCTATTTTTTTTAATTACTTTACTCTCTTTCTCTATTAATATACATCACATAGCCGACATATACATAACATTTTGTGTATATGTGGGATTTTTGTAATATATTTAGGGAGTTGAAATTTTTTGTAATATTAAAAAGATAAGTTGTGTATTTATGTAATTTTTAGTACTAATTAGGCATTCTTAGCGTAGCTCAATACTAGGTTTACATTTGTGTGCTAAAGCTCCTTCTCAAATTCACGAGTACCTTATTTGGATAAACGCTATTTAATCTCTTTAATTTATATATAGTTTTTGAAACTTTTTTTTTTTCTTTTATGGTATGTCCACCCACTTCAAAACAATCTTTTGTATGAGACGTATGAAGTTAGATACGTCTGAAATAAGATATTTTTGCTTGAAGTATAGACAAAAATGGCTGAACATCAATCATATATATGCAATTGTATAAATGATCAACTTGAATAAAAAATGATTGAATATTAGTCACATATACGATTGAAGCTCAGATCGAATAACAATCATATATTTCTGAATTCAGCTACATAAGACTAAAGTTCAAGTAAAATTAATTGAATTTCATCATATGAGCCATAATGTCAAACAAAAATGATTGAACTTCAGCTATATGTGTCTGAATTTTTTAGCCATGCGTAACTTCATACATCAAGACAAACTTCAGACACCCCAATTCATGAATCTAGTTGAGAAACAATGCTATCATTAATCAGTTCTAACTATCATATTTAAGAGACAAATACTTTTTGATAGGAAATGGGTGGATTTTGCGGTTTCTTATAAAAAGACACACTTGATTTATAGCAACTAGTGATTGATTGGATCCAAAGATAGATACATTAAGCTTTGTAGAAAACTGATATGAATATAAATAGTTGAAACCTTGTAAAAAAAATCTTTCTTTACTCACTACAAATATTTCGTTCTACCTCTTTAATTCTCTTAGCTATCGTTACATTTTCTGAAAGCTGGAAAGGCAAAAGCGTCGACTAGTCCGTCACAATTAACACTAACATAGCAATATACTTAATTTGGCTCATCTAGTTATGAACGGGTGAAGATTACCCAACTTTTTCTTTTTCAATTTTTATGTAAAAAATTGGGTAACTTGTAGTAGCAGGTCAAGTTTACCTAATAGTTCATACACTGATAATACACAAAACTTAAACTCTTAATGTTAACGATCTCATTCAATCTTTTTCGCCTTCGTATGTGTTTTGTTCCCATGTTTGAATGCAAAATAAATTGGAATACAACCATATGGAAATAGACAGACAAACCATTATTGAAAGTATAGACAATATTCTGAACATTTTTTTTGCTGGCAAAAAAGTAAAAAGGGCATTAAAAAGGTATGTATATGTTACCTATACCCTCCCAACAATAAGATTCAAGACGTTTGCTATATAACTATCAAACGTTAGAACTTTTATGAAGAATATATACGAAGCCATTTATAGCTGTTGCTTCGAGTATATACGGCCAACACACACATGCAAGCATGTATAATATATGAAGAAAATTTTAATTAATTTGCATGCTCTTTTTCTTTTTCACATAAAAAGAAAATATCTTGATACACCTTGCCATCTCTAATTAAGAATCTACGTAGACATTACGAAAATTAGGGCGCCACCAAGAGATGTATAATAGAGGCAATACTAATTGGTTGAGATCGGAGGCGGAGCGAAGATTTGAAATTTGAGTGTAAATTTTAGTGCTTTTAAATTATTAAGTTCTAAATTAACAATTTATTGAATATATTTCTTAGGACAAAAGATCAAAATGTGATTCAATCGTGTTTAAATTCTCGAAATACCTCCGAGTATCACTATATTTTAACCAATTTAACATGTTGATTGCATTTTTATATCACATTATAATTACTATTAGGGATGGCAATGGGGGCGGATGTTAGGCGGATTGAGCTTTAACTCGATAATCTCAACCTGCCTCATCCCACCCAGCCTCATATTAAACCCTCCCCGTCCCGCTTAAGAATTTTTTTTTTTTGTCTTTTTAATACTTTGCAAATATATTTTATAAATTTAAAAATTCAGTAGGTATATTTTAAATGCCCAGTGAGCTTTAAGAGTAATGATTCTGTATACTAGATGATTTAATAGCTACTGGAAACACTAGATGATTGTGCTGCCCCGGGGTCTATTGGAATCAGGCTTTTTTACTTCATTCGAGGTAGTGGTATGAATTGCGTATACAGTACCCTCTCCAGAACCTACTTTGTGAAAATACACTAGGTATGTTGTTGTTAATATCCTAGTGGTGAAATTTATACGTTGTTATATAAATACGTTATTTCCGCTTTTACGAATACTTGCAACTATTTGCATTAGATAATTTTGACAACAACCAATGTTGAAGAAAATTTATTACTTTCTGTTCACACAGTTGGTTAATCTTTACGTCGCTGTAACTAGGGGGGTTCACAATCAGTCAGTCAGAGCACCGCCCTGTCAAGGCGGAAGCTATGAATATAAATAAGCTTTGAACCTATGGGGTCTTAACAAATAGAGATAGAAAGGAAGTAGTCAAGACGCTGATCCACAAATGGAATGCAGAACTCTGCTTTCAAAAAGCTAAGCTAAGCTTGAAGAGGACTGGACTTTTTTTTTTTTCGTTAAAACTGGCGTTGCATTAGCAATTGGCTTAAATCAAGAGAGTTCCACGGGGTTAGTCCCTGTACAGAAAAAGTAGCATAGTTTGAGATATTAGTAGCCACATCCCGACGAACTAGGTTAAAGTTTTGTTTAATCGAACGCAAAGTAAAAGTACCTAATTTATCCGCTTGGACTAGATGGGGGAGGGGTAGACAAAATGTGAGTAGCTCCAAAACCCAATTCAGATAGTCCAAGTTTTGCTAATGCATCCGCTACCATGTTTTGCTCCCTATAGATGTGGAGTGGAGGAGCTGCCTAACGTTGTTGAAGGGAATATGGGTTATACTCCTCCAAAGCTAAATCCAATTTGTGTGATTGAGATTTTGCAGATCTGAGAGGGAATTATCGCTAGCTCGGCTACTAATGTTGCCCCAGAAGTCGATGGTATTGGGGCATTGAAAGAACAAGTGGGTAATGGTTTCCTGACTAGAGTTGAGTTGCAAAAATGGCATGTCGGGCTGATGTTGAGACCAATTCTGTTGAGATGGTTGTTGGAAGAGGACTGGACTTTGATATACATGCCACACAGATGTGGACAAATAGATGTTGAATGTTATAGTAATTTTATGCCAGATGGGATGAAGAGATAATTCTAGCAATTGGGATAAACAATTTTGGACTCAGAAGGTGATTATGACAGTAGAATACCCTATAACCATGCTGGATTAGCATCAACAAGACAATAAGCGATATCATGGTGAACATTGTGTGATTTGTGGAGGTCTACATACACTCTACCCTTCCCAAACCCCACAGGTGGGATTACATTGAGTGTGTTGTTGTTGCAATACCCACAACAGTTGCAACTGAAACGAATAAAAGGAAAGGAACTCAAAAAAAAAAAAATGTGAGTTTCGGATTGCCATGAAAACTTGTAAATAATTGCGCCTAAAGACCCAACACACCCACTCAAACGATCCCTTTGCTTCCAAGATTCTAATAGGACCATACCCCTGCTACCTCATGTGGTGATTGAAAAAAGTTACTTCCTGATTTAAGTTAGAAATTTGGTGGTCAGCTAAATGGATTCACGGTGCTACTTCCAAACTAATGGCTCTATGTCTCATAACCTGCCCATTCATCACACCTAATCTTAGTAACAAAGTTGAGATTTTGGAAGCCAAAATAAAGAGTAGTGACTGAGATGAATTTAATAACTGATCCACGGTCGAAGTAGATCTGCGCGTGCAAAGGAATGTGCTATCTTAACCTATTCCGTGGAGTTGGGAAATGAGCCTCAAGCCCTCAACACCACTCATTGTATGTCCTTTTACGATAGATTTTAAACCTCCCTAACTGTTTTCCAGAACGGTGGGGAAAGCTTATTTCATCTCAAAGGAGAAATCCTTTCATTTTACGAAAAATATTGCCATATATAGCCTAAGAGATTAAGATTTCTGACATATATTGTGATCCTTCTTTCTGTTAGGTCCACTTCCACTCTGTTCGATAGGTTCATTTCACAGAAACATTGTCCTATAGGACCTCATGAACAACAATGGTCATTAATGAAAATGTACCATACATTCTTACCTCATTTATGAAAATGTACCGAACATTCTTACAGAACGACATCGACTCATTATTCTTGTACAATTCAGGTTCAGCAACGTGGAACTTCCCCACATGAATTCGGATTTAGTCGAGTCCAATGTTGAATTGAACCCGAAGTGGTTACAAATTTATACCCGCATTACTGAACTTGAATTTTTTCTTGGGTTTGCATAATTCAGAAAGGATAAACATATTGAAGAAAGTCGGAATCAAGAAGAAAATTGACTTCTGAGATAATAATTATTAGTTGAATGACCATGTGAGAAATCAGTCCAAGCAAGAGACAATATACCTTTATATTTTCAATCATTCCTTGATTCAAAGCATTGTTCCATCTCAATTGAAAAAGGCAAATAACGTTTTCAAATTGTTGCATAATATGCAAATACATTAAAAAAAGTTTTTTTCGCAAATTATAGAGGCTAGAAATACTGAAGGTTGGAATAGTATGTTTAGGCTTGGGTCTCCAATTAAGAGAAATCCTCCTAATCAATGTAACACCTTCGAGCAACTATTTCTGATGGTGATTGGACCAAGAATGGAAGTGATGCTGAGGAAAGAAATAATATGGAAGCTGGTAGGGGAGAACTTACCACTGATGGTGTTGCAGAGAACATGCCCTTAGAAGCTACTGCAAAGACTACAACATCATCATCAATAGCTAATGTGAAGGCAAATTCCATTGGACTCCAAATATTAGACAGCTTTAATCCAGATTGTGTTAAAGAGTGCTACAAGCTCTACGTTGGGTGTGACTGATACTAATTCTATCCAGATTGATACTAAGTTTGTACCAACTGGGAATAAAGTTGAAATATTTGTATTTGTTGACTGATACTAATTCTATACAGATTGATCCTAAGTTTGTACCAACTGGGAATAAAGTTGGAAAAGATGGATTTTGGTGGAAGTGGATAAAATTTTGTGTAACAACGATGAGGTATTCTGTTTTGATCAATGGTGTCCCTGTTGGTTTTTCTTTTTTTGCCACAAAAAGGACTGAGGCAGGAAGACCCACTGTCCCCTTTCTTATTCATTTTGGCTATGGAGGGTCTAACCAAAATGCTTGACAAGGCAAACCAGTTGAGCTGGCTGGAAGGTTTCAATATACGCAATGCAACTGGAACCCAGTGTTAGTTTCTCATATATTGTAGTCTTTCTTTTTGTGGAGCGGATAGATCATAGGTACTCTATCTCAATCTACCACTAATGTTATTCGAAGCTAGCTCTGGACTGTATATGGACAGGAGGAAAAGCTTCATCCCAGTTAGCACAATTTCCAATTTGGAGGATCTAGTGGAGCTAATGGGTTGTAGAATTGGTACTTCACCCACCACTACTTGGGGCTTCCGCTGGGGTCAAGATACAAGTTGAAGATACATGGAATGGAATTGTGGGGAGAAATTTGAAAAGACACTAGTCACTAGATACATATGTCTTTTTCCAATGTCAGTGATGGTGCAAGAGAGACTAGATCAAATTAGAAGATCATTCTTATGGGAAGGGAACAGTCACTATCACAAGTCTCATCTAGTTAGATGGGAAAAAGTAGTTCTACCAAAGGAGCACGGAGGATTGCGCCATAAAAGATCTGATTCTACACGATAAAAGCATGATAATGAAATGGCTGGAGATATAATCTAGAGAATCCTTGGAATGTGGAAAGATGTGATCGTAGAAAAATACTAAAAGCAAAGCCAATGGGCGCAAGACATTGCAGACTACCACATGGAACCGGCCCCTGGAACCACATCTCAAGCATGTGGGCGAGTTTCAAACCAATTCATCTATCAAGTAGGACATGAAGCTGTCATTTCTTTTTGGAGAGAAAAGTGGTTAGGGACAATGACACTGCAAGATGAGTATTCTAACTTATATCTTTTGGCTAGCAACAAAGATTTCATAGTTGGACAGATGTGGCAAAGCAACTCAATGGAACCTACAGACAAGGAGAAACATTCAAGACTGGGAATTTGATGACTATCTAGACCTACAATCAAGGCTACAAATGGTCTCGGTCCGGCCACAAGAAAGGGCCGAAATGACTTGGGCTAATCAACAAAAAGGGAACTTCACTAACAAAGGAGGCTATACACATCTATGCTTAACATGGAAGCTAATCTGGAAGAAGAAATTTGATTTTAAAAAAATCAAATAAAGTTCTTACCAGCTTATCAGGCTTGGAAACGGGGTGACCCATCCTATCCATGATGTGGGAAGTGTCCAGAATCCTGTGTTACGTACAGTAAGTTTTAGAATAGACGGACAAGAATATATAAAAGATGAACTAATGTAAATTTACAAACTTACACTTGGTCTAGCCTTTCATGGAGACCCGAGAACCTTCGGGCCATGTCTCTCCTAGTATAGAACCAGGAGAACACATCAAAAATCATGGAAGCACCAATAACACCAACTACAGCTGGTAGGAAACTCTATCCAACAAAAATACATGTTAGACGTAAGAAATAGAATAAAAAAGAGAAAGAAGATATTGCTATCTGCTCCTTATCTTTCTCAATCAAGAAACAAAAGATTTTGCTATGTGAACTAGTTCTAAATCTTGTTCTTCCCCAGTTGATTCAACTTGGAGAATTCTGAGAGAAAGAAGGACTAACTCCTTCTTTGAATCTAAGTTCTGGAACAAAGACATTCCTTATAAGATGTCTTTTGTTGCCCGGAGAGCAGCTCATGTTAAACTCTCTACTAATGAAAATGTTATTAAGTTTCACATTAACATGAACTCTAATTGTTATTGTTGTATTGGTGCAGGTATGACACCAGGTGTGGAGACAACAGAAAATCTTTTCTACAAAGATCATTATGCATGAAAGATCTGGTCATTTTTTGTAGGGAGCATGGGCATAGACTACAACAACAAATTACATTGAGTGAGACATCATACTATTACTCAACTTGATATAAAATAACATTGAGTGAGACATCATACTATTACTCAACTTGATATAAAATAACATTGAGTGAGACATCATACTATTACTCAACTTGATATAAAATATATACAACAACAACATGCCCAGTGTATTCCCACATAGTGGGGTCTGGGGATGGTAGAGTGTACGCAGACCACACCACTACCTCAGGAGAAGTAGAGAGGATGTTTCCGATAGACCTCCGGCTTAGGATTGATAACAATATAACAAACACAAAAGATAAGTACATAAAAACTAGTACGGTATGCAAATCAAACAAACACTGCTAGCCACAAGATAATACTACAGCCACAAGATAATGCTAAGAACTATCTAACAAAAACCATAGACATCACACAACACCACAAACAAGAAACTTCAACAACAACAACAACAACATACCCAATGTATTCCCACAAAGTGGGGTCTGGGGAGGGTAAAATGTACACAGTCCATACCACTACCAAAGATGAAGTAGAGAGGCTGTTTCCGATAGACCCCTGGCCCATGATAGATAACGGTATAACAAAACAAAAAATATAAAAGCACACAACAAAACTATAACATTCTAGAGCAAAATAATATAACGATCGAAGTACAAGAAAGTACATATAGAGGTCCAAACACAACTCCATAAACTCAAATTTTCAACTCAAGACCAAACAAGAGCTACCATGAATACTTATAAGTGTAAGTTGGAAAGATTTACTTTGCAGCTGGAGCAACCCCACCCCAGGTCCATTACTACTAGAAACAACTGCCTTTTTCTCTTCCCCTTGTCTAGATGACTTTGGAATAGCCTCTTTCACATCATTAGAAACCACAACACATTGCTTAGAGCTAGAGCTACTCCCATTACAAACAGAACCAAGAATCTTGTTTCCAACTTTTGGTGAAACAAAGCCACTATTTTTAGCAAATCAACTTCAGATCCAAAACCCCATGTGTCAAGAAAACCCCTTTTAGCACCAGAAGGGAAATTTTTCAAAACCCCATTTGGTGGTGACTCAGAACCAGGCAAGCCAAGGCTAAGTTCAGGTGCTTTAAAGTTCAAATCTTTACTTTCCATGGTGGAAACACAGTTCTTTTCATCAGAGTTTCCCTTTGATATGCCTATGTAATCTAACACACCCCTCTAAAACACAACTTCAAAAACTCAAACTTTTAAGTTTCAAGTTTCAACCTCAAAATTTATGACCAAATAGGAACTAAATACTTATAACGGTCGACTCAAGGAAAAACAGTCCAAAAAAGGAATAAACAGAAGTGAAAGCATAACAAAACATTCTGAACAACAACAACAACAACAACATAACCAGTGTATTCCCACAAAGTGGGGTCTGGGGAGGGGAAAATGTACGCAGTCCATACCACTACCTCAGATGAAGTAGAGAGGTTGTTTCCAATAGACCCCGGCTCATGACAGATAACCGTATAACAAAACAAAAAATATAAAAGCACACAACAAAACTACAACACACAGGAGAAAAATAATATAACGATCGAAGTACAAGAAACAACTGATAGGCCCAAACACAACAACAAATTTTCAACTTATGACTAAACGGTAAGTTGGAAAGATTACTTTGCAGCTGGAGCAACCCCATGCCCATTAGTACTAGAAAGAACTGCCCTTTTCTCTTCCACTGGTCTAGGCCACTATTTTTAGCAAAATCTAACTTCAGATCCAAAACCCCATGTGTCAAGAAAACCCCTTTTAGCACCAGAAGGGAAATTTTTCAAAACCCCATTTGGTGGTGACTCAGAACTAGGTAAACCAAGTCCAAGTTCAGTTGCCTTAAAGTTCAAATCTTTACTTTCCATTGTGGAAAAACACAGCTCTTTTCATCAGAGTTTCCCTTTGATATGCCTATGTAATCATGCTCCTCTATGGGTATAGACATCAAGAATTTCACATCACTATTAGCTGTTGCAATTATGTTCTTGAAAAATAATAATACCCAATACTAATACTATGTAAGATAATTATAGAGTAATAATGAAGTACAAAGCTAGTGAAATATGCTACTAAAAACAACTAGTAGTAGGGTTGTTTCGCCTTTTAGAAGCTTCTTTATAATTTTATACCATTACGCATGTCTGATAACTGATTACTCACACACATACACACAATTTTTTTTTTTATATTTTACATAATTTCGAGTTCATCAAATTCAGATTAGAAGAATAAAGAACATACCATTTTCGACTTTTTTGGAAACAGTGACCTGAAATTCAACAAATCCAAATATTAAGTTAAAATATACAACAAATAGTATCTACAAATACTATACAAAATGCTTAATGACTATCGATTAAACAAAAAGTTTAAAAAAGAAAAAAAAAAAAAAAAGGAAACGGACCGTTGTTTGGTGTCTTCCGAGTGTGTGGGAGATAATTTTATATGAGTGATGCTATGAGGTTGGAATTGGGCCGTGAGAAGGAGTTGTAGCCATATTGGGTTGTATTTGGGCCAGGGAATGTTGTATGGGCTTAGAATTGGGCCGTGGGATATGGACCGTGTGGCTCTGCATTGGATTTCAAGTATACTAAATGGTCGTTTGAAGATAAGAATTGTAAAAATTTGAAAAAACGTACTCTATATTTATTTATTCAAAGAATTACATATATACACAACCTAAAGTTACATAATTACATTAAATCCAAATGGGTCAAGTATCTACAAAAATACCAAAAATAATTACAAAAATTCCCTTAGTAATTTCTCTCTCCTTAATATTATACATCTGAAACACCAATTTTATCCAAACAAAAAAGTTAAAAGAAAGTTAAAGTTCGCTAATTTTTACAATAAATTAAGAAAAAGTAAATTAGTACATGTAAAACACTTTCACAGGTTTTGGCTTCCTTCTTTTACTCTCTAATGGTCCCATTTCTCATCCGAATTATACTCCATTTTTGAAACCCATCTTTTACAGCAAAATTGAAGTAACTTCAATTTAGTGGTTATTAAATTGTAAGTTATCAAGATTTAATTGTTTTTAATATTTTAGTTCATTAATTTTTTGAATTTTTTTCTGTGTATTTCAACTTTACCAATTCAAGGAGTTTCCGTTTTTTATTCATTTGATGGATGAAAGCTGGCATTTCAGCGAATGTATTAATCAGTCTAAGAAATGTTCATGGTGCATTTTGAAAAGTTCTGTTTGTTGTTGTGTGTTTTGATGTTTTAGACGATTCTTGTTATTGTTTGAAATTAATCTTGACGTGGGGTTGTGAGATCTGAGCTAAATTTAATGTCTTGGGATTGTTGGTTGAGTTTTCATGTGATTTGAATTCTCAAAAGTACTATTTTTTCTTTTTTATGAGTATCTAAAATTGTTTTTGATGTATGAAGTGCAAAGCTTCAGATTAGAAAAGTAAAAACATACCATTTTCGATTTTTTCTGGAAACAGTGACCTGAAATTCCACAAATTCAAATATTAAGTTAAAATATAAATGTAATTGTATTTACAAAGACTATACAAAATGCTTAATGACTACCGACATTCGACTATACAAAAAAAAAAAAAAGGAAACGGACCTTGTTTGGGAATATTTGGGGGTAACTGCCGAAAATGGAATGTGTGGGGGATGCTCTAGGGGATTTGGGCCCAATAATGTGGTACCCAGTTGTTTTAAATAATAATATGGTACCTACTTGTTTTAAATAATATTCTAAATTCAATTTGTCCCATATTTAAAATTATAAAATTAAGAAATATTTTAATATACTTGGTATAATTTTAATTTAGTACCATAAGATTCAAAAATTTATTTATTTTCTTAAATTACGTATCAAGTTAAACTAGATCATTCTTTTTAAAACACAAGAAGTAGTTGATTTGAATACGGGATGAAATATAAATGCGTTAGAATTAGTTTTTACATCTCCGTTCAACGATGTAGTTGTGTGGTTAATTTAGATATAAGATTAGCGGCTAGGAAGACCATAATCATGTTATTAACCCCGTGAATCAACACTCAAGATAGTCAACTTGACCAACGAGATTGTATCGCCTTGTAGGATTGTTCATAATGTCTCGACCTAGATTCTTCCTTATTATTGTTTCAAACACTTTATATTCTCGTTACTGTTTATTGTTACTTTCAAATTGCCAAAACGCACGCTCTTTTTTAGTTACAACCAACAACACTTATTTAATTTCATTAGTAACGCTAGAGTTGGATTGCTTGTTAAAAATTAAGTCCCTGTGCGAACAATATTCAGTTCAAAAAGATCACTTTATTACTTGGACTATCCCCTGAAGATTTCATTATATTAAATCGTATAAATGTCAACTATTAATTAACTAAATGTCAGCACATGCCTATTAACAATCCTACTAACCATCCACATTAATCCTCAACTTTCATGCTCTCCTATTTAGGATAAACTGCTAATATGTCGTGTCCTATCTATCACCTCCCTAGTTCTTAATCTACCTCTACCTTCCCTCACCTCAGATAGATCTATCACCGCCGCCTTGAACTCCTGTCCACATGCTCAAATCATCCCAACCTCGCTTCCACGACCATATTCCACTGGACCACATCAGGGTATCTAAAGTCCGACGCCTTCCATAAAGAGAGCATTTATACTTACGGCCACTAAACCAACAAGTATAGAATTTTAAAAATGTACGGGCACACTGGCCAGACACAGTACCAAATTTAACACACCACAACTCAAGGGCACCATGAATGAAATGCATAGGAAAGAATCCATAAACGAAGTTTCTTTCAAATAAAGCTCATAACTAATGAAAAATATTACTACATTTTAATCTTATTCATCCAACATGGACCTATCTTTTCAAATAAATGAAGCTCAATAACATCTATAATATTGAAAAGAAGAGTAAAGAATAAGGGTAAAATCCTTTGCTAGATACCATCTATATTGTACAACATTGCAATAGGATGAACAAGTCGCCTGAACTTCCACATTGACCAGCAACATCTGTTTGTTCTCTACCTGATCTTTGTTTTCTGTTCTGTTCATCTACATGCTTCCCAAAGTATTTAACTCCGTTACGTTAATCCATCAAAATGTGATTCAATCATGTTTAAATTCTCGAAATAACTCTGAGTATCACTATATTTTAACCAATTTACACATGTTGATTGCATTTTTATATCACATTATAATTACTATTAGGGATGGCAATCGGGCGGATGTTAGGCAGGTTGAGCTTAACTCGATAATCTCAACCTGCCTCAGCCCACCCAGCCTCGTATTAAACCCTCCCCCTACCGCTTAAGTAATTTTTTTTTTTTGTCTTTTTAATACTTTGCTAATATATTTTACAAATATAAAAATTCAGTAAGTATATTTTAAACGAAAAATTACACATATACCCAACCCACATTTTCAATATTACAAACAATCTCAAATCTCTAAACATATTGCAAAAATCCCAACATATACACAGAATGTTATGTATATGTCGGCTGTGTTATGTATATTAATAGGAAGAGAGAATAAAGTAATTAAAAAAGTGGTAGAGAGTGTAATTACTTCCAAAAGATTGATATTTATGTTATTTATACTATTTTAAATGGCCAGTGAGCTTTAACAGTAATGATTTTGTATACTAGATGATTTAATAGCCACTGGAAACACTAGATGATTGTGCTGGCCGGGGGTCTATTGGAATCAAGCTTTTCTACTTCGTTCGAAGTAGTGGTATGAATTGCGTATACATATCCTCGTGGTGAAAGTTATACATTGTTCCAATTGTAATTATATAAATACGTTATTTCCGCTTTTAAGAAAATTTGCAACTATTTGCATTAGATAATTTTGATAACAACCAATGTTGAAGAAAAATTATTACTTCTGTTCACACAGTTAGTTAATGTTTACGTCGCTGTAACAAGGGGTGTTCACAATCAGTCAGTCAGAGCACCGCCCTGTCAAGGCGGAAGCTGTGGGTTCGAGCCGGGTGAATATAAATAAGCTTGAACCTATAGAGATAGAAGAGAAGTAGTCAGGACGCTGATCCACAAGTGGTATGCAGAACTCTGCTTTCAAGAAGCTAAGCTTGAAGAGGACTGGACTTTTTTTTTGGTTAAAACTGGCGTTGCATTAGCAATTAGCTTAAATCAAGAGAAAGTTCCACGGGGTTAGTTCCCTGTACAGACGAAGTAGCATAGTTTGAGATATTAGTAGCCACATCCCGGCGTACTAGGTTAAAGTTTTGTTTAATCGAACGCAAAGTAAAAGTTCTTAATTTATCCGCTTGGACTAGATCAGATGGGGGAGGGGTAGACAAAATGTGAGTAGCTCCAAAACCCAATTCAGATGGTCCAAGTTTTGCTAATGCATCCGCTACCATGTTTTGCTCCCTATAGATGTGGAGTGGAGGAGCTGCCATCAGTGACCTGCAAGAAGATAAAACATTATGACAATGGCCGTTATCGGTTTGGAACATGCGTGTTATTCGATGGCATCAACGCCAATCTCAATTGGATTTATGTTGTTTGAGGCAGCAATTTCAAGGCCTCTTTGGAGGGCGAGCAGTTCAGCTTGCAAAGGGGATGTGCAGGGGGCCATTGTGTAGAAACCAATCACCCAATTCCCATCTTGGTCGCGTATAACTCCACCTAGTCCCGCTTTCCCTAAGATCCCACCACACGCACCATCCGTATTGAGCATAAAAGCACCCACACGAGGAGGTTCCCATTTGACAGGGATATTAATACGAATTTTGCATGACTCAGCGACCTCTTTGGCGATGGAAAAGCTGTATTCCATCATATGATTAATTGGAGTATCCAAATTGATAGGGTCATTCTTCTGGTTGAAGGTGTTGCTGTTTCTGGTAAGACAAATCGCCCCCAGAAATTGGGGGATAAGGACACCCCACGTGGTAACGCTGTTGAAGGGAATATGGGGCTACACTCCTCCAAAGCTGAATCCAATTTGTGTGATTGAGATTTTGCCGATCAGGGAGGGAATTATTGCTAGCTCGGCTACTAATGTTGCCCCAGAAGTCGATGGTATTGGGGCATTGAAAAAACAAGTGGGTAATGGTTTCCCGACTTGAGTTGCAAAAATGGCATGCCGGGCCGATGTTGAGACCAATTCTGTTGAGATGGTTGTTGGAAGAGGACTGGACTTGGATATACATGCCACACAGATGTGGACAAATAGATGTTGAATGTTATAGTAATTTTATGCCAGATGGGATGAAGAGATAATTGTAGCAATTGGGATAAACAATTTTGGACTGGGAAGGTGATTATGACAGTAAAATACACTATAACCATGCTGGATTAGCATCAACAAGACAATAAGCGGTATCATGGTGAACATTGTGTGATTTGTGGAGGTCTACATACACTCTACCCTTCCCAAACCCCACAGGTGGGATTACATTGAGTGTGTTGTTGTTGCAATACCCACAACAGTCGCAACTGAAACGAATAAAAGGAAAGGGACTCAAAAAAAAAAAAGTGAGTTTCGGATTGCCATGAAGACTTGTAAATAATTGCGACTAAAGACCCAACACACCCACTCAAACGATCCCTTTGCTTCCAAGATCCTAATTGGACCATACCCCTGCTACCTCGTGTGGTGATTGAAAAAAGTTACTTCCTGATTTAAGTTAGAAATTCGGCGGTCAGCTAAATGGATTCACGGTCCTACTTCCAAACTAATGGCTCTATGTCTCATAACCTGCCCATTCATCACACCTAATCTTTGTAACAAAGTTGAGATTTTGGCAGCCAAAATAAAGAGTAGTGACTGAGATGAATTTAATTACTGATCCACGGTAGAAGTAGATCTGCGAGTGCAAAGGAATGTGCTATCTTAACCTATTCCGCTGAGTTGGGAAATGAGCCTCAAGCCCTCAACACCACTCATTGTAGATTTTAAACCTCCCTAACTATTTTCCAGCACTGTGGGGAATGCTTATTTCATCTCAAAGGAGAAATCCTTTCATTTTACGAAAAATGTTGCAATATACAGCCTAAGAAAGCAAGAGAAAATATACCTTTATATTTTCAATCATTCTTTGATTTAAAGCATCGTTTCATACGTTTTCAAATTGTTGCACACTTCGCAAATTCATTAAAAAAAGTTGTCTTCACAAATTAGTTTTATAACCTAGAACATAAAGCAATTAGAGAAATTTAGAAAATTCAATTTATTTACCTATATACCACGGGTATGCTCCCACGAAAGAGACAAAATTTCCTTGAACATATCTGTGTCTGATGTAGGATGCGGCAGGGTCAAATATCGTAACAAAGTCAATAGAAATAAATTAAAAAGAACGATAGATTGAAATACAAATGGTCAAACTGATACTTTTTGGAATTGGTCCTCTAATGGTCAGGAGAAAGCTTCAGCTGTTGTTTCAAAATTCGCAATTACCATGAGTACAAATAATAATAATTATGCGTTATGGGTGGTGAAGCTGCACGTGTTGTCGACGAAGGAAAGATTGTAGGGGCTAGAAATACTGAAGGTTGGACAATGGCTACATACAAAAAACCTAGTATGTTTAGGATTGGGTCTCCAATTAAGAGAAATCCTCCTAATCAACGGGAGGAACACCTTCGAGCAACTATTTCTGATGGTAATTGGACCAAGACTGGTAGTGATGCTGAGGAAAGAAATAATATGGAAGCTGGTAGGGGAGAACTTACCACTGATAGTGTTGAAGAGAACATGCCCTTAGAATCTACTGGGAGGACTACAACATCATAATCAATAGCTAATGTGAAGGTACATTCCATTGGACTCCAAATATTAGACAGCTTTAATCCAGTTTATGTGTTAAAGAGTGCTACAAGCTCTACGTTGGTGAGACTGATACTAATTCTATATAGATTGATCCCAAGTGGGAATAAAGTTGGAATTTTTGTAGTAGTTGAACAGGCTTATAGCCTTCTGGAAAAGATGGATTTTGGTGCAGGCGGATGAAATTTTGTGTAACAACGATGAGGTATTCTGTTTTGATCAATGGTGTCCCTGTTGGTTTTCTTTTTTTGCCACAAAAAGGACTGAGGCAGGAAGACCCACTGTCCCCGTTCTTATTCATTTTGGCTATGGAGGGTCTAACCAAAATGCTTGACAAGGCAAACCAGTTGGTCTGGCTGGAAGGTTTCAAAATAGGCAATGCAACTAGGAACCCAGTGTTAGTTTCTCATATATTGTAGTCTTTCTTTTTGTGGAGCGGATAGATCACAGCTACTCTATCTCAATCTGACGCTAATGTTATTCGAAGCTAGCTCTGGACTACATATGAACAGGACGAAAAGCATCATCCCAGATAACACGATTTCCAATTTGGAGGGTCTAGCAGAGCTAATGGGTTGTAGAATTGGTACTTCTCCCACTACTACTTGGGACTTCGTCTGGGGTCAAGATACAAGTTGAAGATACACGGAATGGAATTGTGGGGAGAAATTTGAAAAGATACTAGATACATGTGTGTTTTTTCTATGCCAGTGATAGTGCAAGAGAGATTAGATCAAAATAGTAGATCATTCTTATGGGAAGGAAACAGTCACTATCACAAGTCTCATCTAGTTAGATGGGACAAAACAGTTCTACCAAAGCAGCATGGAGGATTGTGCATAAAAGATCTGATTCTACACGATAAAAGCATGATAATGAAATGGCTGGAGATACAATCTAGAGAATCCTTGGGATGTGGAAAGATGTGATCGCAGCAAAATACTAAAAGCAAAGCCAATGGTGCGCAAGACATTGCAGACTACCACATGGAATCGGCCCCTGGAACCACATCTTAAGCATGTGGGGTAAGTTTCAAGCCAGTTCATCTATCAAGTTGGGAAATGGAGCTCTCATTTCTTTTTGGAGAGAAAAGTGGTTAGGGACAATGACACTGCAAGATGAATATTCTAACTTATATCTTCTGGCTAGCAACAAAGATTCCACAGTTGGACAGATATGGAACCTACAGACAAGGAGAAACATTTAAGACTGGGAATTTGATGACTATCTAGAGCTACAATCAAGGCTAGCAATGGTCTCAGCCCACCCACAAGAAAGAGATCAGACAAAATGACTTGGGCTGATCAACAAAAAGGGAACTTCACTATCAAAGGAGGCTATACACATCTATGCTCTAATAAGACAAATGGCCATGGAAGCTAATCTGGAAGAAGAAATTCGATTATGAAAAGAATCAAATAAAGTTCTTACCGGCTCATCCGACATGCAGACAGAGAGACCCATCTTATCTGCAATTTGGGCAGTCTCCAGAATACTGTGTTAAGTATAGTAAGTTTTAGAATAGTTGGACAAAAATAAATATAAGATAAACTGATGTAAATCTATAAACTTACACTTCGTCAAGTTCTTCGTGCAAATTCACGAACTTTTCGGGCATGTCTCTCCTAGTATAGAACCAGGAGAACACCCCGAAAACCAACGAACCGCCAATACCACCAACTACAGCTGAACTGGAATATAACCAAATCCTAGATGCATTGAGTCCGTCGGCTTCTTTTTCTAAATCACGCACAATTTTCAAGTTTGCCAACTTTGGTAACTCACGACGTAGTTTTGATAGGAAACTCTATCCAACAAAAACACATATTAGAGATAAGAAATAACATAAAAAAAAAATAAAACAGAAAGAAGATGTTGCTATCAACTCACTCATCATCTTTCTCAATCAAGAAAAAAAAGATTTTGCTGTGTAACTAGTTCTGAATCTTGTTCTCCCTCGGTTTATCATTCTAAGAGAAAAAAGGACTAACTCCTTTTTTGAATGTAAGTTCTGGCACAAAGACATTATGTCTTTTGTTGCCAGGAGAGCAGCTCATGTTAAATTCTCTACTGATGAAAATATTACTACTATTAAGTCGCACATTAACATAAACTCTAATTGTTATTGTTGTATTGGTGCAGGTATGACACCAGAACATCTTTACTACAAAGGTCATTATGCACAAAAGATCTGGTCTTTTTTTGGCAGGGAGCATGGGCATAGACTACAATAACAACACCCTTAATGGGATGCTAGTAAGATCAAAGCTAGAAATTCTATCACTGCATACACTCTTAGGATCCTGCCTCAAAATAGTATTTCGGAGCTTTGGAGGTGGAAATACAACATATAATTTTAAAATAAATACTATAATAATGGACAAAAAATAAAACATGCAAAATAGAAAAATAAAAAACATACCATTTTCGACTTTTACTTTTTTTGGAAACAGACCTGAAATTTCACAAATCCATGTAAATATACATAATATATATAAATTCAAAAAATATACAACAACAAGTATCTACAAATAATCTATAGACTATACAAAATGCTGAAGTAAAAAAAAAAAAAAAAAGAAAGAAAAAAACGGACCTACTTGTTTGGTGTCTTCCGAATGTTTAGGGTAACAGTCGAAAATGGGCAGAGTGTTTATATAGTGCGATGCTCTAGGCTCATGTGGATTTGGGCCCAACAATGTGGTGGTACCCACTTGCTTTAGATAATATGGTACCCACCTGTTTTAAATACTCCCCGTTACCCTTATTAACTTGACACATACCTTAAAAAAATTACTCCCTCTATTTCGTTTTAATTGATACTCTTTCTAAAAAAAAATTATTTCAATTTAGTTCTCCCTTTAATGAAATCAAAAGGATTTTATTGTGTTCTTTCAATATTATTTTTAACATTATATGATTAAACAAACTATATTTACTCAAATTCATATTTTCAATGCATAATTAATAGGGTTATTTTAGTAAAATATGTCTCTATTAAATAATTTCTTGAGGGGTTTGCCAAGTCAATAAGGATCAATTAAAATGAAACGGATGAAGTATTTAATAGAGGCTTATTTTACTAAAATAACCCTATTAATTATGCATTGAAAATATGAATTTTAGTAAATACACTTTGTTTAATCATCTAATAATGAGGGCAAAATTGAAAGAATATAATAAAATCCTCTTGATTTTATCAAAGGGACACCCAAATTAAAATAATTTTTTTTAGAAAAAAGGATCAACTAAAATGAAACAGAGGGAGTAATAATATTCCAATTTCAATTTGTCCCATATTTAAAATTATAAAATATTTTAATATACTTGATATAATAAATTTCTTTATTTTACTAAACTATGTATCAAGTTAAATTAAATCATTCTTAGTTGATTTGGAGCTCAATTTTATGCATTTATTAAATTATTCATAAATAGTACCACATTTGATAGCTAGGAAATAATTAGTCATGTGTAAAATAAATATAATATCTGGTTTACAGTTCAGAAGCATGTATATTATGAGAAATCGTATGTATTATGTTACGCAAAATAAATGGTAAAATAAGTAATATTTGTATAACTAATAGATAAATAATTAATTTTTCTCTTTGTTTTTGTGCTATTTGGTCATTATCTACCCAACCATTTTCCCTATCTTGAAAAAAAAAAAACTTCTATAGGTCATTAATTTAGTAATTGGTTTGGAGGTGAATTTATATATATATATATATATATATATATTAAATTATGAATAAGTAATACTATATTTGATACCTACTTAGGAGGTAATTATTTATTTGTAAATAAATAGTGTTTGCTTTGCAATTTAGAAGCCTTTACATGTATAAATTATGAAGAAATCTATGTACCTTCTTCATCTCAAATTATTCGTCTCAAATTTCTTAATTTAATTTCTCATTTTACTTGTCTTTTTTTATTAATAACTCCATCAATATTGAAACTAATAACATGACACAATTAATAGGGGCAAAATGATAAAGTTACATTATCAATCATTGTTTTCTTAATAGTTGTGTCATCTCAATTTGAAACGAGTAACTTGGAACGAAAAAACGTATTATGTTAGGGGGGGGGGTAAAATAAAAGGTTGAATAAATAATACATAAATAATTAATCCATAAATAAATAAATAATATATAAAATCATTCGTAACTAATTCATACATTATTAATAAACTCGACTACCAAATTAACGACCCCCCTTACTACTTAAAATGACTATTCTATGGGGACATTTTTGTTTCCATAACTGTCAACTTTTAATGCTACAAGTAATTGGAGACCAATAAGAATATAATAATTTATTCCTTCGCTGGTGTGATACACTCCACAATAATTATGGTTTAGATTTAATTTAACGGATTAGTTAATACATGATTTGAGGGTGAGCTATAATCTCATATGGTGAAGAGAAAACAAGCAAACAAACAAGTGATTGATCATTGTAGAGAAAGAGGATATTTGTCATTTTCGTTGTCTGCCTAAAAAGGCTATTATTGATAGCTCTTAGTTTTCGTGTCTGTAGTAGGATAAGGCGGACATAATAAGTTTAGGGATTAACTGGAAAATATGCGAACAATTATTGAATAATTTATCTAGCAAATGCTTTATCTAATGCAGCAACTAATAAAATATATATAACAGTTGTTAGAAATTTCATAGTAATTGTTAAAATATGCTACAGCAAGTACATTAGTTTCTGAATATATCGAGATAATTGCTAAAATATACTACAACAAGTACCGTTTGTTGCTGAAATATGCTAAAATAAGTGCATTTATTATTGAACGTTTCATAGCAATTGTTGAATATATGCTACAACAAGTATATTAGTTGTTGAACATTTATGTAGCAATTGTTGCATTATGATATAACAATTACGTTAGTTGTTGAACGTTTCATAGCAATCGATGCATTAAACACAACTAAAATTGAGTTGAATAATCGATGATTGATTGGATCAATCATATTTAATTATAAATAGTGTGATTAAGCATTTGAAGAATAAATATTCAGCAACTGTTGTATATATTTTTAGTAGTTGCTGCAGTTGATGAAGCATTTGGTACGTAGATAAATTATTCAACAATTATTGCATATTTTTCAGCAATTGTTACACTGTTTCGGTGGAGTCCACCAGATCTGTACCAAGGCGGGGACTCATCAGAAATAATGAAGCTACAAACACGAGATGAAAAAGAAAAAAGAAAAAAGAAAATAGAAAAAAACAAAGAAAGGAAGGAAGATTGCTATTATTATAATATAGCCATACATAACCAGCAGTTATGGAAGCCAAATTTGAACAAATAAGAAATACAAAGTCGGGCATAAAACTGACTTAATTTTCAATCTATATTTATACACAGATTCTCCAAGTATATTTTTGAAGTGAAGGTAGTATAAGTCTCGAAAGTTTATAATCCAAAAAGAAATCTCTTTATAATAATAAATAGAGAAAAAATAAGTATCCAACTATTAACAAGGAATAGAATTTCAAAGATGATCCAAGCTGAAAAAGAATTCACTCTTTTTGTAATTCTCAGTCAAGTCAAACCACCAATAGTTAACAAGACAAAACTCATACATGCATCTCATAGGCACGAACATCATAGTATTTTATTTCAAGGACTTTATCTTCTTAAACAAAAGAAGTATCAATCTGCAATGTTTAAAAGAAGTTTGACCTATACGGAATATACTGATAATAAGTTGATGAATTTCTATACCTCTTAGCTTAGATCAAAATCAATAATATTTATTCTGAATTAAGGATACTATCTATGCCTGTAATATATAGACAAAATAAGCAGCAAAGTAACATCTTTAATTTCAATATATGATTTACAAATCTTTCTAATTTCAAGAGAACAATTTAAACAATGACAAGTTCCTCAAGAATCCAAGGCAAGTATAACTTGATGTTGATGATAAACTATTGATATATATATGTGTGTGGCTTTCTATGCAACAAAAAAAAGGACCTACATGTGTTCACCAATCCTACAAGAAAAAAAAAGATTATATACCAAACCTCATTCACTATTCTGGAAAAAGATCACAAGACAATTAAAACACCGTCAACTTATCCCAAAAGAGAGCCAGCCATCAACAACAGTAAATACTAGCAGCATACATCGTTCTTAGCCAGAAATAACATTATATAATATGATATCTGCCATGAATTCAGAATACAACAATAGAAAGGAACAAGGAGATGTCTGAAGAATCAAAATAGAGAACAAAAACGTTGGGTAACTCAAACTAATTTTCCACTCTCAACTGCAACAAGCTTGGGTCTCAAATCAAAAAAGAAAATGGAGAAAGAAGTTTAAATTCAACACTGGTTGATATGTGACCTTATCTGAAAATGCAAACAAGACAAAACATACTGCAGAATCTCGCAATCATCGATCAAAAATTTGACAAGTGAAGGTTCAAAGACATGAACAGGATGGAACCTTTCACATTACAAAAAAATATTAAAGTCTCACGTACTTTTCTTTTTGCTTTCTTCAAAGTGGTGTTTGGGAAAACATTTTAGTCCTTTTGTTAATTTTGGTTAGTATTCATATTTATGTTAATTAGAATTCACCAATTCAAAACCTCTCAACTTATATAAAAAAAATTAAATAGTATGATTTTAAACGAAGGATATATTTTTGGCTACATCTAATTTTTGCTCCTTAATTATTAATATGCCAGTGATTTATAATGTTCGTCTTTAATCAACTATATTTTTTAATCTTAAAATATAGTACATTTTATCTTCAAAATTTTTGCACGTAGTAAAATAACATATATACAATAATTTAATTTTTTCGACACATTTATTCTAAATTAACGTTTGATGCACGTGCAACGCACGTATCCTAATCTAGTTTCAAAAAATGCAATAGTAGTGGTAAAAATTTATCTTATGGCCAAACACTACTATTTTTACTAATTTGAGTAAATCTCACACGAATTCTTATAATTTTACTCAAAATATGACTTGACATTGTTAGATAGCTAATAGACATTCTACTATTTTTTATTGACGATGTAATATTAAAGAAACTTGAATTAAACTATAGAGTTGTAACCCATTTAATTTAATTGTATAAGTCGGCAACTAATATGTATTACTATATTACTAAATAGTTTAAAGTAAATAGCTACATTAAAGCGTGAAAGTATTACCAATTTTGTGATGCCTTAATCTAAAGACCTTGTTAAGAAAACTACTAAGAATTATGTATCAAAAATTATATACTCAATTTACCTAATAATGTAAGTAAAGAAAAAACACTTCAATTTTCTGAAAATAGAGAATGAACATGAAGATAAGTTGGACTCAAGATTCGTAACCAGTAACAAAGCTAACGTCAATTATATTTTTCAATTTTGTCACTATAAAGGATATAATATGGAGTAAAGATGAGATGAACATAGTAAATGAGTAAAGGCAACAAAGAAAACATGAAGGAATCAAAGTTTTTCAGTAAATTAATAATGTTGTTACATTTGAAAGCTATCGTGGAACCCAAAGGAACTTTTTCTGGGGCACCACTAATGAAAAATTGCACCTCCTTGGGTGGGACACTATCACTCTTCCCGGAAAGGATGGTGGGCTTAGCATGCAAAGGGATGACATCAAAAATAAAGCTCTTCTGTGCAGCTTGGATTCTCCCAGAAAGGATGGTGGGCTTAGCATGCAAAGGGATGACATAAAAAATAAAGCTCTTCTATGTAGCTTGGATTGGAGAATGTACTCTAACCCCAATGTCCTTTGGACAAACACCCTCCTATCTAAGTCTGGGACAGGAAGAAAAGCCAGCAGTAAGGGCTCTAGAACATGGCATAACATCTCCAACTGCTGGAGCCTTTGCAAAGATGGCTTATTTTAGGCCATTAAGGATGGAAGCAGAGTGAATGTCTAGGAAGATAGATGGGTCCCTAGAATGTCCCCCCCCCCCCCCCTCTCCCAACCCCTTCTATTATCCAAGGACCAAACACAAACCCCTCTAATCATATCATGGTCAAAGATATCTGGAATGAAGGGAGATGGGACTTCACTCACCTCCCCTTTCAAATCCCCCCAACATTACCCACAACATTTAAAATGTCTTTCTTAAGAGCACCCACCTCAAGCAAGGCACCCCTCTCTAAAGACTTATAGGGGATGACACTTTTACTTGCAAAAATACCTACTACTACATCAACAATCTAGAAAATCTCTCTCAAAACTCATCCATCTTTCAACGAGCTATGGCATCCTAGAGTCCCTAATAAGTTAAAATCTTTATATGGCTCATGCACTACAATAGCCTTCCCACTAGATTCACCCTTTACAAAAGAGGTCTGAACATCAACACCTTTTGTCACTACTTCAATACTAACCAGGAGGACCAACATCATATCTTCTTTGGGTCCAGCCTTGCCAAGACCTTTTGGCAACACCTTATCCAAAAATACAAATGGAATATGCATCTCCATATTTTCATGTTTGACACCATCAATTGGTCCACCACTTGAAAACTCTGAGCATTGTTGGTTCTGACCCCAACACCCCTTGGGGTACCCTTCTGTATCTGGCATCTTTGGACTAGAAATGCCAACAACTTCCAAAATTTCAACTCTCAACAACTTCCAAAATTTCAACTCTCATCTATGCTTCAGCATACCTCATGCAGAAGCTGTGGAATATTACCACCTATGTAATGCTAACAAACCTCCTCCCAAAGCCAACATCACCATCAAATGGCTACCTACTACCTCGAAACCTTTTAAGCTTAACACTGACAGATCTTGTCTTGATAATCCAGGTAGGGGAGGGATTGGGGGGTTATTAGGAATGGTAGAGAAGATTGGTTGTGGGGTTTAGCAAGAGCTTTATACATGCCACCAATAACCTCATAGAAATCTTGGCCCTGAAAAAGGACCTCAAATTGGCCTAGGCCAGAATTTAAAACCTTTAGAAATTTACATTGATTCTACGAAAGTTATTAATATGCTATACCATGGGAAGTTACTTTACAATTCAATTGTCTATGAATGCAGATCTCTACTACAAAGCTTGGGGAACCCTCCGGAAATAGAATAGAGTAGCGGACTGGATGACTAAGCAAGGCTCCAAACTAGACCTCTTTGACAAACTTCATGTTTTTGCAACTCCCCCAGATGATGTAGGAGTAGTTTTTCGGGAAAACTTTAAGGAAAAATTCGTTGTATCCAGTAATGGAAATGCTAACCTAAACTGTTATATTTTTGTGCCTGATTAGGCTTTAATCTGTATAAACTCAATATGTTTACTTATTTAATGCACATCTATTTTACCAATATGTATGTGTGTGTGTGCGTGCGTGCGTGCGTGCGTGCGTGCGTGCGTGTGCGTGCACGCGTGTGTGTGTGTGCGCGCGCGCATATAAGGAGAAACATAGAGGAGGTGATGTGACACCTCTTTATGATCTCCATTGCTATTTATCTTTTTTTGTGATTTTTTTGATAATTTTTTAATTTTTTATTGCACAAGAATGAATGTTACAATTACTACTCATCCATTTATTCCTATACTTCAATGTAAGAGTTTAAATGTCTTATAATTTCTTTAAAACTCCATTACTCTATAATTATTTTTTACGTTTTTTTTTTAAATCTTTGGCTTTTCATTTTTTAATATTCTTTTAAATGAATATACATGTGATGTAATTTTTTCCTTATAAATAAAGTGCATTTTATGGTCTTTTGATATCATTTGTCCTTTTCTTAAACGGCAAAATCCGTAGATTTGATGTTAAAGATGGTGGAATACAAGAAACGTATTATCAATTATTTTAGAATTTTGTAGTTTTAATTTCCCATGTAAAAATTAAACAACAAATACTTTTATTCTCTTTTACTATTTGTAAGTGTGATGTATACTGATGTTAAAGATGGTGGAATACAAGAAAGGTATTACAAATTATTTTAGAATTTTGTAGTCTTAGTTTTCTATATAAAAGTTGTAACACCCTGACTTTCGGGATAGATTTTAGACCATCACTCCTACGCATATAGACCCGAACTGAACTATTCCTTGTTAATATATGTGTGGCGATCACCCCTATTAAAACGCCCCATAAATTTCTCGACTCGATTTCATCTAGTGTCATGTTTAAGGGTCTAACAACTAGAATATTTTTTCTAAGTGAAAAAGGGGACTTAGAAACATTTTTAGCTCCAATCTTTGGGGAATTTATTTTCGACCTTTTCGACATCCGATTTTTTATTTTTAAGTTGCGTTATGATCGGGAAAACTCATAGTACATTTCGGGGGAGTTTAGGAATTTTTCGAAACGCATAAGGCCGCGTTTGAATTTCAAATCAGTAGCAAAACGCATAGCATGTTGCCCAATTTTCAGTATTTCATGGTCAACTTCCAACGATCATAAATTCCTGTATATAATGAACTGGGAGATCTACTATATATAAAATGAAAGATCTTTGAGTCTTCTTTCCAATGCCACCGATTTTATCCAAATCCAACATCTGAGTAAAAAGTTATGGCCAATTTATTTCAGCCTCTCAGCTGTCAACTGGCTGAATTTCTGCGATATTTTTTATTTCTTTAGGGGTATTTTGGTCATTTTTCCTCATCCAAAATCTGTTAAAACACAGAATTTGAGCCCCCATAAGCCAAAAACTGCCTATTATTCATTCTTCCTCTCAATTTTCTTCAAGGATACCCCTTAGGGTTTTAAACTAAAATTCTTAATAACTCAAGATTCAGCCGTGGGTTTTAAAAATTGATTCAAGATCTGGAATCCCCAAACCTAGGGCTTCAAGAATCATCCATCAAAATCATAATTCAAGGTACGCGGGGTTTTCCTCAAATCTCATGGGCATAGAAATCATGATTTTAAGAATGGGGTTTTGAATTTATGAACATAATTATGTTTTTAGTCATGTTGACGGTATTGTTTTGGCCTTTAGGCCTTCCCCAAATTTATTCGAATTGCTATATGTATATATGTACATGTTTTAATATTGATGATTGAATTGACAACATGACTCATGTGAAAATCCCTCTCTCGTTATGATTTTTCCTTACTTGTCATATAACATGGATTGTTTTTGAATGCGTCTTGAAAGGCATGTTACGAAGTACCTTGATTTATGAAATCTTAAATTTCAAAGAGAGGGTTGTTTGTATTGAAAAATGTTAAAAATGTATATAATGAAAGAGTGCATGGGTTTTGCCAAAAGCATATGACCACTTTATGTTTGAATAGTTCTTGCATAGTTTTGACTTATGCTTTCGGAACATGAAATCTCTTATACTATTTGCATGTTTGGGTGGTCTGAACTATGTCTTAATGAAAGAATTATGCATGATGCATTATGGCTCAAAAAATGGTACTTTCAAGTCTTGGTGTGACGACACCACCTCAGATAATGCCACAACAGACTCAGACTAATACAGAATCAGAATTTATTAGATTTTCACGTTTTAGAACTTCAGAATGATGCATGTTCAGAAAAGGCTAAAATAGGGCATAAAGAGAGCTTAGGTGGTTCCCCAAAAAAGGTATGAGTCCAGACAACTCATTGCCCAAAATCGTGATTTGCCAATCCGAATTATTATGTCCCCTAGAGGGATTTACGCTGGCCTAGTGTCGTGTGGCGTATCAGACTCAAACACTCCAACCCTTGCGGCACACTTGGGTTGGGGGCTTCCCCGCCGAGAAAATGGAGGATTCCATATAGCCCGTGGAATATCAGACTTGTAGGAGAGCGCCACCTAACTCAGAAGTAATACAAAGATCAGAAACTGTTTTGGCAAGAATGTCTTATGATTTTCTAATAATGCCCATGTGTTTTCAGAAACTATTTTATGTGTGATGTGTTGATGAAAACTGCTCTCATCTACTTTATATGATTACAAATATATTATTTTGGATTGCTTCGCGTGCTAGTACATTTTGTGTTGACCCCCTCCCCCCCTTCCAGGTTCTGAAACATAATCTAGGGGTCCAGCTATTCAATGGATATTTTCAAACCGCAGATCAGACTGAGAAGTGGTGAGCCTTCTATGATCCAGATGGTTTGATTATTTTCAGATATTATCTTTAGTTATGTTTTGGTCTACTGGGGGCCTTGTCCCAGTTTTCAGACAGTTGTTCTAGTTTATAGTAGAGATTTCGCAGACTGAGCCAGACATTGTCATTATTCAGATATATTTTGGATTTCAGTTTCCAGTATTATGATCACTTTCAGATTGACCATATTTCCGTACTTATTTTTATTTCCGCATTGTCTGTTATATGAATGTTGTACATGATTACTCAAGCAGAGGAGAGTATTCCGGGCCTTCATGGTTCAGAATGCTCGTCACGGCCAGGGTCCCAATTCGGGTCATGACAAACTTGGTATCAAAGCATGGTTTATGGTCCCAGGGTGTCTGCGAAATCGCGTCGGGTAGAGTCTTGTTTATGGGTGTATAGCGCGCCACACTTATCAGTAGGAGGCTACTAGGCATTTAGGAAATGTTTCCCTTCTTTGTGATTTAGTTCGTGCTTCAGAGTCAAGTCTATTTCTAATCAGTGGTCTCTTGTCTTACAGAAATAACAGTCATGCCTCCTCGTCGCAATACTAATCAGAGTGCTCAGAATGATGAAGTCCGTCCAACTTATGGGATGAGGACACGTAACAGGGCTTCCACTCCAGAACCTGCCCCTACTCCGGGAGTCCCTCCAGTCCCAACCAGTCCACCTCGGGCTCCATAGATCAATATGAATCGTCCCCCGACTTCTCAGGGGAATATAACAAATGCAGAGTTCAGGCAATCTATTCATATGTTAGCACAGTTGGTGGCTGCGCAGGTTCAGCGGTCGGAAGATACGAGATCTACACATGTTGCATCCGAGGCTACTCGGGTAGGCCAATTCATGAGGATGAATCCTCCCAAATTCATTGGCACCAAAGTAGAAGAAGATCCACAGGAGTTTGTGGATGAAATAGAGAAAATTTTTAAAGTAATGCATGTGGATCAGATTGAGGGTGTTGAGTTGGCAGCCTACCAGCTGAAGGAAGTAGCAAACCAGTGGTACCGAGATTGGGAAGATGCGAAGGACAGAGATGATGAGCCCTCGGTATGGGATGAGTTCGTTGATGCTTTCCTTGATCGATTCTTTCCTCTAGAGCTGAGGGAAGCTAAAGCTGAGGAGTTCATGAACCTCAAGCAGGGAAGTATGAGTGTCCAAGAGTACACTTTGAAATTTAATCAGCTAGCACACTATGCACCAGAAATGACTAGCAACATGAAATCCCAAATGAGGAAGTTTGCATCTGGCCTTTCCGATAACCTTGCACTTGAGTGTCAAGGGGCGATGCTCAATAGGGACATGGACTTTTCTAGACTATCTGTCCATATGCAGCAGGTAGAGGAAAGGAAGAAGAAGATTTCTGAAGCTAGGGAGAAGGAAAGACAGGCCAAGAGGGTCAGATCTGCCGACCAGGGCCACAGACAGTCTCAAAACGGTAAGTGGGGAAATAAATGGCAGAAGAAGAAAAATTAGGGTAATGCACAGTCTGCTGCCAGCGCCCCAGTACCCAGACCACCAGCAGACAGACAATCTCAGAGTTTCCAGACTCATCATGGATCCAGAGCACCGGATACTCAGTCGCAGGTAGTGTGGCTCAGCAACATCGTTCTTTTCTGCGGTGTGAGACTTGTGGTAGAAATCATCCAGGGAAGTGTCAGTTGGGCATACTTGTATATTATTCATGTGGTCAGCCGGGTCACTTTCAGAGGGACTGTCCATCTGCTAGGAAAATATTGGTGGTGCAAAGTCTCAGGCAAATTCTTTGGCACCACCCCCGCCTCAAAAAAGCGCCACATCAGTTGTCGGGAGCAGTCGCAACCGGTTATATGCTTTGACCAACTGCCAGGAGGCGGAAGCCTCACCAGATATTTTCACCGGTATGTTACAAATCTTTTCCCGTGATGTTTATGTGTTGCTTGATCCCGGGTCTACCTTATCCTATGTGACCCCTTATGTGGCTATTGGTTTTGGGTTTGAGCCTGATGTAATTTCTGAACCTTTCTCTGTTTCCACTCCGGTGGGTGATTCTGTTGTTGCTAGAAGGGTGTATAGAAATTGTATTGTGTCTATTCTTAGCCGGGATACTGTAGAAGACCTTATAGAACTTGATATGGTAGATTTTGATGCTATCTTAGGGATGGATTGGCTCCATTCGTGCTATGCCACACTTGACTGCAGAACCTGAAAGGTTACTTTTTCTTTTCAGAATGAGCTAGTGATAGAATGTGTGGATTGTATGGTAGTCCGTAGAGGAAGTGTTTGACTCAGATTTTTAATTATACAGAGTAAGGTGTACATGTGTATTCTTAGTACATTGAATATTGCATGTTGAATTTCTATCTTTTGTAATCTTGTCATCATTGTGTTCTTGAAAAACAAAGTCTAGTGAAGCCGTGTGGGGCTCTTTCGATTCACTAGCATAGTTGCTTTGTTATTCATTTCTTTTTCTTGTTCAAAACACAAAATCAAAGTCGAGTGAACCCGTGTGAGGCCTATTTCGATTCACTAGCAACTTGTTATTCAATCTTGTTGTTCTTGTGTTGGTTGGAACTGGGGGTTTAGAGGCGTAATGGCAAGAAAAGTGGTAAGGGCGATTTATTAAAAATATGTACAACCGAATCTTTTTGTATGAGATTGAGTTAGCAATGAAGTGATACGTCCTTATGTGTTAGTTTAGTAGCAACCGAAACATTTTTAGCTCCAATCTTCGAGGAATTTATTTTCTACCTTTCCGACATCCGATTTTCGATTTTTAAGTTGCGTTATGATCGGGAAAACTCATAGTACATCTTGGGGGAGTTTAGGAATTTTTCGGAACGTATAAGGCCACGTTTGAATTTCAAACCAGTAGCAAAAAGCATAGCCTGTTGCCCAGTTTTCAGTATTTTGGGGTCAACTTACAATGATCATAAATTCCTGTATATAATGAACTGGGAGAGCTACAATATATCAAATGAAATATCTTTGAGTCTTCTTTCCAATTCCACCTATTTCATCCAAATCCAACATCTGAGTAAAAAGTTATGACCAATTTACTTCAGCTTGTCAGCTGTCAAACTGGCTGAATTTCTGCGATATTTTTAATTTCTTTCGGGGTATTTTGGTCATTTTACCTCATCCAAAATCTGTTAAAACACAGAATTTGAGCCCCCATAAGCCAAAAACTGCCTATTATTCATTCTTCCTCTCAATTTTCTTCAAGGACACCCCTTAGGGTTTTAAACTAAAATTCCTAGTAACTCAAGATTCAGCCGTGGGTTTTAGAAATTGATTCAAGATCTGGAATCCCCAAACCTAGGGCTTCAAGAATCATCCGTCAAAATCATAATTCAAGGTACACGGGGTTTTCCTCAAATCTCATGGGCATAGAAATTATGATTTTAAGAATGGGGTTTTAAATTTATGAACATAATTATGTTTTTAGTCATGTTGACGGTATTGTTTTGGCCTTTAGGCCTTCCCCAAATTTATTCGAATTTCTATATGTATATATGTACATGTTTTAATATTGATGATTGAATTGAGAGCATGACTCATGTGAAAATCCCTCTCTCGTTATGATTTTTTCTTACTTGTCATATAACATGGATTGTTTTTGAATGCGTCTTGAAAGGAATGTTACAGAGTACCTTGATTTATGAAATCTTGAATTCCAAAGAGAGGGTTGTTTGTATTGAAAAATGTTAAAAATGAATATAATGAAAGAGTGCATGGGTTTTGCCAAAAGCACATGACCACCTTATGTTTGAACAGTTCTTGCATAGTTTTGACTTATGCTTTCGGAACATGAAATCTCTTATACTATTTGCATGTTTGGGTGGTCTGAACTATGCCTTAATGAAAGAATTATGCATGATGCATTATGGCTCAGAAAATGGTACTTCCAAGTCTTGGTGTGACGACACCAACTCAGATAATGTCATAACAAACTCAGACTAAAACAGAAATCAAACTTTATCAGATTTTCACGTTTTAGAACTTCAGTATGATGCATGTTCAGAAAAGGCTAAAATAGGGCATAAAGAGAGCTTAGGTGGTTCCCCAAAGAAGGCATGAGTCCAGACAACTCATTGTCCAAAACCGTGATTTGCCGATCCGGGTTATTATGTCCCCTAGAGGGATTTACGTTGGCCTAGTGTCGTGTGGCGTATCAGACTCAGACACTCCAACTCTTGCAGCACACTTGGGTTGGGGGCTTCCCCGCCGAGTCAATGGCAGATTTCATATAGCCCGTGGAATATCAGACTTGTAGGGGAGGGCCACCTAACTCAAAAGTAATACAAAGATCAGAAACTGTTTTGGCAAGAATGTCTTATGATTTTCTAATGATGCCCATGTGTTTTCAGAAACTATTTTATGTGTGAAGTGTTGATGAAAACTGCTCTCATCTACTTTATATGATTACAAATATACTATTTTGGATTGTTTCGCGTGCTAGTACGTTTTGTGCTGACCCCCTCCCCTCCTTCCAGGTTCTGAGACACAATCTAGGGGTCCAGCTATTCAATGGATATTTTCAAACCGCAGATCCGACTGAGCAGTGGTGAGCCTTCTATGATCCAGATGGTTTGATTATTTTCAGATATTATCTTTAGTTATGTTTTGGTCTACTGGGGGCCTTGTCCCAGTTTTCAGACAGTTGTTCTAGTTTATAGTAGAGATTTCGCAGACTGAGTCAGACATTGTCATTATTCAGATATATTTTGGATTTCAGTTTCCAGTATTATGATCACTTTCAGATTGACCATGTTTTCGTACTAATTTCTATTTCCGCATTGTCTGTTATATGAATGTTGTGCATGATTACTCAAGCAGAGGAGGGTATTCCGGGCCTTCATGGTTCAGAATGGTCGTCACTGCCAGGGCCCTGGTTCGGATCGTGACAAAAGTTAAACAGCAAATACGTTTATTCTCTTTTACTATTTGTAAGTCTGATGCATATTATGAAATTGATAATGATTTATTCATCACAAGAAAGACATATGTTGATTAAATATTTGTATGTATGACTTCTACGTAATGTTAATTTTATAATTAAAATTGTTATCTATATAATTTATGTTATCTTGTGCATTATATAATAATGGATGGAATTGTCTTATAAAACAAAAATAAGTTGAAAAATAGTCATAAAAAATAAAAAATCAAAAGAACAGAAGCTATAAATAAAAATAAGATTCTTATATCTTTACTTCAAAAGATGACATAATTTAATATAGCAACATAGTATTTCCTAAATTACGAATCACAATTCCTAATACTTAAAACTTTTCTGCTTTAAATTATAACTTAAAGGAAATTGAATGGAGAAATGAAATCAAGGAAAAGTCGTCGTAGGCTATTCAAGTCCAAAAGTCCAAGTTAGATGAATCTCTCTCTCTCTCTTTCTCTCTCTTTATACATACATACATACACACACACACACACATATATATGTTTGGAGATCACTACGGGCTAATATGAAGCACATGGATACAAGTTATGCCTTGAAATGAAAGACAATTTTGAATACGCTTTGTCTATATATAAGAAAGCTATAAGTAATGCGGTTATGAATCTCATGGAGAGTCAGATCTTGACTCAAGATGAATATATATATATACATGTTGGGACCGCACTACGGGCGAATATGAAGCGCATGGATACAAGTTATGCCTTGAAATGAAAGACAATTTCGAATCCGCTTTGTCTATAAACAAGAAAGCTATAAGTAATGCGATTATGAATATCATGGAGAGTCAGATCTTGACTCAAGATGAACGCTGGCGAGGTTTTTAAGGAACTTCATCCTAATCAACCAAAATTCAATTAAGAAAATAAATTAAGAATGATCAAAAAAGTCATTTATGATATAAAAAAAAAGGTTATTTATCTTTTTTTTCATATTAAATAAATTTTTTCCTCGTAAAGCAAAATAGTTCTAGGCATAATGGTAGTAATGGGTGTAATGATTATGTTTAGGTGAAGGGATGTAATAAAACAAAAGTAAAATTTGTAGAGTAATATTTTGAATTGTAGACTAAATCAAACGCTATCTTATCTATTGCTAATGCAAGACCTAACACAAATGGATCAAAGTATTATCTTAAACCATTTAAACTTACATCTAGATTTAAAATATATAATTTTCATGAAGGTAATCAATATATATATATATATATATATATATATATATATATATGAAAATATTAGTCCATCCTACGTGGCATGCCTTAAAGGCCTCAAATGACATTTATCTTTTTTGTGGTTTTTTTGGTCATTTTTTAACTTTAAAAGATTAAATTTTTCTTTTTTCTCTTTTTTTTTTTTTTTTTTTTTTTGTATTTCATCACCTCATTAATTCTCAACATAATTGCACCACTATTAAAGAAAGAGTTGTTACTAATTCCAAAAGTCACATGACTTGTATTTAAGATCCAAAAAGGTTGTAGAAACATAAGCAAAAAAAGTTTGAAAATATAATATGGATGCAGGAAAGATATGAAAAACACTTAACATGTTGAAACACACTCAGCGTATGATTATTTTTTTGTAGAAGGTCTCAATATTCTCCGTACCACTCTCTTTTGTGATCCTTTTCGCTATTGTAAAAGGTGGTTATATCAATATTTAGATCCTCATTATTTCTGTATTTTCATGATGAATTAATATCCAACTGTGATTCTACTTTATATTTTCATGACTCCATTGTAGACCTTCGCTCCTTACTTTTGTTGGCAATCTAGAGGGTCATGTGTAATTTTATAAATCATTCCAAATTTTGGAAATTTTTGGCTCATGATGTGGTACTTTAATATTTGTAAGTAACTGGTGGATAGTCGATTATAATGTTTTGATTATATTTTTATTATACAAGCAATTTTTTCAAAAGTGTAGAATTTGCATTTGCATTTCTTTCTTTAATAATGTTAATTGAAAAAAATATCGATAAGAGATTGAGTAATTGCAAAAGGATATATCTTTGTTTTCAGGCTTAATATTTTACTTGGATTTGGAGTGAATTTTTTTAGCATTAATTTGATTATGTTATGGTAGTTCACTTTACAATTTTGAGCAATTCTTTCTGTTGATATTTAGCTATTATTACAAGTGATATGAAGGAATGTCAATATTGTTCGAAAATCAACAGACAGAAGAATCAGAGAAAGCCAGAGGGACCAAATAATCTATATAATGCAATGTTAGTGTGCAAATAGCTAAGAAAAAGAAAGCTCCCCCAAATGATTGTTCATTTTTAAATTTTAAAATATCAAATTATACTTTCTTTCTTTTTTTTTTGCATTTTATTACCTCATTAATTCTCAATATAATTGCACCACTATTAAAAAAGATTTGTTACTAATCTCAAAAGTCTCATGACTTGTATTTAAAATCCCAAAAGGCTGTAGAAATACAAGCAAAAATGTTTGAAAATGTAACATAAATGCAGAAAAGGAATGGAGAGCACTTAGAACGTTGAAACGCATGCAGGGATTATTATTTTTCTAGCAGAAGAAATAATCTTATGAGATGTGATTAATTGGTGTTTAGATTGATGCAAATGTATATGTTATTTTTCATGCATGAAGTCTCATACTTATAATTTTTACTTTATGTTTTTATATACATCTTTATATTTTGGTATATGCATAGTTGAAGAAAATTATGCTCTTTGCTTATATCTTATTTCTTATGATTTACTCTTGTGAGTTTATTTGTCGATTTATGAATTCAAATACATTAAAATTGTTGGGTTACATTCGTTTCACTTGTGCCGATTGTTGGATTCGAAATCGAGAGGGCGTCATGCTGAAACTATTAGTTGCAAACCATCGTGGTGATAGTTCAGACGACAAAGAAAAGCATACTAAAAAGAAACATATTATTGATATAATTTGGTCAAGCGACCTACATATTGAAAACTAATATCAAAAACATAAAAAAAACTATGTGGAGAAAATCTCCTTCTAAACAAAACTCTTTAAAGACTACATTGTGGATGCTATTGTGTTATTGGTATGAGAAGGGGTCTTCTATTTATAGATGTACAAAAAATTTCCTCCAAGAAAGAGGTTAGTCAAATATGGAAAAGTTTTATATTTTTTTTCCAGGAAAAGTAAAAGTAATTATGGTAACTTTTATTTTCCTTCTAAGAAAAAGTAAAACTTAAATATAGTAAGAAAATTAGGGCAAAATCCCTAACATCGATAACTATATAATTAAAGATTTATTATTATTTTTAGAAAGAACTTTTAGTATAGATTTTATAGTATGAGAAATAATAATTTCGAAATCAAAAGATAAAATTATTTTATCTTGTATCTAATCTCTCTCTCTCTCTCTTTCTCTCTCTCTCTCTCTCTCTCTATATATATATATATAAGGAAGGGTATGAAATTGTTGATGTGGCATGCTTTTAAAGTCACTATTTACATTTATCTTTTTTCTCTTTTTTTTTCTCTTTTATAATTTTTTATAAATTTTATCTTTATAAATAAATAAATGATTAAATTTAATATGTAATTCAATTCATTGTGTATTCATTGCTAACCAAAAATGGCACATTTAAACTGCTAATATTTTTTCTAATCAATATTAGCGTGACTTTTTCTTTTTCAATAACTTTCTCCTTTCTAAAGATAAATTTATTTTATCTTGTATTTAATCTCTCTCTCTCTCTATCTATCTCTCTCTCTCTATATATATACATATATATATATATATATATATATATATATATATATATATACTAGTCAAGTGTACGTGTTTTGCACGTGTGTATAACGTTAATTATGAATACTGTTTATAAAGTGAATAATTGTTGTGAGTACACATTAAGAAGTACAAATTAGTTTTTAAAAGTAGGTAAAATATTTAGGATTAAAGGTGTATTGAAAAGGAATGTGAGATACATAATTTATAATAAAATTCATTTTATTTTATGAGGTATCATATAATCTTGTGTATCGTACAAATTCTTTGCTTGTCGGCTAAACATGTTGAGCTAATTTATTCCATCATTAAGCGAATGAAGTTGTTCTCCAAGTCCATCGTGTATTAATACTACAATATCAATTATTATTTATATCAAATTAAAAAAGAGAAAAAAAAATAGAAGAAAGTAGCCAATCTTTTTAGCATGTGACCAAACTTCTAAAATTAGTTTATTTTGAAAAGTTTTATTTTAGAAGTGCTTTTATAAAAGTACTTTTGGTATTGTGTTGGTCTTTTTGTTCTAGTTCCTCTTACGAATTCAAATTTAAGAGATTTGATTTCTGACAAATTTTCATTAAATATAAGCTAAAATTTTCATTAAATATAATTAAATCTTTTGCAATTTATGCCATAATGAAAAGCAAAAAATCTTCTTTTGTCTCTTTGTACTTAATTTTCCCTTTTGTTTTATTCTTTCTTCATATTGATTTATTTCCAATAATAATCTAATGACATAAAAAGTCACTTTTAATATGATGCAAAACAATTCTTTAGTATCCCAATAATAAAAGAAAAATTTCGTCTAAAAGAAATTGAATCGTGCAATGTCCAAAATCAAAGGACTAAATAAAGTTTTAATTGATTTCAAATATATCATATTAGTTAGGACTCTTTAATTATTAATTTTCCTAATAACACTTGTCATATAATTTCACTTACCATATATTTTAGGACTCTTTAATTCTACACATTATGAAAATAATTAATTAATAATTAAAAAAGGCATAAAGACGATTTTAAATATTAGATTGAGTTATAATATTTTTTATAAGGTAAATTGAAAAGCTTCATTAATCACGTTTATAACAGTATCAATTCTAAATAATTTCACGCTTATAAATTAATTAACTAAACTAAATAGACCGATGAAACACTGTCAGGTCAATAGAGCGGTCATTTTGACAAAAAAATATATAGTTGGATTCGGTAACCTGAATCAAAGGAGAATGATGGTATAGTTGTAAGGTTTGAGAACTGGTTCAAACCATCTCATAGGTCATCCCCAGTACAAATCATCAATTCAATTATCAAGCTTTCTTTACGGCTTACGCCACTGAAGCATTTTTTAAAGACGCTATATGGTAGTGAAGTAGAATCTGCTACTGTAGGTAGGTTTCTCTTCGATTTATTTAATATATGTAGAGTTTCCCTTTGACTTGACTCTTATTTGATAGCTTTCAAGCGTTGCACTTGATGATCTAATACGTAGTTGTAGATAGATAAGTAGAAAATTGACCTGAATTTCTCTATGGGCTGGCTCTTACTTACGACCTATATTATCTCCTCCTTGATTCAGAACAAATCATTCTATCGAGAAAGGATTAGAAAAATAATTCTCTATTGAATTATCACTTAGCTAACTAGACTAGAGAATTATCTCTTTTGTCAGATATATGAAAACACCTCTCCTACCTTATCCTACCGTGTATCCTCATCCATGTTATTATATCCTCACAAAATACAAAAAATAACAAATTCCCTAACAAATTCTATCCTATCCTAACCCCTTTACATCTCATCCTAACAACCTACCCAAACAAAAATAGACACCTAACCCTTATCCCTCCAATTAAAAAACAACACCTCACCACCCCTCCATTTCTTGTCCAAAAAAAAAAAAAAAAGATAATACATATACACAAATAAAAAGGGCCCACAGATTTTTGCCATTCTTATCAATACATAAAGGGGGATCCATTATTTTTCCATGGGGGAGAATTCCATTTTTTTTCTTCTTTCTTTCCTTTTCTTCTTCACGATTCACCCACAACTCCATTTTTCCTCCATTTTTTTTTCTTCATTCAAGCACACACATCTACACATAACACTCACCTTTACTACATACACAAGAACACACTCACCACAAAAACCATTGCCATCATCTTTCATTTTCAGCTGCTACCGAGATAAACTCACGCACACACTCACCGGATTCACACTCTCTTCACCGCACGCACACACATAGATCGGAGAAAATAGCGAGAGAGAGAACAGAGAGAGAAGAAAAACAACAACTCGTTCACGCTACTGTTCCGACGACCTTTCGCCGCCGGGAAACGACGTCTCCTCACGGGATTCAACACTATTTCGGGATCAAAATTGATTGGGAATTTAGGTTCGGAAGCTGGGTTTTCGATTTGAGTCAGATTTCGGGTTTCGTTGCGGATTCGAATTGGTCGTTCTTATTCAGGTTGATTTCGGGTTACTGTTCCGGCAGTAGCTTCGCCGGAATCATCTCCTCCGTTCATCATTCGCTGGATCGATCTCAAACTCGCCGAATCTCGTTGCTTTCCTCTGACTTCTGGACTAGATATAGCCAGAAACTGATCCCGTCTTCGTCATTTTTCTTCCCGTCGTTAGTTTTTGCCGGAGCTCCGGTCTCGTGGGCTTCCATTAGTTTTATTTTTCTTTCTATAAATCTGGTTCTGGTAATCATTTATTCTCTGCGGATCTGGGTCGCTTTGGTCATACTCCAGTGTTCAGTTTTGTTTGTTCGTTGATTTTGTTTGAAGATATATCTTGTTCGAAACAGAGGTCAATTATCGCATTGCTGAGCTGGTTCTTAACTGATTGAGAGAGTCGAACTTGAGGTTCTGTTGGTATTCTTCGGGGTTCTTGGATCATCTCTTATCTCTCTTATTAAAATCAGTCGAAAGCTTTAAGGTCCATTTCTTCTCCCGATCTTTACTTTTATCTTAATTTTTTTTATCAATGTCGTGGGTATGAATGATTTATGTGTTGTGTGCTTAGTTCAAATCTTCGTTGTTTGTTTGTGAAGGATGTTGGTTGCGGATTTTGAGACGTGATTTAATAATCGAAGCATGTTGTTAATTGTTGTGGTTAAAAATGGATTTGTGGGTGAGAATTAGAAACTTGATATAATTGGCGATTTTGGTTAGTTTGATTTCATTGTTCGTATAACTTGAAAGGAATGTTAATTTGAATTTGGTAGTAACATGATACATCGATTGGAATAGGCAAGACGTAGGTCGGGTAGGCAAATCTAGAGATTGTGGGTTGATTGAATGTTTGAAATTTGATTGAATGGTTTGATTTTATCACTTTTGAATCAATTGTCTAATTTAGCCGGAGAATGTCCCGAAAAATTTGTATTGATTTATCCGGGGAATGCCCCGAAGTAGCATGTACGCAAAGGAGGCTCGTGATCAAGGCCCGGAATGTCGGGTGGAGTTTAGTTTAGGATTAGTTTAGAATAGAATAGGTTTTATATTTCAGCACCTCTTTTATTTTGGATTGTATAATTTGGACTGAACATTATTTTGGTTTGTTTTGAATTTTGTGTGATTTATTTGTTTGCTTGTTTTGTGTGTTTATGTGGTTTGTACATTTGTAATGTCAAATTAGCCGATACGCTCCACCAAGCAACCATGGTCGAACCACGGGATCGAGGGGTGCCTAACACCTTTCCCTCGGTCAACAGAATTTCTTAGATGGAATCTCTGTTCACGGATCAGTTTTTAGAGTCAAACCGTTTCGAAAAGGATTTTCCAAAGGTGACTTGGCACACCGGATTATGCCAAGTGGCGACTCTGAATAAGAAAAAATAATGTAAATAATCCTTCTTTTTTTTCGAAACGAATTTTTCATTTTTGTCACCTTAATAATAAAACCCTTTCGAACTTAAAATACATATCTTTTTTTTGGAGTCGAAAAAGGGGTGTGACAGCTCTGGCGACTCTGCTGGGGACATTTCAGAATCCGAGCTTTTTTTTGAAGTCGTATCGGCTTTGTTTGGCATTACGAGTGTATAAGCGTTGTTTGTGATTTTTGTTTGTGTTTTCACTTTTGTGTATTTTCGTTCTCTTTGTTTACAGTATTTATCCTATGTGTTACCGTTTTTATATTTGACATCATGTGCATAACCCGAGTCATTCTTTCCGCAACAAGTCTCGGAGCGCACGTTGTGCGCACGAACTCTAGTTGAGTCACCTTTATTTTAGGGGGGAGCCGTTGGATGTATGGAGTAGGTGGAAAGCAAAGCAACCACTATCGACCATATGCTCCCCCGAACGGTCTTGTTAGTAAACCACAACGTAGGTCAGCCTTTAGGTCATTCTTATGTGCATCATATTGAGACCTAGCGGGGCCCACACGGTCCTTTGTAGGAGACTCACCTTTAAAGCATCCCTACGTGCTAAATGTTGCATCTTTGAGAGTAACGTGGTCATTTGACGGACCGATTTGGGGAAAACATGTGTTAGAAGTAAAGTGTGAAAAAAAAAAGAAAAAAAAAAGTGAGTCGAAAAGAATGAATCAAAAGGAGTGTCGTAGTTTAGAGTTCTTTATGGCTTTTGTTCTTCACGATCCAAAACTCAAAAAGATTTTTTTTACGTTTTGCATTTATCTTCTCAAAGTACCGTAAGTTCAAAAAAAAATGAAAAAAAGAGGGTTTTGTTTGCCTTTTCTACTTATTTGTCAAAAACAAAATACCAAAAAGATTTTTTTCATAATTGGTGGTGTCAGTCTTAGTTGAAATGTCTAGTTGAAAATTCAAAAAGTTTTCATTCGTTTGTTTTTGGTTGTCTCTTAAGTTAGGGTCAATTTATTAGTTAATTGTTAAGTGTCCAATCTGGATGAACTACGCATACCTGATTCCCTTCCCTCGGGTTGGGATACGTAGGCAACCCTCGGTGGGTCCGATAATCTTTGTGTTGGCCTTTGTCTTATTATTAGCCTAGGTCTCTCCCCCCTTAATCTAGAGTTGTTAGCCAAGTAGACTGATTTAGCTCAGTACTTCTGTTCGGCAAATTGGAGTCATGAATGTGGTCTGTCCCATCGACATATGCTTGCATCAAGAATCCCAAGGGTTGGGAATCTTCTACTCCTGACGAATTTTTGAGATAACGTCTTATGTGTTATTACAGGATGGATTTTTCCACCAAGTCTAGAGTCATGATGGTTGTCAAGGTGCCCAAAAAGTTGATCAAGTGGTGGGGCACGTTCAATTACTCTGAAAAGCACGAAGTGAGGAAAGTGCTAGGCAATCTTGTAGCACTCATTGATCTCACGCCTCGTCCGGATCTAATAGAAGTTGCGTTGACTTTCTGGGATCCAAATAATTTGGTGTTTAGGTTCGGAAGTTGTGAATTGACTCCTACCCTAGCAGAAGTATCTCGTTTGTTTTGGTTGACTTACATAGGTCAGTAGATGATTTTAGCCCGCAATCATACTCGTAAGAAATTCCTTCGACTCTGTGGATTAAAAGATAACAAGCATCTGGGATGTCTCAAACAATCTTGGATTTCCTTGGACTATTTGTTTGCTAGATTTAGGTCCTTCGAGGGTTTCGACTGCTTTTGGGATGAATTCTGTACTACCAAAAAAATCTGGGAACAACATCGTCTTGAGGTTTTCTGTCTGGCTTTGTTGGGTATCTTAGTGTTCCCGTTAGATGAGAGGTGTATCAATACTCATCTACAATCAGTGGTGATAGTTTTATTCAAGAAAAAAGATGAGGTCACCATTGTACCAATGATCTTAACAGAAATATATAAGGCTTTAACTGAAGTAAAAGGAGGGGTACGATTTTTTGAGGGGAGTAATCTAATATTGCAGTTGTGGATGATAGAACACTTTCATACGCCTTCTTTGATTAGAGCAGATGTGATCTACCGTTGTCTGAATAATCGAGTGCAAGCCATGCAAGAAAGAATGCATTTTGACAAATTTTCTTTTCCTATTGGAGTCAATTCTTTGATCGAATTTCTCGAATCAAGAACTCCGAACAACATTCTTTGGTGCTATATGTGGTTTCGTCCTAAGAAAAACTTGATTGGATCTCAAATGAAACTCTTTCTAGTTTTGATAGGACTTAACTGCACTAGGCCTTACAGTCCAAGAAGGGTGATGCGTCAGTTGGGTAGGATGCAAGACGTCCCCCCAATAATGGATCTTCTAAAGGATGTAGAGTACTTTAAAGACCAAGCCATGGGGGAAAGCAAATATGAGCAATTCTGAAATAACGCGATAAAGCTAGGTGTCGATACTCTCGAGGAAAATCCAGGATGCACTCAAAACTATGAAATCTGGCTACAATCTCTGCCCCGTGTCATTAGTAGACCCTTACCAGCCCAACTTAGAGGGCGAATACGGGAAGCAATCATGGTTGAGGATGATGAGCAGGAAGATCCAGGTGCCAAGGTGGAGTTTTTGAGAGTTCAGTTGTCACGTTTGATCACAACTGTGGATGGGTGTCAGAAAAACCTTTGCGGGTGTACTCTCCAAGAGGCGGGGATACGGGCGAGAAATTTATTCCCGGGTATCAAAACGTCGTTACAGGATATGTTGCAAAGTCTGAGGGGAAAAGTGGGGACTTCACAAATGGGTTCATCTCAGTCGGGGACATCACGCAGAGCACCAGTTTGAAAGAACATGTCTTATATTTATGTAGTTTTGAGTCTTTTATGTTTTTGTCATTGTAGGGTGGTGTCTGTGTTAAGTCGGAGTCAAGTTATTTTTTTTTATGCTCGGGTCTTTATTGCACGCATGTCGTTAGGGGTTTAGAATGTTGTTTTGTATTTGCTGTTTAGTTTTAAAGTGGTCCTAGATTCGTTGTATGGTTTGTTGTCTTTCATTGAAATGTTAGGATGTTACGTCTTTCTTTTGTTTACTTGTTTTCGTTTCTCGTGAAAAAAAAAACTTTAATTGTGTGATGTTTATGCATAAGCTGCCCGAACTACGCAAGATTTGATTCATGTACAACATGATACGTAGGCAACCTACTTTTGGGTTCAATCTAATCATTTTGTTTCGTTGTTTTTCATTATTTTTCCTTTAAAAAGAAAAAAAAAACCACCATAAAGAATGATAAAATGAAGGTAGATAGCGAGAGAAGAAAAGAAAGAAAGGATGATGAGACAATAAAGGGAAAGAACAGAGATTGCTACGAAAAAAAAGAGGGTAGATAAAAATCGGGATGATGTTGAAATGACCTTGCTACCCTCAAAAGCTGGTAGAAATGAACATGAATTTAGGACAATTTTACCAATGTGATTCCCATGCTTGTTGTGTGCCCTAATCCTAACGAATGTCGTCTTTGATGAGCATGTTCTTTCAGATAACAGTGGTAGGTTTGCAGCACTCTGGCTAGTCACCCATACTTCACTAGATCCAAAGCAAAGCTCACCATGGCTAGTAGGGAAATTGAAAATTCGCTCATTGACCCGGATCAGGATCACAGGGAAGAAAGTTCAGAACACAATGATGAGGTAGTAAGGCTCAGGCAACAATTGATAGATTTGCACCGGGCATGGTCCAACGGAATGCCTCCTCCTCCACTCCCTGAAGGTCTTGGGAATATCTCTAATTGTCCACCGCTCTCTCAGGCGTAATTCTCTGCTCCTACTGAGTCACCTGAGCATGCGCCAGGATTCACTCCGCTACATTATTATCCTGGTAATTCTAGTGTGCCCTTGGCAGCTCCCCAATCAAGACCCGCTGCTCAGCCAGCGCCACCGATCACACCGGTATTCGTGGCTCTGCCACCACCTGAAGCTCCCGCATATGTTGTGCGTCCGACAATGGGGCTTCCTCGGTCTGCCAGTGAGCCAGTATTGAAGGTTCCAGATAGTCAGTATTATGCCCCGGAGCCTACTTTGAGAATGAATGAACCGTATGGGTACACTCAGCCAACTGCATTTCCATTTGATTCGGAGAGACCTGTCGCAACAGAGGAACAGGAAGTCATAGCGCGGAAGTTGAAAAGTTTAGAACAAGTCATGAGGAATTTGCAGGGAATCGGAGGTCATAAGAGTGTTTCTTATAAAGATCTGTGCATGTTCCCAGACATCAACCTTCCCCTCGGTTTTAAAATGCCCAAGTTCGAAAATTATGCGGGGCACGGTGATCCCGTTGCACACTTGAGATGTTACTGCAACCAATTGAGGGCTGCAGGAGGAAGGGAAGAGTTGCTCATGGCTTTCTTTGGCGAGAGTCTTTCTGATCTGGCTTCAGAATGGTTTATCGATCAAGATATAGACAAGTGGAATAACTGGGATGACTTAGCTTCTGAATTTGTGCAACATTTTCAGTATAATATCGACCTGATTTCGGACGAAAAATCCTTGGTCAACATGAACAAGAAAAGCACTGAAGGTTTTAGGGAATACGCGATAAGGTGGCGTGAACAGGCAGCCAGGGTAAAGCCTCCAATGAAAGAAAGTAAGTTGGTAGAGGTTTTCATTCAGGCACAGGATGAGACCTATTTTCAACATTTACTTCCGGCAATGGGAAAGTCTTTTATTGAAGTCCTCAAAATGGGAGAGATGATAGAGGATGGAATCAAGACCGGCCGAATAGTGAGTTTTGCCGCATTGAAAGCCACCACACAAGCGATTCAAGGGGGATCTGGCACATTTGGAGGTAAAAATAAGAAAGAGGACGTGGCGACTGTCGTAGCTGGAACCCATTCCTATCCCAAAAGACCACCTCGCCCCAATCCCCAATCCCAATCCCAAGTCTACGCCCAAGCTCCATATATTCTTCCCCACCATTACTACCCTCCACAAAACCTTTATATTCCATTCCACCACCCCCGTACCCAGTCTATAGAGCGCAGCCATATGCCCAAACCCCTTCGTACCCGCAATGGCGCGTGCAAGTTCCATAAAATCGCCCATCCACTCCACCGAATTACCAAAACCCCTCCAGACCCGGTTTTCAACCTAGGCCCGAGTATAAGAAAGAGAAGGCGGTCAAAAATCAATTCACACCTCTTGGGGAGTCATATGCTAGCTTGTTTGATAGGTTGAGAAAGTTGAAGGTCTTAAGCCCAATTCAAGGAAGGCTTTCAAATCCACCACCGAGGAATCTCGATTATTCTTTAAGGTGTGCGTACTGTTCTGACATGCCAGGCCATGATATCGAGAAATACTGGCATTTGAAGAGAGTTGTCCAAGATTTAATTGACATAAATTAGATGTTGGTCCAGGCCCCGGAGGGTCCAAGCATTAACCAAAATCCGCTGCCAACCCATACTGAAACCAATATGTTAGAATTGATATATGACGGGAAAGAGTCTTCAAGGTGTTATAAGCCTATTGTCAAGATACAGACCATTGAGGAGAAATCAGTGAATGTAGAAGAGTATTTGAAAGCAATGTCATTAAGCCAGGAAGAAATGAGAGAAGATAAGGCCCAAGAAAGCACAAAGAAACCCCTGATCACAGTACAAGGTGCCAGAAGGTATGTTGATTTAAATCAGGATAAACCTAACTTGACAGTGGTAGGAGCTCTGAGTCAGCCCATCTTGAAGGTGAAAGGAGCACTGGCAGCGCCTATTGTCCTCAAATCGATAACCCAACCTCCGATAGTTGATACGAAAAGGGTTCCCTGGAATTATGGGCGGACTGTGATGACCTATCACGGGAAGGAAGTAGTGGAAGATGTAGATGAGGTAGGGGGTGTGACTCGGTTAGGAAGATGCTTCGTGCCTGAAAGTTTAAGAAAGTCCAAGCCAATGGTGAGTGGGCCGTCATCTATCAAAAAGCCTATCACCGAAGAAGAAGCCAATTTTTTTTTGAAAAAGATAAAATTGCCAGAGTATTCAATAATAGACCAGTTGAAGAAAACCCCTGCTCAAATTTCCCTCTTATTTTTGTTGTTGCACTCCAAGGAGCATCGTGATATTTCACTGAAGGTATTAAATGAAGCATATGTTCCTAGGGAGATTACAGTAAATCAGCTTGAGAAAATGGTTGGAAAAATCTTTGAGGTGAATCGGATCAGCTTTTCTGATGATGAATTGCCTGTTGAAGGTACAGGGCATAACCGGGGCCTTTACATTACAGTGAAGTGCAAAGAGTTCTATGTCACTCATGTTATGATTGATGGAGGTTCAGGTGCAAATATCTGCCCTATTTCTACTTTGCAAAAGTTGAATATTGGTGCTGAGAGAATCAGGCCCAACAATGTATGTGTTAGGGCTTTCGATGGTGCAAAATCAAACTTCATTGGCGAAATAGAACTAATGTTGATCATAGGGACTGTTGAGTTCGCCATAGAGTTTCAAGTATTGAATATAGACTCCTCTTACAATCTGTTGTTGGGAAGGCCGTGGATCCACAAGGCCAAGGCGGTTGCATCTACACTGCACCAAATGATTAAGTTTGAGCATGATAGGCAAGAAGTGGTTATTCACGGTGAAGGAGATTCGTCCGCCGACGAAGATTCTCCTTTGTCTCTTATTGAAGAAAATAATATAGAGAAGACATTAGTCTATCAAATTTTTAATACAATGCCAGTGAATCGTATCCTTGAATGACAGGTTATACCGGGACCGCAATTTTCTTCCGTTTCTATCATGATGGTGAGTGAACTTTGGAAATACGGATTTGAGCCAGGAAAGGGTTTGGGAGCGTCTCTGCATGGTATAGTTCATCCCATATGTCCGAGTGAGAATGTGGGCACGTTTGGTCTGGGATTTAAGCCTACGGCGGAAGATCTGAAGAAAGCCAAGGGAAGGAAAAAAAAAACATGGTCACTCCCTCGCCCAATGCCACTACTCAGTGAATCATTTGTTAAGAGCGGTGTCACGAAGCATGTGGAATTTGAAGTTGAATTGGTTGATGACTGCCAGAACCTTTTTATTAATGTTGATATGGTCGAAGCAGGAGAAGGTACCAGTATGGCAGACGTGCAATTCATAGGTCCAGCTGTCCGGCTCAATAATTGGGAAGTCACTCCTCTTCCCATCTGGAGGGAGTTTTGGTTGTTTATTTTGTTTTTCTTTCTGTTTATCCGAGTTATTTTGGGGTTGTAATTTGGATTTTAGTCTGTTTATGTTATGTTGGCATCTATGTTTATACCCTTCTATCTTTTTATTTAATGAAATGCAATGTCCCTTTTGATTCGTGTCTAATATATTTTGTTTTTCTTTTTTTTATATATATAGTTCTCTTTATGATGATTCTAATGGCATGACATGCATGCGAAATTTTCAGCCTGACCTTAAAATCCAAACTAATCAAGATGTAATGAAGCAGGATGGGGAATATGATGAAGAAGAAGCACTAGAAGAAATAAGCAAAGAGTTGGAACAGTTTGAAGACAAACCAAATCCTAATTTGAATGAGACTGAGCCAATAAATCTAGGGGATCAAGAAGATGTTAGGGAAACTAAAATCAGTGTACATGCTTTTCCACAGCTAAAATATGGAATGATTCAAGCATTAATTGATTATAAGGATGTTTTTGCATGGTCTTATGATGATATGCCTGGTTTAAGCACTGAATTAGTGGCTTACAAATTGTCAACTGATCCCGCGTTCCCTCCTGTCAAACAGAAGTTGAGGAAGTTTAAAACTGATGTAAGTATTAAAATCAAAGAGGAAATCATGAAACAACTTGAAGCCAAAGTAATTCGAGTGGCTCGTTAGCCCATGTGGTTATCCAATGTTGTTCCCGTACCAAAGAAAGATGGCAAAATTTGAGTGTGTGTTGATTACCGTAATTTGAATAGAGCAAGTCCGAAAGATGATTTTCCACTGCCCAACATTCATATTTTGCTAGACAACTGTGCTAAACACGAGGTTGCCTCTTTTGTGAATTATTATGCCGGATATCACCGGATCATTATGGATGATGAAGACGCGGAGAAGACATCTTTTATCACACCATGGGGGACCTATTGTTATCGAGTGATGTCGTTCGGTTTGAAGAATGCTGGAGCAACATACATTAGAGCCATGACCACTATGTTTCATGATATGATACATAAGGAGATTGAGGTATACGTGGATGATGTGATTATTAAGTCAAAAAGTCGGGCCGACCATGTTAAAGATTTAAGAAAGTTCTTTGAAAGGATTCACAGGTATAATCTCAAACTCAACCCGGCAAAATATGTATTTGGAGTTCCGTCTGGAAAGCTGTTGGGGTTTGTGGTCAGCCGTCGGGGAATTGAATTGGATCCCTCAAAAATCAAAGCCATTCAGGATTTGCCCCCGCCCAAGAATAGGACGGAGGTGATGAGTTTGCTTGGTAGACTGAACTACATTAGCAGATTTATTGCTCAACTCACAACCACTTGTGAGCCCATATTCAAGTTGCTGAAAAAGAGTGTTGCGGTAAAATGGACTGAAGAATGTCAGGAAGCGTTCGACCGAATCAAAAGATATTTGTCAAATCCGCTTGTGCTGGTACCCCCGGAGCCTGGTAGGCCTTTGATCTTATATTTATCAGTCATGGACAATTCTTTCGGTTGTGTCCTGGGTCAACATGATGTCACAGGCAAAAAGGAGCAGGTTATTTATTATCTTAGCAAGAAGTTCACCGCATATGAGGCCAAGTATACTCTTCTTGAAAGGACGTGTTGTGCCCTAACTTGGGTAGCACAAAAGTTGAAGCATTATCTCTCATCCTATACTACTTATCTCATCTCCCGCATGGATCCTTTGAAGTATATCTTTCAGAAGCCTATGCCGACAGGTCGATTGGAAAAGTGGCACATATTGCTTACCGAGTTCGACATTGTATATGTGACTCGAACCGCCATGAAATCCCAAGCCTTGGCAGATCATCTTGCTGAGAATCCCATTGATGTAGAATACGAGCCATTAAAGACATATTTTCCTGACGAAGAAGTGTCGCGTGTCAATGAAGTCGTTATAGATGCTGATCCAGGTTGGAAGTTGTTCTTCGATGGAGCTTTCAATATGAAAGGAGTCGGAATAGGTGCAGTTCTTATCTCTGAATCGGGACAACATTTCCCGGTAACAGCACAACTTCGATTCTACTGTACTAACAATATGGCAGAGTATGAAGCCTGCATTCTTGGCTTGAGGTTAGCTATTGATATGGGAGTCCAGGAATTATTGGTGTTGGGGGATTCGGATTTGCTCGTCCATCAAATTCAAGGCGATTGGGAGACGCGATATTTGAAGCTCATCCCGTATCGACAATGCTTGTAGGAGCTATGTCAACGGTTTGTGTAAGTAAAATTTAGGCATATTCCAAGGATTCATAATGAAATTGTTGATGCTTTAGCCACTCTGTCTTCAATGCTCCAACATCCTGATAAAGCCTACATCGATCCAGTGCATATACAGAGTCATGATCAACATGCTTACTGTAATGCGGTTGAAGAAGAGCTCGATGGAGAACCCTGGTTCTTGGATATCAAGCGATACATTCATTCAGGAGAATACCCAGCATATGCCACTAACGATCAAAACAGGACTATTAGGCGTTTGGCTAGTGGATTTTTCTTAAGTGAGGGAATCTTATATAAGACAACCCCAGATCTGGGACTTTTGAGGTGTATAGATGTAAGAGAAGCCTCGGCAATCATGGTTGAAATACACTCTGGGGTATGCGGGTCGCATATGAACGGTCATGTCTTGTCAAAGAAGATTCTTCGAGCAGGTTATTACTGGCTTACTATGGAGAGGAATTCTATTCAATTTGTTCGAAAGTGTCATCAATGTCAGGTGCACGGTGATCTGATACGTTCTTCTCCTGTTGAGTTGCATGCAATGGCCGCTCCATGGCCATTCGTGGCTTGGGGAATGGATGTGATTGGACCGATTGAGCCGAAGGCATCAAATGGACATATATTCATTTTGGTAGCCATTGACTACTTCACAAAGTGGGTAGAAGCAGTAACTTTAAAGTCAGTGACAAAGAAGGTTGTGGTAGATTTTGTTCATGCCAATATCATTTGTAGAATTGGAATTCCTAAGATGATCATTACAGACAATGATTCCAATCTCAATAGTTATTTGATGCAAGAAGTGTGTCAACAGTTTAAGATCGCACATCGAAATTCTACTCCATAGCGCCCAAAGGCCAATGGTGCTGTAGAAGCCGCCAATAAGAATATAAAAAAGATACTGCGGAAAATGGTACAAGGGTCTAGACAGTGGCATGAAAAGTTGCCGTTTGCATTGCTAGGTTATCGCACCACTGTTCGCACTTCAACAGGGGCAACTCCATATTTATTGGTGTATGGGACAGAAGCAGTCATCCCTGCAGAAGTTGAAATTCCCTCTCTTCGAGTCATTGTAGAAGCAGAGATTGATGATGACGAATGGGTAAAAACTCGACTGGAATATTTGAGTTTGATTGAGGAAAAAAGACTAATATCTGTGTGTCATGGCCAGTTGTATCAGAGGAGGATGGCTCGAGCGTATAACAAAAAGGTCCGTCCCAGTAATTTTGAAGTTGGACAGTTGGTATTGAGACGTATCCTTCCTCACCAGGTTGAAGCGAAAGGCAAGTTCTCCCCTAACTAGCAAGGTCCCTTCGTTGTAAAGAAAGTGTTGCCCAATGGAGCCTTATATTTGACAGATACTGAAGGCAAAATGGCATAAATGGCTATCAATGCTGATGAAGTCAAAGGATATTATGTATGATATTTTATCCTTTGTTGATTTTATTGCATGTTTAGCACTTGCATTTTTTAAGATTGATATGATGAAGACATTTTATTCTTCTATCCAAACATTGTGTCATCCTTTGTTTACCCGTTTGAGCTTCGTTTTAATTTTCTTTCATATCCCTCTTTTGGAATCAAAATAGAGTCAAATATAAATGTCAAGAAAATAAGAATAAAAGAAAGAGTTCGAAAATAAAAGAAAAAAAATCAAATCAAAACAAAGAACAAGCTGATGGAACTACGTGCGACCTGATTCTCCTCTCTCGGGAGTGAGATACGTAGGCTTCCCTACTTCAGGCTTGGTCCAACCAAATAAAGATTTAAGATTCACCCAGTCAACAAAAACTGGAGCATGAGTTAACATGTTGTTTGAGTCGATTCCAAAAGTTGTAAGTCCCACCCCAACTTCAAGTGTCGTTTGAACCCCTTGCCATCCTTTTCTAACCTTATCCAAAAGCCAAGTTACAACCAAAGAAAGTCCTTCAGATCAATTTTGATAATGTTAAGTCTAAGCATACAATGGATATGATGATAAATTATGAGGTACCACTTGTCTCCCTCAGCATAAGAAATCAGGAAAGAAATACAAAAATGAGAGAGTCTTATTGGTGAAAACCCCTGTGGGCATCATAAGGCAATGGTGAGTTGAGAGAAATGAAAATGAGAGAGTCTTATTGGTGAAAACCCTCGCAGGCACCATAAGGCGATGGTGAGTGAAGAGAAATAAAAATGAGAGAGTCTTATTGGTGAAAACCCTCACGGGCACCGTAAGGCGATGGCGAGTTCAGAAGAAAAGTGAAAAGTGAAAAGAAAGAGATTCGTTGGCGAAAGTCTTTTAAGATGTTGTCAATTGACTGTGATGTATGATTCCAATAGATTTGAAGAAACGGCTCAGCGGCAAAGGCACGAACTCAACAACAAATGGGGAGTTTGGATAGGAAGATCAGGCAACTCAATCCAAAATGCATGTCATACTCATTTGGAGTTGGTTGTCGTATTCAGATAAGTTTTCTTTTTGAATATGGGACATTGCCCTTTTCTTTCATTTACATATTCATGCTTTTTGTCTTTTTATGTCATTTATCAAAATAAAAGTCACCATCATTTCTTTACATTTTAAGTCAAGTCTGTGTCAAAACAAGCAAGAAAGGATTTCAAAATTTACTACCAGTCTTTCCAATTATACGAGGAAAAGCCAAGGAACAGCACAGGAAAGAAATATGATCGTAATTCAACACGAAACAAAGGAAGTCTATCAACCGACAGGCTGTTGGATTCGTGGAAGCATTCAGATTTGGGAAAAGGGTGCACCTCAGAGGCATGGTAAAATGGAAGCCCATTGTTCGAGTCAGAACTCACTTCCCTCAATCTGGATCCGGGTCGATGATGCGGCAAGACAGGGCAAGTGTTAGCGATTTGGAACAAAGGTGAAAGGAACGAGTGCTGGGTAGATACCTGAGAAGCCAAGAGCTGCAAGCCACCACTAAGTTTTTAACTGACAAATTTTCTTTGTTGAAATAGGGGCAAATTCGCTTCACTTAATTCAGCTACCATTGGAAATGCACATCCGTGGGAATTTACTTTCAATTCAGGACCCTCCTGAAAAATGGGAATTTACTTTATGTTCAGGACCCTCCTGGAAAATGGGAATTTACTTTCAATTCAGTACCCTCCTGGAAAATGGGATTTTACTTTATGTTCAGGACCCTCCTGGAGAATGGGAATTTACTTTATGTTCAGGACCCTCCTGAAAAATGGGAATTTATTTTATGTTAGGACCCTCCTGAAGAATGGGAATTTACTTTATGTTCAGGACCCTCCTGGAAAATGGGAATTTATTTTCTGCTCAGGACCCTCCTGGAAAATGGGAATTTACTTTCAATTCAGGACCCTCCTGGAAAATGAGAATTTTCTTTCAGTTCAGGACCCTCCTGAAAAATGGGACTTTACTTTCTGTTCAGGATCCTCCTGGAAAATGGGACAACGCTTTCAAAAATGAAATACTACTTTACTATAATTTTGTTTGGGATAATTTTCGTTCTAGTTTTAATTTTGGGTTTCAGGAGCCCGCCTGAAGAACAGGATGATGAAATAGCAAGTCAGGAGCCCGCCTGGAGAACAGAGTGAAGAAATGAAAAGTCAAGCAATAAAGTGATGGAATAGCAAGTCAGGAGCCCGCCTGGAGAATAGGGTGAAGAAACGAAAAGTCAAGCAACAAAGCGAAGCAATTGAAAGCCAAGCAACAAGTTGGAAGAAATGGCAAGTCAGGAACCCGCCTGAAGAATAGGGTGATAAAAGTCGAGTCAAGAGCCAACAGAAGCTGTATAGATAGGATTTTGTAATTTCGTTTATGTTTTAACTTGTAATTTTCATATTTTGATGTAATGACAGAGCCGCGGACCGGAACCTCGATGGAACCTCATTCGACTCTCCAACTCGGTATAGTCCACTTCTCTTCCAATCCTTTGAAATACCCGCGACTTGATTCTCTCATAACTTGGGTAGATAGGGTGTCCGACAGGAGTCGATTGTCCTTCTTTCTTTTACTCCTCTCTTTGAATAATGATTGGGGCAAAATTCGGTCTCGTTGTTTACTTCTTTGCCTGAAAACACTGCGTGTTTACATTCAAAGGGGGCATGATGTAGACACGTAATTTTGTTCCTCCGAAAGATTAATTTTATCTTATCCTACCGTGTACCCTCATCCATGTTATTATACCCTCACAAAATACAAAAAATAACAAACTTCCTAACAAATTCTATCCTATCCTATCCCTTTACATCTCATCCTAACAACCTACCCAAACAAAAATAGACACTTAACCCTTATCCCTCCAATTAAAAAACAACACCTCACCACCCCTTCATTTCTTGTCCCAAAAAAAAAAGGATAATACATATACACAAATAAAAAGGGCCCACAGATTTTTGCCATTCTTATCAATACATAAAGGGGGGATCCATTATTTTTCCATGGGGAGAATTCTATTTTTTTTCTTCTTCCTTTCCTTTTCTTCTTCACGATTCACCCACAACTCCATTTTTTCTCCATTTTTTTTTCTTCATTCAAGCACACACATCTACACATAACACTCACCTTCACTAAATACACAAGAACACACTCATCACAAAAACCATTGCCATCATTTTCCATTTCCAGCTGCTACCGAGATAAACTCATGCACACACTCACCGGATTCACACTCTCTTCACCGTACGCACACACATAGATCGGAGAAAATAGCGAGAGAGAGAACAGAGAGAGAAAAAAAACAACAGCTCGTTCACGCTACTGTTCTGGCGACCTTTTGTCGCCGGGAAACGGCGTCTCCTCACTGGATTCAACACTATTTTGGGATCAAAATTGATTGGGAATTTAGGTTTGGAAGCTGGGTTTTCGATTTGAGTTGGATTTCGGGTTTCGTTGCGGATTCGAATTGGTCGTTCTTATTCAGGTTGATTTCGGGTTACTGTTCCGGCAGTAGCTTCGCCGGAATCATCTCCTCCGTTCGTCATTCGTTGGATCGATCTCAAACTCGCCGAATCTCGTTGCTTTTCTCTAACTTCTGGACTAGATATAGCCAGAAACTGATCCCGTCTTTGTCATTTTTCTTCCCGTCGTTAGTTTTCGCCGGAGCTCCGGTCTCGTGGGCTTCCATTAGTTTTATTTTTCTTTCTATAAATCTGGTTCTGGTAATCATTTATTCTCTACGGATCTGGGTCGCTTTGGTCATACTCCAGTGTTCAGTTTTGTTTGTTCGTTGATTTCGTTTGAAGATATATCTTGTTCGAAACGGAGGTCAATTATCGCATTGCTGAGCTGGTTCTTAACTGATTGAGAAAGTCGAATTTGAGGTTCTGTTGGTATTCTTCGAGGTTCTTGGATCAGCTCTTATCTCTCTTATTAAAATCAGTCGAAAGCTTTGAGGTTCATTTCTTCTCCCGATCTTTACTTTTATCTTAATTTTTTTTATTAATGTCGTGGGTATGAATGATTTATGTGTTGTGTGCTTAGTTCAAATCTTCGTTGTTTGTTTGTGAAGGATGTTGGTTGCGGATTTTGAGACGTGATTTAATAATCGAAGCATGTTGTTAATTGTTGTGGTTAAAAATGGGTTTGTGGGTGAGAATTAGAAACTTGATATAATTGGCAATTTTGGTTAGTTTGATTTCATTGTTCGTATAACTTGAAAGGAACGTTAATTTGAATTTGGTAGTAACATGATACATCGATTGGAATAGGCAAGACGTAGGTCGGGTAGGCAAATCTAGATATTGTGGGTTGATTGAATGTTTGAAATTTGATTGAATGGTTTGATTTTATCACTTTTGAATCAATTGTATAATTTAGCCGGGGAATGCCCTGAAGGATTTGTATTGATTTATCCGCGAAATGCCCCGAAGTAGCATGTATGCAAAGGAGGCTCGTAATCAAGGCCCGGAACGTCGGGTGGAGTTTAGTTTAGGATTAGTTTAGAATAGAATAGGTTTTATATTTCAGCACCTCTTTAATTTTGGATTGTATAATTTGGACTGAACATTATTTTGGTTTGTTTTGAATTTTGTGTGATTTGTTTGTTTGCTTGTTTTGTGTGTTTATGTGGTTTGTACATTTGTAATGTCAAATTAGCCGATACGCTCCACCAAGAAACCGTGGTCGAACCACGGGATCGAGGGGTGCCTAACACCTTCCCCTCGGTCAACAGAATTCCTTAGCCGGAATCTCTGTTCGCGGATCAGTTTTTAGAGTCAAACCGTTTCGAAAAGGATTTTCCAAAGGTGACTTGGCACACCAGATTATGCCAAGTGGTGACTCTGAATAAGAAAAAATAATGTAAATAATCCTTCTTCTTTTTTTCGAAACGAATTTTTCATTTTTGTCACCTTAATAATAAAACCCTTTCGAACTTAAAATACATATCTTTTTTTTGGAGTCGAAAAAGGGGTGTGACACTCCTAACCCTTCTAATACTTGACCCTCCACTTATATCAACTTCTAGAGCATCCTTTATGGATGGTGGAGGATCCCAAAGCAGCAGCAGTTCAACATAAGTAGTAGTATTTATATCCATTTTTGTCATCAGCGGATCTGCCAACTTATTTTATTTCCTGTAGACATGCTTTATTTGCAAACTAGCCATAGCGTGAAGTAGACACCTGCAATCAAGTATTAAAAATGAGTTAGCATGTGATGATTATGGTAGAAGTTTAATTATTTGCTGACAATCTACACTAATTTCTAGAGGGGTGAAACGATATTTGGTAGCTACAGTTAGACCCAAGAGGAGAGCGTGAAGTTCTGCCTCCAAGAGATCAAGTATGGCCACCTGAGTGACAAAACCTAAAAGCTAGACTCGGTTAGGGTTCCTAAAGACTCAAGCTATAGAGGCATAGTCCGCTTCAAGCCTAAAAGCCGCATCCACGTTAAGTATCGTGAAGTCGGGTGCTGGTGGATTCTATTTAACATACATAGGGATAGCACGCTTTGTGGGTTCTGACATTCCCTTCAAGAACCAAATTCTGTGGCAAGAGCTAAGACAAACATGAGCGTAGTTTGAAAAGACAAATCCTCGAAAGTGCATTTGTTGTGGCCTAACCAGATTGGCCATAAGTAATAAGAGATAAGAACATTAGTATGTACGGTAAGAATCGAGGATTGGTGTAATTTTGTTTTAGAAAATGTTCCTAAGAAACTATTTCAGTAGTGTGAAATATTTTTCCAGGATTAAAAAAATATTTTCCTAATTAATTAAAAGATACAGAAATCAATAAAATTATTAATACAAATACCAGCAAGTTAAACTATAATAACTAAATCATTAAGCAGGATTATATGAAAAAAGAAAAACTATCGAGGAAATTTTTGAATATTTTAAAAGTTAAAGATTGCAGTAAGGATTGAGGGACTATTTATAGGTAAGAGTTAGCTTCTCAAGTACGCCTCTTGATGGCTTCCAAAGTAAGTTTTCTCAAGTATATCTATTGATGGCTTCTAGAGTAAACCTTCTCAAGTATTTCTCTTGATGGATTCCAGAGTAAGCCTCCTTAAGTCTTCTTTTGATGGCTTCTAAAATACATTTAAAGACATACTTTTTCAATACACTTCAAATATAAATTATTTTGAAATAACTAAATAATTTTCCTAGAATACCTATATTATTTCAAAATAATTTATAGAAAAGAATTTTAACTTTCTGGATTTGCATGGACAAAATGCAGTAGGCTTGGTGTCTTCTGGACTATGAACCAAACTTAAACCAATAAAATTTAACTTACGAAATTACCGGTGAAGTATAATACTAATTCTATGAACCGAATAGTTCTTGTTGTAAGTCAGAGATTTTATCAATCATATTTTGACCGTAATTTTATTGTTCAACATTGTTTTGCACCAATAGGTCATGCGCGTGCCTAGTATTCATGAGAGCTCTGGAGACTAAGGCCAAAAGTCTCATAGAAACGGCTTCATTCCACTTCTCATATAAGTGAATTCATTAAGTGTACACTGCTTCAAATACACCATTCATAAGGACTATGAATTCATTAAGAGTTAATAACTTATCCCTTCATTTTAGTAGCAATTCAAGCACTCTCAATAAGTGTGCAGAGTCAATATCGACTTGTTATTACCCATATAAACCTACTTCATGGGATCTCCAATCACATAGGTTGGGTTACCATCTCTATTGACAGTCATATTGTCCTTAAACCCATCTCTTTTGATGTTTGAAGAATTAATTTTTTTCCACGGATTTAGTAAGTGAATTGGCCGAATTCAATTCTGACTTCACATAATCAATGAAAATTATTCCATCTCTTAGCAGCTGCTTAACAATATCATGCCTCAATTTCATATACAACTGTAAAATTTATTTGTTGCAATAATAATTGCGGCTTGACAATCACAGTATATATATATAGGAGGCATCAAATCATCTTTTTTAAAAGAGATATTAGACAACAGATTATCTTTTTTCAAAGGGCTATGAGGCAACAGACCATACTTTCGAAAGGGATATTTGATAAGAAATTTCTTAATCATTCAGCCTCAGTACCAGCTAACTTTAGAGCCACAAACTCTGATTCCATAGTTGATCTAGCAATGATTGTCTGCTTAGCTGATCTCCATGATACTGCACCACTGCCAAGGATGAATACATAACCACTACTGGATTTTGTCTCATCTGAATCAGAGATCTAATTTGCCTCACAATACCATTCTAAAGTTGAAGGAAATCCACTATTTAAGATACCGTAATTCATGGTTTCTCTCAAATATTTCATCAGTCGCATTAATACAGACCAATGCTCATTATTGAGATTATGAGTATATCTGCGCAATCTACACACGGCATAGGCTCTATCGGGCCTAGTAAAATTCATTAAATGCATCAAACTCTCAATGATCTGTGCATACTTAGACAGAGCAACTGAGTCACTATTATTCTTTTTTAATTTAGAATTAGCGTCATAAGGAGTGGCTACAGGAGTTACCTCTAAACATTCAAATTTCTTAAGAAGTCTTTCCACATAATGTTCTTGTGTCAACATTATACTATTTTCACTCCTTATAACTTTAATTCCTAATACCATATTTACTTCACCCGAATCTTTCATATCAAAGTTAGTAGACAAAAATAATTTAGTAAGTCACAATATTTAAACATGTATCAAATATAAGCATAGCATCAACATATAAATAAATTATAACATAATCATTGTTTGTTACTTTTGTATAGACACATTTATCCACCTCAACAGAAGAAAAACCGTCTTTCATTAAGACTTGATCAAATTTTTCATGTCACTATTTAGGAGTTCGTTTAAGGCCATAAAAAGATTGAATTAATTTACAAACTTTATCTTCCTGTCCAGAAATTACAAAACCTTCAGGTTGAACCATATAAATTTATTCTTCTAAATCCCCATTTAAGAAAATTGTTTTTACATCTATTTGATGGATAAAAAGCTTATGAATTGATGCTAAAGCAATTAATATTCGAATAGAAGCAATTCTTATTATTGGTGCAAATGTATCAAAATAATCAATATTTTGCTTTTGAGAAAATCCTTTAGCTATTAACCGAGCTTTAGATTTATCTATAGATCCATCCGGATTAAGTTTCTTTTTGAAAATCCATTTACAATCAATTGGTTTTGCACTAGGAGGTAAATCAGTTAAAACCCATGTATTATTTTTCATAATTGAATCAAGTTCAATTTTTGTTCCCTTTTTCCAAAATTTAGCATCAGATGAAGATACAGCTTCAAAATAATTTGATGGTTCATTATCAACAAGAAAAGTTTGAAAATCATTTTCATAAGAGAAATATCTTTTCTAGGCCTTTTACTCCTTCTCAGTTCCTCAATATTAGAGGTTGATTCATCTTCTCTTTCAACAGGTGCATGAGAGATTTTATCACATAGTGAAAAAATATGTTCAAGGAATTCAGTATTCTTTGTCTCAATTATAGTATTAATGTCAAGTACATCACTTTTCAAGACCAAAAATTTGTATGCAACACTATGTTCAGCATATCCAATAAGCATGCAATCAACAGTTTTAGAACTTATTTTCCTCTTTTTAAGTTCAGGAAGAAGAACTTTAGCAAGGCAACCCCACACTTTTAAATATTTCAAATTAGACTTATAACTTTTTCACAATTCATAAGGGGTTTTGCCAGTTCTTTTATGAGGAATTCTATTTTGAAAATAATATGCAGAAAAATAGCTTCACCACACAAATTATCAGGTGCATTAGAGCTAATTAATGTAGAATTCATCATTTTTTTCAGTGTTCTATTTTTCCTTTCAGCTACACCATTAGACTCAAGAGAATAAGGCAGAGTTACTTCATGAATAATATCTTCTTTTTCGCAAAAAACATTTAAAGATACATATTCTCCACCTCTATCATATTTAATTCTCTTGATTTTGCTACTAAGTTGATTTTCAACTTCAGATTTATAAGACACAAAAGCATCAAATGCATCATCTTTATGTCTAAGCAAATACAACTTAGTAAATCTAGAAAAATCATCAATAAAAGTCGCATAACATCTTTTACCACCTCAAGTCACATAACATCTTTTACCACCTCAAGTCATAGTAAAAAAATCGTTCTTTCCATCTTTTGAAGTTTTCATTAGCAAATATTTCAATATTTGAAACATCAGGAAATGACTTAACATATGGTTGAACAATCGGAACAGAAGTATTAGGAGTTGCTTCAGTAGCAGAAGTACCAGAAGTATAATTATTTGTCATAGTTTCTTAGATTGTTGAGGAAAATAATAATTATAGTTAATAATACTAAATATTACTATGATATTATTTTGAGTGATATATTAATTATACTTGAGTCGTGCTAGGCATTATCTTAAGAAACTATTTCAGCAATGTGAAATATTTTTTCAAAATTAAACAAGCACTTCCCTAATTAATTAGAGGATACAAGAATCAACAAAATTATTAATACAAATACCAGCAAGTTAAACTATAATAACTAAATCATTAAGCGGGATTATAAAAAAGAGAAAAACTACAGAGGAAATTTTTGAATATTTTAAAAGTTAAAAGGCTTGCAGTAAGGATTGAAGGACTATTTATAGGTAAGACTTAGCTTCTCAAGTACACCTCTTGATGGCTTCCAAAATAAGTCTTCTCAAGTGTATCTCTTGATGGCTTTCAAAGTAAATCTTCTCAAGTATTTCTCTTGATGACTTTCAGAGTAAGCCTTCTTTAAGTTCTTTTTTTATGGCTTCTAAAATACATTTAAAGACATACTTTTTCAATACACTTCAAATGTAAATTATTTTGAAATAACTAAATAATTTTCTTACATAGAAAACCATCGAGCCAATGGTTTGGGTGGGGTGGGGTTTTGTAAAAAGGTGCGAGGGCCTCGCTTTGGCTTAAGATTCCTAGTTCTATCCGTAACGGTTCCACAAATTTACAGTTCAATAAGAGGTGGGTGACAGTTTCAGAGGAAAAGTGACAAAGAGCGCAGAGCAGGGAGAAAACACAGTGAATGTGATGGAGGTAAAGAGGCAGTAGGGAGGCCATTGTCATTGGTTAGCCACACGAAATTCTCAAGGTTGGGAGGAATGCTTAACTTCCCAATCCATGAAAAATTTAATTCGCATAAGTTAGATGGTGTAGCAGTCTTAAGTAATTACTTAGTATAGCAATAGCTAACAGTAAACAATTTGGAGTTCGTAAGTCCCAGATTATCCTGAAAAAGAAACTTCAAAAGCGACATGATCTCTAAAACATAGATTGATTTTTGTAAGAGATCTCATAAGGTCACTTAAAAGTAAGATCACTAGATTATTTCTTGAATTTTGTAGAAAAGAGACCTCGTGAGGTCACTAAATTATTTTTTATATATTAAAAAGAGACCTCATAATTCTCTATTTGATTTTATTTTTTTATTTTTAAAATTAAAAGATTCCTCATGAGGTGACTATTATTTCTTAATTTTTCATTATAAACAATTTATTTAAAATATAAGCGACCTTTTGCAGTCTCTTATTTGAGCATGTAGAAAATGAAATTGGGGGGGGGGGGGGGGGGGAACACATTAAGTCGCTTTTTGAAAAATAAAAAATGCAAAATAGCAATCTCATGAGGTCTCTTTTCTGAAAATAAAGAAAACCTGGTGGCAATAATAGCTTTTACAAATGCCTATCGTTTTGATTCAATTCAATAATATATACATATAATCAATTTAATCGAGCTCCAAGAACTACTACCAATCAATCAAACTACAACAAACACAAGTAAATATAATCCAATAACCACTAAATAAAAATCAAATTTTAATACCTTGAAATTGAACGAACAAAAAATAAAAATCGTAAGTTATTTAATAATACTATTGTTCAGACTACTTTAAAGTTTTAATGCATTCAAAAACACTTAATAATTCAAATAGACCACCATAAAGTATATTGTTTAGATTATCTAACACAACATTCAACTTTAACAACGCGGCAGTGTATTGTTCACATAGTAACCCTCATCATCTTCATCGTTGTTGGGCTCCTCAGTGACATCTCTGTATTGACCATATATTCCATGTGAAATAGATAGAGACTGTGGAGGTTGAGGAGGGCGTACTACATCACCAAGGCAAGGGAATCCCCACCCCACCCCCAAAGTAAGTAATGCATCGAAGTGGGCCTTCATTCCTGCATATTGTATATCCCTTTGCCTTTCCCTAGCCTGCGAGGCCTTAGCTTCGCTTAGATAGCTCCGCTATTTGCTGCTTCAAAGCCAAAATCGTCTCCCTTGACTCATCATCCTGGAAACTACTGAGGCCTTCTAGTTCCGAATGAAATTCACGAAAAGTTCGTTGGGACAAGCCATAAGCATATCCATACCTACTCGGATCACCAACCGCATCTAACCATATTTTCTCATTCTGCTCTTGACTAAGTGGTAGGTCTCGATTATCTTCTGGCAAAGTTTGGCGAAAATCCTTTATGAATTGCAGATATCGATTCTGAATTTAATGATAAATATATTAGAATATGAGTTTAGAAAATTAAGTAATTACTATTAGAAATAGAGGCTTACATAGGTCAGTTGAGCTCGTGGCTCAACCCAAACATCAGGATCTCTAGGGGTTTTCTTCTTCCTTGTGTGTGTAGCCTTGAATGCCTCAACATGAGTTATTGGCCTCCCAAGTTCTCTTTCCTGCAAACAAAATTAATTGAATATTGACATTCTTGAGATTAGTAATGTTATAAAGGAGTGAATATTGAGTAACTAATGACCTACCAATTTTCTCCTTACATTCCTGTGACTCTGAGCACCACTCATATATAAAGAGACACCCTAAATAGAAGCTCTAGCTTTCTTGCCAATCTTACTTATCTGCTTGATCCTCAAAACGGTCTCCCAGGTCAACAAACTTTTGCCAATTTTCAGGTAGAATCCACCTAGGCCTCTTGTTACTTACACGAGCTTTTGATAGCAAGCCAACAAGTATGTGCCCAGCTTTTAACTTGAAGTTTGTTTTAATCTGGGCATGTTCTGGGCGCCAAAAACACTTTCTCTGTAATGAAAAGATAAACTAAGATAATTAATTGTGTAAACAATTATACTGGTAATATACCGACAGAGATTCACAAGAGGATGGAAGAAACAAAATCGTTAATGTAATATTCACAATCTCAGCCTTTAAATAGGCTAAATATTCACTGATATCATCAACCAGCCTCGCCAACTTAAACATCTTAATACAAAAATATTTCATGTAATTGAGAAGATCGTTACAAGTATTCTACAGGCATCAACTCATAAAATATGTTTCCTGAGGTCTAGTAGAAAGACGCACAAACAATAGCAAAAAAAAAAAAATCACAACTAGAATCTAACATCCCCACTATGACGATGAGGTTTTACGCCATAATATTTGATCTTCTTAAATTACTCAAGAGATCAAATCTGATGATTGGAACTGAAATGCTAAGCATTTTTTTAAATAGAGAAGGTATAACATGTTAAGCATTTGTAAACTGAACGTTAGGTAACTCGGATCAGATCATATTGAACATGCTTTAATATCAGCTTTACAATTTTCTGCTAAATGTAGCTGCCAATCAAGCCCTGGTGTTACCAAGTCAAGATGGAGGCGCTGAGACCATGAGGTTTGAAATTCAGCTCCCAAAGAGATATGGACTTATGATACAGAGGACATGATCGACTTTCCAAGCACATTACACAATCTGCAATGTAGCCGTTCATGTAAATATTTCAACTTCTTCTTAATGCTGGACATCAAAATAATTACCTCTAACGGAAGAAAACCCACCCTACTTGTATGTGCTTATGATGTTAGCTTCACAATAATGACTACAACATATATACTGTAGTCACACAAGTGGGGTGTGTGGGTGGGTGGGGGGGTTGGGGGGGTTGAGTGGGGTTAGAGTGTAGAGAGGCTGTTGCCGAGAGACTTCCGGCTCAGGTTACGCATATCAAAGAGCTAAAAATAAAAAGTTTTAGAGGCGCTTTATAGCACTTGAACAACTGTATTGCATGATTCTGGGAAATGATCACCTGTTAGTATCGAGTTTCATAGCTAGCTAGAATTGTTTCACTGGGAAGCTTTACCTCGAAACTTGTTAATTCTGTTCCTGGCTTCAGATCACCAAGTTAATTATATTGCTGCAGAAATGCATTCACTGGACAAACATGTCTGCTCTTAATAATGAGGACAGAATCTATGTTTTACCTTCCAAAGAGCAACCTCGAGTTCCTCAGATACTGCAATTTCTATCTGTGCTCTATCCAACTAATGAGCTAGTAACTACGAAAATGTAAAAACTCTCTAGCTTGGCAGATAGAGTTATCCGGTATTTGTGATGATGGGAGGTCATAGCGACCCCATAGAATTAGTCTAGATGTACGCAAGCAGGCTTGAACACCACACAGTTCTGCAAAAACAAAAATGAGGCTATGTACAGAAGCCTCAATCACACTCTCTTTCCTCCTTTTTTGCAGACTGAATGTAGCCTATGTTGCTTCGACTCTAAAACAATTTTGCCGGGTGCATGTCGGATCCGACACGGGTGTGGCAACATTAGAGAGTTCGAGCAACATAGAATGTAGCTCCATGTGAAAGCAGCCACTCATAATAGAGGAGTAAAGGTGAATTAATGCCATAAAGCAGATGGAAAAAAAGGAAGTTAAGTGTTAATGCCATAAAGTAAGACAACTTCACCTAACAACAAATTTGACCTCATTAAACACAAAAGTAAACATGGAAAAGATGCTATTAATGAAAGTTTAATCTTGAAACCCCAAATAATATGATGACTGATCACTAAAATTGGTGTAGCACAACTGCTGAGAATTTAAAGCATTGATGGTCCTGCCAGAGTAGTAGCTGAAGAGAGTTTATAAATGAATAACCTCTGTCAATCTGTTTTTGTGCAGTGTGCATCTGTACCGTGTTGAGTGCAATGGCTGTAGCCCACACTGCATAGAAACTCCCGGATTTCCTTGGCGCTGCTATTGCTGGCTTGCAACAATCGCTCATCTTCCTTGTAGATGAGGTAAGGTGCTTCACCTTTCTTCCTTGACAATATCTTTGATGCTCCCTTGAGTACATGATACTCCCAGCCTTGAACATCTATCATTATTAGCAGAACACGTTCCGTTTCTTGAAGAACATCAAGGGGAATAGTTTTTACTTGAACTTCAATCTCTTCATTTGACTTAGAAGCCAACTTGGCACCAGTGGCCGAGACTGCACTATTATCAAACCTACCAACCAACTAAGAACATATAATGGAAAAAGAAAAACTCTCAGTAAGGTAGCTAACTAACAAATAACATATTAAATAATTTAGTTTTTCCTTTTCAAATGCTAAAAGTTCAACAATAACAACAAACCCCGTGTAGTCCAACAAGTGGGGTCTGGGAAGATAGTGCATACGCAGCCTTAGCCTTACCTTGTGAAGGTCGAGAGGTTGTTTCCAATAAATGCTAAAAGACAAAGCAATAAAATGATAAACGACAACACAAGCAAAGAATAACTACTCGTGATTCCATGTAACTGAATCAATTCAGACTAGTCAACTGTGGAATGTTAAGGCAAAAGGTCAGTTCTTTAGCTATTTTATGTCCCAATTACACGAATTCTATTTAGCAAATTAGTTACACTATCAAACTTTGCTTAAACAAGCAAGACACTATAACTGCAAAAAAGCCAAAGACAAGTGCCATACAATTAATTCATGAATGCAGGACCTAATTAAACTCACTCCATTTCAATTTGTTTGTCTACTCTCCTTCTTATTCCATTTCAAAAAGAGTGTCTCTTTCCGCAACTCTTTAATTCTAACTTTCCATTTGACATGTTTAAGACCACACGATCATACGAAATGCTGGTACATTGTACATATCTTTAGTTTAACACCACTAGATTCAAAAATCTTTCTTTACTTTCTTAAAATCCATGCTAAGTCAAAACCAGACAATCAAATTAAAACGGAGGAAGTAAAAAAAAAAACAAAGACCAGCTCTACAATTTTAGTTTAACACCACAAGATTCAAAAATATTTTTCACTTTCTTCAACTTCGTGTCAAGTCAAAATCGCACAATCAAATGGAAAACAAAGGCTATACAATTAATCATGAATGTATGACTTATATCAAAATTAAGCAAAACTATATCAACCAAAAATACACTCTAAACACACATATATCAACCGAATTGAGCTGAAAAATACCTTATGAAAGGTAATATTCCCATTATGATCTGAAGCAACAACTTCATAAACCTCAACTAACCCCCCGACTATATTAAAATATATCCCTTCACAAATCTTTTGCAAATTCTCAAAAACAGGTTCAAAGGCCAAAACTTTAAATTATAGCAATAATGAATTTAAAACTAAAAATTTACAAATTAAACTTGAATTTACCATAGAAACAAGAATGAATTTTTTTTACCTGAATCTTATTAGTTCTCATTTTTGCAATCACACCTGGAAGGACCACATTTGTCCCATTTCAATTTTTGTTCCTTTTAAATTTTATCCTTGAATAAGGAACAATAAAATCACATATCGAACATATATACGATTATCGTCCAAACATGTTCTAGAAATACTTGTTGGGCCTTTACAATCTAAACCAAACTAAAATCGAAAAGCTTTATAAGATCTCATGCAACATTAGCTACAAAACTTTAACAAGTCAATTACCACAGACGCCTTCTTGAATTGGGGTCCACCTCATTTCAACTGTCTCATAAGATTGACCTCATCTCGCTGAAGTATAGCATCATTTGCTTGGTGTACCAAACAACAAAGCGTGCACAGATTCTTACAATCAGTGTTTCTATATCAGCTATGGTCTAACCCACCGTCACACCCACCCCCTACCCTACCTCTTTTGTGCCTTTGCATAAAATTGTATAACTATTTGAATAAAAACTAAACACAATTCTGAAATCAATAACAACAACAACATACCCAGTATATTCCCACCAAGTGAGAATTCTGAAATCAATAAGAACAATAAAAAATCAAAAATTAGTTCTGAAATCGCATGAATCCTTCACTATTCAATCAGAAAGCATAAATCGGAAACGTAGTTCTAAAATAAAATCAAGAAAGATGGGAAACATAGAAACACAGTTGAAAAGAAATTTTTTGATTTCTTTTAAAAATGAATTAAGAAATGATTTAGCAAATTCAGCAACTACGAGAGTTGCTTCAGCAACTACATTAATTGTTGCAACTATTAGTTATTTTGTTACAACAACTATCAAAGTTGCTGCAGCAACTATCGAAGTGCAACATCTTCAACTGTTACTGCAACAACTTCGATACTTACTTAATATCTGAAAATAAATCTGATTAGAGGAGGAGCCCATGATAAAATGATATTTATGGTAAAAATAGAGGTGGTGGTGGTGGTGACACCGAATGAGAATATGATATTTGTTGTAGTGTTGATAGCAACTATGGTAGAAGAGAAAGAAGAAAAATAGGTGATAGTTATGTAGAATAAGGAAATAATGGTGAATCTGGAAGAGATGGCAATGATAGTGATAGTGATAGTGGAGGAAGAGGAGATGGCCGCGGCGAGCGGCAACAAAAAAGGGTGTGGAGGAGGAGTGGTGGTGATTGTGTAGGAATATTTATGTAAATATGGGGTAAGGATATTTGTGTAAATAATAAAACTTGAGGGTTTTAAAATTAGTGTCATTAACACTAATCTTAAAATTGTCACCTTTACTCAATATTTAAGACTTGTGTCATTCTTTTTAGTTTTGAAACTTTTTTGTCACCCTTAATTAATTTGCTCACCTGACCTTGGTTGTGTCTTTTTCGTTTCAATTATAAAAATATATAGTATATATATGGCCTTGTTTTTGTTTTTTGTTTTTTAAATTCACATTTTGTAAAAGCTTGTCAAAACTTTTAGAAGATTATTTTTGAATTTATCAAACAAAGTTATTATCAAAGATTTTGTTGTAAATTTCTCCCATTTACATGCAAATATTGAAATTTACATCTTCCCAATTTTTATCTCCATAAATAGGGGAGAGATCTTTCACTTTGAAAACATACCCATCGAGAAGACACCCCAGTTTGAGAAGAATTTAGTTGTATTTGTTTTCTTTTTTATAGAGAGTATTTGTGAGAGAATTGTGTTGAAAAATACTTTGAGAGAAAATTTTCGCGAATTACTGAACTGTTTTTTTATCTTACTAGCACCTTGAGTTTTGTTTTCCTTATTTTTTTTCTGAAAGTCAAAGAAATCTGAATCCTTCTTCCCATTGGGTTTGATTCATCCTTTTAATTTCGATCGAGTCTATCTCAAAATTTCTTTTGAGTAATATTTGTGAAGTTATTCTCTTGGATATTTGGGATATTAGGGTATTTAATCACTCTATCTTTGTGCTTTTGTACTCTCTTTTGTTGCGTTGGTGTTTAGCAAAGTTGTTCCTCCTTTTGGTTTTGGACGTAGTCAAGATAATCAAACCACATTAAATTTATGCCTCCTTTATTTCCTCAACTTATTATTATTATATACTTTGTTATTGTCTTTAATTGATTACTTTGTTTTAATTCTGAACTATCCGGGAATCTCAATCCTAACAAATATTTAAAAATTAAATAAATAATTTTAATAATAAATATTAATTTATTAAAATAATTGTGACCTCATGAGGTCGCAATGTGCAAAATTTTATTGGGGTTAACTTTTTTCGCAGTTTATTTTCATACCTGCGTTGTATATTCGATCTCTTAAAGTCCCTATGATTGTGTCGCATAGTTTTTATTAGCATTTACCGACTTCATGAGATCTTTTTGTTTTATAATAAATTAAAAAAGAAAATTGAGGAAATGAGCGACCTCATGAGATCTCTTAGTTGTGACCTACTTTTGAGATTTCTTATTTGAGGTCTTTTTTTACAGTTTTTTTAATAGTGTGCGGGGGGAAAGATCGTAGCATAGAAAATGGATTAATTCAATACGAAAAGTTATGGTGTGGGGCAATCCAAAAGAAAGTTACGTGAATGACCAATGATTATCTTCCCTATAACAAGCCATTTTGGCTTTAGTCTCGTGCCTCTGGAGAGGGCCTTGAACGAGTGTGAATTGGAAAGTTTGGCTCCGGCCAAGCGTCAACGAAGAAATTTATGTGCATGCCATTCGCAGGTTGCCATTAGAGGCCTATTTGGCCTTGGACCCATCCCACTGTCACGACCTTTCAAATTTATGAGCTCAATCCTTTACATCCTAAATACTTGGATCATAGGATATGCGCTCAGAACCTTGTAGTGAGAGACACTAAGTAGAAGGCCAAGTTCTTATATGTCAGGCGTTGTATAACTAGGCCCTTAAGATCTTTTGGCTTCGTATCATTCCATTTAAGGAGGTGAACCTTTCCTTGAGTTGGAATTGCACCCAAGTTTCGTTGAGAATTTTTTATTATTATTATTATTTTTAATGACGATATACCTTGAAAGTTCCAACTTCCAAGAGATGCATGATATGGTTGGAGAGACTATTAATAGTGGTGCGAATAAGAGTCGTTCTCCCAGCAACATTGAGGAAATGGGTTTTCCAACCCGCTAAATTAACGACTTTTGAAATTATCCAACATAAATTGAAAAATCATGTTTAGTCGGCTTGGTCATGAACATTGAATAGGCTATATACTTTTCAAACCTGTGACCCTCTTGAATGATAAGGTCATGGATTGTCCTTTCCGTTGCTTATAAGTAATTTCTCTCGTAAATTAAAATTGGAGAATGATATTTCCTTTAGAACCTTCATGCTTTTTATCTACTCTGCTTGTTAATAAAGAAATTTAAAAATAAACTAGTATTCATACCTGCACGATGCGCGGACAACATTATTAATAATAAATTTTTAGATGACTTATTTGCATATGAACTTATATTTCAATGTGAAAGACAAAACCTATGAATAAAGAGAAAATTGACATAAAGGAGAAGATGTATCTCAAAAAGTAATCTTTTGAAAATCAAAAAATAGGGAGTGTCTTACAATTTGTTAGAGTTAAGAGATAAAAATAAAAATGTAATATTTATTTGTGGATTGACGCTAAACTGATAAAAATTTGGTAAATCGCACTTGGCTCCAATTAATAATTAAGTACAAAGTGGTTCAACCAAATTTGGTAGTATTCCTTAGACGTGAGAATGATAATGATATTCACTCCATTCCAGAGATGAGGCAGTTTACTGCCCATTGTGGTAGAATGAGAGTTTTATAAAAAAGATCAGTAACAAAGAAATATTGCTTGTTGATTAATACCATGTTGTGTGATTGTGTAATCTAAAGACAATGAATGCAAATCTGAATATTCAATATATTTAAATTTTAACTTAAAAATCTTCTATATACATCGTGTTCCGGTTTAAGCATGGGTGAGGACACACCTTACTTATGATAGCCACTAATTTTGTCGAGTTAGATTAAAAAAATAGTACATGATCTTTATCATTTAGTGAATGGAGAAAACACATAGCATATTATGAAGATTTTATATCTGCATTATCAAATAAACTCGCATTGAGCGACACCATTAAAGGCCAAATGCGGCAATCAAGCATATTGAAGTTATCATGTCATGACAACATCTCTCGCACAAGCAGACCGCCCAGAATTGCCTGAGTGATTCAGTAGAGCATGAGCCACAACATTTCTCTTTTTTGTCTAATCACCCACATGGCGTTGCAAAACCAGTTTAAAGATCTATCATTCAATACTTCAAATGTTGGTAGGAAGATTTTGACCCATTAAAATTCTTCAAATAATCACGAAAACTGGACCAATAAAAAAAGTAGAAAATCGCTCGTAGATTATGATCCAAGTGCATTCAGAAAAGCAAAAAGTTGAAAACAAAGCGGCACCATCACTTGTAAATCCATAAAATTCAATAGTTATCGAAAATCCACCAATTTCGATAGTAATTTCAAAAGATTTTAAAAACATGTGCTAAGTCAGAATACAAATCTCTAAATTGTCCCTATATACAGTGAATCATAGAATGTTACAACTTACAGATTAAATGTGTAGAATGCTTGGCCGATATTGCATCAAATGACTGAGAAGGGTAAATTGAAATAAGCAACCATGCCACAGGGGTTGAAACATGATTTAACTTTATTTCTGTAAATTATCTATGAAAGAACTCTGTTAGGAAATGGTATAAACAAAATAATGAAACAACTACCTAACATCTATTAGAATATGCACATCTGCAATAAAGTATCTTATGCTACAGTATAGATAAAATTATAACATTGTTATACATATATCATACTTCTTTTTTTTGGAATCAATGGACCAAGATTTGTAAATATCTCCATACTGGGTGATAACTATTGTAGTAACAGTACTCCATCTTGGTTCCATAGCCATCTTGAACCAAATAAAGAAATCAGAACCATGATTTGTCTTTTTGCGGATCCAACATAAGATTTGATAAGAAAAAAATAAAAGAGAAAATAGATTAATTCAACAAACGTTAGAGCAAGAATCAAGTAAAGAAACATGATATAGTGGCAGGAACCTCTACTGGTGTGAACATACTTGCAGTGTTCGTTTCAAAAGAATCTGGAGAAGCACTCACAAAGTATGTCACTGATATGAAACTATGGATAATCCCAAGCTTGGAGAACTCAGTTTGATCAATCATGGCTACATCATTAAATTCATTGTTGGCTATGTCAGTTGTGCTTTCAATGTGTTTCTTTGTTCGCCGACATTATATACAAAGAGAACGACTGCGAGCTTTACGTGTTCGGAATTTTCATGGGATTAGTAGCCATTTGATTAAAGCTATGCCAAAATTGATGTTTACATCGGTTGTGGAAGATAATTCTACATCAGTAATATGTACTATATGCCTTGAAGATTATAGTGTTGGAGATAATTATAAGCTTAGAATCCTTTCATTCTAGCATAGTAAGTTATCCTCTCTTATATAGGTTATTTGCTTTTCAAGTTGTTGATATTCAGTTCTCGCTTTTATTAATTACACTGAATGATATGAGTGCACTGATCAAGTTTGATGAGCAAGTCTTGTGAGACATTCATACATTAAGATATAAACATCAGGTATAGACTGTTCTTACGTATTCTATATGGTTATATTCATATTTTTTACTTTTCATACTAATTGTCTTATTTATAACCTATTTTGTCGAGTTTCTAAAATCAACTTATTTGAAAAGGTGTTTCTTCTGAGAAGTAATTTGTTTTGGACTCATTAACTTAAAATACATTTTTTAAAAATAACTAGTGTTTAATGAAGCTTTTAAGAAGTGTTTATCAGTGCTATTTCTTTAATTTTTAATTTATCATAGCAGTTGCATAACTCAAAAGTTGTATTAAATGGTCCCCTGGGAAAAAACTGTAGTATAATCTTTCAAAATTGCAAGTTACAATCTTTTGCTGAAAAATTGATTTGTGTTAATCTTAATTTCAACATATGATTTCCTTAAAAAAATACCCTTGTATCTTTTGTTTCTTAAATTTTCTGAATTTTCAACCAGGCATCTATATCCTCTGTCGGAGACAGTGCTGCCTACCAAAGGACTTCTGTTTTTGGAGATGATGTAAGCAGAGTTGTGTAAGTTTTTATAGCTGACGACATTTCTTACATGAGTTTCTGAATTGATTTTTATGTTTTTGTTTCAACTTCTCATATGCGTTGATATATAGTTTTCTTGGAAGAATGAGTCATATTCTTTACAGTGAGCCTATTTGTTCCTTGTAAAGCATATAGGACTTCTCTTTGACAACCTTATACCCTAATATTTACAGGTCGTTAGCTGTGCAACTTACAATGTACTTGAATTATATGAACTGACTCTTTTTTTTTTTTTCAAATGTATGTACGTATATTTACCTACGAAGTGCAAGATGCGTATATCCAAATGGCACTCTATTTTTCGCTTCAATCCATGGATCAAATGAAAAATAAAAGCTCAAGTGATGCACCATAGGAATAACATAAATGTTTGATGATCCTATCAACACAAGAAAACTAACATTGATGAAACGAAAAATAGCGCCTTCAACAATCTGTATTTAATTTTCTACAAATACTTTGTGCATTAATATCTTCATTTATTTTTCTACAAATGCTTTGTACATTAACATATGAAATTCAACTGTATGCAACTCTTTTATCATCGTTTTGAAGGAAGCCTAAAAGTTGTATGTTGCATGTATAATCCTCCTCTGTTGCAATTTCATGTTATAGATGAATCAAAATTTACTTAAAGAGTCACTCCATAACTTTGAATTTCTTTACAAATTCAGACTTCTAAAAAAAACCTCAAATATAATATAAAATATAATATTAATGCAAAATATTGGGCCTGTGCTAAGTAGCGGATCCAGGTTTTTTAGACAGTGGGTCCTCTCTTAACTTAAAAATAGTGGAGTTCGAAGAACCAACACAAGGAGTAAGGGAGAAAAAAATAAAAGAAAGTTTAAAGTGAATAACGAGAGAAGAGTTGATTACCAAAATTAAAAAAATATGTGCTGAGTGAGAATTGAACTCAAGGCCAAAAGAAATAAATAGCCTTAAGCACCCATAAACAACCACTAGGTCAACCAAACAACTCTTACCATGGGTGTTCACTCATTAGTTATATACGATTTTTCATAATTTTCATATACATATATAAAGTTCGATACGAGTTCAGTGGTTGCTCGTGCACCCGGATGACTCCATGTAGATCCGCCCCTGCGTAAATCTTAGGAATAAACCCAAATTAGGGTGACTTTCAAATTTTAGCCTCAAATAAAAAAGCTTCCTTAAAATAGCTTTTACCTATTAACTAATATTTTTTGGATGAAATTGTCCCTAACCAATGGAGTAAATTACATAAATGATCCCCATAATGAATAACAACTCGATATTTATATCTTTCAACTTTTATTTTTTTTCTATATTTAATTTTACTTTGATTTTTCTTTTTTCTTTTCTCTTTTTATTTTTTATTTTTCTCAAACCTTACTTTTTTCCTCTGAACTTCTTTTACTTTGGTTTTTTATTTTTTCTTTCCTCGTTTTTTTCTTTTTAGTTTTTCTCAACCCTTACTTTTTTTTTCTTTACACCTCTTCTCAACATCTACTTTTATTAAAAAAAAAAAAAAAAAAAAAAAACTTTTTTTCTTTGATTTTTATTTTTCTTTGATTTTTAATTTTCTCTCGACATTTATTTTTATTTAATCTTTTATTTTATTTTTATCAACCTTAATTTTTTTCTATTCAATCTCAACTTCTAAATTTTCTTTGATTTTTCTTCATTTTCTTCCTTTTCCACATTTTTCATTATTTTTATTCTTTTCTTCGATTTCTTCCATTTAAATTACATTTCATGAGCAAGAGTTGACACTATCAAATTATAAAGGCAAGATTTATGACTTTCAAACAACAAGCTACGTTTCATGGACAAGAGCTGACACTATCACATTGTAGAGGTAAGACTTATGACTTTTAAACAATAAGTTATGTTTCAAGGACAAGAGTTGACTCTACCACGTTATGTTTTCATTTATGAGATGTTCTACAACTATTGTCTTAGAGGAATACTTAGTTCAAGGACTTTCAAACAACAAATTATACCCCATGAAAAAGAGTTAACTCAACCACGTTATGTTTTTATTTATGAGATGTCTTATAACTATTGTCTTAGAGGCAAAACTTAGCTCAAGGACTTTCAAACTACAAATTATGCCCCACAGTCAAGAATTGATTCTACCACGTTATGTTTTTATTTATGAGATATTCTACAACTATTGTCGTAGAGGCAAGACTTAACTCAAGGACTTTTAAATACAAATTATGCCCCATGGGAAAAAGTTGACTCAATCACGTTATATTTTCATTTATGAGATGTTCCACAACTATTGCCTTAGAGAAAAGACTTAACTCAAGGATTTTCAAACTACAAATTATGCCCCATGGGTAAGAGTTGACTCTACCACATTATGTTTTCATTTATGAGATGTTATACAACTATTGTCTTAGAGGCAAGACTTAACTCAAGAACTTTCAAGCTATAAATTATGGCCCACAGGCAAGAGTTAACTTTATCACGTTATGTTTTTATTTATGAGATGTTCCACAACTATTATCTTAGAGGCAAGACTTAGATCAATGACTTTCAAACTATAAATTATGGCCCACGTTCAAGAGTTGACTCTACCACGTTATGTTTTCATTTTTAAGATGTTCTACAACTATTGCCTTAGACATAAGACTTAGCTCAAGAAATTTCAAACTACAAATTATGTCCCACGGGCAAGAGTTGACTCTACCACGTTATATTTTTATTCAAGAGATGTTCTACAACTATTGCCTGAGAGACAAGACTTAGCTCAAAGACTTTCAAACTACAAATTATGCCCCACGGGCAAGAGTTAACCCTACCACGTTATGTATTCTTTTATAAGATGTTCTACAACTCTTGTCTTAGAGACAAGACTGCTTAAGGACTCTAAAATAATAAATTACGTCCCACGGGCAAGTGTTGCCACTACCACGTTATGTCTTTATTTATGAGATATTCTACAACTCTCGCCTTACAGGCACGACTTATCTCAAGAATTTTCAAAGAAGTTACGTATATTAGGCAAGAGTCAACACTAACACATTATGTTTTTTACTTATGAAATGCTCTATAACTCTTGTCTTATAGGTAAGACTCTGCCTAAGGATCATCAAACAATAAGTTATGCCCCAAGGGCAAGAGTTGACATCATCACATTGTGCATTAATTTATGAGATATTTTTTAACTATTTCCTTAGAGGCAAGACTTAGACCAAGGACTTTCAAGTAACAAGTTGTGCCCTACGGGTAAGAGTTGACATTGCCACATTGTATTTTGATTTATGATATATTCTATAACTCTTGCCTTAGAGGCAAGACTTAACCCAAGAACTTTCAAATAACAATTTATGTCTCATGGGTAAGAGTTGACACTATCACATTGTTTTGATTTATGAGATGTTCCGTAACTTTTGTTTTAGAGACAAGACTTAGCCCAGAGACTTTTAAACAATAAGTTATGCTCCATGGACAAGATCTGACACTACTACATTGTGTCTTGATTTATGAGATGTTCCATGACTCTTGTTTTAGAGACGAGACTTAGCCCAGAGACTTTTAAACAACAAGTTATGCTCCATGGACAAGATTTGACACTACTACATTGTGTCTTGATTTATGAGATGTTTTATAAATCAAGGACTTTTAAACAATAATTTTATGCCCCATGAGTAATAGTTGACACTACCACATTATATCTTGGTTTGGTGAAATGTTCTATAACTCTTGCACTAGAGGCTTGAATTAGTTCAAAGATTTTCAAACAAAAAGTTACGCCCTATGGGCCATGGGCCATGGGCTAGAGTTGATACTACCACATCGTGTCTTGATTTATGAGATATTCTATAACTCTTGTCTTATAGACCTGACTTAGCCGGCAAGTTATGCGTTGTGGACAAGAATTGACACTATCATATTGTGTCTTGATTTATGTGATGCTCTATTAACCTTGCCTCTAAGACAAAACTTAACCCAAGAACCTCCCAAAAGAACAAGTTATCCAACGAACAAGTGTTGACACTACCACATTGTTTTTTTATTTATGAGATGTTTTGTAACTCTTGTCTTAGAAGCAAGACTTAACTCAAGGACTTCCAAACAAGTTATGCTCCACAAGCAAGACTTGACACTACCATATTATGCCTTGATTTATGATTTGTTCTATAATTTTTGTCTTAGAAGCAAAACGTATCCCAAAGAACTTCCTAACAACAATTCATGCCCTTAAATTTTCTTTGATGTCAAAAAAAGAAGATCTCTTTACAGATTATCCAATTTTTTATTTATTAGCAAAATATAATAGAAAATGAGAAACGACCAAACAAAATAGAGAAATTAAAAAAAAAAAAAAAAAAAAAGAGATTGAGAAAAAAAGCAAGAAAAAAAAGATTAAGAAAAAAGCGAAGAATTTAAAAAATTCAGAAAAATAAAAATAAAGTTTGAAAAAAATGAGGGGGGGGGGAAGAGAAATGATAAAAATCAAAAATAAAAGTTGAGATAAATTAATTAAAAAAAAGAAAAAGTTGAAGAAGCAGATAATGTCTGAGAAAAAAGAAAAAGAGAAAAAAATAAAGGTTGAAAAAATGAATTAAAACACAAAAATAAAATTAAAGGAAAAAATAAAAAAAGTGAAAATAATAAAAATAAAAATAGAATTTGAGAAATAAATGAGTATGAAAATTTTAAAAATATTTGAGGTGTAGAGGGCAAAATTATACTTATAATATACTAAAAAAAAATTAGTCTTTAAATACTTTTCTTTTATTAGGGTCAAAAATCTAAAGTCACCCACTACTGGCTATAGCATGTAAGGGCGCTTATCGGGCGGATCGGACGAATAAATATGCTTAACGATTCGGTTTATTGGATATCGGCTTTTAAATATACTAATCAACTAGCCAACCATTAAGATATCGGTTGGTTCGGTTTGGATTAGTAATTATCGGATGGTTAACGGGCGGTGTATTGACTCAACCATTTCATGCTCCCTTCTTTCACTTTCACAATTTCATTCACCAATATATTGATCTCCCACAAAATCATTTTTACTACTCTACTTAAGCTTATAATTGTAATTTAAATCAGAGTGAAAAATACATAAAAGCTTAAATTTTGAGGGTGCATCTACATAAGTATTTATTCAACAAATATTAATCAAAGTATACTTCAAGTATACATATTTATATATTAGAAATGAAGAGAAGTCTAATATGGTCCAAACTCTAGACTAACGAGCTAGTAGATCAGTAAGCAACTTGCAAATCGCATCATCATATAACTATGATGTCCGTGAACTAGCTAATAAAATGTAGCTTTCTTGTCATAATCGGAAGTCCAAAATAGAGAGTAAAACAACTTCTTTTGATTTGATCTTTAATGAGAGACATTTTAGTTTGATAAATTTTAAGGAACGGTAGAATATTAAATGAAGTTTTAGGGTTAATAATAAGTACTTTGAAGTATACAGCTAATGGTAAAAATTAACTTACTTTTAATGGGTTAACGGTTTACCCAATAAGAAAATTGAGTAATCCACCCCCGCACCGATAAACCATTAACTATAAAATTTTAATCCATTTTTCAGCCATTAATCCGATAACCCACTACCAATAAGCCAATAAATCAATTTTGTGGTTGGCTTATCAGTTGCGGTTCGATTTTGAACAGCCCTAAGCATGTAATTTCTTGTTTCAACATCTAGTTAAAAGTGTATATGGCCAAACACCTACTAATTGAAACCATTATATTCAACTTTGAGTAAATTTTAATAATTTTTTAAAAAGGTGAAAAATTCTTGAATATAATTTTTTAATATGAATTTTAAAAGAAAAAATAAAATCATAAATTTATTCTATGATAAAGAATCATAATGCACAACTATGTACATCATATTTAATTATATTTTTAAGCTACAACATTAGAATTTAAGTTTTTATAAAACATTAAAATTTAATATTTTAGACTATGATTTAACATTTTATTATATTTATTTGGAAATTTAAGTTGTTGCTTGTGTTTTAGTCATTACGGCTTCTTTCTTTAAAAAAAAAAAATTATCTATAAAAGAGTGTCTGTGTGCAATGTTGCTTATAGTATTACCTTTCTTAGCATCAAAAGATTCATCACAAATTCAAATAGAGATAAATAAGCTATCATAACTTAAATTTTATCTAATATTTAAATCTAATTTTCAATTTTAGATGGGAAAATTTGTCGAAGATAAAAAAGTTTTTAAAAATATTTTAGATAATAATGATGTAACATCGGCTTAAATTGTGTATATATGTTAAATTATTCGCTAAATATTTGAAAACAATAAATCTAAACCTAATAAAATTGGATGGATGATGTTGAATTTCAAACATGAATTCATTATATTTAAGTCTGAATTCATCTCTATTTAATATTTTAAAAGTTGTGGTAAATAGACTATTATAATAGAGAAAAATTATAATTAGGTAAAAGTTTTTTTATTATAACAATGTATATATGTAGTATATAGGTTAAACTAAAAGTGCATGAAAGCAATAAAAGATAAGATAATCATATGTTTTTCAAAAGTAAATAAAAGTAATTAAATTGTATATTTACTATCAAATCAACAAATATGACCTTCAAAAAAAAAAATGTCTACACTTGACATCGTCGTTTGTAATTTGCATGAATTAATCAAGAGCTAGCAAATAATGCATCTTCTTCGCAATATAGACTATCATTTTAATTAGTCTTGCACTTACGGCTAATAAGATATCATAATTTATTCCTTACTGAAATTTAATAGTATGAATAACATCAAATTTGATTGGTATTTTAAATTTAGTATATTTTATTGTTAATTCTAAAAACGATAAGAAATCTTGCAACATCATATTAAATAATTAGATCATCACATAAGTAGAAACACACAAAATAATATGAGCGTTTATTTTTTTAAAATAATTGTATTAAAATAATAAAAAAGTTAGTATTTAAAAAGAATCAACTTTTTTTAACACAAATTAAGTATTAAATGTTTTTATCACAAAACAAAAAAATAGCTTTCTCATATAGTTTCTATCAGTTGGACGACTTAAATAATCAATTCATAAAGACATAAACAATGACCATTAAGCTATACACATCTTTAATTTAACTTCGGTGATTTTTTCTATTTACGTAATTAAATTTATTTTTATCAGAAATCAAATGAACAAAAAAATATTACTTACTTGTATTCAAATTTGGGCATAACAAAAATAAATTAATGTATAATAGCACCATCGGTCATCTGCATAAAAAATAAACATATTAAATTTCTAAAAAACAAAGAATATCAAGAGTGCAACAAATAAGTTCACGAATAAATCTAATGATCAATCACAAAGAAGAAAAAGAAAGTTTAATATTATATATCATTGTAGGAGCATGTGTATATATATAAGAGGTTAAGAAGTTAGAAACCTATTGCAATTTAAATTTTATTTAAATTTAAATTCAAATATTATATGAGTTTGTTATAAGAAGATGAGGATATTGATTGGATAGATATAAATATAAAAATAAAAACAAAAAGAGAGAATTCCTAGCAACTTACTTTGAACTACAGTAACAATGGAACCGCAACAGTGCCTAGCAATTCTGCCACCATCTTCACCACCCGAGCCACCGGATCCTCCGGATCGATCAACAAACATGGAGGAAGATACCACAGAAAGAGCAACAACATTCAAGGATGTATTATTAAAACAGGTAACTTCCTCAACCGAAGATTATTGATATCAGCTGGAAACCAATGTAATTAAAAAAGAAGATACAAGGGATGCAATTACACTATCAAAGGAAGATAAATGCAGAATTTATCAAAAATGGAAAAACTCCATAATACTCAAAGTTTTTGGTAAGAAATTGGCACATCAGTACCTCAAAAACAAACTACAAGACATGTGGAAGCCATCAGAACCTTTAACTCTAATTGATCTTGGACAAGACTACTATACGGCAAAATTTGAACTAGCAGAGAATGCCCAAAAAACTTTACACGGAGGGCCATGGTTTGTAACCGGGAGCTTCGTTTCAGTCAAGCGATGGGAGCCCAACTTTGTCCCCGAAGAAGCCACCCTAAAGCATACAGCAATTTGGGTACGCCTCCCCCAATTACCCATGGAATTCTATGATAAGCAAATACTTGAAAGAGTGGGGAGGAAATTGGGTCAATTGCTGAAAATTGATACATGTACATCAACTGTACTTAGAGGATGGTATGCACGAATATGCATACAAGTTCCCATTGAAGTCCCTGTTAAAACGTCGGTCACGATTGGGTCACATGTGCAAAAGGTAGTGTATGAAGGTGACAGAATACTATGCACTTCTTGCGGAAGAATTGGACACACACAACAACACTGTGCTTGTTCAAAGACCATTCAAACACAACCAAAAGCACCATCAACATCTACTACAAAAAAGGAAGACAATGAATGGCAATTGGTAATTTTCCCAAACGAAGAAATGGCCCCAAAGGAGGAAAGCCCCATACAAATACGCAAGTAATGCAGACACAGGTAACAAACTCCGGCGTGGACCCAGGTAAGTTTCACAACTCACCCTCTGTTACTGTCACCAACACCGGCGGTGTAGGGAGATCACTATCCACCGAAAAAAATATCCATATAACTTCAACTAGTAGAGAAGTTAGAGCCCCTTTTAATGAGCCCGTATGGGCCACAGGTAAGAAAAAATTGCCTAGTACCAAGCCCTTTGAGGCTAATGAAAAAACTGATAAAAAGAAGTCAGCAATAAATGCTCATTAAAAGACACCACAAATTACTACGGGCCAACTGAAACCCACAACTACCTCTGTCATCCTCATGAGAAACCTATGGAGGTATCCATGGCAATTTCTCCGAGAAAAATTAATTCATCTTCACCACCAGATAGTAATCATCACATCTAGACTGCCGATATGGCTCTTGGATTCAAATAAATGAACTCCGCAACCAACTCTTCTCTAATTAACCACATATGGCCAGAAAAATCCACTGTTCCCACACAAACTCTCACTGGACATGACTTGCAAAATGTAAGATCTCCAAAGTGCATCCTCCAATCATCAACCACTGGAACCACTTTATTTTGTCTCCAGCCCGACGGAGTTGACCCGACAACCAAACTCGTGAATAGAGAAATCTCTGGAGGGCAAGTGGATTCAACTCCGATTAGCAATGGGCAACCGACCGATAGTCATACTACTCCAATATCCAGCCTACCTAGACCAAATAGCACAAGAAATCATGGATCAAGCTATAGAGTGGCTAGGGAAACAGGTATGGCAGGGGACTCTACAGATGACCCAACTACCCGAATATCAGAGGCTAAACACAATGGTAAAACTGAGTTCAATCATGAATCAAGTGTTTCAGAGGATGCCCTTTTACCCAAACACCCTATATTTTAGGAACAATCAATCTCTTACTCTTATCCAAACACTCTCTCCATCTCAACACCAAGCTTTGACGCTGGGAACAGAGGTAGACGACCAAGACGTAAAACAAGCCTCACTCTTAGAAATACTGCGTCAAAGAAACAAGGAGATAGAATCCTTCTTAAACACTCCTGGCGAACCGATTCACGAAATCTTCGTGCTCAAACTGACTATTCACAAAAGTTTCGAAGAGCCCTTCAGCTTAGTTATTATAACGCACTCACTGGAAGAGATGAAGATCTCTTCTCAGATGGCGAGGATAGTGATCAATAAAACACCGGCAACAGTAATTCCCAACCCCCAAGTAATGCCGGCAGAACCTTTGGTTGTGAAGGAAAAAAGGAAAAAGGATACTAATCTACTCAATTATGAACCCCGTAATGCTGAAATTCATAATATGGAACACGAGGGGGGAGAACAGTGGTAGTTTTCGTCGGCAATGCCAGGACATGATCAATCTTCACAGGCCTGCCATGCTTGTTGTTCTTGAGACGAAAATGCAAGAGCACAAGAACCTCAGTGATGCTATGGGATTCGACAAACACATTCAGACTAGTGTTGTAGGTATTTCTGGTGGCATTGCAGTAACGTGGAAAGATGATATCCTTCACCTTGACAATTTTGCTAATTCTGCTCAAGCAATACATGTCATGATTAAGGTACTTCCTAATCACCCTCCCTGGCTTTTTTCAGCAATTTATGCTAGCCCAGATTATAGCACTCATACAATTATCTAGGATGAGCTTTGTAATATATCTCAAAGTTTTCAGAGGGAATGGTTTATAGGGGGAGACTTCAATAAAGTACTCCAATCAACAAAAAAGCTGGGTGGAGCCCCAATTAGTGTAAATAGAGTGAATGCCTTTAGACAATATCTTAATCAGTGTAATATGATGGATTTAGGATTCACAGGGGGTAAATACACTTGGACCAATAAGTGTTATAGAAATAGAAGCCAACTAATTTTTGAAAGGCTTGATAGGTGTCTGGCAAATAACCTTTGGATAACTCGTAATCCTGAGGTCACTGTCACCCACCTACCAACAACCAAATCTGACCACTCTCCTATTCTCATTGATGTAAATGGTTACAATCATACCCACTCCTCTTCTCCATTCAAATTTGAACCCATGTGGTGCAACAACCACTCCTTCAAAAGTTTTGTGGACCAATGTTTCAATAACACTCATCCCCTCCTACACACTATTCATGAGTTTCAGAAAGAAGCCAAATATTAGAATAACAAGATATTTGGGAACATTTTCCAGAAACTCAAAAGAATTCTATCCAGGTTAGATGGTATCCAAAAGTCTTGGCACTACCATCATAGAGCCGGCCTTTATAACCTGGAAAATGAACTCCTTGAGGAATATAATAACACTCTCAAATGTGAAGAGTACTTCTGGAAAACAAAATCTAGAATCCTCTGGCTTAGTGACTGGGATGCAAATACTAGATTTTTTCATACTTCAACACTAAACAGAAGAAGGAGAAATAGAATTCATAGTCTCAAAGATGACTCGAGAAACTGTATCCAAGAGGGTGAAGGCATCACTAAGCATATCACTGATTTTTTGAAAACTCTCTACACCACTGGACATTTAAGCTCACGAAAAAATTGTCCTGACATAACAAATTTTACTGCTTTGCCAGATGACATAAAAAATAATCTAGCAAACCCATTGAGAGATAGTGAAATTCTCACAACACTCAAATCTTTTAGTCCGTTGAAACCCCAGGACCTGATGGCCTCCACCCAATCTTCTTCCAAAAGTACTGGTCAGTTGTGGGATAAAAAACCATCAATTTTTGCCACGACATATTCAGAGATAAGAAGATACCTAAAGAAGCTAACACTACATTTCTCTGCCTCATCCCTAAATGCCCTAACTCTACCTCTATAAGAAACTATAGACCCATCGACCTCTATAATTTCACCTATAAACTCATCACAAAAATTATAGTTAATAGAATTAAAACCTACCTAAATCTCCTTATTGGTCCCTCCCAAGCCAGTTTCCTAACCAATAGAAAGGCGGCGGACAATGCCATCATAGTCCAGGAATATATCAGCCATTTCAAAAGAATGAAAGGGAAGAAAGCCAACATGATTTTGAAGATTGACCTCGAAAAGGCTTTTGATAGGATAGAATGGTCCTTCATTAGGGAAACTCTCATGTTCTTCAATTTCCCACAGGAACTCACTAATCTTATCATGTCACGTGTCACCACTTCCACTATCTCTATTCTCATCAATGGAAAACCATCCCCATACTTTGAATCGCCCAGAGGAATAAGGCAGGGAGACCCCATCTCACCCTATTTGTTTATTCTGTGTATGGAAAGGCTCTCAAGAAAGATAGATAAATCTGTCCAACAAAAAAAATGGAAGCCTATTAGTATCACCACTGGGGGACCAAAAATATCCCATTTGTTCTTTGCCAATGACCTAACCTTATTTGCCCAAGCAGACCTAACCAACTGCTGGGCTATTTTTTCTGTTCTTAATGAGTTTAGCAATAACTCATGTTAAAAAATCAATATCAATAAATCCAAAGTCATCTTTTCCACTAACTGCCCCACTAATCTGGCTAGGGAATGCATTGATATCCTTAAAATAAATATGAGCACTAACTTTGGTAAATACTTAGGCTTCCCAATTCTTAACCGAAGACCCAATCAGACTTACTTTCGGTATATCCTTGACAATATGAATAAGAAGTTAGCTGGGTGGAAAACCCACATGCTAAACATGACGGGAAGGACAGTATTAACCAAATCCACTTTAGGTAGCATTCCTTCTCATGTTATGTAATACATTAAACTGCCCCAAAAAACAACAGAAACCATAAATAAGATCCAAAGAACCTTTGTTTGGTGATGTAGTGCTGATAGAAAAAGATTGCATTTGGTGAATTGGGATACTATAACAAAAGGAAAACCTCAAAGAGGCATGGGACTGCACAAAGTTGAAAATAGAAATAAAGCACTCCATGCCAGTCTAGCATGGAGACTTTGCAAAAAACCCGACTCTCATTGGGCAAGGATTTTAATTTCCAAGTATAAGAAGGAGGGGAGAAATCCAATTACAAATAGATGGGTCTCCAGAACTTAGAAAAATGTCCAAGAAGGCTGGAAAGAATGCTCAAAGGGACTTGCCTGGTCTATTCATCAAGATAACAAAGCTAACTTCTTTTACGACTCATGGCTTCATCATGTTAATCCTATTCAGGAACATGTCCAAGGTCCTCTGACCCTAGAAGAAGAAAGCCTTAAAGTCAAAGATATGGTCACTAATGGTAGCTGGAACCTTCAAAATCTGTCCATTCAATTACCAGGGGAAATCATCCAAGTAATTCGCAGCACCATTCCACCACCTGTAAGCCTTCATGATGACCATCCTTACTGGAAATTTACCAATAATGGAAAATTCACCACTGCTTCTGCTTATAGAGCAATCCTCCATGGGTTTGACCAAAATCCTAACCACAATTTCATTGTTTACACTGATATCTGAAAAGGTAACGTCACTAATAAAGTCAAGTCTTTCTTGTGGCTGCTTACACATGGAAGACTTCCAACCAACAGCTACCTGAACAGACTAGGACTTAACATAGAGCCTCAATGCTCCTTCTGCCATACTAACATTGAAACTCTAAACCATGTTTTCTTTGAGTGTGTCAATGCCAACAGATTTTGGAGGGATTTGCAGAGTAAAACAACCACTTTTTCTTGCATGCTCTCCAAAATCTTGATCACTCCAATTGGTACAATATTTGAAAAAATATGTACAATAAACCCTTCAACAATTACATAGGGATCTCTTATCCTACTTTGCCTCTAGGTAATTTGGAAAACTAGGAACAACAATCAGTTCAACCATAAAACTGAAAGCATACCTACTCACTTACCCATTGCCATGGCAATTGAAATGGATCACTTGATTAAAAATGAGAAACAAAGCAAGAAGTATTCGATCCAACTCAATGTGAAATAGGAGCCTCCACCAGCTAATTTTTTTAAATTAAACACGGATGAGGCTTGCCTAAACCCCATAGGAAAGATCGGAATTGGAGGTGTAATCAGAGACCACGAAGGAAATTGGATCATGGGTGTTTACGAGGTTATTCCGCATGCAACTCTGGTGCAGGCAGAAATCCTTGCCCTTAGATGAGGACTTGCTCTAGTAGTATCGATCAATATACGCCCCCTCATAACAAACATCGATGCCTTGGAGGTTATATAGTTACTTTATAGTGGTAATGATACTCATTATCATAACATGCTCTACAAATGTCGGTACTTGATGGAAATCCTCCAAGCTGCTCCACCTATTCATGTATTTAGAGAGAAAAACAACACGGCAGATGCACTAGCAAAGCTTGGACTTACTGCAACAATTTTTGAAAATGCGCACGTCTTGTCATCCCCTCCACCTGAAGTTGCAAATGTAATTCAAGAAGATTTGCTAGGATTAGATACTGTAAGAAAGACAAGTTTAACATATATTAACCTAGTACGTCGGGTTGTGGCTATTAATCTGGACAATGTTGCTACTTATGACTAAGTATTAATCTATTCCTGTTTTACCAAAAAAAAAAAAAAAAAAGAGCAAAAACTTTTAGCTGCTATTAAAAAAAGATAATATGCTATAAAAAAAGAACCCCACATAACCAAACAACTGATTTTCAATTCAAAATTTTAAAGTAATTTTTATTATGGTAATTTGAAGTGAGGAATGTGTATTTTATTATTATTATTATTGTGTATTTTATTATTACTATTATTATTATTATTATTATTATTATTATTATTATTATTATTATTATTATTATTATTATTATGCCATTGTTACTGTTACTATCGTGTACTGCCACTGCTTTTTTTTATTGGTCTTATCACTGATCCTACTGCTAGTCTACTACTGTGTATTGGCACTACTACTACTATGTAAACAATAATATTAATAATAATAATAATAATAATAATAATAATAATTTATATTTGATGTAGATAAGTTTATGAAATAAAAGAGTTCATGTAGAACTCTTTAATATTAGGTTCAAATTTCAAATTAATGTTAATTTTTTATTATAAAATCTAATATTTTTAAATTTAAATATATTTAATATATTAATTCAAATTTTTTTATTACAATATTTATGACCTTATTCTAAAAACGGTCACATGACTTTCTATCGTGTTGTCACTTTTCTCATTCTGAAGCTTTCACATTTGCTTACATCTAATTTTTTTTTTTTTAAAATATATCTTTTAAAAGATATTATATCTACAGTTGAAATTCAAAAAAAGTTGATAAAATAGACAACATCTTATATAATTGGTTATACAACAACAAGAGTACAATTAGAATTCTGATAATTAACAATTTTTAATATGTATTTTTTAAAAAAAATTGATAATTCCCTCCCTGATTTTCTATCTAGAGAATATCTCAATTAAAATAAATTTTTACACATCATTTCTTATTGAAAAAACTTTGCTTACTATATTAAAGGTGATTCCGTTCTACAGAGATATTCAAAATCTCACAACTGATAAAATCATCTATGATATGATTGAAGAAATTTTTTTTGCCTTCAATTATGAAGAAATTAAATATATTGACTGGTATGATTTGAAAATATCCGATTAATTGTCCTCTTTGCAGTATGGCTACTGATCCACCATAATAGATAGCCAGAAGAAAAGGACAGGGTAGATCAGGAGGAAGATCAGCTTTCGGTGAAAGGGGAAGATCATCTCCAACAATCAAATCATATTCAGGATCGTCATACGAATCCTCGTCTAATTCCCCAATTATACAGATGAGAAATAGGAGTTTGATAAACTCCAAGTTGCCACAAAAAGGCGATTTAAGTTGAAAGCCCTCAATATTATGGGGCCTTTGAATACTAGTTTTTGTCGTCAAATCTTCTGTCTTACTTTTCAAAGAAGAACAATATCAGTAGAGTTTGGTATAATACTCAATTTTTTTATCAAATCAGTTAACTCATCAAGTTTTTTATCAAGAGAAGAAATATGTTCTCCTAAGACTTTTACATATAAGCTCAAATAATTATTTTGAGGAATCAAATTATTGATTTCTGCGACAGTTACCTTAGCAACTTCATTATCAATGAATTTCTGAAATGCAGAAAAAGTAATACCAGTATTATTTGGCAATATAAAAGAAGCTTGGGGAGGGTAAATAGTTTTAACAATGTTACGACTATTATCTTGATATGATCTTTCAAGCACCTTAACATATAATGGCAAGTATGTTGTTATAAACCAAGGCACAAAATACATAATTTGATTTTACAAAACACACGTTTCATAGAATTCTTGAAAAATATTATTCATTTCATCAGGACTATAAGTCTCAAAAAAATCAAACAAAACTGATTTCATTTTTTATTAAAAAATTATTTTTTATATAATTCCTTGCCTGGGAGTCAAGACTAAAATTAATTTGGTGTGGAATCATTAAATATCATTTGGATCAAAGTTCATTTCAGAAGCAGTAGGAATATCTCTATTAGAGATATTGTCACTATCTTGAACAATATTTGTTCGAGGATTGATTTTAACTTTCTCTATAAATCTTGTAGAAGCAGAGTCAATTATGTGCAAGGAAGCTGCACGACTTATAGCTGGACCATATGATGATTCTACAATAGAAAATATGGTGCATAGCAGACAATAATTTAGGCATGGAAAATGAATGTCTGTTATAAACAGTAGATCTTTCATCAAATTGAATATAAATCCTACCATCTGAATTTTGAGTTACATGAGATAATTCATTATTAGTTAAATCACCAATGACTTAATTCAAAGATATAACCAAATTTAAGGTTCAAGTAGTGGAAAAATCAATCTCATCCCATTTAATAGGTCTCCTTGTGGTGATCTTAGACCTTGCAAAATTAGTGTCGACTAGTATAGTCTGATCCGATGTATTGTATAACATACATTGAGGATTCAGAGTAGTTAATAATCTGTAATAAATTATGTATGACAGACAATATAAGTTCAGATCCAAACACATAATTATAACCATGCGTTTTTACATTTAATGTTAAAGTGTCAAGTATATTCGTATCAATCAAAGATAATTGTAAATTTGGCTGAGTATTGAAATGAACTGGACCATAGGCCACAGTAGATTCAATCGAACCCATTAAAGACTGTCTGAATTCAGATTTCTAGCATCTCTGAGAGCTGATAAGAACTCTAGTAACCATTTAAGAGTTAATGATTTAAAAGCAATTTGAACCATTCAAATATGCATAAAGTTACAATGATTTTTATAAATATCAATGTCGTTTTTATTTAATAAACGAATCGTCTGTTCTGACGAATTTAATGCCAAAGACTGTTTAGTCGTCGTTATTATATGTTTAGAAAGAACTTTATCAAATGAACCATAGTCATAAATGGTTTTGATATCATCTTTGAAACAGTCCACTTGTTTAACAAGTCGAAATTTTGAGGTATATCTACCTCTTCAGGTCGAGTATTCTTTGTACTCACATCTCCCATTTCCATGAGTAGAAAAATTCATATCTATGCTGAAAATTTCAGATCTAATACATAATTATCACGAACGTTCCTAGGCTTTGATACCAAACTACGGGATCTAAGAGTTGGCGGTAATCCACGCGGCCATCCAGACCTATAAGTTAATATCGAAAAATCGACCGAAATATATAGAAATTTCATATGGCTTATTGACTGTATGGAATTTACTATATGGAAGACTGAATCTTTTACCCACTGTACATAGGGCTCGAATGTGGGACCCATAATAATGTTTGTAGATTTCTTTTTCTTCCTATAAATAGGTGCTTTCATTTGTTAGGGAAGGCAGAAGTTTTTAGTTTCTTCTTTTCATTTTCTCTCTCTAGCTTGAAGTACTGTCTCTTCTCTCTTATAAATTTCTCTCCAAGTTTGAATAAAAACTTGTTGTTAAATATTACTCCGGACTTGCATCCGACCACTTAAGTTATTTATTAGTTCTTTTTAATTCGAGTCTTTATATTATTCTCTCTCCCTCTCTATCAAAATATAAAGGATTTTTTCTGTAGTTTCTTGGCTTGGTTCCGAGATGATGGTACAGTTGAAGTTAGTACTAACTTTGTTAGCTTTGTCTTAGTGACTACGTTTAGCAAGTCGTGATCTTTAATCCCATTAAAAATGAGAAAAAGGGCGTTCCTATTCACGATTAGAACCGCTAGACATATGGGTTCAACTTAAGTATGTATTAAATTCTGATAGGCCCTTTGCTCAGGTAAAAGATTCAATCTTCCATACAGTCAATAAGCTATATGAAATTCCTATATATTTCGGTTGGTTTTTCGCTGTTAACTTATAGGTCCGGATGGCCGCGCGAATTACCGCCAGATCTTAGATCTTGTGATTTGGTCAAGTCGAGTACTCTTTGTACTCACATCTCCCATTTTCATGAGTAGAAAATTTCATATCTATGTTGAAAATTTCAAATCTATTACATAATTACCACAAACGTTCCTAGGATCTAATACCAAACTGTAGGATCTAAGAGCTGGCGGTAATCCGTTCAATCGTGCTATCACTTTGCTCCTTCTGAAGCTTTCACTTCTGCTTACATCTAATATTATTTTAAAAATAATAATATAAATTTATCTTTTAAAAGATATTGCATCTAGAGTTGAAATTCAAAAATAAATGATAAAATAGACAACATGTTAAATAATTGGTTATACAACAATAAGAGTACAATTTAAACTGTGATAATTAACAATTTTTAATATGTATTTTATTTTATAAATAATTTAAATTTAAAGTTAATAATTTATTACTCTTAATTATCTTTTAATTCTTTACCTTTCCTCCACGTTTTTAAATTTTTCTTTTCTTTTCTTTCTTTCTTTCTTTCTTTCTTTCTTTCTTTTATTTGCTTGTTAATTTTTTTATTTTTAATACAAATCAACTGACAACTTAAATATATAAAGTTATTTCAAGTAGATATATATATTGAATTTAATTATTAAATTTTATTTTTTATTTAAAATTTAAAATAATTGCAAGTAAAGATAACTTTTAGATACACACCACAAATATATATTATTTATATTTATCAATAACAATAATAATATATTTATTATTATATTTAATATTGATAAGTTTATGAAATATAAGAGTTCATTTGGAACTCTTTTGGATTTCTATTTTTAAACTAATTAATATTTTTTTAAAAAGGATAATGTATTTTCAAATTCAAATAACTATAAAAATCTTATTACATCACTATTAAATCTGTCTTAAAAACTAACAGCTTGCCACTTGGCTTCTTCTGATGTTTCGTCGTATATATAGAAGATATAGATAATATATATTTCAATAAAGAAATTTTTAAAAAAAAATATAAAATTTATATAGTTAATTTAAATTAAAATTTCACCAAAAAGTAATTTTTACATTTTTCATTGAAAATGGGTCTTTCTAGTGTTTGTTCGGGTTGGCGTGGGTTGACCCGAAAATAAGCAGATACTTATTAGAAAGGACTCGTCATATGTATATGACCCGACGACAAGAGGTAAAACTAAGCGAAGGTCCGAGCTGCTAGGGTTTGTTTGTTTCTTTTGATTCAACGTCAACGAAACTAAAAATGGCTTTCCGTCTAGGGTTGGTTGCTATAACCTTCTGATTGATCCTCGTAGTTGTTTTAATTATTTTTGTCTAATTTTTGTTTTTCTAATGGTTTTGGGTAGAAATGAATTGGCTTACGGTGCTCGTAGGGCTTTGCTTGGAGCACCACAACAATTTAGGTATGTAATAATCTTCCTTCTATCTTTTCTGTGGGGGGAATTTTGGTTTTGGTTTCAAAATTTGAAGATTTAATTTGTGGGAAATACAGTAAGTGTTCATGTTAATGGAAATTTGCATTCTTTATTGTACTTTCAGTTGATTTTCATAATGGGAATTTCTAAAAAATATCTCTAAAGAATGTTCATGTTCATTCTTGATTGCTATGAAGATCAGATAATATAGTACCAGAACTTGGAACACAGCTCACATCAGAAAATACAGGGAAATTACTACCAACGAAGGTACTACATTACTACTTAGAGATGCTAAAATAGACAGGTTACCTACACACACTAGGTTATAATAGGTTGACCATGAGACTAGTTTACTGCATACTACCCCATCTCGATCTTGCTTTAACTGGGTTAGAGCTTGAGTTAACAAAACAGTATCAGATTTGCATGCAATTAGAGCTGTCTACCCCACTTGCCTGACGGAAATTATGCCGGACCACTGGATTCCCCATTAGATCTTCATTTTTTCATTCTTGTCTTTTCCTTTTTTTCTGAAAGTTATTAACACTTCCATATTATGGCTTTTATGTTGCAGATAATTAAAAAATACTTTAAAAAATTGTCATCCAACTTATTGACCAGATAGATTACAGTCCACAAATTCCCTTTGAGTTATTAAAAATGTTATGATAATATGTTAGATTATAATCTAAATTTTATAAATTATTATAATCCTTAAACTTCAATTTAACCTTTTCATGATAAGGTTGAAAATTATCTTGAATAAGGCAATATTTTAAAGTCAATATTTGCACAACTTTTTAAAATAGGAATACAATTTAAATAAGGGTTAAAAAGGTATTGTAAATCACTATCTACATAACGCTAACTTCATTATCTGGTGTAGTAGGAGATACTCCCAGCAAGTGGAGCACGTCTTGTCCACTGAGAAAGAAGAAGTTGGAAGTAAAGGAAGTAAATTCATCAACCCGATATTCTAATTCTCGCTTTGATTTCATGTCTTACTACAACTCTCACTGTCATATTTTGGTCCTTGCAGGAGGTCTTCCTTTTTTCTCAGGGTTATTTGCAGGTAGCTTGGTCTATATGTTTTGGTACGTAATTCAACTTGGATTGTATATATGTAATGTTTGATTTTGTTTGACTTTATTTTCTATGCCGAAAATAGGTGTAAGTGATCTGATCAAGATAAATTTGATCTCTGACTTACAGAAGAAAAGCTACAACTAATTCTTATCCAAGCTAAGAACTAACTATAATTTGATTGATGACCTTTTAATAATTTATGCACAGTTTACAAAATGACGTAAAATAGAACTCAAAACTGCATTTTTGTTGAGAGTTGCTTTAGGAATGCACGTCTTTCTCTTTTTTTTTTCCAATTTTTTTACGTACAATCCTAGGTAATTTAGGAGTCCTATCTTTTGTAGGGAACTAATTAGTTATTTTTATTTTGGTAGAAATAGGTTGTTTCTTTGTCCTATTTTTAGTTGTAATAGCAACTATTTATGTTGCTAATTTGATGATCAATATAGACGTGTTTTTAACAAAAAAATAATCTGTGTCTCTGCATACTCTTCTTCAAACTCTATCTCTGTTTTAGCGGCTAGCTTTGAATTGAATTCATGTGTTATTTCCCTTTAACGATTTTAAACCAACAATTGGTATCAAAGCTTTAATCTTAAGGGACCTGTGAGTGTTTGCATCTGTCTGATCAGTGGATACCATGAACGGAGAAACAAATTTTTGTTCAATGGCACCACCAACTTTTGATGGAGAAAGTTATCAAATTTGGGCAGTTAGAACGCGGATATATCTGCAAGCTTTGGATCTATGGGAAGCTATTGAAGATGAATACGAGATAGCTCTTTTGCCGGACAATCCCACAGTGGCGCAGATTAAACTCACGTGGAGAAGACACCAGGAAATCAAAGGCAATGGCATGCTTATTTATTGCAGTTTCATCTAATCTTGACTTGTATCGTGTTTCTGCAATCAGCGAAAGAGGTATGAGATTATCTCAAGACTGAGTATGAAGGAGATGAAAGGATTCGAGGGATGCAAGTGATGAATCTGGTACGTGAGTTGGAGCTGCAAAGGATGAAAAAAAGTGAAACCATAAAGGAGTACTCTAACAGACTTCTTAATTTAGCAAATCGCATCAGATTGTTGGGTCCCACGTTTAATGATTCAAGGATCGTTGAGAAAATCCTAGTAACGGTACCTGAAAGATGTGAGGCTACCATAACAACCTTAGAAAATACTAAGGACTTGTCTAAGATCACACTTGCAGTGCTCTTAAGTGCTTTTCAAGCGCAAGAGCAACAACATGTTATAAGACAGGGAGGAGCTGTCGAAGGTGCCTTACCAGCCAAGCATCACGATGATGGACATTCTAGGAGGAGGAGGATTGCGGCAAGCTCGGACATGCACCTTTCGAGTGTTGGAAGAGGCCTGTTGTTAAGTGCAAATCAGCTTGGCATGAAGCGATCATCCGTAAGAAACAAAACTCAGCAGCAAGATGCAGAGGCTCAAGTTGTTAATGAACAAGAAGAAGATCAACTTTTTGTCGCGTGTTTTACAAGCAGCATCCCAAGCGAGTTCTGGCTAATTGATAGAGGTTGTTGCTAAGTGCACTAAGTGTAATCAGCTTGGCATGAAGCGATCATCTGTAAGAAACAAAACTCAGCAGCAAGATGCAGAGGCTCAAGTTGTTAATGAACAAGAAGAAGATCAACTTTTTGTCGCGTGTTTTACAAGCAGCATCCTAAGCGAGTTCTGGCTAATTGATAGAGGTTGTACAAATCATATGACTCATGATGAGGAGATTTTCAAATATTTAGAGAAGTCCGCAATCTCTAAAGTCAGAATATCTTTCTGCCAAAAGAAAAGGAACAATAGCTATTGAAAGCCGCTCAGGTACGAAGTTAATTTCAGATGTACTTTTTGTTCCAGAACTTGATCAAAATTTGTTGAGCGTAGGACAACTTTTGGAGAATGGTTTTAAGCTTAATTTTTGGGACAAGAAGTGTGTGATATTTGATCCAACGGGTCAAGAAATCTGCCAAGTTAAGATGAGAGGAAAAACTTTTCGTTTGATCCAATGGAGGGGAAGTCGACTTCTTATCCGAGCCCAGAGATGACAGGAGATGTATGGCAGGAGATGTATGGCCTAAGAGACTCGGGCATTGTCATCACAAAGTACTCTTGCACATGGTGAAGAAAAATATGGTTCTAGGACTACCATCCATGGAGGATAAACACACAAGCTGCAACACATGTCAATTTGGAAAGCAAAGCAGGATGTGTTTTGCCAAGGCAATCTGGAGAGCATCAGAGAAGCTTCAGTTGGTCCATACTGATTTGTGTGGACCATATAAAATTGCTTCTCTTAACGGAAGTAAATATTTTATAGCATTTCTTGATGATATGACAAGAATGTGTTGGATTTATTTTCTCAGGTTCAAATCTGAAGTACCTGAAGTGATTTTGAAATTCAAAGCTTTGGTAGAAAATCAAAATGGTCGCAGGATGCAAATGCTTAGATTAGATAATGGTACTGAGTACACATCTGATCGATTTGAGAAGTTTTACGAATATGCAGGTATGGAGCATCAACTCACTGCCTCGTATACTCCGCAACAAAATGGAGTCGGTGAAAGGAAGAATAGGATGATAATGGAGATGTCGAGGTGTTTGTTATATGAGAAAGGCTTACGAAAATATTTATGGGCAGAAGCATCTAACACTGCTGTTTTTTTCTGAACAGATTGCCTACCAACGCAGTTGATGGCAAGACACCTTTTAAGGCATGGCACGACTATAAGCCGTCCTTAAAAAATTTAAAAATCTTCGGTTGTTTGTTTCTCTCATATATCGCCGATTAAGAGGGAGAAGTTAGACAAGAAAGCTGAACCTGGAGTCTTTATTGGTTACAGTACAATCTACTAAAGCTTACAAAAATTTTCATCCTTATACTGGAAAAATTATGGTAAGTAGAGATGTATTTTTTATGAAGAATGAGCAATGGGACTTGGAAAAAGTTAACCAAAAGTAGATCACAAGCAATCTACCAAATTTTGATGAAAGCATTGATGATCAACCTGTGAGAGGAACAAGGTTGCTCTCTGAGATATACCAAAGATACAATGTGGCCATTTTAGTGCCTTCTGGATTTGAAGAGGCTGTCTTAGATCATAAGTGGAAAGCTGCAATGGAGGAGGAGCTTGCAATGATTGAGAAGAACAAGACCTAGAAGCATTTGGAAAAGCCTCAAGATAGAAAGATCATCGGTGTGAGGTGGGTTTACTGCACAAAATTGAATGCTGATGGTTCTGTTAACAAGCTCAAGGCAAGACTTGTAGTTAAGGGGTATGCACAGATTTTTGGTGTTGATTATTCTAACACGCTTGCTTCAGTTGCTAGGCTCGACACAATTAGGTTGCTTCTTACTATTTGTTGCACAATGTGGCTGGAAAGTGCACCAGATAGATGTCAAATCCGCATTTCTCAATGGAGTTCTTGAAAAAGAAATCTATATTGAGCAACCTGAAGGTTTGTTGTAGATGGAAAAGAAGGGAGTGTCTACCGACTACATAAAGCTCTTTATGGCCTAAAACAGTCAACGAGAGCTTGGTATAGTCGAATAGATGATTATTTGCTTACTCGGTTTCGAGAAAAGTGTTCCAGAATTCACACTATATGTTAAATGCAATAACAGTGGGATTCTTGTTGTTTCTCTTTATGTCGATGACCGTTTGATTACAGGAAGCAACACAAAGCACATTGATGAGTTCAAGCAGGCTATGGGGCTAGCTTTTGAAATGTCTGATCTTGATCTGATGACTTATTTCCTTGGAATGGAGATTACACAAGGAAAAATGAGTTTTTCATTTGTCGGAAGAAGTACGCGAAGGAAATTCTCAAGAAATTCAAAATGGAAAATTGCAAAGAGATGAATACTCCGATGAACCCAAAAAAGAAACTAAGCATGGATGATGGAGCTGAAAAGGTGGAGGAAACATACTCCAGAAGTTTCATTGGGTGTTTAATGTATCTTACAGCAACAAGGCCCGATATATTGTATGCTGTAAGTATTCTATCGAGGTTCATGCATTGTTCGAGTGAAGTACATCTGAAGGCAACAAAAAAAATTGTTCGATACATCAAAGGAACTATCACCTATAGAGTCATCAGTCATGTTTCGAAAGAGTCAGCCTGTGAAGCTTTTTGGGTACTCTGATAGTGATTGGGGAGGCTCCAAAGATGACTCGAAGAGTACTTCAGGGCATTGTTTTAGTCTTGGTTCTGGGATATTTTCATGGAGTTGTAAGAAACAGGACATTGTGGCTCAATCTACTATCGAAGTTGAGTTTGTGGCAGCTACAACAGCGGTAAATCAAGCATTGTGGCGGAAGAAAATTCGATTGATCTGCATATGGAACCAACAGGAAGCATTGAAGTGTTCGTGGACAACCAAGCAACAATAGCTATTTCTCACAATCATGTGTTTCATGGAAAATCTAAGCACTTTAATATCAAGTTTTTCTTCTTGGGAGAAGTTAAAAAAGATGGGGATGTGATTGTTGTCTACTGCAAGACGGAAGAACAATGAGCTGATATATTCACTAAGCCTTTACCTGTCAGCAAATTCGTGCTTCTTAGACAGAAAATTGGAGTTTGCATTTCATAAAGTAAGGAGGAGTGTTGATTGGGGAGGTTCCAAATATGACTCGAAGAGTACTTCAGGGCACTGTTTTATTCTTGGTTTTGGGATTTTTTTATGGAGTCGTAAGAAACAGGACATTGTGGCTCAATCTACTGCCGAAGCTGAGTTTGTGGTAGCTACAACAGCGGTAAATCAAGTATTGTGGCGGGAAAAAAATTCCGATTGATCTGCATATGGAACCAACAGGAAGCATTGAAGTGTTCGTGGACGACCAAGCAACAATAACTATTTTTCACAATCCTGTGTTTGATGGAAAATCTAAGCACTTCAATATCAAGTTTTTCTTCCTGAGAGAAGTTCAAAAAGATGGAGATGTGATTGTTGTCTACTGCAAGACGGAAGAACAATGGGCTAATATATTCACTAAGCCTTTACCTGTCAGCAAATTCCAGCTTCTTAGACAGAAAATTGTAGTTGCATTTCATAAAGCGAGGAGGAGTGCTGAGAGTTGCTTTAGGAATGCACGTCTTTCTCTGTTTTTTCTCTCCAGTTTTTTTACGTACAATCCTAGTTAATTTAGGAGTCCTATCTTTGGTAGGAAACTAATTAGTTATTTTAATTTTGGTAGAAATAGGTTGTTTCTTTGTCCCATTTTTATTTGTAATTACAACTATTTAAGTAGCTAATTTGATGATCAATTTAACCAAAAAAAATAATTCGTCTCTCTGCATATTCTCTTCTTCAAACTCCATCTTTGTTTTAGCGGCTAACTTTGAATTGAATTCCTGTGTTATTTCCCTTTAACGGTTTTAAACCAACAATTTCATTGACAATGAGTTTATATGTTTTTTCTCTGTATTCTCTCTTAGCTTCTAAAAACTGACAATGCACAACCTAACCTCCTCTATTCATAGAGGAGTTACACCAATCTCTCTTCTTAATTGCTACATGTGACGTGCACGTGATCACTCGAACAACCTCTAATGAACTTAGCACAGCTTGACAGCTAGTACAACTTAGCTAATTGTACAGCTCAGCAGGTCAATACACCCCCATAAATTGTAGGGTGGAAGATATATAACACATCAAGTTTGGTCAAGAGGAGATGATGTTGATGTGCACCAAGACCTTTAGTGAGAATGTTTGCTGGTTGCATAGCAACACAGAGATATTGAGGATTGTTGAAGTTGGATTTCACTTTCTCTCTGATGAAGTGACAATCAATCTCAATATGTTTAGTACATTCAAGAAATACTGGATTCTCAGCAATTTGGATACCTGATTTGATATCAATAAAACCACAATTGTATAAGTAACTAGAACATGCATCTCTTTTAAGTAACCCTGCTAACCATACCAACTTTGCAACAATTGCTACCAAACTTCTAGATTCTGCCTCAGCAGAACTTCTTATTATAGTTTGTTGCTTCTTTGACTTCTAAGAGATCAAAGAGAGTCACAACCTGAGACTGCCCCCGAGACGTAATGCATTGCTTAAAGCCACAAATGCCCCAAGCTAACTTATTGCTTGGCATAACACTAAGAATACCGGAGAAATAACAAAATATTGGGAGAAAACTAAATTGGAAATAAACTAATAATAAATAATAATGGAATCAATACTAACACTGTATGAGATTTGTCTGCCTATATGAAAGCCTCTAACCATTATGAGTTGTTGGAACAAGCCCTTAACCAACTCCAGCTGACCAAAACTAAAAGAAATGCTGAAATATTCAAGGACTCACCAATAATGCAGTTGATGATACGAAAACGTATTAAGTGCGATCTTGGTACTAAGCTCCCGAACCTATATTATATGACAATATAGCACAGAGAAGTATGTGATCAGTACTTCGAATGTATTGAGAGTATGTGAGATGGGAAAGGTATCTAATGTATGCTGAACGTGAATGCATGAAACATGATGAACGGTATGCAAGACCAAGTATAAACATGTGTCGAATAACTGATTACAAGGTCATGCATATTCTGAGCTGTAACATAAATTGAAACATGAATTGAAGACCGTGGGAGATAACAATAACCGACATACCCCAATCTGAGCATATCAGGGTCTGACCTGTAACCCCAATTGGAAGGGTGTTAGTACCTTGTCAGGGGTACTAATACTGGCAGACGTGGATTCACTGTAGGACTAGGGTGCCAATCCTTAACTGGTGGGTGACTCCTTGCAATTTACGGTGAAGTCATAGTTCTGGAATTTAAGGACTTCTACTAAAGGTCTCAGTCTTAACTGACGGGTGAACCTTCATACTTGCGTTCACTCGGTGCCAAGTACTACTCCCAGCTGAATGACACTAATATTGATATATGATATATGCTCAATATAATCGCATTCTGGAAATATCAACGCGTGATAATTTGAAGTGCTCAAGAACATGTAAGCTCACGCATACATAAATTTCTAGGTATTGGGTGTTCATAATCCACCAGCTCTAAACGTTACAATATTAAAGTGAACATCATGAGGAATTTCACAGTTCAAGCCCAAAACTCAGCAATTTATCAATGTAAGAAGGGAATATATGATTATGAGTATGGGAGATGCTAACCTTATGGGAATACATGTCCTCATGGTTTAGTTACAAGAGTAAACTGAAGAAATTAAGAAAACTCATATTGTCATGAAACCCTAAACTTGAAGGGGGGGGATTAAACTTGAGAATTAGAGAAGTTTTTGGGACTCAATGTGTGGAAGGAACCCATTTATGGAATCCCTCATACCTGGAGATAAAATCTTTGATGAACTTTTTGGGATTTGTGCTTGAAGTTGAGGAACCTTAATCTTGGCTTTGGAGAAGAATAATCGCTCCTTTTTTGTTGTGGATTGAATGTATGACTTAATGGGGAATTTGGGGGAAATTAGCATAATATTCCACCCTCGGGAAGCCTAAACGACGTGGGTTAGGTGTTAAAAGAATGAGAAAAGACCAAAAAGCCCTTAAAACGTTCAGATATTTTCTGAGAATCAGTCATAACAACTAGCTGGGCTTGGTAACGTGCTGTGGCGTGGGGGCGTGATTTGAGGACCTATGCCTTGGGTCCCTACTGTTAGTCTGACGAGTCGTCATAAAATGGTGGTTGTCAAGGAGTTGATTTCTTTGTTTCTTACTGCTGCGACGACGGCTCCGCCTAACGACTCGTTTAGACTGATAACGAGTCGTATGCTAAAGGTCGAATGCGTCGTAGTTCTGAAACTGAAGGACTTCTACTAAAGGTGTCAGTCCTAACTGACGGGTAAGTCTTCATCCACATGTTCACTCGATGTTTACTAGTCCCAATTGAATGATACTGATATATGCTCAATATAATTACATTATGAAAATATCAACATTTGGATCAAGAACATGTAAGCTGACGCATGCATAAATTTCTAGGTATTGGGTGTTCATGACCCACCAGCTCTAAATGTGACAATATTAAACCAAACATCATGAGGAATTTCACAATTTAAGCCTAGAACTCAACAACTTATCAACATAAAAAAGGAATTCACGATTATGAGTATAGGGAGATACTAACCTTATGGAAAACATGTACTCGTGGTTTAGTTATAAGAGTAAACTGAAGAAATTAAGAAAACTCATATTTGTCATGAAACCCTAAACTTGAAACGGGTAGGGGTGGGGGTGGGGGTAGGGGGATTAAACATGAGTATTTGAGAAGTTTTTGGGACTCAATGAATGGAAGGAACTCCTTGATGAAATCCCACATACCTGGAGATGACATCTTTGATGAACTCTTTAGTATTTCTGCTTAAGTTGCAGAACCCTAATCTTGCCTTTGGAGAACAATAATCACTTCTTTTCTTGTTGTGGATTGAATGTATGACTTGAATGGGGAATTTGGGGAAATTAACCTTATATTCCACCCCTGGGGAAGCCTAAGCGACGTGGGTTAGGTGTTAAAGGAATTAGAAAAGACCAAAAAGCCCTTCTTAAAACGTTCAAAAGTTTTCTAGGAATTAGTCGTAATGACTAAGGCTACAACTCGTTGGGTCTGGTTACGAGTCGTGGCCTAGGGTTTGATCTGAATGTGGAAAACTCAAGTTTTGGAAGAGAACTGTTTGTTTTGGTTGATGAAAAATCGAGATTACATATGCTCTTTGTTTTTATTGATGAAAAAACAAGATAACATATGCTCTTCGTTTCTATTGATGAAAAATTGAGATTACATATGCTCATATTTGTAAGTGTGTGTTAGCAGCCTAGTACAAGTAATACAAGTATGATGAGAGTTCTATTCTAGCTATACATTTGCTTAGACTTAAGACATACAAGAACTAAACTAGTGCAGATGTACTGTTTCTGCTCAACTATGTGACTGATTCATGTCTGCTTACACTCATAATCAAACACAGCTTCTGATCCCTATTTTCAACACTTCCCTTTAAGCTAGTGAGAGGTGGGACAGTCACTCCTAGCTTGCTTCGAAAACCAACAAACATATGCTTTGTCAAAGTCTTCTTGTGGATGTCAGCTAGTTGATCCTTGGACCTTACAAACTGTGTTAGCTGTTGTCCTTTGGCTACCTTTTCACGAACAAAATGATAATCCATTTCCACATGTTTTGGTCCTAGCATGCATGACTGGATTCACTATCATGTAAAGAGCACTCAAATTATCACAGAACAAGGTAGGTGCTGTCTTCAGATAAAGTCCAATGTCATGGAGAATGTAGGCGATGCAGGTCATTTCAGCTGCAGTGGTTGCCAAAGCTCTACATTCAGCTTCAACACTAGACTTAGCTAGTGTAGATTGCTTCTTGGATGCGCACAAGATACAATTTTTGCACCAAGATAGATGCTATAGTCTGTAGTCGACCTCTTTGTAGTAGGACAACCCCACCCTCACCCCCACCCCAAGTCAGCATCTGAGGAGCCATACAGTCGACAAGGAGATTGTGAGATTATCCTGAGTCCGTGAGGCGGAGTTCCTTTGTATACTTGAGTATTCTTTTGACTCCTTGAAAGTATTCATTGTTATGTCTTTACATAAACTGACTAGCTAGATTGACTGCATGAGTTATATCTGGTCGAGTGAGGGTTAAGTATTGCAAACTACCAACAATGCTTCTATAAAGAGAGACATCTACTGCACTTTCAGTAGCTTCATGCAGTCCATGTTTGTGAACTAGAGTAGTACGCATTGCTTCCTGTCACTATAATGTCATCTACATGCAAAAGGAGAATTGTTCTCTTATGATAGTGAAGTGTGAACAAAGAAGGATTTGCTGTACTACATAGAAAACCATGGTGAAGCAAATGCAAACTAGACCTGTTACACCAACCTCTTGGTGCCTATTTATGACCATACATAGCCTTTTTTAGTAAACACATGATCTGGATATCTGTGATCAGTAAACCTAGGGGACTACTCATGTGGTCTTCTTCCCATAGATGACCGTGTAGAAAATTATTTTTGACATCTAGCTGTCTGATTTTCCACTTGGAACTCACAACCACTAAAAGGACTACTCGTAGGGGTCGTTTGGTTTGGAAATTGTTATCTCGGGATAACTAATTATCCCGGGATAAAATAAAAGAACACATTTTCATTTGTTTGGTTGGAGGGATTAATCCAACCGGGGATAACTTATCCCACCATTTTCATCTTAGTGATGGGATAACTTATCCCATATACATGGTGGGATAAGTTATCCCGGGATAACAATTTTCAAACCAAACGACCCCTTATAGTTGTAGCCTTAACCACAGGACTATAGGTATCCTCAGAATCTACCCTTTCAAGTTGAGAGAAGCCTGTGGCAACGAGTTTCGCTTTGTACCTATCAATGGTTCCATCTTCTTTCAACTTAGTTTTAAACACTCATTTTGATCCCACTATGTTCATTCCTGCAGTCCTAGGAACCAAAGTCCATGTTTGGTTGCAGTGTAGTGCATCAATCTCCTCTTGTATAGTTGCAAGCCAAAGTGGAGACTTCAGCACCTCCTTGACTGTATTTGGTTCTGTGTTTGACTCTTTTCTGGTTGAAACAAGAGCCTTATGAGTGGTGTTAGGTGACCCTGCTTTGTTTCTTGTCACCACGTGATGTTCTTGAGGAACTGCTTGGGCTACAGAACTATTACCAACATCACCGTCAACACTTGTCACTACTACTGCCTATTGAGTGTCAGTGTTAAACCTCTTTGAAAAATCAACGTCCAATTGTGTGCATTGAGAGTCATACATAGAGAGGACATTAATTTGTGGTGAACTGGATTGTGTTGTTTTTGGACTTGTTGATTCAGTGTACTTATCATTTGATTGAATACTAATGGCATTCTTTTGCAATTGTTTTTTCATGGCTGTTGAATCATGTACTGGGGAATGAGGATCGGAAACAACTTCTTGGATTTCTTCATCGTTAGTGCTCTCATCATCTAGGTCGAAAGGCACATGAACTGCTTCATCACCAGATGCATTGCTACTGATGCCTTTTTTAACATTAAGAGAACTGCTAGACAAAACTTCCCCTGAAGTGGAGCTAGTAATGTTTGGAACCTGCAACTTGGAGATAAATTCATCAAAAGTAGCTAGGTGAGTAGGTACATCAGATTTTTCATGAGATTGATCTGAATGTACATAAGGCGATGCGCCTTCATCAAACACCACATGGACACATACACCCTTCTTGTTGGAGGGTGATAACAACTATAGCCTTTATGTAGATTACTATATCCAATAAACACACATGGATAAGTTTTGGGACTAAACTTTGTGCTACCTTTCAAACATGGATAAGTTTTGAGAATTGTTTTTCCACCATTTTCTGAAATCTTAGAAATACTTCAAAAAAAGTTGATTTTTTTTTCAACGGATAGATCCATGTAAACCTTGTGTTATCATCTACAAGCACGACATAATACCTCATTTTGTTGAGAAGATTCAACAGGAGCAGGTTCCCAAAGATCACAATTATTTTCTACATTGTCAATTTACATCTTTTTCCCAACTGACAACTAGAACAAACAATAGGCATTTTATTCCAACTACTAACATCAATGCAACTAATTCTACTCAAATTTTTAAGACTTTAAACTAGGATGTCCTAATCTAGCATGCCATATGTTGTCTGAGCTCTTCCAGTCTTGTGATGCAGTTACGGAATAAAGGTTGTTATCCTTCAACGCATAGAGTCCATCTTTCCTAAATACCTTGGCCAGTAGTGTCCTTGTCGTCTTGTCCTTTACAACAAAGTCGGATTCATCAAATTCCACAATATATAAGTTATCCTTTGCAATCTTATGAACGGAAAGCAGATTCTTAGTAATCTTGGGAACAACAAGAACTTCCTTTAATTTCAAACCTTATTTAGTTGTATTCCCAATATGAATATTTAACTTTGAGTCATTTCCAACAATGATCTTATCAGATCCATTATAGTCTATAAGGTTAGTTAGATTACCTGAGTTGTTTGTCATGTGATTGTTGGCTCCCGAGTCCACATACATGTTATCTTCTGCTGAAGTGTTATGTAGATTCATAGTAGTTAGTGCTTGTGGTAATTTATCTGCAGCCTGATAGGAATAATCCCACCCGTAGAAATACTTTAGAGCAGTGTGGTTATGCCTACCATAAATCTGACATGCCTCAGAGGTGTCTTACCCTTTGTTTTGATTTCTAAGAGTATTTTGATTACGCTGATTATTGTTTCCTTGTCCGGCACTGGTTTCCTTGTCTACCAGGTTTGAAACCTCTTCCCTTGGTGTTGAAGCTATTGTTACCTCGACCTCGATAGAAATTTCCTCTTCCCCTCCCCCTTTGAGCAGAGAATGTCATATTAAAATTTTGTTGTTGTTGTGGCACTTCTTCCTCATTCTCTCTCATGTCATGCCTCTTGAGAGCATTGACAAATCGACGTAGAGTAGGATAGGATGCCTTACCTAGCACGACAGTCCTGAATGTCTTGTATTTGAGACCCAAGCTTCTACCAACAGGCTTGTGTATGACCGCAAGTCCATCACAAATGCCTTTGAACTCTTTGATGTATTCATCAATCTTTTTGCTTCCCAACAACATTTTGTAGTCGTTTAAGTTGGAACTCTCTGTCCGTTGCAGCTTTAAGGTAGGCCGCCTCCAAACACTCCCACACTTCCTTGGCAGTTGAGCATCCTACTATCAAGTACATGCTCTCCTCAGACAGTGTGCCCGAGATCCAACTTCTGAGTAAGACATCCTTCTCCTCCCAATCACCTTCACTGCTACTATCTTCAACATCTTTTCTGGTGCTAGTTTGAGCAGCCTTTGCGATAGGTTTAGCCGATGGTGATGCAGTTGTTGCCTCCTTGATGAGATAGGTTAGTTTTAAAACTTGAATCAGCTGTGTATCATTTGTGTCCCATCTTGATGGGACATGAGGCAATGAGATGGTGAAGTGAGGAAGTAGAGAGAGTATTGATCGAAGGAGCCATTGCTTCTGTTTTTGGAAGGTAAAAAATAGTTTTCAGTTCTCAACAGTTCTACGCAACAAGAGAAGTTCTATTGTCTAATACCATGTGGAAAACTTGAGCTGTTTTGGAAGAGAACTGTTTGTTTTTATTGATGAAAAATTGAGATGACATATGCTCTTTTTTTATTAATGAAAAATTGAGATTACATATTATGTTTGTTTTTATTGATGAAAAATTGAGATTACATATGCTCTTTTTTTATTAATGAAAAATCGAGATTACATATGCTTCTAATTGTAGGAGAGAGTTATCAGCCTAGTACAAGTAATACAAGTATGATGAGAGTCTTATTCTAGCTATACATATGCTTAGACTTAAGACTCCTACAAGCACTAAACTAGTACAGCTGGCAATGAGTCGTCATGAAGGGTCATTGTCAAAGAGCTGATTTCTTAACTGCTACATGTGATGTGCACATGATCACTCATAACAAACTCAACAGCTTAACAGCTGGTACAGCTTAGCTAATTGTACAGCTCGACAGCTCAATACTTTGGAAAATCGTTGAGACAAAACACATTAGAGAAGTAAGACCTAGGTTAAAAAAAAAAAAAAGAAATCCCACATACCTGGAGATGAAATCTTTGATGAACTCTTTGGGATTTGTGCTTAAAGTTGAGGAACCCTAATCTTGCCTTTGGAGGAGTATAATCGCTCCTTTTCTTGTTGTGGATTGAATGTATATGGGGAATTTTGGGGAAATTAGCCTTATATTCCACCCCACCCCTGTGGAAGCCTAAACGATGTGGGTTACATGTTAAAGGAATGGGAAAAGACCAAAAAGCCCTTCTTAAAATGTTCAAAAAATTTCTTGGAATTAGTCGTAACAACTCAGGCTACAACTCGTTGGGTCTGGTCACGAGTCGTGGCGTGGGTGTGCGATCTGAGGACCTAAGCCTTGGGTCCCTACTGTTAGGACCACGAGCCGTCATGAAGGGTCGTCGTCAAGGAGCTGATTTCTTAACTGCTACATGTGACGTACACATGATCACTCTAACAAACTCAACAGCTTGACAGCTGGTACAACTTAGCTAATTGTACACCTCGGCAGCTCAATACCTTTGAAAATGGTTGAGACAAAACACATAAGAGAAGTAAGACCCTAGGGGTCATAGTTTAAAAGAGAAAAGAAATTCGGGGAAATAAATTAGTTATTTGACTCAAATATAAAAGTAGTAACTTGGTAGGTAAATGACCAACTGGACTTACACCATTGGAAACATATAGAAACTTTTCCTGGAGCTGGCTATCTTTCCGTCGGGCCTAATTATTTTGCAGTAGACGTTCTAATTAGTAACAGTTCTCTTGTTTTCATTTTTTTGCAGGGGGTTTCGGCAACAGGCTAAGATTGATAAGTAAGTTATCACCCTCTCCATTGAGTGTTACTTATTATTATCATTATTGCATATTGTCAGGATTCATTCACACGTGTTATTTTCTTGGGAAGCACAGTATAATCGTTGTATCTTACTAGGATAGAAAAATAATTTGGAAGCACTAATTACATTTGTTATGGATAGATACCTTACCGGAAAAAAGATAAAACACTCCCCACCCCCCAAACCAAAAATCTAAAAAAATCGAGATTGGAAAAATTGATTTTTGTTGGTTTAATTTGGTTTATTGAATTAAAAACCCAGCATAATTTATTTGGTAAATGAAAAAGCCGAATCAATCCGACCTATCTGTTTAGCTTCTTGAAAGCAGAATTTTGCATTCCGTTTGTGGATCAGCATATTCACCACTTCCTTTCTATATTGTTATGACCCCATAAGTAGGAACTTATTTATATTCATCTTGACATCCCCTTTATGTGTCTCCCCCTTTTCCTCAACATGAAACTTTGCTGTCTGGTTTGCATATGTTAAAATCAGCTACATATTCCACCCTGATTTGTGAATATCTCTCAACGAGTATGAAGGACCCTTCTTCTCTGTCCTTGAACTGCTACCATATGTCTAGGTTCCGTGCTGACTTGCAACTTGACATGTGGGCGGAGAAATATCAGCAGATACAAAAGCTTGGAAAGCGAAAGCAAAAGTAGAAATGAGTGAGCGGCCTGCATTGGGATGATTGATATTCGTTTAATAAACGTTTTCTACTGTTTTTTGTTTTTAGACACGGTTGGTTATGGTAATCACTGATATGTGTCAGTTAACGGTCAGTTAACAGTTAATTTGATGCATGATAGTAGACTTTGTGATGTTTTACAATTTCTTGCCACAAGGCCGTGTGCCTTGCAGCTCCTTTTATCAAATTTGATTTGAGTATTAGCGAGACCCTTTGCACAATCCTTTTAAGGTGACATGTTTCTTATGGATTCCCTCCGTCTCGGTAACGCTTTAATTCTAGTTTTTCATATGGCATGTTTAAGACTTACGAGGTTAATGAGTATTTTCGTACATTTGACAACTTAATTTAGTAACTCAAGATTAAAAAGTCTCTTAAACTTTATATCAAGTTAGAAGACGTCATATTTTTTCGTTTAAAATTTTTTTGTCGGTTGGTTGGGTAATTTGCTGGACAGTTTATAAGGAAGATAGTACATCAGGGAATGAGCACAAAACTAAGAATTACATATGTACACAAATTAAAATTACATAATTACATAAATTCTCAAATGGTCAAGTAATATCAAAATAATTACAAAACTCCCCTTATTTGATAATTTCTCCTTCCTTAATAATATTATATATGTGAACATCGGTTTTATCCTACAAAAAAAAAGTTGAAGTTAGCTAATTTTTTTCGTAAATTAACGAAAAGCAAAGCATACATGTGAAACACTATTTTTGGATTCATTCTTTTACTCCATACTGCTCCCATTACTCATCCCATTTTTAGTTTTCACTCCATTTTTTAAACTCATCATTTACGAAAAATTTGAAGTAACTTCAAACTAGTTGTTATCAAATTGTAAGTTATCAAGATTTAATTGTTTTTAATATTTTAGCTTATTAATTTTTTGAAATTTTTTTTATGTAGTTCAACTTTACCAATTCAGGGGTTTTTCGTTTTTTCTTTATTTGCATGTTCAAATTTCATTATTCTTCAATCCTATTCAAGTTTATTAGTTCGTTTTTTTAGTATTTTTTTCATATAGTATAAGTTAGATCTTTGATTTTTTTGTTTTGTAGTCTGATTTAACACTATTTTTAAGTCAAAATAGTGTTAATTGGTAATGGATTATCCGCCAAGTTGTAGTTTAGGAATTACTCAGTTACATGCAAATGAAAAAGATGTTCAACTTGGATTTGTTCCTGGTACATCTTATGAACAGGATCCGAAATTCGTATAGAATCGGTCAAAGCACAGAAACGACCCCGTGACAATGAAGAATTTGAGGGATAAGGCCACTTCTAAATCGAAAAAGTCTAGTTCAAAAGCAAGTAAAAAGAAGTTTGATGATTCCGGTCGACCACGTCTTCCAAAGGTATTCATTATGAGTTTTGGTATATTTTGACATATGTGTAATAAGACATGATACATTACCTTTTTCAACACATTAATGTATAAAGTAGGTATTCTGAAATATAGTTCTATAGGTTATACATTAGCCTATGGTAATAAGTGTAATTATACGTTTTGAATGTTTGAATATTGTATAAGGTAACATTATACATTCGTACTTTGACATCATATTTGAATGTTCTTGGTGTTCTTCATGTTCTTCATATGTTCTTGAAGAAGAACATTCAAAAAGTGGTATTTTGAACAAAAAGAAGAAGAAAGAAGTGTGGTCTTTGTTTGTCTACAAAGAAGAAAGAAGAAAATAAGGCTTTGAAGTCTTGTTACCCAAAAAGAGGGACAAAACTTTGAAAAGAGACAACCACCTTTTCAAAAAGGTGAAAGGAAGTCACATCTTGATGAAATTGAAAAAGAGGATCCAAGGCTTGTTATCTCCCTCCCAAAGATGATTTTCACCATTCCAAATTAAAAATAATATGATGTCATACATGTGAACTAATTTATCATACATGTAAACCAACGTATAATATGATATCATACATGCAATATTTACAATTACCAATTATCCAATTGTAATCATGTCATGTATAATAACATGTAACACAAGTTATTGTTAGAAACATCATATCAACAACACATACTTTATGTTTCATTATGAGTTAATTACATTTTTATCACATCCTGAAATATAAATTCTATGAAATTTTAGGACGTAATACTGTATATCATACATGTAGTATTACCCATGCTTGCTTCATTGCATTTGACTTACTTTAAACAACAAATAATGAATTTTCTGAGTTTTTTAAAATGGCTTTACATTTGTTACCCTATTTACATGTGTAGCATTTAGATGTGATCTTTTACGACACTTGCAATCTTTGTTACGACAAGATGCCTTCAAGAACAATTTACAATCTTTGTTACGACAAATCAATACATAGCTGTATCAATATATAAAAACTAAATCAATGTAATAAAAAAAACTATTTCAAATAAAGATATATAGAAAAAAATGCAAATCCTGGAACTGCCCCAGATACATTACACATTTATCTGAATGTATAATCAAATATTATACATTCGTATTTCAACATAACACCCAACTATAAAACGAAAAAACATCACAACGTTTTAAACCATATTATCATACATTTCTTTAACTGACACAGATTAATAATCATGCCATGTGTAAAATGAATAAATATCCTGCGATATAGAATAAGAAATTAAAATTAATAATGTATTACAAGTGAAGAAAAGCAAATATTGTATGGTTAGATCAAATTAGTAGTAGACAGTTAGTAAAGGTGAATAACCAACCAATATTATTTGATATGCCAGTAAAAGTTGCTTATTCTCTAAAAAAAAATAAAAAAAATAACTAATAAATATCTAAATTCTAGAACTATTAATTTTAACATAATTAATCAGTAACTACTATATAAAAAAATTAGGGCTTCTATTGTCTAGAGAAAATTAACATCATTGATCCTTATCAAGCTTGATACTTTTTTGTGGTATTGTGTCATCAGTATTGTTTTCTGTTCTTGCTATCTCTTTGATTGTTGTTTCTGAGGTGATATCTTCATCTATTAGATTAATTGGAATAACGTTTTGAACTGGTTGTACTTCATCAGCAATAAAGCGTCTTCCTATTCGATCTCCTTTATTTCGTGCTTCAATTTTGACAAGAAATGTATATTCTTTGTCAATACTTAGCAACAAGTTACAATAAAAGGACGATTCTTCTCTCTGTATCAAAGGAAATAATGTATTAGTAAAAAATCAGAAAATTAACGAAGAAAAGAACACAGTAATAAAATATATAATAAATATAAAAGGAGAGTATAATATGACCTTTTCCGATATTGACTGGTTATATGTTGTAACATTGCAACCAGTCAAGTATCTTGTGGCTTCAAATAGTGTAACAGTGCAATGTTCATTGTCAGCGAACATGTCAAGTATTAGACGAAACCTACAGAAACAACAAAAAGTAAACAAATAGCTTATTTATTGATTCTTAAAGAAATAATATAATACTTTTTATGTGTGTCACCTGTCGTCATAATGAACATTTTCTGCCAGACAACCTGAACATTTTGGAACATTATTGATGAAGTTTACTTTTTGTAGCAATTATTGCAAGATGCATAACATGGAGCATCTGTATTTAAGAGCCTTACAATTTTTGCAGTAAATTTACAATATGTAACCTACATATAAAAACAAAGAGAAGGCAAGGATTAAAACTATTAGAACATGCATAAATTTTGATTACGATGGTGAAATTAGTACCTCATTATAATCGAACGATCCACGTGCTATATCCTCAATTTTCAGTTCTCGAGCCTTTTTAATATGTCAAGATGGCAGCATAGTAATATCGATGTGTTTCTTCTTCTTTAAAGAAGCCCTGCATGTTATTTAGGTAGAGAAGTAAAATAACTAATATTATACTATTCATTATTTTGAATATGAGAATGTATAGTACCACTCTTGGAGAGATATTGCCTTTTCAAAAGTGGAATTTATCCACATACTACTGATAGATGTAGAAGTTATCCCAAAATTCCCTGCAAATATTTAAAGAAAAAGAGTTAGTGCAAAAGGAAAAAAAGATAGAATTTACTATAAACATAAGTTCTAAGATAGTACCTAGGAATAGATTAGTCTTAACATCACAGAATGCAATTACAGATTTTTCTTTATCGAGGTTTTCTAAGAGTTCATCATTTATTTCTGAGAAGTCGCCCCATAATGTTATAGTTTTTCGATCATACCTGAATTTTTTAATCAAATCAAGGAGGTTAAATTATGCAAGTGCACTGAAGTAGGTGAACAATAGAAACAAAACAGACATTTTTAAAAAGTTGGTTCAACTTACTTTTCATTCATAAGTATGAGCTCTCTACGTTTTTTGCCTTTTGTGAAGAGCTTAGAAGACACGAAGATTTCAAAAATATCTACCAAATATTAAGTATGAATTAATAGGTAATAGAAATAAAATATCTATGAAATATTAGATGAGGCAACAGGAAAAAATTATTAGAATTGCAATTCAAACTTTGTATTGCTTTCTCTGTGTAATTTAATTACAATGGGAACCTATATATATACAGAAATTCACGAGAGATAAAAAAGTTAACAAAAGATTATTAGTATCCTCCTGATTTGATTCTAACAGTCAAGAGAATATTGAGAAATATTTTGTGGAATAAATCTTGATTGAGGAAATCTTTGTGATATGGCAGCACATTGGATGAGATTTGATATCAAGTGATTAGCTCTTTCCTTGTATGGATAATGAACCACAGTTGCAGGTCTTTCCTCATTCTTTTCACCCTTTTTCAAGATAGAGGCAATGAACGAATGTACTCCTAGCTTGTCCCTAAAATACCGAAATGGGAGTTTTGACAAAGGTTTGGTGAAGATATCCACAATCTGATGAGATGAGGGAATATATCGAGTTGTCAATGCTCCAATAGTTACCTTCTCACGAATAAAGTGATAGTCAATCTCTATGTGCTTCGTACGGGCATAAAACACTGGATTTATAGTCATGTACAATGCACTTTTGTTATCACAAAAAAGTTGTGGTGGTTCATGTAATTTAATTCCAACATCTCATAGTAAGTAGGTAATCCATACTAGTTCTGCCGTTATACTTGCCATTGATCTATATTCTGCTTCGAAACTTGATCTTGAAACTGTTGGTTGCTTCTTTGAAGACCAAGAGATGAAATTAGCTCCTAGATATATACAGTACCTAGTAGTGTTTCTTCTAATGTCCGGACAGCCTGCCCAATCAGCGCCACAAAATCCATATAGCTTTAGAGGACTTTGGACAAGAAATTTGATTCCATAGTGCATTGTTCCTTTGAGATAGCGAAGAATTCTCTTTACCGCTTTCATGTCTCTTTCTGATGGCTCATTCAATTTTTGGCATACTTTATTGACTGCTTGGACGATGTCAGGACGTGTATACGTTAGATATTGAAGTGCACTGACTAGACTTCGATATTCATTTGCATTAACTAGCTTTGAGTCCTCTAGTGTTGGTTGTGATTTCAATGTCATTGGTGTATTGAAATGAGAACTTTCTATAAGGTTTGCTCAGTTTAGAAGATCTTTCGAGTACTTGCCTTGTGAAAGAGTAATGCCTCCTGAAAAATGTTGTACTTCTAGCCCAAGAAAGTAATGTAATTTTCCCAAGTTCTTCAATGCAAATTCCAAGATGAGTTGAGTTATTAATGCCTGTATAAACTCTTCATTGTTTCCTGTAAGAACAATATCATCGACATAAATTAGCATGAGCACAATAATATTCTTTTTTCTTAAAATAAATAAGAAAGAGTCTGCCCTTCTACAGACAAAACCAATGTGAATTAAAAATTCAGACAATCTGTTGAACCAAGCACGAGGTGCTTGTTTGAGTCCATAGATTGATTTATTTAGCTTGCACACGTAATTGGGGAGTTTTGGATCCTTAAATGCCGGCGATTTCTCTATATACACGGTTTCTGTTAAGATACCATGGAGGAAGGCATTTTTTACGTCCAATTGCCTTAATTTCCATCTTGACGAGATTGGAATAGCTAGCACAAATCTTATTGTTGTAGCTCTTTCAACTGGACTGTAGGTTTCTTCATAGTCTATGTCTTCCACTTGTGTGTACCCATATGCAACTAGGCGAGCTTTGTATCGTTCTATTGATCCATCTTCCTTGAATTTGACGCGATAAATCCATTTTGAACCAACTATATCAGTGTTTGTTAGTCTGGGCACTAGGGTCCATGTGTAATTTTCATGTAGTGCTTGCATCTCTTCTTTCATTGCTTCTTGCCAGTGCTATTGAGCAAGGGTATCTCTGTGAGATTTTGGGGTTTTAATGCTGGTAGTTGCGATGAAGGTGTGTTGATGCAATTTTCCTCCCCGTTGGTATTTTTTTTTCTCGAATTTGTTGAGTTTCATTTGCAAGGTTAGGATCTAATTCTAGATCATTCCTCAACTTCGTTCGAGTTACCATAGGAGTGCCTTTTGAGGCTTCCATTGGACCTGCACATAAATTATTAGAAGTAGAAGTTAGTTTTTCATTCAAATTAGGTAACTTGTGAAGAGGTTGATGTGCAGCTGTTCGAGAATCATGGTATTCAGAATTTGTATGCCCACCACTCAAAGATTTTGGTTCTTTATTGCCAACTACGTGTTGTTCATTTTTTGTTGCATGAGTTTCGATATTTCTGTCGCATTTTCCAACTCAGGAGTGATCTCCGATATGGTGTCATTTTCTGACTCAGCATCGCATAGCTAAGGTGACTTCTCATTTTCTTTTTGAGATTCAGAGACATAGCCTTCATCACATAGAGTACATGGTGCCCCTTTTTGAATCTGCGGACCTTCTTTATTAGTGGATTTCAATTGATGTGCATGCCCTTTTTGAATCATAAAGTTGATTTCTTTCTTTCTCCACGCATCTGAATCTAGAAATGTTGTGACTTCTAGATGTTCCTGTATAGACATTTCTTTGGAAGGAGTGTAAGGAAAAGTATTCTCATCAAAAACAACATGTCGTGAAATTCAAATTTTATTAGTTAAAGGATCAAGACATCTATAACCCTTGTGAATAGGGTTGTATCCAAGGAAAACACAAGGATACGTTTTCTTTGCAAACTTGTTCTTACCGTATTCTCTTAAATATGGAAAGCACCTGCATCTAAAAACTTTCAGACTCCGATAGTCAGAATGATGATTAAACGATTTAAAGAAAGGAGTTTCCATTTTCAGTGTTGTGGAAGGCATACGATTTATAAGAAAGCATGCTGTTAGAAAAGCATCAACTCAATATTTAGAAGGAAGGTTTGCCTGAAAAAGCAAGGTGAGACCTGTTTCAACAATGTGACGATGCTTCCTTTCAGCTACACCGTTTTGTTCAGGAGTATGAGGACAGGAAAATTGATGATAGATACCACACTGAGATAAATGATTTTCAAACTCAGTTGATGTGAATTCACCTCCACCGTCACTTTGAAAAAAAATATATTTTTCTTTCGAACTGATTTTCTATTTATTTTTGAAATTTAAGGAAGTTCTCAAAGAAATCAGATTTCTTCTTTAGAGGAAAGAGCCATGAGTAACGAGTAAAATCGTCAACAATAATTGCATAGTATTTAAATTGTTGACAAGATAAAATTGGAGCAGGACCCCACAAATCTTAATGCAATTTATCTAAAGGAAATCTCAAAATATTATTGGATGAAGAAAAAGAAATTCTGCAATTCTTTCCCATTTGACAACTAATACAAAGAGGCTTTTCTTTTTTCCAACTGGAAATATTGATTAAATTTCTTGAGTGCAGGAGCTTCAAAAGATTTGGATGAGGGTGACTTAACAAAAAATTATCAGCATCGAATGAAATGATACATGAATTATCTTGAGCTAATTGTCTCACAGATATCAGATTCTTTTTAATATTTGGAACAACCAGAACATTTTTAAGGTTTAAAGTACCATTTTGAGTCTCAATTTTACCTTCACCAATATGAGAAATATTCAAGCTTTCTCCATTACCAACAAGAATTATATCATTACCTCTATAGCACATAACTTTAGAGAGTTTACCTGTATTGTTTAAAATGTATGTTGTTGCTCCTGAGTCTGCATATAGATTTGGATCTTCTTCAGCTTTCAAACTCATCGCAGCTAGTGCTTTTGGCAAATTGTCCTCTGATTGGAATGAATGGTCAAACCGATTCCAACACTCAAGGGCAGTATGATTGAACTTTTCACATATTTGACATTTTACAATGTTTTCTCTATGTTGGTGAGGCGAGGTTTGCTTCCAGTGGATATTTTTCGTAGTCTGCTCATTCTTGTTGTCATTGAAGTTAGAGTTTTGGTGAGAGTTTGGATTATAACTTGCTGCTGGATTGAATCCTCTGCCTCTAGAATTGAATCTACCTCCGCCTCGACCCCGTCCTCGTCCTCTTTGGCTGATAAAGGCTTGGTCATGGCATGGCATACTTTCTTTTTTTTCGTCATTGTTATTAAGCATCTGTTCATAGTCTTGCAAGGATAGAACAAACTGATGATACCTGGGATAAGGTGGTTTGGTTAGCATAGCAGTTCGAAAGTCCTGGTATCTTGGTCCAAGACCTCAAGCCAACTGAAACACCTTTTTTTTGTTTCATTTACTGGTTTCTTGATTGCTGCAAGACTATCACAAACACTCTTGAATTTCTTAAGATATTCATCTAGTGAGGAACTTCCCTTTTTAAAAGTCATTAAGGTATTTTCAAGCATCATTTCTTTTTCTACATTATGAGGAAGAATTAGTTTTTCAATAGATTTCCATACCTTATAAGCCGAGAGTATATTTTCAAGGGAAATCAGTACGTCTGTTTCAATGTTCCTTAGCAGCCAGGCCTTCAATAGACCATCATTCTTTGCCCAGCGAATATAATTTGGATTTGGTTCAGCTTTCCCATCATCTTTGATAATCTCCTTTGCTGGCTCGTTGCCTTCGATCAAATGATGTGCCATGTTTAAACTTTGAATCAATGGCTCCATCTAAGATCGCCATAACAACTAATTGAAGCTGTCAAGTTTCATAGAAATAAGGCTGGAACACTGATGAGGAACTTATAGAGTAAGTTCAGGTTCAGTGGTGACACGAGCGGAAGAGGCCATCGACTTAATCTCTCGTGTTGATCTGATACCAAGAAAAACTTTATTAGAATTGAAATTCAAACTTTGTATTGCTTTCTCTGTGTAATTTTAATTACAATGGGAACCTATATATATACAGAAATTCACAAGAGATAAAAAGGTAACAAAAGATTATTATTATCCTCCTGATTCGGTTCTAACAGTCAAGAGGATATTGAGAAATATTTTGTGAAATAAATCTTGATTGAGGAAATCCTTGTGATATGGCAGCACATTGGATGAGATTTGATATCAAGTGATTAGCTCTTTCCTTGTGTGAATAATGAACCATAACTGTAGGTCTTTCCTCATTCTTTTCAGCAACGAAATCTAAAGAAACTACCTAAAACTATTCCCGCGGTATGCAACCTTTCGCCTTCAAATGAAACAAAGTTGTCCAAAAAACAAAGTGTAGAGAAAGGGCTCTTGCATTCTTGAACTATAGTTGCATCGCTGAAGCCAACCTCAATGTTCTTATTGACTGGAAGGAAATTGGGATTGGGAGGAGCAATACGGCTATTCATGATGTAGCAAAATTTTCCTTGATGTAAAAGCTTTTCCCATGTTGTAATATGTCCATTGAAAAGAGTGGCATTAACTTTTGTGCTCTGAAAAATATAGAGAAAAAAAAAAGATGAATAAAGAACAGAAGTGAAAAAAAAAACAAAGATGAATAAATAACATTGAGTGATTTTATAGTATAGATATTGTTGATAAGCAGAATAGTAGTAGAACATTTAGTTATAAATAAGTGCAGTGATTATTGAGTTAACTACCTCTTCATCAACAAAGGTGTTTTTCGAGTACCACTTGTTGTTCAAGAAAATTCTTTTGTTGCTTGACACCCTACGACCATGATTTTAATTATGGAAGTACGATCGTGGAACTTGACTGCGCTAAGAGGTACAACTTCTGTAATTGCGTCTGTTAATTCGGTATCTGTAGAGTTTGATGATTTGGTGATTGAGTCCATTGCTGACCTCGTAATTGAGTCTAGTACAATAATATAATAAAGTTAGAATAGCAGTAAGACATAATTATATAACAAAAAGTATTATATGAGGTGAGAATATGTTACCTGAATATGTGAACCTTATTGGTTGATCAGTAGAATAGTAGGAGAGTGTTAGGGCATAAACTAAGAATCAGTTTAAATTCATTATTACAAGTAATAACAATATAAGAGCGGAGAATTATGAATTGTTGAAAGAGATTGTAGAGTAAGCTTAAATTAATAGTAGGAGAATGTCAGGGGATAAACTAAGAATCAACTTAAATTAATTGTTAACACTAATAACAATATAAGAGTGGAGAATTATGAATTGCTGAAAGAGATTGTAGAAAGAAAAAAAACTATAAGCAAAGAAAAAAAATTATAAGCGAAGCAACTTTTAAGCTGGCATAGCAATTAATATTGTGTTTAAATTAATTATTAACATTAACAATAACATAGGAGCGGAGAATTATGAACTGCTGAGAGAGACTGTATAAAAATACTTGAAGGAGAAGAGACAAAGTGGAAAAAAGTGTGAGCAGTGTTGCGATGCAGCGGAGGAGGAAAAAAGTGAGCAGAGTTGTGATGCAGCGAGAGGAGCAGGGAAGAAAGGAGCAGCGTGGTGATGCAGCAAGAGGATCTGCGAAGAAAATAATGCAGGCCGATGATGTTAAACGGTATTTATAGAAGTAGTTTTTTTTGCTAGATTGAATATGAACGTGTATGTTATAATCTAGTTAAAATAGGATTTTGATCTTTGTTTGTCCTAATTTAGTTAGAATAAGATAATTAGTAAAAAAAGACTATTTTTTGTTTGTCTGTTATTTATTCTATATGTAAAGGATCTGTAGCAGATTCCTTTTTAGTAGGAAAGTTTTTTTTTTTTTAATCTTTTTACAGTTGAAATTTATATTGGTTTATTGGATGTGTAATTTAAGTAGAATATGCGAAAAGACGGATTTGTCTAAAGGAAAGACTTTTAATGAAGGGCAAAAAATTCAAACGTGAATTATAAGGTCCTTCAAACTTTTAATATAATAGAGATAGAGATACATACATACATACATACATACATACATATATATATATATATATACATATGCCAATGCGGCACCTCTCTAAGGCCAAGATTTTAATTTATCTTTTTTCTCATTTTTTTTGACATTTAATTCTTTTTTTGACTAAAAAATAATAATATTAATTTATGAAGTTATAGCAAGATTTAATGCACACAATTATATATCATTCCAAGAATACTTATTGCTATCCCATTATTTCATATGTTCTACCATTTCAAGTATACTATTAATGTACCACCATTAATATTCATTATAAATTTTTAAGGAAAATATGTAAATGCAATTTAAAAATCCATTAAGTTGTGAATAAAATGCTTATGGAAAAAGATGAAAAAGTGACATCTCTATTTCTTTCTTTTATTTGATTTTCTACGTGTATTTTAATTGTAATTATATTCAATTTTTTATGGTACCAAATAGATGATAAATTGTAGCTTATTCTCATCCTGCTAAGGTTTTCTCATGTTATAATTTTTTTTAAAAAAAATTATGTGTGCGTTATTGTTCTAATTCTGTTTGTGTTCATGTTAAAGTGATATGACAATGAGATTGTAGTTTAACTTAGTAAAATTGTTGTTTAATTTGGTAGTTTTTGAAGAACTATAAAATGATTCAATTGTTTTGATTGTGATTCAGTTAAGTTCAGTTGAAAAAACACTTTTAAAAATTTAATTTATTTCTTAACGTTTATTTAATTGCCCATGATTTTTTCATTGTTTAGATTTATCTATTATATTTATGTTAAATTATAATTTCATATTAATATAAAATGTATAAATAAAGATGTTAGTTGAGTATTTATCCACTTACATTTTATAATAAAAATATTATTGGTAATCTTTTTGGATTGTGATGTTCGAGCATGTTAAATCATATTACCTTAAACAAAATCTAATTATCATATTGTTCCTTATTGAAATAAACCCCAACCCCAAAGCATCCCCCATCCCCTTCCCCACCCCCGCCATTTCATAGCAAAAGCTATACACATAGTGACAATGAATCATAAAATATTGAAAACTTTTATATTTCATATTTTATTTATTATCTTGCTCACTTTTTAAATTTATAATTACCTTGTTAATATTAATTTTTAATAGCTTATCACTTGGCATAATAGAGTTATTAAGTGTCCTTTCCATTAATTATGAAATAGATATATAAATTTTGTTTACTTGTGACTTTTTTAATTTTAAAATTTTTATTCTATTATTCACATCTTTTCAGTTTAAAATTTATAGATAGTAATATATGTATAATCTAATTACTACATTATATTCTCAAAATTAGTTCAAAATGTTGCCCCATCCTACTCCCACTCCCCCATCTTTATAATTTTTTTCTACTGTATTTAATTATTTTCTCTTGTATATTTTGATATTTATGTTCTTGCTTATTTCAAACCATACAATGCTAATTTAAAATTTAAGTTACTTAAATTTTTATATATTGATATTCCTTTAATTCATTATTTATCAAAATTTTAGTTAATAATAATAATAATAATAATATATTTATCATTATATTTAATATAGATAAGCTTATGACTATAAGATTATATTTAACTACACTTTGTAGCATTTAAATTTTAAATAGATAAGTTTAAAATAACAAATATCTATTAGAACTTTCCAATTATGAGTTTCTATTTTTAAGATAATGAAAATCTTTTTATTTAAAGGATAATAACTTCAAATTCAAATACTTAATTTTTCAATTCAAAACTTGATAAGAATCCAGTTAGAAATCTCTAATGTGATAATTAACCATTTTTAATAAATAATTTTATTTTATAATTATTTTTTATTTAAAATTAATAATTTATTAGTCTTAATTATCTTTTTATAGGTTATCTTTTTTCTTTTTTGGCACATTTTTTAAATTTTATTTTCTCTTGTTTTCTTGTTCTTTCTTTTGTTTTTTTGTTAATTTTTTTATGAAAATAAATTGACAACTTAGATATAAAGGCATTTCAAATAGATATATACGTTGAATTCAATTATTAAATTTAATTTCTATTTAAAATATTAAAGTAATCGTGAGTAAGAATAAATTTTAGATACACACACAAATGTATATTATTTATATATCAATTATTATAATAATAATATATTTATCACTATATTTGATAAAGATAAGTTTATGAAATATAAGATTATATTTAACTATATTTTATAGCATTTAAATTTTAAATAGATAAGTTTAAAATAGCAAATATCTATTAGAACTCTCCAATTATGAGCTTCTATTTTTAAGATAATGAAAAAAAAAATATTTAAAGGATAATGACTTCAAATTCAAATTTTTAATTTTTCAATTCAAAACTTGATAAGAGTCCAATTAGAACTCTCTAATGTGATAACTAACCATTTTTAATAAGTAAATTTATTTTATAATTATTTTTAATTTAAAATTAATAATTTATTAGCCTTGATTATCTTATGATAGTTTATCATCTCTTTTTTTTGGCACGTTTTTTTTTCTTTTCTTTTCTTTTCTTTCCTTTCCTTTCTTTCTTTCTTTCTTTCTTTCTTTTTTTGTTTTCTATTTTTTTTTTATACAAATAAATTGACAACTTAGACGTATAAAGGTATTTCAAGTAGATATATACGTTGAATTCAATTATTAAATTTAATTTCTATTTAAAATGTTAAAGTAATTGCGAGTAAGGATAAATTTTAGATACGCACACAAATATATATTATTTATATTTACCAATTATTATAATAATAATATATTTATCACTATATTTGATAAAGATAAGTTTATGAAATATAAGATTATATTTAACTATATTTTATAGCATTTAAATTTTAAATAGATAAGTTTGAAATAGCAAATATCTATTAGAGCTCTCCAATTATGATTTTTTATTTTTAAGATAATGAAAGTCTTTTATTTAGAGGATAATGACTACAAATTCAAATACTTAATTTTTCAATTCAAAACTTGATAAGAATTTAATTCGAACTCTCTAATGTGATAACTAACCATTTTTAATAAGTAATTTTATTTTGTAATTATTTTTAATTTAAAATTAATAATTTATTAGTCTTGATTATCTTTTGATAGTTTTTTTTTTGGCAGTTTTTTCTTTTCTTTTCTTTTCTTTCCTTTCTTTCTTTCTTTTGTTTGTTTGTTAATTTTTTTTTTATAAAAATAAGTTGATAACTTAGATATATAAAGGTAGATATATAAGTTGAATTTAATTATTAAATTTTAATTTATATTTATAATGTTAAAATAATTGCGAGTAAGGATAAATTTTAGATATACACACAAATATATATTATTTATATTTATCAATAATAATAATAATAATATATTTATCATTACATTGAATTTAATTATTAAATTTTAATTTATATTTACAATGTTAAAATAATTTCGAGTAAGGATAAATTTTTGATACACACACAAATATATATTATTTATATTTATCAATTATAATAACGATGATGATGATGATAATAATATATTTATCATTATATTTGATATAAATAAGTTTATGAAATATAAGATTATATTTAACTATATTTTATGGTATTTAAATTTTAAATAGATAAGTTTGAAATAACAAATATCTATTAGAACTCTCCAATTAAGAGTTTCTATTTTTAAGATAATGAAAATCTTTTTATTTAAAGGATAATGACTTCAAATTCAAATACTTAATTTTTCTATTCAAAACTTGATAAGAGTCCAATTAAAACTCTCTAATGTGATAACAAATTTTTTTCAATAAGTAATTTTATTTTATCGCTATTTTCAATTTAAAATTAATGATTTATTAGTCTTAATTATCTTTTGATAGTTTATCTTATTTTTCTGGCACATTTATTTATTTATTTATTTTCTTTTCTTTCGTTTCTTTCTTTCTTTTGCTTTTTTGTTAATTTTTTTTATAAAAATAAATTGACAACTTAAATTTATAAAGGTATTTCAAGTAGATATATACATTGAATTTAATTATTAAATTTTAATTTATATTTTAAATGTTAAAATAATCGCGAGTAAGGATAAATTTTAGATAGTCACACAAATATTTATTATTTACATTTATCAATAATAATAATAATAATAATAATAATAATAATAATAATAATAATAATAATAATAATAATAACAGAGAAAGATGAACACAAAAATTTCACATTCTTCCTCCACATGAAAAGAAAAATATTAAATAAAAAATAATTTTAAGAAATTGAAGAATATAAAGATTGCAGTAAATATATTTACTAAACTAATGATATGAGTACATACAAGAGACTAAGAAGCTAGAACTCCATTTCATTTAAACTCAAACTTAAATTCCGTATTAATTATTTCATTATTCTTTCTTATCATTACTTTTATCAAATATAATATATATTTATATAATAATCTATATATTTAAATTGAAATAAATATTTAAAATCAATGAAATAATACTAATACTAATATACTAATACTAATAACAATAATAAGAATAATAATAATATATTATTATTATCATTATTATTATTACAAAAATAATAAACAAATAAAAAAGCGTGGACCAATTAAATCAAAGTTATAACAGAGAACGTCAACATATAGTCAAGCATAGATAGTCGTTAGTCATGATAATTAAATGATGCTATAATACTATATTTACTTGGAAGAAAATATATTTTGGTTGAACAATTATCACCTTATCTAGATAGTCTGTCAACTTCTTAATGCGAAGCATGTGGTCCTAATCTTCATTGCAAAGAGTTACAATCTTTGTGCGAGCATCAAAGCCATCAAAATAAAGGAGACTTACATTTCTGCTAATATTATTGCGTAAAGACTTTATCGCATTTTTACCCAATAATTTGATTAAAAAAAAAAAACTAGATTAAATGGCAGGACAAAAAAAATATCAATTAGTTAGATACAAAAAATTAGTACTGTAAAAATATGGTCGAGAAGAGCAATGAATATTTGTATTCTTAAAATGCTCAAAAAATATAATCTTCGCAATATTATTCAATGCTTCAAAACACAAAAACACAAAAAATTGACGAAACATATTAAAAATAGTTAAATATACCTGTATTGTTTGACAATGCAATTGATATTTATGTATCTAAACTAAATTTTCACATTTTTTTTAAAAAATCATGGCAAAAAGAAAGGGCCGGTCATGAATTCTGCACACACAATAAATATTTTTTGAGTAACCGTGTGTTGATTTCTGAGAGTGACTGTGTGTGATAATGCATCAGAAAAATGGTGAATGAAAAATTTAAGCAATATGGATATGAGTTTGAGTAACTATTTATTTTAAATTTTGAAAAATTGGATAACTCTACCGGAGAAAAAAAAGGAGCAAATTTTTGCTATTTTCAAAAGACTCCTACATACTTGGAGCAGCTTTTTCAAACACGTAAGTTTTAGTTAAAAAATCTAAATTTTATTCTCAATTTTTTTGTGTTCAGCTTCTTCTGGTGCTTCGTCCCCTGCTTTATAATATATATAGATATAGATATAGATTTTAAAAATAAAAGGTCTTGTAAGAATTTGTATCATTTTCAAAATTTAAAATCACAAACAACATTTTATTAGGAACTCAAATAATTTAATTAATTTTTCATTTATTTTTTAAAGGAGACAGTTTTTTTTTTCTAAATCAATATATGCCTAAAGAATGTGCTTTTAATCGTTTGTCTTTTATGCATTTTCATTAAAAAAATCAATTGACAGTTTAGAATTATATAAATGAATGAAAAAGTTAATATGAATTGAATTTAGATAATTTTTAATTTTTATTTAATTTTAAAATAAATGCAAGTAAGGGTGAGGTATATACATCCACCACAAATTTTATATATATATATATATATATATATATATTATCTACCACCACTCCTACATTTTTTAATAACAAAAAATAATTAACACTACTACTACTAACTTGAATTAAAACTACTACTATTATTATTGCTAATATTACTATTAATACTAATTTTAATATTTCTCGAGCCGGGGTCTATCGGAAACAACCTTTCTACTTCTTTAGAGATAGAGGTATGGACTGCGTACATCTTACCCCCAGACCCCACTATGTGGGAATACACTGGGTTTGTTGTTGTTGTTGACTAATTTTAATATTATAATCTTTTATTTAATACTTGAATGTATTTTAAAATATTGAATGAGATAACTTTGTGAATAGTAAGAGTTTATTTAGAATAAGTTAATGATATTTTTTTTTGAAAATGTCTAATATTTTTCTCTGTTTATATAGGAGAGATGAAGAAGTTAGAATTTCATTTCAATTCAAACTCTGATTTAAATTTAAATTAAAATATCATCTCAATTTCTTCCTTATCCTTAGTTTTTCAAATAGAATATTTTTATCCTATAATTTAAAATTTTGTATTAAGAGAAAATTTTAAAATCAATTCAAATATTTTTAATATTATTAGTATTATCATTATATTTTTAAATTATTATTATTATTATTATTATTATTATTATTATTATTAACTACCAATACTACTCTTTTTTGGTTGGTTAAATACTACCAAGACGTAACACAATTGTATTAAAATACTATCACTACTAATAATATTTAATTTAATATTTAATCTAATGTATTAAAATATAATATATTATTAATGTCACTATTACTATTATTGGTATATACGTACTACTACTATTTATTATTATTATATTATTACTATTATTAATAATATATTTTTATTCTTTATTTAATATCTAAATAAATTATACTCCAAATATGTTTTATAACATTTAAATTTTAAAAGAAATAAGTTTATGAAAGAGTAAAAGTTTATTTTGAACTCTTCAACAATAAGTGTCTATTTTTAAGCTGATGATTTTTTTTTAAATGAAGGATAATGTATTTTAATATTCAAAATAATTATTACATCATTATTAACTTTGTCCTAAAAAATGACACGTGGCTTCATAGCAGCTTGACACTTGGCTTCTTCTGATGCTTCGTCCTCTGCTTTATAATATATATAGATATAGATGTTTATGACGGATGTATAAGGTTATCAAAAATTTTGCAATTTATTTCATAGAAGACGATGATCGTAGTGCTCAACTCCATATGGGCTAAATTATCGATAAATAAAAATAGAGAGAAATAAAAGTTTGAGAAAATACCCAATTCTCAACTTAAAGAATTCTATTACCCTAAACTAATTAAAAGTGGCACATACTGCCACACGCTGCCTAAATAAGATGCACTTCAAGCGTACACTGGCTGAATCTGAGGCAGATAGAGCAGCACTTGACAGCTCAAAAAACACTACACTTAAATCCAACTGATCAAGTTCCTGCAACATCAAAGATACAATATATGAGATTCAGAAAATCCTCTTGGAGAAAGTTTCCTTCAGCAGAGAAGTAAGGAAAGTTGGGTGAAGCTGGGAGATGACAACTATTCTTTTGTTGTTATAAAGTACAAGAAGCTGCAGAACACAAGTGAAGGATAGGGATGATGTGATGCACACTGAGACTGCTGAGTTACTGTAGTGTTCTTGGTTTTTTAGAGAGAATTATTAGGAACGAAAGCACCCCCATAGAACACAAGCTTATCCTAGTTTTTTCAAACTGGGACTAATTCTTATAATCACTGATTAAATGGAGTTGATTAAGCCGTACAGTGGGAGGATGTGACGAAAGCACTCTTGGGATTGATAGTACCAAAAGTCCAGGCCCGGATGGATATGGGAGTGACTTCTTTAAAAAGTCTTGGGGTATAGTAGGGACCGATGTGATAGAGGCAGTGCTGCAGTTCTTGGAAAATAAAAAATTGTTGCAACAGATAAATGCTACTGTCATTTCTTTGATTCCTAAGGTACCTAACCCTCAATACGCAAGTCAATTTTGACCTATATCATGTTGTAATGTGATTTATAAGTGCATTTCTAAGGTAATTTGTGTGAGACTTAGGAAAGCATTATCAAATTTGGTGGCAGACAATCAGTCTGCCTTTGTAGCAGGCAAGTCATTAGTATATAATATCTTAATTTGCCATGATATTTTGAGACACTACTATAGGAGAACATCTCCTAGACACTTGATGAAAATTGATTTGAGGAAGGCTTATGATATGGTAAGTTGGGAGTTCCTTAAAGAAGCTTTACATGGTTATGGATTTCCAAGATGAGTGCAATTCCAGATTTTAGTTTTCACTCTATGTGTAAGCCTTTTCAGCTAACTCATTTTTTATTTATTTTTTTGCAGATGATTTAATGATTTTTTGTAAAGGAAATTGTAGGTCTATTGAAAGAGTGATGGAGGCTATAAACCACTTCAGTAGTGTTACTAGACTGGTAGCAAATATAAACAAATCAAATATTTTTTGGCAGGTATGGAGGAGCACACTAAAGCAGAAATATTGGAAAAAACATATTTCTCTTTAGGAACACTGCCCATAAGATATCTGGGATTGTCGTTGGCTTCCAAGAAATTGAGTAAGATGGAATGTCATCAACTTGTGGAAAAAATCACCCATAGAACAACAATTGCTTATTCGAAGTGTCTTTCCTATGCAGGGAGGTTACAAATTGTTAATGCAGTGTTGTTTTCCATATACAATTTTTGGGGCTCTGTCTTCATATTGCCACAGAGCATTTTGATAGAAATAGACAAAAAATGTAGAGACTATCTTTGGAGGAGTGCTGAAAACCAGAGAAAGTTAGTCCTAATGGTATGGGACAAGATGTGCGTGTGAAGAAAATATGGTGGTTTAAACACAAAAAGCTGTAAAAGAATGGAACATAGGAGCAATTGGGAAGTTACTATGGATATTAGCTAGAAAGGAGGATTATTATGGGTAAAATGAATGCATGGTGTCTATATGAATGAAGAGAGAGATATATGGGATTATAACCCACCAGTTGGAGGAAGCTAAATAGCCTCCAAGGACTCATGAATCATTGGTATGTTAATGATCATTACCAACTGACTGTGAACGACACGTATTCAATTATCAGGAGCCATAATGCATTAACGGGACCACAACGCAAATTACAGGAGGCGAGATTCATTTGGTCGACCAATATGCTATAACCAAAGCATAGTTTTTTCGTATGGTTGGAACATCAAGGAAGGCTACTAACAAAGAAGAGGCTTACCAGATTGAATATCTCAGTTGCTAATGTTTCATGCAAATTATGTGATCAGAATAAGGTAGAATGTCAAGAGCACCTGTTTGGAGGCTGTGATTGAATCAAGAAAGGGAGGGATGGGTTGTCAAATTGGCTAGGCTTTCAACTACAACAACAGGGGGTTCAACAAATCATTTATTGGCTTAGTAGGAGGCACTGGAAGAAATTTCAGCAAGAGGTGTTGTTTGCTATTTGGAATGCTATGCTTTACTATACATGGCAATCAAGGAATTTGACTATTTTCAGAAAGGCAACTCGTAACACTAATTTTGTAATTACACAGATTCAAACGGAGATTAGAGTGCGATTAGAAAGCACACAGGCTATAAAGAAAGCCCATAGGTGTAGTTCCTTCATTGCCAGACTATGCAACTAGCTGCTTGTTTTGAGGCTTAGAGAATACAACACCTGTCCTTTTAGATGGTGTTTGAATTCCTGAGTGCTCCTTAGTGTCTGTTTGGATCGTGGTATGGTATGATATGGTTACCATGGGAATCATGTTTGTTTCGGTTGTTTGCTAAAAGGCATGGTATGGTATGGTATGATATCTTTTTCATGGTTTGATAACCATGAAATCAACCAATTTACTGACCACCAATTTGGTGGTATGCCATGGTTTTACTTTTTTTTTTCAACTATGTCCTTATATAATTTTATTTACTTCTATTTTACACTTTATCCTATATTACTTATTTTTACGTTTTTCTCCTCTCAATCTCTCTCCGCTATTTGTTGCATTGCTCCAACTTGAGGGATGCTGGATGCATTTGTTGTTGAAGATGATATGGCAGTGGTGCAGCAGAATGGCGAAGAAGTTGACATATTAGGAACTTGAGAGGTTTGTGGTAAAGAGATCGATGTGGCTTGAGTACCAATATGTCCTTTATGCTGCTGCACCAACTGTAATAGATTCCATTATTCCTCATTACATAAAGTACTTGCTTGTGCAATCTTTGGGGAAAAAATATACTTGAGAAAACAATGGATTATCTTCTCATGTTTTCCTTGGATTTTGAAGAAACTTGGACTAAATGTATTTGACTTGGTGCCAGGGTAATAGTTAGATATGGTTGGTTAGATATATGTCTGAGAATTGACATCCTGGTGGGTTTTTTTGGGGTTAGGGCAGTTGTGATTGTGGCAGGCTTCCATGGCATAAACTTTTCTCCTTTTTTAGATATGCAAAATATGAAGTTCTTTTTGTTAAAGTTATTTGTTGATAATACATTGGGATCTCAGTTCATCTGTATTTTTACAAACAAATAGTATATGCCAGTGACAACACAAAGAAATTCTGCTCATAGTTGATTAGAAAATAACCCTAATTATAATAAATTTAAAATTTATAATAATAAGGGATATTTTAGTAAAATTATTCATTTCTATACAGTACCATGCACTGGACATTATGAAACCATGACAAACCACCATCCAAATAGTGTTAGGTGTACTGAATTTTGATTGTCAATGGTATTACTTCACGGTTTACCAAAAAACAACAACATACCAGTATATTCCCACCAAGTGAGAATTTAAAATCAATAAGAACAATAAAAAATCAAAAATTAGTTTTGAAATTGCGTAAACCCTCAACTATTTGATCACAAAGTATAAATCGGAAACGCAGTTCTAAAATAAAATCAAGAAAGATAAAAACATAGAAACACAACTCAACCCATATATTTTCATTCTATTCTATACATAAATAAGAAAAAATTAAAGCTCGCAAACTTACCTGCAAGAGCCGACAGATGTGGATTCCAAAGCCGACCGATGTGGATTTGAGAGAGAGTTCCGACTTTGAAAGAGAGTTATTTGAGAGAGGGAACTGACCTTGTTTGCATTTTTTGGTTTCAATTATTTAAAATATATAGTATGTAATATGTATGGCCTTTGTTGTTGTTGTTTTTTGTTTCACATTTTGTAAAAGCCTATCAAAACTTTTAGAAGATTATTTTGAATTTTTCAAACAAAGTTGCTAAGAATATTTATTGATTTTATCAAATAAAGCTGCTATCAAACATTTTATTATAAATTTCTATCATTCACATGTAAATATTGAAATTTACATCTTCCCCATTTTCATCTCTATAAATAGGAGAGTGTTCTTTCACTTTTAAGACATATCAATTGAGAAGACACACCAATTTGAGAAGAATTTAGTTGCGTTTGTTTTCTTATTTATAGAGAATACTTGTGAGAGAGTTATGTTGGAAAATACTTTGCGAGAAAATTTTCTCGAATTACTAAACTGTTTTTTTATCTTACTTGCACCTTGAGTTCTATTTTTCTTAATTTTTACTAAAAGTCAAAGAAATTCGAATCTTTCTCCCCTTTTGATTTCCTTTCAATTTCGATTGAGTCTATCTCAAAATTTCTTTTGAATGATATTTGTGAAGTTATTCTTTTAGATATTTGGGATATTAGGGTATTTAATCACTCTAACTTTGTGCTCTCTTTTTGCTTTTATACTCTCTTTCGTTGCGTTGGTGTGTTAATAAAGTTGCTCCTTCTTTTGGTTGTGGACGTAGTCAAGTTAACCAAACCACGTTAAATTTGTGTCTCTTTTATTTTCTCAACTTATCGTTATTATACCTTTGTTGTTGTCTTTAATTAATACTTTGTTTAATTCCGCACTATCCGGGAATCTCGATCCTAACAAATATTTAAAAAGTAAATAAATATTGTTTTTACTTTTAAAAATAGTTATAGATAATTATTTTCAATAATAAATATTAATTTATTAAAATAATAGCGACCTCATGAGGTCGCAATGTGTAGAATTTTATTGCCATTAACTTTTTTCGCATTTTATTTTCATTCCTGCATTGTATTTTTGACCTCTTAAAGTTCCTATTATTGTGTCGCATAATTTTTATTGGCATTAACCGACTTCGTGAGGTCTTTTAGTTTATTAAAAAAAAAATGAGGAAATAAGCGTGAGGTCTCTTATTTGTGACCTACTTTTAAAATTTCTTATTTTAGATCTTTTTTATAGCTTTTTTAACAGTGTGCGGAGGAAAGATCGTAACATAGGAAATGGATAGATTCAATACAAAAAGTTATGGTGTAGGGCAGGTCAAAAGAAAGCTGCGCGAATGACCAATGATTATCTTCCCTATAACAAGCCATTTCAGCTTTAGTCTTGTGCCTCTAGAGAGGGTCTGCCTTGAATGAGAATGTGAATTGGAAAGTTTGGCTCAAGCCAAGCATCAACGAAGAAATTTATATGCATGCCATTTGCAGGTTGCCATTAGAGGCCTATTTGGCCTTGGACTCATCCTACTGTCACGACTTTTCAAATTTATGAGCTAAATCCGTTACGTCCTAAATACTTGGATCATAGAATATGTGATCAGAGCCTTACAGTGAGAGACACGCTAAGTAGAAGGCCAAGTTCTTATATGTCATCCGTTGTATAACTAGACCCCTAAGATCTTTTGGCTTCGTATCATTCCATTTAAGGAGGTGGAACTTTCCTTGAGTTGGAGTTGTACCCCAGAGTAAGTTTCGTTGATAAGCTTTCATTTTTTTTAATAACAACATTTCGTTGATAAGCTTTCATTTTTTTTTAATAACAACATACCTTGAAAGTTCCAAGAGATACATATTTGGTTGGAGAGACTATTAAGAGTGGTACGAATAAGAGTCGCCAACATTGAGGAAATGAGTTTTCTAGCTAGCTAAATTAACGACTTTTGAAATTATTCAACAGAAACTGAAAATCACGTTTTGTCGGTTTGATCATGAACATTGGATAGCCTATATACTTCTCAAATCTGTGACCCTCTTGGATGATAAGGTCATGGATTGCCCTTTCCGTGGCTTAGTAATTTAATTCTCTAGTAAAAAAAGGATTTAATAAGTTTAAAATATTACTTATGGATAAATTTACTGATTTAAAAAAATAAAATTGGAGAATGACATTTCGTTTAGAACCTTCATGTTTTTATATACTCTACTAGTTAATAAAGAATAAAAAAAATAAAAATAAATATATATTTCGATAAAGAAATTTTTAAAAAGAAATATAAACTTTATATAGTTAATTTAAATTAAAATTCCACAAAAACGTAAATTTTACGTTTTTCATTGAAAATGGGTCTTTCTAGTGTTTGTTCGGGTTGGCGTGGGTTGACCCAAAAATAAGCAGATACTTATTAGAAAGGACTCGTCATGTGTATATGACCCGACGACAAGAGGTAAAACTAAGCGAAGGTCCGAGCTGCTAGGGTTTGTTTGTTTCTTTTGATCAACGTCAACGAAACTAAAAATGGCTTTCCGTCTAGGGTTGGTTGCTATAACCTTCTGATTGATCCTCGTAGTTGTTTTAATTATTTTTGTCTAATTTTTGTTTTTCTAATGGTTTTGGGTAGAAATGAATTGGCTTACGGTGCTCGTAGGGCTTTGCTTGGAGCACCACAACAATTTAGGTATGTAATAATCTTCCTTCTATCTTTTCTGTGGGGGGAATTTTGGTTTTGGTTTCAAAATTTGAAGATTTAATTTGTGGGAAATACAGTAAGTGTTCATGTTAATGGAAATTTGCATTCTTTATTGTACTTTCAGTTGATTTTCATAATGGGAATTTCTAAAAAATATCTCTAAAGAATGTTCATGTTCATTCTTGATTGCTAGGAAGATCAGATAATATAGTACCAGAACTTGGAACACAGCTCACATCAGAAAATACAGGGAAATTACTACCAACGAAGGGTACTACATTACTACTTAGAGATGCTAAAATAGACAGGTTACCTACACACACTAGGTTATAATAGGTTGACCATGAGACTAGTTTACTGCATACTACACCATCTCGATCTTGATTTAACTGGGTTAGAGCTTGAGTTAACAAAACAGTATCAGATTTGCATGCAATTAGAGCTGTCTACCCCACTTGTTTGACGGAAATTATGCCGGACCACTGGATTCCACATTAGATCTTCATTTTTTCATTCTTGTCTTTTCCTTTTTTTCTGAAAGTTATTAACACTTCCATATATGGCTTTTATGTTGCAGATAATTAAAAAATACTTTAAAAAATAGTCATCCAACTTATTGCCCAGATAGATTACAGTCCACAAATTCCCTTTGAGTTATTAAAAATGTTATGATAATATGTTAGATTATAATCTAGATTTTATAAATTATTATAATCCTTAAACTTCAATTTAATGTTTTCACGGTAAGGTTGAAAATTATCTTGAATAAGGTAATATTTTAAAGTCAATATGTGCACAACTTTTTAAATTAGGAATACAATTTAAATAAGGGTTAAAAAGGTATTGTAAATCACTATCTACATAATGCTAACTTCATTATCTGGTGTATTAGGAGATACTCCCAGCAAGTGGAGCAAGTCTTGTCCACTGAGAAAGAAGAAGTTGGAAGTAAAGGAAGTAAATCCATCAACCCGATATTCTAATTCTCTCTTTGATTTCATGTCTTACTACAACTCTCACTTGCATATTTTGGTCCTTGCAGGAGGTCTTTTTTTCTCAGGGTCATTTGCAGGTACCTTGATCTATATGTTCTGGTACGTAATTCAACTTGGATTGTATATATGTAATGTTTGATTTTGTTTGACTTTATTTTCTATGCCGAAAATAGGTGTAAGTGGTCTGATCAAGATAAATTTGATCTATGACTTACATAAGAAAAGCTACAACTAATTCTTATCCAAGCTAAGAACCAACTATAATTTGATTGATAACCTTTTAATAATTTATGCACAGTTAACAAAATGACGTAAAACAGAACTCAAAACTGCATTTCGTTGACAATGAGTTTACATGTTTTTTCTCTGTATTCTCTCTTAGCTTCTAAACACTGGTAATGCACAACCTAATCTCCTCTATTTATAGAGGAGTTACACCAATCTCTCTTCTTTAACTGTTACATGTGATGTGCACATGATCACTATAACAACCTCTAACAAACTCAACATAGCTTGACAGCTAGTACAACTTAGCTAATTGTACAGCTCAGCAGGTCAATACACCCCCTCAAATTGTAGGGTGGAAGATATCTAACACATCAAGTTTGGTCAAGAGGAGATGATGTTGATGTGCACCAAGACCTTTAGTGAGAATGTCTGCTGGTTGCATAGCAGCACAGAGATATTAAGGACTATTGAAGTTGGATTTCACTCTTTCTGATGAATTGACAATCAGTCTCAATATGTTTAGTACATTCATGAAATGCTGTATTCTCAGCGATTTGTATAGCTGATTTGCTATCAATAAAACCCTCGATTGGATAAGTAACTGGAACATGCATCTCTTTTAAGTAACCCTGCTAACCATACCAACTCTGCAACAAGAGCTACCAAACTTCTAGATAGTTTGTTGTTTCTTTGATTTCTGTGAGAGAAAGAGTGTCACGACTTGAGACTGCCCCTAGACGTAACACGGTGCTTAAAGTCACAAATTACCCCAAGCTAACCCATGGCCTAGCATAACACTAATAATACTGGAGAAATAACAAAATATTGGGCGAAAACTAAATTGGAAATAAACTGATAATAAATAATAATATAATCAATACTAGTATTGTCTGAGATCTGTCTGCCTATCTAAAAGCCTCTAACCATTACGAGTTGTTGGAACAAGCCCCCAATCAACTCCAGCTTTTCGAAACTAAAAGAAATGCCTAAAGAAATAACTGATAACTTGAGGACTCACCAATACTGCAGTTGATGGTACGAAAACGTACTAAGTACGATCTGGATACTAAGCGTCCGAACCTATATTATATGACAATATAGCACAGAGAAGTATGCGATCAGTACTTTGAGAGTATGTGCGATGGGAAAGCTAATTAATGTATGCCGAACATGAATGCATGAAACATGAACTGTATGCAAGAACAAATATAAATATGTATTGAATAGCTAATTACAAGGTCATGCATATTCTAAACTGTAACATAAACTAAAACATGATTTGAGGACCGCGGGAGATAACAATAAGCGACATATCCCAATTTGAGCAAATCGGGGTCCGATTTGTAACCCTAGTTGGAGGGTGTTAGTACTTTGTCAGGGGTACTACCCCTAACACTGGCTGACGTGGATGCACTAAATTGATGTCCCGAAGGACTAGGGTGCTAGTCCTTAACTGGTGGGTGACCCCTTGCAACTTATGGCGACGCCGTAGTTCTGGAACTTAGGTACTTCTACTAAAGGTCTCAATCATAACTCATAACTGACAGGTGAATCTTCATCCTTGCATTCACTCGATGCCACGTACTACTCCCAACTGAATGACACTGATACTGATATATGCTCAATATAATCACATTTTGGAAATATGAACACAGATAATCTGAAGTGCTCAAGAACATGTAAAAGATGATATTGCATAAATTTCTATCGGGTTTTCATGATCCACTAGCTCTAAATGTGACAATATTAAATTGAACATCGTGAGGAATTTCACAATTCAAGCCCAAAACTCAACAATTCATCAATATAAGAAGGGAATATATGATTATGAGTATGGGGAGATGCTAACCTTATGGGAAAACAAGTACTCATGGTTTAGTTACAAGAGTAAACTGAAGAAATTAAGAAAACTCATATTTGTCATGGAACCCTAAACTTAAAAGGGGATTAAACTTGAGAATTTGAGAAGATTTTTGGACTCAATGGGTGGAAGGAATCCATTTATGGAATCCCACATACCCGAAGATGAAATCTTTTGTGAGCCTTTTGGGATTTGTGCTTGAAGTTTAGGAACCCTAATCTTGCCTTTGGAGAAGAGTAATCGCTCTTTTTTTGTTGCGAATTGAATGTATGTCTTAATGGGGAATTTGGGGTAAAGTAGCCTTATATTCAACCCCTGGGAAAGCCTTAACGACGTGGGTTAGGTGTTAAAGAAATGGGAAATGACCAAAAAGCCTTTCTTAAAACGTTTAGAATTTTTTGAGAATCTATCGTAACGACTCAGGCTACGACTCGTTGAGTCATCTCACGAGTCGTGGACAGGGGGCGTGATTTGAAGACCTAAGCCTTGGGTCCCTACTGTTAGGACGAGGAGTCCTTCCCGACGACTCCTATAGTCTGACAACGAGTCGTCATGAAAGGTCGTCGTTAAGGAGTTGATTTCTTGTATTCTTACTGGTGCGACTACGGCTCCTCCTAATGACTCGTTTAGACTGATAACGAGTCGTATGGTAAAGGTCGAGTTCGTCGCAGTTCTGAAACTTAAGGACTTCTACTAAAGGTCTCAGTCCTAACTGACGGCTGAGCCTTCATCCATGCGTTCACCCGATGTTAAGTACTACTCCCAATTGAATGACACTAATACTGATATATGCTCAATATAATTACATTTTGGAAATATCAACACTGGATCAAGAACATGTAAGCTGACACATGCATAAATTTCTAGGTATCGTGTGTTCGTAACCCACCAACTCTAAATGTGACAATATTAAACTAAACATCATGAGGAATTTCACTTTTTAAGCCCAAAACTCAACAATTTATCAATATAAAAAGGGAATTCATGATTATGAGTATGGGGAGTTGTTAACCTTATGGGAAAACATGGACTCATGGTTTAGTTATAAGAGTAAACTGAAGAAGGTAAGAAAACTCATATTTGTCATGAAATCCTAAATTTGAAGGGGGAGGGTATTAAACTCGAGAACTTGAAAAGTTTTTGGGACTCAATGGGTGGAAGGAATCCATTGATGAAATCTCGCATACCTGGAGATGAAATATTTGATTAACTCTTTGGAAGTTGTGCTTGAAATTGAAGAACATTAATCTTGCCTTTGGAGAAGAATAACCGCTCCTTTTCTTGTTGTGGATTGAATGTATGAAAATGGGGAGTTTGGGGTAAATTAGCCTTGTATTCCACCCTTGGCTTCCCCGAACGATGGGGGTTAGGTGTTAAAGGAGTGATAAAAAACCAAAAAGCCCTTCTTAAAACGTTTAGAATTTTCTAGAAATTAGTCGTAACGCCTCGGGGTACATCTCGTTGGGTTTGGTCACGAGTCGTGGCCTGGAGGTGAGGTTTGAGTGTGGAAAACTCAAGCTGTTTTGGAAGGGAACTATTTGTTTTAATTGATGAAAAATCAAGATTACATATGCTCTTTTGTTTTTATTGATAAAAGATCAAGATTACATATGCTTCTATTTATAGGAGAGATTTAGTAGCCTAGTACAAGTAAGAAAGTATGATGAGAGTTTTATTCTATCTATACATATACTTAGACTTAAGACTCCTACAAGGACTAAACTAGTGCAGACGTACAATTACTGCTCAATTATGTAACTGATTCATTGCTGCTCACACTCCTAATCCCTATCTTCCGCACTTCCCCTCAAGCTAGTGAGAGGTGGAACAATCACTCCTAGCTTGCTTCGAAAACCATCAAACATCTCTTTGTCAACGCCTTCGTGTGGATGTCAGCTTGTTGATCCTTAGACCTTACAAACTATGCAAGCAGTTGTCCTTTGTCTACCTTTTTATGAACAAGCTGATAATCCATTTCCACATGTTTGGTCCTAGCATGCATGATTGGATTCATTGTCATGTAAAGAGCATGCAAATTATCACAGAACAAGGTAGGTACTGTCTTTAGATAGACTCCAATGTCATGGAGAATGAAGGTGATCCAAGTCATTTCAGCTGCAGTGGTTGCCTAAGCTCTATATTCAGCTTCAACACTAGACCTAGCTACTGTAGATTGCTTCTTGGATGCCCACGAGATGCAATTTGCACCAATATAGATACTATAACCTGTAGTCGACCTCCTTGTAGTAGGACCCCCCCCTCAAGTCATCATCTGAGTAGGCATGCAATCGACAAGGAGATTGTGAGATTATCCTGAGTTCGTGATGTAGAGTTCCTTTGTATACTTGATATTCTTTTGACTCTTTGAAAGTGTTCACTGTTAGATCTTTGCATAAACTGTCTTGTTAGATTGACTGCATGAGTTATATCTGGTCTAGTAAGGATTAAGTGTTGCAAACTACCCACAATGCTTCTATAAAGAGAGACATCTACCGCGCTTCCAGTAGGTTTATGCTATCCATGTTTCTGAGGTAAAGGAGTATGCATTCCCTTTGCTCGTGTCATGTCTGTCTTGCTCAGGAGTTCAGCAACATACTTCCCTGGACTTAAATGTATTTCCCATGAGAAGTATTTGACCTAAATTCCTAAGAAGAAATGAAGAGGTCCAAAATCCTTGATCGCAAATTCTTTCCCAAGCTCTGTAACAATTTTTGAGACATGTTCTAGATTGCTTCTCGTCACTATAATGTCATCTACATACAAAAGGAGAATTATTCCCTCATGACAGTAAAGTGTGAACAAAGAAGGATCTGCTGTACTGCATAGAAATCCTAGGTGAAGCAAATGCAAAGTGAACCTGTCAAACCAGGCTCTTGGTGCCTTTTTAAGACCATACAAAGCCTTTTTTAGTAAACACGTGATCTGGATACATGTGATCAACAAATCTTATGTGTACTTCAAATAGATCATGTAGAAAAGCATTTTTGACATCTAACTGTCTGATTTTCCACTTGGAACTCACAACCACTGAATGGACTATTCTTGTTGTTATAGCTTAACCACAGGACTAAAGGTCTCTTCAAAATCAATCCCTTTAAGTTGAGAGAAGCCTCTGGCAACGAGTCTTGCTTTGTAGCTATCAATGGTTTTATCTGTCTTCAACTTAGTTTTAAAAACCTATTTTGATCCCACTATGTTCATTCCTGCAGTCCTAGGAACCAAAGTCCAAGTTTGGTTGTAGTGTAGTGCATCAATCTCCTTTTGCATAACTGCTAGCCAAAGTGGAGACTTCAGCGCCTCGTTGACAGTTTTTGGTTCTGTGTATTACTCTTTTCTGGTTGAAACAACAGCCTTATGAGTGGTGTTAGCTAACCTTGCTTTGTTTCTTGTCACTAGGCTTGGGCATTCAGATTGTTCGGATTGAGTATTTAATATCGATTTGGTTTTTCGATTTTCGGATTGATGAAAATGACAATCATAACCAAATCGAAATAAATTCGATTCGGTTTGTTTTTTACAAATTCGGTTCGGTTTCGGATTTCTATTTCGGTTTTAAAGATTAAAATAGTGAGCATTTAAAATTGCTTTATGAAAATTCTGAAAGCTATCATAATTCTAAGCAAATGTTGGGCCAAATACTTTGAAGGTATCTTAAAGTATACTGAAGGGTGTTTTGACAGTTTAAAAAACAAACACAACTTACATCCACCATCCAAGATGTTTATTTAGTTTGCAGAAGACCATAGCTTTAAACTATCAATTTAAGTGAAAAAAATACCGGATTAGACATATTTTGAAGATGATAGGTTGCCTGAAAGACTGATCGTGGTCGCCGAATTAACACACAGCTTACAGTCGCTGCCTCGCCGGAAAACACACAGCTAACAATCTCTGGAAGGCGGAAATCACACAATAACATGTCACAGCTTGTCGTGATAGGTTGACAACAACGCAGTGACCAAGGCAATGGCCGATGAGGCGATGTCGATGAAACGATGATGAATTTGATGGTCGATGGACGCTGGCTGATGACTGAATATATATACATAAAACATGCACATGGATTTAATCATTTAAATATGGTAAGTGGAATGGGTAGTTAGTGAATAATAATGACAAAGTAGGGATCCAATGCATGCACGCGTGTATATATATATACAACAACAACAACAAACCCATTATATTCCCACATAGTGGGGTTTGGGGAGGGTAGAATGTACGCAGTCCATACCACTACATCCGAAGAAGTAGAGAGGCTGTTTTAGATAGACCCCCGACTCAAGAAAAGGACCGAGACCGTGTTCAAATATCGCAAACATACAACATGATAAAATAACAGCGATACAACAACCTCAAATAAGTACATGAACCAACAAAAGGCCCCCCCCCCCAAACCCTAGCCCTACCAACCAAGCTACACGAAACTCTCCTAACTCCAGCCTATGACTTAACCACACCCCTTAGCCCTCTACCCTAATACTCTTCCTCCAAACCTTCCTATCAAGGGTCATGTCCTCAGTGAGCCGTAATTGCTCCATGTCACGTCTAATTACTTCTGTCCAGTATTTCTTCGGTCTACCCCTACCCCGCTTGAAACCATCCAAGGTCAACCTCTCACTCATACGAACTGGAGCATCCGTGCCCCTTCTCATCACATGCCCAAACCATCTCAACCTCCCTTCCCGAATTTTATCCTCCACCAACGCCACTCCCACCTTATCTCGAATAGCCTCATTCCTAACCCTGTCAGCCCTCGTGATACCGCACATCCAACGCAACATCCTCATTTCCGCCACCTTCAACTTCTAAACGTGAGAGTTCTTAACCGGCCAGCACTCCGCGCCATACAACATAGTCGGCCGGAATGCAACTCTGTAGAATTTGTCTTTCAGTTTGGGAGGCACCTTCTTATCGCAAAGGATTCCCGAGTTGAGCCGCCATTTCAACCAACCTGCCCCAATACGATGGGAGACATCCTCGTCAATATCTCCATTCCCCTGAATCATAGACCCAAGGTACTTAAAACTCTCTCTTACATACCACCTGAGACTTTGTGTCACTAAACTTACACTCCAAGTACTCCGTCTTTGTCCTACTCAACCTAAAACCTTTAGTTTCCAGAGTTTGTCTCCAAACCTCCAACTTATCATTAACACCTCGACGCGACTCATCAATCAAGACTACATCATCCGCAAAAAGCATACACCATGGCACCTGACCTTGAATACTCCTTGTCAACACATCCATAACCACGACGAATAAAAACAGACTAAGAGTCGATCCCTGGTGCAATCCAGCCAGGACCGAAAAATGGTCAGAATCCCCTCCCATAGTCCTTACCCGATTCTTCGCCGCCTCGTACATGTCCCTAATCGAACGAATGTACGCCATAGGGACCCCCTCACTTCCAAGCATCTCCAAAGAACCTCTCTAGGGACTTTGTCATACGCCTTTTCCAAGTCAATAAACACCATGTGAAGATCCCTCTTCCTCTCTATACTGCTCAACCATTCTCCGCACTAGGTGAATTGCCTCAGTCGTCGAGCGACCAGGCATAAAACCAAACTGATTCTCTGAAATAGACACTATCCTCCTCAACCTCCGCTCCATCACCCGCTCCCAAATCTTCATCGTGTGACTCAACAACTTAATACCTCGGTAGTTGTTGCAACTCTGAATATCACCCTTGTTCTTATAAAGAGGAATCATCGTGCTCCATCGCCACGCCTCGGGCATCTTAGCGGACTTGAAAATGTTGTTGAATAAGTCGGTCAACCACCTCAACCCCGTCCCGCTAGCAAACTTCCAAAAATCCACCGAAATCTCATCGGGCCCCATCGCCCTGCCTCTTCGCATCTTGCGAATAGCCTCACTAACCTCCTCCGCCTTAAAACGCCGACAAAAAATCGAAATCACATGCGTGTATATATATATAAATTATAATATATTATTTTTATAATTTCGGATTTTCGGATTATCAGAAGTTTTTTTGGAAATCCAAACACCGAACCGTTTAATCGAATTTCTAGAATTTGAAACCGAAACCAATTCGAAAATCCAAAAAATCGAACCAAAATAAAATTTCGGTCCGATTTTTTTATTTTTTCGGTTTAAACCAAAATGTGCCCAACCTTGTCACCAAGTGATTTCCTTGAAGAACTGCTTGAGCTACAGAACTGTCACCAACGTCACCTTCAACACTTGTCACTACTACTGCTTGTTGAGTGTTAGTGTTAAACCTCTTTGAAAAATCAATGTCCAATTGGATGCATAAGGAGGACATTGGGTTGTGGCGAACTGAATTGTTCTATTTTTAGACTTGTTGATTCAGTGTACTCATCATTTGATTGGATACTAGTGGCATCGTCTTGCAATTGTCTTTTCATGGCTGTTGAATCATGTACTAGGGAATGAGGGTCGAAAACTTCATGGATTTCTTCATCATTAGTGCTCTCATCATCTAGGTCAAAAGGCACATGAATTGCTTCATCACCAGATGCATAGATGCATTGCTACTGTTGCCTTTTTAATATTATGAGAACTACTAGACAAAACGTCCCCTAAAGTGGAGCTGGTAATGTTTGGAACCTGCAACTTGAAGAAAAATTCAACAAAAGTAGCTAGGTGAGTTGGTACATCAAATTTTTCCGGAGATTGATCTAAATGTACTTAAGGCAATGTGCCTTCATCAAACACCACATGTCTAGACACATACACTCTTCTTGTTGGAGGGTGATAACACCTATAGCCCTTATGTAGATTACTATATCCAATAAACACACAAGAATAAGTTTTGGGACAGAACTTTGTGCTACCTTTCAAATAGGGAAAAAACCTTCATCCAAGCACTTTGAGACTGTTGTAGTCAGGTTGTGCACCGTACAACTTAACAAAGGAGTTTCCATTTTTGGCACACTATGAAACAAGGGTAGTATTGGGTGAAATAGCAAGGTCAAACCCATCTCGACTATATGCATATGTTTTCTTTCAGCGATGTCATTTTGTTCTGGTGTATTAGGACATGAAAGTTGCCTAATAATTCCAGAGTTATCCAAGTGCTTAATAAAGTTAATGTATTCACTACCTCCATCACACTGAAATATTTTAATGGTTTTTAAGAATTGTTTTTCCCCCATTTTCTGAAATTTGAGAAATACTTCAAAAAATTCTAATTTCTTTTTCAACGGGTAGATCCATGTAAACTTTGTGTTATCATTTGTTGAGAAGATTCAACAGGAGCAGGTCCCCAAAGATCATAAGGTATTTTCAACAACGGTTCTTTCTCAATTTTATTTCTCAAGCCAAATGGCAATTTACATCCTTTTCCCAACTGACAACTATAACAAACAATAGGCGCTTTATTCTAACTACTAACATCAATGCAACTATGTTGGAAATTGCTTTAAGTTACTGCACTAGTTTTTAGCAAAATAAATTATTTAGATTAGGATGAATTTGAATTTTGAATTTAAGTTAGGTTTTTTGATTTGTTCAGACTTTTTTTTTATTCGAATATTTCTGATTGTTTGATTTGTTTAGCAAAGTAAGTTAGGTTGTTTGATTCGAATATTTCTGATTTTTCTATTGTAAGGTGGCTATTTAACGCCCCTCAATGCCTAATAAAATCATTGAAAGCTGTTAAAAGCCATTTTAATCCATTTTCGTTGCTCCGTCTTTTTAAAAAAAAACCAACATTGGTATCAGAGCCTCATTGATCTTACGGGATTTGCGAGTTCTTCCAAAGTGCTACCATATCATTTATAACCCGTAAGGGCTACTTTTTTAACCAATCAGGGCTACTGATTTTAACCCATCAGTGCTACCATTTTCAACTCGTGCTTATTGTCAAAGCATAAGCTATTTTCAACCAAAAAGATGTCAAGCAACAATCTCTCATTGAGTGCCCCAAAAATTTTCATTAGTGAAAACTATCAGATTTGGTTAGTGAAAATGAAATCTTATCTTTAAGCCTATGATTTGGAAAGTTGTAGTGGAGGGTACACCATTACAACCACTCCCTGCAAATCCTACTCTTGTTCGGATTAAATCTCATTCAAATGAAAAACTCCAAAAATTCGAAACCAAAACTGTAATTCAAAACTCAGTTGCAGATTTCTCTTCTAAAACCCTTGCTTGTGAGACAACAAATGAAGCTTGGAAAAAAACTAAAAAAATATCAAGTGATCGAGTTAGACACTGCAAATTTTGAATTTGAAAAGGGATTTTGAATCTCTTCGGATGCTAGAGGATGAAACTATTGCTAAGTATTCTATCAAGATCTCTTTGCTTGTCAGTAAAATCAGGTTGTTTGGTGAGGATTTCAAAGATGACAGAATAGTAGAAAAAATTCTTGTGACAATTTCGGAGAGATTAAGTATAAAATTTCATCTCTGGAAGAGTCTAAAGATCTCTCTACTATCTCTGTTGAAAAACTAATAAGTACTCTTCAAGCACAAGAGCAAAGGAGAGCTTTCAAACAAGACATTGTCACTGAGAGTTCCTTTTATGCACAAAACAACAAAGGAAAAGGTAATTATCCTCTTTGCAGACACTGCAAAAAGAAACATACTTGGAGAATTTCTGTTGGTGGAGACCTGATGCAATCTGTGGAAATTGCAAACAAGCAAGTCATGTTACAAAAGTGTGCAAGCTTAAAACCAATGCTCAAGCACAATTTGCGGAAGCAGACATTGAGCAGCGACTTTTTTAAATCGCAGTAACTAAAGCAAAGGAGGAGTGTTGGAAATTGCTTTAAGTTAGTACACTAGTTTTTAGCAAAATAAATTATTTAGATTAGAATGAATTTGAATTTTGAATTTAAGTTAGGTTGTTTGGTTTGTTGAGACTTTTAGTTAGTTTGAATTTTGAATATTGTTGATTTTTCTATTGTAAGGTGGCTATTTAAAGCCCCTCAATGCTTAATAAAATCATTGAAAGCTGTTAAAAGCTTATTGAAAGCTTGAAATCCATTTCTATTCAAAGTCTCATTTTAACCCTTTTTTGCTGCCCCATCTTTTTTTAAAAAAGCAACAAACTATTTTTACTCAAAATTTTTAAAGTCTTTAAACTAGGATGTCCTAATCTAGCATGTCATATGTTTTCTGAGCTTTTCCAGTCTTGTAATGCAGTTAAGGCATAAAGGTTGTTATCCTTCAACGCATAGTGTCCATCTTTCCTAGATTCCGTTGCCAGTAGTGCCCTTGTCTTCTTGTCCTTTACAACAAAGTCAGATTCATCAAATTTCAGAGTACATGAGTTATCCTTTGCAATCTTATGAGCGGAAGCAGATTCTTAGTAATTTTGGTAACAACAAGAACTTCCTTTAATTTCAAACCTGATGTAGTTGTATTCCCAATGGATTAATAATATAAAATTTTTATTTGTAGTAGAAGGTAATTGCGAAGTCTTGATAGCCCCTCTAGCATTCGAATATTTCCTTGAAGCCTAGCCTAAGCCTAAATATGCAATGCAAGGATATTTAAAATTTTTTAGAAAAACCCCCAGACCAGATGTTTAGAATCAAACAAGTATCAACAGTCTGCCTTCTCTGCTTCTGCTGGGGAATCATTCGGCGGGTTATATCAACAGAAGAAAAGAAGAGATTTCTAGTTTTTTGTTGATCAGGCGACACCCGGATTTGAACTGGGGAAAAAAGGATTTGCAGTCCTCTGCCTTACCACTCGGCCATGTCGCCAAAATGCTACAAATACAAAATAGATGAAAACTTTCCCGGATTACTGAACTGCTTTTTTATCGTACTTGCACCTTGAGTTCTGTTTTCCTTAATTTTTCCTAAAAGTCAAAGAAATCCTAATCCTTCTTCCCTTTTGATTGGGTTTGATTCATCCTTTCAATTTCGATTGAGTCTATCTCAAAATTCATAATG